>JAQPPZ010002556.1:13899490-15190485 GCA_028583015.1 Wollemia nobilis
GAATAATAAAACCATCTCAACAAGCAAATTTTTCTTTGCTATCTAAGATTGAGCCAAAAGACTTCACTCAGGCTAGTGAGGATGAATTTTGGGTTAAAGCAATGAATGAGGAGTTGGATCAGATAGAGAAGAGCAAAACTTGGGAACTTGTTCCATGACCAAAGGACAAAAATGTGATTGGCACAAAATGGGTATTCAAAAATAAGTTGAATGAAGATGGACAAGTGGTCAGAAATAAAGCAAGGTTAGTATGCAAAGGTTATGCACAAGTAGAAGGAATTGACTTTGATGAAACCTTTGCTCTAGTTGCATGACTTGAAGCTATAAGGATGTTTTTAGCTTTCTCAAGTTTCAAGAACTTCAAGGTATATCAGATGGATGTCAAGTCAACATTTCTAAATGAGGTTCTAGAAGAAGAGGTCTATATTGAACAGCCAGAGGGATTCATACTAGCAGATACACCAGATCAGGTATGCAGATTGAAAAAGGCATTGTATGGTTTAAAGTAGGCTCCCAGAGCATGGTACTCAAGATTGGATAAGTATCTTCAAGAACAAGGATTCAGGAAAGGAATAGCAGATAGTAATTTGTATATCAGAAATGAAGGAAATGATCTTCTAATAGTGGTTGTTTATGTTGATGACATAATTTTTGGAGGAAACAATGATAAGATGTGCAAAGAATTTTCTAAGAATATGCAAAATGAATTTGAGATGTCTATGCTTGGTGAATTGTCCTTCTTTCTTGGACTTCAGATTTCACAATCAGAAAAGGGAGTGTTTCTCTCTCAAGCCAAGTACATCAAGGAAATGTTGAAGAAATTCAGATTAGAAGATTGCAAACCAGTAAGTACTCCTATGGTCACAGGATGCAAGTTGAGTAAGGATGATGAATCTCCAGAGGTAGATCAGAGATTATACAGATCTATGATTGGTAGCTTATTATATGTTACAGCTACAAGACCAGACATAGTACAATCAGTGGGATTAGTGGCAAGGTTTCAAGAAGCACCTAAGGAAACACATGTGGCAATAGTAAAAAGAATTTTTAGGTATCTAAAAGGGACTATGGATTTTGGGCTTTGGTATCCCAAAAGTGACAGTTTCACACTAACATCATATACAGATGCAGATTGGGCCGACAACATTGATGACAGAAAAAGCACAAGTGGAGGAGCATTCTTTCTTGGAGAATGTCTAGTCTCTTGGTTAAGTAAGAAGCAGGTTTCAATATCTCTATCTACAACAGAGGCAGAATATATTGTAGTAGTAGCCAGTTGTACACAGGTGTTATGGATGAAGAGAACTCTAGAGGACTTCAAGATAAAGCATGATCAGCCCATTCCTATACTATGTGATAATACAAGTGCCATAAGTATCTCAAAAAATCTGGTAATGCACTCCAGGACAAAGCACATTCCGATTAAGTATCATTTTCTGAGAGAATAGGTGACAGATAAATAGGTCATATTGGAATATGTCACTACAAAGGAACAGATAGCAGATATTTTCACTAAGCCACTTTCAAAGGAAACTTTTGAGTATCTTCGAGGAAAATTGGGAGTGAGACTCCCACCCCAAAATTAACCACCTCAAAAGAAGGTGGGGGAGGGGCTAAGCTAAGAGGCTCATTCTTAGCCTCGAGCCCCAAAGGTGACCCTTTGCCATTGATGTCAAAGGGGGAGAGATTTGTGTATTGGGGAGAGATTTGATATCTGAGAGAGCATTGAGCTAGGGGGAGCAATGTCCCAAGGGGAGCAGAAGAAAAAGAAAGGTCAGGTTTCAGTAAAAAGAATGTGGGTTGCCATCAATGACAAAGGGGGAGATTGTTGGACATTTTGAGTCCCTAAGCCAAAGTTGTCATTGATGTCAAGATGCCAATGATAGTTCTTCTCCAGTTCGAGTGCAAAATTTAATGGTTTAAAATATCTTTATTTTACACCCAAGAAAGTGGCTTAGAAAGTGGTTTAAATCCTCCCAAGGCAGCAATTTATCCAAAGCAGAAGAAGGATATAATATTATAATTTTTATTATAATATTATACCAAGGTGGTAAAAACCCAAAATAAATATTATAATTTTTAATTATAATATTAATTTATAATAAAGGATTAAGTTAATTTTTTTAAACCCTAAGGTTGGGTTTAAGAAATTAATTATATTTTAAAAACCCAAAGGTTGGGTTTAAAGATATTAAAACCAAAGTTGGGGTTTAAATAAAAAGGCTTTTGAAGCCTCTATATTTCTGCCAACGTCGTCATGGAGGAGCTTAGTGCCAATGTGTCCAAAGAAAATATAATGCATATAAATACTTTTCCAAAACCATTGAAAATATATCCTTGCTCGATTTTAATTTTGGCATGTGAAATAAAAAGGAAGAGCTCGTGAGATATTTCATGTGAAGTGTAGAGTTTAAAATTAGAAGGTGCAATCACTAAAAGCAAATAGGCCAGTGTGGCCTAGTGGTCAGTTGGGAAGTGCAAAGGCATTGAATCGCAGGAGGTTCTATGTTCGAAATGTGACAGTGCAATTTTGAACGCGTTGGTTGAAGTGCCCAAGGTGCACGACATTTTTGGAGTGCATGTCATGGTGAGGGATAAGAAGCATGAGGTGCTTCATTCTATTCAAATGAGAACGTGGCTCGTGCGGCGACTTTGGCCCTAGCTAAGGTGCTTGGTGAGAAGCAAGGTAGAGGGTTTGATTCCTTCCAAAGGCAAGTTGAATTTTTGTTAAACGAATTTTAAATTTTCCCATGTGGAGAAATAAGGGTATTGTGATTTTTGGTTAGCCTTAATGAAAATAAAGGTGTATGGTTAATTGTTTTGTTGTTATAAGCTTGCATTGGAGGAATAAGTTTATGAGTGATCTAATTATGAAAGTGTTGATTTTTATTGAGTAATATTACTTAAGATTTGTTATTAGGAGTAATAAGGAGATTGTGTGGAGGCTTAATTTATATGAGATATATTAAGACTATTGAGCATTATTTTTGTATAAGGGTTTTTTCTATTAAAACAAGACTATGGTGAATATATTTTAAGTTGGAGTAATAAGGTGTATTTTGAGTCATTATTTTGTATTGTGATTTTATTGAAGTCTTCTAACCCTTATTGAGATTGGAAAAGAGAAATTTGTGATATCAACTCCTTGTCAAGAAAAAAGGTATGGGCAAATTCTTCTTTGGTTGAGTTGGTTGATTGGCTTTATTGAAAATTAAGTTTGGAGTGAAAAGGATTTGATTAGGGTTTCCTTTTTAAAAGTGTTTGAGTTAATGCTTCAAGGTTTTATGAATTGAGAGTTGTGATTAAAACCTTGTTTTATGAGCATTGTTGTTGAAGTGAGTTGTTATGCAAAGAACTTGAACTAGGGTTTGAAAAGATCATGAGTATCATTGTTATGTGAGATTTGTTGTTGAGCATTGTTGGAAACATTTTGAGTTGGATGATACATGCTTGGACTAGGGTTTGTGAGCAAGGGTTGTTTCTTGAAGTGATTGGTTGAGTAGAGTTGATTGAGCCTAGTCAAGTGGATGTATGAAGTGATTGTTCAAGTTCCATAAAACAAACTATTCTATATTCTGATTTGAGTTGAGATTGAGTTTTGAGTATAGAACATATTGAGTCTCTAACAATTCTCTTTATGCTTCTATGAGATTGGACAAGTTTTGTGTGAGCTTGTTGAGAATATTTGGACAAGTTCTATGTGAGCTTGTTGAGCAGATTTGAGCAGGTTCTATGTGGACCTGTTGAGCAGATTTGGACAGGTTCTATGTGGACCTGTTGAGTAGAGTTGAGCAGGTTCTGAGTGGACATGTTGAGCAGATTTGAGTAGGTTCTGAGTGGACCTATTGAGCAGATTTGAGCAGGTTCTGAGTGGACCTATTGAGCAGATTTGAGCAGGTTCTGAGTGGACCTATTGAGCAGATTTGTGCTAGACCGACTAGACTGTGTTTAGTGTAGAATTGAGATAGAGCTTTGGAGGTGACAGAGTAGAGAGGACAGTAGTCTCCAATGGATAGAGATCCATCAGCCAGGGCAGTGAGGATAGGTCTTATGAGTGGGGACAAGAGTCTTCAGTGGAGAGAGATCCACAAGCCAGTGCAGTGGAGGCAGTAGTCTTCTAGAGGATCACCAACTAGAGCAGAGGAGAAGGAGTTCTCCTATGGATAGAGATCCACAAACCATATTTAGGGGATCAACATCTCCTTTGGACAAAGGTCCATAAACATTGTAATTGGGAAGGATTCCCAAAATATTATTTGAGAAATATTTAGAAGAAATATTTTCTCCATGGAGGTAGCCATCTTTGGGTGAACCACGTAAAAATGATGTCTCTCATGTGTGTGATGCTTTGTGTGATGTTTACTATTTTATTAATGTTGATGCTACTATTTGGATTAAAAGGAAAAAGTTTTATTGTATACTGTTCACCCCCCTCTCAGTATAAGCACATGTTCTTCACTAACAAGCCTTTATAGGTCATTTCAAGAAGCTTGAGAGATATTAGATTGACCCTATGACTATTTGAGCATCCTTAGTAGATCTCTATAGCATTTTTTGGTTTGCTACTTTTATTTTCCCTTGTTAAAAGTGAATTCACCACCTACACTTTGTTCTAGTAGTGTATTCACTCAAGGTCATTAGAATCCCAAGATTTTACTTTGGAACCCTTTTACCTATTTTTTCATAGAAGCAAATACGTCACTTGTAACTAGTTGGTGAATTCATCCTCTATGTGTTTAGCTCCAAATCCTTACAACATTCCTACATATACCTAATATATCATATCTCCATACAACTTTATATAATTTTTTTGAAACCTTCTATTAGTTTCTACCTTTTGTCAATCCATCTCTATTATCTTAGTGAATTCATCGACTACAACTTTCAAATGATGAATTCACAACAAGTATTACAACATCCGCTTCTAAGGTTTAAATATGATTTGTGCATCTAAATAGGGGCCTTGACTATGAAAATTAGGAAGCCTTACACCTCTTGCTATTTGGAAGGCCCCCAAACTATGATCCACCTTTTATTCTATATGTTTTATAGGTTTTAGTCTATTCACTAGCTAAAAATATTTTAGGTGACATATTTGGTGGGCAATGAATTTGCACGTAGGTAATGTATTTGCACACAAGTGGTGTATTTGCACCAAGCATAAAATAGGTAAGTATACTTTTTCCTCCTATTTTCAATAATTAGTATAGGCTATTTGATGAGTTTTATTTGCATATTTCTCTATTTTATCTTCAAAAAACATAAAAATAAAAATAAAAAATAATCTTAAAATCTTATCTTAGCATTCTATTATGATTCCTTAGGTATATATCTGGAATTGCATGTAGCTTGCATTAATAAAATTTGTATGCTTGCATCCTCCTTGCACCCTTTCATTTTAAAAGAAGAAAAAAAAAATTATTTCTCATAACTCTTATCTTAGATAGTACTCATCAAAGCAAAACTGTATATAGTTTGCACCTTGTATTCTACATTTTATCTTCATATTGCATTACATTAGCATCTTATGCATCCGTACCTAGGATAGAATAAAATCTAAGTGTTTGTCAAAATTGAACACATCAAACTAGATTAGGGACATCTTTAAGCCTATGGTGAACATAAAAACCCTTTTTTCTAAAGATAGACTACACAAAGCGTAATCTAATGATGAGTTAGCAATAGATATCTCTTTCCCAAGTGTGGATGCCCTTTTAGGGAATGCATTAGAATATAGTGCTCTCATGCACCTTTTGTCATCCCATAACTATATACATAGATATTTTACCAAGGGGACTTTAATTAGATCTTTGACATGCCTAGGGGGACTTATATTAGCTTTAATATTTTACCAAGGGGACTTTAGTTAATTTTTTAACTTTACCATGGGTATTTTGTTAGCTACTATGATACAAAGATATGTAAAAATATAAAAATCATTGATTTTGCTTTAAAAAAACATCCAAAGGACTTTTCCTTTCCTATGGGACTTTTGATTTAGCCTTGCCCAAAGGAATTTTAATTTGAGATTTGGATTTAAGCATATACCTAAAGGACTTCTACTTTAACTTTATACCAATGCTTAAATGACTTTTGATTAAAGTGATTTGCCTCATAGGAAAGTTTCATAGAGGACTTTGTAAATATATGTAACTAACATTGACCCCATTTGGAAGATAAGTTCATTATTGACCAGTTACTCCCAAGCAAAGTGGTACATGAGAAGTAACATATGATGAGATTGATAGGGCTATAAACACATATACAAATCATAGTATTCATAGTATGGTGATTTATGACTTAAAAAAAATTGATTTGACTTTGCCATCAACACCTATAAACTCCATAGTTTTCATCATGTGAAAATTTAATTGATAACTTAAAAGACTTGATAGAGATAGTTTTGAGATAAACATAATTGAGATAGATATAGATGGTTGTGTGAAGCCTAATTTGATTCATAAATATAGGAATAGGAGGATTCACTTGCATAAATCACCTAGTACAATGAAAAAAACTATCGTGACTAGGATAATCATTTGTATATCATTATAGATCCCTAACTCAAGATACAACAAATAGTCTAGTCATAGACAAGCACACGCATGTAGAAAGATATGAAATCAAGAAATATGTAAGCAAGAAATGATAGGTAGCTAAAAGAAATAGGCAACCAATAAAGACTAAAATGCATTATCTTTTAAGATGCATTACATTCATTGGTTCTTTAAGTTATTTTATTTTAAGCATGGTGATATGGTGGACACCTAAACCAAACTTGGTGGTTATGATGAATGGACCTATCAAATCAAGCTCAAACTTACATTTGACCTTGGTTTTGATGTTGGCAATATTTTGATTCTATTTAAGAATAAGATCACCAACCTCAATAGAGTGTGGTCATGCATTTTTTCTATAGGCATTTTGAAGCCATTGCTAGTAGGCTTTTAGGTTCTCTAGGATATGGATCCACTTTTCATCAAGAAATTCCAACTAGATCAAATGAGAAAAATTATATCTCCAAAAAAGGAGTCCTATAACAGAATATTCAAGGAGGGCACCTCAAGATCAAAATAGAACATGAATTCAGTTCCATAAATTAAAGCATAGGGTGTTGCACTAGTGGGAGTTCAAACACTAGTGTGATAGGACCACAAGGCAAGATAGAGCTAAAGATGTCAATATCAACTAGTTTTATTGATGATTTTCTTAAGGATCTTGACAAGAGTCTTGTTAGAAGATTCAAATTGGCCATTTCCTTAAGGATAGTAAGGCATCTACTATTTATGTTAAATATTATATTTAGCATGAATTTTTTGGACATCCTTGATCTTGAAGGGTGTTTCTTTATCAGAGATTATCAAAAAATGGATGCCATGATGTCTAAGGATCTAGTTAAGGACAAACATAGAGATATATAATCTAGTGGGTGAGCCTAAAGACATGGCTTCAACTCAATAGCTATGATAAAATTATGTCCATTAGACAATAAAGGGTTGATACTCTTAATGTTGTCTAAGATCTAAATAGAAAAGAGCCAAAGATAAGTCAAGGGTTGAAGAGCCTAGGATGGAGGATTTATAATATTTTCATGCTTATAACACTTATTTCAACTCCTAAAATAATCGCAAGAGTCCTTTTCCATGGAGTACCAATAATAATCCATACATAGTATTTTCTTAGTGATGGTGATATCATTGAAGTGATCAACGTGTGATCAATAATGGCATATTTGATGACTATTTGGGATTGGTTGAGGTTATATATCTAAGAAGAATGATATCAAGGAACAATGGTATAAGATATCACCAATGATGACATACCTATAGGCATGTTGCTTAATGTTATTATACTTATTATAGTTCAAACCATTAGGTAACATGCCATCCCTAATGAAGGCAAATATATTCTTATACCAAGGATCAAGAGAAGGAGACACTTCTAAAGAAGAGACTTCTAAATGAAATTGGTTGGAATCTAAGGCTCAAGACTCCTTAATTTATAAAATTATTATTATGGTTGTCCATCATCCAACCATAAGGGGATAAAGGATGTAATTGTGGCCATATCATTAGCATGGTCGTCACTAGACCTAGAACAACTTCAATGGTGATTTTATAAAAAGTAGCTATTAACTTAGCAATGATATCTTTGTATGGCTTAAGTTTTTATTTTTATTTTTGATAAAAACCATTGAATTTTTTTACTACAAGCTAAAAAAATCTAAATATGGAGAGGGTTCTAACTTGCAAAGCTAGTGTTGTGCAAATTCCTAAGATATTAGGTTCATACTCAGGGATATTGTTGGTATAAGAAAACTTAAGCATAAAGGACAAAAAGATAATATCATCTTGAGGAGTGAACAAGATAAATCCTACCCCCACTCCTTTGACACATTGAGCACTATCAAACTATAGGGTTCAGTAATCATGTTGATCTACTTCTAAGCTAAATACTAAATCATCTAGGAAGTACATAGAGGAGGTATGGCTATTGAATAACACAAGCTTATATTGAGAGGGGGGGGGTGAACAGTATAAGACCTCTTTCTAATTTTTCCATTATACTTCAAAACATTAAATCAATATACCCAAAGCAATATCAAAGCAATGCACAATATCATCCACAAAGTGACACCAATTTTAACGTGGTTCACCCGGAATGGTTGGGCTACGTCCACAAAACTTTTCTCTAAAAGTTATCTCAAAGTTCTTTGGGAATCCTTCCCAATTACAATGTTTATGAGCCTCGGCCCAAAGGAGATACCTTCCCCCAATCAGAATTTATGAGCCTCCGCTCAAAGGAGATACCTTCCCCTCTGCTCTGGAAATGATCCCTCGGAAGATCAACTGCCTCTACCTCTTGCCAGCACGTGGAACTCCTTTCCACCGAAGACCTCCTATCCTCAATGCTTAGCCTAAGAGACCTCTGCCTTCTATGATCACGTCCACAGCAGCTCAACAACCTGTACCAAACATAGTCAATCGGTCTAGTACAAGTCTTCCTCTATCTGTAGATCTGTCCAACTCTTGAACAAATCAATCCTCTGCATACAAGCCTTCTCAAAGACTTGCCAAATCTGTCCTCAGGTTCTTCTCATAGAACCAATGCACCTCTATCCTCAAGTTCTCTTGATAGAACTATCAAACTCAGCTCACAAGTCCTCTGCTAGGACCTGTCCAAATCTGCTCACAAGTCCCCACCAGAACCTATCCAAAAATCTCAGAAGTCCCCACCGTCAAGCTCACAAGTCCCCCTGCCCTCACAAGTCCCCACTCGAACCTGTCCAAAACTGCTCACAAGTCCCCACCGGAACCTGTCCAAAAACTCAGCAAGCTCACCAAGAAAAACTTTCTTAGTAGGAAATCACAAAGTGAATTGTTAGAGACCCAATGTGATTTGTCAAACTCATAGAAGCATAAAGAGAATTGTTAGAGACTCAATATGTTCTATACTCAAATCCCAATCTCAAAACTCAACTCAAATCAACTCAGCTCAATCTCAATCTCAAATCTGAAAACTCAACTCAATATCTGAAATGGATAGGATAGAATGTTTTCTTTCAAGAACATGAAACCCCAACAATTGCCAACTATGCAAAGAATCACATAACAATGATACTCATGTTCTTTTCACCATCAATTAGGGTTTCAACAACAATGCTCATCAAACAAGGTTTAGTCAACCAACACCATTCAACTCAACATCAACCTTGAAGCATTCAACCAATCATCACAAGAAAAGGAAACAAGTAGAAATCCTTTTCCCTCCAAAGATATTTGAACAAAACAACCACCAACACAATATCACCAAATGCAAAGAATAACTTGCTCAAATCAACTCAATGGAGTAAGCCCAATATCATGAATCAAGTAAAGCAATAACTTGATCAAACAACCTCTATGGAAGCAACTCAACCATCAAACTCAAAACAGCCAACCAAGGGTTCCACCAACTCAATGCAAGTAGCTAGACTCACAAATATAAACCCTAGTGCACAAAGCTTCCACTATCTCAAACCAAAAATTATGCATTCACCAAAAACTCTCCTTAAGGATAACAATGCATAAGTAGTCTTCAACAAACCAGAAAATAGGATTTACACCCAACCAAAGGAAACCTAGTTGAAAACCTTTTCACTCCAACCTTATTTCAGAAAAACATACACCAATCATACTCATAAGAAAAATGTGCCCATACCTTTTTGGAGTAGAAGAAAATTGATCCTTAAAGCTGTCACCACACACAACCCTCAAACTTCCAACCAAGTTAGGGTTAGAACCAAGATAAATGAGCATATATAAAAACTTTCCTTAATACACCTTTTAGCTCCTCTTCTTTAAAAACAACCACCAAAGAAGCCAAAAACACAACAACCAAAACTTACACCTTATATCTCCATTTTTAAATTTAGCATAGCAAAAGACTAATCTCAAAAATACAACCAAAGAAATATCCCCTTATTTCTCCTATGTCTTTTAAACAATGCTAAACAATGCCAAAAATCATATCAAGAAAATAATCACACCTTATAATGGCTGCCCTTGAAGAATCCGAAATTCGTGGCACAAAACACGTTTTAATAAAAACGTGACTAATCCATGCACAACTCCCTCCATGGGGATCGAAACGCAGACCTCCACCTACGCAAGGCCCAAACGCAGCCTTCGCTGCCACTAGCCCACAAGAGGCTTACGAAGTCCAAGACGGACTTCCTTCCACATGAACGGTCAAGCTTTCCGAAAGCTTTTCAAACCACGAGCTCTCCTCTTTCGCAACGTAAACAGAACATTCGATCGCAGCCAAACCAATTAATTGCCTTCGATTTTCCAAGTACCTTTAACCTTAGGAACCTTCTCATATTTATAGTCCATACGTGGACTTTAGAACACGTCGGTTGCAAAGAAAAGTAATTTCGAATTTAATCGAAATTTGCTTTCTAAAGGGTTTAAAAACCCTTAAGTATTTTTAATAAATTAAAAATAATTTCTCCCTTAATTAATTAAATAATTAATTAATTAAAACCTTGAAGGGTTTTAAATAATAATTAAATAAATAATAAAGAGAACCTCCATTGGTTTTAATAAAAACCATTTAACTTGGTTTTAATGAAAAACCCTTGCCAATGGAATCTCTCCGGATTCTCTTGGAATCTTCCACCTTTGAAGCCAACACATCCTCTTAACATTAATGCCATTTCCTTTTGACATCAATGACAACTCATAGACAAGAAGCTAGGATCTCAAACCCAAAATTGCCAACAATCTCCCCCTTTGTCATTGATGGCAAACCATGCTTCTCAACAACACAGAAACTCAACATAAACAGCTCCCCCTGTCTTGAGGCTCTCCCCCTTACTCAAATCTCTCCCCCTTTGTCATCAATGGCAAAGGGTCACCTTTGGGGCTCGGGACTAAGAATGAGCCTCTTAGCTTAGTCCCTCCCCCACCTCCTGATGAGGTGATTAATTCTTGGGTGGGAGTAAAACTCCCATTAGGCACCGATCATCATCAGCGTCTATAACTTCCTTGTCGGGCCTTCTCTTGAACTCTTTGTCCATATTCCTATTCCTGTCACTGTTCTTGTTCTTGTTCTCATCCCTGTTCTTGTCCATGCCTTGATCCTTGGACCTGATCATGCCACTGTTCCTGTTCCTGTATTCTAGAATTTCAGCTCTACACTGTCTGATTGTGTGACCTTCATTGTTGCACTTGAAACACTTGACGATGTTGTTTCTCCGAGGTAAACCTGATCTTTGAATCCACCAGTTCTGACCAAACCTATTTTGACCAAACCTGTTCTGGCCAAACTCGTTCTGACCAAACCTATTCTGACCAAACCTATTCTGGCCAAACCTGTTCTGACCAAACCTGTTCTTGTTATTTGCCTTGCAATAAACCGCCTTGTGCCCAAACTGTTGACAAGAGTAGCAATACCCTTGAAAGTAACTAGCACTTCTGAAACTGTCATTTACCTCCTTCACTTGAGCCATGCAATGTGAAGCCATGTGACCAAACCTGTGACAAGCAAAACATCTGCCTTGAAACTTTCCTTTAATTGACCTCTTAGGTTCTGAAAACTTCTTCTTCTCATTCTGAATTCTATTTTCTATTTTTGTGCATCTATCATTCAAGGACTCCTTTTCTGAAATACTTTCCTCATCAGAACTCTCTTCCTTTTGGAGTCTCTTACTAGACTCTCCAACTTGTTCCTTGTGTGGCTTAACAAAACCAAGGCCTATTTTATCTGTTGTCTTTCTTTGACCTTTGATGAGTGACTTAACCTTTTTGGAGCTATCTTGAAACCTGTAAAGCTTATCCTTGTACTCTTTAGTTTCCTCTTTCAAAGAAGCCATTTTTTGTTCTAACTCACTATACTCAAGAACCTTAGACTCTAACTCATCCTTGAGTTCTTGTGTCTTAGCTATAGAGAAGTCAAGACTTTCTATAAGATCATCTCTCTCCATACAACATTCATCTAACTTATCCTTGAGTCTAGCATTCTTCTTTCTTTCCTTTTTCAAAGCACTAAGAGCACTAATAAGTTCACTTTCAAGACCCTCCTTTATTTGTTTGCTTTTTGAATCATCAAAGCCTTTTTCAGATTTCTTATCACTAGAGGTGCTACCCTTTTCAAAAACCATACATGCATCTTCCTTATAGTTTTCTGAAGCATCCTCATACATACTAGAAACCAAATCATTATTTGTGCAATCATCCTCAAGGTGACCAAAATTTCCACATCTAAGACATTTCATGATAATGAATCTATGTTTCGGTTCTTCCTCTTTTTTGATATGAACAACATCTCATTTTCATTATCACTTGAAGAACTTTCACTATCACTACTAGAACACTTACTTGCTTTGTCTAGGTAGAAACTCTTCTTGTGCTTGTGAGAATACCTCTTTCCTTGATTGTTGTGCTCATCTTTGTTTTTCCTGTGATGCTTGTGCTTTTCGGAATCCTTGCTCTTAGAATCCTGTTTATCTTCATCACTTTCATTCTTGGGAACAGTACAATCAGTAGCATAATGACCAAACTTTCCACAATTGAAACATCTTATATTTTTCATACTTTTGTGCTTTCTAGAGAACTTGCCTTTCTTGTTGTAATATGCCTCTTCATCACTAGAAGACTCATCACTATCTTGAAGCCGTTTACCCTTGGAATTCTTGGTAGCCTTGAAAGTCGCCTCTTTCTTGACATCAACCTTCACTTGAGTTCTCAACTCAAATGCTGCAAGTATACTATGGAGCTCATCCTTTTTCAACTTATCCAAATCTTTAGCTTCCTCAATAGCAGAAATATTTTCACTAAATCTATTAGGAAGAGATCTTAAAATCTTATCACAAACATCATTTTCAGCAAGCTCAAGACCTAAGTCTTTCATGGAGTTAACAACCTCATCCATACGAAGCATGTAGTCACTAATATTTTCATCATCATTCATCTTGAGTTGTTCAAACATACCTTTGAAGTGTCTCAACTTGGCCTTTCTGACATTTGTATCACCTGTATGAACCACCTTCAACTGTTTCCACATTTCACTAGTTGTCTTGCAGTGAATCACTTTGGTGAGATCTGCTTTCTGTAAGCCTTTCAAGATTGCATTCATTGCTTTTGAATTGCTGTGATGTAGGAGCCTTTCTTCTTTAGTATTAGGACCATGTTCAGGAATAGTGTACTCATCTTCAATCACTTCCCAAACCTCATTCCCAAGTGCCATTAGATGAACCTTCATCCTTGCACTCCAAAGACCAAAATCTGACCCATCAAGAATAGGTGCTGCATTGCCACTTGAATGATCCATTGTGTTCTTTACTAGCTTTTCCTTCAAGTTGTTAAACTTTTCGAAGGCACCCGCTCCGATACCAATTGAAGAACACAAGCTTATACCGAGAGGGGGGTGAACAATATAAGACCTCTTTTTACTTTTTCCTTTATACTTCAAAATAGTAAAGCAATATACCCAAAGCAATATCAAAGCAATGCATAATATCATCCACAAAGTGACACCAATTTTAACGTGGTTCACCCGGAATGGCCGGGCTACGTCCACAAAACTTTTCTCTAAAAGTTATCTCAAAGTTCTTTGGGAATCCTTCCCAATTACAATGTTTATGAGCCTCGGCCCAAAGGAGATACCTTCCCCCAATCAAAATTTATGAGCCTCTGCTCAAAGGAGATACCTTCCCCTCTGCTCTAGAAATGATCCCTCAGAAGATCAACTGCCTCTACCTCTTGCCAGCACGTGGAACTCCTTTCCACCGAAGACCTCCTATCCTCAATGCTTAGCCTAAGAGACCTCTCGCCTTCTATGATCACGTCCACAGTAGCTCAACAACCTGTACCAAACATAGTCAATCGGTCTAGTACAAGTCTTCCTCTGTCTGTCAGATCTGTCCAACTCTTGAACAAATCAATCCTCTGCATACAAGCCTTCTCAAAGACTTGCCAAATCTATCCTCAGGTTCTTCTCATAGAACCAATGCACCTCTATCCTCAAGTCATTTCTCTGATAGAACTATCAAACTCAGCTCACAAGTCCTCTCGCTAGGACCTATCCAAATCTGCTCACAAGTCCCCACCGAACCTATCCAAAACTCTCACAAGTCCCCACTTCCAAACTCTCACAAGTCCCCAAACTCCACTCACAAGTCCCCCCTCCAAACTACTCACAAGTCCCCATCGAACCTTCCAAAACTGCTCACAAGTCCCCACTGGAACCTGTCCAAAAACTCAACAAGCTCACCAAGAAAAACTTTCTTAGTAGGAAATCACAAAGTGAATTGTTAGAGACCCAATGTGATTTGTCAAACTCATAGAAGCATAAAGAGAATTGTTAGAGACTCAATATGTTCTATACTCAAATCCCAATCTCAAAACTCAACTCAAATCAACTCAGCTCAATCTCAATCTCAAATCTGAAAACTCAACTCAATATCTGAAATGGATAGGATAGAATGTTTTCTTTCAAGAACATGAAACCCCAACAATTGCCAACTATGCAAAGAATCACATAACAATGATACTCATGTTCTTTTCACCATCAATTAGGGTTTCAACAACAATGCTCATCAAACAAGGTTTAGTCAACCAACACCATTCAACTCAACATCAACCTTGAAGCATTCAACCAATCATCACAAGAAAAGGAAACAAGTAGAAATCCTTTTCCCTCCAAAGATATTTGAACAAAACAGCCACCAACACAATATCACCAAATGCAAAGAATAACTTGCTCAAATCAACTCAATGGAGTAAGCCCAATATCATGAATCAAGTAAAGCAATAACTTGATCAAACAACCTCTATGGAAGCAACTCAACCATCAAACTCAAAACAGCCAACCAAGGGTTCCACCAACTCAATGCAAGTAGCTAGACTCACAAATATAAACCCTAGTGCACAAAGCTTCCACTATCTCAAACCAAAAATTATGCATTCACCAAAAACTCTCCTTAAGGATAACAATGCATAAGTAGTCTTCAACAAACCAGAAAATAGGATTTACACCCAACCAAAGGAAACCTAGTTGAAAACCTTTTCACTCCAACCTTATTTCAGAAAAACATACACCAATCATACTCATAAGAAAAATGTGCCCATACCTTTTTGGAGTAGAAGAAAATTGATCCTTAAATCTGTCACCACACACAACCCTCAAACTTCCAACCAAGTTAGGGTTAGAACCAAGATAAATGAGCATATATAAAAACTTTCCTTAATACACCTTTTAGCTCCTCTTCTTTAAAAACAACCACCAAAGAAGCCAAAAACACAACAACCAAAACTTACACCTTATATCTCCATTTTTAAATTTAGCATAGCAAAAGACTAATCTCAAAAATACAACCAAAGAAATATCCCCTTATTTCTCCTATGTCTTTTAAACAATGCTAAACAATGCCAAAAATCATATCAAGAAAATAATCACACCTTATAATGGCTGCCCTTGAAGAATCCGAAATTCGCGGCACAAAACACGTTTTAATAAAAACGTGACTAATCCATGCACAACTCCCTCCGCGGGGATCGAAACGCAGACCTCCGCCTACGCAAGGCCCAAACGCAGCCTTCGCTGCCACTAGCCCACAAGAGGCTTACGAAGTCCAAGACGGACTTCCTTCCACATGAACGGTCAAGCTTTCCGAAAGCTTTTCAAACCACGAGCTCTCCTCTTTCGCAGCGTAAACAGAACATTCGATCGCAGCCAAACCAATTAATTGCCTTCGATTTTCCAAGTACCTTTAACCTTAGGAACCTTCTCATATTTATAGTCCATACGTGGACTTTAGAACACGTCGGTTGCAAAGAAAAGTAATTTCGAATTTAATCGAAATTTGCTTTCTAAAGGGTTTAAAAACCCTTAAGTATTTTTAATAAATTAAAAATAATTTCTCCCTTAATTAATTAAATAATTAATTAATTAAAACCTTGAAGGGTTTTAAATAATAATTAAATAAATAATAAAGAGAACCTCCATTGGTTTTAATAAAAACCATTTAACTTGGTTTTAATGAAAAACCCTTGCCAATGGAATCTCTCCGGATTCTCTTGGAATCTTCCACCTTTGAAGCCAACACATCCTCTTAACATTAATGCCATTTCCTTTTGACATCAATGACAACTCATAGACAAGAAGCTAGGATCTCAAACCCAAAATTGCCAACACTATATTATAGGGTGTAGCTAATAAGTGGTCAGTAAATACTTGACCTTTAATATACTTTTGGCTGACAAACTCAAGATTAAATTTTCTAATGGTGAAAAATCACTTAGTAGTTTGTCTCAAGAGGTGAGTCTTACATATGAGATATCACAAGGGATCAATGCTTACTATGATAAATATCTTATGGATGAGCATGTAGTGTCTATGTTTATAGAAAGAAAATACTATGGATATCCATAGCTTATTTGAAGATGTATAGAAAACTTCATAATTGAACAAAGTCTTTTTAATGTAGAAAATGACTTGCTCTGTATGTTGGTCATCACACTGCATCGACATATCTCCTAAGGCATGGGTTGTTGCTACTATGTATAGAAACAAGGTTATAGAAGGATGAGGAGGGACAAGGGTGAGAGGATATAAGAGGTAGGATTTGAGACCATAAAGTATTCCTAACAATTAGCATCCCAATTGAAGATCACATCCTAAAAATATTGGAAAAGTGATAACACACTTGTTAGCAAGTTGGGAGATAAATATTCAAATAACTTGGATTTTGCCTTGAATACTCCTAAGATAGGTTAGTGTTCAAGGGGATGTCATATCATCTTTAGTTGATATCATTTTAGGATAAACATTTTTTTTTTCTTGATAAAAGGGTGTTGTACTTAGGTCCCCCACCCTTAACAAATTACATCTATCTTCTTTAGATATTGAGAGTTTACAAATAGATACACTTCTCATGTCAATTGAGATACTATTGTTAGAAAACTACATCATTTTACATAAAATGTATGAATTCTTGATTTTCATTTTTTGGATCTTTTCAAATCTCTGTATGAATACAATTACTCTAAAATTTAGCATATTTCTTAACATTTTCCTATAGCAGCCTTCACAATGCCAAAACTTCACCTCTACTATCTATGCCTTGCATCTTAGTAGAGTAATATTTCCAAAACATCTCACTAACATAGTCCGCTTTACCAAATCTGGATTGCTAGTTTCCTTCCTGAAACACAAGCGCAACAACAAAAATTATAATAAATAGTCTAAATGAACACACATTATTGTTACAAAATAAAATAGATATTACTAATGGAAAACAATAAAGTAAATCTTAATCATTAATTGATTTAGGCAATCAACATTTTTTGTCAGCTTCAACTAAAATTTGTACTTCCTCTAACAATGGAAAGGAGATGTTAACTTCATGATCCTCAACAAAAATTCCTCTATTGGCTAACTTATCTGCACATTTATTTCCTTATCTAAATATTTGTGTAAACCTGATTTCTTACTCTTTAGCAAGATCTTGAATTTCCACAATTATCTCTTGTATGTTCCATGGAGACTTTACTTTCCTTAAAATTGCATTTATAACTATGATAGAATCACCTTCCATCCAAACTCTATTCCATTTCATTTGTTTACATATTTTTAACCCTTCTAAATCTGCCCAAGCTCTAGCTTTATTATTTATCTTAAATCTACAATTCAAAGCATAATGAGAAAAAATATCTCCTCTATTGTTTCTAATTATTCCTCCTCCTGCTGCTAGTCCTGGGTTTCCTTTAGATGCTCCATAAAAATTCAACTTAACCCATTCCACATCTAGTGGTTTCCACTTTATATTATTTACCTTATTTTTTCTTCTCTTGTACCCAACATAATAATTCCATTTAATGACTTGAATCCATCTATCAAGACTCTCTACTTCCAAATTAGGGACTAGGTGAGTTGATAGGGTTGGTTTAGACTCCTCTATGGCTAAATATATCTTCTTTTTTATTACCTCTAAACTGCTTTCCTTTCCTTTAAATATTATTTTATTCCTTTCTAGCCATATAGTCCAAAGTATTGTATCTTTTGATATATCCCATATTGTTTGTAAAGCCTAACTTTTATAAGTGGTCTGCCATTGCTTTAACCAATATTGATTTTTTCTATTCATCACCATGCATTTACCAAACATATTAAGAATCCATTACCATAAATTATAGACTATTGCACAATGTCACAAGATATGGTCAATACTCTCCTCCTCCTTATTATATAAATTACATTTAGAGGGTCCATGGAAATCCCTTTTCATAATATTATCCTAGGATAAAATTCTTCTATGACCTACTAGCCAAACAAACATTTTAACTTTAGGAATGCTTGGGATATCCAAAATATCTCTCCAAATTCTAGTGATATTATTATTATGTTGGTGTTGAACATTATATCCATTTCTAGTTGTGTATTATCCTGAGTTATTCAACTCCCAAATAAATTTATCCTTGGCACCCCTTGAAATAATTATAGTTGTTATCTTTCTACTCAATTTCCTCCTAGCATCAATATCTTGTATACTTGTAAAAAATATTCTTTCCATTTGTATCTTCCTTCTTGATCCTTGTACAAAATGTTAGAACCCTATCACCATATTTCTCTTGAAGCAATCTCATCCAAGATTTCAAAACTGGATCTAAATTGAGTGGTTTTTTATCACACCAAGTATCCATCCAAATATAATTTTTTCTCTAGTTCCCACCACCCATATTAAACCTTTAATCATAAGATCAATATATTTTTTTAAACCATTCCAAAAAATAGAACCATTTGGAAGAGAGAAAGCAATAAATATTAAACTTGGGTCATTGGGATCAACATACTTAGAACAATTTTGCCCATTGTCTTTGATTCTCTTTGTACAATATCCAGATAACTTTTCCCTAAGAGCTAATTTTGCATCTGTAAGAGCTCTTAAACCAAGATCTCCCCTAGTTTTTTCATCACATAACTTGTTCCATTTCACCAAAGAAAATTTCCTTTTATCATGTAAACCTGACCATAAAAAGGATCACATAATAAAGATTAAAAAAGTTTCAATTGATTTTGGCATAGAATACAAAGACATAATATGTTGGAATGGCTTGCAAGATTAAATTAATTAACTGCACTCTTCCTACTAATGATAACCATATACCTTTCCAAGTTGGAAGTTTATTTTGAACTTTACTAATAACGGGATTCCTTAAATCTATCCTCATTCTTCCCTCAAAAAAATCCATCCCTAAATAAGTTGTTGGTAAATTTACCTCCTCCATTTGAAGCAACCTATAAATTCTTACTTTGATATTAGCAGGAGTGTTAAGAAAATAAATTTTGGATTTAGTCCTTTATTTTTTTGCTCTGAAGCTCTTTCGTACTCTTTTAAAAATTTACTCAAAGCTTTGGCCTCATTTATCCTTACCCTTAAAAAAAATGGTTGTATCATCTACAAACTACTTATGGGTGATGTTATCAATGTTATTACTAACCTTAAGTCCACTTATAAACCCATATTTGTAAGCCTTATTTAAGTTCCTACTCAAAACTTCTGCCATAATAATAAACAAATAAAGAGATAGAGGATCTCCTTTTCTAAGGCCTCTCTTGGCTTTAAAATATTCTATCACTAACCCATTGACCAACACAATAAAAAACTATAGAGACACAAGATTTAATCCATCTAACTCATTTCTTCCCAAAACTAAACTTATCTAAAATTGCAAAAATAAAATTCCATTTAACCCTATCATAGGCTTTACTCATATCAAGTTTTAAGATCATAGCTTTCTCTTTTCTTGAATTTTTTGAATGTATAACTTCATGAGCTACTATGATCCTATCCAAAATTTGTCTTCCTTTCACAAAACCTCCTTGATCTTCTGAAATAATTTTGTCTAACAATGGTCTTAATCTATTCGCCATCACTTTTGACATAATATTATAAGCAATATTGCATAGGATTATAGGTCTAAAAGAATAAAAAAATTCAGCATCCATATTTTTTGGAATTAGGGTAAGATAAGTTGCATTTATTTTATAAGGAATGTATTGTTTTACCCTAGACTATTCCACTACTACCAATAAATAATCATTCACTATATCCCAATTGTGTTGGTAAAAAGATGCAAAGAGCCCATTTGGACTAGGGGATTTATCCTTATTAAAATAGAAAAAAGCTAAATGAACTTCTTCTAGAGTAATAGGATCCATCAGTTTCCTATTGTCTTCATTTGTTATAACTGAAGGAACATCTTGAAGAAGTTTATCATTAAGAACTTTGGTCTCCTCTAAACCTAGAATATTTTGATAAAATGACTTAGCCTCTTTTCTAATTTCACTCTGATATTCAATCCAAACCCCTTCTATTAATTTAATTCTACCAATTCTAGAAGATCTTTGTACTATAGCCATCCTATGAAAAAACTTTGTATTTTTATCTCCTTCTTTTAACCAAGTCTATCTTGATTTTAACCTATAAAATTTCTCTTCCTTACTCAAAATATTATGGTATCCACTATGCAATTCCCTTTCCTTTGAGCTTGTATTATCTTCATCATGTTTTTAAAATTTTGAAAGTTTATCTTTTAGTTCTTATTTCTTCTCAAAAA
The DNA here is from genome assembly GCA_028583015.1 of Wollemia nobilis. Classification (NCBI taxonomy): domain Eukaryota; kingdom Viridiplantae; phylum Streptophyta; class Pinopsida; order Araucariales; family Araucariaceae; genus Wollemia; species Wollemia nobilis. The sequence continues at coordinate 13,920,592 of JAQPPZ010002556.1, forward strand.
TGTTTCCAAAGGTGTTCTTGTTCCATTCTTTTAATCTAGATTTCATAGCTTTAATTTGGTTTGGAAGAGCATACAACGCACCATTACATAAAGAATTCCATGTTCAAGTTATCATATCAACAAATTGAGGATGGTCTTACCACATCTGATCATATTTAAAATATGATCTTTTTAAATTCACTAAACACCATTTTAACTCTTATTGGCCAATGATCTTAACCAATCCTTGTTAAGATATTAATTTTAGCACAAGTTCCTTCATCTAGCTAATGATCTGAGAGAATACATCTATCTAATTTTTTTGCTATTAGGTTCTGGCCTCTCCTATTGTTGGTCCAAGTATAGTCATATTCTTAAAACTCAACTTCCCATAGATTGTTTTTTTGAATAAAATACGAGAAATATTTCATACTTTGGATCAATTTCCTAATTCCCCCAAATTTTTCATTCAGCTTTGTAATGGTATTAAAATATCCAATGATCATGAAATGGATTTCTTGGTCTCTAATTCTCATAAAAGCCTCAATACCACTCCAAAATTCTAATATACCTGACTGGGTTGTAGGACCATACACATTGATAACGATGAAGCAAGTATCAACAAAGTAGTAAGTGACTAAAGAGGCTATCCAATGCCTAGTTTTATAAATGGTTACACAAGAGGTTCTAAGAGGATTCCAACAAGTTAGAATTATCCCTACTACTCCTTTACAGTCCATAGCATTCCATTCACATCTTGACCAAACCACTTTCACATTTTTGAATCTTATTTTATCATTTTAGTTTACTGGATATAGAGAATATCAAGATACACACATTGGGATGCAATTAATACCAATAATTTTCCCAATATATCCCTAAAGATATATTTATGAGGATTTGGGTGTACCTTGTACTCCCATAACTACTCAAAGGTGTGTTTTAGGCCTTGATCATGGTATTCCTATATCAAACACCAATCAAGAAGATCATTGAAATAGTATTCCATGATTTCATGCATCATGTCATGGATATTTGGTAGTGTCGACAGGGAAAAATTTCTATCGAATATGATTCTCGATTGGATTCATTGGGAGCCAAGGTGACCATTGGGGTGTGTTATATTCTCTACACTCGGGGGCTTGGGGATCGAAGGGTTCACCAGGAATGGTTTAAGGACTCACTCCAAGTCTGGGGTGGAAATGTTTGATGTGTATATTGAGAAAACACCTATGTTTGACCTTTCTAAAATCTAAGCTAAGAAATGAAAGAACAATGCAAGAAAAACAAAGATGCAAGAAGACAAGAAACTAACCCTAGAATGATTCTTGATTTTTAATGATGACTAAACCCTAACTTGCAATAAATAAATTATATTTCCTTTTGAGCAAGGGTTTAAGAGAATGCACAAACAAAATTAACCCTAGGATGCAAACTATATGCTTTTACTCTTTCAAATGCCTAGAAATAAAGGATCAAATATTTTATTTTCCTTTTATGATAAAAAATATGAAATAGAAAGGAACAAAGACACTCACAAAATAGCCTAAAGATCTACTAGGGCACTTACCTAATTTGATGGTTGATCCTAGATTTAACTTGCATCCAAAATATCCAAACAACTTCAACCTACGAAACAACTTACAAAATCCTAGAAAATTTGATCAGTGTTTGGGGGCCTGCTTAGGCCACTATATGATTGAGCTTAGAGGTGCAACATTCAAGCCCCCTTGGTCCTTTTAGCTGACCATTTGAAAATAAAATGATATTTGACCTTTGGAACAAGCAAAAGCAATATGGAATGGACATGCAATAGTGAAATGAAATGAAATAGAATGCAAGTGATAAAAAGCTAAAATGCAAGCAACGAACTAGGGTTTTGGGAAGCAAAAATTTACCCCCAAGCCCTAATTGACCAAATTCATGCCTTGTAATTAAGGGGAATGAATTTTTCTTGCCAAATTTGCACCCTATATGGGTAGGGCATGAATTTGGTTTAGATGCACTTTTTGGGTCCCAAAATGCCAAAAAATGTGATGCAAAACAACAAAAAATAGAGCTAATGACTAATAATGCAAGTAAAGAACCTGGTTAGCTAATGGAGGAAGAAAGGAGAAATGAGAATATGAAGGAAGCACTCTAGAATGGTGGACTTCTCCAACCATAAAGACTCCTCCACTTGATCCCCAAGGGCATCCAACACCACAACAGGAAAATAACAAAAATAATAAATCACAACAGAAGAGCACTTGTTAGTGAACAATAAGTGAGTTAAGATCTAGGATTCCTAAAAATATTGATTATGATAAAATAGGAAATCCAATCCTCTATTTATAAGAGGTTTGGAGGGCTAAAGAGTGGGAAAATGAAAGTTCACCGTGGGCAAGGGCCGACACCAAAATGGGCCAATGAGGGGTGGGGTTTTTGAGAGAAAAAACCTAGAATACCAAATTCTTGCCTAATAATTATAGGGTGTGAATATGGCAAGCCAAATTCATGCCCCATATGGACCGGGCATGAATTTGGTAAAGCTAGGAAAAAAGGACAAAGGAAGAGGGGAAACAGGCCCCAATTTTGCACTTAGCAAGCTTGGGTGGCTTCCTAGGGATCTAAGGAAAGATTGACTCATTTTGATGGGTCAATTTTCCATGTCTACATTTTTCTCCCTCTTTGATGCATTTATGGCCAAGTAAATGCATCAAAGAAATATGTAGACTCCTATGGGCAAAAATGACAAACACACAAAAAAAGGGGTGGTCGAGTTTGGATGAAGGGGTGGTGCAAAAAGGGGTGTCATCCTGAACACCACAAATTTACATGCAAATCAAGGCATTACTACCATTAATGCCTCTAAGGCTAGGGTTCCCCATTCGAGTTTTTGAAGGAATGCGAGATTCCTTAAAAAAATTGAAAAAGGTGCAAAAAGGAAGCGAAAACAAGAAAAGCAAAGAAGAGAAAGAGAAAAGACAAGGAGAGAGAAAAAAAAAAGGAGGAGAGAGAAGAAAGGGAGGGAAAAAGAAAAGGAAGAGAGAAGAAAAGGAGGGAAAAAGAAGGGAAGAAAAGAGGAAAAAGGAGGGAAAAGGAGCTCATTTTCACCATGCGAGGAGGAGAAAAGAGCTCTAGAGGAGAAAAAGGAGAATGGTACTTCCAACTCACTATGCTACCATGGTGAGAGGTGATGTTGGAAATACTATAGATTAGATGAAGGTATGGATCAAGACACACTTTATAGAATGAGTTTTGTACCTACATATACAATTTCTTAGCAAAATTTTGAATTTTTTTGGATTTTTAAGCAATTTTTTTTACAAAATTCATCATGGAGCATGAATTTGGTCATAAAATGCAAATTTGGTCAAGTGCCCTTACCAAATTCATGCTCGATCATTTTAGGGCATGAATTTGGTAAATTTTACAAAAAAATACACTTTTTAAAAAATGAATATGATGAAATGTGTGAATGTTGTTATGTTGATTATGCAGCTAGATGTACTCGAGAGTAGAGAGTGGTGGTCGAGCACACTCAAGGATGCTATGAGAGAGCTCACAATAGTAGAGAGGGAGACACTAGAGAATGTGGGGCTACTACATCTAGCAGAGATGCCCTACATTGAGGTAGATAGGGCACTATTAATGGCTCTGGAAGAGAGGTGGTATCTAAAATCATCCATATTTTAGTTACCAATAGGGGAGATGACCATCACACTAGAGGATGTGTGGTGCATCTTGAGGATCCCCATTAGAGGGAGGATGATTTACATGGTATGAGTGTTTATGGTGGCATCAAAGATGATGTTGGGGGACCCAACACATGTGATCCATCAAAGTGGATTCCATGTCGATGAGATGCCATATCGATATGGAGTTGGGGCACTGACATCCATACTATGTGGGGTGGTGGTGGGGATGTTGGTGTGCCATACGAGTAGGTGACACCTACCATGGGTACTGGTGGGAGTAGTGGTAGACATGCGATATTAGGGGGTTAGATTCGCATGGGGACCATATGTGCTAGCTTGCTTGTATAGGATGTTACATGACATCGTGTATAAGTGATAGATAGGGTTGATCTGTATGATATTTCTCTAGGTGTGGTGTTGGGAGAACATAGTGGTCTAGAGGTTGAATGCACTACTAAGTCCATTACCCAATATGGAGCAACCAACAACATATAGGTGGAGTTGACACTATGAGCATGGGCATAGGGCATACATTGGTGTCTTACCACTAGGGAGGTGGGTGATAGATGAGCTATAAGAGCACCAGATCATATGGTGACCATGGCATCTACACCCTAGCTAGGCAGAGGATATAAAGGAGCTAGCTCAGGTCAAAGGATCTAATGGGTCATCACTAAGAAGGGTGAGTAAGAGCTATACCAATTTGATCGAGTATAATACCAATTTGACATTCTATAGGAGATTCTAGACCTTAAAGACTACTGGTTTAGGAGGGTGAGGAGGGATCCACCAAGATTTGAAGGTACTCCTGATGTGGGTAGATGGGTAGAGGAGGACCTAGATGACCCACTATACATGGATCTAGGGGTGGATGATATTGAGGTGGCCTTCGAGTATAGGAGATGGTACATGAGCATTGCACCCTCAAGGATCTCCCCACTAGTGCCAGTGTAGAGATGCTAGGTTATGAGATGATGGGTGTAGCTAGCACTTTGAGAGGCCACTTGACACACCATAGAATTACGAGTAGAGGGACGCATTCCATTTTAGGCTAGCTTGGGTATAAGTTTAGGTGGAGATAGTGATAGCCACGAGGGATACGATCACCATATCTAGCTCAAGGGGAGGGGGAACTATAGGAGTTGCCCCCATAGTGACATAGGTAGGACCTAGTGAGGCTAGAGGTCTAGGGGAGAAGGAAATATAGATAGAGATGCTACATGCCATAGTTACACCCATGTAGGTAGATATGGATACCATATGCATAATGTTGGACCAGGATAAAGTTGATCAAGACATGGTGAGGGTTGAGGTAGAGCACCTTAGAGGAGATATGGGCTAGTTGGAGTAAGAGTGATAATAGGCCTAGGTAGAGGGGATGGTTATCATTGTAGGTAGCCAATAGAGTGAGGGAGGCCACCTACTACTAGAAGAGCTATAGAGGATGAGGGAGTCATATGAGATGGTGGTGTAGAGGGAAGCCTACTACTAGATGGTATACTTCCATGTCATTCTAATAGATTAGAGGGTTCCTCTATCATCATCTATATGATCATAGAGTTGCTCATAGTCATGGGCATGATCTAGTTTATGATCTATGAACATGGATCCTCCACCACCTCCAACATGCAAAGCAAAGGGGATAGGCTTACATGGCAAGGCCAGGGATCAGGATGATATACCAATATTGATTGTGGTATGCACCTCTAGAGATGTTTGAGTGTGCCAAGATCTCTACTATGGCACACTAACTAGCTGGCATGCACTTGTGCTTTCAAGTAATACAAGTTTCTTTATTTTATTATGGATTAAATTTGAATGATTTTTTATTATTTATTATTATTATTATTATTTTTATTGATGCATGATAATCATGAACATGATGAGTCTAACTAAATGAAATACAATAATGAGTCTAACTAAATGAAATTCAATCTAACATGCAATATAAAATGAATGTAAAATGAAATGCACAAGTGAGGAGATGAAAAGAAGAAAGGAAAGAAAGAAGAGAGAAGAAGGAACAAACAAAGAAAGAAGAGAGAAAGATGGAAGAAGAAGAAAGCAAAGCTCAAAAAGGTCAAAAGGGAAAAATAAAAGAAAAAAATAGGAGCAGAACCCTTGTAAGGATGTGTGCTCGCAAATGATCGAGATGGAGGCTGCCCCTCATGTGTGGCCATGAAGCTATCCTAAAAGGGTGTTATGCTCACAAATATGGATAGGTGTGGAGTGATACCCGCTATGGGTGTAGTGCTCACTGATGGCCAGAGATGAAGAGATACCCGCTAGGATGTATGCTCACAAATGACCAAGATGGAGGTTGCCCCTCACGTGTGGCCATGAAGCTTATCCTGTATGGGGTGAAAATATGTGATTGATTTTGCCAAAATGAGTACTACCCGATAGGGGTGTGGTGTGCAAAATATGTATGAGTAGAGAAAAGCATGACAAAAGCAATGTGAGTGTGTGCGTGTGTTAGAAGAAGATAAAAGAAAGAAAGAAGCAAGAAGCAAAAGATATTGTGTGTGTGTGCATCCCTAGTGAAATTTCAAGAGCTAAGAGGTGTGTGTAAGATAGTCAGTGGTCGTATGAATACCATAAATAATATCCATGTGGTATCTACCCTATCTCATGAGGACCACTTAACAATCAAAATACCAATAGGTGTGAAAATAGAAGAAGGAACATATATCCTTTGTCTTGGGGAGGATAAGAAATGATTAAAACTTTCAAGGACAAAGGACATACAAGAGATGAAGAACTATATCCCTTGACTTGGAGAGAAATTTGATGATCATTTTATACTTTCAAGGTCAAGGAATATAAGAGAAGAAAAGAATAAGAAGATATGGGTGAAATGCAAACAAGAAAAATGCATGGATATGGGCCCTAGGTTGGGGATTCTCTAGGCATCAGAGCCCTAGTATGAGTGCAATGCATGTGAGCTAAGACCTAACTAGGTTTCATCACTTGCCATCCTCACGAAGTCCTCAAAAATCTATATGATCAAGCAGTCATGCAAATATGGTCAAGCAACAATGCAATTATATGACAAGTAGAATGAAAGTGGAATAGAATGTTAGGCAAACCATGCAAGATATGATAGGCAATCATGTAGTATGAACAAGCAAACCAAATGCAGTATGAAAACTAAGCTAAATGTAATATGAGAAAATGCAAAGTGTAGAGTTATGCATAGTATCTCTTTAGATGCATTATGTTCATTGGTTCTTTAAGTTCTTTACCATCTAAAGAAGCTAAACGATAGGCCCCTAAGCCAAACTTGGTTGTTATGACAAAGGGGCCTAACCAATTGGGCTAAAACTTGCCTTTAAGATCTGAACGAGCATTGGTGTTCTTTTGATTTTCCTTGAGGACAAGGTCCCCAACCTCAAAATAATGATTGCAAACTCTCTTGGAATAATATCACTTGAGCCTATTCTGATAGGCTCACAAATGCTCTAAGGCATGAATGCACTTTTCATCCAATAGCTCCAATTGGTGCAAATGATCAAAGTGATACTCATCATCGATCGAGGCATCTTGTAACAAGATGCGCAATAAAGGGACCTCTAACTCAAATGAAAAAATTGCCTCAATCCCATAGACCAAGACATACGAAGAAGCACCTATAGGAGTTTGCACACTAGTACGATAGGCCCACAAGGTAGGATAAAGCTGGATATGCTAGTCACGACTGGTCTTACTAACCAACTTCTTGAGGATCTTGATCAAAGACTTATTGGATGCTTTGGCTTGTTTGTTACCCTAGGGGTAATATGGAGTTGACCACCTATGTTGAATCTTGTACTTAGCACAAATTTTATGGACATCCTTGTTCTTGAAAGGAGTGCCATTGTTAAAAATAATCACCGAAGGAATCCCGAACCTATAAAGGATCTAGTTGAAGATGAACTTGGAGACCTAAGCTCTAGTCACCGTGGCCAGGGGTATGGCTTTGACCCATTTAGTGAAGTACTTTGTCACTGTTATGATAAAATTGTGACCATCAAATGACATTGGGTTAATCTTCCCTATGATGTCCAATCCCCACATGGAAAATGGCCAAGGAGAAGAAATAACCTAAAGGTTTTGAGGAGCATGAACAAGGTTGTCATGGCATTGACACTTTCGTAGCATTAAACATGGTCACATGCATATTTCTCCATGGAAGTCCAATAATACCCCATCTAAAGGAGCTTCTTGGAAATGGAATTATCACTAAAATGGCCTCCACATGAACCTTCATGAGCCTCACTAAGAGCTAGCCAAGCTTCATCAAAGTTAAGGCATCACAAGAGGATACCTTCAAAAGAACATTGATATAAAGTATTTCCAATTATGATGAAAGGACATGCACTCCATTTCATTATAAACCATCAAGAATCAAACCATCCTTAAGAAAATTAAATATGTTGATATACCATGGCTCAGATGGGGAAGCTTCGATGGTCAAAACATCTAAGGAAACAAGACTAGAACTAAGAAATGTGGGCTCCTAGAGTTGTCTAATGATAATCGATGCTTGATCATCTTCCAACTCCAAGGGAAACAAGGATGCAGTAGTGGCCATGGCATCTGCATGGTGGTTGGAGGATCTAGGGATAGACTCTATGGTCACTCGATCGAACGTAGAAAAAATCTTGGTGATAATATCTTTGTAAGGTTTTAGCTTATCATCCTGATTCTAATAAACATCATTAATCTGATTCACCACAAGTTGAGAGTCACAAAAGACCAAAAGAACACTAACCTTCAAGGCTAAGGTTTCTCTAATACCAAGGATCAAAGCTTTATACTCTACAATATTATTCATGCAAGAGAAATGAAGCTTGAAGGACAAGGGGATGAGTTATTTTTGTGGGGTAACTAGAATGATTCTAGCACTAGTGCCCTTTAAGCATTAGGCTCCATCAAAAAACAAAGTCCAAGACTCTAGCTCTTTGGCTTCTATACTAAGGCACTCATCGGGAAACTTGATGACCAAAGGATGGGTAGCTTCTAGGGGAGTGGAGGCTAGCTGATCAGAAATCACCTAACCCTTGATAGCCTTATGACCTATGAAGGTTAGGTCAAACTCACTAAGGGCTAAAACCCACTTAGCAACTTGACCTAAAAGGTGGGGCTTAGACATTAAGTAGCACAAAGGATCAAACTTCACAACCACCAATATCTTATGGTTGAGCATGTAGTGTCTTAACTTCTGGGAAGCAAACACCATAGCAAGGCAAAGCTTCTCTAAGGGAGTGTACCAGGTTTCATAGCTAACCAAGGTTCTACTGATATAGTAGATAGATCGCTCTTTATTTTGATCATCATGTTGAGCCAACAAGGCTCCCAAAGCATGAGTTGTGGCTGCTATGTAAAGCATCATATGCTTATCTAGTCTAGGAGGAACTAAGATAGGTAGGGAAGTGAGATACCTTTTGAGCTCATCAAAATCTTGTTGACACTCAGAATCCCATTGGAACACAACATATTTCTTAAGAAGCTTAAGAAAGGGTTGACACTTATTGGCTAACTAAGCTATGAAACGATGAATAGCTTGAAGTCTACCTTGCAAGCTATGTAACTTAGTTAGGGTGTGAGGAGGAGGCATGTCAGTGATAGTCACTATCTTAGTGGGGTCCACCTCAATACCTCACCTAGAAATGATGAACCCTAGCAACTTGCTAGATGTGACTCCAAACACACACTTGGAGGGCTTAAGATGAACCTTGAACTATCGAAGCCTTTCAAAAATTCATCTTAAATCATGAACATGATCCTGTCGATGTATGGAATGACCCAAAAGATCATCCACATAGTCCTCTAGAATATCATGCATCATGTCATGAAAAATATAAGTCATAGCCCTCTGATATGTGGCACCAATGTTCTTTAAGCCAAAAGGTATAACTTTATAATAGAAGGTACCCCATGGTGTGATGAAAGTTATCTTGGCTTAGTCCTTAAGGGAAACCATGATCTGGTTGTATCTTGAGAAACCATCCATGAGTGAAAGCATACCACATTTGGTGGTGAAATCTATGATCATATCTATGTTGGGGAGAGGAAAATCATCCTTGGGACATGCTAAGTTAATGTCCCTAAAGTCAGTACATATTCTGATTGTTCCTACCTTCTTAGCCACAAGAATGATGTTGGAGATCCAATAAAAATAGTCGATAGCTTTTATGAAACCGATGTCAAGGAGTTGTTGGAGCTCCTCCTTGACCAAAAGGGTGACCTTAGGATGCATCTTCCTAAGTTTATGCTTAACAGGCTTAGCACTAGGCTTCACTACCAAATGATGCATAACAAGGGAGGGATCAAGCCTTGGCATGTTAGCATATGACCAAGCAAAAATATCATGAAATTCCTTCAACAAATTGGTCAATTGCTCCTACTCATCCATGGACAAGGCTTTGCCTAACTTAAGGATTCTAGGGCTCTCCTCAAAACCTATGTTAACATCTATGGTCTCCTCAATGAGAATCTAAGACTCATCCTCATAAGGAGGTGGGGCAAGGATCACTCCTAGTTTCTCAAGGTCCTCGGGAGACATAGAACCAAAGTCCTCTTGAGAACTAGAAGACTCAACATGTGTGACACAAGGGACTAACCCATAAAAGAAGAAGCTATTTCAAAGGATATCCTCATGATCCATATCACAAAGAGTATCCCCTTTAGCATACTCCCTTGGGGTCACAACTAACTCAGGATGCACCAAAGTTACCATATTACAAAATAGAATGTCAATGGGATAAGGCAGTCCCTCATCCTCATCACTCCACTCCAAGCCTTGATGATCTAAATATTCAACATAAGTAATAAGGTGATCATCATTATCAAAGGGTAAAGGTTGGTTTTTATTAGGGATGTAGCCTATGCCACATCTCCCAGGCCAAATCTCAACTTCCAAAGGCTCTTGAATACCTTTCTGTTGTGGCCCCAAACCTTTAACTTATATGTATCCCATACTAGATAGGATTTTCTTGGAAGTGGGTAATCATTGGATAGGTAACAATGGGAAAAATAATGCTCTACAAGAAGAGGGTTGCTACCATAAATCTTTTCTTTGAGGGTCATACTCCTACGAAGATAAAGGTACACATGCCAATGTGTACAACTTCACCTTTATTATAGGGTAAACCCATAGTCCTCGATGAAGGTGGTAGCTTGGCAAGATCCAGAAGAGGTTCTTGAAGAAAAGGATTGACTTGATCTTGTGATGAAACATTGATTAGTGGTTCCTCACTCACATTTAGATTTTCAAGTTGCTTGGTGATGTGAGATGAATAAACTGATGGACATAAATTAAGATCAGATTGAGCTTGCTCAACCATTGAACAATATTGAAATGGATGAGGGTCACCTAGAATGGTGACAAGTTGATCTTTGAATTCAAACTTCAAACATTGATGAAAAGTGGAAGGGACAACCCTCATCACATGAATCCAAGGGCATCCAAGAAGAAGATTAAAATATGTAGGGAAAGACACCACATAGAACAAGGTATCTAAGATCTTAGGTCCAACCCTAAGGGAGAGAGATATAATGTCGTAGGCCTCTTGGGACTCATTGTTGAAATATTTGATGATGATATTAGATTTAGTTAAATCTTCCTCTTTTAATCCAAATTTTTGGAAAAATTGATAAGTGCATAGATTGAGGGAAGAACCATTGTCTATCAAAATTTGCTTGATAAATATTTCCCCAATAAATGCAGTGATATAGAGGGAAGAATCCCCTCATAAGTCTGAGGAAGGAATATCATCATCCAAAAATGTGATATGATGTATCCCAAAGGAGCCTACAACATCATCTATAGCACTAGGGAAAATGTCTTGAGGAACAGATTGTTGTCTTAGAAGCTTCAACAAGGCTTCCCTATGAATAGAAGAAGTTTGAAAAATTTCTAAGAGGGAGATCTTAGTTGGGGTACTAGCTAACTATTGTTGAATGTTGAAGGAGACTTTAGGTTGTGGTTTCAACACTAAAGGTGGATTTTCTACTCTTGTGCTCCTTTTTTGGGTACTCTTCAAAACTAAGGGTGGTTTTGAAGGTTGATTGGATGTAGAACTCATCTCTTACTAATATCATTGAGTTAGTTGTGCTTGAGCTTGTTGCCTTGTGGTTATTGCTATCATACCAACCATATTATTGTAGGGAGGTGGCACATTATGATATGACACTTGATTAGCTACATGTTTCCCATGCTTAGGTAGGGGGTCTTGGAAGATCCCCATGTCTTTATTAGTTGTGGGTGCTTGTTGAGTAGGAGGTTGATTATTTGTTGGAGGATTAGGTTGAGGACCCTCTATAACAAGGTGACCTTCATCAATTAAGTCTTGAACCACATGTTTCAACCTCTTACATGAATTTGTCATGTGCCCCTCCACTCTATGATACTCACAATGTTGACTAGGCTTATACCAATTAGTCGTGGTATCGGGTTGCCTTATGGGAGGTAACTCAATCATATTTGCTTCCAAAAGCTACTTTAGGACCATGTTCATAGGTGTGTTGAGTCTTGTAAAATTCCTTGGTGGGGGTTTTTGAGGTTGGCTAAGCACCATATTTTGTAGGGTGTTAACAACACTATTAACAAGCCTACTATCCATTACCCCATCACCAACTACATGCTTGTTCTTATACTAATTTTTTGTGGTCCTATATTCTTATTTCTTTGGCTTAATTTGACCTCTTAAAATAAGGGCTTGCTCTACCCTTCTTTCCAAATCTATCGCTTGGTCAAAAGAGGTGATAGTTATTTCCAATTCATAAGATATTTGCTCTTGTAAATTTCTAATAAAGACCTCTAACATGTCTCGAGGAGGTAAAGTATATCTCAACCATCCAACTAAACTCCTCCAATGAGACAATAATTATGAAAAACTTTCCTCTTTACCTTGTTTCAACATATAAACATCTTTCATAGTCACATTCTTCTCAACATAAGCTCCAAATTGTTGAACAAACAATTTTGTTGTCTCTTCAAAATTCCTCAAATAATGATGAGGTAGTTGATAATACCATTCCAATGCCATACCACCAAGGCTCTTAGGGAATATTTTTAGCAACAACATGTCATCATATATAATATCATGGCATGTTGTCCTAAACATCCTTAAATGTTCAATTGGGTCCTCTGTTCCCTTATAAATAGGTAAAAATGGCATTGGAAAATGCTTAGGGTAGGGCCTAGAAGTGACAATAGGGTCTAAGGGCTGATTGCACATCTCCTTGTAGTTGTAGGTGAAACTTGGAGGTTGAATCATATCCACTCTTGAAACCAATTGCTTCACCACACTTGTCAAACTTTGCATATTAGGATTGTTGTTGTGCAATGCCCCTAGGTTCCCTAGGGGAGGGGTATAGGTAGGTTGTTGGAAGGGAACTTGGCCAATGTTGGAGGCATTGAAATTATTATGGTATGGGTTATGATATGTGGTATCTTGCTATGGAGGATAACTGATATTTGGTGGAACATAAGCATGAATGTTGAGATGAGAAGAATGAGGAGGAAATTGAGCATAATTTTGGGATGCACTACCGGTTGGAGGAGCTTGTGGAATTTCCCCAATGTTGGTGGTCATGGTAGTAGCATATGTTGGTTTATGGAAAGGATTAACATGATGTGAAGATTCAAATAAAGGGTTGTTATGAACATTCCTAGGAGATATGGTTGGAGGAGGAGGTATCCCACCTCTTTTGAGTTAGGCTTCCTCTTCCATAGCCTTAACCAAAGCCTCCTTATGGTGTTTCATAAAACCCCATATATGATCAAATGATGTGAAAGTGAAGCCTCCATTGGGCCCCTCAAAAGGATCAAAGTTATTACTAGTTTCTTCATGTTCTTCCTCTTCTACATCTATATTGGGATTCTCCTTATCAATATGATCATCTTCTTGAAGAATTTGATCAGATTCTAAAATCCTTCACTTACTCCTAAGGGTGGGAGCCATTAGGAGGAAGAGAAAGGATAGAGGAGAAAACTAAAAAAATACACACAAGAAGATTTTTAAGATGTTCTTAATATTTTCTAATTCCAAGCAAAAAATTTAGTGGTCTTGCTTAAAGTTTTCAAAAGAAAAACAAAAGGAAGAGGCTTCCTATCTTGGCCACTAAGACATGTGTTCATATTAGGTTCACCAAATATGTAGAGAGGGAAAATTTCCCTACCACATATGATTCTTGGCTGGATCTACTAGGAGCCGAGGTGACCATGGGGGTGTGTTATATTCTCTACACTCGGGGGCTTGGGGATCGAAGGGTTCACTAGGAATGATTTAAGGACTCACTCCAAGTCCAGGGTGGAAATTTTTGATGTGTATATTGAGCAAACACCTATGTTTGGTCTTTCTAAAATCTAAGCTAAAGAAATTAAATAACAATGCAAGACAATCAAATATGCAAGAAGACAAGAAACTAGACCAAGAATGATTCTTGATTTTCAATGATGACTAAACCATAACTTGCAAAAAACCAAATATTTTCCTTTTGAGCAAGGTTTTAAGAGGATACAAAAACAATAATTTACCCTAGGATGCAAACTATATGCTTTTATTATTCAAATACCTAAAGATGAAGGTTAAATATTTTCATCTTCTTTTATGATCAAAAACCTAAAATAGAAAGGACAAAGACACTCAATAAAATAGCCTAAATATCTACTAAGTCACTTACCTAATATGATGGTTGATCCTAACTTTAACTTGCATCTATAATATCTAAATAATTTCAACCTATGAAACAACTTACAAAACCCTAGAAATTTTGATCAGTGTTTGGGGGCCTACTTAGGCCACTATATGACTAAGCTTGGAGGTATAAAAGTCAAGACCTCTTGGTCCTTTTAGCTAACTATTCAAAAATAAAATTATTTTTGACCTTTGGAACAAGCAAGATCAAGATGAAATGGATATGCAACAATGAAATGAAATGAAATAGAATGCAAGTGATAGAAAGCTAAAATGAAAGCATGAACTAGGGTTTTGGGAAGCAAAAATTTACCCCCAAGCCCTAATTGATCAAATTTATACCTTTTAATGAGGGGGAATGAATCTAGCTTGCAAAATTTGCACCCTGTATGGTTGGGGCATGAATTTGGTTTAGATACACTTTTTGGTCCCAAATACCAAAAAATGTGATGCAAAATAATGAAAAATAGAGCTAATGACTAATAATGCAAGTAAAGAACCTAGTTAGCTGATGGAGGAAGCAAGGATAAATGAGAATATGAAGTAAGCACTCCAAAATGGTGGAATTATCCAACCATCAAGACTCCTCCACTTGATCCCCAAGGGCAGCCAACACCACAACAGGAAAATAATAAAAATAACAAATCATAGTAGAAGAGCACTTGTTAGTGAACAATGAGTGAGTTAAGATCTAGGATTCTCCAAAATATTGATTGAGGTAAAATAGGACATTCAATCCTCTATTTATAAGAGGATTGGGGGGCTAAAGTGTGAGAAAATAAAAGTTCACCATGGGCAAGGGCTGAAACCAAAACGGATCAACGAGAGGTGGGGTTTTTGAGATAAAAACCCATAGAACACCATATTCGTGCACATTAATTATAGGGTGTAAATTTGGCAAGCCATTTCATGTCCTGTATGGACCGGGTATAAATTTGGTAAAGATAGGGAAAAGGAACAAAGGAAGAGTGGAAACAAGCTCTAGTTTTGCACTTGGTAAGCTTGGATGGCTTCCTAAGGATCTAAGGAAATATTGACTCATTTTGATGGGTCAATTTTTCATGTCTATATGTAGATAGCTAATTTTCAATACAAAAGGCAATGACCTTATAGCAAAATTTTCTCCATAGGATGGTGAAGGCTAATTTGTCTTGGTCCTCAAGAGTGATTTTGATCTGATTATAGGCCAAGAATCTATCTATAAAAGAGAGCATACCACATCCTATAATGAGAATAATGATCATGTAAATGTTGGAAAAAGGTAAGTCATCCTTAGGATAAGATTTATCAATGTCCTAAAAGTCTATGAAAACTAATTAGAGATCCAATTGGAATAGTCAATAGATTTAATTAATCCAACATCAAGAAGCTTTTGGAGTACCACTTTGACTAGCAAAGCAACTTTCAAATGTATTTTATATAGTTTTTGTTTTATGGGATTTACATCAAGAGTGATTACTAGGTGGTGAACAACTAGGAAAGGATGAATACCTAGCATATTAGCATAATATCAAGTAAATATGTTACTAAAATCCATTAAAATCTTAGTATCCTCACACTCAGTTAAGATCAAGATTTTTTATAGCATAAGGAGTTTGGAATATGTAGGAGTTCTAATACCAATGTCTATAGTTTCCCCAATTATAATACAAGACTCATATTCCAATTGAGAGGAAGCGAGAAACACTCCTAGTCTCTCAAAATCTATAAGACCTATGGATGACTAATTATAATCAATCAGTTGTGAGAGACCAACATTTATAATTTGAGAAAAGGATCCACCAAAATATAAGTTATTTTGGTTTATATATGCCAAGGGACCATATTTATGAGGATTTTTTAAGTCTTTATATATCTCATAGTTAGATCCATCAACCATTAGCTCAATATTGGCTAGGGTTAGAAATTTTACACTAGCAAATTATGTAAATCAAGAGAGACTAGAATCTATGAGGGGTGATAAACCATTATCATCTACCTCATCCCAATACAATTCATTTAAGTAAATGGTGTCATAATGGGATTTCCTATTAGGAAGGCTAGATTCATCCTCACTATTGGACAAAGAGGAAGAGGACGTAAGAGGCTAACTACAACTAGGAATATCACCTATACCATAGTGTCCTAGTGAGGCTTTTCTCTATAGGGGCTCTTTGATATATTTTTCATATAGACCTAGTCCTTTGCCTTGAAATACTTTGATAAGAGGCATATATTTTACAATGGAATACAAGGATAAGAAGCATGAAGCATACTATCATTCAACCAAGAAAGGTTACTGCCATGGATTTTCTCATTGCTATGGTACCAACATAAATAAATGAACACTTTTAATTTGCACCATTTTACCCTTGCTATTAGAAGGTAGTCTTAAGGTTTAAGGAGTCAGAGAAATATTAGGTCCATAAAAGGTTGATTATTAATGTTAATGTAGATGTTTAAGCTTAAGATATATTTTTAGGTGGATTGCTTAAGGTGATAGATCTTAATTCATAAATGATGGAAATTTGATAAGAAGAAAAACAAGAAGACCACTCAAAGGATAGATTGAGAAAAGGGCAAAGATGATCTTTAGGATTATCAACCTCAATTAATTGAAAGTGGGTGAAGGGGTTAGGATCATCTAGAATATGGTAAGTCTTACTCCTATATTAAAATTTAATATATTGATGAAGAGTTAAAGGAATGACCCTCATCTCATGGATCTATGGACTCCTAAAAAGAATGTTGTAAGTTAAGTCACAAGACATGATATAGAAAGAGTGTTTAAAATATAAGGTCTATCTCTAAGGGATAAAACTATAATGACACTAGCTTCATGTTTTCCATTACTAAATTCCTTGGTCATAGATCATATTTCTCTATATCTTGTTTTATTAGCCCAAATGTTTGATAAATATTAGGATACAAACATTAAGACTAGAGATATTTCAACTAGGATTTGTTTAATAAACATATCACAAATATGGCTTAGGATGTATAATTATAGATATTTTATCATAGAGGATTTAGGGATATCAACCTCATGGAATGATATAGTTGCATAATTAACCCTAGTGGATCCCACCAAGAAAGTGGGATTATTTGAGTTGAGGTCTTAGGGAACAACTTGTTCTTTCAAAATGTTGAGTAAGATATCCCTATGGGTAAAAGAGGTCCTCAAAAGCTTAAAAAGGAAGAAGTTAGCTAGGGTAATTTCAGGTTTATGGAACAAATTGTAACTATCATCAACCTTAGCTCCTAATAGTATGATTTATGGATATCCTTCAAGGGGAGAAGTTTTTTTACATGAAGGACAAAAAAATATCTTGAAGGTTGATTAGATGAAGGATGCTTATGTTATTGTATATTTACAATACAATTAGAATAAATATGGTTAGAAGAATGGATTATCCCAAAAATTCTTTGGTTTGGAGGTGGGATATTTCTATAGTGAACATTTTTCACTATATTTTGATTTAAATATGATTAGGTAGCAAGTTTTGGAAAATTGTGGTCTTTATTAGAAGAAGGTTGATAATCAAAACTATTAAAAACAACATGACCTTTATTTATTAGGTCTTGGATTAGGTTCCCGGGGCTCATGCTTTTATAAATTGCATAACCATTAATTTAGTGAAAGGCACATTGCTTATTGGGATGAAACCAAGAAATTTTATACCTTTCAAGATCTAAAGTCTTGGTAGGATGAACCTCCATAATTTTAACTTTTAAAAGTTAATGTAGTATGGATAAAGAAGGTTTGTTTAGTTATGAATACTTTCTCCTAGGTCTTGGTTGTTGTGGCTTTCGTAAGACAATATTTTTATGGTTTTACATAGCACCAACATTATTAGTTTGACACGAGTTTGTAACTCCATTGCCTACAACATGTTTGTTATTATATTGCCCCTTTAGGTGAGAGGAAGTCTTATCTTCATCCTTATGGGATTTGAATTTTTATTTTCCTATTTTATTAAGGGAATTTTCTACTCTCTTAGACATGCTAATGACATCTTCAAAAGAAGATACATTTGTAGTATCTAAATAGAATTTCAATTGCTCATTAAGGTTACCTATAAAGTTGTCTAGAATGTCTCTTTGTGGAGGGACATATTGGATTATCCCTACTAAGGATTTTCAGCATGCCAATTTTTTTGTGAATTTCTCATATTTAGATTGCTTGAGTTGATATAGGTCACTAATAATGACCTTTTCCTTAATGTAGATAAATATTTTTTTGAAAAAATATTTATAAGAACCATAAATATCTTAAAGAAAAGCCTTGGTATTTGGTAGAACCATTCCAACATAGGGCCACTAAGGTTCTTGAAAAATAATTTGAGTAGCAATGTTTTATTATAAGAAATATCACTACAATTAGTTCTAAACAACATATGGTAGTTGATGGGATCTTCCTTCCTTCTATACATTTGAAACATAGGAATATAAAAGTTGGTAGGGAAAGGACAACTAGCTACAAAAGGATTTGGATATTGGTTGCACAAGTCATGATAAGATTTATTGTGATTAGAGGAAGTCCCTTGGATTGTGACCATTTATTATTTTAGTAGCTATAGCTGAGGTCAAATTTTGAAGCCACAAAATTTGTTGCACAAAAGGAATATGCTAATAAATAGTGGGAAATTGATAATTGAGTTGAGGATATTGATACACTTGGACATACAATGTTGATATTGGCATCGTATGATTTAATTCCAAGGTATTTTGATTGAAAGGACTAGAAGATTAAGGATGAGAGATTGTAGTATTAGGACTTTAAGTAAAGCATGTACTCATGCTTATGATTATAGAATGAAGGTTGTTGACATAAGAATTAAAAAATTGAGATGCTTGATGGTATATCTAGATTAGGAGTATAACATGCCCATTTATTTAGATATAGGATAAGTCATAATTACCTATATTTTTGCAAGATAAGGTAAATATGAATGATATCCAAAATAATATGGGAGATGTTACATCCCAACATCCATAGAATTGTTACTGATAAGGGGATTTAAACTGTTGAAATTAAAAGTTGAGGCATTAAAGTTTACATTTAAATATCCAAATAATGGATCCAATTGATTTAAAGACAAATATATTGAGATATGTTGTTGGTGATAGTACAAGAGTGAACCTTTCCCTATATAGACATTGAGGTTGTAATGACCTTTACTAATCAAGGACCCCACAACCTCCTTATGTTTTTATAAAAATAAAGTCGCGATAAACAAATTTTAAAACCACTCTCCCTTACTCATCATAGATAGGGGTTAGTGAACTTGAGAAGGAAGAATCCTTATATTATTCTTCAAATTTTGGATTCTTAAAGGTGGTTTGATCTTCATAACCTTCCACCAAAGGGTTAGTGTTAATGACCAATTTATGAGCAACACCACAGGTTAGCTAGTTTCTATTGACCATGATCTTGGAAGGAAATAAGGGTTTAGTTAATTAATTTTATAGATTTTGTTAAAGAAGAGAGAGAATATGTTTTATCAGCCTTATATCCCCTTCCATAAATACATAAAATCTGACCTATATACCTCAAGGTCCTCCCTATATATCAAAAGTCCCTATATACTTGATTCCTCTCTATATACTTGTTGATACATGATACAAAGATGATACATGTATTCCCAATGATATGTGGAAGTGACTAATTGAATACATGGCCAAGATGGTATATGAAGGATAATATTATACCTCATTATGACTTCTACTAGCCCATTGTAATACTCCTTACTAGGTGTAAGTACATGTAAGATCATATATGGGCAATTGGTGGCTTGGGATTACTATATACCCAATATAGCCATGTAGTTTGTATGCTAGCAACTCAAAGGATCACGAATACCCTTTGTAGGACTAGCAATTGGTTACATTCTTGTTATGTATATTTAATGTGATCTAATCTAAACAAACAAGATTATGTTACCTTTGATTAAATTTTGATAAATTTTAGCTTTATTAAGGCTTATAGCTTGGAAAAAGAAGATATTGGGACCTATGGTGGTGTTCATGTTGGATTCAAAAAAATATGGTAAGGGAAAATGGGAAAGGTATTATGAAGGGCCTTTGTAATGCTTTCTACTCTCCTCTATATCACTTCAAGACTAGGGGTCATTTTTTTGCACTTTGTGTTTAATGGATTAGTTTAATAACACCTACATTTATTCTAAGATACTTATTTGTCTAATATTAACCCTAATATATCCCTAATGCAATATACGAATGCAACAAACAAGCCCTAAACCTAAAATTCCTTTTTGCTTTTGATGAGGAAGGAAATAAAAACTTCTATTTTAAGAGGCAAAGGTGTAAGAAGATTTTTCAAACAAGTCCTAAATGTAGATACATGCAATTTTAATTGATTCCTAAAGATTAAAGATTAAGTTGGTCCCATCTATGATTAAGACTAAATTATTTCTTTCTTTCCTTTTTGTCTATTTTTCTAATAAGCAAAAATTTGGACCTAGTTTAAGTAGACAAGAATTAGAGTCTAAGTCCTATATGCTTAAATGAGAAAGATTAGGTAAAAATAATATATTTATCCCATAGAGGTAAAACATGTCTAGTCTATAGAAGCATTGTTGATGTTATCATTTAACTTGTAAAATAGACAAAAAATAAAATAAAGTTAAGGATAAAGAGGTTTTTTTAAGCTACCAAAGGATAGTTGAACTTCCTCAAATAATAGCCAAGTCTTTGTTTAGATAAATAAAAAAAATGAAATGATAGAATGCATGAAATAAATTCTTTATGGAAAAAGTTTCATTGGATTGAGATAGTGACACTAGCATGTTTACTTTGTGTAAACTAGAGAGCGATAACACCATCAACTTGTAGTCTAGAAGTGCTTTCACTTCTTATAGTAAAATAATAAGATTAGTAAAATATAGGATAATATTATGATGATTGTGATAAAGGGATCTAACTTAGGAGTACAAAGACCATATCAAATTGTAGAAAATAAAGATTTAATTATTTGAAATAAATATTAAATGATAAAATGAGATGCTAGCTAAATGCAAGTGCAAGATGTAAGATTAGTTCTAAAATACAAGAAGATAAAACTTAAAGCTATAAAGACAAGGAAGAACCAAAATTAAATAAGAGGAAACTACAAAATCCAAGACATAATATTTTTTTCCCCTTGTTGGTGGAATCTTATTGAAAATTTTCTAGCTTGCTTGTTGTTGGAACTTGAATGCTTGAGCTCATGGGCTTGGATGCTTGATGCTTGAAGACTTGATGATTGTTTGAAGAAATATTGGAGACTTGATTGCTTAGATGCTTAGATGCTTACAAGAAGAACTTGAGCTCTTGAAAGTATGGACTTCACAATATTGTGGTAATATTTTGGCATAATATTTCCATGTACAATGAAAAATTCCTAGGATTCTAGAGAGATTTTAGAATAATTTTGTTGCTTCTAAAAAACCATGGATTGAGCTCTCCTAAGTGTTGGATTTATAGGGAGTCATGGCTCCTTGGGGAAATAATTACATTGAATATGACAATATTGGATATTGTAAGAATTTGAAAGGGTATCAAGAATCCACTAATGGAGAAAAATAATAATGGAAATTCTTGGATTTGGGATTCCTTAGAGGATCTAAAAACTAGATTTTGGGGATCTAGATCATTAATGGTGGGTGGCTTGAGGGGTATAGAAATTCAAATTTCTTGATTTTAGTGCATGATAGTTATAAGCATTTGGAGGTGATAGTACCAATGATATTTTTGCATTATAAATCTCATCATCATGACCATTAGGGGTTAAAAATTATCAAGAAAGGTCAAAATTGAAAGCTTTTGCAAATGAATCACCAAGTCATGATAGCATCACTGACACTATCTCTCATGCCTAACACTTTCACTTATGGATAAAAAATACTCCAAATTTGGGTACAAGGAAGGTTGGTTCGATTTGGATGACTAAAATGTTTATTGATGAAGGGATTGACAATCTTGAAGATTATCCCTACACAAAAAATTAGGTGTCTATAATTTCATCAATGAAAACTAGGATAAATTTGTGAAGAAAAGGATGAAAGAAAAAGTTCGTAAGACTTTGAAAAGTGGAAGGAGAATTAGTAAAACCAAAAGTATGAATAGGGACTACTAATGACCCTCATATGTGTGAAAGGTAGTCTCAAGGATATTCTCTTCTCTAACCCTAATTTTATGGAACCCAAAATGCAAGTCTAATTTGTAAAGTATCTAACACCATGTAATTTATCCAACAAATTATCTTTAATAGAGATAGAAGAATTATAATTGATGGCTATATTATTGAGAGGTTTAAAATCAAAACACATGTACCAAGAATTGTCCTTGCAACATCTCATAACCACCAAAGGGGAATAAGAACTAATGGTTGGATGGATGATTCCTTTCTCCAATATTTCCCAAACCAATATCTCAATTTTATTCATTTGGGATAGGAGATAGTAATAAGTATTAGGTACCTAATTATTTGTTTATGGGAATATAATATAATATTGTATTTTGGCATGGGTCACACATAAAATTATAATAACATATAACATTGTGTCATATTATAATACTATGCACTTTGTAACTCATGGAAGGTTAACTATCACATTCTTGTATAAAGAATTATGTATCGACAGTTGTAAAAGCAAGTTATATGAAGTGTTCTTTGTAAGAGTCTTGGATCTTGGAGCTGTAGATATTATGGAGGAATTCCTTCCTTTAGGAGTATTCTTGGTTTTGCCCTATCTCAAGGGTATTATCTATCTCTATTTTACTATGTGGATTGTTATTGTGGATGAATGTTTGATATTTTTACATATTGGTGGATGATTTATTGTTTATGAGAAGAGAGGTTCATAACATTTGGTATCAAAGCAATAATTTGGAAAGTAGGGTTGTTTTTGCAAAGCTAGGGCACATTTTTCTTGAAATAAACATCTTATTTTGAGGGGGCCATATATTTTTTTAGTAGTTTTTTTATAATATTTTTGTTCTATCATGTAGATAATTTGTATTGTTACAAAAATCACCACTCATTTGTTAAATTCTGATAAGTATTGAGGAAGTTATGGCTTTTTGAATGGGTTATCTATGTTGCTTTTTGGCTACACAAAATTATTTTCAAAAGAAAACAATCATATCAATTTTTTAGTAGTCCTTATTAGAATATTTTTGCACCATTGTGTAGATTGATTTGAATACTACAAAAATGCCTACTCATTTGTCAAATTATGATAAGTATTGAATAAGTTAAGTCTATTTTAATTTGGGCTTTTGAGGTTGTTTTTTGGGATGTGCAAAAATTTTTCAAAAGGAAAAAAATTATATCTTCCAATCCGGTTAAGCAAATAAATTGTTGTTTGTTTTGTTTCAAATAATATATATATATTTTATTATTTGAAGAAAGAAGTATATGAAATCCTAGAAATTTTATTTTAAAGAATTTTCCATTATTTAAAACCGTAGTTGTTTTAAAAAAATTACTAGTTTGAGGGCATGGAGTTGCCAATATTAAATGGAAAGGATGATAGTGATGCTAGGGAATGGTTGATGAATTGAAAAAATATTTACTTTTTTTTAGGGAATGGAGATGTAGGCTTTATGCTTATTTGCAAGAGAAAGCTTATTCTTGGTTTTCATACTTTGTGCATGCGCATAACTATATATACACAAGAGAATATTTGAAGTTACATTTTTAATAAAATATGATTGGAGGTAAAGCATAATAATATACAGGCTAAGAAAATCACACATTTGGTACCAAACAATGTTCAAAAATAATTGTTTGAATATAAAAAAATTATTTTGCAAGTTCCTGGTTGCATCCAAAAGAAAAAAGGTAGCCTCCATAAACTTTAACAATAAGCATAACTTCATCAGTAGGGACTTGGCTAAGAGTTTGTAGGATCCAACAAAAAAAATAAAAAACATAAAACTTAAGGGTGAGGATGTTCATATTTTTGAAGATTTGAAGATCACCTTGGATAAACAAATTTTACATTCATATTTTTTATGTAATTGAGATGGATGATGTGAATATCATTCTTGGTTATCCTTGGTTGTATTCTTTGGGTATGGTTAACATTAATGTATAATAGAAATTTATGAATTATAGTATAGGAAAAAGAATATAACTTTACAAGATATTTCTTAGGAAGGATAAAAGGAAAACAAAGAAACCATTGTAGGAGAATAAATTGAAGAACAACCAAAAGAACTTGAAATAGAATCTGAGGAGGTAGTGGCAAATATCAAATATGAAGCTAAATAAAAGTACAAAATGAAGTAAAATAAGAGCATAAAATAGAGGCATAAAATATTGAAGCATATTGTCGTCCACATCACCATGAGAGGCAACAATCATGGAAACAAGGTTTAAGGTAACAAAATAAATATGAGGGGCATACATGGAACTAGAAGAGGATAAACTATGGATATTCAAATGACACAAAGGCAACATGGAATAATCATAGATCACTACCAATCAATATTTCACTTGGATGGAGGGATAATCAAGATATGTACCAATGATTAACATCACTTAGAAGATCATATTATTTAGTTTCTTCCTATATTTTGAGGATAAAACATTTATGTAAAAGGAATGGAATGTTAGATACCTAAGTATATGCATATGGGGATATAATATACTATTGTATTATGGCATGGATCACACAAAATTATAATAATATATAACATTGTGTCATATTATAATATTATGCACTATGTAACTCATGAAATGTTAACCATCACATTATTTTATAAAGAGAGATAAACCCCCAATTGTAAAAACAAGTCATATGAAGTGTTCTTTGTAGTATTTTTGGATCATGGAGCTGGAGATCTTATGGAGTGATTCCTTCCTTAAGGATTCTTACTGGTGTTGCTCTACCTCAACGGTATTATCTATCTCTATTTTTTTATGTGGATTATTATTGTGGAATTTATTGTGGATGCATGTTTGATATTTTTGTATATTGATGGATGATTTATTTTTGATGAGAAGAGGTTCATAATAGTAAGGATGCATATTAGAAGGTTGAATTCCTATAACAATGTGGATGGCATGATAATGTGTGCACTTAGGAGGAATATCAATGGGCTCACCAAAAACCTCTTCATAGTGATCCATAATGCTCTACAAGTCCAAAGGAAGGGTTGAAAGAATAAACTTCAAAGGTTGAACCTCCATGCAATTGACTTAGATGAAGAATCCTTGAACAAATTTATTTAATATATTTTACATGCTATGGAAACTAACCACATTAGAGGGATGGGATTGAATTCCTTAGAGATAAATGACCCTTCCATTCTCCATACACTTGACATATAATCATTATATATTAATATTAACATTACTAAAATGACATAGCCATTGTGGTCCCAATATGACATATGCACTAACCAAATTCATCGTAAAGAGATTTCTCATTTAAGTATAATATCCCATTTGGATATTACCTTAGTAATTGAACCCACATATTGATTGGTACCTTATTTGCAATCAATACTGGAAACTTATCTTGATTTGTAGAATTGACATACAAGTCCAAAGACTGTGTTACTGACTGTGTTACTTACTATCAATAAAGTTATGTATGCTACCTAAATTAATCCACACATTGATGCATCATTATTAGATAAATAATTGGACCTTGATAGTATGTTAAGC
Source organism: Wollemia nobilis (assembly GCA_028583015.1). Lineage (NCBI taxonomy): Eukaryota > Viridiplantae > Streptophyta > Pinopsida > Araucariales > Araucariaceae > Wollemia > Wollemia nobilis. The sequence continues at coordinate 13,946,595 of JAQPPZ010002556.1, forward strand.
TTTGAGCCCCATAAGAGCATGAACAGATATCCATAGTATCTTCCTTATGTTTAGCTTCATCTACTTCAACTAGTTTCTCCTACCACAATGAATCTTCAACTTTTTATACTGTTACTTCTTTACCTTCCAATTGAAATCTTTGATGTTATTCACAAGTCTAATATTAGGTATGGTGAGAATACTATTTTAACTATAATAATCCCTAAGAATGCTTATTCCTATAGTTATTAAAGTAAGGATGTTGAATTTTGAAGTCATGTGTAGGTTGGGGACTAGGATGTTGGAGCTTTTATTTTGTTGCCAAAGCTATATATTGAGCATAATTGAGAGATAAGAGTTAATAATATCAACTTCCCATCAATTTCATCCTTAAAACCATGGTAAAAGGTTTAGATAATAATTACTATATCTAATTGGCAAGTTTCAATGAAAATGTGTATGAATTCTATCCAATACTCAACTATTCTTGTTTTCTTTATTTGCATCAGACATATCATATATGATATGGAAGATCATTTATCAAATATTTATAGGAATCATGATTTTAAATCATACCATAAAATAGAATAAATTTAGTTGGAAAAGCTCCCATAACAACCATTAATAAGCATGGGTTCCCAAATTAGTAGTTGCTAATGTGATATGACCTTCTTCCAATATATGATGTAGATGAGTAATGCTATCCATATCATATAGTCATCCATGTGGATCAACACCCTCAAAGGTGTGGATATTAATGCATGTAATAGGAACATCATGAGTCTAGTAAAGGAAATTAGATGCACCTCCTACAAAATAACCTATATCAAAAGCAAATCATTATTTGTAACCATACATACCTAGAAGAGTACCTATGGTAGCATAGGGAGATAATTGTCTACCATAAGAAACTAGAGGACTATGACCAAATGGAAACTATTGAATAATGCTTGTGTCCCTTGTATTTGATTCCAAATGAATGATCAAAGCTTTTTGCTTATCAATATGTTGAGATTTTTGGACAAGAGGATGTATAATAAAGGATATTTTTAGAAAGATTTTAATGTCAGATAAGGCCTTTACAATAGAATAAACCACCCTTTATTGATTCTCCTTAATAAATCTATTACAATATACTTCCCACTAATTTCAAACAAGTAAGAATGCTTTTAAGAGTATATACATGATTTTCTCATTGTTGGTGAATTTATTTATAGAAAAGTATGAATATAATTGATCCAACCAATTTTATAGGGCATTACTATTATTTTTTTCTTCAAAAGTTGGATCATCCTACACCTTAAAAGGTATGGAAATATTGAATGGTGCAAGGTCATTAAGAGGTTGTCCAAAGAATATTACAAAATTTATAGCAAGAAGTTGAGAAAATTGATCCATCATCTCATTCCTCTATTTCACGAGGGCTTCATTTAACATATCCTTGAAAGGATTGATTGTATTGATGTTTTCCATTCTAGGTCCTACTTGATATCATTTATAATGGAAAGGAAAATAATTATATGAATATCATATATGATACACAAAATTTTGATATCTTGATTTCATTTTTATGGACATACACTAAAAAAGAACAAAGATAAATTTGATGCCAATGGTCCAAAACTCAATATTTTGAGTTGAGAAAGATCAAGAAAAGTGAAATTTAAAAATAACTAACTATTACAAAATAAAACACAAAAATATATAAGCAAAATAGCATAAATATTATATTTCTTAGAAGACAAAGTACAATGTAAGCAATCTTTGAAAAGAGATGTGAGGATATAACATTGCATCCATTACTCGTGATTTTCAAATTCAATGGTGCATCTCCCTTTATACAATAAGTTGTGTATATTAAATCCATTGTATTGAATATGGAAGGTCACCCATATGGAAATATGGTGGTTTACCTTTCATGAGTTAGAAGATCATACATGGAAATACGATGATTCATCTTCCATGACTTAGTAAGTGAATATTAAATGGAAATTACATACATATGATTTATCCTTATATTTTTTGTCTTTGTAATATTTTATTGATGTGTCAATATGGCTAGAGATGCATTTAGCTATGAAAATATAATAATAGAAAATAATTATTTTTTAGTAAATATTTTGTTTTACAGCTTTTGAAGAACACAAGCTTATACTGAGAGGGGGTGAACAGTATAAGACCACTTTTTACTTTTCTTTCCCAAATAGTATTAATCAATATAATCAATGGCAATATCAATAGCAATAACCAAAGCAATGCACAAATCATCACACACAATAAAGACACCAATTTTAACGTGGTTCACCCAATGTGGGCTACCTCCATAGAGAAAATATTTCTTCTAAATATTTCTCAAATAATCTCATGGGAATCCTTCCCAATTACAATGTTTATGGACCTCTATCCAAAGGAGATGTTGATCCCCTAAATCTCAAGTTCATGGATCTCTTCCATAGGAGAACTCTTTCCCCTTCTTGCTCTGGCTAGTGATCTTCTAGAAGACTTTGTCTCTATGTTGCACTGACTGGTGGATCTCTCTCCACTTGAAGACTCCTCACTCAGAAGATATGTCTTCAATTGTCCTAGTTGCTGGATCTCTATCCACTGAGACTCTGTCCTCTATACTCTATCACCTCCAAAGCTCTGTCAATAGGTTCACTTAGAACCTTCTCAAATCTGCTCAATAGGTTCACTCAGAACCTACTCAAATATGCTCAATAGGTCCACATAGAACCTACTCAAATATACTCAACAGGTCCACACAAAACCTGCTCAAATATGCTCAACAGGTCCACTCAGAACCTGCTCAAATCTGCTCAATAGGTCCACACAAACCTATCAAATCTGCTCAACAGGTCCACATAGAACCTGCTCAAATCTACTCAACAGGTCCACACAAAACATACTCAAATCTTCTCAATAAGTCCACATAGAACTTTCTCAAATATTCTCAACAAGCTCACTCAAAAAATGTCCAAATCTCTCAAAAATCTCACTCATAACTTGTCCAAATCTGCTCAATAAGTCCTCTCTAGGACTTGCTCAAATCTGCATTGCAAGCTTCCACAAAATCTTACACAAAATCAGTCCACAAGCCTTCTCAAATACTTGCCTCAAATCTGCTTAACAAGTCCACACAGAACTTGTTCAATCACATAGAATCATAAAGAGAATTGTTAGAGACTCAATATGTTCTAAACTCAATGCTCAATCAATATCTCAACTCAATCTCATAGAAGCATAAAGAGAATTGTTAGAGACTCAATATGTTCTATACTCAAATCCCAATCTCAACTCAAATCAATCTCATAGAAGCATAAAGAGAATTGTTAGAGACTCAATATGTTCTATACTAAAATATCAATCTCAACTCAAATCAATCTCATAGAAGCATAAAGAGAATTGTTAGAGACTCAATATGTTCTATTCTCAAATCTCAATCTCAACTCAAATCAGAATATAGAATAGTTTGTTTCATGGAACTTGAACAACCACTTCACACAATCACTTGACTAGGCTCAATCAACTCTACTCAACCAATCACCTCAAGGATCAATCCTTTCTCACAAACCCTAGTCCAAGCATGTATCAACCAACTCAAAATATTTCCAACAATGCTCAACAACAAATCTCACATAACAATGATACTCAAGTTCAAGTTCTTTGCACAACCAATGGGCTTCAACAACAATGCTTATAAACAAGGTTTAATTACAACTCTCAATTCATAAAACCTTGAAGCATTAACCAACAACTCTCAAAAAGGCAACCAAAATCAATCCTTTTCTCTCCAAAGATATTTTTAGAAATCAATCACCCACATAAGTCAATGAAGAATATTGCCCATACCTTTTTTATGCCTTATGAGTTGTCCACTAAATCTGCCACACTCAACACACTTTATTTTTCCAATCTCAACAAGGGTTAGAGGTCATGAGTAATAACACAATAATCAAAATAATATCTCAATAACACCTTATTACTCCTACTCAATAAAATGCACCATACCCTCTTATGCAAGTAATAAACCCTCAAAAGAATGAATCAAACTTACTTTTGGAACTCCTTGACTAAATCAGAAATATCTCCACACACACACCTTATTTCTCCCTTTAAGCAATCTAAACAAGTAGCTCTCGAAAAGACCTTTCCAATGATATATAATATGATATACTTCCAAAAAGAAAAACAACAGAAATCTCAATCTTCCCTAGGGCATACCATATCCTTATTTCTCCTTGGGCAACCTTGGAAGAAATTAAAATATTAAACAAAAATTAAATTCACTTGCCTTGCCCTCGGAGGGATTCGATCCCCTATCGTTGCCCATGCACCACTCTAACCGGGGCGCCACTAACCACATGAGCCAACCGCTCACATGAGATGGTGAGCACAGCCGTGACACTTTGACTTGCTCCAATCATGCCCAGAATGACACGTGCACCAAAAAGGTGCGCTCCCCTTCACGCTTCGCAAAAACCAGCACCGACGGGATTCAAACTTTGGATCTCCTAGTGCTCAAATACTTTGACTGCCTCCCTCTTTCTGCTAGGCTACAAGCGCCTACGTGGCATAGAAGGGTCCTTCCTTCCTTCTTCAACTCACTCTTTTTCGCACATTTTCGATTGCGCTCAAATTCCTTTTCACTCTCTTCGAACGAAATGCCCGATCACTTGATTTTCTTGCCAAATGAACTTTGGCAATATTATTTATACACATTGCCTTTAATTCTCATACGTCGGCCCTCCAATCGAATTTGATGACGTCGACGGGAATTTCCAAATTGGAAATTTAAATTTAAATTTAAATTTTAAAATATTAAAATTTAAACTTAAACTTCAAAGTTGAATAACTTTGTCACCGGGGCTCCTTTTTCGATGAAACAAAATGCTAACTTGGGTTTCACGAAAAACCCATCTCAAATATGCCATCCATGGTTTTGAATAAAACATTTTATTTTGCCTACCTTGGTTTTTATGAAAACCATTTATTTTGCCTTCCTTGGTTTTAATAAGAACCTTTCCTTGTACTTTCGCACTGATGAAGCTTTTTCCTGGATGACTTGGGTGACTTTATTTCTTTCTAAATTCCTTAATAAGAGTGATAACTCTATCAGGTGACATCAATGACAACTTTGACTTAGAGGACTCAAAATGTCCAACAATCTCCCCCTTTGTCATTGATGGCAACCCACATCCTTTTACTAAAACCTGACCTTCTTTTTTGCTCCCCCTAGGACTTTGCTCCCCCTGGCTCAATGCTCTCTCAAATATCAAATCTCTCCCCAATATACACAAATATCTCCCCATTTGACATCAATGGCAAAGGGTCACCTTTGGGGCTCGGGGCTAAGAATGAGCCTCTTAGCTTAGCCCCTCCCCCACCTCCACATGAGGTGGTTAATTCTGGGGTGGGAGTATTTCTACTCCCGAAAGCACTGCTCTTTGTCTTTATATTTTTCTCTTCTTTTCTGAGTTTTCTGAATCCTCTCACTATTTCTTTCCAAGTCATCATCCCTGTTCCTGTCATCACTTTTGTTCCTGTTCCTATTCTTGTTTTCATCCATGTTTCTATTCCTGTTCTTTTCATCCATGTTCCTATTCCTGTTCCTGTTCTTGTTCTCATCCATGTTCCTATTCCTATTCATGCTTGATTCTAGAATATTTTCTCTACACCATCTTGCTATGTGACCATCATTATTGCACTTATAACACTTAATGTTATTATTCCTTGGAGGTGCAACTGTCTTAGGATTTCTCCTAGTGAAGCCATATCCTCTTCTGTCATGAACCCTGCAATTCATTGCCTTGTGACCAAACTCATTACATGAGTAGCAATACCCATGGAAAAGTTATCCTTTCCCATATTCCTATCTTTCATGTGTCCTGCACTATGAAGCCATGTGCCCAAACCTGTGACATGAAAAACATCTTCCATTGAAGAAACCTTGCCTAGACCCCATTGGTCTCTTAGTCTCTTCTACCTGTTTCCTGTTCCATTTGTTCCTTACTTGTGCATTGTTCCTTTCCTTGTTGAACTTTCTATTGTCCAAATTATCCTTAGAGGTCTCACTCTCTCTTTTACTTACTTATTTTGACTCTTCTTCTTTTCTGGTGTTTGAGCTTGGCTCTCCTTTTTTTGCTTCTTGTTTCCCTTGTTCTTCTTTAGAACTAAGTCCTGTTATGGTGATTGATGACCTTTGTGCATTGATAGTCCTTTCCAAGGTCTTTGAATTTTCCTCAAACTTGTGTAGCTTGTCCTTAGAACCTTTTACTTCCATCCTTAGTGAAACTATCTCATGCTCTAATCTTTCACACTCTAGATATTTTTTTTTTAATTTTTTGGCCATACCTTCTTCAATTTTTCTTGTCTCTTCAACCTTGATTTTGAAGTTGGTGAGTTCCTATAGAAACCTTGCTTTTTCTTTCTCATCTTCTTGAGCTTGAACCCTTAATCCTGAGTTCTCCATTTTTAATTCTTCAAGAGTAATCATAAGCCTTTCACATTCTATCTCTTTTACCTTTGACTATTCAATCATACCTTCTTCAACTCTTCTTGCTTTTTCAACCTTATCTCTCAAGTCAGAGATATCCTGTAGAAGCTTTGTCTTACATTTCTCATCTTCTTGTATTTGAGCCTTCAATTCTAAATTCTCTCTTTTCAATTCAATAAGCTCCTTAAGAGTGGATTTCCCTTTTTCTTTTTTTGAAGCATCTTCTTTTTCTTCTATTACTGAAAGTAGAGTTTCTTCTTCATACCTATTTTGATTGTCCCTGTTATCCTTTCTTGAACCAATCTCTAGGATTTCATTTTTGAGAATATCATCTTCATATTCACTACTACTAAACCCATTACAATATCTTGCATCATGGCCAAGTTGACCACAAACAAAACATTCTTGTGGACAATAAGTTGCATGGTGACCTGTGTTCCCACATCTGGTACAAAACTTTATCAGTCTAGATATTTCTCCATTACTTGATTCATCTCTTGAATCTATTTCCATTTGTCCTCCCAACACAACAATATTAAACTCATCTTCCTTTTCTTTCATGACCATAGGTGTTATTTTCTTCTTGTGTCTCATGCTTCTACTCTTGCCTTTCTTTGCCATTTGTGTTCTTGTAGGATCTTCCTTCAAGCTGTTAAACTTCTTCCGAAGGAACCGACTCTGATACCAATTGAAGAACACAAGATTATACTGAGAGGGGGGTGAACAATATAAGACCACTTTTTACTTTTCTTTCCCAAATAGTATTAATCAATATAATCAATGGCAATATCAATAGCAATAACCAAAGCAATGCACAAATCATCACACACAATAAAGACACCAATTTTAACATGGTTCACCCAATGTGGGCTACCTCCATAGAGAAAATATTTCTTATAAATATTTCTCAAATAATCTCATGGGAATCCTTCCCAATTACAATGTTTATGGACCTCTATCCAAAGGAGATGTTGATCCCCTAAATCTCAAGTTCATGGATCTCTTCCATAGGAGAACTCTTTCCCCTTCTTGCTCTAGCTAGTGATCTTCTAGAAGACTTTGTCTCTCTGCTGCACTGACTGGTGGATCTCTCTCCACTTGAAGACTCCTCACTCAGAAGATCTATCTTCAATTGTCCTGGCTATTGGATCTCTATCCACTGAGACTCTATCCTCTATACTCTATCACCTCCAAAGCTCTATCAATAGGTTCACTCAGAACCTTCTCAAATCTGCTCAATAGGTTCACTCAAAACCTGCTCAAATCTGCTCAAAGTCCACCCCAACTCAATAGGTCCACATAGAACCTGCTCAAATATGCTCAATAGGTCCACACAGAACCTACTCAAATATGCTCAATAGGTCCACATAGAACCTATTCAAATATTCTCAATAGGTCCACACAGAACCTACTCAAATCTTCTCAACAGGTCCACACAACCTATTCAAATATTCTCAACAAGCTCACTCAGAACTTGTCCAAATCTACTCAACAAGCCCACTCAGAACCTATCCAAATCTTCTCAATAAGTCCTCTCTAGGACTTGCTCAAATCTGCATTGCAAGCTTCCACAAAAGCTTACACAAAATCAGTCCACAAGCCTTCTCAAAGACTTACCTCAAATCTGCTTAACAAGTCCACACAGAACTTGTTCAATCACATAGAATCATAAAGAGAATTGTTAGAGACTCAATATGTTCTATACTCAATGCTCAATCAATATCTCAACTTAATCTCATAGAAGCATAAAGAGAATTGTTAGAGACTCAATATGTTCTATACTCAAATCCCAATCTCAACTCAAATCAATCTCATAGAAGCATAAAGAGAATTGTTAGAGACTCAATATGTTCTATACTCAAATCCCAATCTCAACTCAAATCAATCTCATAGAAGCATAAAGAGAATTGTTAGAGACTCAATATGTTCTATTCTCAAATCTCAATCTCAACTCAAATCAGAATATAGAATAGTTTGTTTCATGGAACTTGAACAACCACTTCACACAATCACTTGACTAGGCTCAATCAACTCTACTCAACCAATCACCTCAAGGATCAATCCTTTCTCACAAACCCTAGTCCAAGCATGTATCAACCAACTCAAAATATTTCCAACAATGCTCAACAACAAATCTCACATAACAATGATACTCATGTTCTTTTCTAACTCAAGTTCAAGTTCTTTGCACAACCAATGGGCTTCAACAACAATGCTTATAAACAAGGTTTAATCACAACTCTCAATTCAGAAAACCTTGAAGCATTAACCAACAACTCTCAAAAAGGCAACCACAATCAATCCTTTTCTCTCCAAAGATATTTTCAGAAATCAATCACCCACATAAGTCAATGAAGAATATTGCCCATACCTTTTTTGATGCCTTATGAGTTGTCCACTAAATCTGCCACACTCAACACACTTTATTTTTCCAATCTCAACAAGGGTTAGAGGTCATGAGTAATAACACAATAATAAAAATAATATCTCAATAACACCTTATTACTCCTACTCAATAAAATGCACCATACCCTCTTATGCAAGAAATAAACCCTCAAAAGAATGAATCAAACTTACTTTTGGAACTCCTTGACTAAATCATAAATATCTCCACACACACACACCTTATTTCTCCCTTTAAGAAATCTAAACAAGTAGCTCTCGAAAAGACCTTTCCAATGATATATAATATGATATACTTCCAAAAAGAAAAACAACAAAAATCTCAATCTTCCCTAGGGCATACCATATCCTTATTTCTCCTTAGGCAACCTTGGCAGAAATTAAAATATTAAACATCAAAAATTAAATTCACTTGCCTTGCCCTCGGTGGGATTCGATCCCCTATCGCTGCCCATGCACCACTCTAACCGGGGTTCCACTAACCACGTGAGCCAACCGCTCACATGAGACGGTGAGCGCAACCGTGACACTTTGACTTGCTCCAATCGTGCCCAGAATGACACATGCGCCAAAAAGGTGCGCTCCCCTTCACACTTCACAAAAACCAGAACAAATGGGATTCAAACTTTGGATCTCCTGGTGCTCAAATAATTTGACTACCTCCCTCTTGCTGCTAGGCTGCAAGCACCTACGTGGCATAGAAGGGTCCTTCCTTCCTTCTTCAACTCACTCTTTTTCGCACGTTTTTGATTGCGCTCAAATTCCTTTTCACTCTCTTCGAACGAAATGCCCGATCACTTGATTTTCTTGCCAAATGAACTTTGGCAATATTATTTATACACATTGCCTTTAATTCTCATACGTCGGCCCTCCAATCGAATTTGATGACATCGGCAAGAATTTCCAAATTGGAAATTTAAATTTAAATTTAAATTTTAAAATATTAAAATTTAAACTTAAACTTCAAAGCTGAATAACTTTGTCACTGGGGCTCCTTTTTTGACGAAACAAAATGCTAACTTGGGTTTCATGAAAAACCCATCTCAAATATGCCATCCATGGTTTTGAATAAAACCTTTTATTTTGCCTGCCTTGGTTTTGATGAAAACCATTTATTTTGCCTTCCTTGGTTTTAATAAGAACCTTTCCTTGTACTTTTGCACTGATGAAGCTTTTTCTTGGATGACTTGGGCGACTTTATTTCTTGCTGAATTCCTTAATAAGAGTGATAACTCTATCAGGTGACATCAATGACAACTTTGACTTAGAGGACTCAAAATGTCCAACATTTTTTTGGGTCTCCACATTGTTTTTTTCAAAGTTATTGGTAATTTTACCTATGATAGAGTTTCCTACTAAAATTTTTGTTCTCACTCTAATATATCTCACTTCCAGAATGGATCAAATCGGAGTACCGAGCATAAAGTTATTCCCCTAATAGTATTGCTAGGATACAAAAATATATTTTCTAGTACTTTTAGCATAAAGCCATGCCTCAAAAGAGTCACATGCCTAGATCAATAATATTCATAGATAATAATCACAACACTCAGATATAATGGATTAAGTGCTTTGGGGGATTTATACTAATACCTAAATACCAACAATAGTAGTTACATAATCATAAAAATATAAATCAACATAACATAAAGGCTTTAGGTTAATTACATGTTAGCTTTTAACCATGATAATATTAATTGTAGGCCTTTAGGCCATGGATAGATAATTAATTATTATATTGCATAGTAATTGATCATAGCCTTACATATGATAACATCATTTAATATTAGCCTTACTCAATAAAGTCAATTTATAACTTTTAACACCCCATTATAGTTTGAATTAAGGTTCTAAGGAGATAAGAAATTGGTGAAATAATATCATTATCCTCTATAATGGATTATTTAAGGGGCTCCATAATTGAGGAAGACTTGGATGAATCCTGCTCATATTGTGGAAGATAACCATCAATTTTCTTAAATCATACTTCAATCCTCTATAACCTAAATGTAGTGATATGTTCTTCCTTTTTACAATATCCACAGATTATCTTCAAATTCCTTGAAGACTTATATTATTCCTTAATCCTATTATTATTTTGTCTCCTTAGATTTGAATTCCTTTGCATGATCATGTATTTAGGAAGAAGCACCATACTTCCTCACAACTACTTATATCTAATTAGAAGAGAGAAAAGCTAACTGAGAGTTAAAACATTTTTGTGTTTCCAAGAATATAGGAACCACATGAACCTTTATCTAAGAATTTAAAATGAATGAGATAGATTAGAAAGGATAATATTGATGCATTTTACATCCTCTTTATTATGACCTCCAAAATATTTAATATTTGCTTTCAATGCCTTAAATATCATAATATAGTCCTTGGTAATATCTGTTGGAATATATTATATTTTTTGGTAAATATCAATGTACCACCTTGTGTAGGATATGTGCTCTTGTGAAAAAGAGACTATCACGGTGACTTTTGCGGTGCATGAGGGTCACATGGTTGAGTTTACCCTTAAGTTCTTCATAATTCCTAGACTCACTTGCTACCTCAAGGGACCCATATTGTGGTGCCTCCTTTACAAGTAAACTATTCTTCTTTCTAAAGCACTCTAACTCAATATGCCCTTGTCTTTTACAATGATTACAAAAAATTTTACCATTAAAATAAGAGGAAGAAGAAGAGGAAGAAGGAGTAGGAAAATATGTTTGTGCATTTTCTTATTTTTGTAGTTTTTTTTGTGGTTGCACTTGTTTGGGTGCTTTAGATATGTCAAAAGAGTGAGATGCACCTGATTTAGTAGCCATTTTATCCTCCTTAAGTTGTGCTTTATTATACACTTCATTCAAAGTGGTGTGAGGTGTATTATTCAACTCCCTAAATAGTGGATATTGTAAACAAAAAATATGTTGATGAGTTTTGGATTTGAGTCTAGGATTCCATTTAGAATCCTCAATTTGTTGAACTTCCCAATATAGTCTTGGATGCTCATGTGGTATCCTTGACTCAAATGAAGCCATTGGAAGTCAAAATATTAAGTAAAATTAGAAGGATGGAATGTGTCCAATGCTTTTACTAACTCATCCCAAGTGTCAATGGGATCCTAAGTGCATTGGCAGTCCTATATCAAGATCTTTATAAAACCTAAAAGATTAAACTTAGAAAAAGAGACTTTATCATATTCATGAATTTTTCTATAGTCAAACCAGGTATACATATCAAGAATCTAACTATTGAGGATGTATGGATCTCGAGATCTATCATATATTTTGACCTCGTATTTGACTTGATTGTGATGGTTAGGGGTTGGACTAGACCCACTAGGCCCAGTTATATTTTTAATCTTATCATCCAAGAGTCTAACTATGGTAGCTATGGTGGTCATTTTATCTACTAGATCAGTAGCCATTTGTCCATTGGTGTAAGCCAAGAGGGCTACCAAACTCTTCTAAAAAAGAGTACAAATTTTTTTTTTGTAGGGTAATTACAATGGTGCTTTGCAAGCACTTACAATGAGCCACAAAAGGCTTTAAAAATTGTTGTATGTTAAGCAATTACAAAAGCTTCCCAATGGTTGATGGATTGTGTAGAGGGGAAAAACTTACCTATCACATACAATACCCAAAATGTTGGATCTGCATGAAGAAATCCTTATGGGGTGAACTGCGGGGGTATGTTGTTATCTACACTCGATGCTAGGGGGATGGGTTCACTAAGAATGATTTAAGGACTCGCTCTAAGTCCTCAATATTTCAAGATAGTTTGATGTGTTCAGTTTCAAGTAATCACCTAAGTTTAGAATTTCTAGATCTATGCTATGAAAGATAAAGGAAAAGAATACAAGAGCTAGCCTAGTATGATTCTTTCTTTGAATGCTTGCTAACCTAGGGTTTTATCCAAAAAACCTTATAAGCAAGGGCACAAGTATTAACCCTAGATGCACACTATATGCTTTTCACTTTTTAGATACCTATAATGGATATTCAAATCATATCTTCAAACAATAGAACAAATAGAATACTTATCTTGACCGATGGTTGATCCTAGTCTTTACTACCTCTTGTCCAATGATATTAGAAATACTTGTTTCTACAAGATAACTTATGAAACACTTGAAAATATAATTAGCATTAGGGGACCTACTTAAGCCACTATACAACAATGCTTGGAGGCACAACATTCAAGCCCCCTAGGTCCTTTAGATGACCTTTGAAAATAAAAGTGGAAATTGACCTTTGGAGAATTAATCATAAAACAACAATGCAACATTAGAGAAATAGAAAATAGATTATGCTGATATGCCCTAGATGAAATTTAGAAAATATTCTTGTAATAAAATTTTGAAAAATACCCCCAGTTCAGTCCTGGGCAAAATTGTACCTCATAGATCGCAAGTGTGATAATGCTACAAGAAAAATCTCTGTCAGAATGGGGTACAATTTCACTTCTATGAGTAAAAACCCTAAATTAGGGTTAGTGAAGTCGTGCCTCACTGGGATCGGGTACGATTTCACTTCAAACACACAAAATATAAAAGATAGATGCAAAACATGAATAAATGTAGAAAAAAAGTGTGTAGAACTTGATGGATGACGTAGAAGTAGACAGAAGAGATCGAGATATCCAAATGGGCACTCTATTTTCCTTCAAACCACAACATGAATCCATAAAACCACATAGCAATCCAATCAATGTAGCAGAAGATCAAATCCAAAATTTTTACTTTGGGATTAGCTTGCAGAAGAAACAAGAAGTAGAATGAAAGTAAAATGTGAGCATAAATAAATCATAAGAATTTTGATCTTGGTAATCGTGTGTTAAAAAAATCGTTGTTGTCTCTAAAGAGTGAGATTAACCCCTCATTCATAGATGAAAATCAGAGTGAAAAGAGCGGGAAAATAACACACGCCAATGTAAAACATGTTAGAAAATATTTAAACCTAGGTTTGAATAATTAAAACCCTAAAATAGCAAAATCATACCCCATGTCGACGAGGTGTGATATCGCTTTCACAAAATCGCACCCCATTGCAATCGGGCAAAATTTCACTAAAAGGCTAAGGGAGGCAAGGCAAGGGGAAAAGAGGCCCTCCCTTGCCTTGGGTAGGGGTTAGGGACCTCTTAGGGGCTCTAAGGAAGATTACCCACTAAAATTGGGTCAATTTTTCATGTCTACATTTTGCCCCCTCTTTGATGCATTTAAGGCCAAGTAAATGTGTCAAAGAAAGGATGTAGGCACACTCACTAGAAGAAGACATCAAGAAAAAATGGGATGGCCAATTTAGAAGAAAGGGATGGTGCAGAAAGGATGTCATTCCAAAAACTTTATTGTCTTACACATAAATAGAAGCATTAGGGACATTAATGCCTCTATAGGCCAGGGTGTCCCCTCAAATTTTTATGAAGATGACATATCTCATAAAAATTTGAAAGAACTAATGCAAAGGAAGAAAGAGAGAGAATGAACGCAAACCAGAGAAAATAAGGGTAACAACCAAGGTTTAAAAGGGGTGAAAAGGGTAAAACCCTAATTCATTTTCACCACATGTTGGTAGAGAAAGGGCTCTAAGGAGAGAAAGAAATGACATTACCAGTTCATTGAGTAGCAGTCGCGAGGAGCAAAGCTAAGGCACGAGAGCTGGTAAGTACCAAATTTATCCCTCCTAATGCACATTTTCTCCATTTTTCACGAATTTGAGAATAGGATCTAGGGATTTTTGGAAATTTCATCATTTTGGATGGTGATATTTACGTTCAATCCGAGCGCGATGTCATGGACCGACCATGATTTTGCTCTGGATAGAGCACGACAAAATCACACCCAGATAAAATCAAGCGTGATTTCATAAAATCACGTCTCCTAAAATGGAGAGCACAATTTGTGCTAATGAAATCGTGTGCCCTAAGAATGGGGTGCGATTTTGCCAAAAACTAGAAAAAAAGAAAAAATAAAAATAGGAGGAAAAAAAGGGAAAACAAGCAACTGTGAAGTGCGAATTACAAAATTGTGATCAACTTTGTGCTTTGATTTGAAATTATAGATTTTATTATTTTTATTTGAATTTTAATTTATGAAACTGATTTGATTTTATTTATCTGTGGATGCAACTAGGTATCATCAAGAGTCAAGAATGAAGGGCATGAGCTCTTGTGGCAGATTTGGATGCACTAGGATATGCGAGGAGGGATTGGCTAGAGGTGGTGGGGCTAGAACACCTAGAAAGATGCCTCACATTGAGATAGATAGGGCTATGTTGATAGCCCTAGTAGAGAGGTGGTACCTAGAGTCCACTACTTTCTAGTTACCCATAGGAGAGCTCACCATCACACTGGAGGATGTGTGATGGATCTTGCAAATCCCTGTCAGAGGGATAGTAGTTTATGAAGCACAATGACAGGTGGCCACACTACAAATGTAGAGGCATAAAACTACCCTACCACATACAATTCCCAAAAGTCTAGATCCATAGGAAGAAATACTTATGGGGTGAACCATCAGGGTATGTTGTTCTCTACACTTAGTTCTAGGGGGATGGGTCCACCAGGAATGGTTTAAGGACTCGCTCCAACTCCTCAGAATTTTAGGATAGTTTGATGTGTTCAATTTCAAGAAATTACCTAATTTTGGACTTTCTATATCTATGCTATGAAAGATAAAGGACAATGCAAAAAATAGAATGCAAGAATACAAGAGCTAGCCTAGCATAATTCATTCTTTGAATGCTTGGTAACCTAGGGTTTTATCTAGAAAATCTTTTAAGAAAGGGTACAAGATAAATGCACAATATTAACCCTAGATGCACACTATATGTTTTTCACTTTTCATATGCCTATAATAGATATTCAAATCAAATATTCAACCAATATAAAAAATAGAACACTTATCTTGACTAGTGGTTGATCCTAACCTTTTTTATCTCTTGTCCAATGATATCAAAAATACTTATTTCTACAAGATAACTTATGAAATACTTGAAATGGAATTAACATTAGGGGTCCTACTTAGGCCACTATACAACAATGCTTTGAGGAGCAGCAATCAATCCCCCGAGGTCCTTTAGATAACCTTTGAAAATAAAAGTGGAAATTGACCTTTGGAGAATTAATCATAAAACAACAATGCAACAATAGATAAATAGAAAATAGATTATGCTAACATGCCCTGTATGCAATTTAGAAAATACTTATGCAATCAAAATCTGATAAATACCCCCAGTTTTTTCCTAAGTAAAATCACACCTTGCATATTTTAGGTGCGATAATGCTATAGAAAAAATCATGCTCCATTAGAATGGGGCACGATTTCACTTTTGTGAGCAAAAACCCTAAATTAGGCTTAGCAAAGTTGTGCCTCGTTGGGATTAGGCATGATTTCACTTTAGGGACAACAAAAATAAAAGATAGATGCAAAAAATGAATAAATGCATAAAACAAAGTGTGCAAAACCTGATGGATGATGTAGAAGTAGACAGAAGAGATCGAGTTATCCGAACAACCACTCTTTTTCCATCCAAACCACAACACGAATCCACCAAACCACACAACAATCCAATCAATGTAGTAGAAGATCAAATCCAAAATTTGCACTTTGGGGTTAGCTTGTAGAAGAAACAAGAAGCATAATGAAAGCAAAATGCAAGCATAAATCAATCATAAGAATTTTGAGCTTGGTAATCGTATGTTAGAAAAATTTGTGTCCTCAAAGAGCGATATTAACCCCTCATTTTATAGATGAAAATTGGGGTAAAAAAATCGGAAAACAACACAAGATGACACAAAACATGCTAAAAAAGGTTTAAACCTGGGTTTTAATACTTAAAATCCTAAAATATAAATTGCACCTTGTACCGACGGGGTGTGATATCACTTCAGAAATTTCGTGCCCCATCGCAACCAGACATGATTTCACTAAAATACTAAGGGAGGCAAGGGAAGGGGAAAAGAGGCCCTCCCTTGCCTTGGTCAGGGGTTAGAAACCTCTTAGGGGCTCTAAGGAAGATTACCCACTGAAAGTGGGTTAATTTTTTGTGTCTAAATAATACCCCCTCTTTTATGCATTTAAGGCACACTCACTGGAAGAAGACAATAAACAAAAATAGGATGGCCAATTTAGAAGAAAGGGGTGGTGCAGAAATAATGTCATTCCAAAAAATTTCTTGTCTTGCACATAAATCAAGACATTAGGGACATTAATGCCTCTATAGGCTAGGATTCTCGCTTGAGTTTTTATGAATATGACATATCTCATTAAAACTCGAATGAACTAACGTAGAGGAAGAAAGAGAGAAAAATAATGAAAACCAAAGAAAAATGGATAACAACCAAGGTTTAAAGGGGTGAAAAAGGGTAAAACTCAAATTCATTTTCATCGCACATTGGCAGAGAAATGGCTCTGAGGAGAAAAATAAATGGCTTTACTAGTTCATCAAGCAGCAGTCACGAGGGGCAAATCCGAGGCACGAGAATGGGTAAGTACCAAATTTCTCCCTCATGCAAATTTTACTCTATTTTTCAAGAATTTCAAGGTAGGATCTAGGGATTTTTGCAAATTTTACCATTTTGGATGATGATATTTACACTCGATCCATGTGTCATGTCATAGCCCAACTATGATTTCACTTTGGATAGAGTGCGATGAAATTGCACCCAAAACAAACCACACGTGATTTCATAAAATCATGGCTCCTAAAATGGAGTGTGTGATTTTACATTAAAAAAGTATGCACCCTAAGAATGGGGCATGATTTCGCTAGAAACTAGAAAAAAGGAAAAAAATAAACACAGGAGGAAAAAGAGGGAAAACAAGCAACTACGAAGTGTGAATTACAAAATTGTGATCAACTTTGTGCTTTGATTTGAAATTATAGATTTTATTATTTTTATTTGAATTTAATTTATGAAACTAATTTGATTTTATTTGTCTATGGATGTAGCTAGGTATCCTTGAGAGTCGAGAGTGGAGGGTAGGAGATCTTGTGACAAAGTTGAATGCACTAGTACGGGTAGGGAGGGATCAACTAGAGGTGGTGGGGCTAGACCACCTAGCAAGGATGCCTCATATTGAGATAGATAGGGCTATGCTGACAACCCTAGAAAAGAGGTGGTGCCCAGCGTACTCTACTTTTTGGTTACCCATGGGAGAGCTCACAGTCACACTGGAGGATGTGTGGAGGATATTCCCCATAACACCCGATGAGTAGTCGTTATACCATCATTAAATCTCAAAGATCTTATCAATCCGGGGTGGTGTCCAAGGCTGTCTACGATAGAAAGTTCAAGCAGGGTTGTAGTTCAGTTCATTTGGAAGCAGCAGGTCTTATTGGTGGAATTGATTGTGTGGGGGTTTTGTGTCACTTCTACCCCTAAATTGCATAAATTTAACTTTAATCTATTTGCAAGAATGAAAAACTAATTGTTGTCTGTAGAAATAAAGTCCTAATTACAATTGCTAAATTGAGACTTAATTGATTTGCAGAAGGAAAATCCTAATTACAGTTGCTAAATGAGAAACCTATTTACTTTTGCAATGATGAGATAAAACAAGTAATCAACTTCTGTCAATACTCTGAAACAGAAGGTCGTCAATCTTCTAGTGCAGTGTTTGACAGCAAAAACAAGAATGCAGGAAATTATAGAAAACTTGTAAATTGTTGGAAATGTAAATTGCGGGGAATTGGAAAATTACTGAAAAATAAAGAAACTGATTATATCTATTGCTGATTACATCACAAATGTAAAATAGATGGATAAAAACTAAAACAGAAATCAAATACCACAAAATGCTGAAATTGACAAGTTCCACTACTTATTCTGCTGCAGCAAAATCAGGACTGAAAACCTGTCTGTTAGTCCTTCTCCTAGATCTGAAAGTGGCCGGCCTCCTTTTCCAGAAGAAGGTATAATTTCTTCTCTAAGTCTTACTCACACTCAGACATAACAAAATAAATGGAATGAAACTGCACTTTTATTGCTTCAGAAACATAATTACAATTCTGTTGAAATCTGTTACAGATCTGCAATCTGTTACAGGTCTATTATCTCTAATATGTCTAATCTCTAATCTAATATTTCTAATATCTAATATTCTTAATAGCTCAACCTGTACGGGAGCTATCTTTTATAGATGCCTAAAATCTAATTACAAACATAAAATATGTTGTCCTGATATCCTGCAGAATTTCCTGGCTTTATCCTAGAAGAAGATCAAATTTGATCTTTTCCATAAATGGTGGCTTTGGATGGCAAGGATGGCAAAGTTATATGGGAGATATTTTCCCTTAACTTTCTCAACCTTATTATCCCCTTTTCCACCGCCAAAAGTCAGTCAACAAGTCAAAAAGTACATTCTATTTTCATTCCGAAGATAAGTGGCTCATTTCGAAGATATTGCAATTCTCATTTCGAAGATCCGCTCATTTCGAAGATACTGCAATTCTCATTCCGAAGATCCGCTCATTTTGAAGATACTACAATTCTCATTCTGAAGACACTGTGTTTTCTCATTTCGAAGATATCTGTTCATTTCGAAGACACTGTGTTCATTTCGAAGATCTTTAGAATGACCAACTGTGTTGACTCCAAATGGTTTTGGCTGCATTTCTCAGGTGTATTAGACCTCAGGATCAGATTGCAATAGTCTTCATTCTTCCTTGGATGTGAATTCCATGCCTTGCCATTCATTGGTAGCTTGCTGGAATTTATATGGAAAAACCAGTTTTATCACTGCACAGTAATAAGTCTTTGTACTATTTGCTGAATTTAGAGAAACTAATGCTTAATGATCATCAAAATAAGACTACTGAAATGCTGCTGTCAACCTAAGCATGAAAATATAACATAAAACTATACAAGAACTATTAAAAATCAGAATATAATGTCCTTAACACTGCAATCATGCAAACAGTTAATACAGAGCATATTAAATCAACTTAACTAGCATATAAGATAATTCACAAGAGTTTTAGGTAGTTTTAACTATTTAAAACATGCTATAAATGAGGCTTATCCAGGCCTCATCATCCCCCCAACTTATATTAATGCATGCCCTCATGCATTGCAGTGGGCTATGGAGTCACAAATGTCCATACTCATATTCCATGTTTCATAGAACAATTTAGTGCTTGTGTAATTTCTCATGAAGATTTCTGAGTCATTATTCAAACTGATCATCTGGTTGGGAATCCTCTTCAAAATAGGAGGGAACCAGAGTAATGATGGTTGGAGGCCTGAATATGAGACCTACCCAATAATGTTGCATAAAGGTATTTCTCTGGATTGAGAAGGCAATGCCTTAGAATGGAAGGGCACTGCTTCAAAGTGGAGGGGCACTACTTCAGAATGAGCACCTATGTCTTCATATTCCCTAGATAATCCAAGCAATAACTAAACCAAATCCTCCTCTTTATCTGATGTAATTGATTGTTCATCAACTTGTGACAACTGCTTTTTAGTTTCTCCACTTTTTGCTATAATTCTCTAATTTTCTTTTCATGTTTTTCAATAACATCTTTTCTTTCCTCAATCCATCTCATTTGTATTTTTATAACACTCTTGGCTGCTCTCAGTTGTTTTGTGATGTCCACCTCCTCTTCTTCATTTGACTCAGAACCTAATACTGACAAATCAACTGCAGTTTGCTGCTCAACAATGATCTCATCCTCTACTTCAGACCCCTACTCCTGTACAGGAGGTTCCATGAAATTATCTTATTATTACATCCAAATTCTCAGTGGCTTGTTGCACTTCTATGACATCAGGGCTATCCTGTCTGGTCTTCTCTTCAATAATTTGTTCTTTTATCTCTTTTTGTTGGAGTCTTGCAGACCTCCTAGTCCTTAATGTATATTTTCTCTTCTTGCCCTATTTTCTTGTGGTAACAGGTTGTAGGGATAGCTTCAAGCTCTTCACTGGGAACTTCACTCTTATATTCTGACAGATAAATAACATCTTTAGAAAAATGAACCCTCTTCTATTTTATTTTTTTTGTTGTCTTTCAGCTCTTCTCTTCTTAGTCTGTGAGTTTGATGGTTCTTGCTGCTGCTGGGTGTGTTTTTTTTGCAATAGCCTCTATAGCAGTTCCTATTTCTTCTTCTACAACAGCCTCTGCAACAACTATTTCTTCTTCTGCAATAGCCTCTACAACTATTTCTTCTTTCAACAACATCTACATCATCTATTAGGTCACTGATTTCTGGTTGCTACAGAGGTTTGCTCTTGTTCTTCTTCAGAAAGAACTTTTAATTTTTTTTCCTTGTAATCATTAGCAAATATGTCTTCAGAAAGAAAATATGGCACACTTCCTTATTCTATGCTCTGAACACCTAGCCATCAATCATTGGACATCCTTGCCATCAAATTTTCTTTACTATTTTTAGCTTGTCCATTATGCATGCAAATTTTCCCACATGAGTGGTTATTATCAATGAATGGTGGTGGCATGTTTGTTAAATCTTCATTCCAAAGATTATGTTTCATTCCCTCCTTGACTATGTCTTTTTCTCCCTCCTTGGATGCCACATGGAAACAGATTATTAAATCTTCATTCCGAAGATTATGTTTCATTACTGAAGACTAAGTTGGGCATTTAATTTGAAGATAACCTCATTTCCGAAGATAAACCTTCATTCTGAAGACACACCTTCATTCTGAAGACAAACCTTCATTCAACACCTTCATTTCGAAGACAAACCTTCATTCTAAAGACACACCTTCATTTCGAAGACAAAGCTTCATTCTGAAGATACCACGGTTATTTGAAGATACAACAGTCATTCTGAAGACATAGCAGAAACCAACATTTTTCTCTTTCTCCAAGCATGTTTTGTTTATGCCAACTCTTATGAACACTTTTATACTAATGGTTAATTGTCATATACTATATATCAAATATTTACAATGAGAAAAGTGCAAGAAACATATATACCTGGTTAAAACAAGTTAATGCAAGTTTTGAAAGATGACTGCTTCTATTGATATTCTACTGAGGCTTCCTGCAACACTTCAAAAACAAGTGCAGTTGGTGAATTTGTACAATGATGACTCAGAACTTTCAAGGTTATGCATGCCAGAAAACTGGTTTTCATGCATACCAACTCAATAGCGCCTTAGAAAAGGTTTTCACTGCTGAGCTATTCATTTTTCTCTTTTTTTTTTTTCTCTTTAACCTCTCCTTTTCTCTCTTTTTTTCTTTGTCTTTTTGATTTTGATTGTGCCCGTGAAGGAATTCATGACTTCCCTGAAATCATGCCCATGAAGGAATTCACAGCCAGAATTTATTCATCTTTTTGTTTTCTATTTTTTTCTAATTTTTTTTCTTTTTATTTTTAAGATTCAAAGATATGATCATTTGGAATCTTCATCAGAAGAAGAAGCCTCTTCTGTCAAATGTAACTGTGTGAAATACCGAGCAAATTCCACCTTTGTTAGTGGTTTATGGTACAACTGTAAAAGATGTCCATTCACCACTAATATCCTCCTTAAATCATCAACTAAAGAAAGTTGAACAACTTCATTCTCAAACTCCCCTGGTTCATCCTTGCTGCTCTTAATGTGATCATCATGCCACATTTTCCATTTTTGTTGAGTGAACTCTATTTGGTGAAGTGCTTCCAACCAAAGTTCATCAAATGCATTCAACTGCAAAATTTGTTTTTTTGTACCTGCAACAACTCAATGCCAACTGCTAAAGATGCATAAAATGTTAGTAAAGCATTAGGATGTTGCACCAATATATCAAACAAATTTGCTCCCTGGTTTTTAGTCAACCAACTATTGTTGTTCAAAGGTTGTTTTGGTTGTGTTTCAATTTTTTTTGTACCAGGATTATTTGAATTGGTTCTTGGAGAAACATTTTTATTTACACCAATGGAGGCCAAAACTAAAGTATTATTTTCATTTTCCTTATGTGTTCTAAGAAATTGTGGGCTTTTCTGTACAATCATACTTAGGTGTAATAAGTTTACCCGAAAGCAAGTTAACTAATTTTCCACCTTTTTGTATGGTTTTAGGATATACTTTCTTCTTTTTTCTTGGTTTTCTAAAACACATTTCTTGAACAATCCTATTAATGATTGGTACAACTTGAGGTAAAGGGATTGTAATAGTTAAATGTTCTAATTCCTTTATCAAATCTGATTGTGAAGATGTTATTTTTGATATCTCAAACTGTTCAAAATATGATACTTTATTTGATGAGGTATCTTGTTCTTCTTGATGTTGTTTTAGTGTGGATTTGTTTTCATGTTCATTCTTTTTAACTTCACTTTCTACACTGATAAGTGGAATAGGTTCAAGCAGTGGTTCACCCGAACACAACTGAGTTTTAACACGATCACTAACATTTATTAGGGCTGTATTTTTTGATTCAACCACGGAGACATGGGTTACCTGTTTAACATGATTTGGACTGACCATAGGTTGAGTTGAAAATAGAGGTTGTTTTAATTTTTGTTGTTGTTGTCCATGATAGAAATTATGGATATAATTAGGCAACAAATTTGATTTTTGTTTTTGACAATGTTGCTGCCCTTTGTACAGATTTTGATGTTGTACCCATTGATATCCCTGTAATTTTGGTTGCAACCATGGTGGATGTTGTTGATTCCATTGTTGTTGCATCCATCCATGTTGAGACCATGCTTGGGAGTATGCCCATGGTGGTTGACTCCAACATTGTTGAAGTGGACCTGAAGTAGACCATGGCATATACCAAGGATTATTTCCCCAATGTGCAGGAAATTGAGAAGCATTCTGATATGGAAATTTATGAAAATTATTCCCTTGTCCTTGTCCTACAAAATTGGTTTTTTTCATAGGTTGAGACTATTTTTCAAAGACACTTTTAAGTTCTGGCAATAAACTACACTGATCTGTGGGGTGTCCTAATTGACAAATGCTACATGTAGCAGGTATAAATATTTTGTTCAAAGGACAATCATGAAGAGAGTGTTGCTTTTTACATTCTGAACAATAGATGGCTGAAGATTCAGTAGATTCATTTTTTTCATCTAATGTTCTATCATGTACTAAAATATCAGCCTCTTTCATGCATTCTTTCAAATCATGTTTTTCATTACCAATTCTGTGTTTTCTATGCCTTGAATGAGAGTAATTTTTACAGAGTTTAATAATTTCCTGAAATTTAAGTGCATTTGTATCTCCTCTTCCCAAGATATCCAATGCATCCCTAGATTCATCTTGTAGTCCCCTTAAGAATATGACTTTGCAAATTTCAGGTTCAACACTTCCACATCTCTTATGAACAAAAGAAAATCTGTCTATATAATCTTCTAAGATTTCATTTTCCTCTTGTTTCATTGTAAGAATTTCATCATTTTGATTCTTGACTTGACAATATTCTTGGTATCTCTCCAAGAATATGTTTTCCATCTCATCCCAAGTTCTAATTGAGTCAGGTGCTAAGGTGATAAACCATCGTAGAGCTAACTCTTTAAGAGTGGAAGGAAATAGTTTGAGCTTTTGATTGTCATTAGTGTAATCATGAGCTTGACATACAATTTTAAACTCAAACAAAAACATATCAGGATCTTCGGATGTAATTCCCTTGAAAGTTGGTAATACTGCAGGTGAAATGACCTTCATGGGAGCATTTTGATTAAGATCTAGTTGGATGGGATTTTGAAAAGTTTTGGCAGGTGCACTAGTTGCACTAGGGTGGAGCACATTGTTGGCTCTACCTTGATTCTCTTGTGAGCCTTCCATTGTAGGTTCCCAAAAACAATTATAAATCTTGTCAAATTTTCCTGATTGTATGGATTTGTCAAGAGAAAATGGTGTTGAACTACTTAATTTTCCTCCTTGTAATGATTTCTCAAAGGATCTTGCGAGTCTTTGGAAGTGGATGATTGGGATTCTTTGAAAATTCCAACATTTTTGGAAATAAAAAATTTAGACATTTTTGACATAATTTCAACCTCTTGTGAAATTTTTCTTCTTGTGGTTTCTTGCTTATTTCCTAAATGGACTGAAATACAATTTACCAATAACAATTACTTATACCAGTCATTACATTCAGATTTTACTCTAAAATTCACAACTTAGCATATTTAATAATTATTGGACTGCTTTTCACCTTCTAACAACACCGTGTTCCCCGACAACGGTGCCAAAATGATGAGTAGTCGTTATACCATCATTAAATCTCAAAGATCTTATCAATCCGGGGTGGTGTCCAAGGTTGTCTACGATAGAAAGTTCAAGTAGGGTTGTAGTTCAGTTCATTTGGAAGCGCAGGTCTTATTGGTGGAATTGATTGTGTGGGGGATTTGTGTCACTTCTACCCCTAAATTGCATAAATTTAACTTTAATCTATTTGCAAGAATGAAAAACTAATTGTTGTCTACAGAAATAAAGTCCTAATTACAATTGCTAAATTGAGACTTAATTGATTTGCAGAAGGAAAATCCTAATTACAGTTGCTAAATGAGAAACCTATTTACTTTTGCAATGATGAGATAAAACAAGTAATCAACTTCTGTCAATACTCTGAAACAGAAGGTCGTCAATCTTCTGTGCAGTGTTTGACAGCAAAAACAAGAATGCAGGAAATTATAGAAAACTTGTAAATTGCTAGAAATGTAAATTGCAGGGAATTGGAAAATTACTGAAAAATAAAGAAACTGATTATATCTATTGCTGATTACATCACAAATGTAAAATAGATGGATAAAAACTAAAACAGAAATCAAATACCACAAAATGCTGAAATTGACAAGTTCCACTACTTATTCTCTGCAGACAAAATCGGGACTAAAACCTGTCTATTAGTCCTTCTCCTAGATCTGAAAGTGGCCGGCCTCCTTTTCCATAAGAAGGTATAATTTCTTCTCTAAGTCTTACTCACACTCAGACATAACAAAATAAATGAAATGAAAACTGCACTTTTATTGCTTCAGAAACATAATTACAATTCTGCTGAAATCTGTTACAGATCTGCAATCTGTTACAGGTCTATTATCTCTAATATGTCTAATCTCTAATCTAATATTTCTAATATCTAATATTCTTAATAGCTCAACCTGTATGGGAGCTATCTTTTATAGATGCCTAAAATCTAATTACAAACATAAAATATGTTGTCTTGATATCCTGCAGAATTTCCTGGCTTTATCCTAGAAGAAGATCAAATTTGATCTTTTCCATAAATGGTGGCTTTGGATGGCAAGGACGGCAAAGTTATATGGGAGATATTTTCCCTTAACTTTCTCAACCTTATTATCCCATTTTCCACCGCCAAAAGTCAGTCAACAAGTCAAAAAGTACATTCTGTTTTCATTTCGAAGATAAGTGGCTCATTTCGAAGATACTGCAATTCTCATTTCGAAGATCCGCTCATTCCGAAGATACTGCAATTCTCATTTCGAAGATCCGCTCATTCCGAAGATACTGCAATTCTCATTCTGAAGACACTGTGTTTTTCTCATTCTGAAGATATCTGTTCATTTCGAAGACACTGTGTTCATTTCGAAGATCTTTAGAATGACCAACTGTGTTGACTCCAAATGGTTTTGGCTGCATTTCTCAAGTGTATTAGACCTCAGGATCAGATTGCAATAGTCTTCATTCTTCCTTGGATGTGAATTCCATGCCTTGCCATTCATTGGTAGCTTGCTGGAATTTATATGGAAAAACCAGTTTTCTACTGCACAGTAATAAGTCTTTGTACTATTTGCTGAATTTAGAGAAACTAATGCTTAATGATCATCAAAATAAGACTACTGAAATGCTGTTGTCAACCTAAGCATGAAAATATAACATAAAACTATACAAGAACTGTTAAAAATCAGAATATAATGTCCTTAACACTGCAATCATGCAAACAGTTAATACAGAGCATATTAAATCAACTTAACTAGCATATAAGATAATTCACAAGAGTTTTAGGCAGTTTTAGGCAGTTTTAACTATTTAAAACATGCTATAAATGAGGCTTATCCAGGCCTCATCAGCACCATATCAGACAATGATATAGTGGGTCGCTATGGAGAATATCCTCTAGCCATCATGCTCTATGGGGTTTTGGTTGGGCTATTGATGTACCATACCAGTAGATGACACTTACCATGGGTGATGATAGGAGTAGTGGTAGATATGCATTATAAAGAGGTTTGATTCACATGGGGACTATATGTGTTGGCCCACCTATACAAGATGTATAATATCATGTATAAGCAGCGTACATGATTGGTACGTACAATATTACTCCAGATGTGGTACTGGGAGCACATCATGATACAGATATCAAAGGTACTACCAGGCCCACTACCTAGCCTAGAGCAACCAAAAAAATATAAGTGACTGAGGTCCTTAGAGAGGATCATGAGGACCTATGCAGGGAACCTACCACTAGCATGGTGGTGATTTATGAGCTTCAAGAGATGAAGCTCATTAGGTGGCCTTGGTGGCTTCACCATGGGTGGGCAGAGGATAGGACAAAGCTAGCCAGGATACGAAGGATTAGGTGGTTGAGGTCAAATAAGGGGGAGTTGGAGGTCTTCAAATTTGATCGAGTCATTCGATAGTTTAGGATATTACAAGGAGTCTCGAACCTAGGGGGCTACTGGTATCAGAGGGTAACCTAGGACCAAAAATGGGTGGAAGGTGAGCCAAACCTCACCATATGGGCTGAGGAGGATATAGATGATCCTCCTTATGTTGATCTAAGGGTGGATGATGTAGGAGTGGCTATCATGTACAAGCAATGGCATAAAGTTACATTCCAAAGGATATTCTTGCCAATATCGATATAGATGTATTAGGTGATATACTTGGGCATGCAATGAGTATTCCAATAGGTAGCTCACCGAGCCACAAAGAAGGCACAACAAGCCCCTATTGCTCTAAGACATAGGTTGACTTGTGTTTAGATCCTAGTGGTAGAGGAGGCCATCTAGGTAGCAGGGTCTAAATAGGGGGGCAAGAGATACCCCCACACAAAAATGGAGGCTATAGATAAGAGATCCTAGAGATTCCTCTACATCTACAGCAGTGGTTTGCGACATCCAAGGGAGGAGGGAGATAGAGGAGCTATGAGCACAAGTAGATTCTCTAAGATCCATATGGCCCAGGTCTAAGAGGATAAGGCCAAGAGGCTAGAGGAACTTCAAATATCATTGAGCATCGTAGAGGCTAAGAGGGACATGGCTTGGGTAGAGACTGACCGACTCCAAGGGGAGATGGCTTGTCTAGATGGAGAGCACCAGAGCCAAGGTAGAGGGGATGACTATCGTTGGGAGCAGCTAGGCAAGAGGTGTAATGCAACTTCTTCAAGTAGAGCTATGGTGGAAGGGAGAGATGTTGAAGATAGCCCTTTAGTGGGCTATGTTTTACGAGATGGCTTACTATCATCTATCCCACTAGGTTAGAGGATGTCACTTACTCCATCCCTGTATT
This sequence comes from Wollemia nobilis, assembly GCA_028583015.1. Lineage (NCBI taxonomy): Eukaryota > Viridiplantae > Streptophyta > Pinopsida > Araucariales > Araucariaceae > Wollemia > Wollemia nobilis. The sequence continues at coordinate 13,974,889 of JAQPPZ010002556.1, forward strand.
CAGCGAGTAGATCACAGTCTCAATCATGAATAGTATCGATATCATAGCAATCCATATCACAACCTAGGTTACTTCCTACTTAGGGTGGACCAGACAAAGCTGAATCTCAAAGCTAGGAGAGAGAGAGGATCAAGGATCAAGATGATGCACCAAATTTTGTATTGTGGTGTGCATTGCTAGGTTGAGTGTACCAAATCTAGATTGTGGTACACTGACTTGACATGAAATCTTTTTATCTCAAGTAATATATAGCTGCTTTTGTTATTTTATTGTATGTGTAATGTGTGTAATGTTTTTTAATGCATGTTTTTATGTGTTTTCATGTATGAAAACGGATGGATGCAAAAGGAAATAAATGATAAGAAGGATAATGATGAAGGAAAAAATCAAAAAGAAGAAATAAAATAAAGAGGATAAGAAAGAAGAGAAAAAAGAAGGGATAAGAAAAAGAGGAAAAGGAAGAGGAAGAAGAAGAAGAGGATCCAAAGGTCAACCACCTGAAAAGGAAAAGAACTAATGACCCATAGTATGGAACTAGCATAGGTTGTGAGGAACCAGTGTAGTTAGATACCATGGATCATTTCAAAAAGAGTGCTAGACCAACTATAGGTTTAGCACTTGTAGTAGTGTAAAAAGTGTGTGGAGTCTGAACCGCTATGTGTGGATGTGTGGTTGCTCCCTTATTGATTTCTATGAGGTATTTTCCTACTAGGATGTACTAAAACTAATCAAGGAGCTTAATGAATGAAAGTGTTATCCCATATAGGGATCATTTCAAAAAGTGTAATATGTATATAAATAGTATGCAAGTGTTATCCCATATAGGGATCTAAAAAATACTTTGTGAATGAAAGCATTATTTTGACAAAGAAATCGAGAGAAAGAGAAAAATCAATCATAAGAAGAAGAAAAAAGGAAGAGTCCCTAGGGGGATATTGCTAGGCATCAGAGTCCTAGTGAGAAGTGTAATGCATGTGAGCTATATCCTAACTAGGTATCATCACATGCCATTATTGCAAAATCCTTAAAAATCTATATGAGAAAGTAGTCATGAACAATCAATAATGCAATTATGGTAGGCAAACATGCAAGGATGACAAGCAACAATGTAATATGAGCAAGTAGGTGGATGCAATGGAAATGCAACTACATGATTAATTTTTTTTAACAGAATTGAAATCAATGGAAAATCTAAACACACCATTTGTCTTATTAAAATAAATGAGCATATCATGAGGTGTTGGGTCGAAGATATCCCCAAGGAGTGCAATTTCTTGATGATAAAAATCATGGGAAAGTTTATCTATACCTCTTCTTTAAAAATCCATGGCAAGATAATCACTATATTTTGTAACAACACCATTAACTTTAGAAAAACAAAAATTATATAAAGATCCACCACTCTCTTGCATAGAAGTAATGTTATTTTTATAAAAAATAGAATCAATCATGTTACAAAACATTAAATTTGGAGGAGAAGCAAAATTAACACTTTTATTTTCAGTTATTATCATCTTTTGATATTCTATATATTCTGCACAAGTCATAAGATGGTCTTTTGATATCGTGACATGTCGCATTATCACGACCAAAAAAGAAGAGAAAGAGCAAGTGGGAAAAAGTGTCACGATATCGCGACATGTTGTGTTTTCGCGACTAAAAGAGAAGAGAAAGAGCAAGAAAGAAAATGTGTCGCGATTTTGCGACATGTCATTTTTTTGTGACCAAAAGAGAAGACTAAGAGCAAGAAGGAAAAGTGGTGCGATATCGTGACACGTCGCATTCTCGCGACCAAAAAAGAAGTGAAAGAGGAGGAAGGAAAAAGTGTCGCGATTTCGTGACATGTTGATGAAAGAAAAAGTGTCGCGATATCGCGACATGGAAAAAGTGTCGCGATATCACGACATGCTTAGCAGGAAAGAAAGAGTGTCGCGATGTCGCGACATGGTGAGCAAGAAAGAAATAGTGTCATTTTTTGGCGATAAGTTAAGCTTGAAGGAAGAAGGGTCACTTTTTGGCGATAAGTTAAGCTCGAAGGAAGAAGTGTCATGATATCGCGACATGTCGCATTATCGCAACCAAAAAATAAGAGAAAGAGCAAGTGGGAAAAAGTGTCGCGATATCGCGACATGTGTTTTCACGACTAAAAGAGAAGAGAAAGAGCAAGAAAGAAAATGTGTAGTGATTTCGTGACATGTCATATTTTCACAACAAAAAGAGAAGACTAAGAGCAAGAAGGAAAAGTGGTGCGATATCATGACACGTTGCATTATCACGACCAAAAATAAGTGAAAGAGGAGGAAGGAAAAAGTGTCACGATTTCGCGACATGTTGATGAAAGAAAAAGTGTCGCGATATCGTGACATGGAAAAAGTGTCGCGATATCACATGTCACATTTTCGCAACCAAAAGAAAAGAGAAAGAGCAAGAAAGAAAAAGTGTCGCGATATTGCGACATGCTTAGCAAGAAAGAAAGAATGTCATGATTTCACGACATGGTGAGCAAGAAGGAAATTGTGTCGTTTTTTGGCGATGTGTTGAGCTTGAATGGAAAAGTGTCACGATTTCACGACATGTAGGATTTTTGCGGCCAAAAGAGAAGAGAAGAGCAAGAAGGAAAAAGTGTCGCGATATAGTGACATGTTGGTTTATCGTGACCAAAAGAGAAGAGAAAGAGCAAGATGGAAAAAGGGTCGTGATTTCGCGACATGTCATCCTATCGCGACCAAAAGAGAAGAGAAAGAGCAAGAAGGAAAAGTGTCGCGATATCGCTACATGTCGCATTGTCATGACCAAAAGAGAAGAGAAAGAGGAGGAAAGAAAAAGTGTCACGATTTCATGACATGTGGAAGGGTGTAGCGATATCGTGATATGTCGTTGTTTCACGACCAAAAGTGAAGAGAATAAGCAAGAGGAAAATATGTCGCGATATCGCGACATGTCGGATTTTTGCGACCAAAAGAGAAGAGAAAGAGCGGGATGGAAAAGTGTCACGATTTCGCAACATGTCGCTTTTTTGCGACCAAAAGATAAAATAAAGAGGAGGAAGGAAAAGTGTCACGATATCACGACATGTCACAGTTTCGCAACCAAAAGAGAAGAGAAAGTGTTAGGAGGCGAAAGTGTCGTCCGCCTATGTTCTGAGGTGTGGGTCATCTTTTGTAAGGGTGTTGCTCTTTGTTGGCGGTGTAACCTCAGTAGGGGGCTAAGGCCAGATTGTCCCTATTGAGGCATTGTTCCGATTCAGCTTTGTGTTGTTGTTGTAATAGGTTTTGGGTCAACCTGTAAAACCCGGTTGTAATGAATTTGTACCTTATTTACCAAAAAAAAATAAGATGGTCATCATCCTCAAAAGTCAAAGGTTGATTTTTATTAGGTATAAAACCTATACCACGTCTTCCAAGCCAAATATCAACATCCAAAGGTTCTTGAATACCTTTATGTTGTGGTACCAATCCTTTAATTGCATATCCCATACTAGATAGGATATTCTTAGGAAGGGGATAATCATTAGTAAGATAACATTGAGCAAAAGAGCACTCAATAGGAGATGGGTTGCTACCACGAATATTTTCTTCGAAGGTAGTCCCTTCGAAGAAAAAGGTACATGTGCCAATGTGTACAACATCACCCTTTTTATGGGGTAAACCCATAGTTCGAGGTGATGGTGGTAGCTTGGCTAGATCTAGAAGAGGCTCTTGAAGAAACTGATTATCATGATCCAAGGATGAAGAATGGGGTTTATGTTCCTTACTCACTTTTAAACTTTGAAGATGATCTAAAATTTGATATGAGGAACATAGAGAAATTTTTGAAGAAATAGAAGGACAGGAGTAGGATTCAGATTTAGCTAACTCTATATTTGAACAAAATTCAAATGGTCAAGGATTACCTAGAATGGTGACAACTTGATTCCTGAATTTAAATTTGAGACATTGATGAAAAGTAGAAGGGACAACCTCCATTGCATGAATCCAAGGTTACCCAAGAATAATATTAAAATATTCAGGACAATGAACCATGTAAAAAAAGTATCCAATATTCTAGGCCCTACTTTTAATAGAAGAGATATGACACCATAGGCCTCTTGGGACTCATTGTTGAAAGCTTTTAATAATGATATCAAATTTTGTTAAATCTTCCTCTTTTTATCCAATTTTTTGAAAGAATTGATATGTACACAAGTTGAGGGATGAGCCATTATCAATCAAAAATCATTTGATAAGGGTATCCCCAATAAGTGTAGTGATGTAAAGTGATGAATCTCCATGTAATTTTGAGGAAGGTTTATCATAATTTGAGTATTAGATATGATGTATCCCAAAAGAACCTACAACATCAAATATGGCATCAGGGGCAGTATCTAAAGGAATAAATTATTATTTTAAAAATTCCATTAAAGCATTCTATGATCAGGAGAAGTCTACAAAATTTCTAAAACTGATATTTTTACTGGATTATTAGGTAACTATTTTTGAATATCAAATGAAATCTATGGTTGTGGTTTCAACACTATAGGTGGAATTCTTGCAGTTGAATATTTTCTCTAATTCTCCTTCAAAATTGAATTGGGTTGCAGTGTTAAAATTTGTCCTTGTTGATTCTACTAATTCTGAGATTGTTTCCTTGTAGTTACCCTAACCATACCAACCACATTATTATGATGCGGGGAATCATATTGATGAGCCACCTGATTGGTTGCTTGTTGATCATGCTTTGGTAACATATCCTTGAATATTACCATATATTGATTTGTTGTTGGAGCTTTTTGAGTGAGAGCATGATTACTTGAAGTTTGGGAATTTCCTAAATCAATGTGTCTTGTGTCAATCAAATTTTGAACCATATTCTTCAACTTCTTACAAGAGTTTGTCCAATGTCATTCTACTCTGTGATATGTGCAATATTGACCTGCCTTATACCAATGAGTTGTAGTATCTAGTTGTCTGATAGGAGGTAGTTCAATTGTATTAACTTCTAATAGTTGTTTCAAAACTGCATCCATAGGCATATTAAGTCTAGTAAAATTCCTTTGAGGAGGTTTCTAAAGTACAATATTTTGTAGGTTGTTAGTGATGTTATTAACAGACCTACTATCATTATCACCCCTTGTATGTTTATTCTTATGTTGAGACTTAGTAGGCTTATCTTCTTTAGTTTCAACCTAAACTCTTCTAATGAGATCTTGTTCCACTTTTCTTTCTAACTCAATTGCTTAATCAAGAGATGTGATAGCAGTAGTTTCTAGTGCATAAGCTATATGTTCTTGTAAATTGCCAATGAATATGTCAAGCATATCTTTCTGAGAGATAGGTTGTCTTAATCAACCAACTAAAATTCTCCAACGAGCTAAGAATTTTGAAAAAAAAATCTTCCTTATTTTGCTTTAAATCATATAGATCTCTCATTGTCACTTCCTTTTCAATATAAGCACTAAATTGATGAACAAACATCTATGCAATCTTCTCAAAGCTCTTCAAAGAATAATTGGGCAATTGATAATACCATTCTAATGCAACTCCAACAAGACTCTTTGGAAATTTTTTTAATAGGAGAATATCATCATAAATAAGATCATGACAAGCTATCATGAATCCCCTAAAATTCTCTAATGGATCTTCTATCCCTTTATAGATTGGTAAAACTGGCATAGGAAAATGCTTAGGATAAGATCTAGCAACAATAATAGGATCCAATGGCTTATTACACATTTCCTTATAATTGTATGTAAACCCTAAAGGTTGAATCATATCCATACTTGAAACCAACTGATTCACCATATTTTCCAAGTTCTACATTTTTGGATTGTTATTGTGTATGTTTCCCAAACTTCCCAAAGGAGAAGTATATGTATGTTAAATTCCTAATGTTTGATTCAAGTTTTGGATACTTTGGTTATACATGGCATTTTGTAAAAATGGATAACTAACATTGGGTGAAACAAAAGCAATAGTGTTGACATTAGAAGATGAAGGAGAAAATTGAAAGCAATTTTGCATGCCACTACTAGTTAGAGGGACTTACAGATTCCTTCCAACACTGGTGGTATTAGTAGTAGCACAAGTCACTTGGTTCTTAAAATTATTGAAATACATGGATTGAGATGTAATTTTATCATGATTAAACACAGGAGACCCAATGGGAGAAGGAGTAGCATCCCTTGTTTAAATATGGGCTTCTCATTCGACATATTCTAATAACTTCTCCTTATGAGCTTTCATGAATTCCCAAATATGATCAAATCATGAAAAAATAAAGCTACCATTGGGTCCAACATAAGGATTAGGATTGGTTTCAGTTTCCATATCTACCTCTTCTTGCTCTTTTGGACCTATGTTAGGGTCTTCCCTTTCAATTTGATCATATTTCAAAGGAATATAATCAGATGCTAATTGTTTCCTCTGACTTCTAAGGAAGGGAGCCATTAGAAGTAGTGAAAAATAGCTAGGAAAAAACACTAACACAAATTTTAATCTATTTAAGAGTTTTCAAACAGAATTAATTATCTTGCTTAGAGTTTTCAAAAGAAAGGAGGTGTTGACATCAAGTTCACCAAAGATGTAGAGGGGGAAAATTGCCCTACCGTGTATAATTCCAAAAAGGATGGATCCGTAGGAAGAAAGCCTTATAGGGTGAACCACGGGGATATGTGTTCTCTACACTTGGTTCTATGGGGATGGGTTCACAAAGAACAGTTTAAGGACTCACTCCAAGTCCTCAATATTTTAATATAGTTTGATGTGTTCAGTTTCAAGCAATCACCTAAGTTTGGCCTTTCTAGATCTATGCTATGAAATATAAAGGACAAGAATACAAGAGCTAGCCTAGTATGATTTTTTATTTGAATGCTTGTTAACCTAGGGTTTTATCCAAAATTCATTTTAAGCAAGGGCACAAGATAAATGCACAATATTAACTCTAGATGCAAACTATATGCTTTTCACTTTTCAAATGCCTATAATGGATATTCAAATCATATCTTCAACCAATAGAACAAATAGAACACTTATCTTGATCGGTGGTTGATCCTAGCCTTTTTTGCCTCTTGTCCAATGATATTAGAAATATCTATTTTTGCAAGATAACTTATGAAACACTTGAAAATGGAATTAGCATTAGGGGGCCTGCTTAGGCCATTGTACAACAATGCATGGATGCGTAACAGTCAAGCACCCTATGTCCTTTAGATGACATTTGAAAATAAAAGTAGAATTTGACCTTTGGAGAATTAATATTAAAACAACAATACAATAATAGAGAAACAAAAAATAGATTATGCTAACATACCCTAGATGCAATTTAGAAAATACTCATGCAATAAAAAATTGACAAATACTCCCAGTTCAGTCCTGGGCAAAATCATACCTCGTAGATAGTAGGTGTGATAAAGCTATAAGTAAAACCGTGCTCCATTATAATAGGGAATTTTTTGCTTCTGTGAGCAAAAACCCTAAATTAGGGTTAGTGAAGTCATGCCTCGCTAGGATCAAGTGCGATTTTGCTTTAGACACAAAAAAAATAAAAAATAAAAGATGCAAAATATGAATAAATATAGAAAATAAAGTGCGCAAAACATGATGGATGATGCAAAAGTAGACAGAAGATATTGAGATATCTAAATGGGAACTCTCTTTCCCTCCAAACCACAACACAAATCCACCAAACCACACATCAATCCAATCAATGCAGTAGAAGATCAAATCTAAAATTTATACTTCAGGGTTAGCTTGTAGAAGAAATAGGAAGCAAAGCGAAAGCAAAATCTAAGCATTAATCAATCATAATATTTTTGAACTTGGTAATTGTGTGTTAGAAAAATTGTTGTTGTCTCTAAAGAGTGAGATTAACCCCTCCTTTTATAGATGAAAATCAGGGAAAAAAGAGCGAAAAAACAACACATACCGACGTAAAACATACTAGAAAAGGTTTAAACTTGGGTTTTAATAATTAAAAACCTAAAATAGCAAAATCACACCTCGTGTCAATGGGGTGTAATATTGCTTTTGTGAAATCACACCCCATCGCAACTGGGTGCAATTTCGCTAAAAGACTAAGGGAGGTAACGTATGGGGAAAGAGGCCCTCCCTTGCCTTGGGCAGGGGTTAGGAACATCTTAAGGGATCTAAGGAAGATCGCACACTAAAAGTGGATCAATTTTCCATGTCTATAGGTTGTAAAATTGTGCAAAAATTTGTAAAACAATATGAGCCTCATAGGCTTTTACAATAGCTAGTTGGAAATATTGCTATAGGTAAAAAAATTGTAAAAATATTAATGCAATTTTAACAATGAATTAAATTGATAAAATAATTTTTAATTTAATTTAATAATTTCCTTAGAAAAAACTTAGTTTTTGGCTTAAATAGCCCGCGGGGTGCTCAAACAGTCCAACAAACTATAGTAGTCAATGTGTCATCAACCAATCTACAATGATAACTAGAAACTCGACCAAGTATCTCTCATAAGGAATTACCTCCAACTAGTGGCAACACATGTGCACCAAACCAAGGGTGACCACTGACATATGGTAACTTAACTAAGCATATGTTCATGCTTTTTAACTATGAACGATCTATAGTAGGGCTGATGTGGGACAAAGACCAATAGAAAATCATAATGAACAAGATCTTACCCATTTTTGCACTATAGGATAATAAAAAACAACCAATCCAACATGGAAACATGGCGTTTGGGAGCAAAAAATTAAAACACTAAGTTTTAATCAAGGTTTTTATTTTCATATTACCTATGTATGAACTTATACCTACAACACGGATTGCTAGTCTGCATGACTTGTAGGCCTGATCCAAATCAATATCCTATCATTTATTTTATTGTAGCCTATGGCACAAGTAGCATAATTGATTGTGAACAATTTATCCCTAACACTTAGCTACGATGAACTATGTTACCGCATTCCTACAAAAAAAACTTGTACAAAAGTTGGTCACGCTTTAATCTATCTTTAAAATTGGCGATGTTCAGTGTTTATGCTTAGGATTAAAACTAAATGAGCACCTGCAACACATGAAAATTTAAACAATATATTATGCTTGTGCACATTTGATAATGGACCGAACAACATGAGCAAATAAATCATCCATAAGATCACCTATTTCATAGTTAATTTTTGAGTAAACAACTATAGAAACCACTTGATATTCTTCCAGAGAACAAGATTCAATGTAGATCGAGACCACAATGATCCTATGTAGTGAAGTTGATCTAGTTTAGTAAAACTTTTCTAGTGCAATTGTAGTCTTCACTGTAAATTTTTCACCCAATAGTATCACATGCAAGATGTGGGGGACTAGAATGGTGTTTAAAAGGAAAATGAATCCCTTCATTAATCAATCAACTCTTCATGGTCAGGCTTCCCATTAATGGAAGGTTGGTGGTTTATGGACCACCACATGGCTACATTGTATGTTGCCTACCTTATCAGCTTTGACAACTACCTTTTTCATCTCATTCATCTACTAGCAGTCTTATACCATCTTAAAAATTGCTAAACCAATTTTTTTTGGAACAACCAGCAAACAAACAAAAATTTCTCACAAATTGCCAATAATTAAGCTAACAAAATTTAAAAAATACCCATAATTTACCAAACATTGCTCAAAAATTTCCAATAAATGATGCTAACAAAAAAATTACCCATAATTTGATATTTTCCAACTAATCACCAAATGGAGCTAGCCATATGGAGCAATTGAAATTTTAAATCAGATTCCAATCACTAGTGAGCACACATCATCAAGATCGGTGCTCTGATACCAATGAGAAGGTATTGAAAGTCAAACTATGTTAAGGATACTTAGGTATTCATTTTAGCCTAAGATTATTATTGCATTACATATTTTTATTTTTGTGCATGCATTGTTGTAATACGTGAAGGTATAGTATACCTCACATAAGATTGCATTTCCTTGTTTAGGTTGTTGTTCAAACTATTAGATTACATTTTTTTCTAATAGTTCTTCATTGTGTGTGCACTATGTTTGGTGATTGAGCATTATCCCTATTTGGCACTCCGTTACAGGTTGTTTTAATGCTCTCACTATTTGTAGTTTGTATTTCCTTATATATTGCATCTCATAAATAAAGAATTTAGCTTCATTTTAGGTTCCTATATCACTAGTATTCAGAGACAAGGAGATAGGATCTTGGTTGATGATTGCGTGAATTTGGCTTCATTGCCAATCACATCAATTGTTTTTGGTGAAGCTCAGACAAACATTTCCCTTACACACTCATCCTGAAAAAAATATCAGAGGGTTAACCCGGATGGGTAACATCCCTTGCCTTGTTTTCAGGCAAAAAAATTGCAATAATAGTATCCAATAACTAAATCGTAGCAATTGCAATAACAAGTTTAAAGCTTTTCAATGTGAAATATTTTTACATTGAGGCAAAACCTTAAGTCTCTAAAGGTTTTGGCTAAATTTTTATTTATCAGTGATGAGAGGAGCATATTGCAGTTGCAAATTTTTGACATGAATAAGTATTCGCATCGTGATAAAACTTTAGTATTTCTAAAGTTTTAAGTTCTCATCAAATCCTTGAACATTAGTGCTATTTGATGATCATGATAGGAGTATTTTAAGCAATATTCCATCGATGATTTTATTTGTACAATGAAGCGTGTGCTCCACGATGACATCTCCATATCTCGATGGTATGGAGAAACTCCTGGTGTGAATCCTATGATCTGCGTAACTATCAACACTCTTTTGGCATGAGTCCTGCGATCTGCATCATTATCAACATTGATCGACAATCATGTTCACCCGATGCCTGAGCACTTTCATTTTATTTTTGGCATGGAGAAATTTACTGTCATGCAATCTATCTATCGACGTTGTAGTTAATTCTTGGCATATAATATTTTTGTGTCTTACTAAGGTTGGTTGCACATAAAAATAATATTTGTTCTACTTTTGGCACGTTAGACATAACCTTATGGTGATCTCATTTTTGGTGACGCGAGTAGTTCCAACAAAGATATTCCAATGATACAATGTGATTGAATATGAATTCCATCACCAGCATGTGTTTTCCAATGCCAATACTCCTTTTTAACAAAATTTAACGTCACTTTTTCCCTTTTTGATGGTAGAAATTAAAAACTCTAAAGGTTTAAATTTAATTAGTAACTATTGATTCTTTTGGCATCTGTAAAACTATACTTTGGCAACCATGAAACGTCACTCTCGACACTATAAAACTCCTTATGAACAATTAAAATTTTTGGTTATAAAAATTAAAATGCGGTAAAGGTTTGGCATCGCCTGAAAATATTTTTGATCACCGCTGGTGACAGAGATCCTTGGGGTGAACACAACATAGTTTTCTTTCCTTGGTGTATTTGGTGCATTTGTCCCACACAGACTATGTGGAGGCCATAGAAAATTTTATAAGGTGTGCAACACACCTTAAATTTTTGTTACCTTGTGGTAATCATACAAGCACACATGCACTCTACCAAGCGGTTGTTGCAACATCGTAGATGATTGAACATGTGGTGCCCCACCGGTTGTTGATTGGACTTGTTCGATTTTGCACTATTGTTTGTCCCACCGGTTGTTGATTGGATTTTTTGATTTTGTGTTGTTATTTTTTGCACTTCTCGTCGAGCAGGCAGTTGATCGACCGTCGACCCCCCAGTTAATCGGGGTGAAATTCAAACATTTTTGGCATAATTTTTAAACCTTTTGAACGTTGGACGAGCAAAAATCAAAATTTGGTGTCAAACAAAGGTATCACAATTTTGGCACTTATTTTGCAAAAATTACTTAATTGTACCATTGAATTTTTTTTTAGAGGAAGATTTTCGGGTTTTAAAAGTGTGATTTTGTGAAAATTGGAGTTGAATAGGAGTTGAATTATTTTACACTTAAAATCACCCTACCCTTGTAAATTCAAGAGGAAAATTTTGTGATTTAAATCATTAGTTTGCAAATCTATACTGGCATACACTAGAAAACAAATGGTAAATGATCTTGCTCAACAAGTAGCCAATATTACCATTGTTGTTGGTGACTTAATGGATAAAGTAAAAAATATTTTTGTAGCTTCCTCTCCACAAGATTTCAAAATCTACAATAATAAATTTTCTAGCAAAATCAAATGTGATGTAAAATATTATGATGGATCTCACAATCTTGATGTATTATCTACTTTAATATTGGATATGGAGACTTGGTTCTCCTACAACGAGCTCCAACCAGAAGACCAATTACCTTTGGAAAGGGTAAGAATTATAGGTTTAGCACAAATGATGGTTTATGATGGCACAACTAAGGTCAAAAATTGAAAATAATTAGTGGCACTTTTGAAAGAAACATTTTTTCCACCTAACTACCAGGTAGATCTAAGGATCAAATGGTATAAGTTAAAGCAAGGTTTTAATATGCCAGTTTTTTATTACATTTTTTAGTTCAATAAGCTTAGAGTTCTTTTTGGAATCACTTCTTCAGAGGAAGAGCTTATTTAAAAATTTGTAAGTGGGTTGCATGATCCTATAATTAGAGAGATGAAATTCATTCCATTTATCTCATTGTTATTGGCATTCAAGCATGCCATATTAGCGAAGAAAAAAATTTGTGTTCTTATAGGGCATGATAATCATAGGAAAGCTCATCCAAAGGTTCAAATCAGCACCAACCAAAGGTGAAGAAATTATCTTCCCCCAATTCTTCTACTCCTTCCCATTCATCTAAATCTCATTATTTCTCTTCTAGCTCTAAAAATTCTTCTTCTTCTACATTGTCTTGTACTTATTGTGAGAAGAATGGTCATACCAAAGCTAATTATTTTGTACTTGGAAGAATGAAGAAGAAATCCCTTTTTGTAAAGTCAAATGAGGGCACACAAGATGACCCCATTATGGCTACAGGGAGAGATGAATAATACCATACTTTGAAGGGAAAACTAAAAAAGGTTACCCTTATGATAAATGTTTCTGCTTATGGGGGTCATGACCATTTTTTTGTCACTAAGGCCCACCTTACACAATGTTTCCGTTGATTTTATCATAGACAATGGCTTGCAAAAAAAGTTGTCAAGAAGTTAAATATCCTCACCAAACCATATCATCAACCTTATGCACTTGGGTAGAAGGATGTTGACTCTACTTTAGACATCACATACACTTACACTATGACCTTTGTATTTGGTGATAAATTTGTGTATAAGGTTATGTGTGATGTCATAGATATGGATTTTTGTGGAATGTTGTTGGGTAAACCCTATCAATATGATAGGAATGCTATATACCATGCTAAAAATAACACCTACACATTGGAATTGGATAACAAAAAATATATAGTGGAATGCACTAAGGACACATCTAATCTAGTGCTAAGTTGTAGGTAAGCTTGCAAAGAAAAATCAGGCACAAGATTTGGCACTCATATTCATAATACCCACACAAAAATAATATTAAGCAAAAAATTCTAAGTTCCACACAAATAATGCTTCACTTCAAAATATTCTACAACCACATCATATTGTGTTTAATGAACCCACCACTCTACCACCAGAGAGAGATATTAATCATAGCATAAAAATCATTCTAGGTGTATTACTTCTAAATGTACCCATGTACAAACAATCAGTGTTACATATGGATGAAATCAAATTTCAAATTGAGGACTTGTTGGCAAAAGGATTCATTAAGCCTAGCACTTCTCCTTGTGCTTCCCCTATTATTTTGGTGCTAAAGAAGGATGGATCATGGAGACTTTGTATTGATTTTTGTGCATTTAACAAAATAACATTCAAGAACATATATCCTCTCCCTCACATTTATGACTTGCTAGATCAACTTAAAGGGGTAAATTTTTTATCTAAAATTGATCTTAAGAGTGATTACCATCAAGTAAGGGTTCAAGCAGAAGATACTTGGAAAAATAGAATTTAAGACTAAATTTGGGCTCTTTGAGTGGTTGGGATACCCTTTGGTCTTAAAAATGCACCTGCAACCTTCATGAGGTTGATGAATGAAGTATTTAGGGACAACCTAGACAACTTTTTGATCATATACTTAGATGATATCCTTGTATATTCTACTACTTGTAAGGTACACTTAAAAAAACTATATCAGGTTATCCACACCCTTGAGAAGAACCAAATTTTTTCAAACCTTCCTAAGTGTTCATTTGCTCAAACTTCAATCTCCTATCTTGGATTCATAATAAATTAGCAAGGGATCCATATAGATCCCGCAAAGGTAGAAGCACTCCAAAATTGACCAACTCCCTCCTTTGTCACTGATCTTAGGAGTTTCCTTGGACTTACAAATTTCTATCGTAAGTTCATACCTGGATACTCTACCATTGCTCATCCCTTGCACCATATCACGAAAGCCAAAGTTAGATTTCATTAGATCAAGGAACATGACCAAGCATTTAATACTTTGAAACACAAGTTGTGCACTGTCCCTGTTCTTATCCTTTCCAACATTTCTCACCCATTTGAGATAGAGATATATGTCAAAAAGTTTGCAATGGGAGTGGTTTTGAAGCAAAATGGATACCCTATGGCATACCATTTTGAGACCTTCTTAGATGCCAAAAGAAACTACTCCACATATGAAAAAGAGTTGTATGCTTTGGTCCAAATCATCAAATATTGGAGATATTATCTTCTTGAGAAAGAAAAAATTGTCCACACAGATCACATGCCTCTCAAGTTTTTTCAATCATAAACCAAGATTGAAGAAGCTAGACACATGAAGTGGTCCACTTATTTGCAGCAGTTCCACTTGGTCATTAAGTACAAGAAAGGAACAAATATTATAGTGGTTGATTGTTTGAGTCATCCACCCATGGCTCAAGCCTTGACAACAATTGTTACCACCTCCCATATTGGATTTCAAACTTGAACACCTATTTATGCTCTTGATTCAGATTTCAGCAAGGTTCACCATCATATTGTGCACCCTTCATCTTCCAACCTCACTCCTTTTTAGGATTATCATATGAAGGATGGAATTTTGTACAAGTTAGATAAAAAATTTGTACCATAAGAGCATAGGGTTTCTATCATCAAAGAAACCAACTCAAATATTTATTGAGGTCATTTTGGGAAATAAAAAATACTCCACCACTTGCAACGGTTCTTCTACTAACCTCACATTCAAAGAGATGTCCTACAATTCTTGAGACAGTGTGTCGTATGTTGTCACTCCAAATCAGCAAATAGGTAATTGGACTTGAGTGTTTCATTACCTATTCCTTCACATCATTGGGAGAGCATATCCATGGACTTGGTGAGTGGGTTTCCCTTGATAGTGAGGCAACATGATAGTGTTTTTGTGTTTGTGGACCGATTCAATAAGATGGCCAAATTCATTCCATGTAGGAAGACTAGTATAACACCTGATTTGACAAAATTGTTCTTTTAGATAGTGTGATGATCCTTTGGTCTTCCTACTAGCATTATTTATTATAGAGATCCACATTTTATAGGACACTTTTGGAGATCCTTGTGGAAAATTTTGGGGGTTTCCCTTAATTTTTCCATGACTTTCTACCCTCAATCATATGAGCAGATTGAAGTTGTGAATCGTACACTAATATAGAGTTTGAGGATCTACCACCATACCTCATTGGATAAGTGGGATATGAGCCTCACTCATATTGAGTATTCTTATAATAAAGTGGTTCATAGCTCCACAACACATTCACCTTTTGAGGTTTATCTTAGATTTCAGCCACTTGCACCTTATGAGTTATCTCTTGCCTTACCCTCTCCCACCACTACACACATGGAGGATTAAGATAAGGTAACCTATTTCATGTAGTATTTATAGATCCTCCAGGCTAAGGTGACACAAATCCTATAGAGGACTCAACAAAAATAGAAGAAAGTGATGGACAGACATCACATTCCTCATACTTTTTAGGTTGGTTATAGAGTTTGGCTTCACTTGGACAAATAATTTTTTTCAAAAAAGGTACATAGAAAACTCAAGCCTCTCTTATATGGTTCATACACCATTATTCATAATATCTCTAGAATGCATTCCATTTGGACCTTCCTTCACATCTTGGCATCCATGATGTTGTCAATGTGGATCTTTTGAAGCCATATCAGGACTCGACTTTGGAGACTGCACCTATCATCAACCATCCAACAAATGTGGTACCTGAATTTCAACTTCCACTTGATATAGATAGAGTTTTTTATATGAAGACTCATCAGAATCTATAGGGTTCAACCACTTCCTACCTTTTCGCTCATCGCGATCAGCTTCCACACTAGGCATGTTGGATCTCTCACCATCAAATGAATCATGACCTTCCAAACTTGTTAAGACTATTGGGGTTCAATGCTTCTATGGTTGGGAGGAGTGTTGAGGATACTTAGGCATTCATTTTAGCCTATGATTATTATTGTATTACATATATTTATTTTTGTGCATGCATTATTGTAATACATGAAGGTATAGTATACCTCACGTAAGATTGCATTTTCTTGTTTAGGTTGATGTTTGAACTATTAGATTACATTTGTTTTTATAATAGTTATTTTTTTTGTGTGTTGCGGGCCAAACACAGGTTAAATTTGATCCTATTTTTTCACTGCCTGTGCATTTAAATTTTCAAACCAGGGAGCTTCATAAAATTTAGAAGTGTCTCAAACAAGATCATTCACAATACCTACTTCTGAGATGAGTCCGGCTAATTCTACCATTGGGGGGTTTTAAAAGAATGACATTCATTCATCCACACCACAATAGTCTACATATGAATAATTAGATCCTTGTAAATTAAATATTCATATGTGCATAATTAAATAAACATGAAAATAATTATACTACGACAATGAAAATAACAATGCAAAAAACAAATCTATGAAAGCAGGAAACTGATCTAGGAAAGCACAAGTAAAAGGGAAGGAATACTAGCTTGGAGTGGGCCTAGGCTCTAGCAGCTCCCTTCCAACTAAACACACGATTAAGAAATCTCAAAATTTATTATGATTGCAAGAAAACTATTACAATACTTCTATCTCCTTAGAATGATAAATAATTATGGATATCTTTCTGGATATCTATCAGAGAGGTCTATGTGTGTTTATATAGCACACACATAGATCTTCTATTATAAGGAAGTTACAACAGTAGTTCAGTATAGACTAAACTGGGACAGCCTGGTAACTGTAATCGACATCTGCTAAAAATAGGCATCGTTCCTAATGGTGGCGTGTTCATTGATTGGTTTGAGTTGCTTGAGCTGGATCATGCTTCACATGGCATAGGTAAGACATTCTCGTCCATTGGTACAATTTCCAAAATTTTCTTGTGTGATGTGGAAATGGAACTGCACCGGTCAACACTGCCCACATCACTTTATTTGGTCAATTGGAAAAAAATGGAGGCACCTTCTTTATGAGGAAGGCGCATTCCTCAAGTTCTTTGGTAGGTGTCTTCTTTATGCAAAAGGTGCATACTGATATTGAGCATCTTCTTTATGTGAAAGACGCCTACTTAGGTTGGGCACCTTCTTCATGTGGAAGGCGCCTACTGATGTTGGGTGCCTTATTTATACGAAAGGCACCTTGCCTTGTATGGGACACCTTCCTTATGCGAAAGGTGCCTAAGTATGTCGGGTGCCTTCTTTATATGGAAGGTGCCTACCTTCTATTGGCACCTTCCTTGAAGAAGAAGGCGCCTACCTTCTCTTGGTGCCTTCCTTGAAGACGAAGGCACTTAACCACCATGCCTTGATCCCAAAAGAAACAGAGTGCTAGGTCCATGAAGGACCTCGACTGATCCGAATCTATCAAAACTAACTACATTTCCACACAAACACACTAAAATACATAAATTAGGTAACACACACAATTATATTAAATAATTACATAATAATTCATAAAAGTACACAGTTCTTATTATATTGCCGCATAATAATCAATGAAACTTATATAAAATATGAGCATTTTTTAGGCTCATCATCCCCCCATGCCTAACATATGCCATGCCCTCATGGCATCAAACTATAGGTAGCCCTTCATACTCATCATCATCGTTTTCTAGTAGATCTGGCTGTACCTGTGGCCTATGATCGTTTTTTTTGTGGACCAAAATTGGGAGGTGCGATCTTTCTTTTCTGGCATAGAACTATGGTGTTGAGGTGGTTAGTTTCTTTTTTCTACCTTTGCTCAATCTGTTGACTCTGCCTGTTTGGGTTTCCCACCCAGACTGTTACTGGAGGTGGTATAGCTAACGTAGTCCCTGTTACCTAGAATGCAACTTTTGCACCCTAGAGATCGGCATCCTGGGGTCTGATAACTACATCCGTTGTTTTACTACCTTAGATTTCTTAGGGAGGTGCCTTCTTATACAAAAGGTGCCTACTCCTGGCATTAATTCAATTTTTTTTTAGGGTTGATAGGGTACACTTCTCGAGCCATAATCTCAACATAATGTTTCGGTCATGGAGGGGTACGTGATTTCTATGACGACATTATTTTTTAGAACTACATAGTTCATAAAAAATTATATAAATTTTTTATTTAATTATGCGTGTACCTGATTGGATGCTTCACGCATCATGGAAAATGGTGATTCATCAATCTGTGACATGGATGATGCGCATTTTGCATGTGTTTATTATTTTGGAATTATTGTTGTGTTGTTCGAGGTTCAATGTCGAAGACAAACTCATGATTGGCTTAAAAACCATATGTCCATCATCCTTGGGGTGTGCATGAATATCTCACCCTGTAACTCTGTAATATTTTTGGTTAGGGTGGATTTCCATCATTTGGGATGATGGTGGTAATATAGTGCTACCCAATCATGTGTTTGTTAGTCTTACAATGGCACTGAGAGGGGGGGTGAATCAGTGTAGCTATTTAAATTTCAAATCTACAACTCTTAAAGTTGAAGCAAGGAGAACTTAAAACAGATAAAGCAAATATAACAAGAGAGCATTCCACAACACATGATTTAATGAGGTTCACCAGTTTTGGCTACTCCTCAAAAATAGATTGCTTGGACTCCCATCCAAATCCAGCCTTTGCAAAGCACCAACTTTACAAATAGTTTACCAGCACCCACTGGAAGGAGCACCAACCCCTAATTTATCTGCACCAACAGAAAGGAGCACCAACCCCTGATTCCAAGCACCAACTTGGATTTTTATTTTGAATCTTAGATTGACATAAATATGCCTTCACTTTTACAAGACCCTTACTGGTCTATTGCTCATCCAACCTCTCTTTCAATTTAGGAAACACATATTCCTACTGCGCACTTACAACTGCACTCTCTCAGTCGCTCTTTCTCATCTGCTCTCACTCAGCTCTATTTCTCTCTTCGACTTCTCTAATGTGTCTCTACCCACACAGAGCTCAACCTAACGGATCACTCTTACCGCTCTGCTTACTATGCTCTGACAACCTTCTCTATGCTTTGACAGCCTTCTCTACGCTCTAACAGACTTCTCTACTCGCTTACGGCTTTGACAGCCTTATCTGCTCATTTACGGCTCTTTGACATTCTTATCTGCTCTCTTACACAGTTCAGAGCTCAACCCTAATTCTTAACTTATATGCACATTCTTACAGCTCTCTTCAACAACCTTTTCTCAACACATATATTATTTTATCAGTGGCACCTTCCCTCTTTATGGCGGCACACTTTTCAATTATGAGTAGCTCTTTTCTTCTGCACACAACTACCATTTTAAAACAATATTTTTCATTTTGAAACCCTAAGTCTTCTATATCTTCCATTATCCCGCATGCAGCCTATTCATAGCTACTCCTGTAAGTAACTCCTTTCTGACACAATATTCTTACATGCAACCTATTAATAGATTTGTCTCTTTAATTGGGATTCTTAGTATGGCCACCACTCGACGAATTTACTCCGTAATGGCCCCTGTAACTACAGTAATGACTTTCATTTACCGTCCTTGTAACTGCCCCTTGTAACTGCAGTTCTGACTCCAGTTAACTCTTCTTTATTTTTCCTGCATGATTTTCTTTGCAACACCCCCTGCAACTGTAGTTCTGACTCCAGTTAACTCTTCTTATTTTATCTGCCTGATTTTTCCTCTGCAACTGTAGTTCTGACTCTAGTTAACTCTTCTTATTCTGGCTGCATGAATTCTTTCTGTAACTGCCTCTATTACTATCGTACGACTTTAGATAATTTTACTTCGGCTGGGTTCTTCTTCTTCCATCACGCCAATGCGACCTGTCACGAAATCGTGACATTTCTGTCTCTTTGTACTCTTCTCGCCTTTTACCCACGAAAACATGGCATGTCACGATATCGTGACACTTTCTACCCCCTTGACTTCATTCTTCGGCGATTGCACCGTGAAAACATAACATGTCATGATATCGTGACACTTTTCGCTTCCTTACCCTCTTCTCGGCTTGCACCCGCAAAAATAGAACATGTCACGAAATCGTGACACTTTCGTTGCCTTGAGCTCTTCTTTGTCTCTTGCCCACAAAAATAGAACATGTCATGAAATCGTGACACTTTTGCTTCCTTGCACTCTTCTCTGCTTGCACTAGAAAAAACATGACATGTCGCGAAATCATGACACCTTTCGCTTCCGTACACTCTTCTCTGCAAGCACTAGCGAAAACATGACATGTCACGAAATCGTGACACTTTCGCTGCCTTGTGCCTTTCTCTGCCTTTCACCCACGAAAATGGAACATGTCACGAAATCGTGACACATTTTTGCCTTAGCGCTTTTCTTCCCTTCGGGTCGTGAAAACCCGACATGTCGCGATATCATGACACTTTTTCTCCTTAGCGCTTCCTCTTGCAAATTGTCATGAAATCGTGACACTTTTCCTTGCAAGCTCTTTCTCTCAAACATGTCGTGAAATCGTGACACATTTTCGTCCGTACTGCCTCTCTTGCAGATTGTCGTGAAATCGTGACACTTTTCTTTGTGAGCTCCTTCTCTCAAACATGTCACGAAATCGTGACACATTTTCGTCCGTACTACCTCTCTTGCAGATTGTCATGAAATCGTGACACTTTTCTTTGCGAGCTCCTTCTCTCAAACATGTCACAAAATCATGACACATTTTCGTCCGTACTGCCTCTCTTGTAGATTGTCGTGAAATCGTGACACTTTTCTTTGCAAGCTCCTTCTCCCCGAACATGTCACGAAATCGTGACAGTTTTCTTTGCTTACACCTTCTCTCCAAACATGTCGCGAAATCGTGACAGTTTTCTTTGCCTGCACCTTCTCTCCAAACATGTCATGAAATCACGATAGTTTTCTTTGCCTGCGCCTTCTCTCCAAACATGTCACGAAATCGTGACAGTTTTCTTTGCCTGTGCCTTCTCTCCAAACATGTCACGAAATCGTGATAGTTTTCTTTGCCTTTGCCTTCTCCTCGAACATGTCATGAAATCACGATAGTTTTCTTTGCTTGCACCTTCTCCCCAAACATGTCGCGATATCGTGATAGTTTTCTAGCTTTTCAACATGTCGCGATATCGTGACAGTTTCTCATGCTTGCTCAACATGTCGCGATATCGCGACACTTTTCTTACTTGTCTTTTTCTTTGAGCCTTTGAATCTAGGCCACTTCTATCTTCTTGGAAATTCACTGTACATGCTCTAACTGCTCTGAACTCTTGTCCACTGTATTAGAATGGCTTCTAAACTTTCTTTCCACTGCATCAATCGATCCTCTGTCTGTTTTGACAACAATGACAATACTTTGGTTGCACCTTGCTCATCAATGAACTCATGTCCATTATACTTTGGCTGCACCTTGCTCATAAATGAACTCCTATCCATTGCACTTTGGCTGCACCTTGCTCATCAATGAACTCCTGTCCATTGCATCAACTGATCAACCTGACTATGTTGACAACAATGACAATACTTTGGTTGCACCTTGCTCATCAATCTCCCCCTTTGGAATTGTTGGCAACACACGTAATTGTGTGCAATTACCTATAATTCTTCTCCCCCTTTGACAATAATACCAAAGGGCAGCTGCAAAACTCCCCCTGAGTCCATGCACAACATTCTCAGGCAAAAATTATTACAGTTAGCAGAAATCATAAACATGAGCAAAAAGATAATCAAATACATAAATGCTCCCCCTGAGACCAAGACCACTTCATTTCACTATTTGACAACATCATGATAAGCATAATAGGCATCAATAATATCAATAATGTGAATAACAGTAACAATGAGTGAATGACACCATCACCGTCAGTTTCTCCAATACAATATGTGTAGGAACATGACTGGACCATTGTCTTCTGTGCAACTACCCTTTGTTGTTCTACAATATTTTTTTCTACCATGCTAGCAACTTCTATATATGCAACTTGGATATTCTCAACAAGCTTGAACCTAATGACAGTAGTTTGTCTCTCTTTGCAGTGAGAATCCAGCAGGCTACCTCAATCCACCACAATTGATTCTTTGAAATCACAACCTCACTACCAACTTTTGTCCAACACCACAGCAATTCCACTGTCACCTCTATGCAGGCACCAAACACTGTACCACAACACACCCAAATTCCTTTTTATATTTACAACCTGATCTATGTTTTCTACAGTCACCGTAGGTCACACCTTACTTTCAACTGTGCAAATCAGGAGAAGACATTTTGTCAAACACTTTATGGCCAACCATAGTGCACCTTACTCAACCTCATACTTCTTAACCTCGGATTGGCATTTTATCAACAGTTAAAATGAAACTGTCTGTGAATTAAATATATTCACCAAGGCGTCATGAAAGATCTAACAATATTTACATCAAAGTGTAAAACAAATACATGCTACTTTTATCGAAACACAAATACACAGCTAGGGCAAGCATTCTTCCACTAATCAAATTATCTAAACTGTTATGATTCGTAATTTTGAACAGTGGCAGTAAGAATCATCAACAGTACAACAATGACATATCTCAAAAACTACCAATGGTGACAACTCTCAAATTAATCACGACACTTCCACAAACCACTACATAAACTGAAAAACACACTTTAACAACTATACGACAATATCTCGACTACTTGCCTTTCATCCTCAGATAACTAAACAAATACATAGGAGCATTAAAATAAGATTTTAAGATTGCTCCCCTGAGGATGTGCCACCTGGAGTGGCTTAGTGCAATAGCGGAGTAGTCTCCTTCAGTCCAAGGAGACACGATTCCCTTTCTTCTATCTTTCTCCAGACTCTCTTGAACTTGGGCTTGAGTTTTTCAACTACATCCCTGTTTTGCCCCTATTCATGAACTTGAACATTTCTCTTGCGGGGTTGTCTCTTGTGCATCCTTGATGGATGATTATTTTCCTTTATTTTATGCACATGATATGTTCCCTGTCTATGTTGCACTCTTTGAGTCTGATGAAATCTACGGTTTTGCCTTAGATTAGATACAGAAGTGTTTGGACAGAACCTTGCTATGTGCCCGTGACCATTACATTTAAAACATTGCACATGTTTTATTCCCTATCTGTATTGCATTCTGTGTGTATGATGAAATCTATGGTCTTGCCTTAGATTAGATATAGAAGTTCTTGGACAAAACCTTGCTATGTGCCCATGGCCATTACATTTAAAACATTGCACATGGTGTTCACTCAAAAATGCAGATGTATTTCCAACATCATTCTTTGATCTATTATTCTGTCCACAATAAAATGCCTTGTGACCGTAATGGTTGCATCTAAAACAATAGCCATCAAAAGCATTATTATTAAAAGAGTGAGAGTGATAGAACCTCTTTTGTTGTGGTTGCTTTGTTGTAGATCTCCTTTGATATTTTCTTCCTTTTGAAGATTCAGCTTCAAACTTTTCTTTCTTCGATCCTTCAACAGTGGACTTCTTCTTCTCTCGCATATTTGGAAGATGAAGGTTGTTCAGCTTCAGATTTTTCTCCCTTTGATTATTCAACTGTGAACTTTTCCTTTTTTGATCCTTCAACTGTGAACTTCTTCTTCTCTGAACATTTGGAGGATGAAGGTTGTTTAGCTTCATATCCAAGACCAAACTTAGTCGTGGAGCTTCTTTGTTGCTTTATCATTGTATCTAGCAACTCTGTGCTCTTCTCAAATTTGAGACTTATATTGGCCTCTTCTAGTTGTTTCTTCAATGAAACAATCTCTCCTTCTTGCTGGCAGCAAACAGTCTCTTTCTCATTGATCTGTGACCTGAGACTTTCTTCAATCCTTTTGGACTCTTCTACTTGCAGCTTCAGATTACTAATAACTTTGTTAGATTCTTCTTCACATTTGCTATATACATCAACCTTATCATCCAGTTGTGTCTTCAAGGCTTCTTCTATTTTCTTGGCCTTTTGAAATTGTAAGAAAAGATCTTCAATCTCATTCCCATATTCTTCCAGCTTCTTGGACAGTCTTTTGTTCTTTTTTTGTTCTATACTCAACTCTTCAAGTGTGGCTATCAACTCACCTTCTAGATCTACTTCAATCTCCAGGTTTTCATTGCATACTTTAGAATCCACTTCTTCTACCTTCTCTAGTTCAGTTTTCTCTTCCATAAGAACTGAAACTGGCTGAGATGCCTTTTTGGAGGAGGATCTATTCTTCTTACCCATTGCGTACTAATCCAAGATCAACCCTAGCTGATTTAGCTTGTTCAAGAACTTGGCTCTGATACCAATTGTTAGTCTTACAATGGCACTGAGAGGGGGGGTGAATCAGTGTAGCTATTTAAATTTCAAATCTACAACTCTTAAAGTTGAAGCAAGGAGAACTTAAAATAGATAAAGCAAATATAACAAGAGAGCATTCCACAACACATGATTTAACAAGGTTCACCAATTTTGGCTACTCCTCAAAAATAGACTACTTGGACTTCCATCCAAATCCAGCCTTTGCAAAGCACCAACTTCACAAATAGTTTACCAGCACCCACTGGAAGGAGCACCAACCCCTAATTTATCTGCACCAACAGAAAGGAGCACCAACCCCTGATTCCAAGCACCAACTTGGATTTTTATTTTGAATCTTAGATTGACATAAATATGCCTTCACTTTTACAAGACCCTTACTGGTCTATAGCTCATCCAACCTCTCTTTCAATTCAAGAAACACATATTCCTTCTGCGCACTTACATACTCGCACTCTCTCGACTCACTCTTTCTACATCTCGCTTCTCTAGCTCGTGCTCTATTTCTCTCTTCGACTTCTCTTATATGTCTCTACCCACACAGAGCTCAACCTAATGGATCACTCTTACCACTCTACTTACTGCGCTCTGACAGCCTTCTCTGTGCTCTGACAACCTTCTCTGCTCGCTTACGGCTCTAACAGCCTTATCTGCTCATTTACGGCTCTCTGACATTCTTATCTGCTCTCTTACACAGTTTAGAGCTCAACCCTAATTCTTAACTTATATGCACATTCTTATAGCTCTCTTCAACAACCTTTTCTCAGCACATATATTATTTTATCAACGACACCTTCCCTCTTTATGGTGGCACACTTTTCAATTCTGAGCAGCTCTTTACTTCTGCACGCAACTGCCATTTTAAAATAATATTTTACATTTTGAAACCCTAAGTCTTCTATATCTTCCATTATCCCGCATGCAGCCTATTAATAGCTACTCCTATAAGTAACTCCTTTCTGACACAATATTCTTACACGCAACCTATTAATAGATTTGTCTCTTTAATTAGGATTCTCAGTATGGCCACCGCTCGACGAATTTACTTCGTAACGGCCCCCTAACTGTAGTAATGACTTTCGTTTACTGTCCCTGTAACTACCCCTTGTAACTGCAATTTTGACTCCAATTAACTCTTCTTTATTTTTCCTGCATGATTTTCTTTGCAACACCCCCTGCAACTGCAGTTCTGACTCCAGTTAACTCTTCTTATTTTATCTGCCTGATTTTTCCTCTACAACTACAGTTTTGACTCTAGTTAACTCTTCTTATTCTAGCTGCATGAATTCTTTCTGTAACTACCTCTATTACTATCGTACGACTTCAGATAATTTTACTTCGACTGGGTTCTTCTTCTTCCATCACGCCAATGCGACCTATCATGAAATCGTGACATTTCTACCCCTTTGACTTTTCTTGCCGTTTACCCGTGAAAACAAGACATGTCGTGATATCACGACACTTTCTACCCCTTTGACTTTTTCTTGGTAGTTGACCAGGAAAACATAACATGTCACGATATCGTGACACTTTTTGCTTTCTTAACCTCTTCTCGGCTTGCACCCATGAAAATAGAACATGTCGTGAAATCGTGACACTTTCACTACCTTGAGCTCTTCTTTGTCTCTTGCCCACGAAAATAGAACATGTCACGAAATCATGACACTTTTGCTTCCTTGCACTCTTCTCTGCATGCACTAGCGAAAACATGACATGTCACGAAATCGTGACACCTTTCGCTTTCGTACACTCTTCTCTGCAAGCACTAGCGAAAACATGACATGTCACGAAATCGTGACACTTTCGCTGCCTTGTGCCTTTCTCTGCCTTTCACCCATGAAAATGGAACATGTCACGAAATCGTGACACATTTTTGCCTTAGCGCTTTTCTTCCCTTTGGGTCGCGAAAACCCGACATGTCGTGATATCGTGACACTTTTTCTCCTTAGCGCTTCCTCTTGCAAATTGTCACGAAATCGTGACACTTTTCCTTGCAAGCTCTTTCTCTCAAACATGTCACAAAATCGTGACACATTTTCATTCGTACTGCCTCTCTTGCAGATTGTCGCAAAATCACGACACTTTTCTTTGCAAGCTCCTTCTCTCAAACATGTCACGAAATCGTGACACATTTTCGTTCGTACTACCTCTCTTGCAGATTGTCGCAAAATCATGACACTTTTCTTTGCGAGCTCCTTCTCTCAAACATGTCGTGAAATCATGACACATTTTTGTCCATACTGCCTCTCTTGCAGATTGTCGTGAAATCGTGACTTTTCTTTGCAAGCTCCTTCTCCCCGAACATGTCGCGAAATCGTGACAGTTTTCTTTGCTTGCACATTCTCTCCAAACATGTCACGAAATCATGACAGTTTTCTTTGCCTGCACCTTCTCTCCAAACATGTCATGAAATCATGACATTTTTCTTTGCCTGCGCCTTCTCTCCAAACATGTCACAAAATCGCGATAGTTTTCTTTGCCTACGCCTTCTCTCCAAACATGTCACGAAATCGTGACAGTTTTCTTTGCTTGAGCCTTCTCCCCAAACATGTCATGAAATCATGATAGTTTTCTTTGCTTGCACCTTCTCCCTAAACATGTCATGAAATCGTGACAGTTTTCTAGCTTTTCTAACATGTCGTGATATCGCGACAGTTTCTCATGCTTGCTCAACATGTCGCGATATCGCGACACTTTTCTTACTTGTCTTTTTCTTTGAGCCTTTGAATCTGGGCCACTTCTTTCTTCTTGGAAATTCACTGTACATGCTCTAACTACTCTGAAATCTTGTCCACTGTATTAGAATGGCTTCTAAACTTTTTGTCCACTGCATCAACCGATCCTCTGTCTGTGTTGACAACAATGACAATACTTTGGCTGCACCTTGCTCATCAATGAACTCCTGTCCATTATACTTTGGCTGCACCTTACTTATCAATGAACTCCTACCCATTGCACTTTGACTGCACCTTGCTCATCAATGAACTTTTGTCCATTGCATCAACTGATCAACCTGACTGTGTTGACAACAATGACAATACTTTGGTTGCACCTTGCTCATCAGTTTTGATCTTGTTTGAATCAAGGCACACATGAAACCAAAGCACCAAATGTATGCAGAAGGTGATTCGAATAAATGGTGCCTCCCTGGTGCGAAAGGCATTTTGAATGAACAATGCATTCCTAATATGAAAGGTGCTTCAAATGGATGGCACATTCCTAGTGTAGAAGGTGCTTTGAATGGATGGCGCCTTCCTAGTGCGAAAGGCACTTTGAAATAACGATGCCTTCCTGCTACGTAAGGCACTTTGAATGGATGGCGCCTTCCTGGTGTGGAAGGTTCCCTCATCATTTTTCATTTTCATGGTGCCTTCTTGATGCGAAAGGCGCCTTCTCTCAATTTTTTTTTTAGGAAGAATTATGGCGCCTTCTTTATAAGGAAGCCGCTTACTTTCATTGGGAACCTTCTTTATAAGGAAGGTGCATTATTTCTTTGGGGTGCCTTATTTATAAGGAAGGCACCTTATTTCTGTGGGGCACATTTTTTATAAGGAAGGCATCTTGCCTCAACTTAGTACCTTATTCACGGCAAAAAATATCCACCTTAGTTAGGTGTCTTCTTCGAGGAGGGAGGCACCTTTCCTTAAGTGGAGAGTCTTCTTTGAAGATGAAGGCATTTTGCAAGGTATTTCTATTAGCAACCAAGTTGTGATTGTCTGAGCAAGGGTGATAAAGCCTCCTCAGTCTTACTTCATGCTGCCCCAACATCTTCCTACCAAGTTTGGTGTGTGATTTTCCCTCGAAGGAGAGTTTTTTGCCTTCATCTGAGCTTGGATAGATGTTGCTTCTAAACTACATGTGCATGTGTCGGGATGTTGAGTCGGTTCAGGCCTGGTTTCCTAGATACCTATTTTTTATGCTATCAAACCCTTCACCTACAAAAAGTAAACAAAAAGAAAAGAAAATATAGGTAGTTAGATGCAATTCTTGCCTATTAGACCCTCTACTTAGGATGCTTGTAGCTTGCATGCAGGTGTCGTCCCTACAAAACACATCATAAGAAATAAAAATAACTAATTTTTGTGGACACCTCCGTGTCCACCATATTATTTTTGAGATTTTTTTCCAGAATTATAGGGATGGGGTCTCCCCCATGCCTGATCTGGATTCCACTAGTAAATTCTCGGATGTGTTGTAAGGCCACAATCGATGGCTGTTAACTTTCAAGATAGTGTTGCTGTCGTCAATGATCCTGATGCGCACATCACCATTTTTGATAAGTTCACTAATGGTGAACATATTTTCATCTAAAAACTAGTCTTCCACTGTCACATGATCTATTGGTATCAATATGGATAGAAAATTTGCTACTACGTTGTCTTTGCTAGGTTTGTCAACTATTGTTATATCAAATTCCTGCAATAGTAGAAGCCATCTAATAACTCTTCCACCAATAGCCGGTTTGCTCATTAAATACCTGATGGTTGCATGGTCCGTATGGATGAACACCTGGTATCCATTGATATAATGGTGAAATTTATTGATGGTATGCATAACCACAAGGAATTCTTTCTCCATCACTGTATAGTTGACCTCGAATCCTGTTAAGTTTTTGTTGACGTAGTAGATGGCGTAAAATTCCTTGCCATACTTCAGCCTAAGGACTGCTCCAATTGCATTTTTGGATGCATCACAATAGATATGAAATGGTATGGCCCAATTTGGTCCCCTTAGAATAGGTTCAGATATCAGTTTTTCTTTGAGCGACTAAAACGCTCTTTTGCAGTCTTCCATCCAGTTAAACTCCACATATTTAGACAATAGAGTGTGCAGTGGTTTTCCAATCTTACTAAAGTTGATGATAAATCACTGGTAATACCTGACAGATCCGAGAAAACTTCTCACCTCTCACTGTGTCTTGGGGCTAGGTAGGTCCTTGATGACCTTGATCTTTCTTTTGTTAACTTTTATTCCTTCCACGGAGAGATGGTGTCCCAATACGATGCCCTCTTGCATCATCATAAAGAACTTTTTGTTACTAAGGGATAAATTATTTTCCTCACTTATTTTAAGAACTCTTTCCAAGTTTGTCATTGCTTCTTCAAATTTTTCTCCATAAATTATGAAGTCGTCCATGTACACTTTCACTGCTTCTCCTATCATGTCTAAAAATATGCTAAGCACCACACTTTGAAAGGTGGCTAGTGCGTTGCATAACCCGAAAGGCAACACCCGATAAGAAAATGTTCCCCATGGGTAGGTGAAATTTGTTTTATCCTGATCTTCTTATCCTATATGGATCTGGTTGTATCCACTAAATCCATCCAAGAAGGAGAAGTACTTTCACCCAAAAAGTGTATCCAAGACCTGATCGATGAATGGGAGTGGGAAGTAATCCTTTTTGGTTGCTTTGTTCAACGCCTATAGTCCACACAAAAATTGCCACTTCTCGTTCTTCTTGGGGACCACCACAAGCAGTGACACCCACTCACTATCAAAAATTAGATAGATGAATCCGGTAGACAAGAGTTTTTGCAGCTTTGCCTTGACAATGTCTTTCATTGCAAAATTAATTATTCTTTGTGGCTACTTTCTTGGATTCGCCTGCTCTTTGAGGTATATTTTATGGGTACAAATTTCTAGGCTGATACCTTTCATATCCGAGTAGTCCCATGCAAATACCCATTGGTGTTTTACCAGGATATCTTTTACTTTTGTTAGTTGTGTGGGGGTCAACCCACTGCTGATGTTTAACATCTTTCCAGGTCCAACGTTTATCTACTGAATATGGTGGTCTTGGGCATCAACCAATGGTGACTCAAGCATTGTGATGGAATACTCTCCTTGGAGGAATGCCATGATAGCACCATCTTCATCTTCATCCTCTGCCAACTCATCTAATACCATCATCGATTGGATTATGGAAAACTCATTATCTATGTGCTTGGTCAACACATGATCTCCCAACGAATCCATAGATTGCATGGGGGGTGAAATAGTCAACCTTTTGATGTTTTGTCTATTTGAGATGGTCATCAGCCCATCACGACAGCTGATGTAAGCATCGATTGTCGCCAGCTATGGTCTTCCCAAGATAAGCGGGTAGCCACCCAACCTTGTTTTAGACTGTAAAACTAGGAAGTTGGTAGGATATTCCCATGCATCAACCGTCACTATTATATCTTCAAGCATTCCTTATGGCACTATGGTTGATTGGTCGACCAGTTGCAGCACCATTGTGGTGGGTCTCAGGTTTGTGAGCTACAACTTCTGCATGGTCTCTTGAGGCATCACAATGATGGCTGCATCAAGATCAACCAACGTATTGGTCAAGGAATGTACCCCAATTTTTATAGTCAACACCGGGTTGTCTAGGTTTGTGTATTTAGGATGAAATGCCTTGCCCATAATTAAATCTGCCAACTTACCCACGATATTGATAGTCTGGGTTACTTTCTGTCTTGGCTTTCTTAAGCACATCTCCTTTATTACCTTAGTATATATTGGGATGTCTCGAATAACTTCAAAAAGTGGAATTGTTACTATAATATTTTTCAATATGGAAAGAATATCAAACTCTATATGCATTAGTTTATTCTATTCTTGTAACCAGTTAGGAAATGGAGCCTTTGTTCTCTCAACCACTTCTTCTTCCACCTCTTCTATAAGATGTGTTTCTCCTTCATCTGCCTCCTCTTCTATCAATGGAGGTGTCCCTACTCCTAGTTTTCTACTTGATATAAGATGAATAGGATTGCAACTAATATGGTACATTGGATACATCTCACCTTCTACATTGTATGTCGACTAATTTACTTTATTATTTGGATTCGTCATCTATTATGCAGGTAGCTACGCAGGTATCACTACAAGAAATGTTGGTAGGTTTTTCTCGGGGTGAGCTAGTGCTATGTTTTGTGGATTTGGATTCCATGGAGCATGGCCTCTCCATTGTTGCCCAAAATATTGATATGGCATCCAGGACTGTTGGTTCAGAAATTTTGCTCTTGGGGGTGCATTGTGCCAAGGAGATGGCCCCCACCACCCCATGTTAGGTAGTTGAGGCTGGCCTTGTGGCATGTATGGTACTCTCCCGTATGATGGAATTCCTATTGGCATATTCCCCATGGGAGGTTATGGTCAACTCCTTCGATTGCCTGTAAAATAGGCTTCAGTGACATCAGCATCCTCCTTGATACTGGGTAATTGTGGACACAATCGAGTCTTATGATTTATTTTGCAGATCATGCATACTCCAACTTTTTCTCTGGGCATGTGTTATTTGCATGCTTCCCTCTGCATTTCAGGTAGAAATAAGCCAATGCTGCTTCGTTTTCTTGCTTCTTTTTCTCCAATAGTAGTGTGTCCATTTGCAATGCCAGAGACAAAAGCATCTTGCTTTTCAAATCTTCTAGCATGTTGCCTATCTCTATTTTTATGATCAAAGCAGTTGCTTTCATGGTTCTAGAAGTGGTCTTGCCTCTCCTTATTGAGTAGTTCTAGCATAATTGTTGGATATCTTCCATAGCGTGCTAGTAGAGGTCACCTCCAAAAATCATATTGAGAGCCTCTAATGACTCGTTGTTAAGTCCTATCAAAAAGATGTTTTTAAGAGACTTGTCAGCTAACTTCACGTGAGGAGATCATTGAATATTGAAATTGAATCTCTCCTAGTATTCCTCCAGAGATTCATCCTCCTTCTGCATCATGTTTAGGACCTCTTCTCTGGAGTCTCTTGCTCTCCCGAAGTCTTGATATTGCTCTAAAAAGAGCCTCTTTATTTGATCCCATGTAGCAATGTGTTTATCTCTCATACCTATGAACCATCGTAGAGCTGCATCATCTAATGTGGAAGGAAAGAGCTTCAGCTTTTGCATATCAGACTTGTAATCCACAGACCTATACAAAACATCAAACTTAAATAGAAACAGGTTAGGGTCTTCAATTGGGTATCTTTTGAAGGTAGGAATGTGAGCAGGGGATATGTTTTTCATTTTGGTTTCTCCTACTCCTTCTTCTATCAGGAAACTAAATCTAGATGAAGTCTCTTCTTCTACCATTCTTTCACGATATGCAGTCTCTAATACAATTTATATGGCCTCATGGTAATTCAAAACTTTTTGGGTCAGGGATTTGAAATCAGCTGGTGTTATCGTCCGATCCTCTACAACTTTCCATAGCAGGGCTTCCTCTGATGGTGTCCTCTTAAACAATGGGTTTACAATAGTTTGTTCTTCCCCAGGTTGGTGGGATGAGGAAGCACTTTGCACAAAGTGAGGATTTCACTCTAGTGGACTACTGGCGATGAGTCGGGTGAATCTAATTTAAATTTGGAATGTTCAGCTAACTTAGATTTATGTGGGATTTGTTTTATGAAACGACTGTCAGGTCCTCTTCTCCTCAAGGACCTCACACAAAGTTAGATGGAATTTTTTCAAGTATTGCAATTAATCCAATAGAGGTGCTTCCCCAAAAACGATGCCAAAATATTGCAGGCCAAACATAGGTTAAATTTAATCCTATTTTGTCATTGTCCATGCATTTAAATTGTCAAAGTAGGGAGCTTCATAAACTTTAGAAGTGTCTCAAACAAGATCATTTACAATACCTACTTCTGAGATGAGTTTGGCTAATTCTACCATTGGGGGCTTTTAAAAGAATGACATTTATTCATCCACACTACAATAGTCTATGTATGAATAATTAGATCCTTGGAAATTAAATATTCATATGTGCATAATTAAATAAACATGAAAATAATTCTACTACGACAATGAAAATAATAGTGCAAAAAGCAAACCTATGAAAGTAGGAAACTAATATAGGAAAGCACAAGTAAAAGGGAAGGAATACTAGCTTGGAGTGGGCCCAAGCTCCAGCAACTCCCTTCTAGCTTAACACGCGATTAGGAAATCTTGAACTTTATTATGATTGCAAGAAAACTATTACAATACTTTTATCTCCTTAGAATGATAAATAATTCTAGATATCTTTTTGGATATCTATCAGAGAGGTATGTATGTGTTTATATAGCACACACACAAATATTTTGTTACAAGTTACAACAGTAGTTCAATCCAGACTAAACTAGGACAGTCTAGTAACCGCAATCGACATCTACTAAAAACATGCATTGTTCCTAACAGTGGTGCATTCGTTGATTGGTTTGAGTTGCTTGAGCTGGATCATGCTTTGCATGGTGTAGGTAAGATATTCTCATCCATTGGTGCAATTTCCATAATTGTCTTGTGTGACGTGGAACTAGAACTGCATCGGTAAACACTACCCATGTCACTTTATTTGGTCAACTAGCAAAAAATGGAGGCGCCTTCTCTATGAGGAAGGCGCCTTCCTCAAGTGTTTTGGCATGCACCTTCTTTATGCGAAAGGCACATACTGATGTTGAGCACCTTCTTCATATGAAAGGTGCCTACTTAGGTTGGACACCTTCTTCATGCGGAAGGCGCCTACTGATGTTGGGCGCCTTCTTTATGTGGAAGACACCTTGCCTTGTATGGGGTGCCTACCTTATGTGGAAGGTGCCTAAGTATGTTGGGTGCCTTATTTATACGAAAGGCACCTACCTTCTGTTGGTGCCTTCCTTGAAGAGGAAGGCACCTAACTTCTCTTGGCGCCTTCCTTGAAGAGGAAGGCACTTAACCACCATGCCTTGATCCCTAAAGAAACAGAGTGCCAAGTCCATGAAGGACCTCGACTGATATAAATTTGTCAAAACCAACTACATTTCCACACAAACTCACTAAAATACACAAATTAGATAACACACAATTCCATTAAATAATTACATAATAATTCATAAAATTACACAGTTCCTATTATATTGTCACATAATAATCAATGAAACTCATACAAAATATGAGCATTTTCGAGGCTCATCAATGTGTGCACTATTTTTGGTGGTTGAGCGTTATCCTTGTTTGGCACTCCGTTAGCACTAGTGAGCACACATTATCAAGATTGGTGCTTAAATAGTCTTGGGTTCCTATGTCAAAATGTTCCTATGTTTTGGGTTCCCATATTGATATGGGGTGTATCATGTATTTTGAGCATAGGTGTTCCTATTTAAGCATTAGAAATTTAATAAATCACAATTTGATATAAGATTCAAATTTTAGCAAGGTTCCTATGTACTGGGTTCCTATATCAAATTGTGATTTATTAAATTTCTAATGCTTAAATAGGCACAATTGTGCCCAAAATATGTGATACACCCCATATCTTGCACGAATATGGATAGGGAGGCATAAAATAAAATGCATAATAACCAGCTAACTAATCCTAAACATTAGATAACTAATAACTAAGTCTAGCTAATGGCCAACATATCCATCCAGCTAGAAACCTACATGAGTTGAAGACTTGTGATAGGTTATTTGTAAATCAAACCTAGGAAAGAAATTAAATAAATCTAACCTAGGACTAACAACAAAGAACGTGATGCCCTCATGAAAATGTGCATGTAGTCCATGTGTATGTGAGTCATAGAATAAGAATATGAAGAGCCATAGGTAGGTGAATGGCCAAGAGACATATCTCTTTATATATAGGCCTTTGATAGAATAGTAAATAATAGAGAGAAGCATAAAGAATAGTAGAGAATAGAAAAGAGTATAGAAAGTATATACAATGTAGAGCATGTATAAAATATGGAGAGTTAGAGACCTCCATTATACAACATTGTACTATTTTATGAACTTTCATTAATGTTAATTTTATGAGTTTATTGCAAAATTTTATTATAAGGTTTTCTTGCTTATTATATTTCCATTATCATATAGTTAATATTGAATGCTTATTTTATTTCTTATGGTTGCATTTCCTTAAATATATAACATCAAAAGCTAACAGTGGTATCAAAGCACAAGGTTGATTAATAGGAGATAGAGAGACCCATAAGAGATATTGAGAGGAGATAGGAAGATTTTATTTTCAAAAATTCTAGAATTACCTTTTGGCTAGAGTCTTCCCATAGAGTTGTAGTAAAACTCATGAAGACTAGGACTCATCATTGATTCCACTAGTTTGACAAATCAACTAGTGAAGTTCATTATCTTTATATTTAAAGAATTTCCATTATAGTTTTCTAATACTTTTTTGTACAAAATATTTGATTCAAAGAAAGTTGATAAGCTTTCTACAATAGCTAGGAAGAATATCTTCTTTGGAATTCATCCAATACTTGAAGTAACAAGTTGAAGATTCAATAATTTGGAGGCCTAATAAAATAATCCATTGGATATTGGAGGTAGAAGATTGAAGACTTCATATTTAATAAAGAAGAGAATCAAGAGAAATCCTCATTAAATATTGAATATTCCAGACTGAATATTGAGAAGAGAGAAAGAGGCCAAAGGAGCCTTATTGAAGATTGAAGGAAGAGGAGACTCAAGAAAAAATAGTCCCATAGAAGATTAGAGATTGGAGATTAAGGAGATCCAAGAAGTAGGTTCCCATAGAATATTGAAGACTATAGATTGTAGATTAAAGAAATAAGGAAGCATATCTATTGTAGATTGATAAGAAGACTTAAGAAAGAGGCCCCATTGAAGAAATTCTAGATTTAGAAGATAGAATATAGAATATTGAATATAGAGGAGGAATAAAAAAAGTCTTATTGAATATTTGAGAATCTGTAGAATTTGAAGATCCAAGATAAGAGGTCTCAAGTAAACTCAAAAGGAGAATGAAGAAGAAGGCTAGAAACACGCTACTAAAAAGTTGAAGAAGTGACCATTGGAGGAGATTTGAAGAAAGCGCAATAAAGAAGAAGAAATTAAGGATAAGCTCTAGATAAAGAATAATTTGGTTCAATTATCACCATCCAACAACAAGCCCAAAAGGAAAAAGGATTTAGCAAGAATTTTGCCAAATTTTGGAAAGGTTTTTCGAAGATCTCAAGACATTTAAATTCTTGAGAAGGAGGCCACTAAATAGACCAAGTTTGAAGTTAGAACTTGACAAGATCTAAGGAGGATAAATAAGGTAGAAGAGACCACCAATTTGAGAAGTTTTAAGACTGCTATTAGAGGCTTGAAATTTGATTTGCAAAGAATAATATTGTTATTTATCATAATAGAATTTGAAGAGTCATACGATAACAAACTGAAGGTGACATAAAGCTACATTTTGGAGAATATTTGGGTAGATTTTGAAGTTCCCTTGAACAACAAATTGAAGGAGGAGTTGGTAGAAAAAGAAGGCAACAAATTAAGAAAAAATGGATAGCATTAAAAACGAGATTATAGTTGTGAATTGGAGGAGTTAAATAGTATATTCGAGAGAGTTAAGGACAAAAAAATGGAGGAATCGACTGCATTAGAAGATGAAAATTAAAGAGATTATGAAAGCAAGAGGGAAGAATTTTGGGCAGCACTAATATCTATAAATTTTAGAGTCAATAGAACAAAGTTGGAGGAGAATTGGAGCCACAAAAATCATATTTTTAGACAGCAAATTAAAGGCTAAAAGGAAGAAAAATTGGGCAACAATTAGAGCTGCATAATTGACAAGTTTGAGGCAACATTTAAGTAGAAAGGAGAACTGCAAAATATACAAATCTAGGGCAGCAAATAGGTGAACGAAATCACCAAGAAAGTTTGCTAAAAATGAGGCCAACATTAGGTTTGAAATTTGGTGTAATTAAAGTTTTTTATCCAAGTATTATTTAAGTTTCTTGAAAACAACATATTAGAGATATTAAAGGTAGCAAAAGGAGTAATGTATGAAGAAGAAGCAATATTCATAGATGGAAGGACATTTGTAATAGAATAAATGGTAGGAGTGGATCTTGGAATTTAGGGATTTTGGGTAATATGAGTGGCATAGGCCATAGGTAGGGTAGGTGGTAATTTTTCTACTCTAATTAAGACATCTTCTACATTGTCCACCTCTTTGAAAGCTACAAGTAAAGTGACATCATTAGCGTTACAAACCCAAAATGGATTTCAAACCCTTAATATATTATGGCAATGCTTGTCCTCATTATGTCAAACATTCAGTGCAATTAAATACAATGTCCTCATAAATCTAGTGTTATAACCATAAATGTTTTCTTAAGAATTTCTTTGTATATCATTCAATAGAAACAAAATAGGATACCCATTAACCATGTTCCCAAATCTCTACATAAAATTTCTATAATCGATTCCCAATTCGTAATAGAATTATCTAGTAATCTTATATTTGTAAAAGAAATTTACCTCTTAATGAATATATGAGAAAATGTACCATATGATCCTCCTCTTGGATCTAATGAATCAACTATAATATGGAAATCTTGTTCAAGTGGTCCGTTGTCATTTTGTTCTTATATATGTCAAAATTCAATAAGGCTTTCATGGCAGCAATAAGAATAGGGGAATAGGTCATTTAGTTCAAAGGTCCTTGATCAAATCTAAAAGTTGATTTTGAGGCCTAGGCAATGGAGGTGCTAGATTATACTAAGGTGGCTAACCATATTGCATTGGATAAGGATATACTACATAGCCTTGAGATAGGATTATGTAGGCCTGATATAGAGGCATTTGAGGGAGAATTTTTTGGGGAGAACCTTAAAGATACCATTCTATAACATATGGTGGTGGAAAAGGAGATTTGGATTAAAGGGGGATTTTGCAAACCTTGTTGAAGGACTTGGATATTGGGAAGAGGTAGGTATTATTGTAGATTTGGGGGTAACTAATTGGATGGAGGTGGTATTTGGTATAGGGGTTTCCCTAAACTCCTTGCATCTCATGTGATCAGCTAGCATTTGGAATTCTAAGCCACACCTTGTCTTAGGACTAGGATGTGACTTCACCCTAAAGTATAATAATTGCCAAAAGTTTATTGGCTCAAGATTGGAGTTGTTACTTTGGAAGCATTAATTTTTTTGACTAAAATTTTTAGTTGGGATAGTGCTAATTAGAGGGTTACTTTCTATATTAGAAATCAACAATAAACTTGCTCTAACTTGAGTATTAAAAGGTATCATAATTTGATTACTTTCTCTAACTTGAATAATAAAATATATCATAATTTGATTATTGATCAAACTTCTAATAAACTAAAATAACAATTTAAAATAAATTTGTCCAAGAGGAACAACGTAACGGTTTGGGGTTTGGGGTTTGGCTCTTCTTTGAGAGGTCTAAGGTTCAAACTATGACATGTGTATGGTTGTGTGTTAATCCTCTATTGATAAATTTAGTTTTCGATCTTACGAAGGATTATGACTGGGATGGGAATGCTCAACCCTAAGCGTCGGTAGTAGGGTTTCTCACACAAATCCCCAAAAAATAAGTAAAATAAATTTACATCCAAATAGGTTTGTATTATCTCTATCTATTTAATAATTTAAATTATTTAAAAAAGCATCTAGAGGTTTTGCACACTAACTCAAAAAAATAAATAAATAAAATAAAATAAATTTCTATCCAAATAAGTTTATATGCTCTCTATCTATTTAATAATTTAAATTATTAAAAAAAAAAAACAAAAATGTTTTCAGGATTTGAAGAAGGTGCTTCAACGTTACAAAGGTTTTATTTATATGTAATTAGACATGATTGTGCTTTTGCCAGCTGTTGGTGTTTTTACTATTGGTAAATTTCCTTTCAGCCACTTAACCTGCACCACTACATTGTCGTGGCCGACAGCATCTTTTAAATTTCGTTTCAGCCAACGCATCTTGCACTGGACTGCACCACTACATTGTCAGTGGCCGACAGCATCTTTTAACTTTTAGAAAAGAGACACACCTTGTCATATTGACCATACACGTTACTGTTCTATACGCTTCCACCTGTTTCTTCTCTTACTTTTTTGAGCCTCCTGAGCATACTCAGGTTCAACCCACTTTCAATTGCATAGGTTATAAAATCGTTCTTTGTGATATAGCTTGAGCTAAGCCGGAACAATTCAAAGATGCTGCTGAAATTGCCCTTGCTGTTAATAAAAAGCTTGGGCCGGAGGCCTTCGACCAGGAATCCCTCCTCGTGAACTTTGCCCTTCCTGTTATTAAAAAATTTGGGCCGGTGGCCTTCGACCAGGAATCCGTCCCCGTGAACTTCACAGACGACATTCAATGGTTGAGGGAAGAGCTCACAAAGTTAGCAAGTTATCTCAAATATGCAGACAACCACACTATACAAAACGAGCCCGCCAAAAGATGGATCCAGCAAGTGCGAGACGTTGCGTGGGATGCAGAGGACATTATTGAAGAATATGCTGTGGAATCTCTCTACGGCAATAGCTCTCAATCACCTTGTCTCTGTAATTGTATCATCTTCCAATTAAAATTCCGCTATAAGATGGGGCGAAGAATAAAAGATGTCACACAAAGAATGATGTCAATCATTCAAGATGTGCATAAGGTGATTCATCTAGACGATCGACCCTCAACCAGTAGATTGGAAACTTTACAAGAAGTGCAGAAGCCATTAAGTTTTCTGGATAGCAAGTCACCACATGTTGGTATAGAGGAAAAGGCTAAGTATATCCTCCAGTTGTTGCAGAATCCTGAGTTTCCAGTCGGCATGGGAGGAATGGGCAAAATGTTTCTACTCCAGCATGTCTTCAGTTATCCAAAACAAAGGTTTGCAAAATCCATTTGGCTATCTATAGAGAAGTACCAAAGTTTTGAATTTGGAAGGTTGCCGGATAGAACGCCTACCTGCATGGATAGGCGAACTTACATGTCTGCAGTGCCTGCGTGTTTTACACCCATCTGCCAAAGGAAATATCAAACTTGGTCTCTCTGCGGATACTTGTGTCATCTTCTTTAACGCTCTGAGTTGAAGAGGATGAGTTCTTAAAGCTGAAGGATGTGGCCAAGTTATAAACCTGCAATGGTTAAATATAACATTACAAAGCATGAAAGAAGGGGTC
The DNA here is from genome assembly GCA_028583015.1 of Wollemia nobilis. Classification (NCBI taxonomy): domain Eukaryota; kingdom Viridiplantae; phylum Streptophyta; class Pinopsida; order Araucariales; family Araucariaceae; genus Wollemia; species Wollemia nobilis. Next base: position 14,015,445 of record JAQPPZ010002556.1, read on the forward strand.
CTTGTGAAATTGGTGAACATGCGTGTGTTTCGCGGAGAAGATGAAAGCAATGAATTTGTCTAGAGAAATTTCTGTTGCCAAGTTAGATGTGTGAGTTTGCAAGTTTCAAGGTACTTTGCCTAAGTTTAGTGATTATTCAGCACTAGAAGCAATGCCCAATTTGATGACGTTGCAATTGGTTAGCATGAAGAATTGCAAAGAACTTCCAAAGACGTTTGTGAAGTCCGGAGGGTTCCCGAAGCTTCGCTTCCTTCAAATTTTCGAGTACTATGTTTTAGAGGAGTTGCCGGAGCCGAAGGATGGAGCGATGGCAGGCCTTGAGACGCTAACACTATGGCTGTGTCTGAAACTGTACAAAGCTCCAAAGGATTGCTTCTCGATCTGTTGAAGAGCGGGACAAATGGATTAAAAGAAGGCTAGGAGAGGGCTGGAAAAAACTCAAAGCAAATAATCCTTGCCTCAATGTGGCTGTTAGAGAATAAGCCAAATGGTCAAATTGTACTCCAAAAGTATTTTATGAGACATGTTTTTGGTCTGTCTAATAAACGCACAAAAGAGTTCTATCGAAAAAAAAAATACTTTAAAAATAAAAATTCAGTTATGGTATGTAGGATGTCTATTCGTTTTAAGATTACAAAAAATTAAAAGGTAAAGTTTTAATTGTTTTTTTTTTTACTCTTGTACCATAGTTAAAAATATAGAGATTTTTAAAATTCTAATTATTTAAATTTTAGAATATATATGTTAATTAAATTTTTAATAATATTTATAGTTTATATTTGAATAATATTATTGTTTTTTTTATTTATGTAATTTTTATGTAGATATTATTTTGTCTTTTAAATATATATGCTTAATTTTTTATCATAAAAGTTAAATTTATTAGTTATATCATATACATTATGTATAACTTATGCTACATGCTCAATTTTTTATCATGGAAATTAAATTTAATTAGTTGTACCATATACACCATGCATAATTTGTTTTATGCTACAAAGCTCTTTAATATATATATTCAATTTTCTATCATAAAAATTGAATTTGATTACTTGTACGATATACATTATGTATTATTTGTCTTATGCTACATAATGGTATCCATGGATGAAACTTTACTTCCTAGAAACTTAAGTTTAAATGGATTTATTTTTCTTCATTAGTTGTTCCTTTGGAATTCTCATCTATCATTGATGATGTTCTACATCCCTTCTTTGTGTTTGAATATCTACAACTTCTTTATGGTTGTTGAAGAAAATATGTTTTCTTGCTTTCCTTCAACATACAATGATAAATATCATTGGCCTTTCTTGAGGGCTGAAGCACAATACCATGTATCAAGTGAAAATAGACCTTTCTCCTTCATCAATATGCACTGAATGATTATACTCATTGCTTCCAACAACTTATATTATGTAACTATAACCCATGCTTAGTTGCTTAGGCACACTCTATCCATGCCATAGTGTGAGAGGTGTCACCTATCATTGACAATGGAGGACTTGACAAAAAAACATGCCCTTAATGTTTGTAGCAACAATCATAATCCATTTGCTTGAAGTGACCCAACAATAAACCAAATTTAATGACTTTGAATTAGCATTATGAGAATTTTCTCTAACTTAAGCTCTTTCGTGTGATAAATACCTTAAAGATGGCATTATGGGAATCTTCTCTAACTTTTTGCTTTCCCTTAATAAAGCTCTTTATTTTGTTGAATACCTTAAAGCTTTCTGCATATGCTAGTGCTATAGTTCTTCCTTCCAAAATGCTTACATGGATGGAGATCACAACAAAAATATGATAAATTATCTTCTCTTCCTCAATGCTCACAAGAAAATAAAAATATAAAAAGTCTATGCATATAGCTTTCTTTATGGATGCATACTTGCTGACTTTTATTTTCATTGTTGGAGCTCACATTAGGCTTGTCCAATCCTCTTTTTTGGAGGATTATATTTTAGAGATATTTGGAAACTTTGCTTGGATCCTATGATGGTGTTATTCCCTATTTTGTACAAACTTTTTTGGAATAATGGCTTTTTATTATCTTTGGAAGAAACATCTTCTTTCTCCTTTGAGCACTCATCATGCTCATGGTATCTAGGCCCCATTTTAAGGCCTTTCCATTGCCTCAATGGTATGCTTGATTTGTTGGCTAATTTTTCCAACCTCTTGGCCTTCATAGCACATTCTCTCCATTAAATTAAATTCAATAAAATTTGTATGCTACTCAAAACTTGTAAAATATAAAGTTTGATTGCTTACCATGGTCTCTTTGCTAATTATGCATGCATCCTTGATGAAAATATGCTATCTCCTTTGTTTTTTATTACATGCTTCTTAAAATGAAGTTAAAAAACTCTCCATGAAAAACAACTTATCATACATTTAATTCACCTCATGTAGATACTTTTATTCTACTTATGTTATACCTTCACAACCAAGGTTACCTATATGCATGTTTTGTTGTTGCACCTTGCCAACTTAATTTTTCATTATGGAAAATAGCTCTTCTTGATTTTTGATCTTCATTTGTAGCATTTCTCCTTATTTTATCCAACAAATATTTAATTTTATTTTTAGCCTTTTGAAGCTTGAGTTGACCATTTTTGCTAGATGTTTTCCATGAGGAAATACTAGTATGTTAACCACAAAATTAAAAAAAAAAATTGCTCTATTACTAATATGTTCTATAATTTCCACTAATAAAAACCTTAAACATATCCTTTGAACACTTGAAGTACTCTTTGGATTGGTTTCACTTAAACTATGGCAAAAATAGTCACTAGTCACTTGTAAAACCTTTTATTTTGGCATCAAGATTACTCATCTATGTCCAAAAACATGCATAGATGCTAAGAATAGAATATGGAAATATCATAAAGAGCTTGATGAAATGTTAATGAATCTCGAATTATATTTTAAATTCAACTATTATTTTTTTGTTATCATGTTATGCTTACTTCTACTTCAAACTTGTTAGATTCTAAGCATGAAAACCACATGAATCAATGCAAATCCCATAATTAAAGTGAAATGAAACTAAACACATGTATTAGAATAAAAGATATGCTTACAACAATAATTAAAAAATGTTTTATAGTGAGGAAACCTAGAGGGAAAGAAAACCCATAGATCACTTCATAGCCATTGCAAATACAAAGAATATGCAGGCGATGTTTACCATCGATTTGGACTTGGATGATATGTATAACTATTGTGCACTTATTTTTAGCCTGACATAATTCCTTCCAATGTTTCTTGCTATGGTTTTGTTGTAACTTGCTTGCCTCTACTTGTGGGTCTCAAAAACTTCTTTCTCCTTCATTGTCTTGGCCCAAATAAGCCTTGTCTAGTTACTTCCACTTCTAAATATGGAAATGCAACTAGTGTTTCTTGATATCTGAGTTTCTTCCAACTATTAGTAAATGGAAGTTATGTGTTATGTTTCTCCCTCTTGCACATATTCTCCTTGATATTTGCCCAGTTCACTCTTTGAACACCTTGCACATACCAAGTCATTGTATTCCCACCCATTTGTTGGTTGGACTATTTTTGACCTTTTTTAAAGGTCTAAATGGATTAATAATAAACAAAAATTTGGTATCCATAAGAACAATGATGTAAAAAACCTTAAATATAGGTTTCATCTTATTTGAATCTCTAAGGAGAAAAATAAGACTTTGCAATAGATTATGTTTTGGAATTTATATTGGTAAAATAAATGTATTTTAGCATGGAATTTATATCAACCATACTATTTTGATTTCACTTTGACCTATAAAATAAATCACTCAAATTGGATTTGATTTGGCTGACTAATGCCTAAAATACTACTCACTATTCTTGACTATCATTGCCTACTTTTGGGGCTTAGGTGATGCATTTTTAGGTCAAATTAATTTTGACCATTCTCATTATGTCAAAAATTTGCTCTAAATTTTATTCAAATACAACTTAATTTGAGAGTATGTCCAAAATACAATATTGTGCTATTTTGAAATCTTGTTGAGTTACCTTCATGATGGCTTTTGAAGCCTTAATATTTATGTAATTATCACAAGATTAATATCACAGGATCAAATATATGATAGCCACAATATAATAAGATCAAGATAATAATGTAACAAAATAATATAATACAACTAATATATGAATAAATAATAATTATGTATCAACTAACATTCATTAATAAGCAATAATATGAATGTAAATAGCTTGAATCATACATGTACAAAGCATGTAGTACAACTTACAATATTAGTTGCTCAAATGTATGCAATATTTATTACTCCTCTTTCTCTTACAAATGTATCATAAAACTCTCATACAATAACAATACTTTCTATGCACACTCTATAGACTATGTAGGCAATGTAGACTATGTAGGTGATGTAGACAATATCCACTATGGAGTAATATATAGCCATTGTAGGATGAATCTTTGGTTACTTGACTCTTCCTTTTCCTTATGCCAAGTCTCATGACTCTTGGCTTATCTGATTGACACTTGCATACACATGACTCTATCTTGTATGCACACTTGGAAATGACTCTTCACATAACACTTCCTAATCTAATAACACATGTGTACACTTACATATGAGACACTTGTGCACATCTACACACATAACACTTGCACACTCATTTACATAACACGTGCATTTTCTACACATTATTACATTACATAAAATATTTACTCACACTCTAATATAGGACACAACCCTATTCTAATATTTACAAGGTTGTACCAAGGAGGTATATTAGCATGCAATAAATAATTTAATATACCCTAACACCCCATGTATTACATTAGTTGGTTATTGAAGTGACTTTGCAATGGATTTGATCTTTATTTGGATCTTTTTCAATCTTAGATTTTTGTTCTTCAATCTACAAATGGTCTTGTAGTACATGTGATATTCTACTATCCTTGCATATTTTTCATCATCTTGAACTTTGGATTCACCCAATGCCTTCAATGGTAGAAAGGTTCTTGATTCTCATTTCTTGCATTTTGTCTTTCAAAGCATTCAACAATGTTATCTTGAAATAAGATAAGCTCTTGAGAAAAACCAATTGAATCTAAGGTATATATTCTATTCTTAATTGATCTTGTAGCCTCTGTGATATTTAGATTTTTGGTAACACATTTATCATTCTCATTTATACATTTGAACTCAATTTATCTTTCAATTTCAACTAGTTTGGTAACTGAAATGAGATTGGTTTTCAACCCTGGAACATACATAACATCTTTCAATATAAAGTCTGAGAATGATGCAGTAGGTATCACACAACCACTTCCATGTACTAGATATCTCATCATCAACAATTTTTAAATAGAAATTATCTTTGACTTCCAAACAATCAAACCATTATAAATTACTAGTCATATGATAACTAGCACTTGCATCCATGTACCAAAGATATCTTTATATTTAAATCGCATGATTAGCTTTACTTGAGATTATTTTACATTGTTGACAAGAGTTTTGAGCATGATGTTGCTAACTTGATGTACCTTGTTCATGAAATTTTTCTTTTGTATAATATGGTTTTATATTTTAATAATGTCTCCTACATTGAAAAATTACTTTTAGTAACTTCTCCATTAAATTTGTAGATTTTGATTTTTGAAGTGGACTTCCTTGTGACTCCCTAAGTTTTTAAAGTTTCTAAGTTTAAAAAACTATGAAGTAGAATTCCTTATATCTTCCTAATATTTAGAAACTAAGAAAGTATGAATTTTGCAAATTTGAATTTTCTAAATTTGATGTTGAATACCTTTTGACTCCCAAATAATTAAATTTGCAAATATTTCAAAAATTTCAAGAAATAAAATCAAACTATATAAATAAATAAATAAAAATAAAAACTAATTCTTATCACTCCACTCAATTAAGAACCTTATAACTCCTAATTTATCTTTTTCATAATCCTTCTTATTTCTCCATTAATTAATTATTTCTACTCAATCTTAATTAAATATAATGCTTTAGCCTTAAGACCTTCTAACTCCAATAATTGAATAATTAAACCGTAGCAAATTCAAATACCTCCACTCACAACGATATTCATGCTCTTTCCTCCTCCTTCACTCGACTTCTCGTAGCTAGGATAAAAGACTTGTATTACCTCCAATTCCAAGGAACACACTTCTAATTGATTACTCTTATGGCACCTGTTTGGTTACCACTTACTTGATAGGTGCTACAGATTACATTAATTTTTATAACGTTCCAAAAATGCTCTCAAATGAATCAATATCTACTCTTCAGTTCCTATCCAACTTTTGAGTTCCACGCGGGTACACTTGCTCTCGAGTTCCTATCCAACTTCCAAGTTTCAAGCTTGGTACATTCAGTGGCATTGCATTTAGGATTCATTTTGATTTTTTTTAGGATAAGATATGGTGGCACTACATTCTTTTGTGAGATATTGGTGGTGCTATGTTCTTCTATGAGACAACAGTGGTGTATTATTTTATGATCTATGGTTGGGTACGTTCTACCTTGGATCAACTTGTTACACCCTTTGAATGTTTGCTATGTTGGTTTAAACACTTATTTGGATGAGCACAAACACTGGTTTGGCTTGAGTGCTCTTCTGAGTGCTTTGTTGGTCTAGTTTGGGTGCTTCTCTAGCTAAGCACTTCACTAGTTTGACTTAGATGTTGTTGAATGCTTTGCTAGATTATGATAGGTGCTGCTTATAGTTGAGTGTAATTTTAGTTCAAGAAAACCTTAGAAATACCTTTAACTTTAATATTTTTGCCTTTAATATTTTTCTTTCTGATGCAAGTCGTTTGTAGGAAATAACTCTTTTTTCTCTTCTATGTTCTTCTTGAAGGCACACACTGTAAAAATTGTCCAACATAAATATTTGTATTTTTCTTCTCTGTAGAGAAGATTATCTTCAACTTGTAATTGGGATATCTTTATGCTTGTCCTTCTAGTATATTTACTTAGTGCTTGCAACTTTTAATGTATTAGCTTTCCTTTCTTTTGATTTTCATAGATAAAGAACTTTGAACTCTCTTTCCTCCTTTTATAGTTGGTTGTATAGTATCTAATGTGCATCTTTATTCTACATCATGGCCTCTTTCTATGGCCTTTATTTCCTTGAATATGAGCGCTTGTATGTTGTCTTCAACTTAGAGCCTATTGTTCTTCTCTAGATTATGTTTTATTCCTTATTTAGATAGATGGCTTCAATGCTACTTGTTGTAATATATATATGAGGCTCTTTATTTCTTGAGCCTTCTTTCTCTTACATTCTTATCCTTTATGTTGTCCTCTATAACTCGACCTCTTTTCCTTGAAGGGTCTCTTTCTTTAATATTGGCTTCTAGCCTCTTTCTATTTCTCTGGAATCTACATCTCTTATATTCAAGCCTCCTTTCTCTTTCCTATAATAAGGAGCTTGTTTATATTATATATGGCCTCTTCTCTTGAACCAATGATCAAGGTCAATATAGACTTGTATATTCTCTATCTTTGATAATCTAAAAATTTTATATGGCCACTATTTTCAAGCCAATTTGTCAAGGTCTATCTTCAAGACCTGAGTCCTCTTCTCTATCAAGGTCTACCTTCAATACCTGAATCCTTATTTGTCAAGGTCTATATTCAAGACCTAAAAATTCTTGTAGATCACTTTCTATTCCAAATAGAATTTTAAATTAGGTAATCTTGATCTATTTTTATTTGTCAAGGTCTCTCTTCAAGACCCAAATCTATAATATTTTACAACACAAATCAATCCCTACTTGATGAAATATTTTTTCCTTCTCTTGCACTTGAAGATGAAATTCTTCTCTATATGTTGTAGGAAGTTTCTCACACTTCTGATGACCAATATCCATTGCAAAAATGTATTATGTTGCTTTCTTGGATATGACCTAAGAATCCAATATGATTCTCCTCCTTACTACAAAACCCTATATCAATGTCAAGGTGACTATAAACTTTCTTGATGCTCTAAACAAGATAGCTTGATTGTACCAAATTTAATGTTTTGTTGAGTGTTGATAGAAATCAGTTGTCAAGAATTTATCTATGTCCCTAAAATCCTTTATCAATGTCAAGATGGCTCTTTCTTAAATGACCAAAAGTATCCTAAGTTGGTTCTACCTCTATCAATCAATACTTATTCTCCTTATTTTAGAGAATATCAATGTCAAGAGATTTTTATCCCTAAAAATTTCCTATCAATGTTAGGGTTGGTTATTTCCTTGAATAATCAACTATCTTCAAGTTGATTCATCCAAATATGAGTCCTTGTCTTCACTGGTTATCCTTCAACCTAGTGGAAAGACCCTAGTTGAGTCATAGTATTCACTAGCTATTTTACAACTATGGAAAGACCCTAGCTTATTTTATCACTTTGGACAAAACTCAATTATGTAGCTAACTAAAACAACCTATGCAAGTAACTAATTACTCTAGATCTAGTACCACTAATGGATTTTGAAGCCTTAATTTTAATGTATATCTCACAAGATAAAAATCGTAGGATAAAATATATGATAGCCACAATATAATATGGTAAAGATAATAATGTAATATAATAATATGATCCAACTAATATGTGAATCAAGCCTAATAATATATCAACTAACATTCATTAATAAACAACAATATGAATGTAAATAACCAAAATCATACATGTAAAAAGAATGTAGCACAACTTACAATATTAGTTGGTCAAATTTATGCAATCTTTATTACTCTTATTTCTCTTACAAATGTATCATTAAACTCTCATACAATAAAAACACTTTATGCACACTCTGTAGAATTTATAGGTAATGTAGACTATATAGGAGATGTAGATGATGTCCACTATGGAGTAATATATAGCTACTGTAGGATGACTCTTTGGTTACTTGAATCTTCTTTTTCCTTACGCCAAGTATCATGAATCTTAGCTTCCCAGCTTGACACTTGCATACACATGAATCTATCATGTATGCACACTTGGACATGACTCTCCACATAACACTTCCTAATCTAATAACACATGTGCACACTTACATACAAGACAATTGTGCACATCTATATACATAAAACTTGCACACTCATTTACATGACAATTGTGCATTTCCTACATATTATTACATTACATAAAATATTTACTCACACTCTAATATAAAACATAACCCTATTATAATATTTACAAGGTTGTACCATGTAGGTACATTAGCATGTACCAAATAATGTAATATACTCTAACACTTCACTTGCCTATTCATCCTTGACACCATGTTATCATACTTCTAAGTGACCTACCATAGATCCATTTATATCATACCTCTATAATGAGAAGGATTTTGGTCCCTCAAAATATCACTTATAGAATACAAGAGTTCTCTTACTACATTCTTTACCCCCTTATCTATCAATGTAGCTTTCCTACTTATATATAGAAGTAACTTTACATTCCAATTGATGTGTACATCCTATAAAGTGGATCACTTCTAATATGTTAAAGCTTTGACATATTTAAATATAATAAATGATCAAGTTTATTCCACTTGTATTCCTGTGGGAGCCAAATTTGACTCAACTTTGAAACCCCCAAATTTAAATTTTTGGTTTCAATCAAATTGTTAATACTGCTGGTCATTTCTTGGGTTGTTGTGAGTAATTCAATTTTTCATTGGTTAAATTGGTAAAGTCTAAACCTTGGTAGTTAATAAAGTATGCCCCTTTTCATTGATCAAAAATCCCGAAAGACAAAGGGTAAAGTTTTATTAATCAAAATCAAAAACCAAAGACCGACCTTCATGAAATTTTCCTTAGGCCTAAAATCGATTAATAAAGTCCTTAAATCTCTTAGTACTAAGTTGGTTAATCATTCCTCATGGTCTAAAAATATCCAAAAGACTTAAAGCAAATATTAATTGATTAAAACCTAAGGGTATGCACCCCATTAGGCTAACAAATGAGCACCTCAGATTTAATCCAAGGGTCGCGCTCAATCCAAAAGAAATCGGATGACAATGCATTAATGAAATCAAACCAAGGGATAAGTCAAAAGTCAAAGCCATAGTCAAAGTTAAAGAGTTTGCATCTTAATTTTAATCGAAAGGTAGCACATCATCATAAATATATCTAACATAAGTGCATTAAAAAAGAACCCATATAATAAGATAAAGGGCCTAAAAGATTCTAACCCAAGGTTTTTAATCGAGCAAGTTGTCTTCGATCTAACGACAGTGCTTCATCGAGGAGTAAATCCAATGGACATGCACTCGCTAAGATTCTAAAGGATAAATAAAAGAACTTAAAATCATTGCAACTTCAACAAGATCAATGGATGTGCCAATCCTAAGATCAAATCAATGACCACACGCTATCCGAAGAGCCAAAAAATTAACACAAATCACGATGGTCAAAGGTTCAAATTAAAGTATGAGTGAATCTAATAAATCAGACTGTAGGGCTTATGCATGTGTAAAATTAATGGATGTGCGTCCTCTGAAGAGTCAAATCAGGTCAAGCCTCGAGCTAAGCAATGAGCAAGTCTGATAGATCGGACGATCATGCCCATGCGGTGGCTAGATCAACGATCGTGCATGTTTCAAGTTAATCACCTATTAAAACCAATATTAAAAGAATGTTCCCCCATTGGATTAATCATCGGGTTGGTTACCGAGATCAAATGGTTGCGCTCGATCGATCTTCAATCCAACGGTGGCACGCTAGTTAAAAATGTATTAAGGAGTGTTAATATTTGGAAAAGATTAATTAAGGGTAAGCATGTCATTAGAGAGGATTTGATGCGTTAGTTAATTCCCCCATTTCAGCTTAATCATGATTAATATTATGCATCCTTGGTTAAACTAACTTACAGGTTGACTAAATCCAACGATGGTGCTTGTCTCCACTCAGATCCGATGGCTGCACCGAAATCATGAATGGTAAAATAAAGGCAAAGGTAAAGAAAAAATTAATTGTATTTAGTAAGGGTTTAATACATTGACTAATCCCCCCTTTTTCGGCTTAATCATGATTAATAGAAAATCAAAAGTTTTTAACATTAACTATCTAGTGTGCATCTTACGAGAAATCTAATGGCAACACCTAAACTAATCCAAGAATCGACGGATGCAAAGGCCTATGGTGACGGTAAAATATTAAAAGTTAAATGAAGATGTTTAAATTGGATGATGGTGTTCATTCCTCCGTAGATCCAATGGTGCGTGTACATAAAGGTGACCGAAGGTTAGTATAAAGCATTGTTATTTAAAATGATCGATTAATTAATCCAAGGTACGGATGGATTTTCCCATTTATTAAATATTATGTGCATATATATATGATACAATGGTCACACACAACCATAGTAATATCTAACAACAATCGCAAAAGAAAAGTGCACGTATTTTATACCGCTTAATATGAGTTGTTAAGGTTTAAAAATATAGAGATTAATATTGAATAATCATGATTACACAAGGATTAATAACCAGGATTATTTCAAGTGTTTATATGAGAGCAGGTACATTAACTATCGTACAAGTTTCAAAACATTAACGGATGCGCTTCACCTCAAATCAATCTAATGGTAATGTACGATCCAAAGGTAAAACCAAAGGTAAGTTTAAAATAGATGCCTGATTAATCAAATATCAAATATTCTTAACAAGGGTATTAATACATTATTAATAAACATCTTCATATTGATTAAAAAAATGAAAAAGTTTAAAACATACGTCTTTCGGCTATCTAACCTATAGGTTTTAAAATATTTAACAAAGTGATACAATAAAGGTTGGTTGAAGCGATCGAACGTGGTCAAAACTCTAAACCAATAGATACGAAGATATCAATAAAAATAAAATCACCATTGACTAACGTCTTCAAAGATTTAGAAACTAACACTCTTGTAGGTTTAAAAGTACCAAAAATAGCCATGATGGAACTTGTGAAGATCACGAACCAAAAAAATCGGTAAAATCACCCGTAAGAAAGATTCAATGAACCAAGCCTCTAAAGAAAGGTGATTACTTCACAGAAAAACCTTCAACATTATCAAGGTAGAAATCAAATAAGTGACTCATTCACAACAAGGTACACTAAAAGACATTATGAAAATCAATAGCCAAGATGGAGTCAAAATAGTACGCATAGAAGCTATGAATCCAAAAGAATACTCATGGAAGGAAAGATTCAAAGAAATCAAAGAAAATCCCGTGTACAGTACCTTGGTAAGGACAAAGTAAACCAAATAAAAGACAAATCCTAATGCTCAAGCATGCCACTAGATCATGTATATCTCACTAGAATAATGGCGTACCACAAGATAAGACTACAAAGCATAGTCATAGGCTTATAAATAAGAGACAGTAAGGAAGAGTTAAAGCATCAACAAAAGAAAACAATGGAGCATAAAGGATTCAAATACTATCATTTTCTTTTCTACAAATATTTAAGGCAAAGGAAGTGCATGAAGAAAAAATCATGGTTTCGATTTACATAAAGTCATTCAACTTCGACATAATATAGTTACTAGGGGAGCACTCTAACGGAGTATAGTTATGGAAGCAAATTATAGATGCTTCCAGATCTTGTTGTCCATTTCCACCTTCTTCCTACTTACCACTGCCCCCATCCTCCTGGGCATTCCTCCTTGACCATCTTATAATTTTTCCTAGCATGTTGCCCTCGCCCACTATCACCTCTTACCATTTACCCTCCATCATTCCATCCATCAGACCCCCATCATCCTTTCTTCTTCACTCTATCACATGATCAGTGTAACTTCATCTATTCACCACTGGCATGCCACCTATTGTCTTTACTATCACGTTAGGTCCCCCTTCGTCCTTAGTCTAAAATTCATGATAATAGCCCGGTCGAGCCTTAACAACAAATCATAGTGATCAGGACAAGCAGAACAAAAGTAAAAATATAAGGATGAATCCTTAGTTTCTAGGGCCAATTAAGAGAGAAAAATGACCAAATTGTTCAATAGAAGAACTCCCTTCAGTCCAAGAACAGACCATGAGAGTCAGTTCAGATCCACACCAACTAGATAGTATCAAATTTGGAATTCAATCAGATGTTGATAAGGGTATAGCCAGGAATCAACTAGGAATAATATAATCAAGAACAAGCAGTTATAAAAGGAAGCAGTCAAGTCTGGATTTTGCATCAAGCAATTAGAAAATAGCATTTTTGCTAAGAGGTATACTTGAGTGCCCTATTAGTTGTGTTGTTGTATTTCTTTGTGTGTCTATTTTCTTTTATTCATTCTTTCTTCCTCCCCTTGTTGTGCAGGATCATATGATAGGAAAGCGTTCAAGAAGCTGAGAATATTTCTAGTTCTATTGAGCCTAGGATTCAGAGACTCTTTTGTTACCATATTGGAATAAGGAGAGTAGGAGAGACATGTTACATCATTTGAACAAAGTCTTCTTCATTGTATTGATTGTATTCTTTTGAGAAAAATAGAGTTAAAAGGCATTCTGCCCACTTTGCATGTAATATTTCATGAATCAATACAATTCTAAGTTTTATTCCTATCATTTCTTTGTCTCAGTACTGTGTGTCTCTATATAATGGATTACATTATTTGAATGCATTATATACATTTCTTTCGTTGGTTAACTTTTGGTTTTGTTACGATATTCGAATGAAATCAAGAATGCCAATTTTTCTCTTCTCTCTTCTCTCTGTTCATAATTAAAATTGTTGTTAAATTGCTATAACAACCCAATGAATCTAGGCATCGATCTACATAAGGCATAACAATTGGTTGTTTTTCATGCTTGGTCATTTTAAAAAGAATACTTATAGTTTAATATAAATCTAGAGCGTGCAAATTAGAAGTTTAATTAAAGAATTGCCACTGGGGTTTCCTTACCCATTCTGTAGTCTTCTTTAGCAATATTTGTGTTTAGCAGAACATGAGGCAGGTCGACCAGAGCCTGTAATAGCTCGTTGGTTTCAAACGGATTCTTGTAGCGTGACAATCGAATTCCTATGGATGCAAGAATCGGTTCCAACAATATTTTGGCATCGTTTCCGAAATTAGATTCTTCATGAATTTAGGCCTAGATTCAACAACATTAGTTTTGTGCTTTAACCCCTTTTGGCCCTTGTCGGGAGCACTTATTGTAAAGATCAATATCATCTTAAGAAATTTTTATTCAAAAATCATTTTTAAATCAATGAACAACCTGTTAAAGTTAAGAACCAGCATTTTATTTTTCACTTGGTTAAAAGTTCTTTATTTTTCATATGTTCGTAGTTTATATTTTGAAGTAAGTTTTTACATTCTTGATTTTCTTGAAAATTCCTGTTTCTTTATTTTCTTGAATTCCCATTTCTTGATTTTCTTGAATTCCCTTTCTTGATGTTCTTGAATTTCCCCAAGAACCCACTCCTGTGAGGATGAGTGATAATATCAAGCATTCTTGATAAGAGTATGCTCTGTTCTTTCTGTACCCCGATGTTGGTGACTCTACTGGACGAACCCAGAAGAAAAAATTAAAAAAGGAGAGAACAGAACGTGCTGGTGAACACCAGGAGAAGCGGTAAGGAGCTATTTCTAGAACTTGAAGATCCAGAGGTATTTATACATACCCAAAAATCTCCATTTTTCAAGAATTCTGCATATTATAGTAAATCTAATTCTAGCGGGAAGAAGTACGTGAAGAAAAATCAGGATATTATTACTGCTGTTATTACTGTAGATGAACGTTTAAATCCTATTGTAGAAGATATATGCAATTATTCACCCCATCCAATAAATAGTAATACTATGGTAGATAATCAATTAGATTACATTCAGGCAACTCAGAATCATATCCCTATAGGTAGCTCTGCTAGAAATTTAAATCATACAGTGACTATGGCCCAGCCTAATGTTCATTTATGGAGGACTAACAGATATAGGCCTTTTGCATTACCAACAAATCTTAATACCTTACCTACTAAAGCTCACAAATATCTCCCTAAATTCTTTGGAAATAGTGCAATAACTGGGGAAGATCATATCAAGAGTTTCTTGTATGCTATGGATAGTCTAGAAGTTGAGCATGAAGATGTAGTATTAAGGCTATTTTTACAGACCTTAGAAAAATATGCTAGAGAATGGTTCAATTCCCTTCCTAATAATGATATTCCAAACTTCACCAAAATGGAAACTGTGTTTTTAAAGAAATATGGTGAAAGGAAAAATGAACAATCTCTGTTAACCGAATTAGCCACCATGAAAAAAAAGAGAATGAGGATGTTAGTGATTTTAACAGAAGATTTTCAAAAACTAGAAACAAAATCCCTACCAACCTTAGGCCTAGTGATATTCAGTCTATTTTTTTTTATAAAAATGCTTTTCAAGGAGAGTTTAACTATGAGCTAAGGCAAGAACAGGCCACTACCATTGATGATTGCATGGAAAGGGCAATGGATATAGAAAGAAATATGCTTGAAAGTGGTAATATGAAGCCTTACTCTTTAGAAGTTAACATGCCAGAAAGAAAGCCTAAAAAAGTAGCATTTGATATACAAAGAAGAGTTGAAATTGATCCAATGGAAAAATTGACTAGTCAAATGATAGAGATGCTCAATAATGTGAATAACAGGTTAGCAAGAATTGAAATAAATGGAAACAATGGTGAAACTTCACAAATAGAGCGACCACATGTTGACAACTGTCCTCCTTTTAAGAAAAATTTTAACAAGAATTGGGGAAACAACAATGGTTTTGAAGAAGGAAATAGGAATAGAGGTAATGGGAACAACACCTGGAAAAATAGAGATCCTGATAGAGATCAGAACAATGTTCCTAATCCCATACCAACTGCTAATATAGCAGAAGGCTTTCCCTATTTTTTCTCAACTTGTGATGCACCTCATAACCCTGATGCATGTGGTATTCACCTAAGTGATCAGTGCAATGTAGATTTACATGTTGAATCAGAAGAGGATATAAGAATCAATGCTTGTTGGTCTGTTGAAGATGAATCTAGGGAAAGGTTGTTTGAAGAAGATATGGATAAATATGCTTCAAATCATCATCCTCAAATTTTAGTAGCTGAGGGAACTAAGATCTTGCAAAAGACACATGAGTCAAGATATGATAATATGAAGCAGGGGAAAATAATCCCCACTACTCAAGAGGTTGAAGAATTAGAGGCTACCCATGTCCTTAATTTAAGGAATAGAGCTATCCCTGATAAAATAGAGAAAGCCTCTACAAGTGAACCAAGAAAACAAACCTACATTAATAAGAATGTCAGTAATGGGAAAACTGATAGAAACCTCAAAAATATTATCCCTGAAGTAATAGAATCAGAGGAAGAGATTCCCAAAGAAGAAAGTAACAAAGCATTGGATATAAAGAAGATAGAATTTGATGTTGGGTCAGAACTCAGTAAACAAAAGGTCAATATCACATTTGGAGAACTTATGAGAGTTCAACAATACAGAGAACAAGTTTGCAGAGCATTTGGATTAATGGAACAAAAAGAAGACCCAACTTGCCATGCTGCTAGACAAAATCAACATGATACAAGATCACCCTCCTCTGTCAGACCCTTTTATGTATCATTAAGGTATAACTCACATGAAGGGGAAAGATATGTCATTCATAATTGCATGTTAGATAGTGGAGCTTCACATAATATCATGCCCAAATTAATAGCTGACCAAATGGGATTAATATGCACAAGAGATTCTGCCCCTATTTTTGTCATGGATAGTAGACAAATTCCTTGTGTAGGGGTGATAACCGGATTATTAGTTTACTTAGATCAACACCCCAAAAAGGGCATAGTCATGGATGTGGCAGTAGTTGATGTTGACCCATTCTTCTCTCTTTTACTCAGTAGACATTGGGCAGAACAACTAGGAGGTTCAATTCAATTGGATTGGTCCTATGCTACAATCCCAATATCAGATAAGGAGAACATAATTTTGAGAAGGGAACCATTCAATAAACACTCTGTAGAGTTAATTCAAACTGATGAAACTATGATTAACTTAGTGAACTCTATGGAAGAAAAAGGGATGGGAGTTTACTCCATATGGCACAACCCATTCCTGGTTGAAGTACCAGAGGCAAAGAACATGGATCCAGAACTCATGAAAATTATAGATGTTGAGTCAGATAGATTTTTAACTCAGGGAATGTGGACCATGTCTTTTGATGGAGCTAAATCTCAATCTGGAGTAGGAGCGGGTGTTAACTTGATTGATATAAAAGGAAATTACCTTGGTATTCCTTACAGACTAGAGTTCCACTACACAAATAATGTATCTGAGTATGAAGCTTTACTGTTAGGGTTAAGGAAAGCAAAATAATTAGGCATTAATTACTTATCTGTAATAGGGGATGCAGAGCTTATCATACAACAAATTAAAGGTAAATATCAGACTAAACATCCTAGGCTTAAGCAATATAGAAATGCAGTATTGGAAGAAATTGATAAATTCTTGGCTTTCAATATTTCATATATTCCAAGAGAAAAGAATCATGTTGCAGATATTTTAGCTGTAAATGCCTTAGGTCTAGACCACCCAGAAATAACTACAGAATACATGGATAGATTCCCAACTATCTCAGTTTTTAAACCTTCTATGCCAGATAACATAGTATATCTACAAGTCTTTCAAGATGACATAGATATTAAAGATTTTATGACTCTGCAAAATCAGTATGCAGATATAATCTGTGATGAAAAGGATGAAGAAAAGCTAAAAGATCAAATAGGAGAGCCAGTAGAAGTAATCCAATTGAAAACTAATAGAATACCCAAAGGATTGGTGTCTCTTGAAAGCCTATTTGATGATTTTGACAAAGCTTATAAGCCTATACGCAGAGAAGTAATATCTGAAGATATAAACATTGGTTCAATGAAAGAACCTAGGATAGTGAAAGTAGACCTGGCCTTGCCTGCTAAAGAAAAATTTGGATATATCAATTTTTTGAAAAAGAATAAAGAACATTTTGCTTGGACTTATGAAGACCTTAAAACTTTCAAAACAGATGTGATGACACACATTATACCCCTGAAAGAGGACTCCAAACCATTCAGGCAAAAACAGAGGAAGTACAATCCAACCTTGCACCCATTAATGCAAAAAGAAGTACAAAAATTGCTAGATTCCAAAATAATAAGGAAGGTAAGATTTTCTTCATGGATATCCAATTTAGTACCAGTCAGGAAAAAGAATGGGGATATTAGGCTCTGTGTAGATTTTAGAAACTTAAACAAGAGTTCATTAAAAGATAATTACCCATTGCCTAATATGGAACAACTACTGCAAGCAGTGGTAGGTTCAACTAGATTGTCTCTGTTAGATGGATTTTTAGGGTACAATCAGATTCAGATAAATCTAGAGGATAGGCATAAGGCTGCATTCACTACTCCTTGGGGCACATTTGAATATTTGAGAATACCTTTTGTACTGATGAATGCAGGTGCTACCTTTCAAAGAGCTATGGACTTTGCCTTTAAAGGATTGATGTTTAAAATTGTAGTTGTGTATCTAGATGATATCACAGTTTTTTCTAAAAATCTAGAAGACCATCTAGAACATTTGACCATAGTTTTTTCCCGGTGCAAGGAATTTGGAATTTCTTTGAACCCTAAGAAATGTATATTTGGAACTACACAAGGGAAGTTGCTAGGACACATAGTTTCAAAAAAAGGGATAAGTATTGATCCAGAAAGAATAGAAGCTATTTCCAAAATTCCCCCTCCCAAGAACTTAAAAGGAGTCAGGTCATTCTTTGGCAAAATAAATTTCATCAGAAGATTTGTCCCAAATTTTGCAGAGATGACTAAACCCATAAATGACATGGTCAAGAAAATAGGAGAAATAAAATGGACAGTGGAAAATATGGAAGCATTTAACAAAATCAAAGAAGCCATATCAACCACACCAGCCCTAAGTTGCCCTGATTATACAAAAGACTTTAATATCTATTCTTATGCATCTGAACAGTCTATTGCTGTAGTTCTTTCACAGAAATATGATGAAAATAATGAAAGGCCAATAGCCTTTATGAGTTCAGGTCTAAAAGGAGCACAAATCAAATACACCTTACTAGAGAAACATGCTTATGCAGTCATACAATCTTTAGAACACTTCAAAGGTATATTTGGTTCAAACAAGGTTTACTTTTGTATTCCTTTCATAGCAATAAAAGATATTTTTTCTCAATCAGAGCCATTAGGAAGACCAGCTAGATGGATGGTAAAACTTCTACAATATGATGCTGAGTTCAAAATAGTTAAAACTATCAAAGGACAGGGTTTAGCAAAATTATTGGCCAAGAAAGAGGAAGAAGGATTTGAAAATGTGCTCACAATTGATGAGGCATATGATATCAGAAGGATCAATAACACTGAATGCAAATGGTATGAGAAAATATTGTCATATCTACAAACTCTGTCATTCCCTAAAGAGATGTCAACAAACAGAATGAGGTCAATCAAGCTTCAAGCTCAAAAATATTATATACAGGATGGTGTGCTATATTGGAAACACCCTGATGGAGTTTTATTAGTCTGTTTATATGAAAGTGAAGTCCCAAAAATAATTAATGAATTTCATGATGGTTTATGTGGAGGACATTTTGCTCCAAGAGCTACAACTAATAAAATTATGAGGGCAGGATATTATTGGCCTTCCATTTTTAAATATGTATATAAATATGTTAGGAATTGTCATAACTGCCAAGTTTTTGTAGGAAAGAAGCATCTGGCAGCCATGCCTCTCAAGCCAGTAATCATTGAAGCACCATTCACCCAATGGGGCATTGACTTGATTGGAGAGATCAAGCCTAATTCATCTGGTCAGCACAAGTGGATCATAACAACAATAGATTACTTCACAAAGTGGGTAGAAGTTGCACCTTTGAGAACATCTACAACTGCCACAATCATCATATTCCTAGAAGAAAACATCTTGACCAGGTTTGGAGTTCCTCAAAAACTGGTTACAGATAATGCACAGTATTTTGTTTCATATGAAATGGTAGAATTTTGTGCTGAATATGGAATTGAATTATCTCATTCTACCAATTATTACCCTCAAGGAAATGGTCTTGTTGAGTCATCAAATAAGAACATAATAACAAGAATGAAAAGGTCATTAGGAAAGAATAAAAGAGGATGGGATAATGAACTTAAATTTGCTTTATGGGCTGATAGGTTGTCTATTAAAATAAATACAGGAAGAACCCCCTATGAGATGGTATATGGAGAGAAAGCCCTATTACCTCCAAGAATAGAAAAATTGGCACTTTCCCTCTTATTACAAGACCATGAAGACCCCAATCCCATTCAGAGAAGGCTTGACCAAATTGTCCTATTGGAAGAACAAAGAAGAGAGACCCTTAATAGAATGATGGAACAAACATAGAAAACCATTAAATTGTTTAATAAGAAAGCTAAGGGTACTCCTTTTTCTCAAGGAGATATAGTCATCTATTGGGATCCTAAAAATGATAAGCATGGTGAAAAAGGTAAATTTGAACCTAAATGGATTGGCCCATATCAAATAGCCCATGTTATCAGTCAGAATACATACAAGTTGCAGACCTTGCAGGGTGAAATAATGGCTATTCCTATAAATGGCCAACACCTAAAAATGTACAACCCCTGTTGAAGGTCAACAAAAAAAAATTAGAAAAACAAAAAACCAAAAAACAGAGTGTTTTATTTCAAGTTTTTCATTTCTTGTTTGTTTTAGTTTTGAGTTCACTGTATCCAGGATATTCTTAGTTTGATGAGTATACATTATTGTGAATTCCTCCAAAAGCAATAAGAAGAAAGAGATTTATTTTAGACTCTGATGAGGTTTACAATTTTTCAAATATGAGTGTTTATGCAGTAGTCATTTGATATGAGATAAAACAGAATAAAAATAGAGTTAATCAAGATATCATGTCAAAGCCTCACAATACAAATGATACTTAAAGTAATTTCAAATGTCCTAAGAACCTAGTTATCTTTGAGAGGGTAGTTAAGCTAAAAATCATTACACTCATCCTTTTTAGCTAGAAACTAATCCTCAACTCAGGCATACTTGTTGCACAATTTGCTTATATCAAATACTTCTCTCACAAAGAAGAAAAATCACAATAAAGTAAAATTGAGTCACTACTTGAGATATCTTGCAAAACCTCTACCGGAGCTATAGACGCTTGACTGGCAGTAGGGTAAAACAATATGGGATTAGAAGCAACTCCACCGGGGCTATAGACGCTTGACTGGCAGTGGAGCCCTACAGAATGGTGAAAATTTTTAAAGAGTGAAATCACATATTAAGCTTATCTATTTTTCTCAGATATGGCAAAGTTCTGAAATATTTAGAAATAAAAAATAATGCACAAACACACACATGGGTTTGAACATGATGAAGCTAAATGGCTCTGGAAAATTTTTGTGTAATCATATCCTATGACTTGGCTAAAACAATCATTACAATATACCCAAAAAAAATCATCTATTTCTAAAAAATACAACTCTTATTTCCAAAGTAAACAAAAGGAATTTACAGTTTTTCATACTCTGTTACTTTGATACCCTATTGTCTGTACAATTTTTCAGTTCAAAAATTGTTATATTTTGTGTTTTCAAATTTTCTTAGCAGTGAAACAGTGTAATTTTTTGTCCAATTTCTTTTACAAATAAAATCCGAAGATTTTGTGGTTCTCAAGTGCTTCATGTTTTCAACACATTGTCCCAGTCAGAGCCTATGTTGGAGCCAAATTTGACTCAACTTTGAAACCCCCAAATTTAAATTTTTGGTTTCAATCAAATTGTTAATATTGTTGGTCATTGCTTGAGTTGTTGTGAGTAATTCAATTTTTCATTGGTTAAATTGATGAAGTCTAAACCTTGGTTGTTAATAAAGTGCCTCCTTTTATTAATCGAAAATCCTGAAAGAGAAAGGGCAAAGTTTTATTAATCAAAATCAAAAGCCAAAGATCGACCTTCATAAATTTTTCCTTGGGCCTAAAACCAATTAATAAAGTCCTTATATATCTTAGTCCTAAGTTGGTTAATCATTCCTCATGGTCTAAAAAAATACTTAGGGTTAAAACAAATATTAATTAAAAAACCCAAGGGTATGCACCCCATTAAGCTAACAAGCAAGCACCTCAGATTTAATCCAAGGGTCACGCTCGATCCAAAATAAATCGGACGACAGCGCATTAACAAAATCAAACCAAGGGATAAGTCAAAATTCAAAGCCATAGTCAAAGTTAAAAAGTTTGCATCTTAATTTTAATCGAGTGATAGCGCGTCATCATAAACAAGTCTAACAAAAGCACATTAAAAAATAACCCTATAATAAGACAAAGGGTCTAAAAGATTCTAACCCAAGGTTTTTAATCGAGCAAGTTGTCTTCGATCTAACGACAGTGCTTCATCGAGGAGTAAATCCAACGGATGCGCACTCGCTAATATTTTGAAGGATAAATCAAAGACCTTAAAATCAATGCAACTTCAACAAGATCAATGGATGCGTTGATCCCAAGATCAAATCAATGACCGTGCACTGTTCAAAGAGTCAAAAATTTAACGCAAGTCATGATGGTCAAAGGTTTCGATTAAACTATGAGTGAATCTAATAAATCGGATGACAGCACTTATGCATGTGTAAAATCAATGGTTGCACATCCTCTAAAGAGTCAAAGCTTTAAGAAGGTCAAAGCGGGTCAAGCCTCGAGCTAAGCAATGAGCAAGTCTGACAGATCGGACGATCATGCCCATGCAATGTCTAGATCAATGGTCGCACATGTTCCAAGTTAATCACCTGTTAAAATCAATATTAAAATAATGTGCTCCCATTGGATTAATCATTGGGCTGGTTATCGAGATCAAATGGTTGCGCTCGATCGATATTCAATCTAATGGTGGCACACTAATTAAAAATGCATTAAAGAGTGTTAAGATTTAGAAAAGATTAATTAAGGTTAATCATGTCATTAGCGAGGGTTTAATACGTTAGTTAATTCCCTCCTTTCGGCTTAATCATGATTAATATTATGCACCCTTGGTTAAACTAACTTGCAGGTTGACTAAATCCGATGACGGTGCTTGTCTCCACTCAGATCCGATGGCCGCGCCAAAATCATGAATGGTAAAAGAAAGGCAAAGGTAAAGATAAAATTAATTGTATTTAGTAAGGGTTTAATACATTGAATAATTCCCCCCTTTTTGGCTTAATCATGATTAATAGAAAATCAAAAAAATTTAACATTGACTATCTAGTGTGCATCTTATTAGCAATCTAATGACAGCTCAAAAACTAATCCAAGAATCGATGGATGCAAAGGCCTGTGGTGACGGCAAAATATTAAAATCTAAATAAAGATGTTTAAATCAGACGGTGACATTCATTCCTCCGTAGATCCAACGGTGCACATACGAAAAGGTGACCGAAGGTTAGTCTAAAGCATTGTTATTTCAAATGGTCGATTAATTAATCCAAGGTATGTATGGATTTTCCCATTTATTAAAGACTATGTGTGTATATATATGATCCAAAGGTCATGCCCCACCACAGTAAGATCTAACGGCGATCGCAAAATAAAAGTGCATGTATTTTATACCGCTTAATATGAGTTGTTAATGTTTAAAAATATAGAGATTAATATTGAATAATTATAATTAAACGAGGATTAATAAACCAGGATTATTTCAAGTGTTTATATGAGAGCAGGTACATTAACTATTGTACAAGTTTTGGAACATCAACGGATGCACTTCACATCAAATCAATCCAACGATAGCACATGATCCAAAGGTAAAACCAAAGGTACGTTTAAAATAGACACCTAATTAATCAAATATTAAACATTCTTAACAAGGGCATTAACACATTATTAATCAACATCTTCATCTTGATTAAACAAATGAAAAAGTTCAAAACATGCATCTTTTGGCTATCTAACCTACAGGTTTTAAAATATTTAACAAAGCGATACAATGAAGGTTGGTCGAAGCGACTGAACGTGGTCAAAACTCTAAAATATCAATAAAAATAAAATCACCATTGAATAACATCTTCAAAGCTTTATAAAATAACACTCTTATAGGTTTAAAAGTACCAAAAATAGCCATGATGGAACCTGTGAAGATTGCAAACCAGCAAAATTGGTAAAATCACCCGTAAGAAAGATTCAATGAACCAAGCCTCTGAAGAAAGGTAATTACTTCACAGAAACACCTTCAACATTATCAAGGTAGAAATAAAATAAGTGACTCGTTCACAACAAGGTACACTGAAAGACATTATGAAAATCAATAGCCAAGACGGAGTCAAAAATAGTACACACAGAAGCTATGAATCTAGAAGAATACTCATGGGAGGAAAGATTCGAAGAAATCGGAGAAAATCCCGTGTATAGTACCTTGTTAAGGACAAGGTAAACCAAATAAAATACAAATATTGACGCTCAAGAATGCCACCAAATCATGTATATCACTAGAATAATGGCATACCACAAGATAAGACTACAAAGCATAGTCATAGGCTTATAAATAAGAGACAGTAAGGAAGAGTTAAAGCATCAACAAAAGAAAACAATGGAGCATAAAGGATTCAAATACTATCATTTTATGTTCTACAAATACTTAAGGCGAAGGAAGCACGTGAAGAAAAAAGCATGGTTTCAATTTACAGAAAGTCATTCAATCCATGCTTCGACGGAATATAGTTACCAAGGGAGCACTTCGACGGAGTATAGTTATGGAAGCAAATTATAGATGCTTCTAGATCTTGTTGTCCATTCCCACCTTCTTCCTACTTACCACTTCCCCTCCTCCTCTTGGGCATTCCTCCTTGACCATCCTGACATTTTTCCTAGCATGTTGCCCTCGCCCACTATCACCTCTTACCATTTACTCCCCATCATTCCATCCATCAGACCCCCATCATCCTTTCTTCTTCACTCTAGCACGTGATCAATGTAACCATATATTTTTGCCACTTGCACGCCACTCCTTGTCTTCACCAACATGTTGGGTCCCCTCCGTACCTCATTTGAATTTCACGATGACAACTCGGTTGAGCCTTGACAGCAAATCATAGTGACCGGGAAAAGCAGAACAAAAATAAAAAATGTAAGGATGAATCCTTAGTTTCTAGGGCCAATTAAGAGAGCAAAATGGCCAAATTTTTCAATAGAAGAGCTCCCTTCAGTCCAATAATAGACCACTATAGTCAGTTCATAGCCACACCAGCTGAACAACATCAATTTTGGAATTTAATCAGATGCTGACAAGTGTACAACCAGGAATCAACCAAGAATAATAGAATCAAGAACAAGCAACTATAAAAGGAAGCAGGCAGTTCTAGATTATGCATCAAGAAATTAGAGAATAGCATTTTTGCTAAGAGGTATACTTGAGTACCTTGTTAGTTGTGTTGTATTTATTTGTATGTCTATTTTATTTTATTCATTCTTTCTTCCTCCCATTGTTGTGCAGGATCATATGATAGGAAAGTGTTCAAGAAGCTGAGAATATTTCCAGTTCTATTGAGCCTAGGATTCAAAGACTCTTCTGTTACCATATTGGAATAGGGAGAGTAGAAGAGACATGTTACATCATTTGAACAAAGTCTTCTTCATTGTATTGATTGTAATCTTTTGAGAAAAACAGAGTTAAAAGGCATTTTGCCCACTCTGTATGTCATCTTTCATGGATCAATACAATTCTGAGTTTTATTCCTGTCATTTCTTTGTCTCAGTACTGTGTGTCTCTCTATAATGGATTACATTATTTGAATGTATTATACACGTTTCTTTTGTTGGTTAACTTTTGGTTTTGTTACGATATTCAAATGAAATCAAGAACGCTAATTTTTATCTTCTCTATTCTCTCTGTTCATAATTAAAATTATTGTTAAATTGCTATAACAACCCAATGAATCTAGGCACCGGTCTACATAAGGCATAATAGTTGGTTGTTTTCATGCTTGGTCATTTTAATAAGAATACTTATAGTTTAATATAAATCTAGAGCTTGCAAATTAGAAGTTTAATTAAAGAATTGTCGTTGGGGTTTCCTTACCCATTTTGTAGTCTTCTTTAGCAATATTCATGTTTAAAAAAACATGAGGCAGGTCGACCAGAGCCTATAATAGCTCGTTGGTTTCAAATGGATTCTTGTAGCATGACAATTGAATTCCTACGGATGCAAGAATTGGTTCCAACAATTCCTTGTTTTTTTTATGCATGCTTTAGTGTCGTGGCTTCTTCCCATGCATATTTTATGGTTTCCTCATACTAAATTGTGTATTCTAATGTTTACTTCTACACCCCATAGTTCTATTTGTTTATCCCTTAATATGTACATCTAATTTTATTCATTTTCCTATCCTAGAGATTTATTCTTTCTTAAATGAATCTTCCTCCTATATTTCTAGCAATAACACTTCTTCATTATTGGTCATAGTGGCTTGATAGTTGAGTGAAGGGCTCATGAGAAAATGGTGTCCATTTTTATCATAAATAATAATAAATAGTCATTATAATATGATCCTACATGAAAAATACAATCCTACTTATTCATAGGGATTCTTCTTGCTTAATGGATTGATGATAAATGACCATGATACATAAATAATACCAAGATCAAGCAATAAATAGTTCAACATATTTCATGAACATGAATGGGATATTAATTCCTACCCAATATTTATATTTTATGCTTTTTCTCTTTTTGCTTTCATGGTTTCACAAAAATCTTTTTTTTTTGCTTGATCTCAAGTGCTTGCTTGGAATTCTTACTTGCTTGATTGAGTTGTAAGAGATTAGTGGGAGTGCTTGCTTGAACCTCCAAGTGCTTGGTTGGAGTAATTTCTTAGGCTTGCAAATTATTTCTCTATATTATTCTCAAGTGATTGCTTATATGCAACTACATCAACATGCTTAATGATCATAAATTACTAGCTATTGTCTTTATTGTGCACTACCTATTTTAGGTAGATGCCATTTTTTCTCTCCAATAGAGTATATGCTAAATTTTGTGTCACAAATATCAAATTTTATTGGTTGTACCATATACCTCTGTGCGAAGGGTATCATTCTACATGATGGTATCCATATCTACAAATTTACTCCTTAGAAAATTTTGCTTGAATGAATTGATTTTCCTCCATTTATTTTGTTAGTCTTACAATGACACTGAGAGGGGGGGTGAATCAGTGTAGCTCTTTAAACTTAAATTTACAGCTCTTAATACCGCAACAATTAAAACTTATTACTAGATACAACAAGTATAACAAAAGAGCATCACACAACACAAGATTTAACGAGGTTCACCAATGTGGCTACTCCTCAAAAATTGACTGCTTGGACTACCATCCAAATCCAGCCTTTGCAAAGCACCAACTTTACAATCAATTTACCAACACCCACTGGAAGGAGCACCAACCCCTTATTTATCTCGCACCAACAGAAAGGAGCACCAACCCCCTATTTATCTACAGGGCCAACAGGAAGGAGCACCACCCCTTATTTATCTCACCAAAAAAGGAGACCACCCTATTTAGATTTACAAAAAGGAGCACCAACCCCTGATGCCAAGCTACAACCTGGACTTCAATTTGAATCTATAAGTTTGATAGTAAGATACCTTTGCTTTTGCAAGACCCTAACTGGTCTTCTTCACCTTTGCATTCTCTATGCACTCTGCTCTCTCTACGCAATCACTTCGCACACTCTGCTTCGTTACAGTCAAACTTCACGATCGTCTTCTCCCTTTTGTGCACTCTACTCTCTTTGCAAATTTTGCACTTAGCATGATTCGACACGACTTGCTCTCTACGCACAACGACCGTATTTCACACACATTCGACCACTCTTCAATTCTCCAAACAACCCTCCTTTTATAACAATATTTTTTATGATGAAAACCCTAATCTTAGTCGACTATAAATCCTAATCTTAGTCGGCTTTCATAACAACTGTAAACCCTAATTTTAGTCAGTTGTCATCGGTCTTCGTCGGCTTCAACTCAAGAAGATGTTCGGTTTATCCATCGCTTGATGATTTCATTCTGGACAGACCCTGTAACCGCCATACTGACTTTTGATCACTCTTCATATTTTAGCAGTATGAAATCACTCTGTAACTACCCCTGTAAATGTCGTAGTGATGTCGGTCCACTGTCATACTTCTCATTTCAGTCGGGTTCTCCTTCTTGACTTGCGCATTTACGACCTATCATGAAATCATGACATTTTTGCCTCTGTAGCTTCTTTTGTTGTTGTTGCCATGAAAATACATGTCACGATATCATGACACTTTCACCTCCGTACGCTTTCTCTATTCTTTTGTCATGATATCATGACATTTCTGCCTCCGTAGACTTCATATTTTCTTTTGTCATGATATCATGACATTTTTGCCTTCGTATACTTCGTCTTTGCTTTTGTCATGATATCGTGACACTTCTGCTTCCATAGACTTCGACTTTGCTTTTGTCATGATATCATGACACTTCTGCCTCCGTAGTCTTCAACTTAGCTTTTGTCATGAAATCATGACACTTCTACTTTCATACTTAGCTTCTTTGCTTTTGTCATAAAATCATGACACTTCTGCCTTCAAAGTCTTCTTCTCTACTTTTGTCATGAAATCATGACACTTCTACTTTCGTACTTTACTTCTTTGCTTTTGTCATGAAATCATGACACTTCTACTTCTGAAGTCTTGCTTTCTGCTTTTGTCATGAAATCATGACAGTTCTACTTTCATACGCTTCCTCTCTTTCTTTTGTCACGAAAATGCGACATGTCGCGATATCGCGACACTTTTCAAACTTACTTTCTCTCTCCTATTTTAGTCGTGAAAATGTGACATGTCATGAAATCGTGACACTTTTCAACTTACTTTCTCTTTCCTTGAACTTGTCACAAAATCGTGACACTTTTTCCTCTTTCTCTTTCTCTTCCAACATGTCGTCGAAATCGTGACACTTTTTCCACTTGCTTTTCTCTTCCAACATGTCATCGAAATCGTGACACTTTTTCCTTTTTCTCTCTTCCAACATGTCATCAAATCATTTTTCTTTTTCTCTTCCAACATGTCACAAATCATTTTTCCTTTTTTTTCTCTTCCAACATGTCACAAATCACGACATTTTTCCCTTTTCTCTCTTCCAACATGTCACGAAATCGTGACAGTTTTTCCTCTTTTTCTCTCTCTTCCAACATGTCATCGAAATCCACATAGTTTTTCCTTTTTCTCTCTCTTCCAACATGTCACGAAATCATGATAGTTTTTCCTTTTTTTCTCTCTTCCAACATGTCACGAAATCGTGATAGTTTTTCTTGCTCGTCTTATATGTCGCGATATCGTGACACTTTTCTTACTTGTCTTTTTTCTTTGATCTTTTGCATATGGGCCACTTCGGTCTTCTTGGAAAATCACTGTACATACTCCGAATAACCTTTGAACTCCTGTCTTCTGCATCTGAATAGCTTTTGAACTTCCTGTCCACTTGCATCAACAGATCTATCTGACCGTGTTGACAACAATGACAATATTGTTGCTGCACCTTGCTCAACAATCTCCCCTTTGGAATTTTTGGCAACACATGTGCAATTTCCTGTAACTCTTCTCCCCCTTTGACAATAATACCAAAGGGCTACTGCAGACTCCCCCGAGTCCATGCACAACATTCTCAGGCAAAATTTATTACACTTAGCAAAAATCATGAACATGAGCAAAAAGATAATCAAATACTTAAATGCTCCCCTGAGAATGTGATCCCTGTAGCTAGTCAATTCTTGGGAAGTGTGACCACTCCCAATTTATTGCGAAGGTACTCAAAAACTTCCTTGGGCAATGGTTTTGTGAAGATATCTGCTACTTGCTCTGTAGTTGGAACAAAATCCAACTTAACCTCACCTTTCGCAACTTTCTCCTTCAAAAAGTGATACCGGATAGCAATGTGTTTTGTGCGTGAATGCATAACCGGATTCTTGGAGATGTTAATGGCACTGGTGTTATCACACTTAACTGATATTGGCTCACTGAAGCTAATACCAAGATCTTTCAAGGTTTGTTTCATCCACAATACCTACGTACAACATGTTGTCGCTGCAATATATTCTGCCTCTACTGTCGATAAAGAAACTGACTCTTGTTTCTTACTGTGCCACGCGACCAATCTGTCTCCAAGATAGAATGCACCTCCACTGGTACTCTTTCTGTCATCGACACCTCCTGCCCAATCTGCATCTGAATACGAAATAAGGGTGAAGTCTTTACCTTTCGGATACCATAACCCATACTCCATAGTACCCTTGAGGTACCGAAGAATCCTCTTCACTACTGTCACATGAGTCTCCTTGGGATTAGCCTGAAATCGTGCTACCATGCATACTGCCTGCAAAATATCTGGTCTGGTAGTTGTCGTGTACAGTAAGCTCCCAATCATAGATCTGTACATGGTTTGATCAACAGGTGGAGATTTGTCATCCTTGCTCAACTTGCAACCTGTCGTCATGGGAGTGCTAACTGGCTTACAATCCTCCATTGTGAACTTTTTTAACATCTCTTTCACATATTTAACTTGAGAAATAAATATGCCCTTCTTATTTTGATTAACTTGCAACCCGAGGAAATACGAAAGTTCACCAATCATTGACATTTCAAATTCTTTCTGCATCTTATTTGCTAAATCTTTACATGACTCATCTTTGTTGCTGCCAAATATGATATCATCTACGTATACAACAAGAACAATAAGATGCCCATTTTCTATTTTGACATACAAATTACTATCCACCATACCTTTCTTAAACCCTTGTTGAGTGAGATAGTTGTCTAGCCTTGCATACCATGCTCGGGGTGCCTGTTTTAAGCCATATAATGCTTTCTTCAACTTGCAAACCAAGTTGGGATCATCACCAAGTTGGAAACCATCTCGGTTGCTCAATATAAACCTCTTCTTCAAGTTTCCCATTCAAAAATGCTGATTTCACATCCATTTGATAAACTTTGAAATTCTTGTAGACTGCTAAAGCCAGAAACATTCTAATTGCCTCTAGTCTAGCTACTGGTGCAAAAGTTTCCTCAAAGTCAATGCCTTCAACTTGTGCATAACCCTTACATACCAATCTTGCTTTATTTCTGACTACCTGTCCGTCTTCATTCAATTTGTTTCAAAAAATCCATTTAGTCCCGATTATATTTTTATTTGCAAGTCTAGGTACTAACTCCCAAGTTTCATTTTTCTCGATCTGATCTAATTCTTCATTTATTGCCTTCATCCAACTTTCATCTTTGCTTGCGTCAGCAACATTTTTGGGCTCAATGTTGGATAATAGAGAGTAGTTACTTACTACTCTTCTTCTTGTCTGAACACCAACTTTGGGGTCTCCAATTATTTGCTCTCTAGGATGATTTTTCTGCCAGCTTTTGAATTTCTTATTTTCTTCCACTTCTGAATCACAACTTAAATCATCTCGAGTCAATTTTCTGTATCTTTTCCATTTCGTTTTCCTCATCTCCTTCAATAACCTCTTCATAAATTGGGTAGTTCTTTTCATAGCTAATTACTCGTTCTCTACCTTCATCAAATTTAACATCGACACTGTCCACAATTTTCTTTAGCCTCTTGTTGTAGCATTTGTAAGCTTTGCTTTTTGATGAATAACCAACAAAAATACCTTCATCCGCTCTATCTTCAAACTTACCAAGATTATCTTCAGTTCTTTTGATGTAGCACTTGCTGCCAAAAACTTTGAGGTATTTTGTTGTTGCCCTTTTACCGAACCACAACTCATAAGGAGTTTTGCTTTCATGTGTTCTCAGCATGTACCTATTTTGGATATACACCGCAGTATGGACTGCTTCTTTCCAAAATCTGTCTGCTACTCTGCTTTCAGCCAACATAGTCCGTGCCATTTTCTGCACTGTCCTGTTCTTTCTTTCTACCACTCCATTCTGCTCAGGTGTCCTGGCTGCTGAAAACTGTCTCCTAATACCGTATTTTTCATAGTACTCTGTAAACTCCTCTCAAATGAATTCTCCTCCTCTATCTCGATCTTAAACATTTGATCCTCTTTCCTGTTTCATTCTCAACTTGGTTTTTGAAAGTCTTGAACATTTCAAAAGCTTCTGATTTATGCTTCAAGAAAAATATCCATGTCATTCTGGAATAGTCATCAATGCACAACATAAAATATTTGTCACCATTTATGCTTTGTGTTCTCATGGGTCCACATAAATCAGTGTGTATTAGTTCCAAAGGTTTGCTTGTGTAGTACTCTTTTGTTTTGAATGTGACTCTAGTTTGCTTCCCCTTTTGGCATGAAGCACAAATGTTGTTTGTAGGTTTGTTGATGGTGGGAATATCTCTCACTACCCTTTTTGAGTTGATTTTTACTAGATTATCAAAACTGATATGACCGAGTCTCTTGTGCCACAACCAATTTTCTTCTTCCTGTCCAATAAAACAAGCTCCTTCTGAAGTCTCTGAGAGCGTGTACAAGTTGTCCAGATGTCCTTGATCCAGCTTGCTATCAATTTTCCACTATTTGTTTTTCTCGACTTCACAACCCTGCTTCTTAAAAACTACTTCATGACCTTTATCACAAATCTAACTTACGCTCAACAAGTTATGTTTCAAACCATCCACAAACAAGACTTCTTCTCGACTTAATTTTTCCGTCACTAATTTTAACTGAACCTTTGCCAACTATCTTAGCTCCATCATTATTTCCAAACTTTATTGAACCACCTTCATATTTCTGTAACTTCTCAAATTTTTGTTTGTCACCTGTCATATGACTGGAGCATCCACTATCAAGTATCCATGGTACATATTTATTCTATGCTTTAAATGTTGTTTGTACGATTAAGGATTCCTTTTCTTCCTTAAGTCGCTCTTTTTCTTTCCACTCCATTTTGATAGTAGTTTTGGGCTCTTGTTTTGCCTTTCCCTTATCAATAGCTTGTGCATGTTTTTCGAGAAGTTTTCTATTTTGTCTCATCCTATTTGGTTGAAATTTTCTTCCCTAAAACTGATTTGATGCAAATGTACTTCTACAGTTTCTTGCAATGTGCCCAAAATTATGACAGTTATAACATTCTACTGTATAATTCATCAGAGGAGAAAAAGCATTTCTACCGGTGAAATTCCTTGGTCTTACATTATATTTGTAGTCCGAGATTTTATGTCCATAGCCATTGCATTTAAAATAGAAACCAGAAAAGGGATAATTGAACCTGGGTGATGGTCTTTGCCATGTTGTCGTAGGAGCCATAGGTCTTCTTCTTCTTTGATGTGTGACATTGGTGAATCCATCATTGTCAATTCTCCTTTCATGCCTGGCATTATTGCTTTCTTTTGCATGAGACATTTTTCCTTGATCAACCTATTTCTTATCTTCATTCTTTATGGATTCTACATTTCTGGCCTTTGATCCATTTGATGATTCTCCTTCGACGAAACCTAGACCAAATTTGATGCCTGCAGGCCTTTGGTCATTTATAATCTTATCCAGCTTCATAGAACTTTCTTCGCATTTGTGATAGCAACTAATTTTGTGATTCATCTCTTCTATCTGCATCCGTAAACCAACATTCTCTTCTTCTAGTTTGCAGCAATAATCTATTTTCATGGTAATTTGTACTTCGAGATCTTCAGATATTTTCTTGTATTCTTCTGTCTATACTTTCAGACTGGTTATGATTTCATTTGCATCCTCAAGCTTTTTTGAAATTTTCTTATTCTTTTTCCTCTCTATTTTCCACTCTTCAAGTGCAGAGATCAACTCACCTTCTAGATCTACTTCAGCCTCAGGGTTTTCACCACATACTTCAGAGTTCACTCCTTCCTTTTCTGATTTTACTTCTTCAAATGCCATGAAAAGAGCTTCACCTATTTCCTCTTCAGAATCCTCTTTGGTAATTTTTTTTTTTTTTTGATTTTTAAAATGTATCCAAATTCTCGAGAACGGTAATTAGATCCGATCAAACAATGGTGTTTTATTTGATGAGAAGCCTTCACCACCTGCCATTGTGTTACTTCCAAGATCACCCTAGCCGGTTAAGCTTGTACAGGAACTTAGCTCTGATACCAATTGTTAGTCTTACAATGACACTGAGAGGGGGTGAATCAGTGTAGCTCTATAAACTTAAATTTATAGCTCTTAATACCGTAACAATTAAAACTTATTACTAGATACAACAAGTATAACAAAAGAGCATCACACAACACAAGATTTAACGAGGTTCACCAATGTGGCTACTCCTCAAAAATTGACTGCTTGGACTACCATCCAAATCCAGCCTTTGCAAAGCACCAACTTTACAATCAATTTACCAACACCCACTAGAAGGAGCACCAACCCCTTATTTATCTACACCAACAGAAAGGAGCACCAACCCCTATTTATCAGCACCAACAGAAAGGAGCACCAACCCATTGGGCCAATTTATCTACACCAACAGAACAAGGAGCACCAACCCCTGCGATGCCAAAGCACAACCCTAGACTTCAATTTGAATCTATAAGTTTGACAAGAGTAAGATACCTTTGCTTTTGCAAGACCCCGACTAGTCTTCTTCACCTTTGCATTCTCTCGCACTCTGCTCTCTCTGCAATCACTTCGCACACTCTGCTTCATTACATCAAACTTCACGATCATCTTCTCCCTTTTTGCACTCTACTCTCTTTGCAAATTTTACACTTAGCATGATTCGACACGACTTGCTCTCTATGCACAATGACCGTATTTCACACACATTCCAACATCTCTCAATTCTCCAAACAACCCTCCTTTTATAACAATATTTTTTATGATGAAAACCCTAATCTTAGTCGGTTGTAAATCCTAATCTTAGTCGGCTTTCATAACAACTGTAAACCCTAATTTTAGTCGGTTGTCATCGGTCTTCGTCGGCTTCAACTCAAGAAGATGTTCGATTTATCCATCGCTTGATGATTTCATTCTGGACAGACCTTGTAACCGCCATACTGACTTTTGATCACTCTTCGTATTTTAGCAGTATGAAATCACTCTGTAACTGCCCTTGTAAATGTCGTAGTGATGTCGGTCCACTATCATACTTCTCATTTCAGTCAGGTTCTCCTTCTTGACTTGCGCATTTACGACCTGTCATGAAATCGTGACATTTTTGCCTCTATAGCTTCTTTTGTTGTTGTTGCCACGAAAATACATGTCACGATATCATGACACTTTCACCTCCGTACGCTTTCTCTATTCTTTTGTCATGATATCATGACATTTTTGCCTCCGTAGACTTCATCTTTTCTTTTGTCATGATATCATGACATTTTTACCTCCGTATACTTCGTCTTTGCTTTTGTCATGATATCGTGACACTTCTGCTTCCATAGACTTTGACTTTGCTTTTGTCACGATATCGCGACACTTCTACCTTCATAGTCTTCAACTTAGCTTTTGTCATGAAATCATGACACTTCTACTTTCGTACTTAGCTTCTTTGCTTTTGTCACAAAATCATGACACTTCTGCCTTCAAAGTCTTCTTCTCTGCTTTTGTCATGAAATCATGACACTTCTACTTTCATACTTTACTTCTTTGCTTTTGTCATGAAATCATGACACTTCTGCTTCTGAAGTCTTGCTTTCTACTTTTGTCATGAAATCATGACAGTTCTGCTTCATACGCTTCCTCTCTTTCTTTTGTCACAAAAATGTGACATGTCACGATATCGCGACACTTTTCAAACTTACTTTCTCTCTCCTATTTTAGTCACAAAAATGCGACATGTCACGAAATCGTGACACTTTTCAACTTACTTGTCTCTCTTTCTTCGAACTTGTCATGAAATCATGACACTTTTTCCTACTTTCTCTTTTTTCAACATGTCACGAAATCGTGACATTTTTCCACTTGCTTTTTCTATTTCCAACATGTCATCAAATCGTGACATTTTCCACTTTTTTCTCTCTTCCAACATGTCACGAAATCATGACTTTTCTTTTTCTCTTCCAACATTAAATTGAATTTTCCTTTTTCTCTCTTCCAACATGTCGAAATCGAATTTTCCACTTCTTTTTCTCTTCCAACATGTCGCGAAATCGTGACAGTTTTTCCTATTTTTTCTCTCTTCCAACATGTCACGAAATCGTGACAGTTTTTCCTGCTTTTTCTCTCTCTTCCAACATGTCACGAAATCGTGACAGTTTTTCTTGCTTTTTCTCTCTCTTCCAACATGTCACGAAATCGTGATAGTTTTTCCTGCTTTTTCTCTCTCTTCCAACATGTCGCGAAATCGTGACAGTTTTTCTTGCCTGTTGTATATGTCGCGATATCGTGACACTTTTCTTACTTGTCTTTTTTCTTTGATCTTTTGCATATGGGCCACTTCGGTCTTCTTGGAAAATCACTTGTACATACTCCGAATAACCTTTGAACTCCTGTCTTCTGCATCTGAATAGCTTTTGAACTTCCTGTCCACTGCACCAACAAATCTATCTGACTGTGTTGACAACAATGACAATACTGTTGCTGCACCTTGCTCAACATATTTATCCTTTAGAATGCTCATCTCTCATTGATGATGTTCTATATCCTTTTTTGATACTTGGATATTTACAACAGCTACATAGTTATTGGATAAAATATGTTTTCTTGATTTCCTTGGACATATATTAATAAAAAATACTAGTTTTTCTTAATTGTTGAAATACAAATCCATATCAAGTGAAAAATAAACCTTCTTCATGATTGTACCCTAAATTTTCAAACTTCTTGTTTCCATTTCTAATAGCATCAATTATAAAACTAAAAACATGTTTCATGGTTGCTTTGACATAATATCTCTATGCAAAAATGTGAGTGGTGTCACCTACTATGGTGGAGTATTTGAGCACACACATGACCTTAATGTTGGTAGTGATCATACTCTATTTGCTTGAAGTGATCTATCTATAAATCAACTTTAATGACTTTGAGTTTCTATCACATGAATCTTCTTTAACTTTTGATTTCCTTTTAGAAAGTTCTTTCTTGCACTTGACAATTAAATTCTCACTACACATGGTAGTACTTGGTTCTTTTTTCTATGTTGCTTGCATGGATGGAGATACCAACAAAACTAGGATAAATGACCTTATTTTTCATATGGATCATAACAAAATGGAAATATAAAAATTTTGTGTATACATTTTCTTATGGTTATTTACTTACTCTTTTATCCATTGCTGGAACTTGGATTCAACTTGTCGAGTCCTCTTCTTTGGAAGGTCGCTATTTTGGAGATGCTTAGAAATTTTATCAGGATCCTTTGATGGTGCTATTACATCCTTTGTGCAAAATATTTGAAAGGGTAGCTTGTCCTTATTTTTTAAAAGTATATCTTCATTGTTCTTTGAGCACTCACCATGCTTTGGTATCCAACCCTAATTTTTGAAGGCCATTCCATTACCTCAATGACATGAGTTGATTTCTTGGACATTGCTTCCAAGCCCTAGAACCTTAATGTCATATTTTATTCATTACATTGGGGCCAATAATATTTGTATTTTGATTAAAACTTGAAAAATATGGATTTTGATTACTTACCATGGTCTCTTTGGTCATGGTACATGTATGTTTAATGGAAATATACTCTTTCCTTTGTATTTTATCACATGCTTGTTAGAATTGAGATAAAAAAAATTCCATGGATGATCGCATAGAGTACATTTGATATGCTTCATATAGATACATTCCTTATATTTATTTTTGTAACATGCTAAATATCACCAATTCTAAAACTAATAGAATCTGTGCAAAGTTTCCTTTTACTATTGATATGAAGAGAATGTTACAACAAAGTCTCTTTAGAGATAACTTTTTCTTTCTCTTTCAAAGTAACTATAGGTGAACTTGCAGAGGCTTTTTGATACCCTCAATATAGGTGGGCTTTTGTGTATGTGTGCCACTGGTTATATGCTTTAAGATGTCCTTTATACCTGCTTTTGGTCTACAAAAAAAGGTTACTTCATTTTGGGACCTATCATTGATCAGATCCCATGTTTATGAAGACAAATCAACATGAAATAATGTTGTAAGAACTATTTAGAATTGATGCATACCTGATTTGGAGATACATACTTGTTGTAGTTCTGGTTTGCATGGTGGGGTGTGAACTAGATTCTAGGTTCACATGGTAGGGTGCAAACTGGAATTTTGTTGATTGTTGATGAAATTTGTTATCTGGATGTGTTCTAGATAATTTTTGTTGTTGTTTTTCAGGTGCAAAATTATCAGAAAAGGTTTTGGTACAATTTTGGTAGAGTTCTGGTAAGTTGACTAAAAAGGAGAGAGAATAATGATGTAAATGATCCTCCATTTATAGAGGAAGCCAAGGTTAGGGGGAATTTATATGTATTAAACTCTAGTTTAGATTGTTACCAGGGTAAAGTTAGGGCTATGAAGTGGCATGCTTAGTCATCTCTTCATGTACCCTAAGGGAAATATCTTAGGTGCACACATGTGTGAGCTAGGATTAGGGTTAACCTTTATTAGCTAATACCTAGGTTAGATGGAGGTTAGGTTAGGTATCTTAGAAAATATCCTAACTAAGTGGGTGCACACATGTGTGAGGGTAGGATTAGGACTAATATTGCATTTAATCCTAATTAAACCTACATAAGTGATAAAGTGCATTTTAAGTGAAAATTCACTTGCAAATTAGAATTGTAATTAGCATAATTAGGGTTTTTTAGAGGGAATGGTCCCATGGAGACCCTAATTAGGTGTAGGAAAGGGTGTAGGTGGCCTTAAGGGGCTTGTAGGTGGACTAGGGGGTTTTTTGGGTGCATTTTGTGTAGTTTTGTAGGTTTTTGAGGCCATGATGGCCTACGATGGCCTATGATGATCTACGATGGCCTATGATGACCTACAATGGCCTATGATGGTCTAAAATGGCTTATGATGGCATACAACAACCTATGATGACCTATGGTAGTCTACAATGTCCTATGATGGCCTACGATGGCCTAAGATGACCTAAGATGGCCTAAAATGGCCTATGATGGTCTATAATAGCCTACAATGTCCTATGATGGCCTATGGTGGCCTACGATGGCCTATGCAAGCCTATGATAGTGTATGCAAATCTACAAATATTTATGTAAGCCTACAAGTAACTACAGATGATCATGTATGACTTTTGGGTGTCTAAATTTATCTATTTTTGTGCTATGCTCTGTAGAACATAATTTAGTACAAAAATATGATGGAAGAAGGTGGTGAAGTGGTCATAAGGATGAAGAATACATGGATGAATGAATTTGGGTGATTATGAATGAAACATGATGGTGAAGTAGGTTATTTTTCCAATTTAGTATAGTATTTTGCAATATCATACTAGTTGTTTATGATGGCAACTCATGACTACTTTACTTTTGTGTCTAACGACCTCTTAGGAGCTATCAAGGGGTACAATAACCTCTTGGGAGTCGTCGAGGGGTATAGCAGCCCAGGTTGCAAAAGGTAATTTGAAATTTTGTCCTTTTTTGAGTGGTAAAAACCATTATTAAGCCTTGAGGATCCCCAAGGTGGGTCATATGGTCTGAAAATGTGTCCATATAGGTAGCCTCCTCAAAATGATGTGTTTTAGGTGTCTATATATGCCCATTTTGGGATGCATTGTGTGAAAGTAGAACGTTGAGCAAAAATATATGACCTAAAACTAAATTGAATGTTGATTGATGTTCATTGATCTGATCAAATCTAGATGCCCCAATCATGGAAAGAGCATGTAATTTTTCATCATTGCTTTTGACAAGTTCAAGAACTTGATTTTGGTAATATGTGGGGGATTGAAAGACAATATTAAGTCTAATCCTAGCCTTAGCAGAAATTAGGAGATAAGCTTAAGTCTAATCCTAGCCTTAGCGGCAATTAGGAGATAAGATTAATTCTAATCCTAGTCTTAGCGATAATTAGGAGTCAATCTTAAGTATAATCCTAAGCCATAGCGATAATTAGGAGATAAGCTTAAGTCTAATCCTAGCCTTAGCAGTAATTAGGAGATAAGCTTGAGTCTAATACTTAGCCTTAGTGGTATTGGCAATCAGGTAGTGTAGCTGCCCAGTTTGTTTGATTTTTTTTTTTTGTTTGCTTGTCCCAAGCAAGGAGGGTGCATGATTGTATTCAAAAATGATTCTTGGATGAATGCACTTAGCGATGATTGAGTATTTGATTATTGATTTGATTATGAATTTTGCAATTATATGACTACCCCATCAAGCGATGAGTTGATGAGGAGATGAAAATTAATGAAAGTGATGAGTCGCTTGACCAAGATGACTTGTTTGGGCTTTGCTAGGACCTTTACAAATATGAAAGGGGAAATCCTATTATAGCTATGATTTCAACCATTTAATTTTTTTTGACCAAAGGAGTTATGTGCCTTTGGAGATTTTTGAATTGATTTGACCAAAGGGGTTAAGTGCCTTTGGAGTGTTTTGAAATTGACCAAAGGAATTTGGGTACCTTTGAAGCATTTTTGAATTGATATTACCAAAGGGCTTAGGTGCCTTTGGAGCTGGTTTATTGCTTATATTATGTTATGCATGGATGCACTTATGAATGCAATCATAAATTATGGATAAATGTCTGGATATTTTAGCATGTATGCATAGATGTAAATTGTATACCTAGATGTATGCATGTATGTTATGTGCTAAATACATGATGATACACAATTTGATCTTCTTGTGTATTTTCTAAAACATAATGAATAAATCTAAGATGCAAAGCAACCTAAGTATAAGCACCACAAAATGTATGAAAGTCATGAATCAAAATGTCAATATTTTCACAAAAAGTCATACATTTGAATCTGAGTTGTATGGAATGATATGGTGAAAAGTAAATTATGGATGTAAAATAATGAAATGTTAGGTCACAACAAGGTCTTTCATGAGACTCAAACACCCTAGTTTATCAATCAAAAATTTTATAATGGCTATACATGACTCTATAAGATAAAAATTTTCTAAGAAGACCGAGATATTCAATATCCCTATGTAAGCATGTGTTGTTCATTATTATGCATAAGACTACCTTATTGTCAGGAAAGTTTCGTGCAACCCATTACTCTAATGAGGATCATATTATGGTCATTGTATCCTGATTTTGAACGTAGTTGGACTAGACTACTAGGTAATACAAGCCATCAAAATCTAGCTCAACCATAAGCCAACATTGATTTGTACAAAATAAGATCGCTAATATGATAGACATATCACCATGCATAAAGCTCCTCCATTTCCAGGCAGATTTCATTCAACCCATTATTGTAATGGAGATTTCCCCATGGCTTGTGAATAACTAAGGATTCCAAGGATTCAAGCTCTTTACCCCATTATTTCATTTTGATTATTTGGGATACTTGCTCATGCTTAGTGGTGAAAACCACTATTTTTTGTTTTTAGCAAGGGATTTACTTAGTGATGAAAATCACTGTTTATTTTGCATTTTTTGAGAGTTTTCTCATTTTGTGTAAGAGCAAGGTGATTTTTTGGGTAGGGGGGAGTGTTAAGTGGTAATTTTACTCGATTGCAAAACCACACTCAAATTTAGTATTTTGATTAGAAAACACTCTCTTGCAAAAAAATAGAAATTTCTCCAAGGTTCCTTTTACTTAATGTGTGTTTGTATGCTTATGAAAAGTTTATCAAATAAGTGCTAGAATACCTTAATGATGTGCAAGAAACTGTTAACAAGGGGCATGTTTTGGTATAATTTTGCTATGCTATTGATTGTTCATGAAAGTTAAAATATTAGAAAATGTTATTGGCCCTCATATGACCATGATGAAAAGTAATTTAATTCCTTTTATCTTGAAGTATTCTAGGTAGATTTTATATTCTTTTGTTAAGGAGATTTTAAATAAGATTTATTTACTTTCAAACCTTGTTTTGAGCATGAAACAAAATATTAAGATCTATCTCTAAAATGTGAATCTGAAATGATGAGTGAATTCATTTTTATCTAAATTCATGGATGGATTTTATCTTGCTTTGTTAAACTTTAAGCATGAAAGAAAATAACATAAATGACTAACTCTGAAATGTAATAGCCTTTGATATGCCATATAAATTACCCCCCTTTAATGAAATTGAAATTTTCATAAAGAGAAGTTAATTTATTGCTTGTAGTACAAAAATACAAGGCCTAAAATTTTATCCTCACTTAAAAATGTGAAATCCTATAAAATTTTGAAACTACAAAATTCCTTTAAAACTATGAACTTTATAAATTTTTGGAATTTCGAATTTGCTTCAAAATAACATTAAAATTGCTTAAAATAAAACATTAAAGCTTATTCTTCACATCCATGCATCTCTTTTTGGAGTTTTATTTTTTTTGTTATTTTTTATTTTATTTGTAGAATTTTAAAATTAATGAAAAAGGGTAAGTTAGTAAGTTAGAGAAAAATAAAAATAAAACTTGAAATTCTAGAATATGGACCAAAATGTGGAAAAAGGACCAAAGAGAGATACTATAAACTATCCCCTATCCTATAGAAAATATTAGATCCCAAACACCAAACAAAAACCAGGTTAGACCTGCATCCACACAATCTAAATCTGGTTATGGCGAGATTCTAAGGAGTAAAAAAACATGCATTAAAATTATCTCTATGATGCTACCAGATTCCTGCATAAAACACCATAAAAATAGTTCCAATACATATAAAAATATGTGCAATAAAATCATTTATTGTATTCAAAACCTATTTTTCTACATACAAAATATGGAAAAATGTTGACAACAGCCAAGGATCATTCCAATCTACTTTCCATCCTCCTATTCCCAAAATTTCTAGCCCTCTTTCCCACCTTTGCATTGATTTTTAAAATTTCAATATGGCCTTTTCATTTCATTTTTCTTCGTTAGGCTTCAAAACATTTCATTTCAAACTTCTTCACCTTCATGTTCTGGTCTCTTTTTCTTTGTAATCGAAATACCCCTGATTAGGGCTATTTCTATAATGTTCTATTAGACTATTTGGTATTCTATTTTTTATTAAATGACTTCAATATTTCTATTAATAGCTCATTCGTAGCTGAGCATGCCATTTTTCATATTCAACATATGTTATTGAATAGATGCCTTAGCTACATCAACTATACGTGTGAGCCTGTGTAGGCATTTCACCAATACGATATTCGCCATATATGACTAATTCTTTCCATCATGGCTTTAATCAGCTATCACTGGCTTCACCATATCTCAACAATAAGCCTCCTCAGTGTATGCACGGAGCTTCAGGAAACACATGTGTGTGGTGTCTTTCGATGGGTGAAGGTATTCAACTAATGTATTGTAGATATAATCATATTTACAATGTTATATCTATCCCAAAATAGAGTCCACCACTTATCTCCTTCTATGTTCACCAGTATCAGATGCATTCATTTTATTGATAATTGGTAGGACATTTTCTTTAGGGAACAATATGAGAAACTCTCGTATGCTACACCATACGTCCAACATGACTACACAACATCGAACGTCAACCATCCATTTCATGGGTCCAAACAACAATTTAATGATTACATTGATGCCCATAAAATAGTTTTTGGTTTATCAATCGTATTTTCCAGAATTAACCATAGGATACCATGCAATAATAATTGTTTAATCTATATTAGATTTTGTTTTCAAAAATTAACATATTATCCATGCCTGCTGCTTGTGATGAACATCCTCTAGTCCATGACCTTGGTCTCTATGATTTTATGTGATCCGACACCATGATATATGATGATATGTGACACATCTTCTATAAATCTGAGCAGTTGCATGAATTAGACAACATGACCATAAACCAAACGATACCTCTTCTAAAAAATAAATAGCCTGATAAACACACCCACTGTGATTAATATAGCCCAACACATGAGGTTTCAATGTGACACAAGTTTTAATGAGCTAAACAACACCCAGTACCATTAATTATGGATGCACCAGATTCTCTCAAATCCATGATTCAAAATAAAGGAAACACAATACTACATTTTGCGTCCATGCATGGTTCTTTTTCTTATGGTGCTCTTTTGGTGTTTCAACAACCACACAATGACTTTGGTGAAAGGGAAAGAAAATAAAAGATATGATAGTGGTAATCCACATCCCCAGAATACATATTGTAGTAATGCTCGAGTGTAGCTGGAATCGACCATCTTTATGGATCCCTCCATCATTAACCCAAATTCTGATAATGGATGCATAAAATATTTGTATTTTCTAGTGTGCAAGAATAGAAGCCTCGCCCATGACTGCCTCATACTCTTTTGATTATCATATTCTTAGCAACAAATACCAGTGCATGAATGTTAGGAA
Source organism: Wollemia nobilis (assembly GCA_028583015.1). Taxonomy (NCBI): domain Eukaryota; kingdom Viridiplantae; phylum Streptophyta; class Pinopsida; order Araucariales; family Araucariaceae; genus Wollemia; species Wollemia nobilis. Next base: position 14,059,787 of record JAQPPZ010002556.1, read on the forward strand.
CCTACTATTGAAATAAAGCTCACACACACAAAATACTGAAAGATAACTGAAATACATGCAATAACAGAATAATACTATGCAGAAAGTAATTACGAAATTGAAACAATCTCACAAATAACTCAGAATCGTAGGCCTCTTCGAGGGGGCAACCTCCTTCAATATTTCATTAACTTGCAAAAAGATGATTCGTACATGGCTTCATAGCTTTTTAAAGAAAGACTTCATGCAAACCCTAACCCTAGGCTCAAGAGTTGGCTTACATGCAAAATGCCACTCGAGCTAGAATCTTCTACCAAATGTCGGTTACAATCTTGATAACGGTTACATCAAATGGCCCCACTTGGCTAGGAGCATAACATACCACGTACATTACAAAATAACATTATATATGGGATCCCCCACGTTGGAAGTGGGTCATTACATAATAATGAGAATTACAAAATAACGTTAGGATGGGATCCTAACATGTCCTTCCCCTTCAAAAAGCTTTGTCCTCAAAGCTGAAGGTGAGGAAACTGGTGCTGGAGCTGATGGAGAGATTCCCATGTAGCATCTTTTAGCTGGAGTCCATGCCACTGAACAAGGACTTCAGTAATGGTGTGATTGCGAAGAGTGTGAGTCCGATGATCCAATAGTTGTTCGGGTTCAAGCAAGATAGAACCTTCTTCATCTAACTCTGGGAGTGCAGATTGAACCTGTACCTGATTTCCCACCACCTTTTTGAGAGCAGAAACATGAAAAATAGGATGGAGCTTGGATGTAGGTGGAAGAGCCAATTTGTAGGCTATGGCACCAATCCATTGTAACACCTGATAGGGCCCATAGTACTTTACAATAAGCTTCTAGCATCTACGAAGCTGGAGGGACAACTATTTGTATGGTTGCAAGTGAAGGAAAACCATATCACCCACATCAAAACTACGCTCAGAACGGTGTTGATCAGCCTGTTGGTGCATCCGATTCTAGGCTACCTCCAAATTCAGCTTCAATTGATGGAGGACATCAGCATGCTGACTGAGAGTAGTGTCGACTGCATGGACCTTGGAGCTACCTAGAATGTAGGAGGAAGACGTCGGTGGAGGGCACCCATAAACTACCTCAAAAGGGGTAACCTTGGTGGTTGTGTGATAGGAAGTGTTGTACCACCACTCGACCAAAGGAAGCCATCTCGCCCAATGCGTAGGATGATCTGAGGAAAAGCAATGAAGGTAGGTTTCCAAACATTTATTGACAATCTCCATCTAGCCATCCATTTGTGGATGATACACTGAACTCATCTTGAGCTGAGTCCCCTGCAACTTAAACAATTCTTGCCAGAAGTGACTAGTGAAGGTTGGGTCATGATCGGACACGATGGAGGAGGGTAGACCATGAAGGCGAAAGATAGAATCAAGGAAAATTTGGGCAATGGTGGAGGTTGTGTAAGGATGGGAGAGGGGACAAAAGTGAGCATACTTCGAAAGATGATCCACTACCATGAAGATAATATATTTGCCACCAGACTTAGGTAAGCCTTCAATAAAATCCATAGAAATATCTGTCCAGACCTGGTCAAGAATGGGCAAGGGTTGAAGAGTGCCTGGAGAACGCATTGTTTCACCTTTCATCCATTGACAGGTATCACAAGCTACCACAAATTCATGAATATCCTTTTTCATACCCTTCCAAAAAAAGTGTGCTTGAGCCGTTCATATGTTTTGAGAAATCCTGAATGGCCAACAGATGGAGTAGCATGCAGTTCTATCATGAGAAGTTCCCGTAGTGAGGACTTGTGGGGAACAACAAGGCATTGGTGGTAACGCAAATCCTGGCCATCCCAAGTGTATCCTGGACATGAAGTAGGCTCAGTGGATAGGGAAGCAACCAAAGTCTGCAATTCAGAATCCTGAAGTACCTCCTGGCGTAAAGAATCGATCCATTGGGGGATCGGCAATGAAATGGCACACAACATACTGAGAGCTTCAAATTGGTGAGAGAGAGCATCAACCACAACATTCTCCTTACCCTTCTTATAGGTGATATCATAATCATAGCCCATGAGTTTAGAGACCCATTTTTGTTGTTCAGGGGTGGCAACCCATTGCTCCAAAAAGTATTTAAGACTCTGATGATCTGTTTTAATGGAGAAATGATGCCCAATGAGATACGGTCACCAATGGGTTACGACATGCAGAATTGCCATCATCTCCTTGGCATAAGTGGATTTTCCCAAATTACGGCTAGAGAGAGCTTTACTAGTGAAGGCCAAGGGTCTCCCTTCTTGCATCAACACTGCCCCAATACCACGACCTGAAGCATCGCTTTCAATAACAAATGGTTTGGAGAAATTTGGCATGGCCAAGATAGGCGTAGTGGTCATGGCATGCTTCAATTCTTGGAAAGCCTATTCAATGGGTCCTGTCCAAGTAAAAGAGTCCTTATTTAGCATGGAAGTGAGGGGAGCTACAATTTTACCATAGTTACGAATAAATTTATGGTAATAACCTGTAAGCCCTAAAAATCCTCAAAGACCTTTGAGAGTGTGAGGTTTTGGCCATTCCTGAACAACTTGGATCTTCTTGGGATCAACTTTAACGCCCTCCTTAGTGACAATGTGTCCCAAATATTCTACTTCTGTCAACCCAAAAGAACACTTGGAATGCTTAGCATAGAGTTGATGTTGTACCAACAACTGGAGAGTCTGATTCACATGAATAAGATGCTCTTCCCATGAGCGACTATACACCAGAATGTCATCAAAGAAGACTAGAATGAACTTTCGAAGGAATGGATGAAAAATGTTGTTCATGAGGCTCTGGAAGGTGGAAGGGGCATTAGTCAAGCCGAATGGCATTACCAAAAACTCATAGTGACCTTCATGAGTACGAAAGGCAGTCTTGGGAATATCCTCCTCTTTGAGCCGGATTTGATGGTACCCCGAGCGAAGGTCAAGTTTGGAAAAATACATAGTCCCATGAAGTTCATCCAGTAATTCATCCACCACCGAAATAGGAAACTTATCCTTGATGGTGAGTTTATTGAGCTCTCGATAATCGATACACAACCGCCAAGACCCATATTTCTTGCATACCAATAAAACTGGAGAAGAGTAAGGATTGTTGCTTGGCCGAATGACACCGAATTTTAACAATTCTTGTACTAACTTCTCAATTTCTGACTTAAGAGCATGAGGATACCTGTATGGTCTAATGTTGGGTGGTGCATTACCAGGTAACAAGGGAATAGCATGGTCATGAGAGCGACGAGGTGGTAATTCTATTGGCTCAATGAAAATAGAGTTGTGCTTGGTCAAAATAAGTTGCAAATATTCAGGAACAGAATCCTCCTCTGAAGAATGTGGTTGGATCACAAAAATCTGAGCTATGACACCCCGAGATGATTTTTTTAACAACTTCTCCATTCGGTTGGAACTGATAATCTGTGATGACCCTACTTTTAAGCCATGGAGAGTGTAGGACTATCCATTCTATGAGAATTGCATCCAAAGCTCACCAAAGTGCCAAGAGATGACTCCCAATGTGCCCAACCATTGAGATCCCAACACAATATCACATCCCCCTAATTGAAGTGCAAACATATCTTGTTTGAGCTCATAGTCCCCAATATTGACCTTAACATTACGATATTTTCCCTTGCAAGGTAAAGTCCCACCATTTTCTACCATAACCTCAAAGGAATTACATGTGTGTACATAACAATTTTCCTGCTTGGCGATGTGGGGATCAATAAAATTGTGTGTACTACCAGAATCAATCAAGATGGTAAGTCGCAGGCCCTTGAAATAACCCACAACTTTCATGGTTTGGGGCGTAGTAATGCCAACAAGAGCATGAACAAAAATTTTAGCCTGTGATTCATCTGGGTTTTCTTCCTCTGGTTTAGGTGGTTCCTCTACTGATTCAGTGTCATCATCACTATGGTCACTGGTGTCAGGCTCATCAACATCGATGAGGAACAATTTCTTTTGGGTGCACCTATGCCCATGAGAAAACTTTTCATCACAATTGTAGCACAACCCTTGGGTGCGTCGCGCATCCATTTCAGTAGTGGTTAAACATTTGGGTGCAACAATGGGTGCAACAGGTTTTTGTTCATGTTGATTGTGGAATCTAGGAGGAAAAGAGGGTTTAGCCTGTGGAAATTTAGATAACCGCCTCTGAGCTAAAAATTTGGACTCGACCAAATGAGCCAACTGGATAGCCTGCATCATGGATTGTGGTCTAAACATTGTGACCTCGGCTTGGAGATCTTCCTGCAACCCACTAACAAAACAACTCATAAAGAACCCTTCATTCAATCCTGTAGTTTTGTTGGCCAATCTCTCAAATTGTATTTGGTAATCTCGAACTGTCGAAGTTTGTTTCAGCTTTGTCAATTATCCTGTAAAATCATCATACTCACTAGAGCCAAAGCGAGTGAGTAATTAGGACTCAAATTCTGCCCAAGAAGGATCAGGGATAGTTTTTTGCAACCATTGGTACCACTGTAAGGCTTCATATTCCAAATTGAAAGAAGCCATTTGAACTCGGTGATAAATGGGGACATCATGGAGTCTAAAGAATTGAGCAACACGACATAACCATCCATCAACATCCTTCCCATTGAACTTAGGAAAGTCTAGTTTTGGCATCTTGAAGGGAGTATCATGATCAAAGTGAAGGTGAGAGTCATCTGTTCCCATTCCATGATGATACTCAGACTTGCTTGGACCACCTTGTATTTTAGACTCAACATCTACTAGGTGTTCTTCTATGCGAATTCTGGAGGTATCTTGGGCAACTCTGAAAGTTTGAAATTCTGTCATCAAGTGTTCAGTTGTTTTTTGCAAGCCAGTAACAACACTTACTAGGGTATCCAACGTTGAAGCAGTGTTTTGTTCTACCTCTTTTTGATGTCCACGAGTGCCACTTGCCATTTGAGATAGCCTTGAACTTTTTTACTCAGTTACTAAAAATAGATGTGGGATTTCAAGAGTTACTATTTTTAGTAAGGGTCCAAAATTTAATTTGGGAAATGGATTGCAACACTGATTTTAGGATAGGGTCCACTTCGGTGGTTGTTTGATCTGAGTGCTCAATGAGGAGATATACTGAATTTCTTGACTTTTTGTGAGCTCCTGTTGGTTGCAAGGTGATGTCAAGGTAATTTCCTCCACTTGGACTTAAAATTTCACCAGTGAGTCCTTGAGGGTCTTTGGTGTAGAATAACAAGTAGCTTCTATTCCCAAAAATTTGGATCAATCTGATTGACCATTGAAAAGTTATGGCCTTAGCAAGAAAAATCAAAAATTGCTATTTTTGGAAAATTGGTGCAAAATTTGACCAGGGGCTGCCAAGGACAATTTTGTCTGGAATAGAGTGTAGAATTATCTGCTAAATTTTTGAGTCAATCTGAGATCTGTGTGAAGAGATATCCCTATTTTAATAAAATTTCAATTTTTTTTGGGCTCTAGGTCACAAGTGGGAAAACTGAATCAACTATCTCGGATCTGTCAACTGATCACCCTATCACTATCCTGTCACCTGTACTACAGTTACAGACACTAATGGTTTTGTTTCTAACCCTGACCACCTATATTTTTTGACTATTATAGTTTGATGTTACTATTAATATTACTATCACTAACTATTACTACCACTGACCTAACTATTACTATTACTGACCTAAATGGTACTAGAATATTGCAGACTATTAGAGACACTTGCAAACTCTGTCCTAACTATTGGTGCATGCAAGGTGTGTTCTTCTATGATAGGGAAGTCCTCCGTATGCTCACTTTTTGGGATTGTGAATGCAAGTTTAGCAGAACAGGAAGATGTGTGTTTTTGCAGGAGGAAGCGTTTTAACAGAACCAGGGTATGCTAGGTAAAGGAGTATGTAACACCCATAGGCCCTCTGTTATACCGTAGTGATGAACAATAGTGCTCGGACCAATATTTTAGGCCACTACCCAAGGAGGATTCCACACATACCCTTGAGCACACTATCTGCCTCTCTGACAGTACAGGAGGGTAATCATCCGGGATGTTGTGTCCCATGGACTATGGATGATACAAGGCCGAAAAGCTTCCTACTAGATAAAATTTTGTTAACCCTAGAATGGTCTCTCGATACACCCGAAGATGCGTGGGAGCTCGATTTCATGCGTGAGTGTTGTCTAAGGCCTGGGTATTGGAGCCTGATCACCCCTCACTTCACTAGATGCTTTATGGGCTATCTAGCTTAGCCAATAATGATAGCTCCTTCATGATATTTTAAAACCCCTAGCACAGGGTTTCTAACCTACACAACTACTAAAATAGAAACTATATTTTTTGTATTTTTTGGATTTTCTGGTAAAAAAATGAACTGTATTTTTTTGGATTTTTTTAATAAAGGAAAAACAGAAATGAAAAACACATGGAAAATTATACCTAACAGGCGGAATGGATGGCAAGAATCATCGCAGTTGCAGTAGAACTCGGCCCTAGAAAGCGCTCTGATACCACTTGTTAGGAACCTACTATTGAAATAAAGCTCACACACACAAAATACTGAAAGATAACTGAAATACATGCAATAACAGAATAATACTATGCAAAAAGTAATTACGAAATTGAAACAATCTCACAAATAACTCAGAATCGTAGGCCTCTTCGAGGGGGCAACCTCCTTCAATATTTCATTAACTTGCAAAAAGATGATTCGTACATGGCTTCATAGCTTTTTAAAGAAAGACTTCATGCAAACCCTAACCCTAGGCTCAAGAGTTGGCTTACATGCAAAATGCCACTCGAGCTAGAATCTTCTACCAAATGTCGGTTACAATCTTGATAACGGTTACATCAAATGGCCCCACTTGGCTAGGAGCATAACATACCATGTACATTACAAAATAACATTATATATGGGATCCCCCACGTTGGAAGTGGGTCATTACATAATAATGAGAATTACAAAATAACGTTAGGATGGGATCCTAACAATGAGATCCATTATCATGAAAATATTATGGGTCTCATATACCCTTTGAAATTCCTACCATGTGTTACTGAATGCCTCCAGCTCCTACACCTTCTATCACTAGCCGCAGGGATACACTCAATCCTTTTTAATTTAAAATTTACGTGAGGTCTCCACCATTTTTGTTGATGTCACTACTCATCATCAGATTTACTCTCTATGGTAAACTATCAAGAAATGTAGCTATCCTTTTGTTATGCTTCGCTACCATGTTCTCCACCAAGTATGTCAAAATATGTCCATCTATGTCGTCACACAAGCAAGCTATCTGGGTCTATCTATGTCTTGTCCATATCATCTAACTCGTATACCTCTCTATGTGTGCATGTACCCATCTGAGTCAACACGTTTAGATCATCTACCACATCTGTGTAGGTTTTCCAAATTAGTCCACTTGAACACTGTTGAACTGTTGAACCACCTTGATTTGTTAGCTTCCCCTATCACTACACGGTCAGTCCATCCACATTAGAAGTTGCTACCAACTCTACACATCATCAGTACACATGCTCTCCCAGTGTGTTAATTATTCATCATGAACGTCCACTGGTCTACTTCCCTTCGACATCTTGAATGCCTACCGCAAATATTTTTAATGTTAGTCCTCTTGAAAAAAATTAACTATTAAAAGCAAAGCCTCAAGGTTTTCTTATACATAAATAAAAAAAAATCACTTTAAACCTTACAAGAATAAAAATGAAATTGTATAAACATGATAAAGACATTAAAAGAAAATGTTATTTATTTTATTATTATTTTTATTTTATTTTCTTATATATATTATTATTATATTTATTTATGTTAATTTTATTTGAAATTATTTTGATTAATTTCAAATGTTTGCATTAATTTAATTTAAACATTAAAATTAATCAAACATTGCAATAAAACAAATGAATAGGACACAATCAACAACCAGACCACCTACAAGGAATAAGGGGGAAACATTAAACAATAAACAAGCCTACCAACCTTGAAATTTGGGAACCTATCAAAATTAACACTCAAAAAATACCAAACTTCTCTAAAATACAAAATTAAAGGTGGGTCCCTAAATTTGGGGTAAGTTGTGTAGTGGCCACAACAAATGGCAACTTTATTGGGAAATGCTCTTGAGAATTTTGAATGAATAACCTAGTTCTAAACACTAAAGAAACCAAAGATTAGAGAAATATAGGTTATCTAGAAACATTTAAAAATGGGGTTAGATCGCTTCCATGAAAACAAATGAAACATTTGCCTTTTCTTAGTGTGTGGAATATGATTTGTTTTGCATTCTTGAAATAATCTAGATTCCATCACCTGATTTGCATTTATGCTATAAAGTATCACTCCTTAAATATATGCATCTGCATTGCTCCACTACCAACCAAGCATCTATAGCCCCTGTGGAGATGACCTTGATCTCTTCTAGAACTTGCTCTATTGCGAATCAGACATATATAGCCCTGGTAGAGAATGTCTGAATCAGCCAAGTGTCTAATTGATAATTTGTATTGCTTTTTTTATTTTTACTTTGTCTAAACATAGCCCTACTATAATTCATACATCCATAGCCCCGATAAATATTATCTAGACCTTGAGAATGATTTGGCATTTTATTTCTTCTTCTTTTTTTAATCTATTGAGCATTGTATTGCTTTGCAAACTTCACCTGCCACTTGGGTTAGAGACCATTCAAGGCTAAATATAGAGTGGGTTAGATTTTTGTCTTAATTTGCAAATCAAATGACTTCATATTTCAAAATTTCAAGGTATGCTCCTTAATATTATTTGTTCATGTGTAGATTTAGAAAAATGATTCATTGTTCCAAAATTCACTATCTCAATCCTAATATCTAGGAATGATTACTAAACAAGTTCATCCCGTTTTCTTTGATCCATAGGATTCCAAAATAGGCAATTCATCCTTCATGACAAAGGAACATAAAAAAATAGTTAAGAGGCCATAAATTAGTAGTTACCACAAAACACCACCACAAATCGAAGGGACCAACCCAAAACACAATACTCACAAATATGAAAAATAAAACTTGAAGATAAACCAACACCTAACCTAATGCAAACTGACAAGAAAGAAAAAAAAAACTTGCCAAACCCAAAAATTAGGGACAAAGCACAAAAACAATAAAACTAAAACAAAAGCATGAAAACCAAAGCTATATACAATAATACAATAATGTACAAGATAATGCATAATTTGGGTTATCACTTCCCTCAATCCCAAACATGATTTCCATATTTGAAATACATCTACCATGATATGCATGCCAAGCTTTATAGAAATCCAACCAAAACAAGATTAGGCCATACAATACACAAACTCTTATTTTACCTCTCTCACCCCACCAATTTGATTCAATGATATAAGCAATTCCATGTTGATACCTTGATTCATTAAATGAGTAATCTAATACATGATTTTCAATTATTTTATGCTTATTTAATGAGGTGTAAATTTTGAAACCTGATTCATCATTCCGACTTAAGTTCTCATTTTTATAATAAAATATGATTTCTTTCAAATAGGAGGCTATTTCTGAGAATTTTAAAGCCAAGTCATCATCCATGTCTTTAGGCCAATCATACTTATGCAATAATTTGCAAGCATCTAGAATATCTATTAAATGAGGATCATTATAAATTTTTATCCTAGATTCCATTGTCAATTGTTGATGAATTTGATTTAGTAACTCCAAAGCATCTACATCTAATTTGTTTAACATGGCAACCTTATTACTTGTGTGAGGAGAAATCAACTCAAATTCTTTGTTCACCACAAATGGCATTTCATTATCAACATCATTTGAATCCAACATACCATTATGCAAACTCTTACCTAGATTTCGAATGGTTGAACATAAAGGTTGAGAATCTACCTTTTGTACACTTTCATTTACCATGACTTGATGAGCATTTGTACCTTCTTATTTTTCCTCATGGTCTCCATCATCATCATATTGTAGTCCTTCATTTTTATCAATTACCCGGTTTTCAAAAACACCAAAGTTAATCACCCAATTGAAAATATGTCCATCCTTTTCAAACCACACATCTCATTAGTCAAGGGATGTGTTAGATAGCATATCTTCCTTATAAACTACTTGAGTCATTTCGAATAAAGCAACATTTTTATCATTTGAATGAAAAGGAATCGATTCTAATTCATTGTGAACCACCAATGGTATTTCTTTATTTGCATCTTCAAGACAATCATGTGAGTTGGTACCCAAATTTTCAATAGTAAAAAATGAAGGAGAATATTTTACCTCTTTCTCATCCAAAACAAATAAATCACAAGAAAAATTTACCATTTCTTCCTTTTCTATTTTATTGAGTTGTTCAACAAACTCATATTCAAAATGATTGAATTTTGGACCCTTCTCAATTTCTACAAATGGCTTATCATTTTTAGGAATGACAAGGTACTTATGTGAAATAGTTGTTTCAACATCCCGCATATCAAGTGACATAGAAATTTCATCCATAAGAGTGTAAGAAAACAATGATTCCTCATATATTTCCCTATCATTATAATTATCATCTTATATAAACAAGTAATAAAAGTCTATCCTATATTCTGGCGACTCTTCAGATTCATCTATTTATTCCTTTTCAAATTCACCTTCAAACTTCCTATGATTATCCCAATCCTCCTTTTTAAATAATGATTCTAAGCCTTTTATTTCTAGCTAGTAATTATTTGGAACATGTTGGCTTTCTTGATCATCTTATTTACCCATTCATTTAATTCTATAGAAGGTCTTGACCTATCACATATTTCAATGCTAGTTAGATATAGGACTCCTCCATTGTCTGAGATAGTATCATTGTGAAAATCATTGAGATTTACCTCATGGACATGATTTATAATATGATCAAAATGGATATCTTGAGGTCCTTATTTCTAAAAATGATCCATGTCTCTACTAAGCTATAGAATTATCCTGCATAAATCATTAACTTTAGTCATCAATATTTGGTTCATTGCATCATCCTAAGATATTTGAGTGTTTTGACATTGATTTAGATTTGAGGTTGGTTGTTGATTCTGAATGATATATGGATATGAGTAAATATTTGGGTGGGTAAGGGAGGTATTAAATTATTGAGTATTATGCCATCCAAAACCCACACCACAACTTTGAAAACTTAATTGTTGTTCAAGTGCCATTGCTTGTGTATAAGCTTGGGATAAATATGTGATTTGAGGTATCCCTCATAAATACATAGAGATTGATGGATCAAGAGCATTGAAATACACTTGGATAGCAACTCCCTCTGTAGGAATATAGGGTACCACCAATTGAGTATATAACCCATGGAACATTTTGGTGAATAACTTCAAAGATTCATTTGATCCTTTACAGGTAGTGATAAACTGATTGTACATAAGGATTGGGTTGTTGGAAATATGAGTAGGTTTTGTTGTCATTAATGTCAAGAAGACAACACCAGGAAACATCAATTTTAGTGAGCAGTGCAAGTAAAAGTTACCTCGAGTTCTATAAGGAAAAATAATATTATAATATGATATTCAAGGTGGTTAGATGAGGTCTAAAGAGCAACAGGAAGGCCGAAGAAAAATAATATTATAATATTTTATTAAAATATTAGAGGTCAAAGGTTGAGACCTAAATGTTAAATTAATTATAAATTAATTATAATAATTTGATTAACTCTAAAGAGTTATTAAATTAATTATATGTTAATTATAATTTAATTATAAGTTAGTTTATAACTTAATTTAATAAACCCTAGATTTAGGGTTATAAAGGGCATATGCAAAGCGCCGACATCATAAACCTTCTTCTCCACCAACGTCAATAAAGTTTCAAAGAATAGGTATAAATACCCAAGCCTCTAAGGCTTAAAAAAACATCCATGATTTTCATTTGCCTCCTAAGAAAAAAAATCATGTGTGCAATTTTTGTAAATGAAGAGAGTGAAGAAGTCCCTGTTGATATTTTTTGACAGTTAGTGAAGGAATAAAAGTCACAAGGCATGAAGGCCTTGTCACCATCTAGCCAGGTGGGCTAGCAGAAAGAGGAAGCACCTTGGGAATGTGAGGTTCCGCATTCAACTCGTAGTAGGGTTTATTGCGTAGTATTTTGGGCACCAACATCACCAAAGATTTTTGCTTTGGGTGCCAAAGTAGAAGATAAATTACCGTGGGCACGTTTGCATTCCATGTGAGCACTTATATCATGTGGCTTGGCTGCCACGACTAAGGTGCTAGGATGCACAATGTTGTGGGATCGAATCCCATCGGGTGCACGTTGTGACGTAATAAAATTTTGCTATAAATTAATTCATGCTTCTAAGGTTGTATGGTGTGTTTGTGAACTTAGGGAGATATAATATGGATCAAATTAAATAATTTTTATTTAATTATTTCATGGTTGAGTAGTTTAAATAGTGGAGTTATAAGGTTTAATAAAAGGTTTATTTTTGTGTTTTGGTGAATGCTTATTTTAAAGGAGTAATAAGGTGTATTTGAGTTTAATTATTTTTGTAATTGTGAGATATCTTGAGGGAGAGTTAGAGTGATATTTTTATCATCTAACCTTGTGATTGGCAAAGAAAGTGGTTATGATTAAAATAGGTGTTTGAGGTCAAATCATCTTCAAACAAGAGGTAAGGGCACATTATCCTTGAGAGTGATTGTTGAATGTTATGAATGCCAAGTTGGAGTGAAAAGGGTTGTTTTTGTGAGCATTGTTGAGAGTGATGGTTAAAGGTTTTTTGAGTGAAATTTTGCTATAAAACCTTGTTTGATAAGCATTGTTGAGTAAGTCTTTACATACTTGATTGGTGAATGCTTGAGTGAGAACTTGTGAACTATATTGAATGCAAAGAACATGAGTATCATTGTTATGTGAATGTGAGAACATCTTGAGTTGTGATTGAAGTTCCATTGTGATATTTATTGAGAACATTGAATGAAACATTGGCTTAGGGTTTTGCAAGCAAGTTGGTTTCATTGATTGAGTTGATTGAGCTAGAGTGGTTGGAAAGTGTTGGAGTGATAGTTCAAGTTCTGTGAAACATTTATTCCTTATTCTGAACTGATTTGAGAAAGAAATTGAAAGTGATTGAGTGTGTGAAACATATTGAGTCTCTAACCATTCTCTATATGTTTCTGAGATTTGCAAAGTGAAATTGAAAGTGATTGAGTATTTGAGTGTGTGAAACATATTGAGTCTCTAACCATTCTCTATATGTTTCTAAAGTTGAACAAAAGGGTTTGAAAGTGATTGAGTGATTGTTGTGAGTGAGTAACATATTGAGTCTCTAACCATTCTCTATGTGTTACTATGAGATCTGAGTGAAAACTTGTTCATACAAGTGAAAGAGGTTTTCTGTGATAGATTGAGTTGAGTTGAGTAAGCAAGTTTGCAATTGTGTTGAAAAGCTTTTGTGAAAGCTAGTGGTAGATTTGAGTAAGTCCTAGTGTGGACTTAAGGATAAATTTGTGTGAGATTTTGTGGAAGCTTACAATTAGAGATTGGACAAGTTCTAGTGAGGACTTGTTGAGCATATTTGAGGCAAGTCTTAGAGAAGACTTGAGAGCAGATTGGACAAGTTCTAGTGAGGACTTGTTGAGCATATTTAAGGCAAGTCTTAGAGAAGACTTGAGAGTAGATTGGACAAGTTCTAGAGAGGACTTGTTGAGATAGATTTGAGATAGGTCTTTGAGAAGACTTGAGAGCTGAGTTGATTGATTTGTTCAAACCTTGAGTTAAGGTTTGAGATAGATCTAGTAGAGGTGATTGATCAAGCTTTGTGGTAAAGATTGAAGATATATTGAGGATAGATTTTGGTGTAGATATGAGGACAGATTTGTACCAGACCAGAGATAGAGATTGAGCAGGTTTTGTGCTAGACCAAAGGACTAATTTTAGTATATAATGAGACAAAGATCAAGTAGATTTGTGCTAGATCGAAGGACTGTGTTTAGTGCAAATTTGAGATAGAGATTGATCAGATATTTGGAGGTGACAGAGTAGAGGATAGTAGTCTCCAGTGGATAGAGATCCATTAGCCAGGATAAAGAGGATAGAGGTCTTTAGTGGAGAGAGATCCACATCCCAAGGTAGTGGAGGCAGTTGTCTTCTAGAGGTTCACCAGCCAGAGCAAAGGAGAAGGAGTTCTCCTATGGATAGAGATCCATGAACCTAGATTAGGGGATTGGTGTCTCCTTTGGATAGAGGTCCATAAACATTGTAATAGGGAAGGATTTCCAAAGATATTTTTTGAGGAAATTTTAGTGAAATATTTTCTCCGTGGAGTAGCCCACATTGGGTGAACCACGTTAAATTGGTGTCTCTATTGTGTGTGGTGATTTATGCATTGCTTTGATTATTGTTGTTGATATTGCCATTGATATATTACATAATTAATATTGGGAAAGAAAAGTAAAAAGTGGTCTTATACTGTTCACCCCCTCCTCTTAGTATAAGCTTGTGTTCTTCAATTGGTATCAGAGTGGGTTCCTTCAAAAGAGTTTAATAGCTTGAAGGAAAATCTTACAAGAACACAAATGGATTCTAAGAGTGGATCCTTAGATAATTCAACACCAATGTTTGATGGAAGCGATTATGTATTCTGGAGCATGAGAATGAAGATTCACCTAATGGAACTTGGGAATGAAATTTGGGAAGCAATTGAAAATGGATACACACCACCAACTACTCCACCTATAGACAAATATGGTAAGATCCTACATCACTACAATTCAAAAGCAATGAATGCAATTTTGAGAGGTTTGCATAGATCAGATTTTGTTAAGGTTATGCACTACAAATAAACAAAGCAAATTTGGGATAAGTTGCAAAGCATATATGAAGGAGATAAAATGGTCAAAAGAGCAAAGTTGTGAAATCTCAAAGGACAATTTGAAGCACTAAGAATTAAGGATGAGGAAATCATTAGTGCTTATCTACTACGTGTAGATGAGGTTGTTAACTCCATGCAAGGGCTTGGACTTGAGGTTCAAGAATCTGATGTTTGTGATAAGATTCTAAGGTCACTCCCAAAAAGGTTTAGTGAGAAGATTTCAGCTATAGAAGAATCAAAAGATGGTGATATTTTGACAAGAGATGAATTACTTGGTATTCTCACAACTTTTGATATAAGGACAAAAGAGGAACCTAATCCTCGAAAAGAAGTAGCCTTCAAAGCCACTAAGAAGACAAAGGGTAAGAATTCAGATTCAAGCGATGAGTCATCCAGTGATGAAGAAGTAAATTATGGCAGAAGGAACAAGGATCCAAGAAAGTTCAAAGGTATGAAATCTATTAGATGTTTCAATTGTGGAAAGTATGGTCACTATGCATCTGACTATCAAGAAGCTAGAAATAGTAATGATGAGGAAAAATAGGATCATAAGAACAGGGAAACAAAAAAACACAGGTACCAAAAGAAAAGTAGGGATGGACAAGGCAGGAAAGGAAAGAAGTTCTTCCAAAGATAAAAGAAGAGTTTCTATGCAGATAAAGCAAGTAAGTACTCAAGTAATAGTGATGAAAGTTCCTCAGAAAATGATGAAGTATTATTTCTAAAAAAATAAAAGGAAGTAGTTGAGAAAAGATCTCCAATAATCCTCAAGTGTTTTAGATGTGGTAATTTTGGTCATATTGAATATAGTTGTACAAGAAGTGGTTTTAGTTTTAGTGATGATGAATATGAAGATAAACTTGAAGGACCATAAGAGAATCTACTCATGGCAATAGAAGATGAAGGAGGTGATCCTATAGAAGAAAAATCATAAAATAATGGAGATGATTCCAAAAGCAAAGAAATAGAGGAAGAATCATAAATAGGAGAAGTTGATCTTGTAGGTGAGCTTACTTCTGCTCTTGATGCTTTATGGAAAGAAAGAAAGTAGAACACAAAACTCACACTTCAATTTGATGAAGAGAAAGGAAGGCTTATAGAGGATCTAAATAAGTCAATGGCTAAGACAAGAAGATTCAAGGAGAAGTTAGAAGCTAAGGTTCTAGAATGTGAGAAACTAGAACAAGAAGTAGCTTCACTAAGGATGGAAGTGAAAGACTCCAAGGATAAGCTACATAGGTTTGGGAAGAGCTCAAAAACCATAGACAATATTATCAAGGTTCAAAGACGTTCAAAAAACAAAACAGGACTTGGATTTGAATAGGAACAAAGGAAACAAGGAGAGGAGTCAATCTCAAGTTTTGAAGAAGAAGAAACTTTAGAAAAATAAAGTGAAAGGGAGAGTGAGAATTTTGAGGAATATTTGGACAATAGGAAGTTCAACAGAAGAAATACAATGCACAAAAGAAGAACAAATGGAACAGGAACTAGCACAGGGAAAAATAGACTAAGAGACCCATGGGGTCAAGGTAAGGTAATTTCACTAGATTACAAGTTTTGGTTCAAGGCTTCACGGTGCAGGATATTTGAAAGACAAGAATATGGAAACTTAAAAAATAGACAACTTTTTCAAGGGTATTGCTACTCTTGTAATTAGTTTGGTCAAAAAGCAATGAATTGTAGGGTTCACAGCAGGAACATATATGGCTCTACCAAGAGAAATCCCTAGACATTTGCACCTCCAAGGAATAACATAATTAAGTGTTATAAGAGCAATAATGATGGGCATACAAAAAAGTCATGTAGAGCAGAAATTCTAGAGATAAGCAGGAACATGAACAGGAACAGGAACAATCAAAGAAATCAGAAGGAGAAGAAAGTGGACAAAGGTAAATATCAGTGCTTGATGGGAGTAGAAATACTCCCACCCTAGAATTAACCACCTCAAGAGGAGGTGGGGGAGGGGCTAAGCTAAGAGACTCATTCTTAGCCCCGAGCCCCAAAGGTGACCCTTTGCCATTGATGTCAAAGGGGGAGATATTTGAGTAAGGGGGAGAGATTTGATTTAAGGGGAGAGCATTGAGTCAGGGAGAGCAGTTTCCCAGGGGGGGAGAACAGAAAAAGGTTAAGAAAATGGTAAACATAAATTGGGTTACCATAAATGACAAAGGGTGATATTGTTAGAAATATGAGCAGGTTTTGTTGTCATTGATTTCAAGAAGACAACACCAGCAAACATCAGTTTCAGTTAGCAATGCAAGTAAAAGTTGCTCCGAGGTCTAAGAAAAAATAATATTATAATATGATATTCAAGGTGATCAGTGAGGTCTAAAGAGCAATAGGAAGGCCGAAGAAAAATAATATTATAATAATTTATTATAATATTAGAGGTCAAAGGTTGAGACCTAAAGGTTAAATTAATTATAATAATTTCATAATATATTAATATATTATCTAATTTGATTAACTCTAAAGAGTTATTAATTTAATTATAAGTTCATTATAATTTAATTATAAGTTAATTTATAACTTAATTTAATAAACCCTAGAGTTAGGGTTATAAAGGGCATATGCAAAGCACCGATGTCATAAACCTTCTTCTCCGTCGATGTCTATAAATTTCCAAAGAATGGGTATAAATACCCAAGCCTCTAAGGCTTAAAAAACCATCCATGATTTTCATTTATGTCCTAAGAAAAAGAATTGTGTGCGCAATTTTCATAAATTAAGATAGGGAAGAAGTTCCCATTGACCCTTTTCGATAATTAGTGAAGGAATAAAAGTCACAAGGCATGAAGGCCTTATCACCATCTAGCTAGGCGGGCTAATGGTAAGAGGAAGCACCTTGGGAACATGAGGTTACATGTTTGACTTGTACTAGGGTTGATTGCATAGTGTTTTGGCTTCCAACATTGCCAAAGCTTTTTGCTTTGGGTTCCAAAATAGAAGACAAAGTTCCATGGGCAATTTTGCCTTCCACGTGGGCGCTTAGATCACACAACTTGGCTACTGCAGCTAAGGTGCTAGGAGGCACTGTGTTATGGGATAGAATCATGTCGGGTGCACATTGTGAGGTAATAAAATTTTGCTATAAATTAATTTGTGCTTCTAAGGTTGTATGGTATATTTGTGAGCTTAGAGAGATATAAGATGGATAAAATTAAATAATTTTTATTTAATTATTTAATGGTTGAGTAGTTTAAAGAGTGGAGTTATAAGGTTTGAGAAAATATTTATTTTTGTGTTTTGGTGAATGCTTATTATAAAGGAGTAATAAGGTGTATTTGAGTTTAATTAATTTTTTAATTGTGAGATATCTTGAGAGAGGGTTACAGTGATATTTTTGTCATCTAACCTTGTGATTGGCAAAGAAAGTGGTTATGATTAAAATAGGTGGTTGAGGTCATATCATATTCAAACAAGAGGTAAGGGCACATTATCCTTGAAAGTGATTGTTGAATGTTATGAATACCAAGGTGGAGTAAAAAGGGTTGTTTTAGTGAGCATTTTTTAGAGTGGTGGTTAAAGGTTTTCTGAGTGAAATTTTGCTATAAAAACTTGTTTGATAAACATTGTTGAGCAAGTATTTACATACTTGATTGGTGAATGCTTGAGTGAGAACTTGTGAACTATCTTGAATGCAAATAACATGAGTATCATTGTTATGTGAATGTGATAACATCTTGAGTTTTGATTGAAGTTCCATTGTGAGATTAATTGAGAACATTGAATGAAACATTGGCTTAGAGTTTTACAAGCAAGTTGGTTTCATTTATTGAGTTGATTGCGCTAGAGTGGTTGGAAAGTGTTGGAGTGATAGTTCAAGTTCTGTGAAACATTTATTCCTTATTCTGAACTGAGTTGAGAAAGAAATTGAAAGTGATTGAGTGTGTGAAATATATTGAGTCTCTAACCATTCTCTATATATTTCTGAGATTTGCAAAGTGAAATTTAAAGTGATTGAGTGTGTGAAACATATTGAGTCTCTAACCATTCTCTATATGTTTTTGATATTTGAAAAGTGAAATTGAAAGTGATTGAGTATTTGTGTGCGTGAAACATATTGAGTCTCTAACCATTCTCTGTATGTTTCTAAAGTTGAACAAAAGGGTTTGAAAGTGATAGAGTGATTGTTGTGAAGTGAGTAACATATTGAGTCTCTAAACATTCTCTATGTGTTATTGTAAGATCTGAGTGAAATTTTTTTTGATAGGTTAAATTAAATTAAAATGGGTTTGTATCAAGGATCCCAAAACCTTATTACAACAAAAAAAGGACTAAAAATCCAGAGGAAGGCCACAAGAAAGGACTTAAAAATCCATAGGAAAACAAAAGGACAACCTTTTAGAAAAGGCTAAAGGACATCCTCTAAGGAAAGGCTAAAGGATAGCCTTAAAGGAAAATTTAAAAATATAATATAATTTTTTTTACAAAGAAGCCTGGGATGGCACCACCCCACCCAGGAAAACAAAAAAACACATGCAAAAACTCTAACACATGCAAGAAATAAAATAGTAACGGAAGATCTACACAGAAAAGAAATAAATAGGGCAATTCCGCACAAAACAAAAATTTGAAATTCAAAATTGAAACTAAATCAGGAAACACTAAAAATTTTCGCTTGAGGAAGCACAAGGATGCAACAAAAGGCAACAACAATAGCGAACATCATCCCAACTAGTCCTGCAAGTGGAATAGCAACCAGGGGACTCCATAGGCCATGAAAACCTGTTATAGTAAGGAAAAATACTCAGTAACCAAGGTAGATAGAGGAACTAGCAGTGCAAAAATGATATCCAAGGGAAAAGGTGGGGAGGCCCAAGGAAAACCACCAATGCCACCAGCGAGCAGCTTCATGGATCCATAAGAGGATGAACCGTATGAAAACAAAAATAATAAACACAAAGGTCTCCTTCAAGCCATGAAAATTTGAGAATCCACCATCAAACCTACAACTGGAAACCCAAAGAGCAAAACCATAGCAATATGCACAAGGCCCCTTCCAAGCTAAAAGAAGTTGTGGAGAGTTGCTCATGAAGCCAAAAAACTTGGACACCATGCATTACACCAGAATAACATCTGATCCTTAGCACCAAATAGGACCTTGAAATAAAAAATGGAAAAGGGTTCCTAAAAGAACTTAGAAAACCCACAGGATGACCCAAGAAAAACCAGGGACAACCTAGAAAATCCTAGGGATGTCCCAGTTCATAGGACCTAAAAGGAAAACCCAACCAAAAGGCAAGGAAAGGGGTAGATAAGTGAATTAGGGATCTCCCAACCCTAGGAGATCATCTGCAACACCATCCAGCCAAGGAGGAGGGTAAACGAAAGCCAAGGAACCAGAAAAGAACCCAAGGATGTCCCAAAAAATCCAAGGATATCCCAGATCATAGGCACTAGCAAAAAACCCCACCAAATATTAAGGAAAGGGGTAAACAAATGGAACAGTTATCTCCCATCCTAAGGATATCATCTGCAATGCCAACCAACTGAGGAGGAAGGGCAAAGGAAGTTCCAAGGATCTAGGACAAGGCCAGGTATCTAGGATAGGGCCAAGTAAGGGTTGTAGGAAAGTGTTGCAGGACTTCCCAGGGAGGATTTCCTAGGGAAGCACCCTGTAGAGCCCCTAGGGAAATCCTTGGAAAGTCTTGCACCACTTCCCTATAGGGCTGCAGGGAAGTGGTGTAAGACTTTCCAAGGTTTTCCTAGAGATCTAAGTGAAAACTTGTTCATAGTAAAAGAGGTTTTCTATGATAGATTGAGTTGAATTGAGTAAGCAAGTTTGCAACTGTGTTGAAAATATTTTGTAAAAGCTAGTGGTATATTTGAGTAAGTCCTAGTATGGACTTAAGAATAGATTTGTGTGAGCTTTTATGGCTACAATCAAATACTGGATAAGTTCTAGTGAGGACTTGTTGAGCAGATATTAGGTAAGTCTTAGAGAAGACTTGTGAGCATATTAGACAAGTTCTAGTGAGGACTTGTTGAGCAGATTTGAGGTAAGTCTTAGAGAAGACTTGTGAGCAGATAGAAAAATTTCTAGTGAGGACTTGTTGAGCAATTTTGAGATAGGTCTTTGAGAAGACTTGAGAGCTGAGTTGATTGATTTGTTCAAACCTTGAGTTAAGGTTTGGGATAGATCTAGCAGAGGTGATTGATCAGGATTTGTGGTAAATCTTGAAGATATATTGAGGATAGAGTTTGGTGTAGATATGAGGATAGCTTTGTACTAGATCAAAGACAAATATTGAGCAGGGTTTGTGCTAGATTGAAGGATAGATTTTAGTTTAAAATGAGACAGAGATCAAGTAGATTTGTGCTATATCTAAGGATCGTGTTTAGTGCAGATTTGAGACAGATATTGGGTAGAGCTTTGGAGGTGATAGAGCAGAGGATAGTAGTATCTAATGGATAGATATCCATTAGCCAGGATAGATAGAACAAAGGTCTTCAGTGGAGAGAGATCCACATCCCAAGGCAGTGGAGTCAGTTGTATTCTAGAGGTTTACCAACTAGAGCAAAGGAGAAGGAGTTCTCCTATAGATAGATATCCACAAACTAGATTAGGGGATTGGTGTTTCGTTTGGATAGAGATCCATAAAAATTGTAATAGATAAGGATTCCCAAAGATATTTGTTGAGGAAATTTTAGTGAAATATTTTCTCCATGGAGTAGTCCACATTGGGTGAACCACGTTAAATTTGTGTCTCTATTGTGTGTGGTGATTTATGCATTGCTTTGATTATTGTTGTTGACATTGCCATTGATATATTGCATAATTAAGATTGGAAAAGAAAATAAAAAAGTGGTCCTATATTTTTCACCCCCCCTCTCATTATAAGTTTTTGTTCTTCATGGTTCAACTAGATTTTTTTTTAAATAATTGAGGAACATCACCTCTATTTAAGCCCAAGAAGTGATAGAACCTAATGGTAGATTGATAAACCAGTCATCTGCAAACTCACTCAAGGTATAAGAAAATATTTGACAAATAACACTTTCATGCAAAACTTGTAAATGAACTATAGCATATTTGAATGCATGAATGTGTGCTTCAACTGATTTATCATTAACTTATTCAAAATCAGTAAATTAACCTTACAAAGCACACAAATTTATCACTTGAGAGATTTTGTATCATCATGACAATCAAAATAGATAATGAATTCACTTTTCACACACTAGTTCTAGATAAATTTGAATTTGTCTTGGAAATAAGTTAAAATATTTCTTTGTTATTTTGTTAGATAATTAATTGCAAACCTTTGCATTAGTTCTTACAAATTATTTTATCATCATAGCACAATAATTTATCTCAAATAATATTGAAAAATCAAACATAATCATCATGCATTTCATTTTGATTTTCGCGATGATGGTATAGTTCCTAAGTGTAGCACCTTAAAATTAGCGCAGTTAAACCATCAGTAAAAGATGATTTTTTTTTTAATTTTTAACCTTGAAACCGCCCGTTAACCGCTCACCTCATTTTTTATGCCATTTTTAGAATTTTTTTTTACCGTTGGATGATATCGTCGCTGATCTGACGATATCGTCCCAAATCGGACTAATTCGTCTGGAACAGAACATCCAAACGATTTCATCCCAAAATTGAATTTTCATAATTAGCTTCTGTTTCAACAACCTCTCCAACTCGGGTAGAAGTGTGTCTGTGCGGTTGGAGATTCCTACGTTGGAGATCTCCCAGATTGGGATGATACCTAACCTCCTAACCTCCCCCTAATCCTATATAAACTTGGGATTTTCCCAGTTTATCCCCCTGGATAATCATTTCCCTGCAACTTTAGTTTTTGCAGTGTTAGAACATCTTATCCCCCATCATTTGCACTTGTGTTTTCAATTTTTATTGTAGTATCTCACTGTGTTTCAGCTAGAGGAAGCTCGGATCATCGCAGGCAATTCAACCACAATTTCAGACGATCCTGTCGAGATTGGTGATGATCTCATACGATTGCAGACAATTTTGACTGCAGTTCATATTGGGGGCAATCAAATCCCTGAGTTTGCATTCTCTATCTCTTTTTCTTATTTAATTGTGCATTAGATTAATTCACTTTTGTTCTGCATCTTGGAGTTCACCTCATTTAGCATATTTTCATGATAAAATTCAAAATAAATTATTAAAACATTGCATCCCATTTGATTTGATATCTAGATTTATCATTTAAGCATTTATATTCTTATTTATATCATTTTGTATCATTCTTGCAATTGTATTTTTGGTTTTTGGTGTCTATTTTCATGATTGCAGGTTTCTGACGAATTCGTCTGACGAATTCGTCAGGTCACTGACAATTTTGGCTGATCTTAGACGATCTCCTGTGATCTGGATGATTTTGTACAATTACAGATGATCCTATCATATCTAGGACAATCTAGACTCCTACAATCTTTAGAATGTTCATCAGACATCATAAATCAGGTGCACTCTTCTCCATTTTAGATATTTTCTATATTTAGGATTCATTTATGTTTGTTGTCGTCATATAAACCAGAAATTTCATATAGAATAGCTTAGATTCATTTTGGCCAACCTAGAAATCTGAATGATTGAACATAAAATGAACACATCAAACCCATTCTCGACCTAGGTGTGGAAACTGCCACTCAAAGTTTCCTGGTGAAGCCCACCATCCATCAAAAATTCACCCTTATACCCCTCCCCCGAGAGGCGCGACCTTCAAAGGGCCTCTCCGTCCGAGGTATTGTCCCATCCTTCTCGCATCCCCCTTTCGGGCACGGATCCTTTAGCCTGAAGGTAAGGGTGCGAAAAATTTGGGCGATACATTTTGGTGAACCCGACGTGAAACTAAAACACCTTTTGAAAACAATAAAAAAAAAAACACATTATTAAGAACATCTAGAATCATTAGACAACCGTTAAATTTGCATATCATACTTAGATGGTAGATTATAATAGAAGACGAGCTGTCACCATAAATGTTGAAAATCAATTAATGGCCATAGATATTACTTATGTGCTTAGAGTACCTCAAACAAATAGAGCCCAATATTTGTGGGACGAACTTGATAGGAGATTGGGTATTATTGAATCTAGATCTATAGAACTTAGGTAAATTAAGAGGTTTGTCCTAGATAAAATCCTAGATCCTGATCAGGTGACTTTGTATCATGAACTTTAGAGAGCTTGCCATAGGTGGTTAGCAGATAAAAGAGCACTTGTGTCTTCTAAATTATACACCTTTGAGGAATACCTTGAGAACGCAGTTGTAGTACATAAATTTCTATCTCGTATAGAGGATCAAGAAGTCATTCTTACGGATAGAAAAATATGGAATAGATTTCTTAGAGCTATGTTGTATCGAGAGTATTGCCATGAACTTTATTTTTACATGTCAAGGTCTGAAATAGATCATATTACCATAGCACACTTTGTCAAATTCTTGAAAAACCACTTCCAATTTGAAGAGGAGAATTTCATGACTCTTGATGAACTTGACCCTATCAATGATATCCATAAACTATTCATAGAAAACTAAGTCATTCTTTTTACTATTGTTATTTCTTGCAACTAGCATGTTGTTTGTTATTTTTATTCTTGCAAAATAATAATATAATCAAACAAAATAATAATAAAAAAAAACAAAAACAAAACATTTTCCTTTTAAAGTATTATAGTAGGTATATAGTTAAAATATATACCTCTCAACCCTACCGCATATATATATATATATATATATATATTTTTTTTTTTTTTTTTTCTAAAACCTAAGTTTAGCACAATGCCTAGACTTAGGAATGGAAAACAAACCGAAGAAGATGAAGATTGGTTAGGAAGACCATTAAATGACCAAAATGTCCCTCCTGAGGACCAAGTTATGGAAGAAGGAACCCTAGACCAGCAAGAAGAAGAGATTGTTGTAGGAAATGAACAAGAAGAAACTGTTAGAGAGGAAGGATCCTCATCCCCTAAAATGTCTCCGGGAGGAGCTATCAATTTTGAGAATATGGAACAATTCTGGAAGTTTTTTTTTTTTGATTGGTTGAAAGGGTGTTGAAAGGTCCCTGAACCTTGTACAAGTATTTTTTACATGTTTTCCAAACCGACCGAAGAGGCCCAAGAGCTAAAGATCAAAGAAAAAACAAAACACCACAAGAAGAAAGGTGTCGCGATATCGTGACATGTTGCATTTTTGTGGTCCAAAGCATAGGGAAAAAGCAAGGAGGAAAAGGTATCACGATATCATGACGTGTTGCTCCGTCGCAGCCAAAGGAGGAAAAGATGTCGCAATATCGCAACAAAATGTAGCATCGCGGTCGAAGGAGAGAAAGTGTCGCGATATCATGACATGTTGCAACGCCACTTCCAGAAGAGAAGAAGTGTTGCGATATCGTGACAAGTTGCATTGTCATGGCTAGAGGAGGAAAGGTGTCACGATATCGTGACATGTTGCATCATCGAGGCCAAAGAAGAAAATATGTCGTGATATCGTGACATGTTGCATTGTCGTGGCCAAAGGAGAAAAAATGTCGTGATATCACGACATGTTGCACCGTCGTGGCCACAAGAGAAAAGGTGTCGCGATATCGCGACATGTTGCATTGTCACGGCCAAAGGAGGAAAGGTGTCATGATATCATGACATGTTGCAATGTCACGACCATAAGAGAAAAAGTGTCACGATATCATGACATGTTGTATCATCGCGGCCTAAGGAGGAAAAATGTCGCGAAATCACGACATGTTGCATCGTCTCAGCAAAAAGATAAAAAATGTCACGATATCGCGACATGTTGCATTGTCGTGACCAAAGAAGGAAAAGGTGTCACGATATCGTGACATGTTGCATCATCGCGACCAAAGAGAAAAAGTGTCGCGATATCGTGACATGTTGCATCGTCTCAGCCAGAGGAAAAAAAGTGTCGTGATATCATGACATGTTGCAGCATTGAGGCCAAAGGAGAAAAAGTGTCACAAAATCATGACATGTTGCATCGTCTCGACAAAAAGATAAAAAAATTTGCAATATCGCGACATGTTGCATTACCGCGGCCAAAGAAGGAAAAGGTGTCACGATACTGCAACATGTTGCATCATCGCAGCCAAAGAGAAAAAGTGTCATGATATCACGACATATAGCATCATCGCGGCCAAAGAGAAAAGGTGTCATGATTTCGTGACGTGTTGCAACGTCGTGGCCAAAAGAGAAAAAGTGTCACGATATCGTGACATGTTGCATTGCTGCGGCCAAAGGAGGAAAAAGTGTCACGATATCGTGACATGTTGCATCATCGCAGCCAAAGAGAAAAAGTGTCATGATATCGTGGCAAGTTGAATCATCATGGCCGAAAGATAAAAAGTGTCGCGATATCATGACAGGTTGTAACACCGTGACCAAAGGAGAAAAAGGTGTCGTGATATCGTGACATGTTGCAACATCACGGCCAAAGGAGAAAGAAATGTCGTGATATCGCGACATGTTGCATTTTCATAGCCAAAGGTGAAAAGTGTCGCGATAACGTGACATGTTGCATTTTCGTTGCCGAAGAAAAATAAGGAAAAAGTGTCGCGATATCGTGACAAGTTTCATCAGCATACCAAACCAATCCCCTGGAAACATCTCACATTGTGCAAACATTGAAATTTGTAGGATCATTCCTTAGGCCAATTGGGAAGGAGTCTCTCCACACTTGAATGTCAGATTCGTCAACTCCCTTGTTAGCAAGCCATTCCACAGCCTCATTTCCTTCCTGGTATTGATGCTTAATTACTAATTCTGGGTAATTGCCAATTAGGGCCTTGCATTCTTGGAAAATCGAAGCAAGGGCCTAGGGAGGCTTAGCGGTACCATTGAGCCAGTTGATACAGTGCAACAAGTCTCCTTCGATGATAAGTTTATTGATGGTCAACCCTTCCATGAGGATCAAACTTTGTAACAAAGCCCGTGCCTCTGCCATATTGTTGGATTGAAATCCCAGGTTCTGGGCAAAGGCCAAAATTATTTCTCCTCTATGGTTTCTGAGGATTTCTCCTCCGCAAACCGCTCTAGAAGTTCATTAACACTAATATTGGTGTTTTTAATAGAGTAGCCCATATGGACAAGGATCGAATCAGTGACACTCAAGCAACTCTAGAAGACGTATTTCAAACATGCACTAATCCCTTGTCCTTTATTGATCAAGAGAGTGATCAAGCTGGACCATCCAATTTGGATATGGCAGTTGTGATCCAAAACATGCAACAACAACAAAGTTACCCAACCATCTAAAGTGCATGTTAACAAGCCTAGGGTCATTCCTGCACAAAAGAAACCATCATTTACTGCTCTATTTCTCCAAGCTCTTGATCAACATACCTCAAATCAACAAAAACCCAAAACAAAACCAAACACCAATTACCAACAATCTGGGGTACAACATAATACTATTACAAATCCCCTTCATAATACTCTTCCTACCAACACTTTGCATAATAGCAATATAGCATCTAATCCTTATGTTCCACCATCATACACTCATAGATCCCATACCTATGTCCCACCAAACCAATATGGTGGACAAACTAGTAATCTTGAAACCATGGTGAAACAACTAGTTTCTCGCATGGACCAGATAGATCCCTACCATCCCTCGTACAACTATCGAGAGATGTGTAGTCAGCCTTTAGATCCTATAGTCGTAGCACAACCGTATCCTAAACATTTTCCTATGCTTGTTCTTCCCATATATAAAGGAACCGAAGATCCCATAGAGCATCTTCGTATGTTTAGGATAGCATGTCATGATATATCACATGATGACTTGTTATTACTAAAAATATTCCCAAAAAGCTTGGGAGGAATGGCATTAGAGTGGTATTATCAATTACCCACTAATTCTTTGAGGAATTTCAAAGAAACTTCTGAGTCTTTTGTTCATCAATTTAGTGCCTACATCGAAAGACATGTGACCATTAAAGATTTGTATAACTTAAAACAGGACAAAGATGAATGCTTTGCTGATTTCCTAGCTAGGTGGAGACAGTTGATAGGAAAATTGCACTTTGTGTTACCTTATAGGGAGATGTTGGACATCTTTATTAATAATTTGCAAGAGCAACTATCTTACGAATTATCAATTGCTACCTTGACCACCTTCGATCAAAGCTATAGACTTAGCCCGAAGAGTGGAAGATGCTCTCATTAGGAGAGGCCAAATTAAAAATAAATACGATGAGAAAACATCTAAAAATCAATATAAGAATAAACAAGTTGTGGGTGGAGTCACCGATAGCCTAAATATTGCTAATGTTAATGCTGCAAAGACAACGGAGAAGTTTGTACCGAAACCTCCCTGATAGACCTCCTCGAGAATTTACTAGGTTAAATCAACCTTTATCAACTATTCTACCGCAATTATTAGAACGAGGTTTGATTCAATTACCAAATATCCGGGAACCTGATCCAACTATACCCGGATACAGAGCAGATTTACACTGTGACTTCCATAGAGGACCTGGACACACTACCAACTCTTGTAAAATATTAAAACATAAAATACAGGACTTGATTGATAACAATGAGATGGAGGTGCAAGCCTTTCAACCTAAGCAAAATCCTCCTAATAATGTTCAAAAGAACACCCCACAAAACCAGAATCAGAACGCCAATCAGTCATTAGACATATTTCAACATCCCTTACCAAAACATGGTAAGGAGGTGGCTAATCAAATTGAACATCATAATGTCCCTCCTCCTTGCCCGATATGTAGGAACTATTAGTGGGCATTTACCTGCTCATGATCTGGAAATATTTGACACAACTTTATCCATGGTTACAACCAGGCCTCTATATAATATTCAGATACCCGATCTTAGTGATACAGAATATGAGACTGAGAGTGATATGGAAATCACATCAAATCAATCGAATAGTTCTGAAGATGAATCGGATACTATTCACCCTATCACAAGTTATATGGTTCCATAAGAACCATTTCCAAGAAGAGTCACTACTAGACCATCGTCTCACCGATTACTTTCTAATGAGCTAGCTATAAATGCTAGACCAAGACCCATTCATCATCCGTAGAATAATATTGTGGGTACCATCGGAGCTGTTACTAGACAACAGGCTCAAAATTATCAACAAGATCAAATTTAGAATGGTGGATCAACTCCATTTGTTTTGAAGGTTCCTAATAAAGGGAATCATGCACCTAATGTTCAACCTAAACCTCCTTATAATATTAATGAACAATTATCAAATATTACAGCTAGAATTTCCCTCTTGGACCTTTTAAGATCTTCTCCTACACATAGAGATGAATTAATGCTCACATTAAGCCGGATGATGGTACCACAAGACATTCAACCTCGAAGCCATGGCCAATACTATAATAACTCGTGAAGTTGATTGTATTGACTTCTGGGATAGAGACATACCTCAACATAGTTTACATAAAGATAACCCCTTGTATATTACCGCCTTAATTGGAGATGTAGCAGTCAAACGAGTTTTGATTGATAATGGTTCATCTTTAAATATCTGCACTTTTGACTTCTACCAAATATTTGGGTTTAGAAGTGAGGAAATGAAAAGAACTGATATGATCATAAAATCTTTCAATGACGAAACACAAGAAACGTGTGGAGTTATTACCATTCCATTGCAGGTTGGTCCGAGAACCTTGGATACGACTCGTGTTTATTGTACATTGCCCTGCATCGTACAATATACTCTTGGGTCATCCTTGGATCAACGCGATGCGAGCTGTTCCCTCAACCTTACATCAATGTGTTAAGTTCAAATTTAAGAATCAGTTGGTTACCATTCATGGTGATCCAAGACCCTTTGATATGTGTGCTTTGGTAGAACCTATTGGAGTTCAATTTTGCCCTGCTCTGTCATCCACACATCCTAATTCTCATTATCCATCTAAACATGTGAAACTTGCACCCACAAAGTCATCTACTTCTTCTCCATCAGTTGCACCTCCACATATAGCTCAACCATCTTCTGAACAAACCGCATTAGGACCTAAGAAAGATCCTAATCCCACAACCAATGTCTCTTGTTCTACTCCTATAACTTCCATACCTATAATAGACCCATCTATCGACACCTCTACACCATCTACATCCACCAAAGTCATATTTTCCGCATCAAAAGACGTAGGGAATGTTCCTTCTACCTCTTATGCTCTTACTGACGAACTCTTACCCGATCTATCTAAAATTCTTATATCAGAAGAAACGAATGCTTCTATGCAATATTCTCTTATTTTAAATAATTTGCCACCATCTCCTCGTACCTTGGGCCTCCCACAGCCTATGGGAAGTATTTACCAAGTCGGGAGCTGTGCCTTTATTTATAAGGGATATGACTGGGGTAGAATACCTAGAAACATCAGAACTCATTATGATGGATATGCTCGATGTTATTTTACTAATGAGTATATTAAAGCCAAACCTATAATGCTGAAATTGGGATATAAAGGGAAAGGTTTGGGACCTTTCCATAATGGTATGAAAGAACCTTTTGAGGTAGAAGCATGGCCCGCCCGATGTGGTGTGGGCCTATTTCCTAGTAAGGGTCAGCCATTCCCATTTGAGGATGATGACCAACTTATATGTTACCAAGATTATTTAGATGCACGCGATGCCTTGCGTTTAATAAATAAGACATTCACATGTAATATGCTATCTATAGCTTATCCTGAGATGATCGCTGAATCCGACGATGAGTTGGAGGGAGATATCTTTCATGATGTCTCCGTTGAGGAATTATTACATAATGGATTTTATTTTGATGGCTCTATACCTAGTATAGCCCAGCTTGAGGCCATGACTCCTCAAGACGAATTATCCAAGCTAACCTTGGAAGAATTACAAGAATTGGGCGTTTCACCCGCCCCACCTAATTTTGAGAGAGATCTACACATGGAAGTAGAAAATGTCATAAAAATTAACATTGGAACCGAGGATAACCCCCACATAATCAACATTGGATCAGAATTGAGTCAAGAAAAATAGGATAAATACATTGCATTTCTTAAAGAATATGAAGATGTCTTTGCTTGGACATATGAAGATATGCCAGGATTAGACCCTTTTGTAGTTATGCATCACCTAGTAGTGCACCCGGATGCTAAACCTGTTAAACAGAAACTTAGAAAAATGCATCCTAAAGTGGCCTTACTAGTCAAAGGGGAGTTAGAAAAACTCCTGAATGTTATTTTTATACAAGCCATTGATTATGCTGAATGGATCTCGAATGTAGTTCCAATAACTAAGAAAGAAGCTACTAAGGTTAGGGTTTGTACAGACTTTAGAGATATTAATGTTGCATGCCCTAAAGATGATTTTCCCCTTCCCAATATGGATCAGATCATTGATTTTACTATTGGGAGTGGAATGATATCCTTAATGGATGGATTTTCTGGTTATAATCAGATCAGGATAGCTCCTGAAGATCAGGCTAAAACAACCTTTATTACCCCTTGGGGGACTTTCTGTTGGAAAGTGATGCCATTCGGGTTGAAGAATGCAGGTGCAACCTATCAACGAGCCATGACTTATATCTTTCATGATATGATGCATGATATACTACATGATTATGTAGATGACATTATAGCTCGTTCTATTGAAGAAGATGACCATTTAGATGACTTGAGAAAAGTATTTGATCGGTTAAGGGAATATCTTATCCGATTGAATCCAGCCAAATGTATATTCGGAGTTAAGTCGGTAAATTATTGGGGGTTATAGTTTCTTTACGTGGCATCGAAATTGACCCTCTCAAGATTACGGCTATCACTGATATGCCCGCACCTACAAATATATCTGAATTACGGAGTCTACAAGGTAAGCTTCAAGCTATCCGTCGCTTCATCGATAAGCTGGCGGATAAAACTGGACCCTTTCTTAAGCTTCTTAAGAAGGATGTCTCTTTCCATTGGGACGATGAATGTCAGGAAGCATTTGAACTCCTCAAACAATATCTTCTTAACCCACCTATACTTTCACCACCTAAACCTGATCGCCCATTTATCTTGTATATTTTTGCTTCAGATTTTGCTTTAGGAGCTATGTTAGCTCAACTTGATGATGAGAAAAGAGAGCATGCTAATTATTACATTAGCATAACATTAATTAGTTATGAAACCCGCTACACAACATTAGAGAAGTTATGTCTAGCAGTCATATTTTCTACACAGAAACTACGCCATTATATGCTCAGTCAAAAAACATACGTTATTGCTAAATCCGATCCCTTGCGGTATCTCATGAGTCGACCTTATTTATCTGGTCGCACAACAAAGTGGGTTCTTGCGCTAAGCGAGTTTGAACTCACATTTATAGGACAGAAGTCTGTTAAGGGTCAAATCATAGCAGATCAATTAGCTGCTGCACCCTTAGAATCCACCCATCCCCTCGTCATTGAGTTTCCTGACGAATGCCTTAAACTAGAGGCAGATCATTCAGAGCAATGGTCCTTATACTTTGACGGAGCCCGATGCATGAGTGGGGCTAGTGCAGGTATTATTTTGATATCTCCATAGAAACATCTCATACCTCTATCCTTTAAATTAACGTTTGCCTGTACTAATAACACTGTTGAATATGAGGCTCTCATCCTTGGATTACGAGCAGCCCTGGCACTAAAAATTAAAAATCTATTAGTTTTCGATGATTCTCAACTTGTTATAAATCAAATTAATGATGTTTATCAGACCGGAGATGATAAATTGCACCCATATAAAGCATATGTATTACAATTAATATCTTTATTTGATCAAATTACCTTGGAAGCTATTCCTAGAACTAGCAATCGTGCGGTCGACGCCATGGCCGCAACTCGCATCTCTTTTACCCTTGGAGTTAGATGACGAATATGCTACCATCATTATTCATCGACTCCAGGAACCCGCTTCAATTAAATCATGCTTGGAACCTTTGGACGTGTTTCTAATCAACGAAACTACTCCTAAACTTTGGTACACTGATATCCTCAATTTTCTTCAAAATGGGACCTTCCTTGAAGGTTTTAATAGAAACCAACACCGATTATTACGTAGACGAGCAAGTCGCTTCATCATAATTGGCAATACCTTATATAGGAGATCTTTTGAAGGTATCCTACTGAGATGTTTGAATCTAGAAGAGTCTAGATCAGCTTTGAGTGAAGCCCACGATGGATCTTGTGGGGGACACTTTAGTGGTAGCGCCATTGCTAAGAAGCTCCTTAGGATAGGATATTTTTGGCCTACCATGGAGAATGATGCACATGATTACGTGCGCCATTGCGACAAGTGCCGTAAACACGCCGACCTTGTCCATGCGCCTGCACAAGAACTGCAGGCTATTTCATCTCCTTGGCCCTTTTCAAAATGGGGCTTAGACATCATCAAAAAAATCAATCCTGTGTCATCTGATGGACACAAATTCATCATAACCGCCACCGAGTATTTTACGAAGTGGGTTGAAGCTATGCCCTTAGCTTCTTGCACTGGAACTCAAGTTTCCAAATTTATTTTTAATCAAATTATTTGTAGGTTCGGAATTCTTGCAAATCTCATCTCAGATAATGGAACTTGTTTCAAAAATAAATATGTAAAGAAACTATGTCAAAAATATAAAATTCAACATCGTTGGTCCACTCCCTATTATCCTCAAGGTAATGGCCAAGCGTAAGCATCTAATAAAACATTAATTAAAATCCTCAAAAGATTGGTCAATAAATCTGGCCGTGATTGGCACATTCAATTATATCCTGCTTTGTGGGCTTATCGAACTAGCATTCGTACTCCCACGGGCACTTCACCTTTTGTTTTGGTTTATGGCACTGAAGTTGTTTTTCCCTTTGAATTAGAAGTTCCTTCTTTGGCTCTGCTACTTCAAGATACCGAAGTAGGAGATGAATATCGTGCCGGCAGATTTAGTCAGCTGGAACTCCTAGATGAGAAGCGCATTAATGCTTTGGAGCATCTTCGTGCCTACTCGTAACAAGCTCAAACGAGCATATCTCAAGAAAGTTCATCATCGATCCTTTGAGATCGATGACCTCATCTTAAAAGAAAATCAAAAAAATACTAATGCAACTAAAGACCTTAAAGGTAAATTTGAGCCTAACTGGCTTGGGCCATATATTATCACTGCTAAATTTGGATCGGGAGCATACAGATTAGCTACCTTAGATGGTAAAGATCTTAAAGAACCTATGAACATTATGCATCTTAAGCGCTATTATGCATAAATCTGGTAATTTCATCACTGTATATATTATACATATTGTCTTATTTTAGTAATTCATATAAAAATTTCAAAAAAAGTAATATTATGTATTATCTTAATTCATAAATTAAAATCAAAATATAAAAAAATCAAAATCATCAAAATCCTCAAAAACATCTTCTATTTTTGCACCTGTCAATTCTTGAAGTATTGCAATTATATTTTCAGTTATTTTGGATAAATTAGCATTTATTTGGAATCCCTCACTTTCACACTCACATGAATAAATATCTTGATCTTATTTGGTATGATTATTAATCTCTCTTATATCGAAGTCCACAGATTGAATTAAATAAATTTTTGAGCATAGAGAACCGATCTTGTTATTTACTTGAACCAAGTACACCTTTTCACATTAAAATGATTTCATTGCAAATTCAAAGAGATGCTACACAGTAGAAGTGGTCTCTTGAGTGAAAAGTTTCCCCTGCTATCCTATCATGCACATGGTCTAGAATCTTTGAGAATTGACAAAAGGACAAGCTCACCCCTGCCCATAATAAAAATCCCTTGCTCTACAACCAATCCGAGCAAGTATCCCTAGTATAGAAAAAAAAAAGGAAAGTCAAGAAAAAAATCATGAGAAAAAGAAGCATTATTTCAGTATCATTTTGTACCACCTCAACAATATTTCAGCATTATCTCAAGTGTCAAGCAAAAATACAAAAAAAAAAGAGAAAAGAAAAGAAAAAGCAAAAAGCAATAAATCCCTTCCCCTACCCTTTGAAAGAAAAGAAGGGTGAATGAGCTTGAATCCCTGGAATTCTCAATTATTCAAAAACCGTGAGGTAAGCCCCATAACAGGTGGTTTGTGCCCAACCTGCTTGGCCTTGGGTAACTCCTAGCGTGGTGATATGTCTGTCACATTAGCGACCTTATTTTGTACAGACCTATGTCCGCTCATGGATCAGCTAGCTCTTGATGACCCGACTTACATAGTAGTCTGGTACGGTTACATGCATATAAATCATGGTCAACGAACACTCATTTGGTTAATTCAAATTACTTGTATCAAATTATCTTGCTCAAAATTGGTAAATGAACAATACAATTGCACACACATTTGTGTTTGAGAGATTTTGTATCATTATGATAGATCAAGATCGGCAATGAACTCACATATGCACATGGGGTTCCTTATAAATCTAAATTTTGTCTTTGAGATAATTTAAAATATTTATGCAAATCTTCTGGAATAATTTGATTTTCTTACTTGAGAATATTGGCTTAGCGTAAAAACAATTAAATACATTTTTTCAAAAATCCAAAATTTCTTTCAAAACATGTTCAAAAATCTAGCAATAAAGTCACATTTATATATTTTCGACTTTCGCAACGATGGTATAGTTCCTAAACCTAAATTGGAATTTATGCCTAGTGCAAGTCCTCATTTTTATATTTTTTTATCTCAAAATCAAAAATCAACTATGCAATAAAACTATTACATCAATTTCTTCTTTGGATTTCGCGATGATGGTATAAGTCTATACCTAAAATTCTATGCCTAGCGCAAGCCATCGTTCTAATTTTATCTCCCATTTATTTAATCCATAAAAGCATATGGCTTAAATCATTATGTTACACAATTGTGCTTTAAAAAGAACGAAAACTTTTCTATTTCATTTCATTATGTCAACATTCAGCTTTGCGACGATGGTATAATTCCTAGGCAATTGTTCAAATTTCTATCACACTTAGGAATTTTATGCCTAGAAAAAATCATATTTTTAATATTTCATGCATAATATTTTCATGGAAATCTGAAAACAAATCATCACCATCATCATTTTTCATCATCACAACACAAAGTCTTAAGAAAGTCTCTTAAGCACCCTTTTACTTTTAGCAATATTTCTCTCATACCGGGATTAGCTTGATGACCTAGCGAGCGGCGACTCCATGAAATGGTCATGTAACAATGACAATGTCCTTTGAAATTATTGTTAGAAGTCACTTTATTTTTCATCAAATCATACCACAACAACCAATTTGTTTACATCAGATTATTTCATTTAAATTTTATAGTATGACATAAAATTATAATATTTTCAATGACATAATTACATGAATAATCAATCAACCATTAAAATATTAAAGCATCATAAAACATATGCACAAGTCATATCACAAAAAGAACTATATATATATATATATATATATATCAAGAAGTCTATACATCATATCAAAACGGATTGGTATGCCACAATCTATACCCTGGCATACTCAATCCTCTCAAAAATATATGGTCTATGTACAATGAGCAGCTAGTCTCGAGAAGCCCTCGAGCTCTCAGCCTCATCTCCTCTCCCACCCTAAGGTGGAGGAGGTGGTCCCATCGGAGTCCGTGCTATATCGTGGGTCCTCGACGTCGATCGTGATGATGTCCTCGATGACCCCATCCTGATCGGCTCCGCAATGCTGGCTGGCAGCGGTATCCTCTACTCCTCTGGAACCACATGATAGTACAACCCCTGGTAGAACGTGGTCTACGCAATAGCCCATGCCAGCTCCAAAATGCTCGCCCCTCCGCTTCGAGCCCTGAGCCATGTCACCTCATCCTGAAGAGTCTGCACCTGAGCTCGTAGGTGGGCATTCTCCGCCCGAAGAGCCGCCATCTCGCTGCTCTCCCCCACCTCGACACCCTTGCCCTTATCGGGTGATGGTGGCCTATCCCTCTGCTGAGAAGGGAGTCTCTCCCTCCTCTCCAACTATTGTTGTCTCTCCGGAGCCTATGGTACTCTCCGACATCTCTCCTGAGGAGGCCATCGCTGATCCCTCCCTCCATGACCCCTCGCTGCACCAATGGCAGCCTGGCACCGCCTCTCCATCCATTGCACTATAGCGTGCATCGGACCCTATGCCCTCATCATCCGAGGAGGGTGGATGCCTGCATACCAGGCATCATACCCATCTGCTACCCCCATGTCATCCCCATCCACTGGCTGAATGGGGGCATCATCAACGTCCTGACTCCAGAACCGCTGCATGTCTGGAGCCCCGCTCAATGTGGTATTATCCCACATAGTCCGAGAGTACTCATAATCCCTAAGAGAAGGGATCCCCTACTGTA
Organism: Wollemia nobilis; assembly: GCA_028583015.1. NCBI lineage: Eukaryota > Viridiplantae > Streptophyta > Pinopsida > Araucariales > Araucariaceae > Wollemia > Wollemia nobilis. The sequence goes on from JAQPPZ010002556.1 coordinate 14,096,956, forward strand.
GACCGAACTACCTCAAAACTTGGTCATAGCGGTGGAGCTCTACCTCTCCCCGCTCTGTCCTCAACCAGATGACTCGCCTGATGCGAGCCAACTCCTGTCCATCCTCTACCCACCCTGGATGCTCTCTCCATGGTCTCCAGGTGATCTGATCTGGGGTGAGGTCATCTAGCAACCTCCGGGACATCGATAGATCTATCCGCCACTGTGACCCTCTCTGGAGCCACCAATAGAAAACCCGGGGTCTCTCCCGATCAACTCCTATCAATGGAAGCCCTACCGGCCTTCGCACCGCAATGTGCTCCCAGCACCAAACCTGTAGCAACGATGTCAGCACCAGACATCGACCTCCCTTGTATACGACCCCGTAAAGGATCCTATACAAGCGGCATAATACAAAGCTACCCCAAGCAAACCTGTATCCGTGGTCTCTCATGTCGTAGACCACATCTGAGAGGAGCCACGGTAACCTGCATCCACTCTGGTGGCATAGAAGAAGGCCACCCACCACCCCTACCAAAACCCGGGTCAATCGAGATGCCCTAGGCATCTGCCTCAAAGCCTCGATGTTCACTCCGCCCTTCTCCAGGGCGAAGCTTGGGTCACTGCACAATCTCATCATGGCGTGGCCCTGATTGGTCGAAGGAGTCATGAACCGCCCATGTATGGGGATCCTCAAGATCCTCCATACATCCTCTAGAGTGGGAGTCATCTCCCCTATCGATAGCCGAAAGCAGGACGACTCCGGATACCATCTCTCTGCTAGGGTCGTCAGTAGCCCCATGTCTGTAGGAATTTGTGGCATCTCTGCCACATGCTGCAGTCCGACCTCTGCTAGTCTGTCTCGCTCGACCTGATCGAGCATGGCTAAGTCATCCCTGAGACCCCCGTATTTCCACTCTCGACTCTTTAGCAATCCCCTCTGCAAAATAAACAATAAAACAACAAAAATCATTAGTACATAATCATTAAAATCAATTTCATCTCATAAAAAAATGATATCGCCCATTATTGGATGATATCGTACCAAATTTAGTTAAATCATCCTTAATAGGATGAAATCGTCTCTGATTCTTCAATTTGGGGATCGCCCCTTATTGGACGGGATCGCCCCTATTTCTTCGATTTCGTCCTCAGACGAAATCGGCGATATAGGGACGATTTCGACGAAATTGGGACGATTTCGTCCCGACATCGTCGACGGCCTAAAAATGGCCGTGATGCCCAAAAACAATTAAAATTCAAGTAAAAAATTAAACAAATCAAGCTAAAAACATAGTACACTAGGTTTAGATCCTTACCCGCAACCCGCGTCGGACCTCTGTCGATCTGTGTGTCGTTTCCACCATTTCGCCTGCAGAGCTCTGAAACAGCGAAAGTGAACAGTAAAAATGAATTAGGGTTTTACCCTATTTTTCCTATTTTTATTTAAAAACAACATTTTTTTAATTTTTGCTTTTCCGCGCTTTTACCTCAAACGTTCGATTTGGGTAAAAACTCGGAGGGGGCACCATAGCAAACAATTGTACGATTCGACCTAGAATCATCGTCTAAAAAATGGAATAAATTTTTGCTTTCTCGTAAAGCGTGAAGAACTCGTCTTTAACGCATTTTCTTCAGAAAATATGCTAAAGAGGGGGCAAAATGTAGCACCCTAAAATTGGCACAGTTAAACCATCAGTAAAAGATAAAAAATTTGAATTTTAACCCCGAAACCGCCCGTTAACCGCTCACCTCATTTTTCATGCCATTTTTAGAAGTTGTTTTGACCGTTGGACGATATCGTCGCCGATCTGACGATATCGTCCCAAATCGGATGAATTCGTCTGGAACAGAACGTCCAGACGATTTCATCCCAAAACCAAATTTTCATAATTAGCTTCTGTTTCAACAACCTCTCCAACTCGGGCAGAAGCGTGTCTGCGCGGTTGGAGATTCCTACGTTGGAGATCTCCCAGATTGGGATGATCCCCAACCTCCTAACCTCCCCCTAATCCTATATAAACTTGGGATTTTCCTAGTTTATCCCCCTGGCTGATCATTTCCCTGCAACTTTAGTTTTTGCTGTGTTAGAACATCCTATCCCCCATCATTTGCACTTGTGTTTTCAAGTTTTATTGCAGGATCTCACTGTGTTTCAGCCGGAGGAAGCTCGGATCGTCGTAGGCGATTCAACCACAATTTTGGATGATCCTGTCGAGATCGGCGATGATCTCGTACGATTGCAGATGATTTTGACTACAGTTCAGATTGGGGGCAATCATAGCCCTGAGTTTGCATTCTCTATCTCTTTTTCTTATTTAATTGTGCATTAGATTAATTCACTTATGTTCTGCATCTTGGAGTTCACCTCATTTAGCATATTTGCATGATAAAATTCAAAATAAATTATTAAAACATTGCATCCCATTTGATTTGATATCTGGATTTATCATTTAAGCATTTATATTCTTATTTCTATCATTTTGTATCATTCTTGCAATTGTATTTTTGGTTTTTGGTGTCTGTTTTCATGATTGTAGGTTTCTGATGAATTCGTCAGGTCGCTGATGATCTTGGCTGATCTCAGATGATCTCCTATGATCTGGATGATTCTGTACAATTACAGATGATCCTGTCATATCCGGGATGATCTGGACTCCTACAAGCTTCAGAATCTTCATCAGACATCAGAAATCAGGTGCACTCTTCTCCATTTTAGATATTTTCTGTATTTAGGATTCATTTATGTTTGTTGTCTTCATATAAACCAAAAATTTCATATAGAATAGCTTAGATTCATTTTGGCCAACCTAGGAATCTGAATGATTGAACATAAAATGAACACATCAAACCCATTCTCAACCTAGGCGTGGAAACTGCCACTCAAAGTTTCCTGGTGAACCCCACCATCCGTCAAAAATTCACCCTTATACCCCTCCCCCGAGAGGCGCGACCTTCAAAGGGCCTCTCCATCCGAGGTATTGTCCCATCCTTCTCGCATCCCCCTTCCGGGCACGGATCCTTTAGCCTGAAGGTAAGGGTGCAAAAAATTTGGGCGATACACTAAGTAACTATTTCTCTTCAAATTTCACACTTAGGAATTTTATGCCTAGCGCAAGTCATATTTCTAATTTTTCATGCCCAAAATTAGTCCATATATTTTCATAAAAAATTACATAATATTTTTGGAACATGTGACACAATGATTTATCTTACATTACTTTGCATTTTAAAAAGAACAAATAATTTCATATCATCATGCATTTCATTTTTATTTTCGTGATGATGGTATAATTCCTAAGTAATTATTTCATATAATTTCACACTTAGGAATTCTATGCTTAGCGCAAATCATCTTTCAAAATTTTCATGCTTAAATTCATACATTTTCGCAATATCTATCAAACATCTTGTCCCAAAACAACATCAAACATCTTGTCCCAAAACAACATCAAACCTTTCTCATATTAAATCCTTAAGGTTATTCTTAAGCACACAATATTTTGGTATTAACAATACAAAACTTCCTCATAACAAGATCCGCTTCATGACCTAGCGAGCATCGATGTCCACCAACGATCATATAACAACATAACATCCTTCGATGTTCATTGCTAATCCCTCAAATCTATCATCACACAAAATCATCTTTCTCAAAACACACTTTACAAAATCATTTTCCTTTTATGTTAAGCATGATAAAAATGTTCAAAAATCAAAGCATGATTACAAGAAATTATGTAACACAACCATCATAAGCAAATGTAATAAATCATCCAATAAATCACACAAATTCACATAAAATAAAGAAGATCAAATTTGATTTTTCCACCAAACATAAAATTTGGTGTAAAAACTCGAGGGGGCAACCTAGTATGTAAATTAGTAATTATTTTTTCTAAGACATCAATTTCACATAAACTATTCATTCTAAACCATCTACTCCATTTTTTCCCATGTCAAATCATAATAATTTCTACTAAAGTGTCTACACTTTTCTTTGATGCGTTTTTTGTTCACAAATATGTCAAATAGGGGGCAAAATGTAGACATAAAAAATTAACTCCATTTCCTTAGTTTTTCTCCTACAAAAGTAAGGTCATCTTTAAGAGAATTTTTACCCTATTAAATCATCTCAATTCTTATAAAATTTTATACCATTAGGGCTCGAAAATATCTTTCCAACGGTATGTAATATGTTCAATTTTGACATCATTTTCCTCAATTTTTGTGCCAATAACAAATGTTATTGCAACCGTGTGACGGTATCGTCCCTGATTAGACAAAATCATCTCCAATCGAATGAAATCAACCCAAAATATGTGCAATATTATCTGTATGATTTTGTTCAAAATATATTTTTTTTTAATTTGATAATAAGACAAAATTTGTTGTAACCGCACGACGACATCGTCTTTGATTAGACAATATTGTCTCTAATCGAACGAAATCGTCGAGAATCCTGTAACAAAAATGTTTAGACAATTTTATTCAAAATGGAAAATATCCTAGCTTAGAAAAGTGACCAAGTTAGCTCCGACTGATCTTTGGTGTGTTCTAATGGAGGCATGTTGGTTACAGTCATGAAATCTGCAAAATCACCTAAATATTGAATCCTAACCCCCTAAAACAAACTCCTAAGCCTATTTAATCCAAGGCATTTTCTTGGATTCACCATGGCTTCCTGACTCTTCACCCCCTTCACTCCATATTTCTTTGGCTAATGGAATGATTGGAGTCTCTCCATCTTCAATTCCACTTTGTTGCATTGTGTTTTCGTCATTTTATTGCAGGTCTAGACTGCGCATCGTCTTGGAGCGTACAAATTTTTTTGAGAATAATTCATCAAATTAGAGATGATTTTGTCAAATTAGAGATGATTTTATCAAATTAGAGATTATTTTGTGACATTGGAGACGATTTCATCACCAAATCACTTGGGGGCAACTTCAAAACTCTGTTTGCATCTATTAGATTTTAATTTCAATTTGCATTGCATTTGGTATTGCATTTAATTACTGTATTTGGTGTTCACCTTCATTCAATTTCAATTTACGTTATGTCATTGGTTAAAGTATGAATTATCACATTTCCATTAGTAGAATTAATTTTTATCATTTAGCAAACATTATATATCATTGACTTATACCTTTATCCTAGCGCTGTAATCATATAATTGCATGTAGCACCATTTCTACCATCAAATTATTCTATTGCATGTTTCTGACAATCCGAGACTATTTCGTCAAATTAGAGACGATCTTGTCAAATTAGAGATGATTTTTTCAAATTAGAGATGATTTTGTCAAATTGCAGATGATTCTATAAAATCAGAGATGATTTTGACCTACAACAAGCAACATAATCTTTATCAAACATCCAGATTCAGGTAAGGTTTGAAATTTCTTCAACAGGCATTGCATTAATTTAAATATTCTATTTTTCGTATTCTCTGTCCACATTGGAAGTTAAAATACATGTATTTTAGTTTAGTTTGCATCTTTTCCAAACTTAGGTGCACGTGATTTGATTAAAAAGAACTCATCTAAACAAATCCTACAACCTAGGTATGGAAGCAGCCATAAATGCTTCTTGGTGAACCCAAACCCATTCGTTGAAAAATCATGATATAGAAAGTACAACTACGTACTTCTCATTTCAAGGTGTATACCACCTATTCCCCCATTCCCATCTGAGGCGCAGATTCATTTGCCTAGAGGAAATGAGTGCAGGAATTTTTGGGCTACAATAGTGATTCTAGTTTTTCAGACAATGATAGAGCTAAAGTCCTATTTATGATTGAAGAAAAAGAACTAGTTAATAAAAGGACTCCAATCATTCTCAAGTGTTTTATATGTGGTAAATTTGGACATCTTGAAGATAGTTGTACAAAGGATGGTTATAGTTTCAATGATGATGAATATGAAGATACACTTGAAGGACCAGATGAAAATCTTCTAATGGCATTAGAGGATGAAAAAGGTGATCCCATAGAAGACAAGACAAAAGAAAATGAAGAAGCAAACAAAGGAAAAAAAAATAGAGGAATATTTAGAAGAAAATGGTTATGATCTCAAGGGAAAACTTATCTATGCCCTTAGCATAGTAAATAAGGTAAGAAAGCAAAACTCTAAACTTGAATTTCAGTTTCAATAATGTGATGAAGAAAGAAGATTGCTCATAGAAGATTTAGAAAAAGCAAAGGCTAAGGCAAAGAGGTTCAAGGATAAGTTAGAAGCAAAGATCTTATAATGTGATAAGTTAGCACAAGAAGTAGCACTACTAAAAAAAGATTTAGAGGACTCCAAGATCAAGATGAAAGGATTTAAAAATAGCTCAAATATTGTGGATAAGATGGTCAAGGTACAAAGAAGGTCAACAAATAAAATAGGTCTTGGTTTTGAACAAGCTCAAAAGAAACAGGAAGGAGAGTCAACATCAAGTTTTGGAGGAGAAGAAACTTTAGATGAAGATACTTCAGAAGAATACAATGTAAAATAAAGTTAGACATAAGAGGATGAGTTGCACAATAGAGAGTTCAACGAAAACAGGAACAATGCACAAAGAAGATACAGATGGAACAAAAATCAAGATAGGAGACCAATGAGATAAAAACAAGGAAGCTTCAATGGAAGATGCTTTTTATGTCATAGGTTTGGGTACATGGCTTCACAATGCAGGACACATGTAAGACATGAATTGGGAACAAATAGCTTTTTCATGGGTATTGCTACTCATGTAATCAGTTTGGTCACAAGACAATAAATTGCAGGGTTCAAGACAAAAGAGGATATGGCTTTACTAGGAGAAATCCAAAGATATTTGCACCTCCAAGGAATAATAACATTAAGTGTTATAAGTGCAATAATTATGGTCACACAGCAAAGTGATGTAGAGCAGACATTCCAGAAATAAGTATAAACAGGGACATGAACAGGAACAAGAACATGGATATGAACATGAACAAGAATTAAGTGTTGTTAATGCTTCAAGGTTTTTTGGAATTAAGTGTTGTGATTAAAACCTTGTTTTATAATCATTATTTTTGAAGCCATGGTTTGTGTGAAGAACTTGAGTTAGGGTTTCAAAAGAACATGAGTATCATTGTTATGTGAAGATTGATTTATAAGCATTATTGTTGAAGTAAGTTGTTGTGCAAAGAACTTGAACTAGGATTTGAAAAGAACATGAGCATCATTGTTATGTGAGATTTATTGTTGAGCATTGTTGGAAATATTTTGAGTTGGTGTTTACATACTTGGACTAGGGTTTATGAGCAAGGGTTGTTTTTTGAGTAATTGGTTGAGTAGAGTTGGTTGAACCTAGTCAAGTGGGTGTGTGAAGTGATTGTTCAAGTTCCATAAAACAAAATATTCTATATTCTGATTTGAGTTGAGAAAGTGATTGATCATTGAGTATATAATATATTGAGTCTCTAACAATTATCTTTATGCTTCTATGAGATTGGACAAGTTATGTGTGGACTTGTTAAGTAGATTTAAGGTAAGTCTTTGAGAAGACTTGTGGACTGATTTTGTGTGAGCTTTTGTGGAATCTTACAATACAGGTTTGGATAAGTTCTACATGAACTTATTGAGCAGATTTGAGCAGGTTTTTAGTGGACCTATTGAGAATATTGGAAAATTTCTGAGTGAGCTTGTTGAGAAAATTTGATCAGGTTCTGAGTGGACCTATTGAGCAGATTGGACAAGTTCTAAGAGATCTTTTTGAGCAGATTTGAGTAGGTTCTGAGTGGACCTATTGAGCATATTTGAACATGTTATGTGTGAACTTGTTGAGCAGATTTGAGCAAGTTTTATGTGGACTTGTTGAGCGGATTTGAGCAAGTTCTATGTGGACTTATTGATCATATTTGAGCAAGTTTTGTGTGGACTTACTGAACATATTTGAGCAAGTTCTGTATGGACTTGTTAAGAATATTTAAGCAATTTCTGTGTGGACTTGTTGAGTAGATTTGTGCTAGATCGAAGGACTGTGTTTAGTATAGATTTGAGATAGAGCTTTTAAGGTGATAGAGTAGAGAGTACAATAGTCTTTAGTGGATAAAGATCCATCAACAAGTGCAATGAGGATAGGTCTTCTGAGTGGGGATAAGAGTCTTCAGTGGAGAGAGATCCACAAGCTAGTGTAGTGGAGGCAGTAGTCTTCTAGAAGATCACCAACTAGAGTAGAGGAGAAGGAGTTCTCATTTGGATAGAGATCCATAAACTTGATTTAGGAGATTGGTGTCTCCTTTGGATAGAGTTCCATAAACATTGTAATTAGGAACAATTCCCAAGAGATTGATTGAGAAAATTTTAGTGAATGATTTTCTTCGTGGAGTAGCCCACATTGGGTAAACCACGTAAATTGTGGTGTCTCTATTGTGTGTGATGATTTGTGCATTGCTTTATTACTGTGATTGATATTGATATCTACACACTGCATAATATTGGTTTGGAAAGAAAAGTAAAAAGTGGTTGTATACTATTCATCCCCCTCTTAGTATAAGCTTGTGTTCTTCAATTTAAAATTATTTTTCTTGTAGATGGATGTGTTACTTATTGGTCATGGAAGTAGACTTAGCTAAACTAGATGAATGTTTCTTTGTTTGTTGTTCAAACAAGAGCTTTCTTTAATGTGTGGGATCACCTTATTGATGAATTAATATGAATGTCTAATTAACAGAGATATCATAGGATTGGGGTAGACCCCTTTTGCATGAAAATATAGTGCCAGTTTAAGATTTTTTATTTTTGTAATTATTATTATTATTATTATTTAATTATAATTATTATTTTAAGGGTTAAATTCAAATGATTTCTAGTGATTTATTATAATTTTGTAGTATAGATTTTATTCCCAACAATAGATAAAATAAATTAAACAAAACAAACCACAACAAAATGACAACAATGACAATTTAGGAAAAGAATAATTTCATTATGTGCAAACTGATATGTACATTACTTACAATAGTAGTTTTTTTGTACTCAACAACACCACCAAAATTATCTTAGTAATGGTACCATTCCATTACCATCCAATGAAGTATATACAATTTGAAAAGGGAGTGGATAGTTACAACTTAACCATCACCCTTTCAAGTTAGAGCTCATACCATTATTTTTTTTTATCTCATAAAGACTTGATAGTTTAATGGAGTCAAACATGCTCAATGGATATACATTGATAAAATGGTAAAACTACCAAGGAATATTAAAAATTGATTCAAATTATTTTTGACAAAATGGTAAATTTTAAAAAGTCTTATTAATTATATAGGGGTATACCACTAGAGGGGAGGCGATAAATTTTAAAAATAGGGGTTTTTTAAGAAGCATGTGGACGCACGTAAGGTTTTCAACTAAGTGACCCTCCCAGGAAGGTACTGTAGGCCCTAAATGGCCACATACTTAGTAAAATTTTGTATAATTTTGACTAAGTAATAAAACCATCATTCTGCTAAGATTGCACTATGCTTTGAAGAGAAACTAGGTCATAAGATATGAATCCACTCAATAATTAGTAAAGTTTACATGTTTGAAGCGATTCCGGGTGACTTCACTCCGGCTTCGAAATGATGGCAGATATCAAATCTACAAAATTTCCTAAGAGACGATAACGTCAGCGGTGGAAAATTATGGAATGGCATTTTTATCTATTGAATATCTAATTCCAAGAAGGTATTTTTATTTCTAGCTCTGTATTGGCACTATCTTTAAATCCACAAAAGTTTCAAGGAGATGATGATGTCACTGGAAAAAAGGTGCGGATTGGTGATTTGGGAAATGAACAAGTATTTTCTTTCTAGAATGAAGATAATATATGGTGGCGTAATAATAAAATTCCAGATTCACGAAGGAAGAAGGTATGTGACTAACTCCGGACCCATATTGGCGATTAACATGATGCACTCATTCCATCCAAAATGAAATCCATAAAATATAATGGAAAGAGGTGATGTCATCAATATTCTAATGCAGATTGAAGAAGATGAGGTGTAAGATAAAGATATCAAAGGGAATTCAAGGTTCAGAGATCCAAATTGGAGATTTTGTTGTTTTTGATAAGAAAGACGACATCATTTAAAGTGGAATAGCAGTTAGCTTTTGCTAGATTGAATCTGAATCATGTGATGAAGAATATCAATGGTGGAGGTTAAGCTGCCAAATATTGATTGTTTTAAAGATATTGCTACGTCAGAATTGTAACAGTCAACCGAAATATGAAGCGTCGAGGATTTCCAAGAATGTCAAACTAGAGGTAGTTACAGATCAGTAGTGGTAATTCACTCCCAAGAAGGATCGACGGAAACACGTGATCTTTAATGGCCTGAGCTTCAGTTCCACTGAGCGATCATCAAGTTGTTGAGACCCCGAGTTTTCATGGTAGACTTTATTTCAGCAAATTTCTCAGAGGACGGACCAATGAGCTAATGCCAGCTAAAATCTTTGTTGTACTATTTTTTTTTTTGAATTTACATGGTGGAATCGGTAGCCGCCACGAATTTGGGCAGGTTTTCTACCTTTTTATGGCTGCCATAGTATTCTACGTTGTCCACCCCAGAAGCCTCCACATAGATATTTGTGCAATCCACCCCTATAACCACCATGCCACAATCATTTTAAACCTTTTACGCCGCTGAAAACATCAGGAAAGGGACAAGCGTTCAGTCCGGCGAGGCCCGAGATTTGAACCTTGGACCTCTCGCCCCCTTATGGGGTTTGGATGAACCAATTGGTCTACACCTCAGACCTTTGTTGTACTGTTGTAACAAGATTTTGTGTATTGTTTCTTGATTACTGTATTTTGAAAAACTATAAGTAGAGGTCAAACTCTCATTTTTAAGGGTCGGCTCTAGCATGTTTGCATGTACCATTGTAAATATTCTTGAAGAGCTGAACGAAAGGAGCAATACATTGATCTTCACCTCTAGTTTGCATTCTCATAATTGATGTTAGAGCTTCGGATTTCATATTTGCATTTTTGTAAATACGTAGATGTTTAGTTTGTGTCTATTTTGGATTACTAGCTATTATAAGTAATTGAAATCTGCTTTGAGTTCGTTATGTGTTGTTGGAAAGTACATTTTTGTGAAATCTAGGTATTTGGTGAATTATGTTATTTGGATTATCATTCCCTGGGTATTGAAATTGCTTGCTATAACATTTCTCTGTTATGCTTTAATATATGAAATAAATTGGGTTACCATCAATGACAAAGGGGGAGATTGTTAGAAATATGAGCAGGTTTTGTTGTCATTGATTTCAAGAAGACAACACCAACAAACATCAGTTTCAGTTAGAATTTCAAGTAAAAGTTACTCCAAGGTCTAAGAAAAAATAATATTATAATATGATATTCAAGGCGATCAGTGAGGTCTAAAGAGCAATAGGAAGGCCGAAGAAAAATAATATGATAATAATTTATTATAATATTAGAGGTCAAATGTTGAGACCTAAAGGTTAAATTAATTATAATAATTTCATTATAAATTAATTTATAATTTAATTTGATTAACTCTAAAGAGTTATTAAATTAATTATAAGTTAATTATAATTTAATTATAAGTTATTTTATAACTTAATTTAATAAACCCTAGAGTTAGGGTTATAAAGGGCATATGCAAAGCGCTGAATTCATAAACCTTCTTCTCCGTTGATGTCTATAAAGTTTCAAAGAATGGGTATAAATACCCAAGCCTCGAAGGCTTAAAAAACCATCCATGATTTTCATTTATGTCCTAAGAAAAAGAATTGTGTGCCCAATTTTTAGAAACGAAGAGATGGAAGAAGTTCCCATTGACCCTTTTTGATAGTTAGTGAAGGAATAAAAGTCACAAGGCATGAAGACCTTATCACCATCTAGCCAGGTGCGCTAGCGGTAATAGGAAGCACCTTGGGAACGCGAGGTTCCACATTTGAATCGTAGTAGGGTTGATTGCATAGTGTTTTGGGTTCCAACATTGCCAAAGCTTTTTTCTTTGGGTTCCAAAATAGAACAACAAAGTGTCATGGGCACTTTTGCCTTCCACGTGAGCTCTTAGATCACGCAACTTGGCTATTGCAGCTAAGGTGGTAGGAGGCACTATGTTATGGGATAGAATCATGTCGGGTGCACGTTGTGAGGTAATATTTTTTTGCTATAAATTAATTTGTGCTTCTAAGGTTGTATGGTGTATTTGTGAGCTTAGGGAGATATAATATGGATAAAATTAAATAATTTTTATTTAATTATTTAATGGTTGAGTAGTTTAAAGAGTGGAGTTATAAGGTTTAATAAAAGATTTATTTTTATGTGTTTTGGTGAATGCTTATTTTAAAGGAGTAATAAGGTGTATTTGAGTTTAATTATTTTTGTAATTGTGAGATATCTTGAGGGAGAGTTAGAGTGATATTTTTGTCATCTAACCTTGTGATTGGCAAAGAAAGTGGTTATGATTAAAACAGGTGTTTGAGGTCAAATCATCTTCAAACAAGAGGTAAGGGCACATTATCCTTGAAAGTGATTGTTGAATGTTATGAATGCCAAGTTGGAGTAAAAAGGGTTGTTTTAGTGAGCATTGTTGAGAGTGATGGTTAAAGATTTTCTAAGTGAAATTTTGCTATAAAACCTTGTTTGATAAGCATTGTTGAGCAAGTCTTTACATACTTGATTGGTGAATGCTTAAGTGAGAACTTGTGAAATATCTTGAATGCAAATAACATGAGTGTCATTTTTATGTGAATGTGATAACATCTTGAGTTTTGATTGAAGTTCCATTGTGAGATTAATTGAGAACATTGAATGAAATATTGGCTTAGAGTTTTCCAAGCAAATTGGTTTCATTGATTGATTTGATTGAGATAGAGTGGTTGGAAAGTGATGGAGTGTTAGTTCAAGTTATGTGAAACATTTATTCCTTATTCTGAATTGAGTTAAGAAATAAATTGAAAGTGATTGAGTGTGTGAAATATATTGATTCTCTAACCATTGTCTATATATTTCTGATATTTCCAAAGTGAAATTGAAAGTGATAGAGTGTGAAATATATTGAGTCTCTAACCATTCTCTATATTTTTTTGAGATTTGCAAAGTGAAATTGAAAGTGATTGAGTATTTGTATGCGTGAAACATATTGAGTCTCTAACCATTCTCTGTATGTTTCTAAAGTTGAATAAAAGTGTTTGAAAGTGATAGAGTGATTGTTGTGAAGTGAGTAACATATTGAGTCTCTAACCATTCTCTATGTGTTATTGTAAGATCTGAGTGAATTTTTTTGATAAGTTAAATTAAATTAAAATGGGTTTTTATCAAGGATCCCAAAACCTGATTACAACAAGAAAAAAGACTAAAAATCTAGAGGAAGGCCACAAGAAAGGACTTAAAAATCTAGAGGAAAACAAAAGGACAGCCTTTTAGAAAAGGCTAAAGGACATCCTCTAAGGAAAGGCTAAAGGATAGCCTTAAAGGAAAATTTAAAAATAAATTATAATTTTTTTTTACAAAGAATCCTGGGATGGCGCCACCCCATCCAGGAAAGCAAAAAAACACATGTAAAAACTCTAACACATGCAAGAAAGAAAAGAGCAAGGACAAATATAACCAGAAAAGAAATAAATAGGGAAATCCCACACAAAAAAACAAAAATTGAAATTCAAAATTGAAACTAAAGCAGGAAACACAGAAAATTTCCACCTGAGGAAGCACAGGGATGCAAGAGAAGGCAACAACAACAGGGAACATCATCCCAACCAGGCCTGCAAGTTGAATAGAAACCAGGGGACTCTAGAGGCCATGAAATCATGTTGCAGTAAGGAAAACTACTCAGTAGCCAAGGGAGATAGAGGAACTAGTAGTGCAAAAATGATAGCCAGCGGAAATGGTGGGGAGGCCCAAGGAAAACCACCAACGCCACTAGCAAGCAGCTTCAAGGATCCATAAGAGGTTGAAATGTAGGAAAAAATAACAATAAACACAAAGGCCTCCTTCAAGAAAATATAAGAATCCACCATCAAACCTGCAACTAGAAATGCAAAGAGCAAAACCATAGGAATACGCACAAGGTCCCTTCCAAGCTAAAAGAAGCTGTTAATAGTTGCTCATGAAGCCAAAAACCTTAGCCACAATGCACTACACCAGAATAACCTCTTATCCTTAGCACCAAATAGGACTTTGTAAGAAAAAATAGAAAAGGGTTCCTAAAATAACTTAGAAAACCCAAAGGATGACCCAGAAAAAACTAAGGACAACCCAAATAATCCTAGGGATGTCCCATTTCACAGGTCCCAAAAGGAAAACCCAACCAAAAGGCAAAGAAAGGGGTAGATAAATGAATCATGGATGTCCCAACCCTAGGATATCATCTGCAACACCATACAACCAAGGAAGAGGGTAAATGAAAGCTAAGGAACTGGAACAGAACCCAAGGATATCCCAAAAAACCAAGGATATCCCAGATCATAGGCACTAGCAGAAAACACCACCAAATAGTAAGGAAAGGGTAAAAAAATAGAACAGTGATCTCCCATCCCAAGGAGATCATCTACAATGCCAACCAACCAAGGAGGAAGGGCAAAGGAAGTGCCAAGGATCCAAGACAATGCTAGGGATATAGGATAGGGCCAAGGATGGGTTGCAGGGAAGTGGTGTAGGACTTCCTAGGGAGGATTTTCTAGGGAAGTCCCCTATAGAGCCCCTAGGGAAAACCTTGGGAAGTCTTGCACCACTTTTTCACTTAGATCTCAGGGAAATATTTGGGAAGTGGTGCAAGACTTTCCACAGATGTTCCTGAGATCTAAGTGAAAACTTGTTCATAGTAAAAGAGGTTTTCTATGATAGATTGAGTTGAATTGAGTAAGCAAGTTTGCAATTGTGTTGAAAATATTTTGTAAAATCTAGTGGTATTTTTGAGTAAGTCCTAGTGTGGACTTAAGAATAGATTTGTGTGAGATTTTATGGCTACAATCAGATATTGGATAAGTTCTAGTGAGGACTTTTTAAGCAGATTTGAGGCAAGTCTTAGAGAAGACTTGTGAGAAGATTGGACAAGTTTTAGTGAGGACTTGTTGAGAAGATTTAAGGTAGATTTTAGAGAAGAGTTGTGAGCATATTGGACAAGTTCTAATGAGGACTTGTTGAGCAATTTTGAGATAGGTCTTTGATAATATTTGAGAGTTGAGTTGATTTATTTGTTCAAACCTTGAGTTAAGGTTTGGGATAGATCTAGTAGAGGTGATTGATTAGGTTTTGTGGTAAAGCTTGAAGACATATTGAGGATAGATTTTGGTGTATATCTGAGGATAGCTTTGTACTAGACCAAAGATAAATATTGAGCAAGTTTTGTGCTAGATCGAAGGACTGATTTTAGTATAGAATGAAACAGAGATCAAGTAGATTTGTGCTGGATCTAAGGAATTTGTTTAGTGTAGATTTGATACAGGGATTGAGCAGAGATTTTGAGGTGATAGATCAAAGGATAGTAGTCTCTAGTGGATAGATATTCATTAGCCAAGACAGAGAGAACACAGGTCTTCAGTGGAGAGAGATCCACATCCCAAGGTAGTGGAGGCAGTTGTCTTCTAGAGGTTTACCAGCTAGAGAAAAGGAGAAGGAGTTCTCATGTGGATAGAGATCCAAAAAACATATTATGGGATTGATGTCTCCTTTGGATAGAGATCCATAAAAATTGTAATAGGGAAGGATTCCCAAAGATATTTGTTGAGGAAATTTTAATGAAATATTTTCTCCGTGGAGTAGCCCATATTGGGTGAACCACGTTAAATTGGTGTCTCTATTGTGTGTGGTGATTTATGCATTTCTTTGATTATTGTTGTTGAAATTTACATTAATATATTGTATAATTAATATTGGGAAAGAAGTGGTCTTATATTGTTCACCCCCCCTCTCAGTATAAGCTTGTGTTCTTCATGGGTCAACTAGATTTTTGTTAAAATAATTGAGTAACATCACCTCTAGTTAAGCCCAAGAAGTGATAGAACTTGATGGCATATTGATAAAATAGTCATATGTAAACTCATTCAAGGTATAATAAAATATTTGACAAATAACACTTTCATGCAAAACTTGTAAATAAACTATAGCATATTTGAATGCATGAATATGAGCTTCAACTGATTTATCATTACCTTATTAAAAATTGGTAAATTAACCTTACAAAGCACACACATTTGTCACTCAAGAGATTTTGTATCATCATGACAATCAAAATAGATAATGAATTCACTTTTCACACACTAGTTCTAGATAAATTTGAATTTGTCTTGGAAATAAGTTAAAATATTTCTTTGGAATTTTGTTAGATAATTAATTGCAAACCTATGCATTAGTTCTTACAAATTATTTTATCATCATAGCACAATAATTTATCTCAAATAATATTGAAAAATAAAACAAAATCATCATGCATTTCATTTTGATTTTCACGATGATGGTATAGTTCCTAAGTAACTATTTCTGTTCAAATTTCACACTTAGGAATTTTATGCCTAGCGCAAGTCATCTTTCTAATTTTTCATGCCCAAAATTAGTCCATATATTTTCATAAAAATTACATAATATTTTTGGAATATGTGACACAATGATTTATCTTACATTACTTTGCATTTTAAAAAGAACAAATAATTTCATATCATCATGCATTTCATTTTGATTTTCACGATGATGGTATAATTCCTAAGTAATTATTTCATATAATTTCACACTTAGGAATTCTATGCTTAGCGCAAATCATATTTCAAATTTTTCATGCTTAAATTCATACATTTTTGCAACATCTATCAAACATCTTGTCCCAAAACAACATAAAACATTTCTTTCTCATCTTAAAGCCTTAAGATTATTCTTAAGAACACAATATTTTGGTATTAGCAATACAAAACTTCCTCATAATAGGATCCGCTTCATGACCTAGCAAGCATCTATCTCCACTAATGGTCATATAACATACAACATCCTTTGAGGTTCATTTCTAATCCCTCAAATCTATCATCACACAAAATCATTTTTCTCAAAACACACTTTATAAAATCATTTTCCTTTTATGTTAAGCATGATCAAAATGTTCAAAAATCAAAGCATGATTACATGAAATTATGTAACACAACCGTCATAAGAAAATGTAATAAATCACACAAAGTCACATAAAACAAAGAAGATCAAATTCTAGTTTTCCACCTAATGTAAAATTTGGTGTAAAAACTCGATGGGGCATCCTAGTCAATAAATTAGTAATTATTTTTTCTACGACATCAATTTCACATAAACTATTCATTCTAAACCATCTACTCCATTTTTGCCCATGCTAAATCATAATCATTTCTACTCAAGTGTCTACACTTTTTGTTGATGCATTTATTGTTCACAAATATGTCAAAGAGGGAGAAAAATATAGACATAAAAAATTGACTCATTTTCCTTAGTTTTTCTCCTAGAAAAGTAATGTCATATTTAAGAGAATTTTTACCCTATCAATTCATCTCAATTTGTTGGCAATTTTGGGTACCTTGAGTACATTGCCTTTGTCTAAGTTTAGTTGTTGTCATTGATGTCAAGGAGCTCTTGGTAGTTGTTGTCTTTGATGTCAAGGAGTTCTTGGAGCAATTTGTTTTTATGTCTAAGTATGTGTTTTGATGAAGGTTTCAGCTGGTCAGTAAGTCTCCAAGAAAATTAGAGTAGCCCAGTTGCAAAAGATCCAGAAAAATATAAGTGAGAAAAATTTTGCAGGCTGCTGGAAAAATTGTCGCGATTTCGTGACATGTTTGAGGAGAGAGAAAGTTCTGGCAAAACTGTCACGATTTCACGACATGTTGGAAGGCAGAGTCGAAGTAGGCAAAACTGTCGTGATTTCACGACATGTTTGAGGAGAGAGAAAGTTCAGGCAAAACTGTCATGATTTTGCGACAAGTTGAGTTGCAGGAAGTGTCGCGATTTTGCGACAAGTTTCAATGAAGTTGTACGGATGTAGAAAGTGTCACGATTTCGTGACAAGTTGAGTTGGCAGTGTTGAGTTGCAGGAAGTGTCACAATTTCGTGACAGGTTTCAAAGAAGTTGTACGGATGCAGAAAGTGTCGCGATTTCGTGACATGTTCCAGTTTCACGAGTAGTTGGCAGAAAAGAGCTTAAGGCAGTGAAAGCGTCACGATTTCGTGACATGCTCCAGTTTCGCGAGCAGTTGGTAGAAAAGAGCTTAAGGCAGCAAAAGCATCACAATTTCGTGACATGCTCCAGTTTCACGAGTAGTTGGCAGAAAAAAGCTTAAGGCAGCGAAAGCGTCGTGATTTCGTGACATGTTCCATTTTCACTAGTGCAAACCGAGAAAAGGTTGAAGAAGCAAGAAGTTTCATGATTTTGCGACAAAGTTGTAGATGACGTCAGCAAGAGGCAAAGGTGTCACGATTTCACGACAAAAGCTGAGAAGAAGGCTTTGGAGTCTAAAGCATCGCGATTTCACGATAGAGTTGCTGATGACGTCAGCAAGAGGCAAAGGTGTCACGATTTCATGACAGAAGCGGAGAAGAAGGCTTTGAAGTCTAAAGCGTCGTGATTTCATGACAGAAGTGAGATGACGTCATTGAAAGGCAAAAGTGTCATGATTTCATGATAGAAGAGCAAAGGAAACAGTCAAAAACAAAAGCGTCATGATATCGTTATAGCAAGCTATAGAAGGTGTACGGCAGGCAAAGGTGTCGCGATATCGTGACATGTTGAAGTTTCGTGCCAAAAGCTACAGGGAGGCGGTTGAGGATAGAGTTAACTTTGAGCCGACAAAGTTAAAATCTGGGCCAACGTAGCACAGGGTTTTGCAGCCGACGCAGTGGAAGTATAATAGCCGACTAAGTTTGTATGTAATGACCATGGATCTTACTCTATAAAAGGAGGGATGTTTGAATAGTTTGATCATCGATTAAGTGTGTGTTCGAAGTGCGAATTGCGCAGAGAGAGTGCGGGGAGAAGATCAACCACAGAAGTGCATAAGTAGAAGCCTGAGTGTCTACTGTGTTTAGACAAAGGTTGCGAAGACAGTGTTATCGTGATTTAGGCAAAGAGTGCAAAGGAAGTGATGTTGTATTTGCGAAGATAGTGCTGCTATATTTTGCGAAGACTGTATTGCTGTGTATACACAGAATACGCGAAATCTATGCTACTGTGTTTTTGATCGAGAACTGTTGTATTTGCACAGACAGTAAAATATTGGTTTCAACCAAGTGCAAAAAAGAACAGAGGAAGTGGACAGTATTGTGCCAGACCGAAGGAGTGTGTTTGGTGCAGAGAAGAGGACCAGCTTTGTTGTGACAGAATTGAGGACAGAGATCTCCAGCCAAAGTAGGGAATACAGGTGTCTTCTGTGGACAGAATTCCACTTGCTAAGGGCAGAGGAGGTAGAGGTCTTCTAGAGGATCACCATCCAAAGCAGAATTAGGGGAAGGTGTCTCCTTTGAGCTGAGGCTCATAAACATTGTAATCGGGAAGGATTCCTAGAGGACTTTAATACAACTTTTAGAAGAAAAGTTTTATCCGTGGAGTAGCCCACCTTGGGTGAACCACGTAAATTGTTGTGTCTCTTTGTGGATTGCATTTTGTGCATTGTTTTACTGTTGTTATTATTGCTATCTTTATTCTGCATGTTAATGGTTTGAAAGTTGTATTGATAGATAAAGTTAAAAGTGGTCTTATACTGTTCACCCCCCTCTCAGTATAAGCTTGTGTTCTTCACAATTCTTATCAAATTTTATACCCTTGGATAGGGCTTGAAAAGAGCTTTCCAACGGTATATAATATGTTCAATTTTGACATCATTTTTATCACTTTTTGTGCCAATAACAAATGTTGTTGCAATCGTGTGACCGTATCGTCCTTGATTAGAAAAAATCATCTCTAATCGAACAAAATTGTCCCAAACTCTGTGCAATATTGTCTGTACGATTTTGTCCAAAATATAATTTTTTTTAATTTGATAATAAGACAAAATTTGTTGTAATCGCACGACGACATCGTCCTTGATTAGACGATATTATCTCTAATCGAACGAAATCGTCTGAAATCCTGTAACAAAAATGTTTAGAAGATTTTGTTAAAAATGGAAAATCTCCTATCTTAGAAAAGTGACCAAGTTAGCTCCAACTGATATTTGGTGTGTTCTAATGGAGGCATGTTGGTTACAGTTATGAAATCTGCAAAATCACCTAAATAGAGAATCCTATCCCCCTAAAACAAACTCCTAAGCCTATTTAATTCGAGATATTTTCTTGGATTCACCCTGGCTTCTTGACTCTTCACCTCCTTCACTCCATAGTTCTCTGGATAATGGAATTATTGGAGTCTCTCTCTCTTTAATTCCACTTTGTTGCATTGTGTTTTCATCATTTTATTGTAGGTCTAGACTGCGCATCGTATTGGAGCGTACAAAATCGTCCGAGACTATTTCATCAAATTATAGATGATTTTGTCAAATTAGAGATGATTTTGTCACATTGGAGATGATTTCTTAACCAAATAACTTGGGGCCAACTTCAAAACTATGTTTGCATCTATTAGCTTTTAATTTCAATTTACACTGCATTTGGTATTGCATTTAGTTACTGTATTTGGTGTTCACCTTCATTCAATTTCAATTTAAATTATGTCATTGGTTAAAGTATGAATTATCACATCTCCATTAGTAGAATTAATTTTGATCATTTAGCAAACATTATATATCATTTACCTATACCTTTATCCTAGCGTTGTAATCATATAATTGCATGTAGCACCATTTATGCCATCAAATTGTTCTATTGCAGATTTCTGACAATCCGAGACTATTTCGTCAAATTAGAGACTATTTTATCAAATTAGAGACGATCTTGTCAAATTAGAGATGATTTTTTCAAATTAGATATGATTTATCAAATTTTAGACGATTCTATAAAATCAGAGATGAATTTTACCTGCAAAAAGTGATAAAATCTTCATCAGACATCCCGATTTAGGTAAGGTTTAAAATTTCTTCAATAGGCATTGCATTAATTTAAATATTCTATTTTATGTATTCTCTATCCATATTGGAAGTTAAAATGCATGTAGTTTAGTTTAGTTTGCATATTTTCTAAACTTAGATGCATGTGATTTGATTAAAAAGAACTCATCTAAATAAATCCTACAACCTAGGTATGGAAGTAGCCAAAAATGCTTCCTAGTGAACCCAAATCCATTCGTCGAAAAATAACCATATAGAAAGTATAACTAAGTACTTATCATTTCGAGGTGTAGAACACCTATTCCCTCATTCTCCTTTGAGTCATAGATCCATTTGCCTAGAGGAAAGGAGAGCAGGAATTTTTGGGCTACAATAGTGATTCTAGTTTTTTAGATAATGATAGAGATGAATTCCTATTTATGATTGAAGAAAAAGAACCAGTTAAGAAAAGGACTCCAATCATTCTCAAGTGTTTTAGATGTGGTAACTTTGGACATCTTGAAGATAGTTGTACAAAGGATGGTTATATTTTCAGTGATGATGAATATGAAGATACACTTGAAGGACCAGATGAAAATATTCTAACGCCATTAGAGGATGAAAAAGGTGATCCCATAGAAGACAATACAAAAGAAAATGAAGAAGCAGACAAAGGAAAAAATAGAGGGATATTTAGAAGAAAATTGTTATGATCTCAAGGAAGAACTTATATATGCCCTTGGCACAATAAAGAAGGTAAGAAAGCAAAACTCTAAACTTGAATTTCAGTTTCAAGAATGTGATGAAGAAAGAAGATTGCTCATAGAATATTTAGAAAAATCAAAGGCTAAGGCAAAGAGGTTCATGGATAAGTTAGAAGCAAATATCTTATAATGTGATAAGTTAGCACAAGAAGTAGCACTACTAAAAGAAGATTTAGAGGACTCCAAGATCAAGATGAAAGGATTTTAAAATATCTCAAATATTGTGGATAAGATTGTCAAGGTACAAAGAAGGTCAAAAAACAAAATAGGTATTGGTTTTGAACAAGTTAAAAGAAATAGGAAGGAGATTCAAATTCAAGTTTTGGAGGAGAAGAAACTTTAGATGAAGATACTTCATAAGAAGACAATGTAAAATAAAGTTAGACATAAGAGGATGAGTTGGACAATAGAGAGTTCAACGAAAACAAGAAAAATGCACAAAGAAGATACAAATGGAACAACAATCAAGATAGGAGACCAATGAGATAAAAACAAGGAAGCTTCAATGGAATATGATTTTTATGTCACAGGTTTGGGTACATGGCTTTACAATGCAAGACACATAACAGGAATATGGGAACAAACAACTTTTTCATGGGTATTGCTACTCATGTAATCAGTTTGGTCACAAGGCAATGAACTGTAGGGTTCAAGACAGAAGAGGATATGGATTTACTAGGATAAATCCAAAGACATTTGCACCTCCAAGGAATAATAACATTAAGTGTTATAAGTGCAATAATGATGATCACACAACAAAGTGATGTAGAGCAGACATTCCAAAAATAGGTATAAACAGGAACATGAACAGGAACAGGAACATGGATATGAATAGGAAAAGGAATGTTGACATGGATAGGAACATGGACATGGATAGAAATAGTCAAAGGATTTAGAAAAATCAAAAAATAAGAGAATAGAATAAAGGTAAAGAATAGTGATTTCTGGGAGTAGAAATAATCCCACCCTGGAATTAACCACCTCAATATAAGGTGGGGGAGGGGCTAAGCTAAGAGGCTCATCCTTAGGCCTGAGCCCCAAAGGTGACCCTTTGCCATTAATGTCAAAGGGGGAGATTTGAGTAAGGGGGAGATACTTGATATTTGAGAGAGCATTGAGCCAAGGGGAGCAGTGTCCCAAGGAGAGCATAATAAAAGAAAGGTCAAATTTTTGGTAAAATGATTTTGGGTTGCCATAAATGACAAAGGGGAATATTGTTGGACATTTTGAGTCCCTAAGTCAAATTTGTCATTAATGTCACCAGATGAAGTCATCATTAATTCGACAAGAAATAAAGTCGTCAAAGTTGTCATTTGGTATCCAGGAAGAAGCTTCAAATAACACCAAAGGCCAAGAGAATCAATGCAAAAATTAAAGGCAAAAGGGCTCCATAATATTTTAATATTATATGGGAGCATAAGTTAAAAGGATTTTCATAAAACCCAAGGAGGTTTGTTTAAAGTTAAAAAGGAGATATAATATTTATTTTATAAATTATTTAAATTCAATGAGAGTTTAAATTTTATAAATAAATATTATTTACATCATGGTATGAAATGAGAACAAAATAATAAACTCATAAGGATATAATATTATAATGTGTTATTATAATATTAAGTGATATGGTTAAAAGACCAAAGTAAATTTTTTATAATATTCATTATAATATTTTACAATACCCAAAGATGGGTTTGGAGTTAAAAATATTAAAAGCGCTTGTTTAAAGGTTCCAACCTTCGTCGACGTTACATGGTGGTGAAATCATTCAAAGCATTGATGTTTTACAAGCATGGAGGAAATTAATATATATACTTATGCCCAAAGGACATTAAAGATTATCCTTCCTCGATTTGATTATTATTTGCATGCAAAGTGAAAGAAGAGCTCGTGAGAATTTTGCAAATTTCGTGTATGAAAAATAGTTCAAAACAAAAAGCGTAGATCGTTCGAAGGCCAACTGGGTAGCTTGGCCTAGTGGCGAGTGGGCAGGTGTGAAAGCGTTTGTTAGCAATGGATCCAACGTTTGAAACATGATAGTGTTCTTGGCAATCATGTTGGTTAAAGGTGCCAAAGATGCACATTTTGCAAAGATCAAAAGGGAGCCACAACTTGAAGCATGTGGTGTTTCCTTTGTCTCAAATAAGCACGTAGCTCGTGCAGCATTTGAAGCCATGGCTAATACATGGTCGTGGGTTGTGTTGAGGTTTCAAATCCCTCCAAGGGCAAGGTAATTGAATTTTTACTTATTTTTATTATTTGCCTAAGTTGGGAGATAAAAGGGGTGTTAGTTGGAATTGCTTAGAAGAGTTGTTAGTTGGATAGTGGTGATTATTGAAAAGTGTCAATTAGGAGTAATAAGGAGTTTTGAATTTAGTTTTTAATAGTCTTAATTATCATATTGGCATATTGGAGATTTAATACTTTTGAATATTGTTTTAATTTTAATAAGGGTTTTGGTGTTAAAGAATATTATTGTGAAGGTATTGAATATTATCTAAGTTGAAGTGATAAGGTGTAATTTTGATATCATTTTGTATTGTGTTTTTGTTGAGGAAATTATTGTCTTCTAACCCTTATTGAGATTGGCAAAGAAGTAATTGATAGTGTGGCATATTTGTGAGATCAACTCCTTGACAAGCAAAAAGGTATGGGAAAATTCTTTCTTGGTTGAGTTGATTGATTTGTTTTCTAGAAAATAAAGTTTGGATTGAAAAGGAATTGATTAGGGTTTCATTTTCGAAAGTGTTTGAGTTAATGCTTCAATGTTTTTTGGAATTAAGTGTTGTGATTAAAACCTTGTTTTATAATCAGTATTTTTGAAGCCATTGGTTGTGTGAAGAACTTGAGTTAGGGTTTCAAAAGAACATGATTATCATTGTTATGTGAATATTGATTTATAAGCATTGTTGTTGAAGTAAGTTTTTGTGCAAAGAACTTGAACAAGGATTTGAAAAGAACATGAGTATCATTGTTATGTGAAATTTATTGTTGAGCATTGTTGGAAAAATTTTGAGTTGGTGTTTACATACTTGGACTAGGGGTTATGAGCAAGGATTGTTTTTTGAGTAATTGGTTGAGTAGAGTTGGTTGAGCCTTGTCAAGTGGATGTGTGAAGTGATTGTTCAAGTTCCATAAAACAAACTATTCTATATTCTGATTTGAGTTGAGAAAGTGATTGAGCATTGAGTATGGAACATATTGAGTCTCTAACAATTCTTTTTATGCTTCTATGAGATTGGACAAGTTCTTTCTGGACTTGTTAAGAATATTTGAGGTAAGTCTTTGAGAAGACTTATGGAATGATTTTGTGTGAGCTTTTGTCGAAGCTTACAATATAGGTTTGGATAAGTTCTGTGTGAACTTATTGAGTAGATTTGAGCAGGTTCTTAGTGGACCTATTGAGAATATTGGACAAGTTTTGAGTGAGCTTGTTGGACAAATTTGATCATGTTATGAGTGGACCTATTGAGCAGATTGGAAAAATTTTGAGAGATCTTGTTGAGCATATTTGAGCAGGTTCTGAGTGGAACTATTGAGCAGATTTGAGCAAGTTATGTGTGAACTTGTTGAGCATATTTGAGCAAGGTTTATGTGGACTTGTTGAGCAGATTTGAACAAGTTCTATGTGGACTTGTTGAGCATATTTGAGCATGTTTTATGTGGACTTATTGAGCAGATTTGAGCAAATTTTTGTATGGAATTGTTGAGAATATTTAAGCAAGTTCTATGTGGACTTTTTGAGTAGATTTGTGCTAGATCGAAGGACTATGTTTAGTATAGATTTGAGACAGGGCTTTGAAGGTGATAGAGCAGAGAGTACAGTAGTCTCTAGTGGATAAATATCCATCAGTGAGGGCAATGAGGATATGTCTTCTGAGTAGGGATAAGAGTCTTCAGCAGAGAGAGATCCACAAGCCAGTGTAGTGGAGGCGGTAGTCTTCTAAAAGATCACCAGCTAGAGCAGAGGAGGAGTTCTCCTATGGATAGATATCCATAAAATTGATTTAGGGGATTGGTGTCTCCTTTGGATAGAGTTCCATAAACATTGTAATTAGGAAGGATTCCCAAGATATTGATTGAGAAAATTTTAGTAAAATATTTTCTTCGTGGAGTAGCCCACATTGGGTGAACCATATAAATTGTGGTGTCTCTATTGTATGTGATGATTTATGCATTACTTTATTAATTCTATTGATATTGCTATCTACACATTGAATAATATTGGTTTGGAAAGAAAAGTAAAAAGTGGTCTTATACTGTTCACCCCCTTGTTAGTATAAGCTTGTGTTCTTCAATTTAAAATTATTTTTCTTGTAGATGGATGTGTTACTTATTAGTCATGGAAGTAGACTTAGATAAACTGGATGAATGTTTCTTTGTTTGTTGTTCAAACAAAAGCTTTCTTTAATGTGTGGGATCACCTTATTGATGAATTAAGTTGAATGTCTAATTAACAGAGATATCATAGGATTGGGGTAGACCCCTTTTGCATGAAAAC
Organism: Wollemia nobilis; assembly: GCA_028583015.1. Lineage (NCBI taxonomy): Eukaryota > Viridiplantae > Streptophyta > Pinopsida > Araucariales > Araucariaceae > Wollemia > Wollemia nobilis. The sequence goes on from JAQPPZ010002556.1 coordinate 14,123,136, forward strand.
ACAGTGCCAGTTTAAGATTTTTATTTTTGTAATTATTATTATTATTATTATTTAATTATAATTATTATTTTAAGGGGTAAATTCAAATTATTTCTAGTGATTTATTATAATTTTGTAGTATATATTTTATTCCCAACAATAGATAAAACAAATCAAACAAAACAAGCCACAAGAAAATGACAACAATGACAATTTAGGAAAAGAACCATTTCATTATGTGCAATATGATATGTACATTACTTACAATAGTAGGTTTTTTGTACTCAACAACACCACAAAGATGATCTTAGTAATGGTACCATTCCATTACCATCCAATGGAGTATATAAAATTTGAAAAGGGAGTGGATGGTTATAACCTAACCATCACCCTTTCAAGTTAGAGATCATACCACTAATTTTTGTTATCTCATAAAGACTTGATATTTTAATGGAGTCAAACATGCTTAATGGATATACATTGATAAAATGGTAAGACTACCAAGGGATTTTAAAAATTGATTCGAATTATTTTTGACAAAATCGTAAATTTTAAAAAGGATTATTAATTATTATATAGGGGTATACCACTAGAGGGGAGGCGGTAAATTTTAAAAATAGGGGTTTTTTTAAGAAGCCCATGGACACATATATTTTGAAGGCTTTCAACTAAGTGACCCTCCCGGGAAGGTACTGTAGGACCAAAATGGCCACATACTTAGTAAAATTTTGTATAATTTTGACTAAGTAATAAAACCATCATTCCGCTAAGCTTGCAATATGCTTTGAAGTGAAACTGGGTCAGAATATATGAATCCGCTCAACATTTAGTAAAGCGTGGAATAATAAAAGTGTGGATTCATGATGGAAGAAGGTATGTGACTAACTTCGGACCCGGATTGGCGATTAACACGATGTGCTCATTCCATCCGGAATGAAATCCACAAAAGATAATGGAAAGAGGTGACGTCATCAATATTCTAATGCGGATTGAAGAAGATGAGGTGGAAGATAAATATCCCAGAGTGGATTCAAGGTTCAAAGATCCGGATTGGAGATTCTACTATTTTTGATAAGAAAGACGACATCATCAATTTTAAAGCGGAATGGCATTTAGCTTGTGCCAGATTGAATCTAAATCATGTGATGAAGAAGATCAATGGTGGAGGTTAAGCTACCAAATCTTGGTTGTTTTAAAGATATTGCTGCATCAGAATTGTAACAATCGACCGAAAGATGAAGCATCGAGGGTTTCCAAGAAGATCAAACCAGAGGCGATTATAGATCGACGTGGTAATTCACTCCCAAGAAGGATCGATGGAAATGCGTGATCTTTAATGGCCTAAGCTTCAGTTCCACTGAGTGATCAGCAAGTTGCAGAGACCCCGAGCTATCATGGCAAACTTTATTTCAGTGGATTTCTTGGAGGACGGACCAATGAGCTAATGCCAGCTAAAATATTTGTTGTACTATTGTAACAAGATTTTGTGTATTGTTTCTTGATTACTGTATTTTGAAAAACTATAAGTAGAGGTCGAACCCTCATTTTTAAGGGTCGGCTCTAGCGTGTTTGCCTGTACCATTGTAAATATTCCTGAAGAGCTGAATGAAAGGAGCAATACATTGATCTTCGCCTCAAGTTCGCGTTCTCATGCTTGATGTCAGAGGTTCAAATTTCATAGTTGCATTTCTGTAAATACTTAGATGGTTAGTTTGTGCCTATTTTGGATTACTAGCTATTATAAGTAATTGAAATCTACTTTGAGTTTGTTCTATGTTGTTGGAAAGTACATTTCTATGAAATCTAGGTATTTGGTGAATTTTTTTATTTGGATTATCATTCCCTGGGTATTGAAATTGCTTGCTATAACATTTCTCTGTTATGCTTTAATATATGAAATGATCTATTTTGGGATAAATGTTGATCTGAGTGTATGTCCTTAGTATGGTTTTTTGGGAGCTTTTTATGGTAGTGCAATGTTGTTAACCTATCCGTCCATTGTTATCTACATCTCTCTAACCCTAACCTTCTCTTACCCTAAACTCCAAACCCTAAGTGAGCATAATTGTGTCAACAACTTGCTAAGTTGACAAGGAACCAGCCTACTCTGGAGGTTGGATCGAAAACCCCTATTTTGGTCCATCCAATGTTGAGTGCTGAGTTGCAGCTATCGGGTGCAAGCCTGGATAGAAATTAGGAAGATAGACAACCATAGTATCGAGTGAAAACTTGGTGCAATTCAGTGCCCAATAGTTTTTGGCACGCCCGGTGGGACCAGTTCACAAGGAACATGAAACCCATCTAAAGAGTTATTGTTATCTCAACCCGAAGGAATCAAGATTTGGTGAATTTTCTTGACCTTATTAGTGGAGAAAAGAAAGTTCACCTAGCGACTCCCTGGTCAGAAGACCCTAAAAAAGTATTGTAGACCAGTACCCTTTCATGTATACCAGGTCTTTCAAGAGGAACAACCCTGATTCTTTCTTTCATTGTGAGTTACCTCTGAGAGGGGCTGTTGTTATCAGAAGTTTGGATCAATATTTTATTGAAGAAGAAGAGCTTCTGGAAGAAAACCCAATAGTTCCCCCAAGAAGACCTGCAGCCAAAAATATGGCACATAATGTGGCTCCTAATCAACCACTTCAGAAGTACCCTAACTGGGATTCAATTGGGCCCCTTAGATTAGCCCAAATGGATGCCATTCCCTAGGTTGTATCTAAGGCAACCCCCATGTATGATGGATTTGGGAAAATATCTTATGAGCACTGCCAAGATATCCTGAATCTAGCAGTAATCCACAACATAAAAGAAGAAAATATTATTGTCAAAATTCTAGCCCTGTCCTTTCATGGAAAGATATTGCATTGGTTTAGAACTCTGGAAGATAATTCTATCACTTCATGGCAATCATTGGCTGAGCCATTCATAGAATAATTTAATGAATCTATTGATCCCTTTTCTCTACTGAATTAGTTTACAACCATGCAAAAAACCTAGCAAGAAACTATCTCAGATTTTAATTTGAGATTTAGCAGAACATGGAAGAGAATTCCCCCCACTGCTAGACCAGCTGCATGTTTGGCTTATATGTATTATATTCATGCCCTGGGATCAGAGCTAGGTCTACAAACACAACAATCTAGAGTAGAAACCTTCCCCCAAGTTTATAATGCAGCCGTCCATGCTGAAAATATCCTGATCAATGTAGGAAGAATTCCCCCAAAATCGTGTTGCCCTATAACTCAGAAACCAATAGTAGCCATGATCAATCCACAAAGCCCTCTTACATGGACCCCATTTCTTTACCATCTCCATATCCACAAATGAATCTGATTCCTCGATCTAAACCTGTATCCTCCACACCTCCTTTTCCTCCCCTTCCTTCTCAACCTTCTCAAGAATTATCTGCTATTCTGGATATACAAAATACCATGAAGACTCTGAGTAACATAATGAATTCAATGGAAAAGAGAGATCAAGAAAGGTCACAATAGAGGATATTCCCATATGTAAACAAATATCAAAGGCCTGGTCCTAGTAATAGTATTGGGGTTAGGGTGAATGCAACATATGAGGATCCAAAGTGTTCTACAGATACCACTCTTGCAAATGTTTGGTGTTTGGTATGCAATGACCCCCATGACTCATAGTCTTGTGTGATGTATCAACACCATGTTCAATAGGCCATGGATCAAGCTGAAAGGAATCATAAGGGGAGGGTTAACATGTTATGGCACCCTGATCAGATCATGGCTGGAAAGGAGTTAGAAGAAGAAAGTCCCATTGTTGTTATGACAAGGTCTGGAAAGAAAGCTCTACAAGTAGACCCTCAGAATATGGGACAATTTTAGGTCCCTTATCAAAAGAAAGTTGACTCCCCCTCAAAGTAGTGACACTTTTCCTATTCCTCGAGCTAGAGGGAAGGAGAAAACAGATAGTCTCCCTAAAAACTCGAAAAGAGAAATGGAAGGAGACAGAATGAGATCCAAATGTGAGGATCAAGAAAGGCTCAAGTTCCCCTCTATTACCAAAATACAAAGGTTAGAGGCAACCCAACAATACAAAAGGAAATATGGTGAGCTAGACAGAGGACTAGAAATACTATCCCTAACCAAGTCTAAGTATAACATTGTTGAAGAGATGAAAAGGATTCCATCAAAAGCTAGCCTGTATGACACTCTTTTCATTTTGGGTCAGATTGACCTGCTTAAAGCTTCCCTCAACAAAAATCCCCAAAATAGACCAGCCACTACCATCCTTAGTATACCATCAGAAAATAAAGAAATGACACCTACTATTCTAAAGAACAAACCTCCCCCTTTCTACATATCCCTAAGAATGGAAGGATGGGTAGTCCAAAATTGTATGATTGATTTAGGAGCATCAACCATAGTTATGCCTAAGGTGGTCTATGAAGAAATGGGTATGGAATATACCCGGTCTTGTCCTAGAGTGTTACAACTAGATGGGACACCTGTCAAGATGGTTGGGGTCATTAAGGATGTACTGATGAGGTTGCACAGAGCTCCCAAGGTAACAGTGGTACAGGAAATAGTGGTGGTGGATTTAGAACCCTATTTCGGGTTATGCCTCTCAAGAGAATTTACTACAAAGCTAGGGGGATGTATGTACATGGATTATTCTAGCATGGTAATATCTTTCAAAGGAAAAAGGATAAGGATAACACCTGAGAAACCAGTTGCTTATCATATTGAAAATATTGAAGAAGATATGTGCAATCTTAATCCTTTGGAGGAATTTGAGCTAGTGGAAAACATTGAGGAGCTAGACATTGAAGACGAGTTGCCTTTCAAAGAATATTATAGTCAATTTGGAACTGGTATGGGCACATACAACATCACAACTGAATTGGAAAAGAAACTCCCTACTATTTCTAATCAATCCCTAAGAAACAAGGAAACCTGGGTTATGCACTTTGATGGTGCTAAATGTAGAAATGGTGCAGGGGTTGGTGTGGTTCTACAATCATAGTCGGAAGGGATAAATAATTTTTCTTATAGAATGACATGGTCATGTACCAACAATGTTGTAGAATACGAGGCTTTGTGCCTTAGATTGATGCAAGAAGAAAGCATGGGCATCAAGATTTTGAACATATATGGTGATTCTGAGCTAATAGTCCATCAGGTAAGGAATAAGTGTAGTAGTAAGCACCATTACTTAAAGGCTTACAAGAATAGAGTATGGGACCTAATGGATTCATTTGATGCCCTGAATCTAAGCTTTGTGCCTAGAGAAGAGAATCACCTGGCAGATGCATTGGCAACAAAGGGAGCTAATTTCAATCCTCCTGTAGATTTTGGAACTAAGAAGACCAAGGGAATTAAAATGGTTTTTAGACCTACAGTGTTGGACAAGCAAATATTCTGGCAGGTTTTTGAAAGTGATGAATAAATTCTAGATTTTATGATAAGAGAAGCATGCCTCTCAACTGTCCAAGAAGAAGACTTGGAGGAAATAGATCAGCAAGACTTTATCCAACTAAGAAACAATCATATTCCAAGGGGATTGGTCACCCTTGAAAGTTTATTCGATAATGAATATAGAAAGAAGGTTGGAGCCATGAAGGTTGGTGAAAATATCTATAAGGAAGTGGAGGTTGGAATAGGAAAGAAGCTCAATATCGGGATCCAGTGTTCACCTGAGGAAGTAGAAGAGATTAAAACTTTATGCTTAAAATACCAAGATACTATGGCTTGGTCATATGAAGACCTTAAGGTGTATGACAAAAGGATTATCCAGCATACTATTGAGTTAGAGCCCGATGCTAAACCATTCCGACAAAAATAGAGACCTGTCAATCCGAGGATAGAAGCCATTATGAGAGAGGAACTCTTAAAGCTGCTAAAGGCTAGGATAATATATCCAATAAAACATTCCACTTGGGTAGCCAATTTGGTACCCGTAAGAAAGAAGAATGGGGATATACGCCTATGCATAGATTTTAGAAATCTGAATCAAGCATCCCTCAAGGATCACTATCCCCTCCCTCAGATTGACCAGATCTTACAAGTGGTAGCTGGAGCAAAAATATTCTCACTATTGGATGGTTATTCTAGATATAACCAAATTTGGGTAAAATATCAAGACCAATACAAGACAACATTTACTACAAAATGGGGTACATTTGCCTATCATAGAATGCCCTTTGGGTTGTCTAATGTAGGAGCTACATTTTAGAGGGCCATGGACTATGCCTTTGGTACACTTATAAACAAAGTTATTTTGATTTACCTAGACGACATGACGGTGTTTTCTCATGATAAAAATGATCATCTATCTCATTTGGAATAGGTTTTTCAGAAGTGCAGAGAATTTGGTATTTCACTGAATCCTAAGAAGTCATTCTTTGCAGTACATGAGGGAAAACTATTAGACCATGTGGTCTCAAAGGAAGGTATGGCCATAGATCCAAAAATAATTAGAGCAATTCTAGCTATTCCTTTGCCTACTAATCAGAAGACCTTGCAGTCTTTCCTAGGTCAAATCAATTTCGTCAAGAAATTCATTTTTGATTTTGCATAGAAAGTGAGGCCTATATCTGAACTACTCAAGAAAAAGGTAGAATTCAAGTGGACCGAGGTTAGGAAGTAATCTTTTGAGATCATCAAACAATCCATTGCAATAGCCCCAGTCTTGATAAATCTTGATTTTAGTAAATATTTTATTCTCTATGCTTATGGAGCTGAAGAGAGTTATGCCTCAGTGCTCACCCAGAAAGATAATCAAGGGGATGAACACCCTGTGTTCTTTTGGAGTCATAATTTACATGATTATCAGGTGAAATATAACTTTATTGAAAGACAAGTGTTTGTTGTGATGAAGTCGCTGAAGAAGTTCAGACAATATCTGGTATAGAGAAAAACCCTGGTATATGTGGTTCATCCAGATGTAAGAAGTTTTATCTTACAAGGTGACTTGGGAGATAAAAGGGTTGGTTGGATTACTAAGATCTAGGAATATGATGTAGAAATACATCCCACCAAGTTGGTAAGAGGTAGAGCCTTGTGCCAAGGATTGAAAGATGCTTCAACATTGGCCAAAATGATAGATTGTCAGATGATAGAAGAGGATCAAATAGAAATTGTACACACTCCAGATTTGATTGGATCGAGCAAATGACCAGGTATTTCCAAACTGGGATCTGCTCACTCGATCTGAATCCTTATCAAAGAAGGAGGTATAGACTTCATGCTCTAAAATATGTATTACTACCTGAAGGGTTGTTCAAAAGAAACTTGGATGGTATTCTCCTAAAATGCTTGAAGGAGGACCAACAAAAAAGAGTCATAGAAGAGTTTCATGGAGGATCAGCAGGTGGTCATAGCTCAGGTAGAGTTATGGCTTTGAAGATAATAAGAGCAGGCTATTATTGGCCTACTATCTTCAATGATGCTTTTAAAACTACCCAAGCTTGTGACAAGTGTCAGAGGTACGTTGGAAGAACCAAAAATGTTGCATCTCCCCTGAAGCCTATTCAAGTTGAGGAGCCTTTCCAACAATGGGGATTAGATTTTATAGGAGTTATAAATCCTAATTCTTCAGCAGAGCACAAGTTTATCTTGATAGCTATAAATTATCTTACCATATGGGTAGAGGCCATTCCTACAAAGAAGGCAGACTAGGAAGTTGTGATCAACTTTATGGAGAGTTTGATTTCCATATTTGGAGTCTCAGAAGCTTTGGTGAGTGATAATGGCCCTACTTTCATAGGAGCCAAGTACATTGAGTTTTCCAACAAGTATGGCATCACTCTTAAAAATACTTCAAATTATTACCCACAAGGTAATGGACTTGCAAAATCTACCAACAAAAACCTATTAAGGATCTTGAGAAAATCTCTGGAGGGTAACAAAAGGAGTTGGCACTTATTGCTCGACCATGCTCTATGGGAAGACATGATTACTATTAAAAATTCTATCAAAACTTCTCCTTATGCACTGGTATATGGAAAAGAGGCGGTATTGCCAATTCACCTAGAGATCCCAGCGCTTAAGCTTGTCAGTACAGAAGAAGAATTAGAGGAGGATCCAGTAAAAACCAGGTTGACACACCTGCTACAATTGGAAGAGAGTAGAACTCAAGCATATGATCATTTTCAAAAGCATTCATCAGACATTAAAGCATGGTTTGATAAAAAATCCAGGTTCAGAAAGCTCCAAGTTGGAGACTCAGTTCTCAGATGGAATGTTGATAGGGCAAAACCAGACAAGCATGAAAAGTTTGATTCCTTTTGGGATGGTCCTTTTGAAATAGTGGAAGCTAAAGAGTCTAATGTATTTCAGTTGAAGGATCCAGAGGGAAACATACAACCAATTTCGGTGAATGGTTTCCACCTCAAGATTTACTATATGTAAGAAGTGAACTCATTGTAACATATGTATATACACTGTACAAATATTTCCCCTTCCTTTCTACACTTTGTATTTGATTTCTTTTCTACACTTTGTAATTAGTTCTTTTCAAATAAATGCTAAAAAAAGAGAGAGAGAAGAAAGTTTGCAAGAAATGACTAAGTGTTGGCCAAAATGCATGGTAATGTTCCATTCCGCACACATTGTTGTGTACTCTCTCGAATGGCATTCTGCCCTCAAGTCCGCATGGTTAAATCTAGATTTCCATGGAGTGGTCTATCAGTTTCTATCCCATGTAAAGAAGGACAAAGAATGACGCTAATCCGAGAACCTTTCAAAGCTGGAGATAGCCGGAGCGAAATCGAGGTAGAGTGTCATGCACACAAGGTTTAAGTACCAAGGCGGACTCAGAAGGTTCTTAATACACTAGAGCGAAATCAGGCCAAAGCCGAATAACAAAGTTCTAATTTGACACATGGAGGACAAAGAGTGCTCCCGCATTCAATTCTAACGAACTCGCGCATGGAACGAAGAGTAGCCAAAGGGATGTGATGAGCTGGCAGCGCAATTTCAAAATTTGACCAATAAGGAGATAGGGCGCCACCTTTGAGCCACCAAAGTAAATAATGAAAAGGATTGGAAAGTGTGCCAATAAAGATATCGCATAGTAGCTGCATTAATGGCAAAAGATACGCGGGCTCCAGAGGAGAGAAGTAATGAAAAGCATACATGGAATCCATTTGGGAGCCCCTTGCATCTACAGGAAGGTAGAAAAGTATAGCAATACCTTGGAGAATTTACTGCAATTTGGGAGGATGAAGTTTGCTACTATCAAGATGGTGCCCAAAAAGTCATCCACCGAATCATCGAAGATAGCAACAAGATTGCAGGTTCATGTACATCGGACCAGTCGAGTCGCAGATACAGTGATGACAAGAGTGGGAAGAACTCACCTTAGGACAGATTTCAAATTTCCATATTTCGAAGGAAATCCAATGCGACGACAAGGTATGATAGCCATAAAATCCTTTTTGTTCTCTTATATCTATGATTTTGTGCATCACTACCCCGAACTAGTCTCTGCTATGATTCAGTTCTATGATCCTGAAAATAGAACAGTCATAACCCCTGAGGGCACTCCCCTATTTTCTATTACAAAAGAGAGTTGCTATGAATTATTCACCATAGGGATAGGCCCACCCTCAAATCTCAGACCATTTAGCGTAGCAGAGCTAGACAGGGCTTACACTAACATGATAGCCTCAGAAGAAAAAAAGGAGGCACTAGAAAAATGGTTGCATCTTAATTTCATAAGGATAAAGAATCAAGACGAAATGCCCAAAGTCCCAATTCACATTGAAGAAATTGCAAACCCAGAATTATTTTCTATGTTGGCTTGTATGGAGGGTTTGGACTCTGACAGAATGGTTCATGGTTGGCAAATTGCCATGGCATATTGTATTTCTAATGAGAGAATGTACAAGAAATATGTGAGAGAGAGGGGTACCAGAGTAATTTACTTTGACTGGCCAACTTTTCTCACTCAGAGGATCCATGAGCAGTTGGTAAACATGAAGAAGGGTGTTGGTGCTCCCAGTTTTAGGCATTGCTCGAGTCTGGTGTGGATGTTCTACGCAGCTATCAAAAGTAGAATGCCATGGATTCTGGCTAGGGATAAAACTAGTGATGGAGAACCCTTGTCGGTCTATTATTGGATGGATTGTTTGAAGAGCAGTGGGTCCTATTACAGATTCAACTTGGAATTTTTGGAACCTACCCTAAAAATAATGTACAATGAGTGCCCTAGGTTGCCCTCCTTAGCTAAGCAGATTCTAAGGAAGGAATACGCTGAGGAAGGAGATTGGTATCTACTAACAGAGGGCACAGTAATCAGGTTATATGGTTTCATAGGTAAACCCTTTCTCCTACCTCACTTTATCATAGAAAGGCTATTCACCCTGGAGTATCTAAGGTAGGTGGTGTACATTGACGCAAACTATGGTTTGGGAAGGAAGAAGAAGTCTTTAATTACTTATCGCCCTAAAGATAATATTATTGTATCTGAGTGGTAGAGCCAACAAATTGAGTAGTACCTTGACAGATTAGGTCTGTTTTATATTCCTTAGAGATGGAGTTATGATCCTGACAATGTTTTCACTACTAGAAATAAAACCCTAAATGGAGACAAGGCCTATAAATTTGAAAAAAGGCCTAGGGCTAATTTTGAACAAGGAAGGAATAATGATGAAACTACTCTTTTGGAGTGGAATGTTTCAAAGAAGGATCAGTTACCTCCATGGTTGGATTTCTATGAATAGGTTGTGGATTTCAATCCAAAACGTGAACTCAGTCATCAGCTTAAAAAGGATACAATTAATAAAGTGAAGGTTGAATCTACCAATATGAAGGACACTCCTTCCGAAGAAGATGTAGCAGATAGGGGAAGAATAGAGGAGAAAGGACCATGGAAGATAGCAAATATTGCAGATTGGTGGTGTATGAGGGTTGAAATTGGAAAACCCAAATCAAAGTTTGGAATAAAAATTGATAAGGAATTTTCAAGAATTTATAATAAGAACGTTTAAACCTGGAGACCGAAGGATGTCAAAAATATAGTTTTTATAAGTGAAAAGCCTCAAAATGATTCTGAGTCCCTTCTTCCTCTTACACATTAAAGGATTCTGATAGAAATGTAAGAATTTCCTTTGACCATAGCTGAAGCACTCAAAATCTCCAATCCTATCTCTGAGCAGGTAGAGAAGTTTCTCGAGAGGGCTAAATTGATGAATGAAATGCAATAATCCAAAGAAAGAGCTGTCAATATTCTACTAATTGAAATAATATCCCCATATTCTTCCATAGTCCCCACAACATCAATTGAATTACGACCCGTAGTTGAGCAATCTCTACTTTCAAGAGTGGTACAAGATGATGAAGAGGGGGAAAATTATGAAGGAAATATGGCTACTTATCAATTAGTTTATAGGAGGACTAAGAGGGCCCTGAAAATAAAGGAGAGAGAGGTTTCCAAGAAGCAAAAAATGAGTATGAAAAAAATTGATAAATAAGTAGCTATTTCTACTACATAAAGGTTAGTTGGGCAAGAAAAATAGCTTGAGACAAGCGCTAAACAAGAACACCCTACATCTTTAGGTGAAGGTATGGTTTCTAATCCCTTTTCTACTTCTCATATCCATCAATATCCAAAAGTATTTCCTCCCATTTCTAGTCAAGAAAATGTGGTAAATTTACCTCTTCCACCTCACAGTTCTTCCCTCATCCCATCAGTAGCTATGGAGGTACCAGTTAGTTTTGTTGTGTCACAGCCTCCTCCAAACCCACCTTCCATTTCTAAGATATCCACTTCAATATCCACCATTGTTGCATCCTCATCTCTTTCATTACCACCATCCATGGGACACTACGTTTCGAGTTCATCCATCCCTTCTACTGTCATTTTTGTCCATATTTATCTAAATTTACCTATATCAACAGCAATAGTAGTCATAGAATCTACCATTGTAACAGAGGCTGCTATCAATGTATCTCCACCCCCACCAATAGCAATTCATTTCACCCTTATATTTTTGATGTCGTTATCTCCTTTGGCTATTGATGTTTCAAGGTCTTTTGCTATATCAAAATAATAGGAAGCCACTCAGTGTTGGAAGTTAAAGCGATAAAAGGTAACAAAATTTGTTTGACAACGATAAGCTTTGGACCTTACCCTTTTACCTTCTTATACAACAACTGACTGGGCGGATTGGATGGCTTGGATGGCAGCTAACTGGGTAGATTGGACGACATGGACGATAGGGAGTTTGACTCCTATTTCCTTTCCTCCTTTCCTCCCTATTTTTCTTATTCCCCATATATTCCAGACCCATAATTATTTTCTATATTGGCTTGTATGGAGGGTTTGGACTCTAACAGAATGGTTCATGGTTGGCAAATTGTTGCAACATATTGTATTTCTAATGAGAGAATGTACAAGAAAGATGCGAGAGAGAGGGGTACCAGAATAATTTACTTTGACTGGCAAACTTTTCTCACTCAAAGGATCCATGAGCAGTTGGTAAACATGAAGAAGGGTGTTGGTACTCCCAGTTTAAGGCATTGCTCGAGTCTGGTGTGGATGTTCTACGTAGCTATCAAAAGTAGAATGCCATGGATTCTGGTTAGGGATAAAAATAGTTATGGAGAACCCTTGTCGGTCTATTATTGGACGGATTGTTTGAAGAGCAGTGGGTCCTATTACATATTCAACTTGGAATTTTTGGAACCTGCTCTAAAAATAATGTACAATGAGTGCCCTAGGTTGCCCTCCTTAGCTAAATAGATTCTAAGGAAGGAATACATTGAGGAAGTAGATTGGTATCTACTAACGAAGGGCACAATGATTAGGTTAAATGGTTTAGTAGGTAAACCCTTTCTCCTACCTCACTTTGTCATAGAATTGCTATTCACCTTGGAGTATCTAAAGCATGTGGTATACATTGACGCAAAATACGGTTCAGGAAGGAAGAATAAGTCTTTAATTACTTACCACCATAAATATAATATTATTGTATTCGAGTTGTGGAGCCAAAAAATTGAGCAGTACCTTGATAAATTAGGTATGTTTTATATTCCTTAGAGATGGAGTTATGATTCTGATGGCGTTTTCACTACTAGAAATAAAACCCTAAATGGAGACAAGGCCTATAAATTTGAAAAAATGCCTAGGGCTAATTTTGAACAAGGAAGGAATAATGATTAAAGTACTCTTTTGGAGTGGAATGTTTCAAATAAGGATCAGTTACCTCCATGGTTGGATTTCTACGAACAGGTTGTGGATTTCAATCCAAAACGTGAACCCAGTCATCGGCTTACAAAGGATACAATTAATAAAGTGAAGGTTGAATCTACCAATATGAAGGACACTCCTTCTGAAGAAGATGTAGTAGAGAGGGGAAGAATAGAGGAGAAAGGACCATGGAAGATAGCAAATATTGTAGATTGGTGGTGTTTGAGGGTCAAAATTGGAAAACCCAAATCAAAGTGTGGAATAAAAATTGATTAGGAATTTTCAAGAATTTATAGTAGGAACGTTTAAACCTGGAGACCGAAGGATGTCAAAAATATAGTATTGATAAGTGAAAAGCCCCAGAAATATTATGAGTCCCTCCTTCCTCTTACACATTAGAGGATTCTGATAGAAATGCAAGAATTTCCTTTGACCATAGCTGAAGCACTCAAAATCTCCAATCCTATCTCTGATCAGGTAGAGAATTTTCCCGAGAGGGCTAAATTGATGAATGAAATGCAATACTCCAAAGAAAGAGCTGTAAATATTCTGCTAATTGAAATAATATCCCCATCTTCTTCCATAGTCCCCACAACATCAATTGAATTACGACCCATAGTTGAGCAATCTCTACTTTCAAGAGTGGTACAAGATGATGAAGAGGGGGAAAATTTTGAAGGGGAGATGGCTACTTATCAATTAGTTTATAGGAGGACTAAGAGGGCCCCGAAAATAAAGGAGAGAGAGGTTTCCAAGAAGCAAAAAATGAGTATGAAAAAAATTGTTGAAGAAGTAGCTATTTCTACTACATAAGGGATAGTTGAGCAAGAAAAATAGCTTTAGACAGAAGCTGAACAAGAACACCCTACATATTTAGGTGAAGGTATGGTTTCTAATCCCTTTTCTACTTCTCATATCCATCAATCCCCAAAAGGATTTCTTCCCCTTTCTAGTCAATAAAATGTGGTAAATTTAGCTCCTCCACCTCACAGTTCTTCCCTCATCCCATTAGTAGCTATGGAGGTACCAGTTAGTTTTGTTGTGTCATAGAATCATCCAAACCCACCTTCCACTTCTAAGATATCCATGATTTTTGCATCCTCATCTCTTTCATTACCACCATCCATGGTACACTATGTTTCGAGTTCATCCATCCCTTCTACTGTCATTTTTGTCCATATTTCTCTAAATTTACCTATATCAACAGCAACGGTAGTCACAGAATCTACCATTGTAACAGAGGCTGTTGTCAATGTATCTCCACCCCCACCAATAGCAATTCAGTTCTACCATTGTAACAGAGGCCTATAAATTTGAAAAAATTCCTAGGGATAATTTTAAACAAGGAAGGAATAATGATGAAAGTACTCTTTTGTAGTGGAATGTTTCAAATAAGGATCAGTTACCTCCATGGTTGGATTTCTACGAACAGGTTATGGATTTCAATCCAAAATGTGAACTCAGTCATCGGTTTACAAAGGATACAATTAATAAAGTGAAGGTTGAATCTACCAATATGAAGGACACTCCTTCCAAAGAAGATGTAGCAGAGAGGGGAAGACTAGAGGAGAAAGGATCATGGAAGATAGAAAATATTGCAGATTGGTGGTGTATGAGGGTCAAAATTGGAAAACCCAAATCAAAGTGTGGAATAAAAATTGATAAGGAATTTTCAAGAATTTATAATAGGAACGTTTAAACCTGGAGATCGAAGGATTTCAAAAATATAGTATTGATAAGTGAAAAGCCCCGAAATGATTCTGAGTCCCTCCTTCCTCTTACACATTAGAGGATTCTGATAGAAATGTAAGAATTTCCTTTGACCATAGCTGAAGCACTCAAAATCTCCAATCCTATCTTTGAGCAGGTAGAGAAGTTTCTTAATAGGGCTAAATTTATGAATGAAATGCAATACTCCAAAGAAAGAGCTATCAATATTCCGCTAATTGAAATAATATCCCCATATTTTTCCATAGTCCCCACAACATCAATTGAATTACGACCCGTAGTTGAGCAATCTCTACTTTCAAGAGTGGTACAAGATGATGAAGAGGGGGAAAATTCTGAAGGGAATATGGCTACTTATCAATTAGTTTATAGGAGGACTAAGAGGGCCTTGAAAATAAAGGAGAGAGAGGTTTCCAAGAAGCAAAAAATGAGTATGAAAAAAATTGCTGAAGAAGTAGCTATTTCTACTACATAAGGGTTAGTTGAGCAAGAAAAATAGCTTGAGACAGAAGCTGAACAAGAACACCCTACATCTTTAGGTGAAGGTATGGTTTCTAATCCCTTTTCTACTTCTCATATCCATCAATCCCCAAAAGGATTTCCTCCTCTTTCTAGTCAATAAAATGTGGTAAATTTACCTCCTCCACCTCACAATTCTTCCCTCATCCCATTAGTAGCTATGGAGGTACCAGTCAGTTTTGTTGTGTCATAGCCTCCTCCAAACCCACCTTCCACTTCTAAGATATCCACTTCAATATCCACAATTTTTGCATCCTCATCTCTTTCATTACCACCATCCATGGGACACTACGTTTCGAGTTCATCCATCCCTTCTACTATAATTTTTGTCCATATTTCTCTAAATTTACCTATATCAACAGCAATGATAGTCACAGAATCTACCATTGTAACAGAGGCTGCTGACAATGTATCTCCACCCCCACCAATAGCAAGTCAGTTCACCCTTATATTTTTGATGTTGTTATCTCCTTTGGCTATTGATGTTTCAAGGTTTGTTGCTATATCAAAATAATAGGCAGCCACTCAGTGTTGGAAGTTAAAGCAGTAAAAGGTAAAAAATTTGTTTGACAATGATAAGCTTTGGACCTTACCCTTTTACCTCCTTAGACGACAGCTGATTGGGCAGATTGGATGGCTTGGATGGCAGTTTACTGGGTATATTGGATGACATGGATGATAGGGAGTTTGACTCCTATTTCCTTTCCTCCTTTCCTCCCTATTTTTCTTCTTCCCTATCTATTCTAGAAGCAGAATTATTTTCTATGTTGGATTGTATGGAGGGTTTGGACTCTGACATAATGGTTCATGGTTGGCAAATTGTCACGGCATATTGTATTTCTAATGAGAGAATGTACAAGAAATATGCGAGAGAGAGGGGTAACAGAGTAATTTACTTTGACTGGCCAATGTTTCTCACTTAAAGGATCCATGAGCAGCTGGTAAACATGAAGAAGGGTGTTGGTACTCCCAGTTTCAGGCATTGCTCGAGTCTGGTGTGGATGTTCTACGCAGCTATAAAAAGTAGAATGCCATGGATTCTGGTTAGGGATAAAACCAGTTATGGAGAACCCTTGTCGGTCTATTATTGGATGGATTATTTGAAGAGCAGTGGGTCCTATTACAGATTCAACTTGGAATTTTTGGAACCTGCTCTAAAAATAATGTACAATGAGTGCCCTAGGTTTCCCTCCTTAGTTTTTTGGCAATTTTGGGTACTTTGGGTACATTGCCTTTGCTCAAGTGTATAAGTTGTCATTGATGTCAAGAAGCTCTTGAAGGAATTTGATTTGATGTCAAACAACTTGTTTTGATGAAGGTTACGGACATGACGGTTTCAAAGGTCTTTTCTAAATCACAAGTTAGGAGGTTTAAAGATTACAGGTGGATGCATTAGTTTAATGCATTTGGGTCCAGGAGGAAGTATTTATTTAAATAATTAAAAACCTTGTTAAGGTTCCTTTTAATTATTTTTAAATAAATATTAATTTATTGTTTGCATTGGGTTCTCCTAACCCATGGCGCAAATGTCTTAACTTTGATGGCGCTATGTTCTAAGATTGTGGGCGCTAGCCAAGACCTCCGTCGACGTGTTAAACTCCTCCGCCGACGTGTTAAACTCCTCGCCGACGTCAAGAGTTTATGGGAAATATGCATATAAATCTCCCACGATGAAGATCAAAGATTATCCCATCCGCATTTTCGAAAAGTGTTGCTCGTTGTGAATTCGCGATCTGATGTTCGATTTCTTCCTCGCTGTGATTTCGTGATCCGTTGTTCGGATATCCGCCGTTCATTTTTTGTATCCGTCGTAAGGTTTCATCGTCGTCGTTCGCGTCAGAAGATAGGGAGGCCTGTTGTTTATTTTAGCCCTGGCGTAGAAGGTACAAGGGAAACAGAGTGAGGTTTAAACCTCACCGGATGCCTTTGGCGCACCGGTAGCGGCTAGGCTGTTGGCGCGCTACCCGAACGGGAGGTTCCGCGTTCGAATAACGTGAAAGGGTTTTTCTTCGTTGAAGTGGACGCAGCGGGTGGTGTTAGAGTTCGTGCGCAATTTCTCCATAGCACGATTTTTGGTGTTGGCCAAGGTATTTTCGAAATTAATTTTTGCTAGTGTATTTTGCGGATGGAGGAAGTTTATTAGAGAGAAAAATAGCTTAGGAGTTATAAGGAGTTTGAAGCTTGCTTTATTTTGATAAAATATTCTTTTGAAAGTGTTGTTTGCATTATCTTATTGCATTCTTATGAGAGATAAAGTTTATTGTTGATAAGACTATAAGGGAGAAATAAGGTGTATAAGGGATAAATATTTCTTGTAATGTTGAGAGTGCTTTTGGTTGATTATGGAAATGAAAGCATGATGTTTTAAGGTTAGAATTGCTTCTTGTGTGAAGTTGTGAAACCTTAAGTGGGCAGCTTTGAGATTGACATTAGCTTTCATTAAATTGGTTATAATCAAGCTATTCTTTACTTGGTTAAAGTGTTGGGCTTACTTCTTTGTTGATGATTTGAAAAGTTGTTTTGTGCTATTGTGATTTGAGTTGGTGGATGCTTTTTGTTCAAATAATATTGGAGAGAAAAGGAGTTCTACTTGTTTCCTTTTCTGATGTTGATTGTGAAATGCTTCAAGGTTGTGTTTTGAGTTGAATGGTGTTGATTGAACCTTGTTTGATGAGCATTGTTGTTGAAGCCCTAATTGATGGTGAAAAGAACATGAGTATCATTGTTATGTGATTCTTTGCATAGTTGGCAATTGTTGGGGTTTCATGTTCTTGAAAGAAAGCATTCTATCCTATCCATTTCAGATATTGAGTTGAGTTTTCAGATTTGAGATTGAGATTGAGCTGAGTTGATTTGAGTTGAGTTTTGAGATTGGGAGTTGAGTATAGAACATATTGAGTCTCTAACAATTCTCTTTATGCTTCTATGAGTTTGAAAAATCACATTGGGTCTCTAACAATTCACTTTGTGATTTCCTACTAAGAAAGTTTTTCTTGGTGAGCTTGCTGAGTTTTTGGACAGGTTCCGATGGGGACTTGTGAGCAGTTTTGGACAGGTTTCGGTGGGGACTTGTGAGCAGTTTTGGACAAGTTTCGATGGGGACTTGTGAGCAGATTTGGATAGGTCCTAGCAGAGGACTTGTGAGCTGAGTTTGATAGTTCTATCAGAGAACTTGAGGACAGAGGTGCACTGGTTCTATGAGAAGAACCTGAGGATAGATTTGGCAAGTCTTTGAGAAGGCTTGTATGCAGAGGATTGATTTGTTCAAGAGTTGGACAGATCTGACAGAGAGAGGAAGACTTGTACTAGACCGACTGACTATGTTTGGTACAGGTTGTTGAGCTGCTATGGACGTGATCATAGAAGGCAGAGGTCTCTTAGGCTAAGCATTGAGGACAGGAGGTCTTCGATGGAAAGGAGTTCCACGTGTTGGCAAGAGGTAGAGGGAGTTGATCTTCTGAGGGATCATTTCCAGAGCAAGAGGGAAGGTATCTCCTTTGAGCAGAGGCTCATAAATTTTGATTGGGGGAAGGTATCTCCTTTGGGCCGAGGCTCATAAACATTGTAATTGGGAAGGATTCCCAAAGAACTTTGAGATAACTTTTAGAGAAAAGTTTTGTGGACGTAGCCCAACCATTTTGGGTGAACCACGTTAAAAATGGGTCTTCAATGTGTGATGCTTTCTGTCTTGATTAATGTTGTGTTGATGCCACTGCTATCTAAAGTTAAAATTATTAATTGGTTAAGTCTTATACTGTTCACCCCCCTCTCAGGTATAAGTCCATGTTCTTCAATTGGTATCAGAGCAGGTCTCTCCAGAAAGAGCCTAACAGATTGGAGAAGGATCTATCAGAGGAACATACAGATTCAGAAAGAGATGAAGAGGTTGAGTTCGATCTCAAAGGTGAATTCTTCTTGGCTTTAAGAAAGCTTGAGAAATTTAGGGAAGAGAATTCTGTTCTCAAGCATCAATGTCGGGAAGAAGAGATAGCAAGATCAGAATTGTCTCAAAGTGTTATAGACTTCAAAATTCTAGCTGAAGAAGGGAAGAAGGTTGAACGAGGTTCTGACAGAGGCTCTCAAAGGAAAGGAAGCTGATTGCGAGAAACTAGAAGAAGAGGTTATGTCTCTTAGAGTGAAGTTGGAACAGTTGGCTCTCGGACGAGAATACTCCGTGTGAAAAGCAAAAGAAGGATGGTATCACCATTCATGAAACAGGGTCTTCGAGCAAGATCAATCTTCATCCTGAAGAGCGGTGGATTCCAATTGGTCACAAGAAGAACAATCATCCAAGGCATCAAAATAGGTTACATAATACTTTCCATGGCTATTGTTTTTCTTGCAAGAAATTTGGTCACAAAGCTATGCATTGCAATAAGTCTTTGAATAGCCATAGTAAGGAAAATGTTAACTCTTTTGCACCTCTTATGAATAAAAATGTCATGTGTTACAAGTGCAAGAATTTTGGGCATATAGCAAGGATGTGCTGTTTGGATAGATCTAGCCTTGAGTTCACTAAAAAGAGAAATGAGATCAAATCTAAGTCAATGATAGTTCAAACTGCTTTTCATGCTCAAGACAAAGTAGAAAAATGGTATCTTGATAGTGGTTGTTCAAAACATATGATTGGTGAAAAGGAAAAGTTTTTGGTCTTAAAAGAAACAAACAGAGGAACAGTCGGTTTTGGAGATAACAGGTCGGCTAAAATCTGTGGTAAAGGGACTCTTAGTTTGGATGGGAAATCCAAAACAGAAAATGTGCTTTATGTAGAAGGCCTAAGACATAATCTTCTAAGTGTGAGTCAACTTTGTGATCAAGGGCACATAGTATCTTTCTTTTCAGATAGATGTGAGATAAGTAAAGAAAAAAATGGAAAACTCATTGCTAGTGCTACAAGGACTCCAAACAATCTTTACATGCTAAGTGAGATAAAAAAGGAAAAGTGTTTTCTAACTCAAGAAGATGAGAGTTGGTTATGGCATAAAATATTGGGGCATTTGAGCTTTGATAATCTTGTCAATATTAGTAACAAGGAAGCAGTTAGAGACTTGCCCAAAATAAAAAGGCCCCATAACATCATTTGCGGTCCTTGTCAACATGGAAAACAGGCCAGAACCAGTTTCAAATCAAAAGGGTATACTTCTTCAAAACCATTGGATCTTATTCATACTGATTTATGTGGCCCTACCGGAACTCGGAGCATTCGGGGAGAAAGCTACTTCATGTTGTTTATAGATGATTATTCTAGAATGACTTGGGTTACTTTTCTCAAAGAAAAATCTGAAGCTTTTGAAAAATTTAAAGCTTTCAAAGAAATGATTGAAAATGAGACTGACAAGAGAATCAAATGCTTAAGATCAGATAGAGGAGGAGAGTTCACTTCAAATGAATTTGTGGAATACTGTGAGCAACAAGGAATCAAAAGAGAATATTCGGCAGCAAGAACTCCTCAACAAAATGGAGTAGTTGAAAGGAAAAATAGAACTATTGAAAATATGGCTAGAGCTATGTTAAATGAGTCAAAACTTTCAGATGGTTTTTGGAGAGAGGCAATCAGTACAACACTCTACATTATCATCGGGGCCCAACTTAGAGTCAATCATCACAAAACTCCTTATGAGTTGTGGAAAGGAAGACCAGCTACAATAAAATACTTCAAAGTGTTTGGGAGTAAGTGCTTCATCAGAAGGGAAGATCAAAATTTGGGTAAGTTTGATCCTAGGTGTGATGAGGGAATATTTCTTGGATATTCCAGCAGAAGCAAGGCCTACAGATGCTTCAACAAAAGAACTCATACAATTGTAGAGAGCATAAATGTAATAGTTGATGAAAAGACAGGGATAAGAGAACCAGTCAAGGAACTCAGTGATGAAATTTGTCAAGAAGAATTGAGAGAGGTTTCGAGATGAAGAAGAGGAAAGACAACAAACTGCTTCCCAAAACTCCTTCACGATATGTTCAGAAACATCATCCCAAATATTTGATCATTGGTGATCCAAATAGCAGGAAAACAAGAAGAAGAGTCATTCCTTCACATGATTCTACAAATGTTTCATTATTATCTCAGATTGAGCCAAAATATTTCAGTGAAGCATGTGCAGATAAGTTTTGGGTAAAAGCAATGGATGAAGAGCTAAATCAAATAGAGAAAAGTGAAACTTGGGAATTGGTTCCAAGACCTAAGGACAAGAATGTCATTGGCACAAAATGGATATTCAGAAATAAACTCAATGAGGATGGAAATATTGTCAGAAACAAAGCTAGGTTAGTCTGCAAAGGTTATGCTCAAGTAGAAGGTGTTGATTTCGAAGAGACGTTTGCTCCTGTTGCTCGTCTTGAAGCTATCCAAATTTTTTTGGCCCTTTCAAGCTTCAAATCATTCAAGGTATATCAAATGGATGTAAAGTCAGCTTTTCTAAATGGGGTGTTGGTAGAAGAAGTCTACATAGAACAGCCAGAAGGAGTGTCTCTCTCGGAACAGTCAGACTATGTGTGTAAACTGAAAAAGGCCTTGTATGGGTTAAAGCAAGCACCTAGGGCTTGGTACTCAAGACTTGACAGGTATCTTCATGAGCAAGGCTTCAGGAAAGGTGTGGCAGATAGCAATTTGTATATTAAGAATGAAGATGATGATATGTTGATTATGGTTGTCTATGTTGATGATATTATTTTTGGGGGAAATAATACTCAGATGTGCAAAGTTTTTGCTAACACCATGCAGAAGGAATTTGAGATGTCTATGATTGGAGAGTTGTCATTCTTTTTAGGTCTTCAGATTGCTCAATCAAAAGATGGTATATTTCTCTCTCAAGGAAAGTATATCAAAGAAATGTTGAAGAAATTTGGGATGATGGACAGCAAACCGGTGTGTACTCCAATGATTACAGGGTGCAAGATGAGTAAAGATGATGAATCTCCAATAGCAGATCAGAGGTTGTACAGATCTATGATTGGCAGTTTATTATATATTACAACTACCAGACCAGATATCATGCAGGCGGTTGGGTTAGTAGCAAGATTTCAGGCAGCTCCAAAATATTCTCATGTTATAGCGGTTAAGAGGATATTCAGATATCTGAAGGGCACTATGGACTTTGGGCTTTGGTATCCCAAAGGTGATGATTTCACCCTCACAACTTATACAGATGCAGATTGGGCAGGCGGTATTGATGACAGGAAAAGCACTAGTGGTGGAGCATTCTTTACGGGAAAGAGTTTGGTTTCTTGGCTAAGTAAGAAACAACCTTCAATTTCCTTATCTACAGCAGAGGCTGAATACATAGCGATGAGTGGCTGGGTGTACACGGGTTTTATGGATGAAAACCACCTTGGAGGATTTCAAAGTCAAGCATGAACAACCCATCTCCATACTTTGTGATAATACAAGTGCCATAAGTATTTCCAAAAATCCGGTAATGCACTCAAGGACAAAGCATATTTCCATCAAGTATCACTTTCTAAGGGAGAAAGTGCAAGACAAGCGGGTCAAGGTAGAGTATGTGTCTACTAAAGAGCAGATTGCGAGATATCTTCACCAAACCTCTTCCAAGAGATACGTTTGAGTATCTAAGGGAGAAATTGGGAGTTGTACTCCCACCCCAGAATTAATCACCTCATCTGGAGGTGGGGGAGGGACTAAGCTAAGAGGCTCATTCTTAGTCCCGAGCCCCAAAGGTGACCCTTTGCCATTGATGACAAAGGGGGAGAGATATGAGTAAGGGGGAGAGCTTCAAAGTGAAGAGGAGAGCTTCAAGTCGGGGGAGCAAAACTTCAAAGGAAGATTCTCGGTTGTGGGCACGGTTGGTCGAGTTGTTAGCATAGTTGGTTTCAATTTTGGCTCTTGAGAAGTGTTTTCGGTAAAGGTTTGCCATCAATGACAAAGGGGGAGATTGTTGGCAATTTTGGGTACTTTGGGTACATTGCCTTTGCTCAAGTGTATAAGTTGTCATTGATGTCAAGAAGCTCTTGAAGGAATTTGATTTGATGTCAAATAACTTGTTTTGATGAAGGTTACGGCATGACGAGTTTCAAAGGTATTTTGTAAACCCCAAGTTGGCGGGTTTAAAGATTACAGGTGGATGCATTAGTTTAATGCATTTGGGTCCAGGAGGAAGTATTTATTTAAATAATTAAAAACCTTGTTAAGGTTCCTTTTAATTATTTTTAAATAAATATTAATTTATTGTTTGCATTGGGTTCTCCTAACCCATGGCGCAAATGTCTTAACTTTGATGGCGCTATGTTCTAAGATTGTGGGCGCTAGCCAAGACCTCCGCCGACGTGTTAAACTCCTCCGTCGACGTGTTAAACTCCTCGTCGACGTCAAGAGTTTATGGGAAATATGCATATAAATCTCCCACGATGAAGATCAAAGATTATCCCATCCGCATTTTTGAAAAGTGTTGCTCGTTGTGAATTCGTGATCTGATGTTCGATTTCTTCCTCGCTGTGATTTCGTGATCCGTTGTTCGGATATCCGTCGTTCATTTTTTGTATCCGTCGTAAGGTTTCGTCATCGTCATTCACGTCAGAAGACAGGGAGGCCTATTGTTTATTTTAGCCCTGGCATAGAAGGTACAAGGGAAACAGAGTGAGGTTCAAACCTCATCGGATGCCTTTGGCGCACCGGTAGCGGCTAGGCTGTTGGCGCGCTACCCGAATGGGAGGTTCCGCATTCGAATAACGTGAAAGGGTTTTTCTTCATTGAAGTGGATGCAGTGGGTGGTGTTAGAGTTCATGCGCAATTTCTCCATAGCACGATTTTTGGTGTTGGCCAAGGTATTTTCAAAATTAATTTTTGCTAGTGTATTTTGCGGATGGAGGAAGTTTATTAGAGAGAAAAACAGCTTAGGAGTTATAAGGAGTTTGAAGCTTGCTTTATTTTGATAAAAGATTCTTTTGAAAGTGTTGTTTGCATTATCTTATTGCATTCTTATGAGAGATAAAGTTTATTGTTGATAAGACTATAAGGGAGAAATAAGGTGTATAAGGGATAAATATTTCTTGTAATGTTGAGAGTGCTTTTGGTTGATTATGGAAATGAAAGCATGATGTTTTAAGGTTAGAATTGCTTCTTGTGTGAAGTTGTGAAACCTTAAGTGGGCAGCTTTGAGATTGACATTAGCTTTCATTAAATTGGTTATAATCAAGCTATTCTTTACTTGGTTAAAGTGTTGGGCTTACTTCTTTGTTGATGATTTGAAAAGTTGTTTTGTGCTATTGTGATTTGAGTTGGTGGATGCTTTTTGTTCAAATAATATTGGAGAGAAAAGGAGTTCTACTTGTTTCCTTTTCTGATGTTGATTGTGAAATGCTTCAAGGTTGTGTTTTGAGTTGAATGGTGTTGATTGAACCTTGTTTGATGAGCATTGTTGTTGAAGCCCTAATTGATGGTGAAAAGAACATGAGTATCATTGTTATGTGATTCTTTGCATAGTTGGCAATTGTTGGGGTTTCATGTTCTTGAAAGAAAGCATTCTATCCTATCCATTTCAGATATTGAGTTGAGTTTTCAGATTTGAGATTGAGATTGAGCTGAGTTGATTTGAGTTGAGTTTTGAGATTGGGAGTTGAGTATAGAACATATTGAGTCTCTAACAATTCTCTTTATGCTTCTATGAGTTTGACAAATCACATTGGGTCTCTAACAATTCACTTTGTGATTTCCTACTAAGAAAGTTTTTCTTGGTGAGCTTGCTGAGTTTTTGGACGAGGTTTCGGTGGGGACTTGTGAGCAGTTTTGGACAGGTTCTGGTGGGGACTTGTGGATTTGGTTGGTGGGGACTTGTGAGCAGATTTGGACAGGTCCTAGAGAGGACTTGTGAGCTGAGTTTGATAGTTCTATCAGAGAACTTGAGGACAGAGGTGCACTGGTTCTATGAGAAGAACCTGAGGACAGATTTGGCAAGTCTTTGAGAAGGCTTGTATGCAGAGGATTGATTTGTTCAAGAGTTGGACAGATCTATAGAGAGAGGAAGACTTGTACTAGACCGATTGACTATGTTTGGTACGAGTTGCTGAGCTACTGTGGACGTGATCATAGAAGGCGAAGGTCTCTTAGGCTAAGCATTGAGGACAGGAGGTCTTCGATGGAAAGGAGTTCCACGTGCTGGCAAGAGGTAGAGGCGAGTTGATCTTCGAGGGATCATTTCCAGAGCAGAGGGGAAGGTATCTCCTTTGAGCAGAGGCTCATAAATTTTGATTGGGGGAAGGTATCTCCTTTGGGCCGAGGCTCATAAACATTGTAATTGGGAAGGATTCCCAAAGAACTTTGAGATAACTTTTAGAGAAAAGTTTTGTGGACGTAGCCCAACCATTTTGGGTGAACCACGTTAAAAATGGGTCTTCAATGTGTGATGCTTTCTGTCTTGATTAATGTTGTGTTGATGCCACTGCTATCTAAATTTAAAATTATTAATTGGTTAAGTCTTATATTGTTCCACCCCCCCTCTCAGTATAAGTCCATGTTCTTCATAGTTAAGCAGATTCTAAGGAAGGAATACATTGAGGAAGTAGATTAGTATCTACTAAAATAGGGCACAGTGATCAGGTTATATGGTTTCGTAGGTAAACCCTTTCTCCTACCTCACTTTGTCATAGAAAGGCTATTTGCCTTGGAATATCTAATGCAGGTGGTATACATTGACACAAACTACGGTTTCGGAAGGAAGAATAAGTCTTTAATTACTTATCACCATAAATATAATATTATTGTATTCGAGTGGCAGAGCCAAAAAATTGAGCAGTACCTTGACAAATTAGGTATGTTTTATATTCCTTAGATATGGAGTTATGATTCTGACAACTTTTTCACTACTAGAAATAAAACCCTAAATGGAGACAAGGCCTATAAATTTGAAAAAATGCCTAGGGCTAATTTTGAACAAGGAAGGAATAATGATGAAAGTACTCTTTTGGAGTGGAATGTTTCAAAGAAGGATCAGTTACCTCCATGGTTGGATTTCTATGAACAGGTTGTGGATTTCAATCCAAAACGTGAACTTAGTCATCAGCTTACAAAGGATACAATTAATAAAGTAAAGGTTGAATATACCAATATGAAGGACACTCCTTCCGAAGAAGATGTAGCAGAGAGGGGAATAATAGAGGAGAAAGGACCATGGAAGATAGAAAATATTGCAGATTGGTGGTGTATGAGGGTTAAAATTGGAAAACCCAAATCAAAGTGTGGAATAAAATTTGATAAGGAATTTTCAAGAATTTATAATAGGAATGTTTAAACCTGGAGACCGAAGGATGTCAAAAATATAGTATTGATAAGTGAAAAGCCTCAGAATGATTCTGAGTCCCTTCTTCCTCTTACACATTAAAGGATTCTGATAGAAATGTAAGAATTTCCTTTGACCATAGCTAAAGCACTCAAAATCTCCAATCCTATCTCTGAGCAGGTAGAGAAGTTTCTCGAGAGGGCTAAATTGATGAATGAAATGCAATACTCCAAAGAAAGAGCTGTCAATATTCTACTAATTGAAATAATATCCCCATATTCTTCCATAGTCCCCACAACATCAATTGAATTATGACCCGTAGTTGAGCAATCTCTACTTTCAAGAGTGGTACAAGATGATGAAGAGGGGGAAAATTATGAAGGAAATATGGCTACTTATCAATTAGTTTATAGGACTAAGAGGGCCCTGAAAATAAAGGAGAGAGAGGTTTCCAAGAAGCAAAAAATGAGTATGAAAAAAATTTCTAAAGAAGTAGTTATTTCTACTACATAAAGGTTAGTTGGGCAAGAAAAATAGCTTGAGACAAGCGCTAAACAAGAACACCCTACATCTTTAGGTGAAGGTATGGTTTCTAATCCCTTTTCTACTTCTCATATCCATCAATCTCAAAAAGTATTTCTTCCCATTTCTAGTCAAGAAAATGTGGTAAATTTACCTCCTCCACCTCACAGTTCTTCCCTCATCCCATCAGTAGCTATGGAGGTACTAGTCAGTTTTGTTGTGTCACAGCCTCCTCCAAACCCACCTTCCACTTCTAAGATATCCACTTCAATATCCACCATTGTTGCATACTCATATCTTTCATTACCACCATCCATGGGACACTACGTTTCGAGTTCATCCATCCCTTCTACTATCATTTTTGTCCATATTTATCTAAATTTACCTATATCAACAGCAACAATAGTCATAGAATCTACCATTGTAACAGAGGTTTCTATCAATGTATCTCCACCCCCACCAATAGCAATTCATTTCACCCTTATATTTTTGATGTCGTTATCTCCTTTGGCTATTGATGTTTCAAGGTCTTTTGCTATGTCAAAATAATAGGAAGCCACTCAGTGTTGGAAGTTAAAGTGGTAAAAGGTAACAAAATTTGTTTGACAACGATAATCTTTTTACCTTACCCTTTTACCTCCTTATACGGCAACTGACTGGACATATTGGATGGCTTGGATGGTAGCTAACAGGGTATATTGGACAACATGGATGATAGGGATTTTGACTCCTATTTCCTTTCGTCCTTTCCTCCCTATTTTTCTTCTTCCCCATCTATTCCAAATGCAGAATTATATTCTATGTTGGCTTGTATGGAGGGTTTGGACTCTAACAGAATGGTTCATGGTTGGCAAATTGTCGCAACATATTGTATTTATAAAGAGAGAATGTACAAGAAAGATGCGAGAGAGAGGGGTACCAGAGTAATTTACTTTGACTGGCAAACTTTTCTCACTCAAAGGATCCATGAGCAGTTGGTAAACATGAAGAAGGGTGTTGGTACTCCCAATTTCAAGCATTGCTCGAGTCTGGTGTGGATGTTCTACGCAGCTATCAAAAGTAGAATGCCATGGATTCTGGTTAGGGATAAAACCAGTTATGGAAAACCCTTGTCGGTATATTATTGGATGGATTGTTTGAAGAGCAGTGGATCCTATTACATATTCAACTTGGAATTTTTGGAACCTGCTCTAAAAATAATGTACAATGAGTGCCCTAGGTTTCCCTCCTTAGCTAAGCAGATTCTAAGGAAGGAATACATTGAGGAATTAGATTGGTATCTACTAACGGAGGGCATAGTGATCAGGTTATATGGTTTTGTAGGTAAACCCTTTCTCCTACCTCACTTTGTCATAGAAAGGCTATTCGCCTTGGAGTATCCAAAGCAGGTGGTATACATTGACGCAAACTACGATTCGGGAAGGAAGAATAAGTCTTTAGTTACTTACCGCAATAAATATAATATTATTGTATTCGAGTGGCAGAGCCAAAAAATTGAGCAGTACCTTGATAAATTAGGTATGTTTTATATTCCTTAGAGATGGAGTTATGATTCTGATGGCGTTTTCACTACTAGAAATAAAACCCTAAACGGAGACAAGGCCTATAAATTTTAAAAAATGCCAAGGGCTAATTTTGATCAAGGAAGGAATAATTATGAAAGTACTCTTTTGGAGTGGAATATTTCAAAGAAGGATCAGTTACCTCCATGGTTGGATTTCTACGAACAGGTTGTGGATTTCAATCCAAAACGTGAACCCAGTCATCAGCTTACAAAGGATACAATTAATAAAGTGAAGGTTGAATCTACCAATATGAATGACACTCCCTCCGAAGAAGATGTAGTATAGATGGGAAGAATAGAGGAGAAAGTACCATGGAAGATAGCAAATATTGTAGATTGGTGGTGTTTGAGGGTCAAAATTGTAAAACCCAAATCAAAGTGTGGAATAAAAATTGATAAGGAATTTTCAAGAATTTATAATAGGAACGTTTAAACCTAGAGACCGAAGGATGTCAAAAATATAGTATTGATAAGTGAAAAGCCCCAGAACGATTATGATTCCCTCCTTCCTCTTACACATTAGAGAATTCTTATAGAAATGCAAGAATTTCCTTTGACCATAGCTGAAGCACTCAAAATCTCCAATCCTATCTCTGAGCAGGTAGAGAAGTTTCCCGAGAGGGCTAAATTGATGAATGAAATGCAATACTCCAAAGAAATATTTGTCAATATTATACTAATTGAAATAATATCCCCATATTCTTCCATAGTCCCCACAACATCAATTGAATTACGACCCGTAGTTGAGCAATCTCTACTTTCAAGAGTGGTACAAGATGATGAAGAGGGGGAAAATTATGAAGGGAAGATGGCTACTTATCAATTAGTTTATAGGAGGACTAAGAGGGCCCTGAAAATAAAGGAGAGAGAGGTTTCCAAGAAGCAAAAAATAAGTATGAAAAAAATTGCTGAAGAAGTAGCTATTTCTACTACATAAGGGTTAGTTGAGCAAGAAAAATAGCTTGAGATAGAATCTGAACAAGAACACCCTACATATTTAGGTGAAGGTATGGTTTTTAATCTCTTGAAGAACACAAGCTTATACTGAGAGGGGGGGGTGAACAGTATAAGACCACTTTTAACCTTTTCTTTTAAAGTAGCTTTCAATTCAATAACATGCAGAATAAAGATAGCAGTAATAGCAGCAAAAATCAAAACAATGCACAAAATACAATCCACAAAGAGACACAACAATTTACGTGGTTCACCCAAGGTGGGCTACTCCACGGATAAAACTTTTCTTCTAAAAGTTATATCAAAGTCCTCTGGGAATCCTTCCCGATTACAATGTTTATGAGCCACAACTCAAAGGAGACACCTTCCCCTAATTCTGCTTTGGCTAGTGATCCTCTAGAAGACCTCCACCTCCTCTGCCCTTAGCAAGTGGAACTCTATCCACAGAAGACACCTGTCTTCCCTGATCTGGCTGGAGATCTCTGTCCTCAACTCTGTCACCGCAAAGTTGGTCCTCTTATCTGCACCAAAACACAGTCCTTCGGTCTGGCACAAATCTGTCCTCTTCCTCTTTTCTTTTTTGTTATAGTTTCACTTGATCGAAACCAACTTTTCACAGTCTGCGCAAACACAGCAGCATCCGATCAACTCAAACTCTTCTACGAAAAACACAGCAGCACAGTCTTCGCACATACAGTAGCACAGTCTTCGCATGAACAACAACACAGTCTTTGCATGAACAACACACAGTCTTCGCATGAACAACAGCACAGTCTTCTACACTTAGACGATTCGACGAAATGCACTCTTATACTGCAATCGATCTTCGCACTCTACTTTTTCGATGATCGAGCCTCACTGTCGCACTATATCTGTGAATGCCACTCTTCGAACGCACACTTCGATCGATCGATGAAACTCTTCAAATAGCCCTCCTTTTATACACATAATCTCAAGATTAGAATCTTGATCTTAGTCGACTGTTTTACCCTTTGATCACGTCAGCTGCAAAACCCTGCGCTGCGTCGGCCCAGATTTAACTCTATCGGCTTCACTACCTCCCTGTTGCTTCTAGCATGAAACTTCAACATGTCGCGATATCGCGACACCTTTGCCTGCCGTACACCTTCTATAGCTTGTTGTAGCGATATCGCGATGCTTTTGCTTTTGTCTGCTTCCTTTGCTCTTCTATCGCGAAATCGTGACACTTTTGCCTTTTGCTGACGTCATCTCACTTTTGTCATGAAATCGTGATGCTTTAGACTTCAAAGCCTTCTTCTCCGCTTTTGTCGTGAAATCGTGACACCTTTGCCTCTTGCTGACGTCATCAGCAACTCTGTCGTGAAATCGTGACACTTTAGACTTCAAAGCCTTCTTCTCCGCTTCTGTCGTGAAATCGTGACACCTTTGCCTCTTGCTGACGTCATCTGTAATTCTGTCATGAAATCATGACACTTCTTGCTACTTCAACCTTTTCTCGGTTTGCTCCAGCGAAAATGGAACATGTCACGAAATCGCGATGCTTTCGTTGCCTTAAGCTCTTTTCTGCCAAAAGCCCGTGAAACTGGAACATGTCGCGAAATCGTGACGCTTTCGCCAACTGCAAGCTGCCAACTCAACCTGTCGTGAAATCGTGACACTTTTTGCATCCGTACAACTTCTTTGAAACTTGTCACGAAATCGCGACACTTCCTGCAACTCAACACTGCCAACTTAACATGTCGCGAAATCATGACAGTTTTGCCTGAACTTTCTCTCTCCTCAAACATGTCACGAAATCATGACAGTTTTTCCTGCTTCGTCTCTGCCTTCCAGCATGTCGCGAAATCGTGACAGTTTTGCCAAAACTTTCTCTCTCCTAAAACATGTCGCGAAATCGCGACAGTTTTTCCACCGCCTGCAAACTTATTCTAACTTAACTTTTTCTTGATCTTTTGCAACTGGGCTACTCTGAATTTCTTGGAGACTTACTGACCAGCTGAAACCTTCAACAAAACACATTCTTTGACATAAAAACAAATTGCTTCAAGAACTCCTTGATATCAAAGACAACAACTACCAAGAACTCCTTGACATCAATGACAACAACTACACTTGAGCAAAGGCAATGTACTCAAGGTACCCAAAATTGCCAACAATCTCCCCCTTTGTCATTGATGGCAAACCTTTACTAAAAACACATCTTCAAGAGCCAAAACTGAAATCAATCTCTTTGAAGTTTTGCTCCCCCTGACTTGAAGCTTTCCTCTTCACTTGAAGCTCTCCCCCTTACTCATATCTCTCCCCCTTACTCAAATCTCTCCCCCTTTGTCATCAATGGCAAAGGGTCACCTTTGGGGCTTGGGACTAAGAATGAGTCTCTTAGCTTAGTCCCTCCCCCACCTCCTATTGAGGTGATTTAAAATAGGGTTGGGAGTGAAACTCCCATTAGACACTCATCATCATCAGTGTCTACAATTTCTTTGTCGGGCCTTTTCTTGAGCTCTTTGTTAATGTTTCTGTTCTTGGCACTTTTCTTGTTCTTGTTCTCATCTCTTTTCTTGTCCACACCTTGATCCTTGGACCTGTTTATACCACTGTTCTTGTTCCTGTACCTTGGAAGATCAGCTCTGCACTGTCTGGCTGTGTGACCTGTATTGTTGCATTTGTAACAAACAACAATATTATTTCTTTCAGGTATAGCTGTTCTTTGAATCCGCCTGTTCTGACTAACCCAGTTCCTGTTATTTGCTTTGCAGAAGGTTGCCTTGTGCCCAAACTGATTACAAGAGTAGCAATACCCTTGAAATAAATTACGACTTCTGAAATTATTGTTAACCTTCTTCATTTGAGACATGCAATGTGCAGCCATGTGTCCAAACCTGTAACACGCAAAACATCTGCCATGAAATATTCTTTTAATCGATCTCTTGGGTCCTGAAAACTTCTGCTTCACTTTCAAAAATCTGTTTTTTGTTTCTGCGCATTCATCACTCATGGACTCATGATCTGAAGTACTTTCTTCATCAGAGCTTTCTTCCTTTTGAAATCTCTTGCTGGATTCCCCAACCTGTTTCTTGTGCGGCTCAACAAAACCGAGACCTGTTTTATCTGTTGGATTTCTTTGACTTTTGATGAGAGACTTAACTTTCTTGGAGCTATCCTGAAATCTGTAGAGCTTATCCTTGTAATCTTTATTTTCCTCTTTCATTGCAGCCATTTTCTGTTCTAATTCACTATACTCAAGCATCTTAGATTCTAACTCATTCTTGAGTTCTTGAGTCTTAGCCATAGAGATGTCAAGACTTTCTATGAGTTCATCTCTCTCCATACAACATTCATCTAACTTTATCTTGAGTCTATCATTCTTCTTTCTTTCCTTTTTCAAAACACTAAGAGCATTATTGAGTTCACATTCAAGATCCTCCATTTGATTGCACTTTGAATTATCAAGGCCTTTTTCAGATTTCTTATCACTAGAGGTGCTACCCTTTTCAAAAACCATACATGCATCTTCCTTATCATTTTCTGAAGCATCCTCATACATACTAGCAACCAATTCATTATTTGTGCAATCATCCTCAAGGTGCCCAAAATTTCCACATCTGAAACATTTCATGACAATGAATTTATGTTTCGGTTCTTCCTCTTTTTTTGAAATGAACAACATCTCATTTTCACTATCACTGGAAGAGCTTTCACTATTACTGCTAGAACACTTACTTGCTTTGTCCAGATAGAAGCTCTTCTTGTTCTTGTGAGAATACCTCTTTCCTTGATTGTTGTGCTCATCTTTGTTCTTTCTGTAATACCTGTGCTTTTCAGAATCCTTGCTCTTAACATCCTGTATATCTTCATCACTTTCATTTTTGGAAACAGTACAGTCAGTAGCATAATGACCATACTTTCCATAGTTGAAACATCTTATATTTTTCTTGCTTTTGTGCTTTCTAGAGAACTTGCCTTTCTTGTTGTAGTATGCTTCTTCCTCACTAGAAGACTCATCACTCTCTTGAATCTGTTTGCCTTTTGATTTCTTGGTAGCTTTGAAAGCTGCCTCTTTCTTTATATCAACATTCACTTGAGTTCTCAGCTCAAATGCTGCAAGAATACTATGGAGTTCATCCTTTTTCAACTTATCTAAATCTTTGGCTTCCTCAATAGCAGAAATATTTTCACTAAATCTATTAGGAAGAGATCTTAAAATCTTATCACACACATCATTTTCAGCAAGTTCAAGACCTAGGTCTTTCATAGAATTAACAACTTCATCCATACGGAGCATGTAGTCACTAATATTTTCATCATCATTCATCTTGAGTTGTTCAAATATACCTTTGAAGTGTCTCAACTTGGCCTTTCGGACATTTGCATCACTTGTATGAACAACTTGCAATTGTTTCCACATTTCACTAGGCTGTCTTGCAGTGAATAACTTTGGTAAGATCAGCCTTCTATAAACCCTTCAGGATTGCATTCATGGCTTTTGAGTTGTTGTGATGTAGGAGCCTATCTTCTTTAGTATAAGGACCATTTGCAGGAATGGTGTATCCATCTTCAATAACTTCCCATACCTCATTACCAAGAGCCATAAGATAGACTTTCATTCTTGCACTCCACAGACCGAAATCTGATCCATCAAGAATAGGTGCTGCATTGCCACCTGAAAAATCCATTGTGTTCTTAACCAGTTCTTCCTTTCGGCTGTAAAACCTTTCCGAAGGAACCTGCTCTGATACCAATTGAAGAACACAAGCTTATATTGAGAGGGGGGGGTGAACAGTATAAGACCACTTTTAACCTTTTCTTTCAAAGCAACTTTCAATTCAATAACATGTAGAATAAAGATAGCAATAATAGCAGCAAAAATCAAAACAATGCACAAAATACAATCCACAAAGAGACACAACAATTTACGTGGTTCACCCAAGGTGGGCTACTCCACGGATAAAACTTTTCTTCTAAAAGTTATATCAAAGTCCTCTGGGAATCCTTCTCGATTACAATGTTTATGAGCCACAGCTCAAAGGAGACACCTTCCCCTAATTCTGCTTTGGCTAGTGATCCTCTAGAAGACCTCCACCTCCTCTGCCCTTAGCAAGTGGAACTCTATCCACAGAAGACACCTGTCTTCCTTGCTCTGGCTGGAGATCTTTGTCCTCAACTCTGTCACCGCAAAGTTGGTCCTCTTATCTACACCAAAACACAGTCCTTCGATCTGGCACAAATCTGTCCTCTTCCTCTTTTCTTTTTTGTTATAGTTTCACTTGATCGAAACCAACTTTTCACAGTCTGTGCAAACATAGCAGCATCCGATCAACTCAAACTCTTCTATGAAAAACGCAGCAGCACAGTCTTCGCACATACAACAGCACAGTCTTCGCATGAATAGTCGCACAGTCTTCACATGAATAGCAGCATAGTCTTCGCATGAAACAGAGAAGCAGAGCAGAAAGAAGATTTGCATGAATAGTAGCATAGTCTTCTACACTTAGACGATTCGATGAAATGCACTCTTATACTGCAATCGATCTTCGCACTCTACTTTTTTGATGATCGAGCCTCACTGTCGCACTATATCTGCGAACGCCACTCTTCGAACGCACACTTCGATCGATCGATCAAACTCTTCAAACAACCCTCCTTTTATACACATAATCTCAAGATTAGAATCTTGATCTTAGTCGATTGTTTTACCCTTTGATCACGTCGGCTGCAAAACCCTACGCTGCGTCGGCCTAGATTTAACTCTGTCGGCTTCACTACCTCCCTGTTGCTTCTGGCGCGAAACTTCAACATGTCATGATATCGCGACACCTTTGCCTATCGTACACCTTCTATAGCTTGTTGTAGTGATATCGTGACGCTTTTGCTTTTGTCTGCTTCCTTTGCTCTTCTATCGTGAAATCGTGACACTTTTGCCTTTTGCTGACGTCATCTCACTTCTGTCATGAAATCGTGATGCTTTAGACTTCAAAGCCTTCTTCTCCGCTTCTGTCATGAAATCGTGACACCTTTGCCTCTTGCTGACGTCATCAGCAACTCTGTCATGAAATCATGACACTTTAGACTTCAAAGCCTTCTTCTCCGCTTCTGTCATGAAATCGTGACACCTTTGCCTCTTGCTGACGTCATCTGTAATTCTGTCGTGAAATCGTGACACTTCTTGCTACTTCAACCTTTTCTCGGTTTGCTCCAGCAAAAATGGAACATGTCGCGAAATCGCGACGCTTTCGCTGCCTTAAGCTCTTTTCTGCCAAATGCCCGTGAAACTGGAACATGTCGCAAAATCGTGACGCTTTCGCCAACTACAAGCTGCCAACTCAACCTGTCGTGAAATCGTGACACTTTCTGCATCCGTACAACTTCTTTGAAACTTGTCACGAAATCGCGACACTTCCTGCAACTCAACACTGCCAACTCAACATGTCGCGAAATCACGACAGTTTTGCTTGAACTTTCTCTCTCCTCAAACATGTCACGAAATCGCGACAGTTTTGCTTGCTTCGTCTCTGCCTTCCAGCATGTCGCGAAATCGTGACGGTTTTCCAGAACTTTCTCTCTCCTAAAACATGTCGCGAAATCGCGACAATTTTTCTAGCTGCCTGCAAACTTATTCTAACTTAACTTTTTCTTGATCTTTTGCAACTGGGCTACTCTGAATTTCTTGGAGACTTATCGACCAGTTGAAACCTTCAACAAAAACACATTCTTTGACATAAAAACAAATTGCTTCAAGAACTCCTTGATATCAAAGACAACAACTACCAAGAACTCCTTGACATCAATGACAACAACTACACTTGAGCAAAGGCAATGTACTCAAGGTACCCAAAATTGCCAACATCCCTTTTCTACTTCTCATATCCATCAATCCCCAAAAGGATTTCCTCCCATTTCTAGTCAAGAAAATGTGGTAAATTTACCTCCTCCACCTCACAGTTCTTCCCTCATCCCATTAGTAGCTATGGAGGTACCAGTCAGTTTTGTTGTGTCATAGCCTCCTCCAAACCCACCTTCCACTTCTAAGATATCCACTTCAATATCCACCATTATTGCATCCTCATCTCTTTCATTACCACCATCCATGGGACACTGCGTTTCGAGTTCATCCATCCCTTCTACTGTCATTTTTGTCCATATTTCTCTAAATTTACCTATATCAATAGCAATGGTAGTCACAAAATCTACCATTGTAACAGAGGCTGCTGTCAATGTATCTCCACCCCACCAATAGCAAGTTAGTTCACCCATATATTTTTGATGTCATTATCTCATTTGGCTATTGATGTTTCAAGGTCTGTTTCTATATCAAAATAATAGGCAGTCACTCAGTGTTGGAAGTTAAAGTGGTAAAAGGTAAAAAAATTGTTTGTCAACGATAAGCTTTGGACCTTACCCTTTTACCTCCTTAGACGGCAGCTGACTGGGCTGATTGGATGGCTTAGATGGTAGTTGACTGGATAGATTGGACGACATGGACGATAGGGAGTTTGACTCCTATTTCTTTTCCTCCTTTCCTCCCTATTTTTCTTCTTCACTATCTATTCCAGACCCAGAATTATTTTCTATGTTGGCTTGTATGGAGGGTTTGGACTCTAACAGAATGGTTCATGGTTGGCAAATTGTCGTGGCATATTGTATTTCTAATGGAAGAATGTACAAGAAAGATGCGAGAGAGAGGGGTACCAAAGTAATTTACTTTGACTGACCAACTTTTCTCACTCAAAGGATCCATGAGCAGCTGGTAAACATGAAGAAGGGTGTTGGTACTCCCAGTTTCAGGCATTGCTCGAGTCTGGTGTGGATGTTCTACGTAGCTATCAAAAGTAGAATGCCATGGATTCTAGTTAGTGATAAAACCAGTTATGGAGAACCCTTGTCAGTCTATTATTGGGCAGATTTTTTGAAGAGCAGTGTGTCCTATTACAGATTCAACTTGGAATTTTTGGAACTTGCTCTAAAAATAATGTACAATGAGTTCCCTAGGTTGCCCTCCTTAGTTAAGCATATTCTAAGGAGGGAATACATTGAGGAAGTAGATTGGTATCTACTAACAGAGGGCACAGTGATCAAGTTATATGGTTATGTAGGTAAACCCTTTCTCCTACCTCACTTTGTCATAGAAAGGCTATTCGCCTTGGAGTATCTAAGGCAGGTGGTATACATTGACGCAAACTACGGTTCGGGAAGGAAGAATAAGTCTTTAATTACTTACCGCCATAAATATAATATTATTGTATTCGAGTGGCGGAGACAAAAAATTGAGCAGTACCTTGACAAATTAGGTATGTTTTATATTCCTTAGAGATGGAGTTATGATTCTGATGGCGTTTTCACTACTAGAAATAAAACCCCAAATGGAGACAAGGCCTATAAATTTGAAAAAAGTCCTAGGGATAATTTTGAACAAGGAAGGAATAATGATGAAAGTACTCTTTTGGAGTGGAATGTTTCAAATAAGGATCAGTTACCTCCATGGTTGGATTTCTACGAACAGGTTGTGGATTTCAATCCAAAACGTGAACTCAATCATCGGCTTCCAAAGGATACAATTAATAAAGTGAAGGTTGAATCTACCAATATGAAGGACACTCCTTCCAAAGAAGATGTAGCAGAGAGGGGAAGACTAGAGGAGAAAGGATCATGGAAGATAGAAAATACTGCAGATTGGTGGTGTATGAGGGTCAAAATTGGAAAACCCAAATCAAAGTGTGGAATAAAAATTGATAAGGAATTTTCAAGAATTTATAATAGGAACGTTTAAACCTGGAGACCGAAGGATGTCAGAAATAAAGTATTGATAAGTGAAAAGCCCTGAAATGATTCTGAGTCCCTCATTCCTCTTACACATTAGAGGATTCTGATAGAAATGTAAGAATTTCCTTTGACCATAGCTGAAGCACTCAAAATCTCCAATCCTATCTTTGAACAAGTAGAGAAGTTTATTAATAGGGCTAAATTTATGAATGAAATGCAATAATCCAAAGAAAGAGCTATCAATATTCTGCTAATTGAAATAATATCCCCATATTTTTCCATATTCCCCACAACATCAATTGAATTACGACCCGTAGTTGAGCAATCTCTACTTTCAAGAGTGGTACAAGATGATGAAGAGGGGGAAAATTCTGAAGGGAATATGGCTACTTATCAATTAGTTTATAGGATGACTAAGAGGGCCCTGAAAATAAAAGAGAGAGAGGTTTCCAAGAAGTAAAAAATGAGTATGAAAAAAATTGCTAAAGAAGTAGCTATTTCTACTACATAAGGGTTAGTTGAGCAAGAAAAATAGCTTGAGACAGAATCTGAACAAGAACACCCTACATCTTTAGGTGAAGGTATGGTTTCTAATCCCTTTTCTACTTCTCATATCCATCAATCCCCAAAAGGATTTCCTCCTCTTTCTAGTCAAGAAAATGTGGTAAATTTACCTCCTCCACCTCATAGTTCTTCCCTCATCTCATCAGTAGTTATGGAGGTACCAGTCAGGTTTGTTGTGTCACAGCCTCCTCCAAACCCACCTTCCACTTCTAATATATCCACTTCAATATCCACTATTTTTGCATCCTCATCTCTTTCATTACCACCATCCATGGGACATTGCATTTCGAGTTCATCCATCCCTTCTACTATTATTTTTGTCCATATTTCTCTAAATTTACCTATATCAACAACAACGATAGTCACAGAATCTACCATTGTAACAGAGTTTGCTATCAATGTATCTCCACCCCCTCCAATAGCAAGTTAGTTCACCCTTATATTTTTGATGTTGTTATCTCCTTTGGCTATTGATGTTTCAAGGTCTGTTGCTATATGAAAATAATAGGCAGCCACTTAGTGTTGGAAGTCAAAGCGGTAAAAGGTAAAAAAATTATTTGACAACTGTAAGCTTTGGAACTTACCCTTTTACCTCCTTGGATGGTAGATGACTGGGCAGATTGGATGGCTTGGATGGTAGCTGACTGGGTAGATTGGACGACATGGACAGTAGGGAGTTTGACTCATATTTCCTTTCCTCCTTTCCTCCCTATTTTTCTTCTTCCCTATCTATTCTAGACCCAAAATTATTTTCTATGTTGGCTTGTATGGAGGGTTTGGACTCTGACAGAATGGTTCATGGTTGGCAAATTGTCCTAGCATATTGTATTTCTAATGAGAGAATGTATAAGAAATATGTGAGAGAGGGGGGAACCAGAATAATTTACTTTGACTGGCCAACTTTTCTCACTTAAAGGATCCATGAGCAGCTGGTAAACATGAAGAAGGGTGTTGGTACTCCCAGTTTCAGGCATTGCTCGAGTCTGGTGAGGATGTTCTACACAGCTATCAAAAGTAGAATGCCATGGATTATGGTTAGGGATAAAACCAGTTATGGAGAACCCTTGTCGGTCTATTATTGGACGGATTTTTTGAAGATCAGTGGGTCCTATTACAGATTCAACTTGGAATTTTTGGAACCTGCTCTAAAAATAATGTACAATGAGTGCCCTAGGTTGCCCTCCTTAGCTAAGCAAATTCTAAGGAAGGAATATGTTGAGGAAGTAGATTGGTATCTACTAATGGAGGGCACAATTATCAGGTTATATGGTTTTGTAGGTAAACCCTTTCTCCTACCTCACTTTGTCATAGAAAGGCTATTTGCCTTGGAGTATCTAAGGCAGGTGGTATACATTGACGCAAACTACAGTTCGGGAAGGAAGAATAAGTCTTTAATTACTTACCACCATAAATATAATATTATTGTATTTGAGTGGTGGAGCCAACAAATTGAGCAGTACCTTGACAAATTAGGTATGTTTTATATTCCTTAGAGATGGAGTTATGATTCTAACGACGTTTTCACTACTAGAAATAAAACCCTAAATGGAGACAAGGCCTATAAATTTGAAAAAATGCCTAGGTCTAATTTTGAACAAGGAAGGAATAATTATGAAAGTACACTTTTGGAGTGGAATGTTTCAAATAAGGATCAGTTACCTCCATGGTTGGATTTCTATGAACAAGTTGTGGATTTCAATCCAAAACGTGAACTCAGTCATCGGCTTACAAAGGATACAATTAATAAAGTGAAGGTTGAATCTACCAATATGAAGGACACTCCTTCTGAAGAAGATGTAGCAGAGAGGGGAAGATTAGAGGAGAAAGGACCATGGAAGATAGCAAATATTGTAGATTGGTGGTGTATGAGGGTCAAAATTGGAAAACCCAAATCAAAGTGTGGAATAAAAATTGATAAGGAATTTTCAAGAATTTATAATAGGAACGTTTAAACCTGGAGACCGAAGGATGTCAGAAATATAGTATTGATAAGTGAAAAGCCCCGAAATGATTCTGAGTCCCTCCTTCCTCTTACACATTAGAGGATTCTGATAGATATGCAAGAATTTCCTTTGACCATAGCTGAAGCACTCAAAATCTCCAATCCTATCTCTGAGTAGGGAGAGAAGTTTCTCGAGAGGGCTAAATTGATGAATGAAATGCAATACTCCAAAGAAATAGTTTTCAATATTCTACTAATTGAAATAATATCCCCATCTTCTTCCATAGTCCCCACAACATCAATTTAATTACGACCCATAGTTGAGCAATATCTACTTTCAAGAGTGGTAGAAGATGAAGAAGAGGGGGAAAATTTTGAAGGGAATATGGCTAATTATCAATTAGTTTATAGGAGGACTAAGAGGGCCCTGAAAATAAAGGAGAGAGAGGTTTCCAAGAAGCAAAAAATGAGTATGAAAAAATTGTTGAAGAAGTAGCTATTTCTACTACATAAGGGTTAGTTGAGCAAGAAAAATAGATTGAGACAAAAGTTGAACAAGAACACCCTACATATTTAGATGAAGGTATGGTTTCTAATCCCTTTTCTACTTCTCATATCCATCAATCCCCAAAAGTATTTCCTCCCATTTCTAGTCAAGAAAAAGTGATAAATTTACCTCCTCCACCTCATAGTTCTTCCCTCATCCCATCAATAGCTATGGAGGTACAAGTCAGTTTTGTTGTGTCACATCCTCCTCCAAACCCACCTTCCACTTCTAAGATATCCACTTCAATATCCACCATGGTTGCATCCTCATCTCTTTCATTACCACCATCCATGGGACACAACATTTTGAGGTCATCCATCCCTTCTACTGAAGAACTCAAGCTTATACTGAGAGGGGGGGGTGAACAGTATAAGACCTCTTTTTATTTTTTTCCTTTATACTTCAAAACAGTAAAGCAATATACCCAAAGCAATATCAAAGCAATGCACAATATCATCCACAAAGTGACACCAATTTTAACGTGGTTCACCCAAAATGGCTAGGCTACGTCCACAAAACTTTTCTCTAAAAGTTATCTCAAAGTTCTTTGGGAATCCTTCCCAATTACAATGTTTATGAGCCTCGGCCCAAAGGAGATACCTTCCCCCAATCAGAATTTATGAGCCTCTGCTCAAAGGAGATACCTTCCCCTCTACTCTGAAAATGATCCCTCAAAAGATCAACTGCCTCTACCTCTTGCCAGCACATGGAACTCCTTTCCACCGAAGACCTCCTGTCCTCAATGCTTAGCCTAAGAGACCTCTACCTTCTATGATCATGTCCACAACAGCTCAGCAACCTGTACCAAACATAGTCAGTCGGTCTAGTACAAGTCTTCCTCTATCTGTCAGATCTATCCAACGCTTAAGCTTGAACAAATCAATCCTCTGCACATAAGCCTTCTCAAAGACTTACCAAATCTGTCCTCAGGTTCTTCTCAAAGAACCAGTGCACCTCTGTCCTCAAGTTCTCTGATAGAACTATCAAACTCAACTCACAAGTCCTCTGCTAGGACCTGTCCAAATCTGCTCACAAGTCCCCATCGGAACCTGTCCAAAACTGCTCACAAGTCCCCACCGAAACCTATCCAAGACTGCTCACAAGTCCCCATCGGAACCTGTCCAAAAACTCAGCAAGCTCACCAAGAAAAAAACTTTCTTAGTAGGAAATCACAAGGTGAATTGTTAGAGACCCAATGTGATTTGTCAAACTCATAGAAGCATAAAGAGAATTGTTAGAGACTCAATATGTTATATACTCAACTCCCAATCTCAAAACTCAACTCAAATAAACTCAACTCAAACTCAATCTCAAATCTAAAAACTCAACTCAATATCTGAAATGGATAGGATAGAATGCTTTCTTTCAAGAACATGAAACCCCAACAATTTCCAACTATGCAAAGAATCACATAACAATGATACTCATGTTCTTTTCACCATCAATTAGGGATTCAACAACAATGCTCATCAAACAAGGTTCAATCAAAACCATTCAACTCAAAACACAACCTTGAAGCATTTCACAATCAACATCAGAAAAGGAAACAAATAGAACTCCTTTTCTCTCCAATATTGTTTGAACAAAAAGCATCCACCAACTCAAATCAACAAGAGCACACACAACTTTTCAAATCATCAACAAAGGAGTAATCCCAACACTTTAACCAAGTAAAGAATAGCTTGATTATTACCAATTTAATGAAAGCAAATGTCAATCTCAAAGCTGCCCACTTAAGGTTTCACAACTTCACACAAGAAGCAATTTTAACCTTAAAACATCATGCTTTCATTTCCATAATCAACCAAAAGCACTCTCAACATTACAAGAAAAATTTATCCCTTATATAGCTTATTTCTCCCTTATAGTCTTATCAAAAATAAAATTTATCTCTCATAAGAATGCAATAAGATATTTCAAACAACACCTTCAAAATAATCTTTTATCAAAATAAAACAAGCTTTAAACTCCTTATAACTCAGCTATTTTTCCTTCTAATAAACTTCCTCCATCCGCAAAATACACTTAGCAAAAATTAATTTCGAAAATACCTTGGCCAACATCAAAAATTGCACTATGGAGAAATTGCGCACGAATTCTAACACCACCCGCTGCGTCCACTTCACGATGAAAAACCCTTTTGTGTTATTCGAACGCGGAACCTCCCGTTCGGGTATTGTGCCAACAACCTAGCCGCTACTAGTGCACCAAAGGCGCCCGATGAGGTTTAAACCTCACATTGTTAGCCTTGTTCCTTCTGTGCCAGGGATTAAATAAAACAACAGTGCCTCCCTTTCTTCTGACGCGAACACGAATACAAAAACCTTACGATGGATTTACGACAAATGGTGAGTACAAAAAAATGAACAACGG
Source organism: Wollemia nobilis (assembly GCA_028583015.1). Taxonomy (NCBI): domain Eukaryota; kingdom Viridiplantae; phylum Streptophyta; class Pinopsida; order Araucariales; family Araucariaceae; genus Wollemia; species Wollemia nobilis. The sequence goes on from JAQPPZ010002556.1 coordinate 14,166,956, forward strand.
ATTCACGAAAACGGCGAAGACACAGTCAAATAGCATATTTATGAAAATGGTGAAGACACAATCAAATGATGGGTTTATGAAAATGACGAAGACACAATCGGAGAAGAAATCCGAACAACGGATCACGAAATCACAGTGAGGAAGAAATCAAACAACAGATCACGAATTCACAACGAGCAACTCTTTTCAAAATGCGGATGGGATAATTCTTGATTTTCATCGAGGGATATTTATATGCATTTTTACCATAAGCTCTTGACGTCGACGAGGAGTTTAACACGTCGGCGGAGGTCTTGGCTAGCGCCCACAATCTTAAAACATAGCGCCATGGGTTAGGATAACCCATTGTAAACAATAATTTAATATTTATTTAAAAATAATTAAAGGGAACATTAACAAGGTTTTTAATTATTTAAATAAATACTTCCTCCTGGACCCAAATGCATTAAACTAATGCATCCACCTATAATATTTAAACCTGCCAACTTGGGGTTTACAAAAGACCTTTGAAACTGTCATGCCGTAACCTTCATCAAAACAAATTATTTGACATCAAATAAAATTCCTTCAAGAGCTTCTTGACATCAATGACAACTTATACACTTGAGCAAGGGCAATGTACCTAAAGTACCCAAAATTTCCAACAATCTCCCCCTTTGTCATTGATGGTAAACCTTTACTGAAAACACTTCTCAAGAGCCAAAATTGAAACCAACTGTGCTAACAACTGACCAACTGTGCCCACAACTGAGAATCTTCCTTTGAAGTTTTGCTCCCCCTGACTTGAAGCTCTCCTCTTCACTTTGAAGCTCTCCCCCTTACTCATATCTCTCCCCCTTTTTCATCAATGGCAAAGGGTCACCTTTGGGGCTCGGGACTAAGAATGAGCCTCTTAGCTTAGTCCCTCCCATTAGGCACTGATCATCATCAGCGTCTATAAATTCCTTTTCGGGCCTTCTCTTGAAATCTTTGTCCATATTCCTATTCTTGTCACTGTTATTGTTCTTGTTCTCATCCCTGTTCTTGTCCATGCCTTGATCCTTGGACCTGATCATGCCACTGTTCCTGTTCCTGTATTCTAGAATTTTAGATCTACACTGTCTGATTATGTGACCTTCATTGTTGCACTTGAAACACTTGACGATGTTGTTTCTCTGAGGTAAACCTGATCTTTGAATCCACCTGTTCTGACCAAACCTGTTCTGACCAAACCTGTTTTGATCAAACTTGTTCCTTATTTACCTTGCAATAGACTACCTTGTTCCCAAACTGTTTACAAGAGTAGCAATACCCTTGAAAGTAACTAGCACTTCTGAAACTGTCATTTACCTTCTTCACTTGAGCCATGCAATGTGAAGCCATGTGACCAAACCTATGACAAGCAAAACATCTGCCTTGAAACTTTCCTTTATTTGACCTCTTGGGTCCTGAATACTTCTTCTTCTCATTCTGAATTCTGTTTTCTGTTTCTGTGCATCTATCATTCAAGGACTCCTTTTCTAAAATACTTTCCTCATTAGAACTCTTTTCCTTTTGGAGTCTCTTACTAGACTCTCCAACTTGTTCCTTGTATGGCTTAACAAAACCAAGGCCTGTTTTATCTGTTGTCTTTCTTTGACCTTTGATGAGTGACTTAACCTTTTTGGAGCTATCTTGAAACCTGTAAAGCTTATCCTTGTACTCTTTAGTTTCCTCTTTCAAAGAAGCCATTTTATGTTCTAACTCACTATACTCAAGAACCTTAGACTCTAACTCATCCTTGAGTTCTTGTGTCTTAGCTATAGAGAAGTCAAGACTTTCTATAAGATCATCTCTCTCCATACAACATTCATCTAACTTATCCTTGAGTATAGCATTCTTCTTTCTTTCCTTTTTCAAATCACTAAGAGCACTAATAAGTTCACCTTCAAGATCTACTTCACCTTCCTCTATACCTTCCTCTATTTGTTTGCTTTTTGAATCATCAAAGCCTTTTTCAGATTTCTTATCACTAGAGGTGCTACCCTTTTCAAAAACCATACATGCATTTTCCTTATAGTTTTCTGAAGCATCCTCATACATACTAGAAACCAAATCATTATTTGTGCAATCATCCTCAAGGTGACCAAAGTTTCCACATCTAAGACATTTCATGATAATGAATCTATGTTTCGGTTCTTTCTCTTTTTCTGATATGAACAACATCTCATTTTCATTATCACTGGAAGAGCTTTCACTATCACTGCTAGAACACTTACTTGATTTTTCTAGGTAGAAACTCTTCTTGTGATTGTGAGAATACCTCTTTCCTTGATTGTTGTGCTCATCTTTGTTCTTCATGTGATGCTTGTGCTTTTCAGAATCCTTGCTCTTAGAATCCTGTTTATCTTCATCACTTTCATTCTTGGGAACAAGTACAGTCAGTAGCATAATGACAAAACTTTCCACAATTGAAACATCTTATATTTTTCATACTTTTGTGCATTCTAGAGAACTTGCCTTTCTTGCTATAATATGCCTCTTCATCACTAGAAGACTCATCACTATCTTGAAGTTGTTTACACTTGGATTTCTTAGTAGCCTTGAAAGCTGCCTCTTTCTTGACATCAACATTCACTTGAGTTCTCAACTCAAATGCTGCAAGTATACTATGGAGCTCATCATTTTTCAACTTATCCAAATATTTAGCTTCCTCAATACCAAAAATATTTTCACTATATCTATTAGGAAGAGATCTTAAAATCTTATCACAAACATCATTTTCAGCAAGCTCAAGACCTAAGTCTTTCATGGAGTTAACAACCTCATCCATACGAAGCATGTAGTCACTAATATTTTCATCATCATTCATCTTGAGTTGTTAAAACATACCTTTGAAGTGTCTCAACTTGGCCTTTCTGACATTTGTATCACCTGTATGAACCACCTTCAACTATTTCCACATTTCACTAGCTGTCTTGCAGTGAATCACCTTGGTGATATCTGCTTTCTGTAAGCCTTTCAGGATTGCATTCATTTCCTTTGAATTGCTATGATGTAGGAGCATTTCTTTCTTAGTAATAGGACCATGTATAGGAATAGTGTACTCATCTTCAATCACTTCCCAAACCTCATTACCAAGTGCCATTATATGAACCTTCATCCTTGCACTCCAAAGACCAAAATTTGACCCATCAAGAATAGGTGCTGCATTGCCACTTGAATGATCCATTGTGTTCTTTACTAGCTTTTCCTTCAAGTTGTTAAACTTTTCAAAGGCACCTGCTCTGATGACAATTGAAGAACACAAGCTTATACTGAGAGGGGGGGTGAACAGTATAAGACCTCTTTTTATTTTTTCCTTTATACTTCAAAATAGTAAAGCAATATACCCAAACCAATATCAAAGCAATGCACAATATCATCCACAAAGTGACACCAATTTTAACGTGGTTCACCCAAAATGGTTGGGCTACGTCCACAAAACTTTTCTCTAAAAGTTATCTCAAAGTTCTTTGGGAATCCTTCCCAATTACAATGTTTATGAGCCTTGGACCAAAGGATATACCTTCCCCCAATCATAATTTATGAGCCTCTGCTCAAAGGAGATACCTTCCCCTCTACTCTAAAAATGATCCCTCAGAAGATCAATTGCCTCTACCTCTTGCCAGCACGTGGAAATCCTTTCCACCGAAGACCTCCTGTCCTCAATTCTTAGCCTAAGAGACCTCTGTCTTCTATGATCATGTCCACAGCAGCTCAACAACTTGTACCAAACATAGTCAGTCGGTCTAGTACAAGTCTTCCTCTATCTGTCAGATCTGTCCAACGCTTAAGCTTGAAAAAATCAATACTCTGCACACAAGCCTTCTCAAAGACTTGCCAAATCTATCCTCAGGTTCTTCTCAAAGAACCAGTGCACCTCTGTCCTCAAGTTCTCTGATGGAATTATAATACTCAGCTCACAAGTCCTCTGCTAGGACCTATCCAAATCTGCTCACAATTCCCCACCGAAACCTATCCAAAACTGCTCACAAGTCCCCACCGGAACCTATCCAAGACTGCTCACAAGTCCCCACCGGAACTTGTCCAAAACTCAGCAAGCTCACCAAGAAAAAAACTTTCTTAGTAGGAAATCACAAGGTGAATTTTTAGAGACCCAATGTGATTTGTCAAACTCATAGAAGCATAAAGAGAATTGTTAGAGACTCAATACGTTCTATACTCAACTTCCAATCTCAAAACTCAACTCAAATCAACTCAGCTCAAACTCAATCTCAAATCTGAAAACTCAACTCAATATCTGAAATGGATAGGATAGAATGCTTTCATTCAAGAACATGAAACCCCAAAAATTTCCAACTATGCAAAGAATCACATAACAATGATACTCATGTTCTTTTCACCATCAATTAGGGCTTCAACAACAATGCTCATCAAACAAGGTTCAATCAACACCATTCAACTCAAAACACAACCTTGAAGCATTTCACAATCAACATCCGAAAAGGAAACAAGTAGAACTCCTTTTCTCTCCAATATTGTTTGAACAAAAAGCATCCACCAACTCAAATCAACAAGAGCATACACAACTTTTCAAATCATCAACAAAGGAGTAAGCCCAACACTTTAACCAAGTAAAGAATAGCTTGATTATTACCAAATTAATGAAAGCAAATGTCAATCTCAAAGCTGCCCACTTAAGGTTTCACAAATTCACACAAGAAGCAATTTTAACCTTAAAACATCATGCTTTCATTTCCATAATCAACCAAAAGCACTCTCAACATTACAAGAAAAATTTATCCCTTATACACCTTATTTCTCCCTTATAGTCTTATCAAAAATAAAATTTATCTCTCATACAACAGTGCCTCCCTTTCTTCTGATGCGAACACGAAGATGAAAATATTATGAAAAAATTTACGACAAATGTCGAGTACAAAAAAATTAACAACGGATTCACGAAAATTGCGAAGACACAGTCGAATAGCAGGTTTACGAAAAATGTGAAGACACAATCGAACGACGGGTTTACGAAAACGACGATGACATAATCGAAGAAGAAATCTGAACAGCGGATCACGAAATCAAACAGCAGATCACGAATTCATAGTGAGCAACTCTTTTCAAAATGTGGATGGGATAATTCTTGATTTTCATCGAGGGAGATTTATATGCATTTTTACCATAAGCTCTTGACATCAACGAGGAGTTTAACACATCGGCGGAGGTTTGGCTAGCGCCCACAATCTTAAAACATAGCGCCATGGGTTAGGATAACCCATTGCAAACAATAATTTAATATTTATTTAAAAATAATTAAAGGGAACCTTAACAAGGTTTTTAATTATTTAAATAAATACTTCCTCCTGGAACCAAATGCATTAAACTAATGCATCCACCTGTAATCTTTAAACTTGCCAACTTGGGGTTTACAAAAGACCTTTGAAACTGTCATGTCGTAACCTTCATCAAAACAAATTATTTGACATCAAATCAAATTCCTTCAAGAGCTTCTTGACATCAATGACAACTTATACACTTGAGCAAGGGCAATGTACCCAAAGTACCCAAAATTGCCAACATCTACTATCATTTTTGTCCATATTTCTCTAAATTTACCTATATCAACAGCAATGGTAGTCAAAGAATCTACCATTGTAACAGAGGCTGCTATCAATGTATCTCCACCCCCACCAATAGCAAGTCAATTCACCATTATATTTTTGATGTCATTATCTCCTTTGGCTATTGATGTTTCAAGGTTTGTTGCTATATCAAAATAATAGGCAGCCACTTAGTGTTAGAATTTAAAGCAGTAAAAGGTAAAAAAATTGTTTGAAAACGGTAAGCTTTGGACCTTACCCTTTTACCTCCTTGGACGGCAGTTGACTGGGCAGATTGGATGGCTTGGATGGCAGCTGACTGGGTAGATTGGACGACATGGACTACAGGGAGTTTGACTCCTATTTCCTTTCCTCCTTTCCTCCCTATTTTTCTTCTTCCCTATCTATTCCCTAAATTTTCTAAGGCAGTTAATTCTCCTATTATTTAAGCATTGTAAACACTGCATTTTTTTGAATGAATAATACTTTACATTTTTTCTATTGATCCACCTAACTATCGTGCCACATCTGGTATCAGAGCGAGGTTGAAGAGGGCTCGTAGATCAAGGTCAGAGGATACCAGTAGCACATGAATCAAGGTGAGGTCAAGAGGGCCCGTGGATCAAGGTCAGAGGAGACCAGTAGCACATGAATCACGGTGAGGTCGAGAGGACCCGTAGCACATGAACTGATGCGAGGTTGAGAGGCCTCGCAAATCACAAACTGAGGTGAGGTCAGGAGAAGGACCACACAAAGAGCACATGAGGAGGAGGAGAAAACCATAGGAGAAGCCAACCAGACCTCGACATGTGGCGAGGAGATAGCAAGGCCGATGCAGACTAGAGACCAGACAACAGGTGATGTGGCAGACCAAAAGATAGGCTACATGATGAGCAAAAGCTATAGGCGACATGGTGAGGAGAGACAGGCTTGAGAAGGAGGCAAAAGGGCATTCACTGATTGCCCGAAGGCAATCGAGTGACATTGTGCACGTTGAGGGTTTTAAACACCTCAAATGACATTGCACAGTGGATGTGGGACTAAAGTCCCTTTAATTTTTTTTTGTCTTGTGCATGACCATGACAAGATAAAGGAGGCAAGCCTCCTTTGCCTTCCCATCGAGCCACGCAGCTCGACTGGCTCGAGGAGCCAGCCTTAAGGCACCCGCCCCTGGCAGATCGTAGGTTCAAAACCCGAAGGTAACATTTTTTCATTATTTTTTTATGAAAGCAAAAGTCAAAAGTCTTGAAATTGATGTTATTTGCCTTTGGTTCTCATCGACGGTGGTGGCCGAGTTGGTAAGCACGATTTTTTGAAGGAGATAGGTTGCGGGTTCGATTCCTGCAAGGGTTTAAAAAAAAAATTAAGTTTTTTTTTTCTGAAAATTTTCTTTATATTATTAAATTAATTATTTATATTATATTTAATAAATTAAATATAGTTGTTTTTTTTTTAATTGTTTTTTAAAGGGCAATTATTTTTTTTATTAAATAGCAATATAGATTTTTTTTAATACTATAAAATAAGGAGAATATTGCCTAAGAGGCAATTCATTGTAATAGAAGGGTTCATTTTTCACTTGATTCGAGGAATCACAAACTATAGAAATCTTGTGTAATAAGCCTAAGAGGCTTAGTTTTTTTTGTAAAAGAGATAAAGGATCAAAATTGTAAAATTGTAAAGAGGCATTGATAATAAGACCAAATGGTTGTTATCATGCCTTATGTGCAATTTTAGCAAGAGAAGGTGCAGAGAGATTCGATGAAAAATTCAGAGGTTATGGGCTCAACATTGTGTTTAGCCAACTTCATAATGCAATAATTGCACATCAAAGGCATCCTGACTCAGGGTACGAGGCAGACTTTGAAGATAACTCTTTCAAGAGTCAATTTGAACAATTGGAATATGTACAAGCTACACCACAAGAATCAAAATATACACACTACAGTATTTCAATGGAAATTTTAGAACCAGAATCACCAAAAATTATATTTATAAGTGACGATGAAGAAGAAGTAGCAGACAGTTTTGTGAATCAAGAGATAGCATCCCCATAGCAAGAGGAACAAGCAATCAATGATAGAGTAAATCAAGTCAGATTTGACTTAAATTTGTAATCTCTTCTTTCTTCTTTCTTCTTCCTTCCTTCTTTGAAAAAGCAGAGTGCTTTATTGTAACCATGAAATAAAAATATTTTTTTAGTAACTATGGCCTCACACAACAGTTTACCTATACCAGAGTTCAACGGTTATGACTACGAGTATTGGTCTATAAAAATGAAGACCTTGCTCATAGGAAGAGGTTTGTGGGACATAATAGAAGAGGGTTACATAGAAACCTCATACTGGACAACACTAAGTACCATAGACAAGAAAACATGAAAAGAAGGATAAAAGAGCAACTCTTTTGCTCTTTCTCATCTCCAAGCAGCATTGGAGAAAAGTATATTCCCTAGAATCGTTGCTTGTACGATTGCACAAGCTACATGGAAAGCTTTGAGTGATGGATTCTAGGGTAGTAATAAAGTGAAGCAGGTGAGGCTTCAAACACTAAAAAGAAATTTTGAAAATCTCAGAATGAAAGATGATGAAAAAGTTGGTGATTATTGTGTTAGAGTAAAAGCAATTGTTGATAAAATGGTTACACTTGGTGAGGAAATCAAGCTTGAGACAATTGTAACAAAAGTGTTGCGAACACTTCCACAAATATGGAATCATATTGCCATAATTATAGAAGAATCCAAAGATATTTCCACTTTAACATTCTATGCATTAATCGGATTGTTAATATCACATGAAGAGAGATTTTTGGAATCTTCTTCAACTATCTATGGAGGCAATGATAAGGCCTTCACTTCCAATTAAAACAATGGAAGATGATGTGGAAGAGGTCAAGGCAAAGGAAAGAAAAGAGGTAGAGGTAGAGGCAACTATAGAGGAGGCAACCAAAATAGAGGAGGCAACCATAACATAGGAGGCAAATCCAACAGAGGAGGCAACTCATACAGAGGAGGCAATCAGCATAGAGGTGGAAATCAAAATCAAGGAGGAAATCCAGGACAAAGTGGAAATCAAGGGTGAGGAAGTGACAAGTCCAAAATAGCTTGTTTCAACTGTGGCAAGCCAGGTCACTTTGCTCGTGACTACTGGTCAAAATATTCACAAGACAACAGTAGTCAATATGGAAATTATGGAGAAGAATATGATACCTCTAATATTTTTCTTTCATATGGAAAATCAGAACATAATCTAAATGACACATGGATTCTAGATACTGGTTGCTCAAATCATATGAGTGGCAAAGAAAATTTATTTGCAACTCTATATTCCACTTATAAATCCCAAATCAAATTAGGGGATGATAAAGCATTGCAAGTAGAGGGAATTGGAACCATGGAGGTTCCAACCAAATAAGGACTAAAGAAATTGAATGACATATATTACACTCCAAAGCTCTTAAGTGTTGGGAAAATGATGGAGAACAATTACAAACTTGTATTTGATGAAGGACAATGTATTATTTTTGATAAAAATAATTGTAATCATGTCATCACACAGGTCCCCATGACCAAGAATTGGTTATTCCCTCTCAAATTTGGTGAGCCAGGAGGAGCTCAACTTGCAAATATAGCTATAACAAATCCAAGTGTGCTTTGGCACTTACGATATGGTCACCTTAATTTCGCTAGCTTGAAACTGCTCACTTCTCAAGCTATGGTGACAAGACTTCCCAAAATCAACGAACAGAAGGAGGTTTGTGAAGGATGTACTTTGGGAAAGCACTCAAGGTCAAAGTTTTTGAAAGGACAAGTGTGGAGAGCCAACTATCCACTTTAGTTAGTGCATTCAGACATCTATGGTCCAATGCAAACATAGAGTCTCAAAAACAATTCTTATTTTCTCACTTTCATAGATGATTTCTCTAGAATGTGCTGGATTTATTTCTTGAAACATAAATATGAAGATTTTGATTGCTTCATAGATTTCAGAAACAATGTAGAGAATCAAAATGGGAATTATGTAAAATGTCTCAGGACAGATCGAGGAGGTGAGTACTCCTCAAAAGCATTCTTTAAATATTGTAAAGCAAGTGGGATAAAAATACCATTCACCACTGCCTATACCCCACAACAGAATGGTGTGGCAGAGAGAAAGAACTGCACCATAGTTTATATGGTGAGAACGATGCTTCAGACTAAGCATCTAACTAATATGTACTGCACTAATTTTGTAAGAACCAGTGTATACATTCTAAATAGAAGTCCAACTTCTAGTTTATATGGTGTCACTCCTTATGAGGGGTGGTACGAAAAGAAACCAAATGTAAAGCACTTCAAAGTTTTTGGTTCTTTAGCATATGCACACATTTCTAATGAGAAAATGAAGAAGCTTGATCCCAAAATTCAAGCTTGTATATTTGTAGGGTATTGTGAGTCTACAAAATTATATAGACTCTACAACCCCAAGACTCATAAATTTGTACTCTCCAAGGATGTAATTTTTCATGAAGGGGGAGAATGGGGTCATCAAATAATTTTTGTTGATGATGAGTCCCAAAATGTAAGTTCTTCACAGGTACAACAAGTGTCTCCCAAGAAAAACAAAGGCACACCACCCCCTCCAAGCCCATACAGTAGTACTACATCAAGTACTTCAACCACCACTCCAAGTCCTTCTCCACAGAGATTAGTAAGTTCTTCACCGATGGACATTGACAGATACTCTCCATCAAGAGGTAAAAGAAAATTACAACATCATCCATCTTTTCAAATGTTGGATCAAAATTTCTAGAGAAGATTCACTAAAAGCCAAACTAGTGAAATGAATACAGTTTTGCAGCAACTTAAAAATTTGCAATTGTATGGGGATGATGAATCCCATGATCCTAGGGGAGATGTAGTCAATTATGCTTTATTGTCTAATGCTCAGCTAGAACCAACTAGCTATGAGAAGGCTTGTACTCAAAATGTATGGCAAGAAGCCATGAAAGAGGAAATAACCTCTATAAAAAATAATGATACATGGGAGCTAGTAAAGCTACCCAAAGGAAAAAAAATGTGTTGGATGTAAATGGGTCTACAAGACTAAATACAATGCTGATGGAAGCATTGAGAGGCATAAGGCGAGACTAGTAGCAAAATGTTTTACTCAGAAATTTGAAATTGACTATGAGGAAACCTTTTCTCCAGTTGCACGACAAGAGACAATCAGATTTGTTCTTTCCTTAGCAGCCCATAAAGTATGGAATGTTCAACAAATGGATGTGAAAAGTGCTTTTATGAATGGATACTTGACAAAGGAGGTTTATGTTCAACAACCTCAAGGCTTTCAAGAATAGGGAAAGAAGAACATTGTTTATAAATTGAAAAAAGCACTTTATGGCCTCAAGCAAGCACCAAGAGCTTGGTGCTCATGCATTTATGGCTATTTTAACAAGTATGGATTCACAAGAAGTAAAAGTGAACCAAGTTTGTACTACCTAAAGCATGGAGTAGACATTCTCATAGTTTTTTTTTATGTGGATGATCTAATATTTATGGGTAGTAACACTAAAATGAATATGAAGTTCAAAAACTCCATGATGAAACAGTTTGAGATGAAATATCTTGGTCTAATGCAATACTTCCTAGGCATGGAAGTGCATCAATCAAACAAAGGGATCTTCATATGTCAACACAAGTATTCTCGAGACATGATCAAGAAATTTACCATGGAGCAGTGCAAATCAATTGCAACTCCAACTGGACATGGGATCCAATTGAGCAAGAATGACGAAGCATCAAAGGTTGACATGACCACTTATAGAAGCATGGTTGGGAGTCTGATGTTTCTCACCAACACAAGAACCGATATTCAATATGTTGTTTCTCTAGTTTCAAGGTTTATGGCAAGTCCATCTAAGCTGCATCTACAAGCAACTAAAAGAATCTTAATATATGTAAAATGTACATTGGATTTTGGAATCCATTACCAAAAATGTAATTCTGTGAAATTAGTTGGCTTCAGTGATAGTGATTGGGGCAACAATATAGATGATAGGAAATCTACATCAAGAAATTATTTTAGTCTAGGGTCAGGACTAATTACATGGAGTTCCAAGAAACAAATTGGTGTAGCATTGTCATCTACAGAGGCTGAGTATATAGCCATCACACATGCTAGTACTCAATCCCTATGGTTGAGAAAAGTCCTTGAAGAGATTGGAGAAATTCAAAGTGGTCCAACTTGATTGTATTGTGATAATATAAGTGCCATTCAGTTTGCATACAATCCAATCCACCATAGTGGATCAAATCATTTCGATATGAAGTATCACTTCATTCAAGACATGGTGGAACAACAGATAGTTGAGCTTCAATATTGCAACACTTTGGATAACATTGCATACATCTTCACCAAAGGTATAGCTAAAGCTTAATATATAAATCTGAGAGACTGTATAGTTAGTCCTCTCAACTTTAAGGGGGATAATGTTGGAAGTTAAAGTGGTAAAAGGTAAAATTTTTGTTTGAAAATGGTAAGCTTTGGACCTTACCCTTTTACTTCCTTGGACAACAGTTTACTGGGCATATTGGATGGCTTGGACGATAGCTAACTGGGCAGATTGGATAGCATGGATGGTAGGGAGTTTGACTCCTATTTCATTTCCTCCTTTCCTCCCTATTTTTCTTCTTCCCTATCTATTCCCTAAGTTTTCTAAGGCAGTTAATTCTCCTATTATTTAAGCATTGTAAACATTGCATTTTTGTGAATTAATAATACTTTACATTTTTTCTATTGCTCCACCTAACTACCATGCCACACTTAGAGCATAAATTACTATTGGATAGATAAGTTGACCAGGCCTTCCAGTAGGATGGTTGTGATAAGAAAAAGTATGTATGTTAACCCTATCACTAGGAAAAGGGTTTCAAGGTCTTTGATTTTGTAGGTGAGTAAACCTAAAAAATGAAATGACTGCTTAGGATTATAGAGTGGAGAAAATCATAGAAGATATTGACAAGCTTCCTACTGAAGATGAGTTAGGAATGGCCAAGGCTCACTTAGAGAAATTTTATGTGAATACTGTTATAGCAAAATATAATGTAGATAAGCTAGAACAACAAGTTTAAAAACTTAAGAAGAGCATCAATGATCAAAATTAAGTAGAGAAAGCTCTGAGGAAAGAGGCTAAGAGTTGGCAGGAAAGGTTTCAAAAGGCTAATGAATTGAAAGATCAGTTAGAAGAACAAAAGAAGCTGAATGAGGATCAGGCAAAAGAAATTCAAAATTTGAAACATCAGCTTCAGATTGAGAAAGCCAAGTCCTCAGGTTTTCCAAAGATAGTTTGAAAAGGATAAAGCAGGAATTGCTTTCTGAATTTCAATAAAAATGTTCAGGTATTCAACTCATAATCGACTACCTGAAGGATTCTAGCCAATTGCTATCTATCATTTAGAAGGATTTAAAATCACTAGAGAGTTACAACCTCTGTGATTTCTACGAAACAAAGGTATAGGTTGGTTGGTAGTAGGATCAGTGATGCTGCTAAACCATTTTCTAATAGGGAATGGAATCTAGTCGGGGTAGCCTCCAAAATAGTGGTAAAAAATCATAGGGCAGTTCAGAGAACCTGGCTGTTGTTGAAAAAGAAATTAAAGACATTATTGAAATAAATGAGGAAATTGTTCATGTTGGTTTCAAATGACTTTGGAAGGAGAATCACAGCTTGTTATCTATGGAATAATCCTAACAAAGCATCAAGGATAACTTATAGGATGAGGCTAAAATTGATTCATTGGAAGAGCCACTATCCCAATAAAAAGTTGCCAAATTAATTATGGGTTACACCTTCTTAAGAGATCTCATGGAATATTTGGTGACTATAGGGAACGCTACTAATTATGATGATGTTGGGGAACTACAATATGTTTATAAGTAGCTTAAAGAGACATCAAATCCCTCTGAGCAAGCCTGGAAATAGGCTCTTCAGTCTTTGGAATCAATGGTCCAAGTATTTGGGGACACCTTCGATGAAGATAATCAGAGACTACAGGCTCCGAGAGAAGATGATGAGGAAGAGGCTATAGAAGTATGAGGATAATATTGAGCACTTATAGGCCCAGGAGGGGTCCACGCTTAAATCATTTCATTTATGTTTGTACATATACATAAGTTTTGTGTTTCTATACATCAATTTTGTATTTCTATTTTTACTCTGACAATTGTAAAAAATAAGCAATAAAGACATGAAGCCTACAACGGAGTATTTTTGTGTGAAAGAATTATTTGAAATGAATCCTTACAAAGGAGGTAGAGTTGTGTATAGTTTTTGAATGCAATAGTAATACTGATATTGTAGATACAATCTCTAGTTGAACAAGTGAGTTCTATGATGTTTTTGGCATGGTTTCTATATGAACCTTTACCCTCTAGGCATAATTTGAGCTTTCAGAGGGTAGTGTTTGTATGGAAGTTATTCCTTAAAACATATATTCAAAGATAAGTATTTTTTTGAATCCTAAGGCTCAATGGATAAGACTTTGGATTCGATTGGCTTTACAAACAAATCCAACCGGGAGGCACCAATGGCCACATACTTAGTAAAATTTGTATAATTTTGACTAAGTAATAAAATAATAATTCCGCTAAGCTTGTAGTACGCTTTGAAGTGGAACCAGGTTAGAAGATATGAATCCATGCAACAGTTAGTAAAGTTTGCATGTTTGAAGCAATTTCGGGTGACTTCACTTTGGCTCTGGAATGATGGCAGATCTCAAATCTGCAAAAGTTCCTAAGATATGATGACATCAGTGGCAAAAAAGTATGGAATGGAATTTTTGTTTGTTGAATATCTGATTCCAGGAAGGTCCTTTTGTTTCTGGATCCGGATTGGTGCTATTTTCAAATCTGTAAAAGTTTCAAGGATATGATGATGTCATTGGCAAAAAGTGTGGATTGGTGATTCGAGGAATGAACAAGTATTTCCTTTCTGGAATGAAGATAATACGGGGTGGAAAAATAATAAAAGTTAGGATTCATGATGAAAGAAGGTATGTGAATAACTCCATACCTGGATTGGTGATTAACATGATGCGCTTGTTCCATACGAAATGAAATCTGCAAAAGGTAATGGAAAGAGGTGACATCATCAATATTCTAATATGGATTGAAGAAGATGAGGTGGAATATAAAGATCTCATAGTAGATTCAAGGTTCAGATATCCAGATTGGAGATTCTACTATTTTTGATAATAAAGATGATATGATCAATTTTAAAGTGAAATGGTAGTTAGCTTGTGTCGGATTGAATCTGAATCATGTGATGAAGAAGATAAACGGTGGAGGTTAAGCTGCCAAATATTGATTTTTTTAAAGATATTGCTGCATCATAATTGCAACAGTCGGTCAGAAGATGAAGCATCGAGGGTTTCCAAGAAGATCAAACCAGAGGTAGTTATATATTTACGGTGGTAA
The DNA here is from genome assembly GCA_028583015.1 of Wollemia nobilis. NCBI lineage: Eukaryota > Viridiplantae > Streptophyta > Pinopsida > Araucariales > Araucariaceae > Wollemia > Wollemia nobilis. The sequence continues at coordinate 14,181,978 of JAQPPZ010002556.1, forward strand.
TTCACTCCCAAGAAGGATCGATGGAAATGCGTGATCTTTAATGACCTGAGCTTCAGTTCCACTGAGCGATCAACAAGTTGCAGAGACCCCGAGCTGTCATGGCAGACTTTCTTTTAGTGTATTTCTCGAAGGACGGACCAATGAGCTAATTCCAGCTAAAATATTTTTTGTACTGTTGTAACAATATTTTATGTATTGTTTATTGATTACTATATTTTAAAAAACTATAAGTAGAGGTTGAACCCTCATTTTTACAGGTTGGGTCTAGCGTGTTTGCTTGTACCATTGTAAATATTCTTGAAGAGATGAATGAAAGGAGCAATATATTGATCTTCACCTTAAGTTTACATCCTCATTCTTGATGTCAGAGGTTCAGATTTCATATTTGCATTTCTATAAATACTTAGATGGTTAGTTTGTGCCTATTTTGGATTACTAGTTGTTATAAGTAATTGAAATCTACTTTGAGTTCGTTCTGTGTTGTTGGAAATTACAATTTTGTGAAATCTAGGTATTTGGTGAATTCTTTTATTTGGATTATCATTACCTGGGTATTGAAATTGCTTGCTATCACATTTATCTATTATGCTTTAATATATGAAATGGTCTATTTTGGTATAAATGTTGATCTGAGTGTATGTCCTTAGTATATTTTTTTGGGAGCTTTTTATGGTAGTGCAATGTTGTTAACCTATCCATCCACTTTTATCTATAGCTCTCTAACCCTAACCTTATCTTACCCTAAACTCCAAATCCTAAGTGAATATAATTGTGTGAACAACTTGCTAAGTTGACAAGAAACCAGCCTACTCTGGAGGTTAGATTGAAAACCCCTATTTTGGTCCATCCAATATTGAGTGCTGAGTTGTAGCTATTGTGTGCAAGCCTAGATAGAAAGTAGGAATATAGACAGTCACAGTATCGAATGAAAACTTGATGCAATTCAGTTCCCCATAGGTACCATGGGGGTGTATTAGAATGTACCAAATAATATAATATTCTTCAACACCCCCTTGTATTACATTATTTGGTTATTGAATACTTTAGTCTTCAATATGCTTCCTTCAATATTTTACCTAATTCTTTAGTATATGATCCTGCATGAGCTCCATAAAGTTCTTATTATAACACTTACTTTTGATTTGTATCTCTTTTAGCCTTCTTCCTCTTTACTTTTTTTATCTTCTTTTTTTTCTTTATTGTATTATTTTCAATCTTGGTCTTAATCTTGCCATGTAATTTTTTGAAGTCTTTCTCCTTTATCCTAATTTTCAATAACATATACAATATTAGTATCTTCAAAATCCTTTGACGAATGAATATCTTCATTGACCAAGAGTTTTACTGTAATAACTTGTCGATCATGAATCTACCTAGTTACAAGATCTATGCCTTGTGCGCCCTAGACCCGGCCAACATTGAAAGGCCGGAGGAAAGAAATGTCCTTCGAGCCAATCTCCAGAGAGGGTTGGCTCCCTTACTAATCCTACACTAGGTATAAGTTTAGAGAAACAGGAAAGAAATGGGAAATTATGAAAAGAGATGGGAAATATGGCTATAAGCCAACAGAATAGGATGGGGATAGACTAACAACTAAATTTCCACCAAGCAATTAGCAACATTCAATAGAAACACAAGCGTAGAAACTTCTAACAATCATGCAAGAGAATAACCTCAGAGTGCATTCCAGTATTCACTCCCACACAAGCAAAGACTAAATTTAGAAGCAGAATTCACTCACAACAAATAATGGAGAATAAAAGCTTTTAGAAATCACACATAGAAAACTATCAAATGCAAAATCATTCGAAGAACCAGAAGCCGAATTGTTTCTATTAATGCAGAAAACTTGGAGTATATTTTTGTAGAGTGTCCAACCTTCCATCCTTTACAATGAAAAATGATTAGTATTTTATAGAGGGATTTCACCTCTATCATTTAATGCATATACAAAAAAATGTTGGTAGATCAAAAACCAGCATGCATATTTTCCTCCTCGACATCAGTGGCATTCTGGTCAAAACATTTTGCAAAGAAACCATGATCCAGCTTTGATGGGAGAAAATCGCACAAAGAAGTCAACAGAAGTAAATGCTTGGAGCAACCTTGGGCATCGATGCATTGGGACACAACAAAATCGCCTAAATATCGGGCATGAATTTGCTTCACCTTGCACCTTGGAAATTCACTTTCACTAGAAAAGTCCACCGAGTATTAAATTTGCTTTGAAAATCATCATGGTTGATAGTCGGTGCATTGGAAATGAGCAAGAATTACCTCTGATCTCTCAACATTGAAGCGGACATTTTGGAAGTGCTTGCCTGCATTGCTCCCAGAATTAAATGCTATTCTTCCTTGCTCTCCTTCCAGAAAAATTGCGAAAGCGTGCCCCCGAGAGCTATATCTCTGTTGAAGAATTGATTTCACCCAAAGAAGGGGTGAAACAACCTTGTCGGAGCAACAATAGGTGACAACATAGCCGGGCCTGATATTCGAGCAATTTCATCCTTTAATCTTCTCCTTATAACTATCCTTTTCATTGTCACCTCGAAAGAAGGTGATAAGAACTTTCACCCTTCTAGAGAGGTGACATCACTTGCTTAATCATGAAATGTTGTGCAATGAGTTTCACCCAAAAGAAACTTCGAACTCTATTCACCCTTTGGGAAGGTGACATTACCCGATGCCCCTTTATGGAGGTGACTTCGATTTACGACACTTCTTGAATTTATGCTAGGTGCTCTCTCTTATTTTGTTTAGTTATGGATGAAATCGTCAACTACGTTAGCATAAGCTTTTACATCGTCAACCTACCCTTTTTCTATTAAAATCCTTTAAACTCCCTTTTCACCCCAAGGAAGGGCGACAATGAGCTTCACCCCTCTCTTGGGGTGAAAGCACCATCTTAATTTACCCAAGGTTGGGCCCATCGTATTCTTCTTCTAAAATTATACTTAAGATATGTTTCACCCCAAAGAGGGGCGACAGAGAGTTTCACCCCTCTCTTGGGGTGACAATGTCTCTTAAAAATTTTGCCCAAACTCATGGGCACCCACTTACATATCATTACCTCATTTTTTCTTTGCATTGCATGTCACCCCAAAGAGGGGCGCCAAGGAGTTTCACCCCTCTATTGGGGTGAAAGCACTTTTAATTTTCTTACATAGCACCTTTAAATTTCTTTGTCATAGTTGGCGCTTTAAAATGACTTTCACCCCAAAGAGGGGTGACAAGAGTTTTCACCCCTCTATTGGGGTGACAACACCTTATTTCATTTAATTTGCTCTTAAAATCTTCATTTCTTCATGTCAACAACTTTACTTTGAAAGCATATTCAAATTTTATTTTACCTCCAAGAGGGGCGACATGGATATTCGCCCCTCAATTGGGGTGAAAATGCTTCTCCATTCCCTTCTTGAGATCCGAACATGATTTTAATATTTTTTGGGGTGAAACTTCTTGGGGCAAAAGTGCCCAACTTTGTCACTCTTCCTCCTGAAGCGCTTCTCCTTTAAAAACAAACTCCTTGTCAACATTTGCATTCCTTAGCAATTTTAAACAAAAATTTCCCCATTGCTTACATGATTTTGATATTATTTATAGTAATGCATTATTACAAAAATAAAGAGGTAGAAAATTAAAACTGCATTAAAACTAGATGCATTAAAACTACAATGCCTTCATTGGCAAATTCATCAAAATTTTACAATCAATCATCAAAACAAAATTAAAATGTGGTAAAGTTGCAAAATTACCAACATTCTTGGTGGCTCATGGGGTATCCAGCTCGCATGGATGCAATCGACCCTAGGCCTTCATCCATTGGGCTTAAGAGTCAGCTTCACTAGGTGCATCTAGTTTGCTTGCTACTCGTTCCTGCATCTTGCTCCTCGACCCATTTTTCTATAGCTTCTTCCTCTGAGAGAAATGCAACTGTAGCCTCATACACTACAACGACATCAAACCAAGCCTCTATGGTGATTATCTCCGAGCCATTAAGTGAATCCACCAGGTACCTAAAAATCTCCACCTACCCCATATCAATGTAGTTCACCCACTGACTAAGCTCCAGTAAACCAGAATCAATGCGTGTGAGCTTTCTCATCAGTGAAAACACATGGTCTTCGGTAAGTGGCTCCTCCCAATCATCAATTTTGGAGGCATCATCAATAAAGACTACCCAAGCTGCTTCCAAGTCTACCTTTGATAGAATATTTCCCCTATCATCAGTGAAACTAGGGAAACCATTCTCGAGCACTACATTGAAATATGTCATGGAAATTCTTCTCTCTTGCTCAAACATGTCAAGTAGCTTGTGGGCCTCCTTCACCTGATCCAACCTAAAGAAGTACTGATGTAGTACAACTTTGGTGCTTGCCCAAGCTCGGGCCATATCACTCATGGGGTGAAATCGGAGATCAGATCTAGCTAGCATCTGCATCTATGATGCTTTTACCAAGAGAGGCTCCAAGTGCTCCTCGCCATGCTCCACTATATATTGGCCATAGGAGACAATAATCTAAATTTCTTGAAGGTACATGAGGACCTATGTCACTCTGGCCACCTAGGTCTTACAATGAGCAAGCAACTGGTTGCATGCCTCCTTGAATTTCTCTTTTGTTAGGACTATGGCCTGTGTTGCTTTTACAGCTAGTTGATCCTGCACATTCTAGAGTTGGCTCTTCAATGCCTCAACCTACTATTCTGCTCCTCCTTTCACCTATTGATGCTTCTGAAGCATGGTCTCCAACTCTTCTACCATTTTCTACCAATGAGTTGCTTCTAATTGTGCAGACTGCAACTGCGCTCGACATTTTGCCAAAGACTCCTCAAGATCGATGATCTTAGTTTTAGCTTCAAAGAAGTGATTCTTATAGTGTTCACCATGCAAGAACAAGGAGCTTATTTCTGCTTGAATATTTCCCACTATCTCTATGGTATCGAGCTTGGTGAGGTCCTTGGTGATAATCTCATAACTATAATCCTCTGAAGTCATCTCACCCTGAGGCTTCTGAACCTGGGGAATCATCTTCATAGTATGGGCCTCCATGGTAGTGGGATCAAAGGTAACCTACTTCAAGGGCTTCGTTGGTGCCATGGCTTCTCTCCTCTTCTTACTCTTCAACCATTATGATGAACTTAAGTGAGCCTAGCTGATTTTTGTCGTAATGGGCTGCATTGGTACAACTGCTATCACTGATTCAGGTACTACCTGCAACTCCAAAAATGGGGTAAATGGAAAATGAGTCGGCTATGGATTTGGCTCGAGGGAAGTGGAAACCGACATAGTGGAAATGATAGAAATGGAACTGGTGGTGGAAATGGATGCAAGAGGTTCGGCCATAGTTACACTCACTCGAGGAGGAGCTTGTGTACTTATAGTCGTAACAGAAGTTACTTGGGTGGATGATACGGGAAGTGAAAATGGATTTGGAGTGGAGGTGAAAGAACTAAAAGAAAGGGAAGTAGAAGAAGCGAATAGAAGGAGTGGGAGTGGTGGTGACCAGTGGCTGGGAAATGGGAAGTAAAACTAAAGTGGAGGGTATACCAAATGGAGGGGATATAGAAGTAGAAACCTGAGGAAGGGAAACAATAGTCACCACTCACTCGAGGAGAGAAGAGAGAGAAGAAAATGTACCTTCAAGCTCTATCACCTTTAGAGCTAGTGAGAGATGCGGGTAGCTATGACATTGGATCTTCCTCCACCTAGTCCATTGGTTCTATTGCAATATCCTCCTCAATATTGATAACATTAGTGCTATGAACAAATGGATTCACCTAAACCAAAGGGATGACTTCTAGTAACTCTGTATGCTCAACCAAAACCGTAGGAGGAGGGTTTGATGAAATTGCTCCAGTTCTTCGCTTCTTCAAAATTTTAATAATTGGTAGCTTTTCCTACCTGCTTTTCTCCTTTCATTGCAATGACTCTTCTAACACTTGTTCCTCTTCCTCGGTCACAAGTGGTACTTTTTGGACCATGGGATGCTCTTCCTCGGCCATATCTTCTTCACTGCTTGACCTTTGCAAACTTTGAGGCACAATGCAAGTGAACGTAATCGACTGGTAACTAGAATAAAACTCATCATAGGTCTCCAAAAATGTTCCATCCATTACTAGGCCATACGGTGACCCGATCTTCCTTCGATGAGCTCGCATGATCCACCAGTTTGTGATTTTCTCTTTGGACCAACCCAGAAAGCTGCTCCTTCATCTAGCTAAATAACCCTAGTGGAGGAATCTGATTTTTATGCACAATAGGGTTATATTCGGCTTCCATTTCATAGAAACCATGCCAAGGTGGAAGCGACATCATGTTCTCCACGTGCCACTCCAAGTCATGCCCCTCTGGGTTATTTTGGTGCTTTTCAATATCTAGCCTTGGACAATAGTGAAAGCTCTTAACCTTGATGTGCTCAGCAAAAATACCCAAAGGGTCATACTTCCATCATTGTGGTAGCTCCACCATTATGATGTCATAAAAGGCCTCAGTTATCAACCGGTTCTGGCCCACCTGGCTCACCTTGATGCCTCCAAAGTGAAAAGGCATATCACACATGGTTTTCTTCCCACACCCTACCCCATACACATCATTAATATAATCATGTTGTTGAACAACCTCCATAGCAAATAAATACCCTATGGTAAAATATGGGAGCAAAACTGGCTTGTCGATATAGCCAAAAATACGCAATACAACACCTTGTGTCAACAAAAATATATCACCTCTTTGCTTTGAGATGATTTCTTCCCTCATTGCCCTTGGTACTCTCTCACTTTTACAATAAATCATCTCAAGGGTGGGACCCACAAACATACGATTGAAATTATAGGACTCCTGCCTTGACAAACTAGAAGTCCACATATACACCGGTAATTTTCTATTTTCTTTATCAACCTTCCTACTTGCAATAAAATAAAACTTCTTGTGCAGGTGGAAGAAGAAATACCAAACCAGAAAGGATATATGCTTGAATACCTTCGTTTCTTTACTCTACATCTTCTCCAATTGGGAATTCATTCTTCTAGAAATATAATCGGCCCAATCAAAGAAGATGGGATTCATCCTTTCTATCATCATCATGGGAGCATAAAATTCAACTTGAGATATGCATTGCACTAACGTCACCTACCACTTGTGCACCATTGAATCTGATGGGAGACCCACGATCCAAGCCACCATAGAGAACAAATCAGGACTCTTAAAATCTGATAATGATTTTGACAACGTCGGTAGCTCACCATGTTGGGGCGTTTTTATCAATTGTGTCTCCATAAACTAGCGTAATATCACAGTTGACTGATATCTTTCTTCTTGCTCCCCAACATGTAGTTTCTTGAAAATAAAATCTGAGGGTGATGTTATTCCACAAGTGAACGCTTCTCGAACATCTTCAACTATGATGGCAAACAATGCTTCTCCTTTCATGTTCTACACCATCCTGGTCTTCGGATTATAAAATTTTGAAATGGCATCAACCAATTTTGGGTAGTAGTGAACTGGAGTGCATAGGAACCAAAAGAGATGAGCATGGTACGCTATCGTGAGAGGACTCTACGACGTTAACCCCTGTTGCACTACAGTGTCTACATCTTGGCACAATTTTTCAATACCCTTGTTGGTAATTACATAGTCTCCCACCTGAGCCAATGTATCCGAGTATGAATCCAAGTCATCATTTTCATGGTGCCTTGCTTTTTTAGATTTCTTTCCTCCTTCTGCCTTCTTTTTTACCTTCTTCGACTCTTCAACGGTAACAGGTTCAACAGTTCTCTTCCCCATTTTCTACAATGCTCAAACTTCCTGTATTTTTTGCAACAATATCACCTCAACATAACAATACTCCAAAAAATAAATAAAAGCTTTTACCTTCGCCTCATGAGAACACCCAATTTATAACTATGCCTCACCAATTGGATTAAATGCACATGGTAATTTTTGAAGGAATGGAGTGAACGTGTATCTTGATATTTGCGCTAGGCACAATTTTTAATGATTTTTTAACTACCTTCAAACTTCTTCTGCCCAAAATCTTCCTCGATTGTTGTGCTTTAGCCACCTTCAATTTTAAAAAGTGCTCAATGGAGCTCAACGGGTAACCTCAGGAATGAACACTTGAAAGTGAACATTCTTCACTTTCAATCTTCAAAATTTCATTTCGGAGTGAAAAAAGAGGAATTTAAAATTTTTGGGCACTTTTAACCTTGAAATGCCTCCAAAATTATTCCTAGCAGATATAATCTTTGATGAGAGTGTTTTGCTTTATTAAAACTTCTTCGGGTGAAACCTAACTATGCTTTCCTTCGTTTCTTGATTAACTGTACTCCCAAATTCTTCCTCTATGCTACTTGGTGAAAATAATAGGTGAAGTCCCCTTTTAAAATAATTCTTTCTCCCTTATTTGGCTTTGAAAAGCACCCTTTTTTAGAAAAAATGAGTTTTTTCTTTTCTTTTGAGGAAAACCAATAAAATTAATTTTTCCCTCCTTTAAAACTGTTAATTGGCGCTTTCTCTTTTTTCTTTTTCTATTTTTGCCTGAGAGGAGGGTGCCTATTACTTTCACCCCAAACTTAGAGTGAAAGTGTTTTTCATTATTTTTTTTCTCTTTTACATATATATATATATATATATATAACATTCTTTTTAATTAATACACTTTTCTTTTTCTTATATATATATATATATATATATATATATATATATATATATATATATATATATATATTTTATTATATATATTTATATATATTATCTCTCAGACATCAAACGTAAAAATATTTCTTCGAGAGAAATTTGATCTTACCTTGAGGACATAGGGAAGACAAAATAGATCCATCTTATCTTTTTTTCTCTTTTTTTAAACTTGACACAACATACTTAAGAAAAATAAAAGAGAAAATATACATACTTGAGCCCCAACAGTTTCAATGGAGGTAAGTCTTTAGATGAAGACCATTTACTAGGATCGGCAACTCTCGGCCATCCATGTCCTGAAGATAATAAGCATTAATAGAATTTGCCCCTGAGATCTAGAATGGGCCCTCCCAAATCACCTCAAACTTATGGTGCTTGCTAGGTTTCACTTTATCTGAGTTCCACTTCAACACCAAGTCATCGACTTTAAATATCCTTTCGAACGTCTTTTTCTGAACCACTTATGTGTTGTTCTAGCATGCTCCATGAAGGTGTTATATAATTTTTCTCTTTCCTCTTCAAGCTGCAAGAGTTGCGCTAGCCTCGCGCTCATGGGATCAATTTTGTCATCCTCACTACTAAGCAACTACAAAGTTTGAAGGATCGAAAGTTCAATATGAGTAGGCAAAACTGCCTCCTTGCCATACACTAGAGAATAAGGAGAAGTTTTAATTGATTTCTTCACTGATATGCGATCTGCCCATAGAGCTTGGTCTAGCAATAGGTGCCAACTTCTCTTATTGCTCCCAAGTGTTCTTTTCAATATCCGAAGCAGATTCTTATTGGTAGACTCAGCTAAGCCATTTCCCTATGGGTAATAATTGGAAGATGCTTTCAAATAAATTCCATATCTACTTGCAAACTCAGTAATTTTTTCTCCAGTGAAGGGAGTCCCGTTATCAATCACAATGGCATATGGCACACCAAAATGGGTAATCAGCCCCTCAAGGAAGGAAATGACTATTGCTTGGTCTACTTTTTTTGTTGGGATAGCCTCTGCCCATCGAGTAAAGTAGTCTGTCACTATCAAAATGTACTTATGCTCAGTAGAAGAGTTAGGATCGATGACCCCAATGAAATCCAAGCCCCACTATTGAAATGGAGCTTCTACCTGGATCGGATGTAGAGGTAAGGATACCTTTTACTCCTGCCAACATACCTCTGACAATTATCATAACTTTGACTCACCTTATGTGTATCTGCAAAGAGGGTGGGCCAAAAATATCTAATCTAGATGATCTTCAAGGCCATGGGCCTTCCTGCATAATGTCCACCAGACAAACCAGAATGGAACTCCTCCAATATTTTTTGCTTTTTAGACTCCTTCACACATCTGAGGAGTACTCCATCTATATTTTTGTGGAATAACCCACTTGGCAATAAGACGTATTTGAGCGCCTGTAATCTAAATCTTCTCCTTTGTGAGGAGTTGAGGTGAGAGGGACATCTTCCAGACGTGAAGAACTCAACAAGGTCCTCTGTCCAGTCATGATCACCTGCAGCTTGGTTGGCAAGATTACTCTCACCAATAACTTCATCATGTAGTGGTACTAGCGACTGGGAAGTTGCGCTCTTAGCCAACTCTTGACAGAGTGCCCAACCATGAACCAATTTGGTTGGCCAAATCTCCACATCATACTCTTGAATCTTTGAAACCCAACCTGCTCTTTTATCACCAAGCTCTCCTTGTATAATAAAATTCTTGACATCTGGATGAATGACATAGACAATCATTTTGCTTTGAGATACAAAATGTCAGAATTTCTTAAGAGACTTCATGACCGCATACACCTATTTTTCAATAAAGTTATACTTTTCCTGGTGTGGCTGAATAACTTGGCTTAGGAAAGCGATAGGTTGTTCCTCTCCATCATCTTGCTTTTGTGTAAGAACAACGACATAACTCTCCTGCTCACCCACTGCATAAAGAATAAAATCCTTGGAGTAGTCTGGATTGATCAATACAGGTGCTTGGACTATCCTTTCTTTAATTTCTTGGAACGCCTACCTCCTCTTTTCTGTCCATTTGAAATCCACATTTTTCTTTAGGAGCTCCATCATCGGTTTCACCACTTGAGCGAAGTCGGCGATGAATTTTTGGATAAAGTTGATTTGGCCGAAAAATGATTGCAGGTATTTTTTGTTAGCTAGCAGTGGTAGTTTTAGGAGAGCTTCAACTCTCATAGGGTCAATGGCTAGTCCCTCCTTTGAGATCACATGTCCCAAGAGCTTTCCCTCCTTGACAACAAAAATGGATTTCTTTAGGTTAATGGAAATACCAAATTCTCGATACTTTTCGAACACCTGTCTAAGATGAGAGACATGCTCTTCCCTGTGATGTGAGAAAATAGTCATATCATCAAGATAAATTACAATAATCCGATTCAACAACTCACCAAAGGTGACATCCATGGCTCTTTGAAAGGTGGCACCAGCATTGGAAAGACCGAAAGGTATTCTTTGATATGCGAAAGTGCCCCACTTGGTAGTAAACGTTGTCTTGTGTTGGTCCTCATCCTTCACCCAGATCTGGTTGTAACCGGAGAAACCATCAAGTAGTGAAAATCTCTGCGCTCCAACGACAATGTGAAGAATCTGATCAATCTATGGCAAGGGATAATGATATTTCAAAGATGCTTGGTTCAGATTGTGAAAGTCCATGCACAGGTGAATATCTCCATTCTTCTTCCTAACTGGAACCAAGTTCACCACCCACGTCGAATGCTTGATAGGGTAAATGATTTTTACCTCCAACATTTTTAGCAATTCTGCTTTCATGAGCACCTCAATCTTTGGATTAATAGGCCTCTACTTCTACCGAAAAGGCTTCACCCCTTCCTGCAACTCAATGGTGTGTTGGATTACATCTTTGTCATATCCTTTCAGGTCATGATAGCTCCATGCAATGATGTCGGGGAACTCACGACATAGTTCTTTGATTCCTTCAAGCTCACCTAGAGAACAATCTATCCCAACTTTGATGACTTTGTTAGGTTCTAACTTTAGCTCAGTGTATTCATTTTCATCCACCTTGATTCGATGCTTTTTCGCTCTATCATTTTGATCAAAGAGACTTTCTAATGTAATCAATCCTTTTGGGATATGATTATTTCTGAGTTGGATCAAGCCTTCAACTTCATCTTCATCTAATATTCTTCCTTCCACACTACCAGCTTCTTTAATCAAAAAGTTTACAATATATTCATCATTATCAAAAACTTGCTAGTATATGTTCTTGTCAGGGATTGAAGGTCTATAAATCAACCTTATAGTCTTGGGCTTTCGCACCACACTCTCAATAAGAGAGAAATTTGCACCAAGGGATGCTAGGAGATCTGCATGCTTATTTTATTCTCATAAAATTGCTTGAACATTTAATGCATCAAATGATTCAAAAAGGTCCCATACCTTATTGTGATACACCTTCAGGTAGTGCTGCTTTGAAATGCACTTGTTGGTCACCTGGTTGACAATCAACTCAGAATCACCAAAAATATACAACTATTTAATCCTGAGCTTCTCTACTTTCTTTAGGCCCAAGCATAGTGCTTCATACTCAATGGCATTGTTTGTACAACTCCAGGTCAGCTGGTATGAATAGGTTTTTTGGATTCCTGAAGGAGAGATGAATACTACTCTAGCTCTGGCACCATTCTTGCATCGGGCACCATCAAAATACATTTTCCACAATTGGTCAGAGGTAGAACCTAGATCATCAGCCATTTTCTCTTCGCCCTTCTCAGGTTTAGTGATGGTATAGCAGCCGATCTCGGTTTCCATCATCGCATTAAAATCAAGCATAGAAAACTCATCCTCTAACCGAAGTTCACCCAAAGTTTCCCCCATTAGGTCCGTCTCTTTCAACTCAGTTACCATGTTCACTGAGTCTACAAATTTTTTTATCTTCATTATTTTTGATATGATATGTGGAGGGCTTCTCATTATAAATTTGTATTCTCTTCCCTTTGAATGGAATCTCCAAGTGAGAATAGTCCAATGATAGGTAACCTCCCAACTTGGCCATAAATTCTCTAGATAAACACATATTGAAGTATGGTTCCAAGTCTACCACAATGACCTCTTGTATGATAGTAATCTATGACATGTTGTGTAGAAAAATTGGGATATCCTTGATTACTCCTACTATCTTGACAGGAGTACCATCCAACTGCAAGATACCTAGGCTACTTCTTGTATACTCCATTCCCATGACTTCGCACACTACCTTTGGCATGATAGTCATTGTTGCACCAGAGTCAATCATGCAATTGTGTATGATCCATCCCTCCATCCTGAGAGATAGATAGAATGGGGGAGGTCTATTTTTCCCAATGGTTGAAGTGGGCAACATTTGGGCCAACACTATCTGAGCAAGATTTTTCTTTTTATCCTTCACGAATTTCAATGATTCCTGCAATAGATCTACTTGTCTAGGTAGTTGTAATGCATCATAGAGACTCACCTTAGAGGGAATCCTCTTCAGTTCTTCAACAATATTATACGACTACGTATTGGGCTCCTTTGATTCACCAACATCTTCATATCTACTCTGGTACTATTGGGTAGCCTCCACTCTCTAACGCTTGGTCAAAGATGGGTACTTGAGCTTTTCCTTCACTTATTCTTTTATTTTGGTCTACACTTGTGCAGTGGAAGGTTGCAAAGTTGAAGCTTTTGCTTGCATTCTATCCTTTACTTGAGTAGGCAAAAGATATTTTAATAAAATAGGCTCATCTACTTTGGGTGCTGGCATAGGCACTTTCGCTTGGGGCTATCACTTTTCATTCTATATCTTCTATTTAGTAGGTACCTTCAATGGCTCCATTTTAGCTGGATCTACAATGACAGGTTTCTTTCCAGACCTTGTGAGAATTGAAACTTGCTCAACATATGGGACCATGAAGTTATGATCAATTTTTGAGATCATATTGACTTGACCACCGATAGCACTTTTTGCCAATGTTTGCACATAGTTCAAATGAACCATGCAAGTATCTTCACCATGAGGATCATTACAAGTAGAGCACCAATATGTCCACTCTGATGTACTCGCTTCTTCATTAACCAACATAGTTGTATTCTTCTCAGCACCCCTACTGGTTGAAGTTGCTTGCTCTCTAGTAATCGATGGAGTTTGAAATATTCTTGATCAAAACTTAGCCTCAACTTGCTTCTTTTTGATAGATGTGATTTCATTTGACATTATCCTCATAGTTGAATTAAGTGACTGCATCTCCTGTAATAATTTCATGTGGGGATCAGGATTTGTGGGTGTTGGAGGTGCTGGAAAAGGTAAGGGTACTGGCGGAGAAGGTAATGCTGGGATAGAAGGAGGAGTAGGTAATTGCAGAATAATAGGAGCGGGTAATTGTGGGATAGTTGGAGTGGGTAATTGCGGGACTAGAACTGGTGCAATTTGAGGTGGACTTGAGCTCCATGAGGGAACATGATACATAGAAGGCATAGGTTGTGAAAATGCACTAGAATACAAATGTTGTGGAAGATCAAGAAGGATAGGCATTGTTACCTTCGGAGGCAACTTACCTATGGCAATCAGATCTACTTTGGCCTTTTGTGCTTGCGTATACAGATCTAGAAATGTGTGGACATTGGCTTGTCGGACCACCATACCAATGTCAGAATTGAAAGCTCAAAGATAGTAAAATGCAGCTTGTTCATGGGTCGATCGAAGACCATCAGGGACTCTTTGCCAACTTTGAGTGAACCTGACATTGAAATCTACTATTTCCTCCTACGGATGTCTTTGGATGTTTGTGAATTGATGTAGTAAGGAAAAAGGATCAACTTGCTCATGGAAATTCTTAATCAACAATTCTGCCAACTGGTCCCATGTGGTGATAGTAGCGGGTGGCAAGGACCGATACCAGTACAACAATTTTCCTCTGAGAGACAACACGAGCAATCTTACCATAATGTCTTCATCTGCAATGTCGTGTATTATCACCAAAGAAGCCACATCTTGGATGTGCTCATAAGCAGTCTTACCCATACCATCATAAGTAGGCAAAGCCTTCAATGTTGCTTGAGGGACTGGGTTTTGAGCTTGTAGATTTAAAGCTCCAGAGCTATTCCATGCTAGAAACTACCTTGGTGGTGGCTGTTGTGGTGGTGTATTTTGAGCCATATGGACTGGTGTGTGTGGTTGGGGAGGTGGAAAACTAGTAGTTGTACTAGCAGGACTTGTAGGAATAGAAAACACACCATCTAACTGAGAGGATGTTGTAGTGGATGGGATAGTCGTGAAGAACATGTGCTTATACTAAGAGGGTGGGGGATGAAAAGTATAATATATATCTTTTTTACTTTTCAATTCATATGATAACACTATCAGTAATAAAGCAGTAAATATTATACAAAGCATCACACACATGAGAGACATGATTTAACATGGTTCACCCAATGTGGGCTACTCCATGGAGAAAATATTTCAATAAAAATTTCTCAGTAAATATCTTAGGAATCCTTCCCTATTACAATTTTTATTGTCCTCCATCCAAAGGATACACCAATCCCCTAATAAATTTCATGGATATATATTCACAGGAGATACCAATTTCCTCTGCTTTGGCTGATGATCCTCTAGAAGACTACTGCCTCCACTACTCTGGGTTGTGGATCTCTCTCCACTGAAGACCTCTATCTCTGTCTTGGCTAATGGATATCTATCCATTGGATACTACTATCCTTTGCTCTATCACCTCTAAAGCTCTACTCAAACTCTATCTCAAATTTTTACTAAAAGTACAATTCTTCAATCTAGAACAAATTTGCTCAATCTCTGTCTCAAATATGCACTGAACACTGACCTCTACTCTATCAACTCTATTCACAAATCTGATTCTACTCTATCACAATTCTATCCAAAAAGTCCTCTCAATAACTTGCCTAATCTACCCAACAAGTCCTCCCAAGACTTGCCTCAACTTTGCACAAAAAATCCACACTTGAACTTGTCCAATATGATTGTAAGCTTCCACAAAATCTCACACAAATCTATCCTTAAGATTTCACAAAAGCTTTCTCAATTCTGTCTTTAAGTCTCCTAATACTTAATCAAATTTTCCACTAAATTTCAAAAAATATTTTTAAAAAAATGCAAACTTGCATACAAAACTCAATCTCTCACAAAAAAACTCTTTCAATCACACAAACAAGTTTCACACAGAATATTTTTTTATTCATAGAAACATATAGAGAATGGTTAGAGACTCAATATGCTTCACACTCACAAACACTCAAACACTTTCAATCTCTTTATCAAATAAATTTAGAATATAAAATAATTTATTTCACAAATATTGAACTAACACTCCAACACTCTTCAATAAACTAGGCTCAATCAACTCAACCAATGAAACAAAACTTGCTTGCAAACCCTAAGTAAATGCTTCATCCAATGCTCTCAATAACTCTTACTACAGAACTCAAACTCAACTCAATATGATTCCAAAATCACATAACAATGATACTCATGATATTGCATAAACCCTAGTTCAATATAAGATTTAAAATTCTCACTCAAACATTCACCAATCATGCATAAAAGGGCTTACTCAAAAATGCTTATCAAACAAGAACCTTTTCACTCCAACTTAGCATTCACAACATCCAACAATCACTCTTAAGGATAATGTGCCCTTACCTCTTGTTTGAGGAATATTTAACCTCAACCACGTGTCTCAATCACAATCAACTCTTTGCCTATCTCAAAGTTTAGGTAGTAATATCTTCTCAAAAATTCACTCAAATGCTCCCATAAAATATTTCACCATTACATAGCAATAAATATCTATTACACCTTATAATCTCCACACTTCAAAATATAAGCCAATATTTTGTTTAAAGAAAATAATCACAATAATTTTCTTTATGAACCCTTATTTCTTTTCTCAAAGTATTTAACACATCATAGCTTATCCCAACAAAAAATATAATTTCCTTTTCAACCTTATAACTCCTATCCTAACTCAATTTATCATAAATCACAATAAAATAATTATCCTTTAATAACCTTATAACTCCCCTTAGCAAAAATTAATCATGCCACCTTTAAAAATTTAGAAGCAAATTAATTTTCAAAAATTAAATACCTTTGCCCTCGACGAGATTCGAAATCCCGCTTGCTCCTCCATAGTGCCCTAGTCATGGCCCACGTGCCACATGAGCTAGGCACTCACCTTAGAAGAAAAAAACACCTTGTGCACTTTATTGCTTTGCCTTGGTGCCTAAACCAAAAATCACGATCCCATAAAAAGCATTGTTTTGATCGCGAGACCTCCTACCTATTAGCGTCCTAAGCCACAACCGTCTGCCATCGGTCCAACTTCCATGGTTGGGTATGAGGCCCCAAGAGTCCTCCCTCTTATGCATTCATCAACTGCCACGTAATCAAATACCTTGTCCTCTTTTTCACACCATTTGTAGTTCACATGCACTTCAATTTAATTTATTCGAAGGATGACTTTGGGATAATCAACACACTTGGTATTTATACCAATGTGATCTCCTCCTTGGCACATCTACAATTGAGAAAATAGTTGATTTTAGTCAACTTAATTTTAATCACTTGCTCTTTGTAACCCTAACCTTAGGGTTATTAAATTAATTTATAACAAAGTTAATTTATAATTAATTTAATTATTTTAGGTCTACACTTTAGACCTTTAATATTATAATATTATTTTCTTGGGCCTTTCTATTGCTCCTTTAGACCTTATTTGACCACCTTGAATATTATAATAGGCATATTATAATATTATTTTTCCTTAGGCCTAGAAGCAATCTTCCACTTGCATTATTGATGAAAACTGATGCTTGACCTCATACTGCTCACTGAAACTGAATCTTGACATCAATGACAATAAAACTTGCTCATATTTTTGATAATATGCCCCTTTGTCATTGATGGCAACCCAATTACCTTTTACCATTTCCTTAACCTTTTTATGTTCTGCTCCCCCTGACTGAATGCTCTCCCCCTAACTCAAATATTTCTCCCTTTGACATCAATGTCAAAGGGTCACCTTTGGGGCTCGGGGCTAAGAATGAGTCTCTTAGCTTAGCCTCTCACCCACCTCCTCTTGAGGTGGTTATTTTTGGGGTGGGAGTATAAATACTCCTAAGTTTTCCTTGAAGATACTCAAAAGTCTCTTTTGGAAGTGGCTTAGTGAAAATATTTGCAATATGTTTCTTTGTAATAACATATTCCATCCTATCTTGCTTATTTGTCACCTATTCTCTTATAAAATGATACTTAATTAGAATATGATTTGTTCTGGAGTGCATCACTAGGTTTTTTGAAATATTTATAGCACTTGTATTATCACACGATATGGGAATAGGGTGATCATGCTTTACTTTGAAGTCCTTCAAAGTTTGCTTCATCCATAATACATGTGTACAACAAGCAACGGTTGCAATATACTCTGCCTCTATTGTGGATAAGGATATTGATGCATGTTTCTTACTTAACCAAGAGACTAAATATTCTCCAAGAAATAATGCTCCTTCACTTGTACTTTTTCTATTATTAATGCTGCCAACCCAATCTGCATTTGTATAAGTTGTGAGTGTGAAACTACCACTTTTGGGATACCATAGCCCAAAATCCATTGTCCATTTTAGATACCTAAGAATCCTCTTTACTGTTGCCACATGAGTTTTATTAGGTGCTGCTTGAAACCTTGCCACTAATCCCACTACCTGCATGATATCTGGTCTTGTAGATGTGACATACAATAAGTTGCCAATCATAGATCTGTATAATTTCTAATTTAAATCTGGAGATTCATCATCTTTACTTAACTTACATCCTATGACCATGGGAGTACTGACTGGTTTGCAATCTTCTAAGTTGAATTTCTTTAGCATTTCTTTTATATACTTGGTTTGTGAAAGAAATACTCCTTTATTTGATTGTGAAATATGAATTCCAAGAAAGAAGGATAACTCACCAAGCATAGACATATCAAATTCATATTGCATGCTCTTTGCAAATTCTTGACACATATTATCATTATTTCCTCCAAAAATGATGTCATCCATGTAAAAAACCATAATTAGTAGATCATTCCCTTCATTTTTTATGTATAAGTTACTATCCACTATTCCATTTCTGAACCCCTATTCCTGAAGGTACTTATCCAATCTTGAGTACCACGCTCTAGGAGCCTATTTTAGACCATACAATGCCTTCTTCAATCTACATATATAGTCTGTTTTATCTATTAATATTAATCCATTTGGCTGCTCAATATAAACTTCTTCTTCTAGAACACCATTTAGAAATGCTAACTTAAAATCCATCTGATATACTTTGAAGTTTTTAAAACTTGATAAGGCTAAGAACATTCTTATAGCTTCAAGTCATGCAACTGGATCAAATGTCTCATAGAATTCAATTCCCTCAACCTATGCATAACCCTTGCACACTAACCTTGCTTTATTTTTGACCACATGACCATCTTCATTTAGCTTGTTTCTAAATACCCACTTAATGCCAGTCACATTTTTACCTTTTGGTCATGGAACAAGTTTCCAAGTTTTATTTTTCTTTATTTGATCTAGCTCATCATCCATTGCCTTAATCTAGAACTCATCTTCACTTGCTTCATTGAAGTCTTTTGGCTCATTTTTAGATAATAAAGAAAAAATTGTTGGTTAAGTTGAGGTTATTACCCTTCTCCTTGTCTTTTTCTCATTTGGATTCCCAATGATTAGATATTTTGGATGATGTTTTTATACATACCTAAATGGAGTCTTGGGAAGAAGTCTTTGTGTTTCTTCCTCTTCTCCTTATGATTCCTCACGAAATTCTTCTTGATAGTTTTTGTCTTATTGATACATAGTTTCTTAAATTGGTTCTCTTAACCCTATATTTTCATCAATTGTTACAGTTATACTTTTGACAATAGTGTGTGTCCTCTTGTTGTAGCATCTTATAGGCTTTGCTCTTATTATAATAACCAAGAAAAATACCCTCATCACATCTTGGGTCAAACTTGCCCAAGTTTTGCTCCTCCTGTCTTATGTAACACTTGCTTCCAAAAAAATTGAAGTGTTTTACAATGGCTAGTATTCCTTGTGAATGTATAATTCACATTTATTTTAAATAATTAAATTACAAAGCTTATATAGTAGCCCTTAGTCTGTTGGAGAAATAATAGGGCTTACAAACAATTTTAAACAAAACTCTATTCCTACTATGCCAACATCCTGTCGACTTGTTTCTTGTCGTCCACCCTAGTCGCCTGTTGTCCAACCAAGGTGAAATGTGGGGTAAGATGTAACATTTATTTTTTTAACTTCCAACATTCTCCCCCTTAAAGTTGAGAGGACTGACTATACAATCTCTCAGCTTTATATATTGAGCTCTAGCCATGCCTTTGGTGAAGATGTCTTCAATGTTGTCCAAAGTGCTGCAATATTTAAGCTCAATGATCTGGTGCTCCACCATGTCTCGGATGAAGTGATACTTCATATCAAAATGTTTTGATCTGCTATGGTGGATTGGATTATATGCCAACTAAATGGCACTCATGTTATCACAATACAATTGAGTCGGACCACTTTGTCTTTCTCCAATCTCTTCAAGGATTTTTCTCAACCATAGGGCTTGAGTACTAGCATATGTGATGGCTATATACTCAGCCTCAGTAGATGACAATGCTACAACAGTTTGCTTCTTGGAACTCCATGTAATTAGTCCTGACCCTAGACTAAAATAGTTCCCTGATGTAGATTTCCTATCATCTATATTGCTGCCCCAATCATTGTCACTGAAGCCAACTAATTTAACAGAATTACATTTGTGGTAATGGATTCCAAAATCCAATGTACCCTTTACATATCTTAAGATTATTTTAGTTTCTTGTAGATGCATCTCAGATGGACTAGCCATAAACCTTGAAACTAGAGAAACAACATATTGTATATCAGGTCTTGTGTTGGTGAGAAACATCAAACTCCCAACCATGCTCCTATAAGTGGTCATGTCAACCTTTGGTGCTCCATCATCCTTGCTCAATTGGATCCCATGTCTAGTTGGAGTTGCAACTGATTTGCACTGCTCCATGGCAAATTTCTTGATCATATCTCGAGCATACTTGTGTTGACATATGAAGATCCCTCTATTTGATTGATGAACTTCCATGCCTAGGAAGTATTGCATTAAACCAAGATCTTTCATCTCAAACTATTTCATCATGGAGTGTTTGAACTCCATATTCATTTTAGTGTTACTACCCATAAATATTAGATCATCCACATACAAACAAACTATGAGAATGTCTACACCATGCTTTAGGTAGTAAAGAGTAGGTTCACTTTTGCTTCTAGTGAAACCATACTCATTGAAATAGTCATCAATGCGAGAGTACCAAGCTCTTGGTGCTTGCTTGAGGCCATAAAGTGTTTTTTTCAATTTATAAACAAGGTTCTCCTTACCTTGTTCTTGAAAGCCTTGAGGTTTTTGAACATAAACCTCCTTAGTCAAGTACCCATTCAGAAAAGCACTTTTCACATCCATGTGTTGAATGTTCCATCCTTTGTGGGCAGCTAAGGAAAGAACAGATCTGATTGTTTCCTGTCGTGCAACAGGAGCAAAGGTTTCCTCATAGTCAATGCCAAATTTCTGAGTAAAACCTTTTGCTACAAGTCTCACCTTGTGCCTCTCAATGCTTCCATCAGCATTGAATTTGGTCTTGTAGACCCATTTACATCCAACACATTTTTTTCCTTTGGGAAGCTTTACTAGCTCCCAAGTATCATTATTTTTATAGAGGTTATTTCCTCTTTCATGGCTTCTTGCCATACATTCTGAGTACAAGCCTTCTCATAGCTAGATGATTCTAGTTGTGCACTAGCCAATAAAGCATAATTGACTACATCTCCCTTAGGATCATGGGAGTCATCATCCCCATACATATGTAGATTTTCAAGTTGCTGCAAAACTGAATTCATTTCACTAGCTTGGCTTCTAGTGTATCTTTTCTGGAAATTTTGATCCAACATTTGAAAATATGGATGATGTTGTAATGTTCTTTTACCTCTTTATGGAGAGTCAATATCCATCGGTGAAGAACTTACTGATCGTTGTGGAGAAGGACTTGGAGTGGCGGTTGATGTACTTGATGTAGTACTCATGCTTGGGCTTGGAGGGGGTGTGCCTTTGTTTTTCTTGGGAGGCACCTGCTGTATTTGTGAAGAACTTACATCTTGGGATTCATCATCAACAAAAATTCTTTGATGACCCCATTCTCCCCCTTCATCAAAAATTACATCCCTGGAAAGTACAATTTTATGTGTCTTTGGATTGTAGAGTCTATATGCTTTGGTAGACTCACAATACCCTACAAAAATACAAGCTTGACTTTTGGGATCAAGCTTCTTCCTTTTCTCATCAGGAATGTGTGCATATGCTAAAGAACCAAAAACTTTGAAATGCTTTACATTTGGTTTCTTTCCATACCACCCCTCATAAGGAGTGATGCCATCTAAACTAGAAGTTGGACTCCTATTTAGAATGTATACAATGGTTCTAACAACATCAACCCAATACATATTAGTTAGATTCTTAGTTTGTAGCATCGTTCTCACCATCTCGACTATGGTGCGGTTCTTTCTCTCTACCACACCATTCTGTTGTGGGGTATAGGTAGTGGTGAATTACCTTTTGATCCCACTTGCTTTACAATATTTCAAAAATTCTTTTGAGGAGTACTCGCCTCCTCGATCTGTCCTAAGACACTTTACATAAAACTCACTTTGTTTCTCTACATTGTTCTTGAAATCTATGAAGCAATCAAAAGCTTCATCTTTGTGTTTCAAGAAATAGATCTAGCACATTCTAGAGAAATCATCTATGAAAGTGAGAAAATAGGAATTGTTTTCGATACTCTTTGTCTGCATTGGACCACAGATGTCCGAATGCACTAACTAAAGTGGATAGCTGGCCCTCCATGCTTGTCCTCTTGGAAACTTAGACTTGGAGTGCTTTCCCAAAGCACATCCTTCATAGACCTCCTTATGTTCATTTATTTTGGGAAGTCCTATCACCATAGCTTGAGAAGTTAATAATTTAAATCTGGCTGAATTAAGGTGACCATATCTAAAGTGCCAAAGCACACTTGGATTAGCTATAGCTACATTTGCAAGTTGAGCTCCCCTTGGTTCTCCAAACTTGAGGGGAAATAACCTATTCTTGGTCATTGGTACCTGTGTGATGACATGATTACAATTGTTTTTATCAAGAATGATACATTTTCCTTCATCAAAAACAAGTTTGTAATTATTCTCCATCATTTGCCCAATGCTTAGTAGATTGTGTTGGAGCTTTGGAGTGTAGTAGATGTCATTCACTTTCTTTATGCCTTCTTTCATTGGAACCTCCATGGCTCCAATGCCTTCGACTTGCAAAGCTTTATCATCCCCTAACTTGATGCGAGATTTATAAGTGGAATCTAATGTAGCAAAGAGTTCTTCTTTGCCACTCATATGGTTGGAGCAACCAGTATCCAAAATCCATGTGTCATTTAGATTTTGTTCTAATTGTCCATATGAAAGAAAAATATTAGAGGTTTCATCTTCTTCACCATAATTTCCATATTGATTGTTGTTGCCTTGAGAATATTTTGACCAACAATCGTGAGCAAAGTGACATGGTTTGCCACAGTTAAAACAAGCCTTTTTGGACTTGTCACCTCCTCGCCCTTGATTTCCACTTCGACCTAGATTTCCACCTCTATTTTGGTTTTCACCTCTATTATGATTTCCTCCTCTACTGGGATTGCCTCCTCTGAAGTTGCCTCTACCTCTACCTCTTCTCTGACCTCTGCCTTGACCTCTTCCATGTCCTCTTCTAGCACTTTCATTGGATGTGAAGGCTTTATCATCACCTCCATAGCTGGTTGAAGGAGATTCCTGTAATCTCTCTTCATGAGACATTAACGAACCAATTAATGCATCAAAAGTTAAAGTGGAAAGATATTTTGACTCTTCTATGATTATGGCTATGTGATTCCAACCTTGAATAAGTGTTTGCAACACTTTCTTTACAACTGTTTAAGGTTTAATTTCCTTTCCAAGAGTAACCATTTTATCAACAATTGCTTTTACTCTGATGCAGTAGTCACCAACTTTTTCATCTTCTTTCATTTTGAGATTTTCAAAATCTCGTTTCAGGGTTTGAAGCCTCACTTGCTTCACCTGATCACTTCCCTGGAATCCATATTTCAAAGCTTTCCATGCATCTTGTGTAGTTATACAAGCGGCTATTCTAGGGAATATACTCTTCTCCAATGCTTCTTGGAGATGATAAAGAGTAGAAGAGTTGCTCTTTTGTGCTTCTTTCTTTGTTTTCTTATTTGTGGTACTTAATATTGTCCAATCTATGGGTTCGGTGTAACCCTCTTCCACTATGTCCCACAAACCTTTCCCTATGAGTAAGGTCCTCATTTTGATGGACCAATACTCATAATCATATCCGTTGAATTCTGGAATAGGTAGATTGTTATGTGAGGCCATAACTGCTATAAACTAAAAAACACTCTTTTTATTTCTCTGTTACAATAAAGCACTCTACTTTTCAAATAAGGAAGAAATAAGAAGAAGAAGAGATTACAAATTGAGATCAAATCTGGCTTGATTCACCCTTTCATTGATAGCTTGTTCTTCTTGTTGGGGTGCTTCTATCACTTGATTCACGAAGTTATCTGCTACTTATTCTTCGTCATCACTAATCAAGATTATCTCTGGTGATTCTAGTTCTAGAATTTCAATGGAGTCATTATTGCTTAATTTTGGATTTATTGGTTCTTGTGGTGCAGATTTCGACTGCTCAAATCTACTACCGAAAGAGTTATCTTCAGAGTCTGCCTCGTACCCTGAGTTCATATGTCTCTGATGTGTTATTACTATGTTCTGTAATTGACTAAACATAGTATGTAGTCCATAAGTTCGCACTTTTTCATCAAACCCTTCGACATTTTCTCTTACCAAAAGTGCACAGAGGGCATGATAACAACCTCTGGATCGTATCATGAATTTTTGCCTTTCAATGTGCCTTTACAAATTTCAAGTCTTCTATGTTTTTTCCTCTCTCAAACTTTTACAAAGTAAATTTTTAAGCCTCTCAAGCTTTTTACAAAATATTTCCTCTTAGGAAATCTTTATATCCTTCTTATAAAAGTTTGCAAAAAAAAATTTATAAAAACCTTATTAAAAAATTAATTAATAATTAAGTAAATATTTTAATTAAAACATTTAAAAATATATTTTAATAAAAAATATTAAACTAAATTATTAATCAATTTAATAAAGTAAATAAAAATTTGCAAATTTTAATATAAAAAAACTTTAGGAGGACTTAAAAAAAATTAGAGCCACCGGGACTCAAACCCGCGACCTAGCCAATAGCATAGAGTCTCCTTACCACCTCGACAACCTTGGTCGATGAAACAACAAGCACATCCACTATACCTTATAGCTTCACCCTTAGCATTTATATAAAAAAAATAAAAATAAAAATTGCTTTGTCTATCGTCGCTAGGTTTCGAACCCACGACCAAGTGGGGGGCGAGCGCCTTAAGGTTGGATCTTCGAGCCAGTCGAGCTAGGTGCTCGATGAGAAGGCATTGGAAGTGCCTTCTATATGATGGAAATCCGCACCTTTTTTTTTAGGACTTTAGTCCCACATGCTCCTTATCAGGAGCATTTTAGGTGTTTAAAACCCTTAGGACACGTTAAGTTGTTTGATTGCGTTCGGGAAATCAGCCACCTGCATTTTGGTCTCTTTGCCCAAATATACTCACACCATGTTGATCTCCTACCTATGTTGCACCATGTCAGCCTCCTGCCTACATTGGCCTTTTGTCCACCTCTCCTCGATCGCCACATCACCTATTGTCTCTACCTTTCACGATCTACCACGTAGCCTGGTTAGCTTCTTGTCCACCAGTTGTCACCTGATCTGCCTTTGCTGGTCCACCAGTTGTCCTTGGTCTTCCAGTTAGGTTCTCTGGTCTATCCTGGTCTCATCTACTGGTTCGCCAGATGTTCGTGGTGCTAGTTAGGTTCTCTGATCTGTCTCCTGGTCTTATCATCTACCAATTGGCTCTCAAGCCAGTGCCCTCCTTGGCCTGGCCTTGAATTTTGATCCTGGGCCCTCCTGCTCGACCTCGATATTCAGGCCCTCCTTAGCTTCCATGGCTTCTATGGGCCTTAGTTAGGCTCACCTCCCTACCTTGCTCTAATACCAGGTGTGAATGTATAATTCACATTTTTTTGAAATAATTAAATTACAAAGCTTATATAGTAGCCCTTAGTCTATTGGAGAAATAATAGGTCTTACAAACAATTTTCAACAAAACTCTATTCCTACTATGTCAACATCCTACCGACTTGTTGCTTGTCATCCACCCTAGCCGCCTGCCGTCCAACCAAGGTGAAAGGTGGGGTAAGATGTAACATTTATTTTTTTAACTGACAACATTCTTTTCCAAAGCTCATATGGAGTCTTGTGATCGTTTACTATCATTTGAGCCCTAGTGATGATATACACTGTTGTGTTGACTACTTCCCTCTAAAATCCATTTGAAAGCTTGGACTCATTTAATATAGCTCTAGCCATATTCTCAATAGTCCTATTTTTCCTTTCAACTACTCCATTTTTTTGAGGAGTTCTTGCAACTGAGTATTCTCTCTTGATTCTATGTTCACAAAAATGTACAAATTTATTTGAGGTAAACTCTCCTCCTTTGTCTGATCTCAAACACTTAATAATTTTTCCAGTTTTATTTTCAACCCATTCTTTAAATATCTTGAATTTGTCAAATGCTTTTGACTAATCTTTCAAGAAAGATACCCAAATCATTCTAGAGTAATCATATATGAACAATATGAAGTAACTTTCACCTTGAATACTTTATGTTCTGGTAGGACAACATAGATCAGTATGTATTAGACTTAATGACTCAGATGACATATATCTCTTTGATTTGAAACTTGTTCTAGTTTGCTTTCCATGTTGACAAGGTGCACAAATTGTGTTTTATGGCATTTTCAGCTTGGGTAAATCTCTAACAGCATGTTTATTGCTTATGTTGACTATGTTGTCAAAATTTAAATGACCCATTCTTCTATACCACAACCAACTCTCATCCTCTTGTGATAGAAAACACTTTTCTCCTTTAATCTCACTACGAATATAGAGGTTGTTTGGAGTTCTACTTGCATTCACAATGACTTTTCCAGTTCTATACTTTCTTATCTCACATCTATATGGGTGAAAAGTAACCATATGACCTTGATCACAAAGTTGGCTTAAACTTAGCAGGTTGCATCTTAACCCTTTAACATATAGTACATTTTTTGTTCTTGTTTTCCCGTTATCTAAACTCAA
Source organism: Wollemia nobilis (assembly GCA_028583015.1). Lineage (NCBI taxonomy): Eukaryota > Viridiplantae > Streptophyta > Pinopsida > Araucariales > Araucariaceae > Wollemia > Wollemia nobilis. Next base: position 14,209,091 of record JAQPPZ010002556.1, read on the forward strand.
AGTTCCTTTTCCATAAATTTTTTTTGATCCATTATAACCAAAACTTACTGATCCCCTATTAGTTTCTTTGAGTACAATAAATTTGTCTTTGTCTTTTGTCATGTGTCTAGAGCACCCACTATCAAGAAACCATTGTTATTATTTATCCTGAGCATGAAGAGTTGTTTGAATTAACATTGATATAGCTTTTTCATCCCCCTTTTTCTCTTTCCTAGTTGTTGAAGTTGTATTCTTTTTACTAGACTCAGGAAGTACCATTTTGCACCATCTAGCCTTGTGCCCAAAATTATTACATTTGTAACATATGATATCATCATTCATGAGAGGTGCAAAATATTTGAAATTTCTATTAACATCATTTTTCACATAACCAATGTAGTACAACTCTATGACCATATTTGTTACAAGAAAAGCAATAGCCATGGAAGAAATTATGTAACCTATTTGGATGCCTTTGAAGATGTGGTTGAGTGCTTCTCCTTTTGTGATTAACTCTCATCCATGGTTCTTCTTTTATTTCTTATTTCCTGATGTCCTTTTATTTCAGGGTGTGAGTGACGAGCTCATCTCTGTTTGATGTCTCTGTTTCTTGAAATCTGGATTTCTCTTTCTATTTCCCTAACTTTATATCTTGTAGTAGCTTGGTCTTTTCCACTTCATGCCTTAGTGATACAATTTTTGCTTCCAATATTTCACACTTTGTTTCCCTTGCTCTTAATAGATCTATCATATCCTATTCAATTTTATTTCCTTCTTCTACCTTTATCTTTAGTTTTTTGAGGCTTTTTAGAAGTTTGATCTTTGCTTCTTCATCCTCTTGAATTTATTCCTTCAAGCTTGAATTATTCTTTCTAATATTTTTAATATTCCTAAGAGTAGTGAAGAATTCATCTTTTATGTCAAACATGGTCTCTTCTTCATTCTCTAAAGTCATGTGTGTTTTTTATGGATATTTCTCCAAGCTATTAGTCTTTTTATGGAGATACCCGCTCTGATACCAATTGAAGAACATGTGCTTATATTGGGGGGGTGAACAGTATAAGATATAACTTTTTAGTTGTTAATTCATATGATAACACTATTAGTAATAAAGCGGTAAACATTATATAAAGCATCACACACATGAGAGACATGATTTAACATGGTTCATCGAATGTGGGCTACTCCATGGAGAAAACATTTCACTAAAACTTTATCAAAAAATATCTTGGGAATCCTTCCCTATTACAATTTTTATGGACCTTCGTCCGAAGGACATACCAATTACCTAATCAATTTTATGGATATCTATCCACAGGAGACACCAATATCCTCTACTTTGGCTGGTGATCCTCTAGAAGACTATTGTCTCCACTGCTTTAGGTTGTGGATATCTCTCCACTGAAGACCTCTATCCTCTCTATCTTGGCTAATGGATATCTATCCATTGGATACTACTATCCTCGTATTTGTCACCTCCAAATCTCTGCTCAAACTCTATCTCAAATTTATACTAAAAATACAGTCCTTCAATCTAGCACAAATTTTCTCAATATCTGTCTCAAATCTGCACTAAACACTGACCTTTGCTCTGTCAAATCTGTTCACAAATATGATTCTACTTTATCACAAGTCTGTCCAACAAGTCCTCTCAATAACTTGTCCAATATTTTCCAACAAGTTTTCACCAAGACTTACCTCAACTTTGCTCAACAAGTCCACACTTGAACTTGTCCAATCTGATTGTAATCTTCCACAAAATCTCACACAAATTTTTCCTTAAGCTTTCACAAAAGCTTTCTCAATTCAATCTCTAATTCCACTTCTAGGACTTACTCAAATATTCCATTAGCTTTCACAAAATATTTTCAAAACAAATTCAAAATTGCATACAAAACTCAATCTCATAGAAAACCTCTTTCAATCACACAAACAAGTTTCACACATAATCTTGTTTGATTCATAGAAACATATAGAGAATGGTTAGGGACTCAATAAGCTTCACACTCATAAACACTCAAACACTTTCAATCTCTTTCTCAAATAAATTTAGAATATAGAACAATTTGTTTCATAGATCTTGAACTAACACTCTTAAATCAACTATGCTCAATCAACTCAACCAATGAAACAAAACTTTCTTGCAAACCCTAAACAAATGCTTCATCTAATACTCTCAACAAATCTTACTATGAAACTCAAACTTAGCTCAATATGATTCCAAAATCACATAACAATGATACTCATGATCTCGCATAAACCCTAGTTCAAGATAGTTCACAATCTCACATAACAATGATACTCATGATCTTGCATAAAACCTAGTTCAATATAGGTTTCAAATTCTGACTTAAGCATTCACCAATAATGCATAAAAAGGCTTACTCAACAATGCTTATCACACAAGAACCTTTTCACTCCAACTTAGCATTCACAACATCCAACAATCACTCCCAAGGATAATGTGCCCTTACCTCTTGTTTGAAGAAGATTTGACCTCAACCACCTATCTTAATCACAATCAACTCTTTGCTTATATCAAATTTTGTAGCAATATCTTATAAAAAAATCACTCAAATGCTCCCACAAAATATTTCAGCATTACATAGCAATAAATCTCTATTACACCTTATAATCTCCACACTTCAAAATATAAGCCAATAATTTGTTTAAAGAAAATAATCACAATAATTTTATTTATGAACCCTTATTTCTTTTCTCAAAGTATTTAACACATCATAGCTTATCCCAACAAAAATATAATTTTATTTTCAACCTTATAACTCCTATCTCAACTCAATTTATCATAAATCACAATAAAATAATTATCCTTTAAAAACCTTATAACTCCCCCTTAGCAAAAATTAATCATGCCACCTTTAAACCTTAGAAGCAATTTAATTTTCAAAAATTAAATACCTTTGCCCTCGATGGGATTCAAACTCCCGCTTGCACCTCCATAGTGCCCTAGTCGTGGCCCACGTGCCATGTGAGATAGGTGCTCACCATAGAAGCAAAAAGTGCCTCGTGCACTTTATTGCTTTGCCTTGGTACCTAAACCAAAAACCGTGATCCCACAAAAAACATTGCCATTGGGTTTTGATCATGGGACCTCCCGCCTGTTAGTACCCTAAGCCACAACCACCTATCGTTGGTCCAACTGCCATGGTTGGCTATGAGGCTCCAAGCCTCCTCCCTCTTATGTGTTTGTCGATCGTCACGTAAGCAAAGACCTTGTCCTATTTTTCACATCGTTCGTAGTTCACATGCACTTTGATTTAATTCATTCGAAGGATAACTTTGGGATTACCAAAGCACTTGGTATTTATACCAATGTGCTCTCCTCCTTGGCACATCGGTGGGTGAGAAATAATAAATGTTGATCGCCTTAATTTTAATATCTTGTCCTTTCTAACCCTAACCTTAGAGTTATTAAATTAATTTATATCAAAGTTAGTTTATAATTAATTTAATTATTTTAGGTCTATACTTCAGACCTTTAATATTATAATATAAAATTATAATATTATTTTCTTGGGCCTTTCTATTGCTCCTTTAGACCTTATTTGACCACCTTGAATATTATAATAGGAATATTATAATATTATTTTTCCTTAGGCCTAGAAGCAATCTTCCACTTGCACTACTGATGAAAACTGATGCTTGACCTCATACTACTCACTGAAACTGACTCTTGACATCAATGACAACAAAACTTGCTCATATTTTTAACAAGTTAGAGGAACTAACCTAGGGTGTTCTCCTAGCTCTTGGATGATAAGTTTGTAAAACACAACTGGCTCTTCGTGATTTTTGGCCTGCGATATTGTAATCATGAAGAAATCTTCTACTCACTTCATGTTCAGAGGCTTATGGGTAAAGTCGAGTTGCCAGATTTTCTTAATCACACAGTACAAGGTGAACATAAAACCTTAATACTATTAAAAGTGAAACTTTTTTAGAGTCCCACTAAGCATGCCAAAAATTGTTGGTCATGAATCTACTCAGTTACAATATCTATGCCTTGTGCGCCCTAGACCCGGCCAACATTGAAAGGTCACAGGAAAGAAATGTCCTTCGGGCCAATCTCTAGAGATGGTTTGCTCCCTTACTAATCCTACACTAGGTATAAGTTTAGAGAAATAGGAAAGAAATGGGAAATATGGCTATGAGCCAATAGTATAGTATGGGGATAGACTAACAGTCGAACTTCCACCAAGCTATTAACAACATTCAATAGAAATTTAAGCATAAAAACTTCTGACGATCACATAATAAAATAACCTCCCAAGTGCATTCTAGAATCCACCCCCACACTAGTAAAGACTAAATTCAGAAGTAGAATTCACTCATAGTAAATAATGGAAAATAAAAGCTTTTAGAAATCACACATAGAAAGATAATAAATACAAAATCACTCAAAGAATCAGAAGCCGAGTTATTTCTATTAATGCAAAAAAGTTAAAAGTATATTTCTACGGAGTGTCCAACCTTCCATCCTTTATAATGTAAAATGATTAGTCTTTTATAGAGGGATTTTTTCTCTATAATTTAATGCATATACAACAAAATATTGGTAGATCAAAAAATAGCATGAATATTTTCCTCCTTGATATTAGTGGTCTTATGATCAAAATATTTTGCAAAGAAACCATGATCCAACTTTGATGGGAGGAAATCACCCAAAAAAGTCAACAAAATTAAATGCTCTGAGCAACCTTGGGTTTCGGTGCATTGGGACACAACAAAATTTTCTGATAACCAGGCATGAATTTACTTTGCCTTGCACTTTGGAAACTCACTTTCACCATAAAATTCCATCGAGTATTAAATTTACTTTGAAAATCACCAAGGTTGATAATCGGTGCATTGGAAATGAACAAGAACTACCCCTGATCTCTCAAAATTGGAGCAAAAATTTTGGAAGTGCTTGCCTGCATTGCTTCAAGAATTAAATGCTATTCTTCCTTGCTCTCCTTCCAAAAAAAATTGTGAAAGCGCATGCCCGAGGGCTATATCTCTATTGAGGAGTTCATTTTTCCCAAAGAAAGGGTGGAACAACCTTGTTGGAGTGGTAATAGGTGGTAACATAGTCGAGCACAATATTCGAGCACCTTCATCCTTTAATATTATCCTTATAATTGTACTTTTGAGTGTCACCTTGAGAGAGGGCAATAGAATCGTTCACCTCTCTAGAGAGGCAACATGACTTGCTTAATCGCAGAACACTGTGCAACAAGTTTTGCCCGAAAGAAACTTTGAACTTTATTCACCATTTGGGAAGGTGACGTTACTCGGTGCCCCTTTATGGAGGCAACTTCGGTTTACTACACTTATTGAATTTAAGCCATGCGCTCTCTCTTATTTGGTTTAGTTATGGATGAAATCGCAGACTACGTTAGCATAAGATTTTACATCGTCAACCTACCCTTTTTCTCTTAAAATCCTTTGAACTCCCTTTTTTCCCCAAGGAATGGTGAAAATGAGCTTTACCCCTCTATCGAGGTGAAAGCACCATTTTAATTTACCCAAAGTTGGTTCCATCGTGTTCTTCTTCTAAAATTGCACTTTGAATATGTTTCGCCCCAAATAGGGACAACAAAGTGTTTCATCCCTCTGTTGGGGTAACAACGTCTCTAAAAATTTTTATGAACTTGTGAGTGCTTACTTTCGTATCACTGCCTCATTGTGCCTTTCATTGCATTTCACCCCAAAGAGGGGCACCAAGGAATTTTGCCCCTCTGTTGGGTCGAAAGCACTTTTATTTTTCTTACATAGCACACCTAAAACTTCTTTGTCATAGCTGGCACTTTAAATTGAATTTCATCCCAAAGAGGGGCGACATGGATATTCACCCCTCTATTGGGGTGATAATTCCTTATTTTCTTTAATTCGCTTTTATAATATTCATTCCTTCGTGTCAACGACTTTACTTCGAAATCATCTTCAAATTTTGTCTTCACCTCCAAGAGGGGCAACATGGATATTCTCCCCTTGATTGGTGCAAAAATGCTTCTTCATTCCCTTCTTGATATCCAAACATGGATTTAGTATTTTCCAGGGTGAAACGTCTTTTGGTGAAAGCGCCCAACTTTGTCCCTCTTCCTCCAAAAGTGCTTCTTCTTTGAAAACAAACTCCTTGCCCTCATTTTTCTTCCTTAATAGTTTTAAACAGAATTTTTCCCATTGCTTACATGATTTTGATATTATTAATAGTAATGCACGATTACAAAAATAAAGAGGTAAAAAATTAAAACTGCAGTAAAACTAGACGTAGTAAAAATACGCCTTCATTGGTAAATTCGTCATAATTTTACAATCAATCTTCAAAACAAAACTGAAATGTGGCAAAGTTGCAAAACTGCAAACAGAACTTTAAATTCATTTTCTTTTGATGTTTCTTCTAAATATTGAATTTCTTAAACTAAGTTTTCTTTTTTAATTTCTTCTCTAAATTGTAGTTGACATTGTTGTGGACAACCATATTGATATTGAAGTTGATATTGACATTGTTGATACTGAGTTTGAAACTAATGTTTTTGAAAAAATTAAAAATATGTTATATTTATAGAAGTTGTATTACAAGGTAAAATGAACTGGACAGGCATCAAGGGAGACAGAAAATCCTCCTCCAATCCCTCCAAGCTCAAAAATTACCCATAAAACATTACCTTACATAATGCAGATATCCATACCCTCAGCACTACCATAGCTGAATTCCAGTTTATCCAATTTATCTGAATTTCGTAAACTATCCATTTATCTTCATGTTGTGTTGCTCTGTGGCCTTACTGTGATAGATTCATTAGACTCACTGTCTACTCTTCTTGTTCTACTATCTGCTTGTATCACCTCCTACATCCCTTGGATTCTTTGGCACAAGCTTATCTGATTTTCCATCTGAGAGTCCACATATTGCCCTTTCTCCAAATATTTTCCCCATTTTGCTAAATAGTCTGCCACCCTATTTCCCTCTCGCTTTATATGTGTAATAAAAACATCTTGAAAAACTTGCCAGATCTTCTGGACTGCTTCCACCTTCCTTCTCTCTCCAATTCCTAGCACTTGAAAGGGCCTTATTGGATCTAATATTCCAACCCATACCCGAGAGTCCTGTCTCTATCCACAACTTATGTAACTATAGATTTGCAGCTATCACTGATGTTGACAAGATCGCCTGTCCTTCCACTTCATTATTAGTTGCCTCCCCCATGCCTTCTGCTCTCCAATACACTTGTTCTCCTTTCCAATTTCGCATGATAATACCAAAACCAGCTTTCCCAAGATTTTTAGTAGAAGCCCCATCTGTGTTTGCCTTCACCCACTCTTTAGGAGGTGGCCTCCACTCTATGTTATTCAATGGGATCACACCTGTGTACCCATCCTTAAGTTGTTTCTCTATTACAGTTATTCCAAGGCTCCGTAGAAACTAATGTTGTTGTTGATTATATCGATATTATATTTGATAAAATATTTTATTCATTTGAATTCATTAATTTTGATTCATTTTATTTCCTTGATTGTATCTAAAAACAATTGTACTATGACCTTTTCTTTTGAATATATGACAGATTCTTGAATTTTATTTTTAATATATACTTGGATTTTGTAGCAATAATATTTTCTTTAGATACCAAGGCATTATTAATCATTTCATCTTTGACTAAATTTTCTACTTCATATTCCTGAAGAATATTGACTAAGTCATAAAATGTAGTCTCCTTACTTAGAACTTGTAAAGAAGTAACTAAATACTTATAACTTTTTGGAAGTTCCCTTAGTGTAACTTGAACAAGAAATTTATCTTCTACTTTTTCTCCTAGAGTTAACAGATTTGCCTTAATACTTGCTACTTTTCAAAGAAAGTGTTCTATAGTTTCTCTACTATTAACCTTTAAGGAATATAATTGAGAATGTAATTTATATTTGTTGCTTTGTTTTTCCGTTCAAATATTTTACATATTGTATTCTATGCATTTTTAGAATTTTCTGCTCCACTTAAGTATAGTCATATTTAATCAATTATTCCAAATGTAATTAACATGAATGCCTTTGCATCACTTTTTTCAAATTTTTGTATTTTTCTTTCATTCTCACTAGGTTTTTTCTTTGTTCCATTTACTATATACTGTAGTTTTTCTACAATAATAATTGATTTCATTTTGTTCTTCCATGATGTAAAATTTGGTCCTTTCAAAAGTTGTGATTCAAAAGAAAAAATTTATTATTTGACATAATGGAACTCATCTACATTTTAAAATTATTTGAAGTAGTAAACCTTATATCTCCCAAGATAAAAACATACTCAAATAATAAATGTGTAAACTTTAAATTTTCTAAACCTTTGATGTAATAATCCTTTTAACTACCTATTAAATTTGTAAAATTTCAAATTTCAAAATTTTTAAATTTTGAATTTTTCAAATCTTCGAAAACTTAAAATAACTTCAAACTAAAAATTCTTCAACTTTCAAAAATCTTTAAAAACTCAAAAACTTACATCCTTTTAACTCCTTAAGTCTTAACCTAAAAACACTCAAACCTTCTAATCTCCAAAGCTTTAAACCTTATAAAAATTAAATCTATGTAGTAACCTTATCACTCCATAATTAAAAATATAACTTCATTTTTTTCAAAAAGTAAATTTGAAAAGATTAATCAAAGTGCATAAACTTAAATAGACCTTATAACTCCCCCTTATGTTATTCAAAGCAATTTGAATTCATTTATTTCCCTCCAAAACTTTAATTATGTACCAAATATGAAATGTAACGTATAGACATTACCTGGAATGACATTGGTGGATTTATCATTGCTCTTAATGATATAGTATGTCAGGTGATGGTCAACGTGTCTTATTCCTACAAGATTTCTCTTTTATTAATACTTAGATTTTCTCATTTGCTCTTGTTGTGAAGAAAAACTCTCTGCATTCTCTCTTAGGTGCTTGCTTGGTAGCTTACCACTTTTTATCTCTTGTTGTTCAAGTGTTGTTTGGTTCTTGAATGAAATGCACTACTTACAATGGTTTATGATGAGGTGAGTAGATCTTGGTTTTTCAAAATCTTTTATCATGATCACATCAGTGACCATGGACTCAGACTTCACCTTGTCAACTTTATGTCTTGATAGTAGCTTGTCCTTCGGTAGCTTATCTTATGGTAGCTCATATTTTGGTAGCTTATCTTTTGGTATCTCATCTTCAAGTAGATCATATTCTATAGCTCATCTTCTAATAGCTCATCTTTTGGTATCTAGTATTTTTATAGCTCATATTCTGGTAGCTCACCTTTTGGTAGCTATCTCTAGTGGCATTAAACTTATCTCTAATAGCCTATAAATATTAGCACTTTGTAAGTGCTCACTATTCTTCCTCTAGCATCCTGTTAGCACCTATTTATTCTTACCTTTAGCACCATATTAGCACTTGTCTATTCTCCCTTTTAATACCTTGTTAGTACTTGTATATTCTCTTTTATACCTTGAATACTAGAGCCTTTGCTAGCGCTTAAATATTTATAGCATTTCATTGTATCAAGTAGCTACACAATTGTGCTTAATTATTTATAGCATTTCACTGTATCAAGTAGCTACACAATTATGTTCTTGTATTTTTGCATTCTTGCTCACGTAGCCTTCTCTGTATTAACCTTTTTAGTGTAGTGCACTATTACACTAAATATTCTCCTTGAAGAACTTGTCTTTAAAACCTTATCCACGACCAAGATTGAAATGTAGATATTTTTAGTCAACCTGATTCTATAGTATTTTCTTATCTTGAGAAGCTTATAATGCTTTCTTCTTCTCTATGCTTTACTTATTTTTTGTTCCATAGAAGCTTTGTATTGTTTCTCTTCTCTAAAATATTATATGCTCCACTATATTTGGAAGCTTGAATGCTCCTCAATCTCTTGGAAGCTTGGATGCTCCTCTATCTCCTGGAAGCTATGATTCTCCTTTATCTCTTAGAAGCTATGATTCTTCTCAATATTTGTTCTCTATTTCTAATGTCTTGAATATTCAATGTCTTAGGTCAAACCTAATAACTAAAAATATTTTCCTCTTTTACAGATAACCCAAAATCAATATCATGGTGCTTATGAATATCCCTATACATCCAAATTCCTTTTGAATTTGCCTTTAATTATTTTAAGTTGAGTCCTAGTCTTCACTAGTTTTCTTTGAACCAAGTGGAAAGACCCTAGCATCCAAATTAGGATGACTCTTACTTGTCCCCTCAATATATACTCAATCATACCTTCAAAAATAGAGTCCAAGTCTCCACTACTATCAAAGTGGATACACTCCAATATAATGGTGGCTAATATAACCCTATAAAAAATGGAAAGAGTTAAGTGGTTGCTCTGATACCATTATTGGTTTTTAAGCCTTACTACCTCAAAATAACATAGGTCCCAGTATAAATAAGCCACAATAGTAAAGGTCAAAATATAAATAATTCATAGTAGAATTATATGTGAGTAATCAAATATATATCTAGGACAATATAATAATGAAATAACATTAACTTATAATATCTAATATGAATGTAAAATGGCCAAAATAATTCATGTACATGCATGAAGAAAAATTACAATATGAATTGCTCAAAAATGTGTATACAAGATTTATTATCAATGCTTGATATGTGGTTATCGCCATACACTATTTTCCCTTACATTGTATGGAGATTTATCTCCATAATATAGCTATAGTAATGTGACTCTTCAATACTTGTCTATTGCACTCCTCACATATTTGGGAGATGCAACCTTTCATATTATTGACCTTTGACTTCTCATCTTACCACTTGTATACTAGACTCTTCACTTTATTCTTACATGCATACTTGACTCTATGACGCTTGCACACTTCTCCATGACTCTTACTCTCCTACATGCACTCCTAATACAAGAGACTTGTGCACATCTTCACATTACATATTTACAAACTTGCATACATTATACTTGTGCACATTCTCTCAATACATACTTGCACTCTAACTTACATGACACTTGTGCATTTCCTACACATTGACACTTACATGAAAGGAAAAATATAAATCACTCATCTAAACTATAGACTCAACCCTAATCTATTATATATTTACATTTGTACCATGAAGGTACCATGGGGGTACATTAACATGTACCAAATAATGTAATATTCTCCAGCACTATTTTTTACTAATAAAAGAGTCCTTAATATATACTTTAAAATTAAAAATTTAAACTCTAATAAATTACCTAAAAAATAGGAAAGATTGTCTGCACATGTTAAAGCCATGATAGGGCATAGAATCTACCTAGACTATATATAGATTATGAAAGGGATGATTAAAAGTCATGTTAACGACAATGCAAACTTAATAATATTCCTATATTCCTTTTTGTTTTTTATTGTTTCTATATGCCCTCTATATGAATTTTCTTATTTTATTTTTTTTATATTGTTGAAATTTTTAAAATTAAAACTAGAATTACCTATTAGGGTACAATTTAATGGTTAAAATAGATTAGATATGTGAAAGTAAACTTCAAAAGTTAAGTATTTAAGACTTATATGTGTTTGATACAATTATTAAATATAGTTTTTTTATAAACCTTGCTATGCATTCTTTCAAGTAAAAATTTATGTTTTGAATTAGTTTTTCAAGTATAGAAAATGTCTATATTCTTTATGTATCATTAAATATGATTGTTTTGATATTTTATCTTTAAAAAATATATTTTTAAGATTACTTTTAACAAAGATCTTGTTTGTTCACTCTTTATTAATGACCTACAAAATTAAAGTGAGAAACTATATCCTCTTTGGAATAAAGTATTTTCAAATAATCGAGAAAGCATTATTAAAGTTTAAGAACAATTGTAAGGTTTCTAATAGACTTTAGGATGAAACAAACCTATTTTATATGTAGATGTACTTATAAAGTGACAAAGTATTACTAGTTCACTATTTTAAATTATATATTAACACGTGGAAATACAATCATATCTAAGAGACAATATTATTACTCGCATAATTGGACTTCAATTTCATAAATGTTCAAAATTATAAAGAAGATAATCATATTTCTCTTAAATAACTCTTAGATAATTTAGTTGTAATAATAATAGGTGGGAAACTACCTTACATTCTTATATACTTATTTTGAATTAGGAATACTTTCTAAAAACATTCCAAAACATACATTTTCCACAATCATACACAAAAAAGGAATAAGGGTATAATATTAGAGCAGATATATGAAAATCCCAATTACTTGTTAACCTCAAGCCAACATAACTTGAATTGAAGGTTAAATTATAATATAATAAATATATTACATCCTTTAATTAAGGTTATCCATAGAGGTGGATTAACTAGTAACACGAATGGTGAATACATGAAGGGTACCCTAAGGATTACATGAAAACGGGCATATATTTATATAAATAAATACCCATAAGCTTACATAAGTGATGCTCATTCATTTAGGATTATATATACACTTTCTCATAGGTTGTATCAATGATGCTCATAAAAACTCTTTTCACACTTTTGACCTTGGTCTAATAAGATCATATTATAATACTTCAACACCCCCCATAATCTAACCTAAGGGACCAAGAAGAGGAGCCATTAGTAGTAACACCCCTCATAATGGATGCTCTAGTGGGCCTCTACTTTGCCATCTTAATTATCATCTTCATTAATAGAAATTTTATGTTCAGATATCAAGTATTTTGTCTTAATATTTTGTTATGCAATTTTTTATGGCATTTTCTTCCCTTTTACAATTCTCACATGTTCACTTCTTTTAAACATTAGACTTGCCCTTGGAAAATAGAGACTTAGATTCCAATTATTTAAAATCCTTTGAATTTAAAAATAGTTGTTAGTGGAGACTTGTGAGACTTCAGTTGCTCAAGGATTTTGCTTTGGTGTGAAGCCACTCTTGCTTTGCGTTAGGGTTTATCGACACTTCTTGGTTAGAATTTTGATATTTTATATGGCTCCCAACCATGGTGGGTCTGTCATTAGCACTAATGCCATGGGAAACAAGACAAGTGAAAATGACACCCATAAAGCATTCCAAAAAAATTGTACTAAAGATGTTCCAAGGTAATTTCACATCCTCATATGTAATTCTACCTTTGTTAGAGATTGACAATGCTTGTAAATGGCTAGAATATTTTACCTTGGTTATATTTTATGGGACACCTTATCAATGAAGTGACTTTTCAATCTTAGGTTAATTTGGCTTGGGATCCTCATGGAATCAAGCTTGAGTTAATTCAAAACCTAACCAAGGGATTTTTTCTCTTCTACTTTGTAGATTTGGCTCATGCAAAGGATATTTGTAAGCATGGGTGATGGTTCATGTGAAAAGTCTTGTTAGTCTTCTCTCCATGGACCCAAGATCTCTTACTTATAGAATAAAAGCCTCTAAGGTCCTAGTTTGGGTTGAGTTCCCTCGTCTTCCCCTCCCCTTTGGCCCTTTTTTAGCCACATAACAATAGTATTAGGGCATTTCATACTTGTATAAGCAGATAAGTTTTTCCATGATTACCTACAAAAATATGTCTTAAGGTTTATTTGTCTAGAGATCTCAAGAAATCTATATACATCCAAGTTGCAAAGTTTGTTATCTTACAAAGAGTGGTCTATATCAACATGCCTAATATTTATTTTAAATTCTAAGCATCTAACCATAAGGTTAAGGATTGTTCATTTATCCATCACAATAAGCCAAAACTAGCTCCACTACAAACCACTATATCAATCCCTCAACCCAATGAGCATGGTTGAACCACTATGGGAGGACACAAAATTATGCATGTTGATATAGCTAAAGCTCAACACTCCAAACCAGCAACAAATTTGGTCATCACCTCAAATTTAAAGTTGACGTAGAAGTTAAAAGAGTAGATAGTTGGAGGTGGAGATGGTATCCAAACAAGCTCCTTAGTCTTAGTAAGGCCACACCCCAAAAGCATCTAGTATGACTATCAAAATGACCACCAAAGTAAGTTCTCCTCCTATGAGCTTGTGTTGCTCTTACAGACCAAGGAGGCAAATGGAAGGTGGTCTTTTACTAGAGAAGAGGCTCTGCCTCTCCAATTTTTAGTGGGTGAGTTACAATCCAACCCCAATGGCACCAACATATTTAGGGCTTTAGAGTTCCTTGATGATCAAGATATGTCATTAGACTCCATCTCCTAATAAATTATCTCTCTTGGAATGTTTGGGGTCTCATTAACACCAAGCATAAGCATATAGTGTAGGAATTTTGTTAGAAGTTTAAAGATCTTGGTCTCTGGTGTCTATAGGAGATAAAAATGGTAGGGTTTTTGCTAGTAGTAGTTTGTTAGGTTATTTGGCCAGTAAGCCATTTCCTCCACAATGACCATTATTAGGGCCAAGGTGGCATCACCACCTTCATTTCCTCCTACTAGTGGCCTCACCTGGTGGCTTACATGTGTGACCCCACCTGTTGTGCATTATGGATGGTTTTTTCTATCAATAATCATGTGTTCAAGGAAGTTAATGTTTATGCACCCAATGTTATATTTAGAGGTTTAGTGGAGTTGAATGAATGAAATAAAATATAATAATTTAAATAAGCTTCCTAATAGATGTTTAGAAAACTAATTCCATATTAAAGACATATGATAAAGCTCTCTCAAAAATTCATATGTATTATTTCAATTAATTCCATGAATTTGTTGGAGATATTACATTATTTGGTAGTGTGTTAAAGTATCCCATGGTACATTTGTATATTTGTAATATTATATTAGGGAGTGTGAGTTATATTCATGTATAGTATGTGTCAATGTGTGAGAAGAGTCCAAGTGTCATGTAATAATGTGTGCAAGTGTGTAGAGTGTGCAAAGTGTCATGTAATAAAGTGTGCAAGTGTGAAAGAGTGCATTGTGTCATGTAAGTCAAGAGTCATATGTGCATGTGTTAAATAAAAAATGGAAATCAGTGATAAAAGATATTGGTTGAGACATAAGTGACTTATGTCATATTAAAACATTTTTGGATACAAATAAATAATGTAATGAGATGATATTGCATTCAACATATGGTACTAGATGTGACAATTAAAGGTTATCAAATTCAAAAAAATATTATTATGGTGACTTACTGATTCAATGTGCAAAATTAATATCAGCAAGAAAGGATCAAGACCAAGAAGCACAAGGTAAAGGATTAAAAGAAGAAACTAAAGACAACAAGACAAATATGAAGACACAAAGAACAAGACCACTGATTGAATACTAAAAATTTTCAAAATAAATAATGTAACTCAAAGTGGTGTTGGAGATATTATACTATTTGGTAGTGTGTTAAAGTATCCACATGGTATATTTGTATATTTGTAAATATTAGATTAGGGAATGTGAGTCATATTTTTCTATAGTATGTGTCAACATGTTTAAAGAGTCCAAAGGTCATGCAATGAAGTGTGCGAGTGTATAAAGTGTAAGTGAATGCAATGTGCCATGTAAGTAAGTCAAGAGTCATGTGTAGGTGTCAAATAAACAAGTGAAGAGTCATGATATGTGGCAAGATATAAAGTCAAGAGTTATGAGAGTTTTGTTATATGTGGGGAATAGGAAATGATGCATTTTCCAAATATTTGAAGAGAGCAATAATCAAAGTATTGAAGAGTCACTTTATAAGGTTATATTATGGAGACAAAGCTCCATGCAAAATATATCAAATGAATATTTGAATCATAATTTGATCCCAAGTAACTTGAGCCTGGTGTATAAATAATATTTGTGTAATTTCTTATTATGAAATATCGTTATTATTTCATGAATATGATTCATTGATATTGATATTATTCTAACAATAAGCCTTTATATTATTTATGTTTGATCTTGGTTTAAAGGACCTGTGATTTATTCTAAAAAAATCGCCATCAAAATATAGAATTTATCAAATCATACAACTTTGTTATAAATAAATTGATATAAAAAATATCAATTTAAATAAAATAAAAAATATAAACAAATATATTTTAAAAATAAATATTAAACATTAGTACAATATTTCATTTTTCATCTTTTATTTGAATTAAAATAACTATTTTTTTAACTTAAAGTATTTAACATTTAATTTTTAGATGATCTTATATACCTATTTATAATTCCCATTTTTTGGATAAATACTTCCATTTTAAAATACATTATATTTTTTCAAATGTTTTTATATTTAAAATAGTTATCATCTTTAATTTTAATTTTAATTTTTTTTTTTTTATTATTATTATTATTTAGATAATGTGAGAAATTTCCACAATCGATGCTTAATATTGGGCATTTTTATTTCAGCCATGATCACTAGTAAAATCGAAAATAAAGCTTACCAACAAAAAATTAACACACCCCACATATACATACCACAGTTTAAACCTTAAACCTTCTAAAAATTATTGAATAAAAAAATTTATATCTTTTCTTTCCATTTGCTTTATATAAGTGGTCGACCTTACATGTATGGCTTCTAATTTGATATAAGATATCAAACTAGTTATTTTAGCTTTACTTTTTTACATAAATAAGAATAATAGTCTATTTGACGTGGGATTGTAATTTAATATACGTTCCTTAAAGTGAATAAAATTGAAAATGTAAAGTTGAGTTTTAAAATTGTTGGTTAGTATATTTTTTTAAGAGTAAGTGTGAGGTTTCAAGTGTTTATTGAATACAGAATTACATGTTATAACTTTTCTTTCCATTGGCTTTATATAAGTGGTCGACCTTACATGTATGATTTTTCTTTGTTTGGCTTCTAATTTGATATAAGATATCAAACTAGTTATTTTATCTAAAAAAAGTAAATAAGAATAATAGTCTACTTTGATGTGGGATTGTAATTTAGTATACGTGAATAAAATTGAAAATGTAAAGTTGAGTTTTAAAATTGTTGGTTAGTATATTTTTTTAAGAGTAAGTGTAAGGGAGCAAGTGTGAGGGGAGGGTGTATGGTTGTTTTGTGTTAATTTTTTATTGATAAGTAGAGTTCTCAACTTTCCTAGAGACGATGATTGAGAGGAGGTTGTTCAACCTGTACATCGTATATTGATCATAGGGGTTTTCTCACAATAACCAAATAAAAATAAAATAAAAGTATAAAATATTATTTATACATTTTATCATGTTTACAAATATTTATTTATTAAATTTTTATAATTTGTATTATATATATATATATATATATATATATATATATATATATATATAATTAATTAAAAAATATATTTTTTAAAATATAAATATATATAATCTATCACAATAACCAAATTCAAAAAAAATCTGGTTTTATAATTTTAATTAATATATTGGCGAGTTCTTGCTTAAAAAAACCATAACATACGTTCTAAAAGACCAAATTCAGGCGTCTTAAAGTGATTGATGGACGCCTGTAAATGAAGTTTCACACATATTATTATTTGTTTTATTATTATATAGGTGGGTGTTAGTAAATTAGATTTTTTAAATATTATTATGAAATTTTTAAGAATTTTTTAATTTATAAAAAAGATTTTTATATACATATATATAATTTTATAAATATAAAAAATAATTTATTTATTTATTTATTATTATTATTTTTTTTTTTATTTACATGGTGGAATCGGTAGCCGCCACGAATCCGGGCAGGCTGTCCAACTTTTATGGCCACTATAGTATTCTGCGTTGTCCGTCCTAAAAGCTGCCACACAGATCTTCGCGCAGTCCGCCCCTATAACCACCATGCCACAATCATTTTAAACCTTTTACGCCGCTGAAAGCACCAGGAAAGAGACAAGCGTTCAGTCCGGCGAGGCCCGAGATTTGAACCTTGGACCTCCAAAAATAATTTATTTATTACTTAAAAGTTTTTTTCTTAAATTTTTATTGAGAATAATATTATAATCTATTAAAACTATTGTTAATTCATTAAATAAACAACTGTATGGTTATTTTTGTGTTTAGTATTTAGTATCTATCTTTTTCAATATATTAGATACCAGGGATGTGGTAGATATCATCAAGTTTTTTTATGTAGAGATGATTGGAGAGGACATGTGGAGACAAATCATCTCAAAGAGAACTAGTAGACTTAACACCCCTTGTATGAATCATCTTAAAGAGAACTCCACCTCAAGTGAGATTACAAGATGGAGCAAGAGAACCACAACTTAAAAGTTAGAGCTCTAGCATGCTGTCCCCTTAGGTAGAACTTGTTAATCTTTGGCACAAAAATTTATGGCAAACTTTAAAAAATTATACATATATCAAGCACATTTTATATTAAAAAAGAAGTAAAGCATACACAATGAGTTTTATATGGTTTTAAACGAATAAACATTAAAACAAGCATTTGAGGAGTTATGGGCATCTTAAATAGCCTTGCAAAGCAAAATAATTTCCTAATAACAATGATGAGATCTTACATTTGGTATATAAATTTTTACACTTAATAACCATGTTGTTCAATTACATGTTTTAGTGGTCAATTGCTTGTGAGTGATTCCTTTTTGAAATACTAGTTCTCAAGGGATACAGGTGCGGATGAATTGATCCAACCACCCCAATTTATTTGACTCTATATGTGTTGATATAATCATCACTAGCACTACAAGAACTCCACAACCAAAGTGTTTTGTACACTCACCACATGTTCTTTTGCTTGGCTCTCACTTCTCGCATTTTATATTTTCTCCTTGAAAGGCTTTATGAATTGATGAAGCAAATGAAGGGTTAGGTATGCATTACCTATTCATAGTATGGTTCTCTTCTCTAAGCTACTTCTTGTTCCATCGACATGGATTATTCACACGTGTGTCAATAGATCATCCCAATGCTAGATGATTGAAACCCAATCATATATTTAATGAAGGAAAAAATATTGATTCATGTGTAACCATTGTAAGATTATCCTTATGACAAAAAATGGAACACCCATGTATTTAATCCATTGGTGTGACAGAAATATAATGGGATTAAGAATAACCATATTTCTTAATGGCAAAAGAAACTCTCAACATAGATATTTCATCGAGAAGATTTCAAGTTTTGATGACTCCTTTAAGTTATGTATTTCAATTATATATAAATGTTTGTTTTCAATAAATAAAATAACAATGTCCCATATTATAATTAATGTCAGCTTTACTATTAATTAATTAAGATAAGCATTTTGACTAGGATTTAGGGAAGGCTCAAAATTATCACATAATATATTAAAAAGATTTCAATTTCAAGAGTAGTTTTACTTGATAGGATATTTTGAAACTGTAGTGATTTTCATTACACTTAAAAATACTTTTCGTATACTTTTTTTGAAAGGTAGCCTAAGTAGAGGAGAAATGGACATAAAGTAGAGAAAGAAGTGTTTGACAAATATAAGGTGGCTTGCTTACCATTGAATTATTTCAATCAATGATTGGCTCAACTTCATAAAGAAGAAAGGTTGGTTGGTGATCCAAAATTTTCATGGACTGTATGATTACAATGATCGACAATCCATGCTCTTTCATAAAAATTTTGACTAAAAAAATAAGGCAAAAGTTTCGATTGATGACCCATGTAATTTCCCAAAAGCTCCAAAAATGGATGGTAAAGAAAAATTTTGTGGGCCATTAGATAGAAAATCAATGACCCATGAAATTTCAAGATATGTTTGAGGGCTAAGGATGGCAAAAATTTTCAAAGGTCGGGTCTTTCAAGAGATGCTAATGAAGAGAAGAGGGGAGAAGTGCTTTGGACTTTCCAACAAAGGATCAACAAACCTCGAAGTTTTACGAAGAGTCTAAAGCGAGATGGCGAGCAAATATTTTGTGAAGTGTATTGCTTTTGAGGAATGATGGAAGATGAATAAGAGGTAAAGAAACTCTAAGATACGTGGCAAACATTTTATCGGATTGTAAAACTGACCAGCAAATTAGAAAGCAGTATGAATTGGAAATTTTGTAGGGTGGGAAAGGTAATAATAATAGCTAACAGAATTCATAAGTAATCTCCAAGCACTTTATTACAAATATACAACCTCCCACAAAAGCAATTGAACCCATCAAATTAGAAGTTGCCAAAGGACCCAAATCCACCTACCTACACCACTTGAGCACGATAATCCAAGGAGAATGGTTGGCCTATTGAATATAGTAATATGGCAACCACAACAAGAGGAGCCTTGAGCCTAATATTATTGATGATAAAATATAACCATGCTTATTCTTCATGGATCCCTAGGATGGTAGTTGGCAATAACAATGATATTTACATATCCAAAGGCCCAAAATTATTTAGCATTAATGTTTCCAAATCCAAAGACCTCAAGAAGACCAAAAATTAAGCATGGATAGAGCACCAAGAAATATCTAAAACGAAGGGTCTCCTCACTCTTATCTATAAATTATAGATCAATATGCATTGTAAGGCATTACATAGTTGCCTATTCGTATCTCGTATCTAGTCTTGTATATAACTTTCCTTTCATTTTATTCTATATAATAGTATGGACTTAAACCTTGAGTCTTTTTGTTGGTAAGCTTTTGAGCCCTTTCTTTTGGCATGATTGTAAATAAATTTGTATTATATATAAGAATTTGTGACTACTTACCTTTCTATCTTGGTTCATATATAAATATATGTGTTTGTGCTTAACATTTAAGCTTGGATAACAACATGTTCACTTTGCATTGATAATATGATGCATGTGTTCATTTGATCCTATTGTTATGTAGAAGAATCTCGGTATCTTAGCACATCACCCCCAATTAGGATTTTACTTTTTGCTATTTTATTTTCTATTGTTTTTCCTTTCCTTTTGCTTTGTGTATAAAAGTTTATTAGATAGGAGATCGTTAAAGATCACATTTTATTAGAACCTAACCATGTAAAAAATATTGAAGGTTATCCTTTAAGCTACATCCCACGTTATCAAGGCTTCCTTTTGTGTTGCTCTATATGATGTGCAAGTGTTAGGTTCATCCAACCATCACAACGAATGACCACTATATTTTAAGATAATAATAGTTTAATAGCACACCCTATGGGACCGAAATATTTGATTTATCTTGCATTATAAATTTAAAGTTAAGATTTTGATGAAGATCTTAGCATATTTTTTTATTGAAGCACTGCAAGAAAAATTACCTGACTCCATTAAAGAAGAATACCCAAAAGCATCCAACAAGAGATATCAAATTGAGAATTTGATGAAAATCTTAATCTCCTAGCTAGACGAAGCATATTTAAAATCTACTTGGCAACTCCATTGAAAACCAAGGACCCAAACCTAGGTGTTGTAGGTGAGTTGGAGAGGAGAGGGCAATCCTCCAAGGGAGGTCCTAGGTTCGAATCTCCACCCTACCAAAAAGCTGAATTGGGTACCCAAAATCCAATTGATAATGTTGGTGTGGGCAGGGTTGGGTGCGACTCCCGGGTGACTTTGATGGTGTAGAACCCCTTGTTCATGGTCTCTCAGACCAAGGCGGCCCCACAAGGGGTTTTTCGCTTAAAAAAAAAAAACCAAGGACCCAAAAAATTGAGTGTAAGAATTGTTACTAGGTCCTTCATAGCTACAAATCCTCAAGCATTGGTATCTCCTATTAACATAATTTCGATAAGAGCTCATGATTAGAACATGTCTACATAACAAAATCAATCATCTAAAATATTATTGGCTTGATATAGGCTCATGGATTCCACTTATCCCTCTAGCTACATGGGATCTCATACCAACTTCAGCTCTTATGTCTCTACCTTACTTTAATAGTGAAGGTGTAACCATGCTAACATAACATCTATAGCACATTGTTAGCCTATGTGCACTACACAATACAATGGAGAAAAATATGGTGCTAAGACTTTTTATGACATATTTTAGAGGTAAATCACATGAGTGGTATGTAACACTTGCTTCATATTCAATTGCTAATTAGAATTGACTTGCCACTTTGTTTGTTGATAGATTTAGAGAAAAGGCAAATAAAGTGTTTCTCTTGGAGAAGTTGCCTATAATGAGAGCACCAATGGAGGTCATGGATAACTTCAATGTGTAGTTTCACAAAACATAGCATAGGAATCCTGATAAAATTATCCCTCTCCCAAGTATGACAATTACCTATTATTTGAAAGTTATCAATTCAAAAATAATCATGATAATTAAATATAGGGGATGAATTTCTTTGCCAGTGGCCTATGGGTTAGTCATTCGATATGAGAATGACCTTATTTATATGGCAATGCTACATCATAAAACATCTATGCCACTACTTCTTAATATTCAACCCCCATGTCATCCACCTCCAATTATTTAGTTGATAACCTTTCATTCCAATCCAATTGTGAACCTAATTTTAATCTAGACTCCTCTTCTCATTTCAAATCATTCAGGCTCCTACTCTTCTATTGAGTTGAATGAAATAAAAAAATTGTTTAGAACCTTAGGAGATAGTAGTATGTTAAAAATTTTAAAAATCAGTACTAGAGCAACCCTCGGCCTTCTTTCCAATCAAACAATCATGGATACAGGTATCCTTAAATAGCTATCAAAATTTTAATTTTTATGCTAACAATAATTCAATACAAACATCAAGTTTAAATAAATAGATTATTTCTATGTAAATCCCATTGCAATAATTTCTCCCAAGTACATTAGGGATATAGTTCCCATATAAAACAATTATGTAGAGAGCTCAGAGATATTGTACCCATCGAACCTGTAACTTCATAATTTTTATGTTAAATGAAACCAACAGACCATTCAAACAATTCCAAATGAGACCACCCATGCTCATCCATCTACTTCTCAGACCCAAATCTCTCAAATTCCATCTCAAAATTTTTCCCTAGGTATAAGTTCCAACCTGCCTAAACAAGCTTAAGTGATATGACATGAGGAAGAAGTATACATTGTATTCATTTGAGTGGGAACTATGGTCCTACAAGACCTCAAATTTAGTTAGATTATATGATAATTTCCAAAATAAAAGCATTGGATGAATGGAAGAAAACCAGTAAGATAGCTCTCACTATGCAAAATAAGCCATAAGATCCCAAGAAGAACATTCTTCCAATAGCAACTCAAATCTAGGATGCACAAAACTCCCTAGAACATACTAAAGGGACTTCCTCTAAATTATCCAATCAATAATAACTCATCTCGATGCCAACAAGTGTCTCCCAATTGCATGTAGTAGAAATAACCTGAACTTAGTGGATATTGACCACTAATTAGAAGGTGCACTCTCTAAAGTAATTTAATGTAGTAGAACACCTCAAGAATTCTACTATGATCATGTTTATCTAAGAGGTGATCTTTATACTAGAATAAATGAAGTTCCTAGAGGAGGCATTGGAAAATTAAAAAATATTAGGTAATCAAAAAGCACCTATAGTCCTTCAAGTGTCTGTTATCAAAGTAACTAGAACCAAGCCAATGTCATTCTAGCTTAACCTGATCTATTGGCAGAATTTGATTCACAATTGTTTGATATAATCTAGAGCAAGTACCTCGATCATACCCACAAGGGTGGTAGATGCATTGGGGATGATTTATGAACCTATCAATCAAGGTGTGGTTCAACTATATGGAACACCTATGCAAATATTTGTGTTGGTCAATAAACTCCATCTAATATTGTGGACATGTACAAATCTAATTGTTCATCAAAAATTAGCAATCATTGATCTCCCTATCACTTTTATCATTTATCTATTTAGAGAATTCATTTCTAATATAGGAGGATACATATCCCTAAAATAGACACATATGCTACAAAGGACCCGATATGAGTCTAAGATAAATATCTTATCAAAGCCCCTCCATATTCACCATGTGGAGCATGTTCCTATAATACAAATTGGATGTTGAACATACTTATATCATAGATAAGGAATAAGCTAGATTAGAAGTATCTATTGGTGAGGTCCATTATTATGTATCAAATGATCAAATACGTTATTGTGTTGCTAGTGCAATTTGAATTCTTAAGAAGTTCTTGAGCAAACCAGTATGGGGACCTATCTAATTCAAGAGGAAAATTTACCTATCCCTAAAATCACAATGAGAGAGGAGCATCCCATTGGTTTGTGGAAATTTACTTCGATGGTTCTAGAAGCAAAAAAGGATTTGGTGTTGGTGTGTGCCTAATTTTATGATAAGTATCAAAGACTCTACATGCATATAGGTTGTAGTTCAATTGTTCAACTAATTTTGCTAAATATGATACCTTGGTACTTGTTATCAAAATGCTGAAAAAAAACCATTAAAATACTTCAAGTATTTGGTGGTATTGAGTTGGTAATAAAATAAGGTCCTAGTGTTTGGCAAAAAATATATTGGTGAAGTCTTATCAACACAGGGTTTGGGATCTGATTGAAGCTTTTGATGCCATTAACTTCAAAGTTCTTCCAAGGATCCAAAATCTTATTGCTAACTATATGGCAATTATTGGGTCATAGTTTGATCTGGTGAATGACTTAATCCATAGCTAGTAATCCATGAATATGATAATCAGACCAATTATTCCTCGTAATTAAGTGCAATGGTAAGTGTTTTAAAGTGATAAGCATGTTGTTCATTTCCTTTAGCAAGGGTATGAATTTGTTAAATAATAGGCTCCAAAAATTAAATAAACATATGGAGATTATATCATCCAATTAAAGTCCAATAAGCTTCCAAAGGGGTTAATCACATTTGAGTCGTTGTTTAGCCCAGATGATAGATTCAAAGGAAAAAAGAGAATCACTATTTATAAGGAATATTACCAAGAGATGTAGGTTTTCCTAGGGAGATCATTGAAGATAAGTAAAGTGGCTACCCAAGCAAAAAAAAATCTTGTCCACTTATGCTAGAAATATAGGGAAATAATGGTTTAGACTTATGGGACCTTAAGGGGTACAATAAGAAGATTATTCAACACGTAATTAAGCTTAGATCCTAAGGCTAATATTTTAAGGCAGAAACATAGGTGAGTTAATCCTAAAATTAAGCCTATTATGTAGAAGAAGGTTTACAAGCCAATTGAATCAAAGATCATATATCCATTCAAGAATACCACATGGGTCTCTAATCTAGTGTATGTAAGGAAAAAAAATCATGAAATCATATTGTGTTGACTTCTAATATCTTAGCAAAACTTCATTGAAATATTATTACCTCTTTCCTCCCATAGATAAAATTCTCCAAACTATTGTAGGTTTTGAAATATTATCTCTACTTGATAGATTTTCTAGTTTCAATAAAATATGGGTGAGATATGAAGATCAACATAAAACAACTTTCACCAATAAGTGGGTACCTTCACATATTAGAGGATACATTTCGATTTGTCTAATGTTGGAGCAAAATTTTAAAGAGCCATGAACATTACTTTTAATGATTTTACCAATAAGATAATATTGATCTACTTGAATGATCTTACTATCTACTAAGTGAAAATAGGTCACTTAGAGAACTTAGAGAAGATATTTAGGCAATATCAGGAATTTGGAATATGCCTTAACCCCAAGAAATGTATTTGTTGTGTTCCTTAGGGAAAATTACTAGGCCACATAGTATCAAAAGATGGTATTGTCATAGACACTAACAGAGTTAATTCTATCACTAGCTTTTCACTTCCATGGAACAAAAGGGTCAGTAATCCTTATTTGGCCATATAAATTTTATAAGAAGGTTCAACCCATACTTTGTAGATATTTTCAGGCCAATGATACTTACACTAAAGAAGGATCAACTATTTAGGTGGAAAAAATAATGGAAGAAGGCCTTTTAAGAAATAAAAAAACTATTGTAAAAGCTCCATTATTATGGTCTTGCTTACATAGAAGGAGGATAATAAGAATGAATTTTCAATTTCTCTCTTCAACCAAAATGTATAGGAACATGAAAAAGTCCAACTTTGTTAAAAATCAAGGGTATGCCTTAGTTAGATGCCTAAATAATTTCAAGCACCTGATTTCGAATAACAATATTACTAGCTACGTCATTCACTTTAGTGTCAAAGAATATCTAATGGATGGTGAGATCAATGAGAAAAGGGATAGATGGATTACCAAGATACTAGAATATGACATTGAAATTAAGCCCACAAAGTTGGTAAGAGGAAGATCACTCTACCAAATATTGAATGAATATATTATAAGGAAGAAGTTGATATGGACAGATGCATGATCAATGAATAGGGAGAGGTGCTAGATTGGATGGATCAAAGAATTGAATATATACAAATAATCAATCATTCCCATGACTTAGATAAAGCTTAAAGGGAAGCCATTTTCTTATAGAATGTACATTACATGCTAGTAATGGATATTCTATTCCTAAAGAATTTTGATGGAGTTCTAAAATGCATTAAAAAGGAGAAAACTTCGTCTTTGCTTCAAGAATTCCATCAAGGATTCTTGGGTGGGAACTTATTAGCTCAAACAATGACTAACAAGGTTATTAAAGCTAGTTACTATTGGCTAAGTCTATGTATAGATGCTCATCATTGGATAAGAAGATATGATAATTGTAAGTTCATCACCAAAAGGAAGAAGAATGCACCTTGTTGAGTGATACATCTGCCCAATTGCAAACATACACCAATGGTCAAGATAAAATATCCTCTCTTGAAAGGGATTCTTGATTCCTCCAAGGTTCTGGTAAGGTTGCTCTAACTTGGTCGACTTATAATTTTAGAGTATAGGGAATAAAATAAAGGGAAAATGTTGAAATATTTAGGGACACATGTAACTCTTACAAGGGTGAGTTTTTGATTCATTGTTTAAGCCCAAAGAAACATAAATTTGATTCAATTTTTCAAATAAGCATCAAGGCATAAGCATTTATCATCTCAGATTGCATCAAAGAGTTAAATAAAAGGAAGATTCTAGGCTTGTTGCATTAATATTATTGATCATACATTCATTCATTGCATCATAATCATGATTATTATAGTGTGAAGAAATGTATATTCTTAAATTTAAAAAAATATACCACATAAAATGAGCTTCAGAGATGAAATTCAACTAATCTATTCCTATACTAATCAAATTTCAAAAAATATTAAAAAAAGAAAGGGTTAAAGAAAGAAATAAAACAAGACATTAAATATTGAAGTGTTAAACTGAATCTGTTGAAGCAACAATCCTGAATCAACCAACCTTATCTCAATCAACATTTACATAGTTTGAGACTAAGACAATGATATCTTCAAAGGGAAACACAACAAAATATTAGAATAGACTCAAATACAACCACCATCAGCATGCACAAATTACACCAAGAATTCCAGTATCTTGTATTGATAAAAGATATTCAATCATTACATTCTCAGACTGGCTAGCATCATGTGGTTACAAGAGTAATTATCCAATTACAATGACAAGGATGCAAATATCCACTATTTACAAAGAAAAGAAAAAATCTAAAAGACCTAGTGCCAAAAGTGTAACTCGACCACATTTGCAAATGAGGTTTCAATGGCTATTTATAGCCTTACAAATTTTCATATTTTATAGTTGTCTTTGGTTATCTGGCTTTGGATGATGTGCCATTTTATGGTTCTTCTTAGGCTTAATCTAAAATTTCAGCCTTTGATCTCTATAACTACCTTGGAAGCATCTCTCTGAAGATATGTATGTTGAGCTGGTAGGCACCAAGTGATTGAAATTTTGACCAGGTTTAGTGAATGTATAATTCCTTCAACTCTTATTATTTACAGCTAGTTTCTATAATTTGCTCAACTCTCATGGCTTCCAACTGTATGAAGGTGAAATTATGGTTAATCATTGGTTGAGCTTCAATCTGAACCATCCCTTGTTCTTGCAATGATTCTCCATGGTAGATTTCTAACATGATATATTCTCCATAGGTTCTAGAAGATTTTAGATCCTTGATATTTCATATTCTTACTTAGTCGCTTCGTCTTCTATCGCTTGTTTGAGAGGACCTGGCTCTAGGCTATGACTTTTCTCTGTGATGTAGTCATTTTTGCCTACACAAAGGAGAAAATCAAAAGTTAATTCAAATTAAGGATTTGACGATAAAATATATTCAAAAATAATAATTGGTTATTATATTATTGTTATTTTTATTTATTTATTTATTTGATAATTATTATGATTACTACTAATGTTGGTAATTATTAAAATTTATTACTTAATTTTCTAAGGTTTAATCTCTTTAAAAACATTAGATTCAAATTGTTAATATCTCTTTAAATTTTTAATGCCAAAGTATTAAAATTGATATTAAAATTCCATTTTAATATTAATACCAAGGTATCAAAATTAATACTAAGGTTTTCGTGATGATATTCTCATTAATTAAAATATCCAAAAAAATAAAATCTAATTATTTCAATTAATTAAATATTTGCCTAAGGTTTTCATTATTAATTAAAATCCAAGGCTTTAGAGCTAAAATGAAAGGTTTAAAATGGACAGACAAGATTCTATGGTTTTGAGACAATGAAACATAACCCTACGATCAAGAATGCTTAGTCTTGTCTAGGGATCCAAAGTGGGATTTTTCATGGTTGACCAATTGGCCCACAACATTGAAACATTATCTCGTAGTCACAATGTGATTTCATTGGGAAGAAAGCTTGACAAGTTAGATCGTGACATTGAGACATTATCTCACAACCATGATGTGAGTTCATCGGGGAGCGAGCTTGAAAAGTTAGACCACGACATTGAGACGCTCCAAGATGGGGTTTAATTTTGCTTTAGGTATTTTCAATTCTTGTTTACTAGAGGGTAGAGCGTCCCAAGCCATGATGGCTTGTGAGACTTAGGTGTATTTATTGATGATTAAGAAAAATTGAATTTGAAGGATGATTATGCAAAGGTGAATTTTTGTGGAAATCCAAATGATGATTATAAATCGAATTTAATATTTCATGGAAATCTGAAGGTGTAATTTGTTTTTAGGGTTCTACAAAGCAAATATAATATTTTACAAAAATTTAAATGACACTAAGGCAAACATAAAACTATCATAAAATTTGAATGATTTTAAAGTAGATTTAAATTTCACGAAAATATGTATGAGTATAAAACAAGATTGAATATTGCGGAATCCAAATAATTAAGCAAAATATAATTTCACAAAAAAATCTATGATCACTTATTATTTGCTTTTATTATATTGGGATTCCTTCGATCATGATGGCACTTCACCCTAGGTACATTCAACTTTCTTTGACCATGATGTAGAGATATTGTTGCATAGTTGCAACACATTTTTATTTTAGTGTTGTCCAACCATTATTAACTATGAAGTAGAGACATTGTCAGGTCATCGCAATGCATTTTCATTTTAGAATTGTTTGGCCGTTATTAACCGCGACATAGAGACGTTGTCACAAGGTTGCAATGCATTTTAATTTTAGGGTCATGCGATTATTGTTGACCATGGCATAGAGACATTATCATAAGATTTTCATGCATTTTTGCTTCAGGTAGATTCTACCTTTGTTGACCGCGATATAGATACATCATCGCATGATTGTTATGCTCATTATTTTCCATAGTGTAAAAAATAGGTAAAAATCCAAAGTGCTCATAAATTTATAAAAATTTTCATACTTCTAAAATGATCAAATGGGTATCCAAAAAATCTAAAATAATTGAAAAAATTATTGTGAATCAAAATATATAGCCATTTTACGTTCATGGACTATTAGAGAGAAATTAATGTGGCTGAATGGTATTTTCATCAAAAAATATTGAAGTATTAATTATGTGCATAAAATGTTGGTACCATTGCAAAGATAAGTTTAATATATTTCCATCAAGATTTGAATCACATCAATCAGAGTTTCCTAGTGAAATTTATGGTCATTTTAGGTTTGCATCTATCAAAAATGGTGAAAACCCTAAAAACAACTTCAAAAATAGAATTTTCCAAACTTTGAAGAATAATTAAAATCTAATCCTTTGTAAAATATTCAATACCAGCAAGTCAAAGATATTATTTAATGTAATCAAATGTAACACATGGGTGCAAGCAAAATTTTAAAATTGGTGTAACAAATTAAAAAGAAAACAAATCTCAAGTGGGTCCCTAATTGGGGTGAGTTGTGCAATGGCCACAACAAACTTATGCCCCTAAAGCCCATAGAAACAAATGAACCATTCTTCCAATGGATATTGAACTTCATTTAAAATATCAACCCACCATTAAGTGAGGGTCACATATGGATCCACACTACTATAGACTATTTCACTAGGTGGGTTAAGATAGTTCCACTTAAAGAGGCCACCAAACAAGTAATCATAAAATTTTTGGAAGACATCATTAACAAGTTTGGCATACCCAAAAAATAATTAATGATAATTCCAAGGCATTCACAGACTCCAAGATTACTCAATTTACCTTTCAACATGGAATTTATCTAAAGGCATCTTCAAATTACTACCCATAGGGTAATGGTTTGGCATAATCCACAAACAAAAACTTGTTATGGATCTTGAAAAGTATTGTCCCAAAGAATAAATAAAAATGGCATCTTCGCCTTAAAATATCCTTTTGGAAAAATTCCATCACTCCAAAGAAATATTTAGGATGTTATCTTTATATTTTGGTATATGGCAAGGAGGCTAAGCTACCTATATCTATAAAGCTATCTAGACTTTAGTTGTTGCATAAAATAGAACATTAGGAGAATGATACCATGAATGTAAGGATGGGAGAACTCCTCAAGCTCGAAGAGCTATGAAAAGAGACTAAAGAGAAATTTCGAAGACACAAAGGAGTGGTAAAATATGGTTTGATAAGATATCCACCCCTCAAAGCTTTAATATTGGTGATATGGTACTTTAATAGGATGAAGACAAGAGCAAACCGGGTCATTGCACAAAGTTTAATGTAATCTGGAGTGGCCCATTTATCATAATTTTTTACAAAGATAAAAATTTCTTTGATATTATTATAATGGATGGTGACACTCTTCCAATCACAGTCAATGTAATTTATTTAATTTGTTTAAGCTCTCTATGTTTAAAAAATATATATATAATATATTATGATTTTTCTCTGGTCAAGTCTAAACTTTTAGGATTTGCAAGAGTCACTAAATCATGGAGGACTCAAGAAAACTAAAAGTGCATCACAAGTTTTATGTGCTCTTAGATGCTTCACCATCCTTCATATCCCTACAACCCACAACAAAAAATTTTGCAACAAGTTGGGAGGGTGGTGGACCATTCAATTGCAAAATCAATGACCCACATCATTTTAAAATGTTCCTACAAAGATTTCAAATTTTTTGTGGTTCACACGATTGAAGATCAATGGCCATTCCACTTTGGAGCTAAAAGTGCAATAATAGAGCAAACCTTTATATAATGTTCGATCTTAATAATTTAAGAACCATATTGTTTTTTTTTTTAAATAACAAAGGTTGTTCACCAAAATGTTTGCTGATTTTTGGATCTCAACCATCAATGGTTAACGCTATTTCTAGATACTTTTAAAAATTAGAAAGTTATAAGTTTTTGAATCACTTAATTCCCTAGATCAATAGTGCATGTTACTTTATGAAACTCCAAGGTGATAAAGAGAAGCCATGTTAGCCATTGACAACAAATTAGTTGAATTTTTGTATAATCTTGAAATTTGTCAAAACAATTATTGAGGACTAGATCTAGTCCCTATGCTTTGGGTATCGAGACCTCCCATGGATGTGGTTTTCTTTATATGTGTCCAATTATTATGCCTCATATAGGGCACTAGTCCTATAAATTTTAGGGAGCATGGGATACAACTATTATAGATGATCTTCAAGGTTTTTTACCAAGGTAAACTCTTTGTCTGGATGCAATATTTAGCTCTCTTTATCCTAATCTATCCTAACTTACTGGGTTCTTGTCATGGAAATGGGAAAAGAGATAAAATAGTAAAATAAAGCCTAACTAGCCTAACTAGCCTAATCTATGGGTGGTGATGTTCCAAAGATTACAATTTCCATTCTACACTTGAATGGGATTAGTGAACACATGAATCATACATGACAACAAAATTGAATATGGTCTCACTTAACTGTAAATCAAAATATTTCCTATGAATGCTACGACATAAATACTAGAGTAGTGATAGCCCTCCATAGAAAGATGCATGAATGCTTAGACCAGGACATAAATACTAGAGTAGTCATAATTCTTTGCATTCATGTTAAAATCACATTACATTCATACATAATTGAAAGAGGCTCAATGGCCTGTACATGGCACTAACCCAAGGCTCAATTTTAGAGTAAAATACAAAATGGAAAGAGGAGGAAAAAATTCTCAAGGTTAAACACTAAACATGAAAACAATTCAACCTTATTTACAATGAAGAATGAACTAATATTTATATATAAAATTATGGAGAACATTTTCCTCTCAAAAATTTAAAATTCCCTTTCAAAAACTCTTGCTCAGCTGCAACTAATGTTGTTATTTTTATGGTAATTTCTCATTAACCTTTATGTTGGTTTTTTTAATGTGTCGACAGCCCACTGATAGTGTAAGCTTGATCAAAATATGGGTGCCAACTCTCCCTTTACCCTTTGCCAAGAATTCTAGTCTTTTGTGCTTAGTTCAGTTAGCGTGTGTTACTTTTAACTTTTTATCTACTTCATCTGGTGCCCCTATTATTTAGCCTATGATTAGCAAATTTTTAAGTTGTGTTGGTGTACCCAAGTAATTTTTCTTTTTAGTTGCACACATTGTCACTTTGGGTTGTCATCATAACGTTGATTTTGTCCCCTTTGCTATCAACTCTAATAAAAAAACTTATTTTTCTATCCTATGCACTTATCTATGTTTTCTTTTAAATTTGAATTAGCTTGCTCCCCAACAAAGCCCTCTTTCAAAAGTGACTAAAGTACCTTACTCCTCCAAAGTGCAGTGAGAACTCACTACAATAACGTTGATCCAAGTTGATGTATACTATCTAATTTAGGGTAACATGGTTTGACAAGAAGTGTTAAGGATAAAGGTTTCCTAGATAAGTGCATGTTGTTTGATTAATCCAATCAATGAATAGTATTTAAATATAATATAGTTCCTCATAACAACTCTAGCCTCGATTTGCTAGTAAGAAAACTTCACAAGCCACTCAACAACAAAAATAAAGTAGTTGATTTTTTCTTCAAACATTCATGTAAAGTGTATTTAATGCCCTCATGTATAAATCGGTGCCTCGAATGTAGTGATGGTTTCCATGTTGGCCTTGAATAAAAGATAAGCGATGGTTCATGAGGTGGATTCAATGATGAAAAAAGAATAATTTAGGCTCAAAATATGTGAAAATATGTTAAAGGTAACTTTGTATGGTTGGATAATACACTTCGAATTAATCATGTAAGGTGGTAGACAATTACCTCCCAACCTAATGAAACTATGAGTCATAAATGCATGAAACATGAATCAAAGTGGGGACGTGTGAAGTATGAAGGAAATATTTTATAAAGACTCCCCCATCCTGCTTCTTCCTTATTCAATCTTAGAGCAATCAAAGTGTATTTAGAGCATGACAAAAGAATCAAAGAGCAAAGTTTCAAAGTAATACTAAATAAAATAAGCATAGAAGAATTTTAAACAAGCACTAGTAAAGCATGGAGAAGAAGAGAACTTCCATATGTACAACATCATCCATAACAAGTAGTTCATACACAAACGTAATCCCTTCTTCCATAGGCCTAGAGGTACCAACTTATACCTTCAATATTGAGATATTGAAGGACCTGACCCTAAAATTATTAGAGCCCAAAATTTTGAAGAGAACAAAGAAATTAAGGGAGGTCACATGGAAGAGGTTTAAATCCACTTAGCCCACAAGCTTTAGATCTAGAATATAGAGTAGTCTCCTATAATAATATTTAATTTCGAACGTACACAACTATTTCAAGCTAGTATATGCATGTGCAACATTCTATGACTCTAGTACCTGATAAATAAAATCTAACGATAGGAGCTTTAGGATGGGCATCTCCCCATGTATCATTTGGTAGATGTTGCCCCTATCGACTAGAAAGCAAAATGTTACTTTAGATGAAGTAGCTCAAATATTTGGTGAATTTTTAAATAAAGAGAAGGTCAACTTCCTATGTGTCGAGTGCAAGGACCTAAACCCAAACGAGTCTTTACCAGCATTTCCTTTAGGGCATAATATGTTTGATAAGAGTACAAGGGATGCTCTAAGTATGGTCACTTTTATGTTTGGCCTAGAAAGTGACAATACTATGGTCTCTACCCAATTGAAAATTATTTACACAATGAAGTAGAAACCCAAGAATGAGTCGATGGTATTTGACTTCAATGAAATAATTGTTGATCAAATTTATAAGGGGTTGCACCAATTTTTAGCCACCCAAATGTTTAGATACTCTTCATTTTTAGTGAATTTAATTTTACTCTAGAACCCTATATAATACCTAGATCTAAATCCATAATAGGTAGATGATGAGGTCTAAGATATGTTTGTATCTCTCTAGATAGAGGTCTTGAACACAAATTTATTTTACTATTCTTTTGTTGAGAACATTTTTGCTCAGGTTATTACATTATTAAATGGGCATCATCTTGAACACATCTCAAAGTCTTGTCATTTGTACTTGCAATAAGTGCAACATGGAGATTAGTTTTTTATGGAAGATGTCATAATTATTAGGTTGCATGGTTTTATTTTATCTTTATACCTCCTCCCAAATTCATTTTAAATAGAATATTTATGTTAGAGATATTTAGGAAATTGGACTTAATTGACAATAAATTTATAAGTGAGAAATCAAATACATCCTTTTACAAGCCTGCTGCCAGCATAGGTGAGATGACTCTAATGAGGATAAAATTTTCTTTTCTTATAGACAACAAGATAAAGGAGCTAGGGATAAAGGGAGGGTAACTAGAATTATGACCACAAGGAGAGGTTTTCCAAATGGTTGACAAGAATTAAGGGATAAAAATTCATACATGAGCCCAAGACCAATGTGATGGCTCTGAATAACCCAATGGAATAAATTGGCACATGATCCTTGAACATGATTAAACTCCAAGAAGAAGGATATTTTGAAAAATGGCATTAGAAAGAGCCCAAAATCAACACACGGTGGAGATTGATGATATAATAATACAATTCAATGACTTACTTATAGATTCAGATTTTAATAAATGGTACAATGAAGAGCATCCATATACCAATATTTTAGGATCAAAGTAATGGAATGAAGAGGAAATAAGTGTTAAAACATTTGAAAAGATCAAAAATGAAAAAAATGTGGTCAATAAGTATGTGTAGTTTGAAGAAACTCCATAAAAGGTTCTAGAAGAGGCCCAGTCATTATTTCTCCTCAAATACTTTCAATTCCACCATTACCAAAGCAAGAAGCACCCTGATGAGAAAATATATTTCAATAAGTTCAACAAAGGTAGAAGTGGAAGGAAGACTCAACAACCAGTATTGCAAGATTAAATAAAATAAATGATGTCCCAAGGACTAAGCCGATGACCATAAAAGCTCCTCTACCTATCCCTTCCTCTACCCATGTTGCTAGTCAGAAGCCTCCAAACTCCTAAATTATTTTAACCCCATTGGACCAAATACCAAACATTACAACCATATTGGATGATACTCCTCCCACTATTCCTACAACCTCCTCTATTCTAGAGATATTTTCATTAATTTATCCTTCCTTTATTACCTTGCTCTCATATGCTTTGGCCACTCCAACTCCTCTTACCTCAATGCCTCTATTTTTTAGACCATTATCCATATTTCAAGATCTAAAAAGGCAACAAGAATGATCACAAGTGTCTATGCTAGCTTTGATCATGTTGTACAATATCAAATTATTCAACAACAAATGACACTTTACAATAAAAATGGACCAATCTAGATCAATAGCTATCCACAACAAGAATATTCACACATTTTGGTTCTTAGAATAAAGCATTATTCTTCACTTAAAAATCCCAACTGGTGTCAAATCCTAAGTGAGAAATGATAAAGCAAGATTATCAAATGGTTATAAAGAGGTTTGATCTCAAAAATACTCAAGCTGAAGATAGGGTGAAATTCAAGGAATAGTCCACAACGGTTGTTTCTTATGATTACATGTTGGTAAATAGAAAGTTATTCAATCATGAGATAAAGTTGGAAATATTAAGAATAAAAGGCTAAATCACTACAAGACCAAATAGACCATCTTTCTAAGTGCTTGGTAACACAACCTTTAGCATCTCTCTTGGAAGCTAAGAAGGGAAAGATCAAGAGCCTCATAGATAAATTTTTTGATCAATAAGATCATCTTAGCCAAGAGAGGAATAGTTTTAGAGATAATTAGATGATCTAAGGTAAAAAAATCCAAATATAGAACAATGACACTGGGTTAAAATCCTTATAAAGGATATTTATGATGCTTACTGGGATGAAATTGCCAACAGTATGACAATGCTCTCACAAGTGTTTAAATTTATTGATCAAGATATTATGCAAAGCTATCAAGTGATCCAAGAGGTTGAACAAAGCCTCACTAAAGCCTATATAAATTTGGCTAAGTTATGACCATATTGTGTGAAATTGACCACCACATCAAACTTTGAATTGATGATTTTCAAATTTCAAGATAGGAAGGTAGAAAAACAAAAGTTGAATGCTTTTATTTAAAAGGGGTAGATCACATAGCAATGCAAATTCCAAGTAGCTATTTTGACTATGAAAAAAACAAATCTCATGAGAGACATTGACTCATTTCTAAAAAAATGTCTTTCCTCTCCTTGGCATGTAGATGGTAAGTTCTTTTCAAAGCAAGAATATATAGTTTCTCAAGCAACACAATGAGGATATTACCCCTTTTGCAGCATGGCCAAACCCTCCCATGATGAATGATTTTTCTTGGGTGATTGGGACACTAATGGAGCTAAATATTCAGAAGCATAAGTTCATTAATTGTACAACTTTATTACAAAAACCAATTCAAGCTCTAGATGGCCTAGAGGCAATTTAAAAAAATTGAGTTACCTTTAGAAGAAGAGTGGAGGGAGATTAAGCATACATTGAATAAGTTATCCAACCAATAATTCATCTGCATTCTTTCAATTTATTTTTATTTTTTGACTTCATATCCATGGATAAGGCAATAATTCTAAGTTATTTCTTCAACAAGAACTACCCCTATGAGTTGTGCAATGATTTTTACTACACTTAGAAATATGTTGTCGCAAATAAATTTGAAAGGTGGTCCAAGTGGAGGAGAAATAGGGAAAAAGCAAAGAAAAAAGTGTCAAGATAATATAAGATAACTTGAGTATCATCAAATTATTTTAATCAATATATGGTACTACTTCAAAAATATGAAAGGTCAGTTGGTGATCCAAACCTTCCATGGATCATTCGATTACAATGATTGATGGTCTCTGCTCATTCATAAAAAAATTGACCAAAAGTAGAAGGTAAAAGTTTCAATCGACAACCCACTCAATTTTTCAAAATATCCAAAAACAAAGAGTGAAGAAAAGTTTTTTGAATTGTTATATTCAAAATCGACGACCTATAGAATTTCAAGAGATTTTTGAGGGTTGAGGGTGACTAACATTTTTGAAGTTTAGTTCTTCTAAGAGATGTTGATGAAGAGAATATGGGAGAAATACTTTAGATTTTTTGACAAATAATCAATGAATTGTAGAGTTTCATAAAGAGTCAAATGTGAGATGATGAGGAAAAGTTCTATGGGCTGCATTGCTTCAGAAGAATGATGGAAAATGAAGAAGAAACAATGAAATTGTGAGATACATGGTAAATATTCTATAGGACTACAAAAGTGGCCAACGAACAAAAAGCAGTTCAACTTGGAAAATCTGCTAGGTAGAAAAGGTAATAATGACCAACTAGAATTCATAAGTAATCTCCAATCACTTTAAAAGTAGTTGTGATCCATCAAATTAGCAGTTGTTGAAGGACCCAAATCCACCTACCTGCACCACTTGAGATTAAAAATCCAAGGATAATTATTGTTGTACTAAATATAGTAACATGGAAACCACAACAAGAGTAGCCTCTAACTTGACAATATTGGTGAAAAATAACTATCCTCAATCTCCAAGGATCCCTAGGATGGTAGTTGGAAATAACAACAAAAATTGTATATCCAAAGGTCAAAAATATTTAGCATCAATGTTTCCAAATCCATATACCTCGAGAAGATCAATAAGCTAAATCTTCATAGAGCACCATGGAAACATTTGAAGGGAATATTCTCCTTAGTCTTTTATATAAATAGTAGATAGATATGCATTATAATACATTGAATAGTTGCATATTCATGCCTAGTATTTGGTCTTGTGTGTAACTTTCCTTTCATTTTTTTGCATGATTGTAATATATATAAGAAGTTGTGACTACTTACCTTTTTGTTCTGGTTCCTATATATATATATATGTGTGTGTGTGTGTGTGTGTGTGTGTGCATAACATTCATGCTTAGATGAAAATGTGTTTACTTTACATTATTGACAAAATGATGCATGTGTTCATTTAATCTCATTTTTATGCAAAAGAATCTTAGGATCTTTGTGCATCACCCTAATTAGCATAAGATTTTACTTTCTATTATTTTACCTCCTATTGGTTTCCCTTCCCTTTCCCTTTGCGTAAAAAAGTTGATTAGATATTTGAGCATTGAAGTTCACATACAATAAGAAGCTAGTCTTGTAAAAAATCCTTGAGGTCGTCCTTTGAGCCATATCCCATTTATTTATTTATTTAAATATATATTAATAAATATTAATGGGTTTGATTTTTTTAATTTACCTTAAAGCGTAGACAAATGGATGAGGTAATAACACATGGTTAAGAGTCCTTTATTCTATTTGAATTGAAAAATACTTGTTAAACCAAATATAAATGAACTCTAAATGTATTAACAATACCTATAATGCGTGTAAACTTAAAATTTCATATTTTAACAGTGCCACAACAGTGCTAGGGTAACGAAGTAAAAAATATTTTAATAATGTCGTAGCAATGCTAGGGCA
The DNA here is from genome assembly GCA_028583015.1 of Wollemia nobilis. Lineage (NCBI taxonomy): Eukaryota > Viridiplantae > Streptophyta > Pinopsida > Araucariales > Araucariaceae > Wollemia > Wollemia nobilis. Next base: position 14,248,074 of record JAQPPZ010002556.1, read on the forward strand.
GCGAAGTAAAAAAAATTTAATAGTGTCTTAGCAATGTTAGGGAAATAAAGTAAATATATTTTAATAGTACTGTAGCAGTGCTAGGGCAACGAAGGTGAGTGTAGCAATGCTAGGGAAGCAAAGTAAAAATATTTTACAAGTTTCACAATAGCGCTAGAGTAGAAAAATCTAGTGCATAAATGTTAGGACAACGAAGTAAATATTTTAACAGTGTTGTATCAGTGCTAGGGTAGCGAAGTAAAAATATTTTAATAGTATCATAGTAGTGCTAGGGCAGTGAAGGCGAGTGTAGCAGTTCTAGGGCATCAAAGTGAAAATATTTTAACAGTGTTGCAGTAGTGCTAGGGTAGAGAAGCAGTGCAACAATGTTAGGGTAGTGAAGGCAGGTGCAGTAGTGCTAGGGTAGCAAAGCAAAAATATTTTACAAGTGTCGTAGTAGTTATAGGGTAGAGAAGGTGAGTGCAGCAGTGCTAGGGAAACAAAGTAAAAATATTTTAAGAGTATCGTAGCACTGCTAGGGCAACAAAGTAAAAATATTTTAAAAGTGTCACAGCAGTGCTAGGGTAGCAAAGTAAAAATATTCTAACAGTGTCACAGTAGTGCTAGGGAAGCGAAGGTGAGTACAAAAGTGCTAGAGAAGCAAAGTAAAAATATTTTAATAGTGCCACAATAGTGCTAGGATAGTGAAGCAATGCAGTGAAGGCAAGTGCAATAGTACAAGGGCACAAAAGGTATAAATAAAAATTATAAAATATTTTAACAATGTCATAGTAGTGCTAGGGCAGCGAAGGCAAGTGCAGTAGTGTTAGGGAAACAATGGAAGAAAGCATTGATGGTCAGTAGGAATCTGAAAGACCTGGTGGTTGGTAGGAATATGGATGCATTGGATTTCTATAGGGAATTGGAGGATCGAATGGATAGTAGGAAGGTGCGATCCTCAAGGGTTTGGTCTAGAAGGAAAAGAAAAAAGTGTTCTTGATCATAGTGGGGTGTCCTCTAGGGTTCTTTGCTATGGTTAAATCTAAAGTCTTACGACATCATCTCTCAAAACCCCTCTTCTATCTTTCTCCAATGTGTAATAATTTGGTGGTGTTGGATGAACTCTTAGATGTGACTATGGAGGAAGAATCATGGAACCTGGTCGGCAAGTTCCAAGGTAGTAGACTAGATGTTGACTCTATCTAACATTGGGTGTTTCTAAAATGGAATCCACTAAAATTGCTTAATATTATTGCAATATCTAGTGTCTTCTTCCTCATCAAACTTAACTATGAGGAGGATGCAAAGTGCATTTTAGGTGAAGGCCCCTATTTCTTTGTAAAGAGGGGTCTCTTTCTACAAAAATGGGGTTCAAAATTCAACCCCAAGATACAAAAGGTGAACTTGATCCCCCTTTGGGTGCAACTCCCAAATATACCTTTTCATATTTGGCATGAAGATATTTCGTGGGGCATATCTAAAGGTGTTTTTTATGGTGATAAAAAACCACCTTAATAGATCCTCTAACTGCCCTCTTAGGGTCACCCTAAGAGGGTGGTTATAAGCTGCCCTCTTAGGTTACCCTAAGATGATGATTTTAAACTGCCATCTTATAGTGATCTAAGAGGGTGGTTATTAACCACCCTCTTAGGTTTAAGAGGGTGACTTAGGTAATCCTAATAGGGCAGTTTATAACCACCCTCTTAGGGCCTCAATGAAAAAAATTATAAAGAGCATGGGAAAATCCCAAGTTGCATTTCGGTTAAGCATTTTTGTAATGCATGACGAAGGTAGAGCTATCTAGGGCTTTAAGTAGCATTTCGTAGCACACAACGAAGGTAAATCTAGCTAGGAATTTGAGCAGCATTTCAGTTGAGCATTTTGTAGCACACGATGGAGGTAGAGCTAGGGATTTGAGCAGCATTTTAGTTGAGCATTTCGTAGTGCATGATGGGGGTATATCTAGGGATTTGAGCAGCATTTCGATTAAGCATTCCATAGTATGTAATGGAGGTAGAGATAGGGCTTTGAGTAGCATTTTACTGCGTGCAATTGAGGCAGATCTAGGAATTTGAGCAACATTTTCATAGCACATAATGGAGGTAGAGCTAGGGATTTGAGCAACATTTTATAATATGTGACGGAGATAGAGCTAATGCTTTGAGTATTTCAATAGTGCTTCCTTATGTTTTCATTTTAGAGATTCATTTGGTCTTCCTTTGATTTTTAATTTTATTAATACCAATATGAAAACCCATAGTGGCTTCTTATTTCCTGTTATTATTGAAAAGGAGAATTACTATGTATTTGGTACCTTGAATGAATATGGTTATGAGTTTTTTTGTGTCTATCTACTAAAAATTATGACTACAAAAATGTTGTATTTGTATTTTTGGTTGACATGGTGATTTGAAAATTATTCTCTTCTGGAATGTTGAAATCCGAAATGCCCTGGTCAATTGTGTACTGTGTAAGAGTGGGGAATATGTCACCTTTATATATATATATATGGTGTCTGGTAATTGTTTGCATTGCGCATGTTGTACAAAAATTCTATTTTAGAGCTTTGTTTGGTCTTCCTTCAATTTTTAGTTTTATTAATACCAATATGAAAACCCACAATGGCTTCCTTCTATTTTCATTTTAGAGCTTCGTTTGGTCTTCCTTCGATTTTTAGTTTTATTCGCTTCAATATAGAAGGCTATGATATTGCATGGCATGCATTTTTATTTTCAGTGTTTATTTACATGCTATTTTTATGGTAGTCTTCCAGATGAAGAGATGGGTAATATAGGATGCCATGTTGTTTATCTATTGGGCAAACATGGAATTGACAACTGTCATGTTGCTTGAACTTTAATCATCAAAAATTTCACCTAGGATTATAAACATGCCACTCTATCTAATCCTATTTTGGATGAGAAATGTGGCTTGCCCTTCACCTCTTTTGCCTTTCTATTTCCTCATCTCAACTATGTTGGAAACGTTTATTTGGTGTTATGTCTTAGGTCCCTTTGAATTATTTGTTGCTATCTTCTCATAGTCGAACTTATATAGGTCTATGCTAGTTGATATGTCCTCTTGACCAACATAAGACAAGGATATAATTTAGGGGTATATCCCTTGAAAGTTCATTTCACTTTCATAAAATATTTTACAAGTTAAAAGTTAGTGATTTCTTGAATCAACTTTTAATTAATCTAATGATTCAGTGGGTTATTTTGAAGAGTCTGCAGAATTTGATTTTCAAATTGAAATGATAAGATAATTTGCTTACTTTGCAGGTGTCATAGTATTGAGAATTGCTATATCACATAGTAGATACAGTAAGTGGAAAATTAAATATCTCCCTTAAAATAACTAAATAGTTTTAAATATTAGTAGATTAACAAGTCAAGAAAAATAATTGGCAAATTAAACTTCTTTAAGATAATTAAATATAAGGTAAATATATAGGAATTTTGAACATTAATACAAAATTAAATCTTCAAATTAAATAAAGTATTATCTCCAACATGTTATTGTGAGTCAGATGTCATATATATTGACATAGATTTATACAATGATTTGTATATTAAATCATTGAAGTGATACAATGATTTTGAAGAGTCTGCAGAATTTGATGTTCAAATTGAAGTGATAAGATAATTTGCTTACTTTGCAAGTGTCATAGTATTGAGGATTATTAGATCACATAGTAGATACAGTAAGCTATTTTATCCAGAATACATAGATTTGTTTCATAGGTACAGTAAGTTATTTTATCCAAAATACAATAATTGGTAGAATACATAGATTTATCCAGTAGGCTATTTTGAAGAGTCTACAAAATTTGATGTTCAAATTGAAGTGATAAGATAATTTGCTTACTTTATAGGTGTCATAGTATTGAGGATTATTAGATCACATAGTATATACCGTAAGCTATTTTATCCATAATACAATAATTGGCAGAATACATAGATTTATCCAGTAGGCTATTTTGAAGAGTCTACAAAATTTGATGTTCAAATTGAAGTGATAAGATAATTTGCTTACTTTGCAGGTGTCATAGTATTGAGGATTATTAGATCACATAGTAGATATAGTAAGTGGAAAATTAAATATCTCCCTTAAAATAACTAAATAGTTTTGAAGATTAGTAGATTAACAAGTCAAGAACAATAATTGGTAAATTAAACTTCTTTAAGATAATTAAATATAAGGTAAATATATAGGGATTCTTAATATTAATACAAAAGTGAATCTTCAACTTAAATAAAGTGTTATCTCCAACATGTTATTGTGAGTCAGATGTCATATATATTGACATAGATTTATACAATGATTTGTATATTAAAGGGCTGTAAGAACCACTCTTTAATTTAAAGATTATTTATTCATAACAAGACATTGAACTACCCCTAGGAGTGTTCTACTTTGTGGTTTAAACGATTCAAAGCCACATTAGGTTTAGTTGGCACAACAGTATGTTGGATGCCTTCAAGCAACTCTGTTTGAAATGCATATTTTTTACAAAGTTTGTGATACATAGATGACTTTAACATAGTTATCTTAAGATACATGGTGCTCAAAATGATGAGCTTCATGGCAAGCTCTTAACACATTTAAACAAAGGAATACATGATCATTTACTTCTAAATTTGAGATTTTGTTACAAATAACTCTGATATGGAGAGTACATTTCAAGTTTATATTGTAGGTTGACGTTGTAAATATATATGAATCTCCATGGTTTCTTTCTTATCTTAAGATACATGGTGCTTGAAATGGTGAGCTTTATGGTCTGATTCAAAGCCAATCAAACCACCATTTCATTGAATATTTTTTGTATCCACTTGAAGCTCAATACTTTACTTATTACATATCTCACAGGAATAATTTACTCATAAATAGAAATTGTACAACTTCAGTGCAACATGTGTGAAGAATTTTACATTATGATTCTTAAATTTTAAGTGGTATTATGGGTTGGCAAACTAATCAGAACCCATTCTTGACAAGCACTCCAAGTATTGAAATTACTTCTACAGAATTTTAAACTTCATGAATGTACTATATAGTTATAAGTTGCATAAGAAAATCCACTTACCTTGTGTAGGATGTGCTTGGGTAATGAAGTAAGGAAAAAATGGTGCACCTAAATATGGATAAAAAATTTCATCTATATCCTATTGCTCAAGAATACCCAAACGGAAGCATGCAAGTAATATGGAAAGATAGAAAATAACAAGAAATGAAGCAAATTGATTTATTATTAATTAAGTGGATCAAATCTAGGTTACAAAGATGTCCCCTTGAGGTCTCAAATTATTGATACAATTGTTACAATTTTGGGGTGCCCCAAGGATCGAAATCCTTCAAGAGAATCTGGTGCACATCTAGTGTATTTCCGCATACCCACACTCAAAGTGGACTGGCCAATATTTGTTTCTACTTATATTACTGATACTTATGTCCTATTCTACTTCCCAATGTGCTATATAACCTGCACCTACACACAAGGAAACAAGAAATGTCAAATAGCAAGTGCGTATGATCTAAAACATGCAATCCCCATAGGCAAGAAATGAGCATATGTAGCGTGCCTATACCAAATCAACTCCAAAACACATGAAATTTCATATTTAAGTAAAATAAGATTTTTTGGGAAGATATCACCCAAAATTGCACTAAAATTGCATCCGTTTGTGAGGCGTAATTGCAGTGTGCTTCTCAAATCTAAAAAACCCAAACCAAGCAATTTCTACCCCTAAACATATCCAAAACACATGAAAATTGGAAAGAATGCATAAAATAACATTTTAAGACAACCCATATGGTCAGATTTTAGAAATCGGGCTCATATCCCGATGCAATCTCCAATGGGTCCTGCAAGCCTACAAAAACTTCAAAATGCAATATCTCAGCCAATACAACTCAAAAATGCATGAAATTTGAACTGCAGCATCATATGATAGTCTAGAATATTATTATTTTAAAAAAGTAAGAAAATTATTAACATATTTGTATTAATTATAGGGGGAATTAATTAAACTATCACAGATTAGGGGGCGCTCGGGGGTGGGATGCCCACCACTTCTACACACTTTTTGCCACCAATTCCACTGGGGAATGGTCCAAAAATCTATAGGGGTATTTTTATCAAATTTGAGGTGAAAAATCACTCGATTGATAGGGTTTTGTAAACAAATTGTGCCTCTTTGAATCACCCGATAACCTCCTTCGCTAAGAAGAGATTTCGAGGGAAAGAGGGCACAATAAGGTGAGGGGAAATCTTGGCAACACTCCATTGCATAAATCTAAACTCCTCTCTCTCTTTTGGGTGGAAATTGGATCCACTTTATAGCCCAAGGGGGCTCATGGGTCAAAAGGCATGCAAGGGCATGCATGGCAAGAGGCGCCATTTGGCCACTAGGGTGGCATGCATTGGAGGGGGAAGAGAATCTCCCAATTTGGCCTCCTTTATGAAGCATGTCATAGGGATGTTGTGTGCTCTAACTTGCATGCTTGGATAGGCAGGGCAAATGGTAGTTTATGGGCACCATTTGTGCAGATTTGACTTTTTAGGGGTCAAACTTGCTATTCGCCCCCACCCTAGGATGAATGATGCTATTCACCCCAGGGTGGGATGAATAGGATATGTATTCATCCCAGGGTGGGACGGCCTTGAATAAGGAGCCAAAAGGTCCCAAAAATGGGCTAGAACCTTCCAAAACCTTGCATAGAGTGGCTAGAACCATTGTATACCTTCTGAGGGCTGCCCTAGGGGCTTTGGGATGTCAATTTAGCCATTGCTTATGGTAGCATAATCAGATTGACATGATTTTAGCATCTACAGATGACCCATTTTGAGATGTGTTGTGTGTATCATAGCAATGAGCAAAAATAGATAACTAAAGCATTCAATGATTAGGGTTGTTCAGTAACCTAACCAACTTTAGATGCCCCAATCATGGAAAGAGCATGCGTTCTTGAATCCTTGCTTCTGATGAGCTAAGGAACTTGCCTCAATTATAACCATTCTAGTGAGGTTAACTTAATCTTGGAAATTTGTCAGTCATAAAGATGATTCTATAATGCCAAGCATTTTAATTTGATATTTTGTGCTTGTTTGCTGCCCCAAGCAGGGGCGTGATTGTCTTTGTCAATGATTCTTTGAACGAACGTAATTTGCATGATTGAGTGTGTGCTTGTTGATTTGGACTGAGTATGACTACCCCCTCAAGTGATGAGTCAATGAGGGAATGACCAATGAGAAAAGCAATGAGTCGCTTGACCTAGATGACTTTTGTTAAGGTTACCTTCAGTTGTACCCATTGAAAAATGGAGCAGTTTTGAAAGGAATTTGATGATGTTATTGATGTTTCATGGAAGAAAAGAGTTGAAAACCTCATTCCCATGGGGTGGTCCAGCCATAATGGCCTTCTTAGGGATTGAAGTAGTAACTTTTTAATGCATCCATGAGGAATTTGGGTTCCATATTGATCCTGAATGAATTCCATCATATTTGACTTGTTTTTGGTGGGTTTTGGACCCTTTTCTTTGGTGCTTTTTGGAGAGGAAAGGAATGAAAAACCTCATTCCCATGGAGTGGTCCAGCTATACTAGCCTTATTAGGGAATGAAGTAGTGTCCTTTCATGACCCCTAAATATATTTATTTCACTTTCTGATGTAGGTGAAAGCTTTACCAACATTGAGTTGTTTTGGGGGGTTTTGAACCATTTTTGGTGCATTTTAAGTTGTTTTGATGCAAAAAAATTGTGGCCATCCTAGGGTGGTATTAATGCAAATTTGGTATTCATACCATGATGGAATTAATTTTCAAGAGTTCACTAACCCTACCCTGGGATGAATGCAGCCTCTACAAGCCTATATAAACCCAAAATGTGAGTTTTGGGCTCATTTGTGCATGTTTTCTTTGGCAGTTTGAGAGGTGAGGAGGAGGAGAGTGATTTGATGTAGTGGAGTACTATCAAACTCAACCCAAAATCACCATGAGATAGCAAGTAGAGGCATCCAATAGAGGAGTCGATGCTAGGCGGGTATGTACTGACTCTATTACTACATTATTCTTGCTTTAGAAGTGTAATTATTTTTTATTTTTGCTTTTATTTGATTTGTTGCTTTTTAGGTATATCACACTAAATAATAGGTAATTAAACCCAATTTAGATGGAATACACCGTATTTTATGTTTTATGTATTATTGTGCAATTTGAGTGCTATTTTTAGATCAGTTTTTGCATTGATTTTGTTGTTTTTGGGTGGCCTAAAAGGCCATTTTAGAGCATGGTGATTTTATTGATGTATTTACTGTTACCAAGTGGTGAAGAGTCAGTATCAAAAACCTAAGATCTTTGATACCACTAGATATTCCTTGATAGAGGATTATTAGAAATGGATTGATGTCATTGGCCTCAAGCAGGTGACACGATTGGATCTTGTGATAGGAGACCATGCCTATTTTACCACCCTTATTGACTTATGGGACCCATACAACAAACACCTTCCACCTACCAAAATGGGAGATGACGGTGATGCTTGAGGACATCTACCAAATTTTGCAAATTTTGATAGAGAGGTGACCGATTCACACTACACATCATGATATGAGAGGTGCAGTGCTAGAGAGGTGCTTTGGCGAGGATGTGGATGTGGCAGAGCTGGACTGCTATGAGTGGAGGGATACTAGTGGGATTTTGGTATGAGGCTAAGGTATTGAAGGTGAGGCATGCACTATTGATGACCCTCATCTCCAATATGCTATTGCCTGACTCCTCAGGAGCCAAGTTCCCATGGAACCTGTTAGAGATGGTATTTGCATTGGTTGGGTGTACTATGGAGGATCCATTAGTGATGGCATGGGGGACTACACTATTGGCACAACTCTATGATGAGTTGTACGAGATCCACTATCATAAGAAAAAGGTTGTAGGATGTAGCTTTTTGCTATAGTTATGGGGATGGAAGCACATAGATGTGGAGCGACCGCATGGACTACCATGGATGACCCGGGCACAACTAGTAGATAAGAAGATAGGATATAGGATCCTATGGTAGAGGGCTCAAGAGAGAGGATAGAGTCATTAATTTATAGATGATGTGGATCACTACATGGATACCTTCTCATGACTCATGATAGGGTAGGTACTATGGCAACCATACAAAGACTGTCCAACTTGGTCAAGCACTGGAGAGTGGCTCTATAGAGTGAGGCGAGGTAGGTGTCTGATTACAAGGCATGGGATAGAGTGGGAGTACTTCACTTTTGCTCATGTTTTGTGATATTTTGGGCTACATTAGGGACTACCCAATGAGCCAATGGTGTATCGACATCATGAGGATGAGAGGACATTGAGCTGGCTGATAGTGGATGCAGTGGGAGAGGAGGTGGATCCTATAGTAGATATTCTTGATGTGGATGATGCTAGGACTACACAAGAGTACAACTCATGTTGGGTGATGCACCAGTGGTGGAGTGAAGGAGCCCTAGGGGGTGATGCAATTAGGGCAATGGAGAAGGTTCAGTAGGATGCTCCTGATGAGGACCAGGTAGATGGGTGAGGGGTTTGTGCCTCACTACAAGGTAGATGAGTAGGTAGACCTCATAGAATTGGGAGATTAGGGTGACTATGGATATGGGGATAAAGAGGATCATCAAAAGTAGGAGGGTGCATAGGATAATCCATACACAGAGCTATAGGCTGAGCTAGTTAGGGTTAGGTAGGAGAGAGATCTCCTTCAAGCACAGGTATAGGAGGATCAAGTAGAGATAGTAGCTCTATGGGCATGATGGAGATCACAGAGGTCAAGGCAGGAGGGATCCAAAAGTAGGGAGGTGGATAGGCTATGAGTGGAGGTGTTATGACTCTAGTCCATAGTGGAGACTTACTAGGCACGAGGTCAATGGAGGTAGGCTTATACGAATGAGATAGAGACTGAGGTAGTGCACCTTGGAGGGCATCTACATGGATGATGCAAGTGCTAGTGGATCACGACATACTCAAAATAGCGATATAGGATAGTCTTCCTCTAGGATGGAGGCATCTAGGTCTAGGGAGAGGGTTGATAGGGCTAGTGGTAGTAGGCATGGGGTATCACAATGAGACTCAAACTACAAGTGGTAGTGTGAGTCGTAGCATCGATCCTGCATGACCATGGTGGTTGAGGCTCTTGGGACTCTTTTTGGATTTTGGATTTTGGTACTTATGAGGTCTGAGGACCCACTTTATTGTAGCCTATGAGCATTTTAAGAACTATGATGTATATTTTTACCCCATATATATACATATGATATTTTTGTTATGGTCATCATGTGTCTCCTTTATTGCTTTATGAGATGTATGCAATGTATGTATTTGATTTATGATGATATGATAGATGTTTATTATGGATGCATATGGATGCTTTTGTGACATGATGTGATTTTGATGGATGCTTATCATGTATGCATATGTTGTAATATGATTTGATTTGATGCTATCTATATGCGTGGATGCATAATGAGATAGATGAATTGATTGATTTACTATGATGAAATGTGACTAATGATTTGACACACTATGTTAGCACCATAGACTGTATAAAATTCATCAATTCTTTTTGTATTGTTTTTGTGTGATGGATATATGGAAATGTACTATTGCAATGTGATAAAATGGAATGAATGAAAATAGTTGTTATAGAATGTAGATGAGGTTTTCATGAGACTCAAACACTCTAGCTAACTAATCAAAAGTTGTATACTAACCATGCAAGACTTTTTGACAAGGTATGAATCTGCTAGGATGACCAAGATACTCAATATCCCTATGTGTGCAAGTGAGTTCATTTTTGTGAGATGCATAAGGATACCACCATTGCCAGATAGGCTATCCACCAAACCTATAATGAGGATCACCCTATGAATGTCATGATCCTAGGTTTTGTACTTAGTTGGATTAGACCACTAGGTAGTATAGGCTACCAAAAGCTAGCTCATCCTAAATCAAACATTGGTTTGTACAAAAGCAAGATGCTAATGTGAGAGACATATCATCATGCGTAAGGATACCACCATTTCTAGGTAGGCTCTCCACCAAACCTGTAATGAGGATCACCTTATGGCTTTTCAAATGCTAAGAATTCCAAGGATTCAAGTTCAAACTCCCTTCTTTTCTTTTAATTTATTTGGGATACTTGCTCATATGTAGTGATGATAATCACTATTTATTTTGTTATTTTATTTTCTTTGAGCAAGGGATTTGTTTAGTGATGAAAATAATTATTTATTTTGATTTTTTTTCTTTTTGGGATTTGGATTTTGATAGTGGTGAAATCCATTGTTTATTTTGGGGAATTGGGTAGGGAAGAGCTTGTCCTTTTGCCAATTCTCAGCATTCTTAAACCATTCACATAAGGGGATGAGCAGGATAACCTTTTCACTTAAAGTAACCTAGACCAATTTGTAGTTTTCATCTTTCCTTGCACAAAAATTGGATTTATTAATGTGTAAAATGTGTTGGGATTTTGATGTATACAAGGTACAATCAAAGCAAGACTCTACCTTCTAAAAATTAGGATAGCTTTCTACAAAATTTGAAAAGAAAACTAGAGACGACTGAGTGACTGAAAACCCTCAAGACATTCTAGAACAAATGACTATGTGATGGGAAACAGACACTACTATGACCGTGAAGAGGGAAAGAGAAAAAAATGAATATGATAGGTGAAAAATGGATTGATGAGGATAATGACTTTGACATAATTTTTTTTGAATGATGAATAATGTACATTCTTAGTGCTAGACATGTATGAGCAACCCTAGAATGCAAAGTGCAATGATGAGTATGCCTAATGCAAATGATTGTATAATGTGATAAGATGCAATGCAATGTAATATTTTTGTATTTTTGATATTTTGATGATGTTTTTGTATTTTTGATTGATATATATGTACATGTGACCAATGGGCTTATTGGGTGCCATTGGGGCATTTTTGGGATTGACCAAGTGGTTTTGGGAACCCTTGGAGCATTTTTGGGGATTGACCAAGTAGTTTTGGGAACCCTTGGAGCCTTTTGGGGATTGACCAAGTGGTTTTGGGAACCCTTGGAGCCTTTTGGGGATTGACCAAGCGGTTTTGGGAACCCTTGGAGCCTTTTGGGATTTGACCAAGTGGTTTTGGGAACCCTTGGAGCCTTTTGGGGATTGACCAAGCGGTTTGGAAACCCTTGGAGCATTTTGGACATTACCAAAACAGAAAAAGGATAAAGTTTACCTAGTTTTGGGATGAAAGTTGAAACATAGATTACCAAGTGGTTTGGAACCCTGAGCTTTTGGGATTGACCAAGTGGTTATGGGAACCCTTGGAGCATTTTGGGAACCCTTGGAGCCTTTTGGGGATTGACCAAGTGGTTTTGGGAACCCTTGGAGCCTTTTGGGGATTGACCAAGCAGTTTTGGGAACCCTTGGAGCATTTTGGGGATTGACCAAGCGGTTTTGGGAACCCTTGGAGCCTTTTGGGGCTATGGTGCTTTAAGCATGGAAATGCCATAGATGAAGGATATTCAAGGGTTCAGGATCCTCGATTCCTTCAAGGGAGGCTAGGCGGTAAGTTTTGGGTCCTATCTGACTAGTGATGACAAAAGGACCTAACCAATTTTCCGTAAACTTATCCCTTAGATGGGGCGACAAGTTAGAGTTTTGTTGGTTCTCTTTCAGAACGAGGTCACCAACTTGAAAGTCTCTAAGATGGACCTTCATATTGTAAGCTCTCTTAAGTCACTCTTGATAAACGCGTAGGTGCTCGAGAGCATTGACGCATCATTCATCAAGCAACGTAAGTTGGTCTAGATGAGCCTATTGCACGATGTCATCATCGATGAACTCCTGCATGGATATGCATAGCGATGGAATTTCTAGCTCTAGAGGTATGACTGCCTCTGCACCATACACTAGTGAAAATGGGGTTGCCCTAGTGGGCATCCGAATACTAGTGTGATAGGCCCATAGGGCAAGGGGCATTTGCGTGTGCCAATCCTTATGATTCTCTTTAACTATATTTTTGAGAATGGCAATCAATGTTTTATTTGAAGCCTCAGCTTGCCCATTTGCCTATGGATAGTAGGGTGTCAAAAAGTTGTGCTGAATATTGTACTTCTTTGTCAAAGCATGCACATATTTATTTTTGAATGACATCCCATTATCCGAGATAATTTTGGATGGAATACCAAAATGACAAATGATATGATGCAATATGAACTTCGTGATGCGGGATCCTATCGTAGTGGTAAGGGGAATTGCTTCCACCCATTTTGTAAAGTACTCGGTAGCCGTAATGATGAATGTGTGACGGCCCAAGGATGCGGGGGAGATTTTCCCGATTAAATCAAACCCCCATTATGAGAATGGCCAAACCGATTGAATCGATTGCAAGGCCTGAGAAGGTACGTGTGTCAAGTTAGCATGGTGTTGACACTTTACGCACTTCTTGACATAAGTGCAACAATCTCTCTCTAAAGTTGGCCAATAATAGCCCATGCAAAGAATGTGCTTTGCGATGGCCATGCCACTAAAATGGCCACCACATGTACCATCGTGTGCTTGGGTGATTGCCCAAGTCGACTCTTGATGCTCTAAGAAATGAAGGAGGATACCTTCATAGCTTCGATGATACAAAATATCTCCTAACAAGACATACTTTACCGCTTTTTGTTTGAATATCCTTTTGGTGGCATGCGATAACCTAGGTGGGAGACTACCAAGCTTTAGGTAATATCGGATGGGAGTAGACTAGTCTTGATGTACAGAAGCCTCGATGGCGTGAATTGCCTGACCCTTTTGAAATTCATCCCTAGAAAATGTTGATTGGGAAAGAACTTGTAAGAATAGCATTGTACTACTATTAAAAGGGGTTTGGGGGAATAAAGACCCCCAATCAACATGATTCAGGTGATTGTGAATTTGTGAGAACCTATCATGAGATGGTTCAATTTGAATCATGTGAACTTCTGGCATGGCTTCAATGCTCTCACGCTCCATCGTAGATTGCGATAGCATCTTGACTTGAATGGTTGTCATCTCATCCGTAGGGTTCTACAAGATTAGGGACCCCAAGGAGGCCATCGTATTTGCAAAATGATTTGATGAGCGAGGGAGTGCCTTGATATCATACCATTCGAATTTTGCTAGGAGTTTATCCACAAGGGCTTTATAGGCTTGTAAAACTGGAAATTTACATTGAAATATCCCTTTGACCTAGTTTACAATGAGCAAGGAGTCACAAAAAATGTTTAGCTTTGTTATTTTCATGGTGACCATTGCTTGAAGACCTATGAGCAAGGCTTCGTATTCAGCATTGTTATTGGTGCATGGGAAATCAAGTTTAAATGATAGAGGCAATGGAGCCCCTTGAGGTGTGAAAACACAATTCTCATGCCACCCCCTTACTCACATTTGGAGCCATCGAAGAATAGAGTCATATCGACCTAGGACTCAGGCTCATCAGAATAAAGCAATTCTAAGATATGGAAGACTCTATCATCGAGAAGCTCCATGCTAAGAGGCTGATCATCCTGGAGAGGAGCCTCTGCAAGTTGATCGGTGATGACCTGACCTTTGATATATTTTTGTTCGATGAATTCTAGGTCAAACTCCATCAATAACATGATCCATTTCATCGTGCGACTACTATGATAAGTGCGACTCATCATGTATCACAATGGATTCTCTTTCGATACAACATACATGGTATGACTAAGCATGTAATGGCATAGCTTCTTGGTGGAAAAGACCACTGCTAAGCATAGCTTCTCAACGTATGCGTATTTGATTTCATAACTAACCAGGGTGTGGCTAAGATAGTAAGTAGCTTGTTCTTTATGCAATTCATTCTTCTGGGCTAACATGATACCCAATGCAATCTCAGTGGCTGAGATGTATAAGTAGAACAACACTCCTGGTCTAGGTGGTGCCAATACTGGTAGTGAAGCTAAGTATTGTTTTATTGCATCAAAGGCATCTTGACACTCATCATCCCAATGGAATGCAATCCCCTTATGCAAAAATTTATTCATGGGTCAGAATTTATCAGACAATTGCGCTATGAAGTGCTTGATAGATGCGACCTTACCCTACAAGCTTCGTAGCTGCTTGATGGTAGTCGGGGGAGGCATTTTGAGGATTACCTTGAATTTATTGGGGTCCACCTTGATGCCTCACTTGGAGACTATAAAACCCAAGAGTTTTCCAGATGTGATGCCAAAGATGCACTTCTTGGGATTCAGTCTGACATTATGTTCGATGAGGTGATCGAGGACTTTGCGCAGGACATCGAGATGCTCATGGCATAATAATGATTTAGCTAGTAAGTCATCCATGTAATCTTCCAAAATCTTATGCATGTAATCATGGAAGATATATGTCATGGCACACTGGTAGGTAGCACCGGTATTTTTAAGGCCAAAAGGCATGACCTTATAGCAAAATGTCCCCCAAGGTATTATGAACGTTATTTTAAGTTGGTCCTCTAGATTGATACGAATATGATTGTATCTAGAGAAGTCATCCATAAGGGATAATATTTCATGGCCCACTGTAGCATCTACCAGGGCATCGATGCTAGGCAAAGGGAAATCATCCTTAGGACTTGCTTTGTTTAGGTCTCTAAAATTGATGCAAATGTGAATCCTCCCATTGGGCTTCTTGATGGGAACCATGTTGGATAGCCATGGCAGATAATCTATGGAGATGATGAATTGGGCATCCAATAATTTTTGTAACTCATCTTTCACCATCAAGGCTATTGTTGGGTGCATCTTTCTCAAATTTTGCTTAACCGGCTTGGTTGTTGGGTCAAGCATTAGATTGTGCGTGGCTAGATATGGATCTAGTCCTGGCATGTCTTTGTAAGACCATGCAAAAGCTTTCTTCTTATCTATGAGAAGGGCAATATAATCGGTTTGATCTTCGGGGGATAAGCTTTCCTCTAACTTGATATATTGTAGATTTTCTAGATCTGAGCCGATATCTTTATCAATTGTTACCTCGATTGACATATGCGATCCCTCCTCTAACTGATGTGGAGTAGGGATTAGGTGAATATCATCTACTAGGTTAAGATCATTTATTGGAACATCTGGTTTCACCTCAACATGGAAGACATCTTGAGTAGGCTTTGGGGAAAAATGAAATGGTTGTAACATCTCATCACAAGGCCAATACTTGGAAGGTGATGGGGGTGAATCTCCTCAATCAAAGTCAATCACCCCCAAGTCGAGGTGCAATAACTTTTATGGGTTATTCAGATCTCATAGGGGCTCAAAGAGGTCTACGGAAATCATATTTATGGATAGGTGATTTCCCCTATGTGGATCATGGTGTCTATCAAAATCTAGATGTCGCAAAACCTATGGAGGTGGTTGAGGTGGAGGTTGAATGACCAAAGGTGGTCATGGTGGCAATGGGTGAGCTTGCTCTTCGATAGGAAGAAGTTACCTCCAGATAGGATTTGAGAATGGGAACATACGCAAGAAGTCCTCTTATTCATCGTCTAGTGGGACAATTTGTGCATACTCTTCATCTAAGTTAGAAGAGTCGATAGGCACTAATACATAGTCTGACTCATCATCTGTCATCCATTCATATGGAGTCCCCTGATCTTCTTCCTCATTGTCATGGGGAAGGGTCCACAAATTTTCACCCCTCTCAAAATATGGGATGATATCACTAAGCCCCAGTGAGTAGACTCTATTAGGATTAGCATAAAGGTATCAAGTCAACTCATCCCTATAATTGAGACATAGTTGCTCTAAACCATCCATGAGGATGTCTAGAGGTAGGGGGTTATTATGTCCCAATATTGACTTATCATATGGCATCTGATATTGGGGTTGAAATAGAATGCGAGTGCCTTACTCATACAAGCCTAACCCATAATCGTGCCAGTTGTAGAGGTCAAGGTACTTCAGGGTGAAGTTTAGGATTAGACAAGTAGTTAATGTCTTCTGAGAAGGGCTCTTCATCCTCTTCTTCCTGTTGGTAGGGCTCTATGCCATAGTCTAGACCCCCATAGATGAAATTTGTTTGATTAGGGGGGTATCCAAGAGGCACGATGGTACCTATGGGAAGATGAGGTCGACCCATATCTTGTACCGACTCGATGGTAGGTGTTGTTGTGACATTCCTAACCAGATACTCTCCTAGACTAGTGGTGGCCAGATGCACTATGACCGATGGTGGCAGAGAAGGAGGGAATGGGAGTAAGTCCTAAGTCCATTCTATGTTGGGCTCACGAGGCAACTCCTCATCCACTAGGCTAGGGATCTCCTCGATGGAGATGGTGGAGATGGTTGGGGGATCTCATCAATAGGCCTTTTCCCTTGTCCTTCGGTAAAGGAGTCACTGATGGTGGTTGTATATCCAAGGGATTTGATGATGAGGATGGTATGGAATGGGATGGTGATGGATTGATTGATGGTGAAGGCAAAGGAATCAGACCTAGACTAGATCTCTTCAATTGGAAATCTAGATGTGTCGATGGTAAGGTTGATTCAGGTAACTGATGTACCATGTTGTAGTACTTGAAGGGCTCTAGGTCTACGAAGATGACATGGACTTGCCCTTCATAAGTGTACTTTAGGCACTAATGAGCAATCAAGGGCACACACTTCATGTCCCTAATCCAAGGTCCACCCAATAGGATGTTATACACCATCTCACCCTCCAAGATGTGACACATAGTTGGTATGGTATTTTGCCCTACCTGAATAGGTAAGACTATCATACCAACTATTGAACATATGGCATCATTGAATGCTCAGAGGGTGTAGGTGGATGCGATGATGTGAGATATTGGGAGCTCAAGATGCTTTAAAGCCATAGTAGTAATAATGTTACTAGAAGAACCAGTGTCTATCAAGACTCTCTTGTAGGGGGTTCCATTCACACATGCGATGATGTGCAAAGGTGGATCTGCCATGTCATTGGGGACTAGCTTAAGCTCATCTTCCCTAAAGGTGATCACTAGCTCAGTGCATTGGTGAACATGCCCCATAAAATTATTGAAGGAGTTAGACTCCTAGGGCTGTATCTCTATTGCTTTGAGGATCTCCATCAATGCTTCTCGATGAGGTAGTGATTGTTGAATTATCTCATATATGGAGAGCCTCATAGATGTTGTTCTCAAACTCTGAGCAAGCTTGGTTTTGATTGTCACCATAGGTCTAGGTGGGAGATTCAGCACTGGAGGTGGCAAGGATTATGATGTCAAGGGAACATCACCTAAATTCATAGGAGGCATGAATGGACTTGGATATCTCTTATTCCTCATCACAATACTAACCATGCCAACAAATCCTTACTTAGGATATGTCTAATGAACCTCATTCACCTATGGCACTGGCTTAGCCTGCTCCTCATGGGTAGGCAATGGGTCCTTAAAGATACCCATCTACTGATTGTTTGGTGCTATAGGATTATCAACCTGGAGAGAATTCCTATCAATCATGTCCTACACCAAATGCTTAAACTTGTAGCATATTTGTAGGTCATGCCCATTTTGTCTATGATACTTACAATACAAGTCTTCACGATAACCTTTGGGCTTAGGTGCATTGGGATCGAGAGGTCGACTCTTGGGCAGATTGATCAAGTTGGCTATGCAAAGGTGCTCAAACAGAGAGTCCATGGACTCAACTATGGGCATAAATTATCACCTAGGGTGATGCTGTTGATTTTGCCCTTGTTTGTTCTGATTATCTTTATCATAGTTTCCAGGAGTGGCCTAATAGTTGGCCTTTTGAGGTTGCATTGGTTGTGTAGGCCCTGGAATACTGATGGCAACATGATTAACTACTACTGGCTTAGGTTGCACTAAAGTGGTCTTAAAATTCTTGTTCCACTCCTTGTGAGGCTTCACAATCTCTCCCTCTTGGATCTTGATATCTTCAATTATCCTAGCTTATGCTAGGGCATCTTCAAGAGTGGCATATTACTAGAGTTGTAGCAACAAGGAGATGGGTTTCAAGTAGCTCTTGGTGAACATTTGAGTTAAATTTGACATGGGGAGTAGATAAGGTAGCTTAGCAAGCAAAGCTCATCATCTATTGCCATAGTTCGTGATGAACTCATCATCATACTGCTTCAATCCTACTAAGTCAGCCAATGTCACCTTCTTCTTGGTGTTGAAGGTGAAGCATTCTAGGAATGCATCTACAAGTTGATCCAAATTATGGATACTATGCTTAGGGAGTTGAGTAAACCACTCCATGGCTAGGCCAGAGAGGGTAGTCATGAATATTCACAAAAGCAAAGTATCGTTATCCTGGATGCTGAAGCATTGACCCAAGAATTTGGTAACGTGTTCCTACGCATCCTCTTCTCCCTTAAAGGTAGCCAATTAAGGCATCTTGAACTGCTCAAGGTAAGAAGGGGTAGGCATCAAATGATTTTGAGACCTAGACCTAGAGGTCTTGTTCTCTACTGACTCTAATTGCTCGACCAGGGCTTTGTATGCATCAGAGGACTTGATCTCCTCCTCTTTACTTCGATCCTGTGGTGGATGGTGAGGAAAATTAGGCCTATTATGGGGTGGTTGGATGTCATCCCCACTACATTGATAAGGTATTTATATATATTACTATTCTATATCAAACTCGACATAAGCCCTGTACGGCATCTCTTGATACAGTATATAAAGAGAGGTAACTTCTTATGGAAGGCACCCCATGTTTGGCCTAGGAGATAAGTTTCGATTTGGCCTAGGAGGTCGAGGAGGCAACATTTGGTAAGGTCTAGGAGATCTATCTTGAACTAAATTGGATTACCTCTAATGGATCTCCTGCCTATAGGTGCTAGGGGTAGGAACCCTCTCATGCAAAGTCTTTTGGAACAACTCATTGGTCTGCCATTCTATTCTTTCTTTTCTAGATGATGCAAGCGATCGAGTTGCTCTTTGTCCCATCGAAGCTTCTTGAACTGTGCTTGGTGTTCCACATATTTTGCAACTGCTTGGTTGATTTGTTCTACTATGTGAGGCCTAGGAGGCCTAGAAGGCTCACCCTAATGTCTATCTCACTCAAGATGATTCGATATATCTATAATGCACTTCCCTCAATTGAGAGTAGCCATGTTCACTTGAGGTTTGGGCATCGGCATATGCTCTTTATACTTAGCAGGTGTAGAGGCACATCATGCTCATGTAGTATACTACTCTTGAGGAAAATCTAGGATCTCCTCATGCCTTCCTTCATTAATGAGGAAGGGAAGGGCTAAGTTAGCTCGCCTCGAATGATGAGTATCATACTCATCCTAATATCTAGGCTCTCGTACCCTAATAGGGTGATGTAAGGGTGATATGTGATCGATTGGCCCTTCCTAGTGTGCATATTATTGCTCTTACCCATGAGTGGGCATGTTTGCTCTAACAGGAACATGAATGCGTGGCACTACCCTATCTACTAGCACCTCAATACGCACTTGCCTATCATCAAAGTAGGCATGTTGAGTGTCTATGTAATGGGAGTATTCTCACCAATTTGGCTCAAAATCCATAGGGGTGTCCCATATAGGGTTCCCTTGTAGGTCTTGTTATTGCTTAGCTACTCATGGACTAGGGTGAGTGGAATTCCACCAAGGAGGTATGACCAAGTCCTTGGGGTTGAAGCAAATATGACTTGTGTCTCCTTGTCCACTCTCCACAGCATCCATCCTTGAGTGGGCTTGGCTGCGAGTACACACCATCTCTAAACCCTATCAAATCCTAAATGGTTATATTCTTTACAAATTTCTAATGAAGCAACACACAAGAAGTAAAAACACAATCAAACAATTGTTTATATCCTTTAAATATTAATATGTGTTCCCTAAACTATTTTGTGTGTTTCAAATGTGTTGTTGTAAAGAAGACCTCATGTCTCGTGTTTGATCTTGTTGGATTGTATTCTCATGTTTAAGAGGTTTTCACCTGTATACTCATAGCTCGACAACCTAGTGATGAAATCCAAGCCATGTAATCCAACCTATAATGTGTGGTGATGAAGTCCACACATGGTTAGGGAGCACAAGTCCTACCAGTTCCTCACCTAGTTCACCCACAGTCTATGATATACCTCCCCAAAGGGAGATACATGCTATAACCCATGGGCTATGATGAATCTTGGAACTGGCCTTGGCCAAGAATCAGGGTTCATGGGATTTGAGCCAATGGATGGATATGAAACCCATCGTCATTGGTCTCTACTAGTGGTTGGTGATGAAATACAACTCACTAGCATTCAAGTGAAACGTGGTGTGTGTGGTTCTTTTTACCTTAAAATAAAGCAAACAAGGAAGCACTCGATGATTATTCACTAAATGCATGTAAAAGTGCATTTTAATTTTAAAAATTTAGTATAAAAAGGAACCTACAAATGTAACTTACAAATGCAAACCCTAAATGCTAACCTACCCATTAGGTAGGCTACAAGCAATCAGACCATAGAGATGCATTACTACTTTGATTTTCTTTGATTTTTCTTCTTTTTTTGTTATTTTGCTTTATGAGAAAAGTAAATCTAACTTTTAACCTTTCTAAGCAAAAAAATTATGCAAGAAAAACCAAATAAAACAACTTTTGAAAGTGCAAAAGGGAATTAGAGGGTTTAGGCACTTACCTCATCACTTTTGGAACCTGCCATTTTTGGAATTCTGATCAGAAAGGTCTTTGGTTTCTATTCGCTCTAGGGTGGTATGAATAGCAGGTTTCTATGGTCATCCCAGGGTGGTATGGATTTGAATCCATCCCAGGGTGGCACGAATAGCAGGTCAGAGTTTGTTTTAGGCCAGAACGACCAGTACCTACAACATAAAAAGGGTAAAAATATGAGTAAAAATTTACCCAAAGAAAAAGGGATAGGGTCCCACATGATCACCACTGAATTAGAGGAAAAATTATGCACCTAATTATTAATAACAATGTGCATCTATATCCTATTGCTCATGAGCGCCAAAACGGAAGCATGCAAGTAAAATGGAAAAGATACCAAATAACAAGAAATGAAGTAAGGGAAAGTTAATTTCTATTAATTTGGTGGATCAAATCTAAGGTTACATAGATTTCCCCTTGAGGGCTCAAATTATTGATACAATTGTTACAAATTTTGGGTGCCCAAGGATCAAATCCTTCAAGAGAATCTGGTGCACATCCAATGTCTTTCCGCGTACCCACACTCAAAGTGGGTGGGCCAAACATTGTTGCCACCAATTGTATTTTTGATATTTATGTCCTATGATCCTTACCAATGTGCTGTATAACCTGCACCTATACACAAGGAAACCAGAAATGTCAAATAGCAAGTGTGTATGATGAAAAACATGCAATCCCCATAGGCACCAAAAGGCTAGAAATGAGAATATGTAGCGTGCCTATACCAAATAAACTAAAAAATGACTTGAAATTGCATAGGTATGTAAAATAAGTGGTTTTGGGAAGATATCACCAAACATTGAATCGAAATTGCATCCGTTGGCATGGCGTAATCGAAGTGCACTTTTCCAATATACAAAACCCAAAACAAGCAATTTCTGCCCCTAAACATATCCAAAACACATGAAAATTGGATATAATGCATAAAATAACATTTTAAGAAAACCCATATGGTCATATTTCAAAAATAAGGCACATATCCCTGTGCATGCTCCGATGGGTCCTACAAGCCTGCAAAAACTTCAAAATGCGATATCTCGGCCAATACAACTCAAAAATGCATGAAATTTGAACTGTAGCATCATATAATATCCTAGAATATATATATTTAAAAATAGTTAATAAAATTGTGAACATATTTGTATTCATTCCAGGGTGAACGAATTTGACTATCACAAATTGGGGGGCGCCCGGGGTGGGATGCCCACCAATTCTGCCTACTTTTTGCCACCAATTCCATTGGGGAATGGTCCAAAAACACTATATAGGGGTATTTTAATAAAATTTTAGGTGAGGAAATTCACTCGATTTATAGGGTTTTGTAAACAAATTATGACTCTTTGAGTCACTCGATAACCTCCTTCGCTAAGAAGAGATTTCGAGGGAAAGAGGAAACAAAAGGGTGAGGGGAAATCTTGACAGCACTCCATTGCTTATACTTGAACTCATATCTATTATTTATGTGGAAATTGGATCCACTTTATAGCCCAAGGGGGCTCATGGGTCAAAAGGCATGCAAGGGCATGCAGGGCAAGAGGCGCCATTTGGCCACCAAGGTGGCATGTATTGGAGGGGGAAGAGAATCTCCTAATTTGGCCTCCTTTATGAAGCATTTCATAGGTATGTTGTGTGCTCTGACTCACATGCTTGGATAGGTAGGGAAAATGGTAGTTTTTGGGTGCCATTTGTCCAAATTTGACTTTTTAGAGGTCAAACTTGCTATTCGCCCCACCCTGGGATGAATGCTGCTATTCACCCCAGGGTGGGATGAATAGGATCTGAATTCATCCCAGGGTGGTATGGCCTATAATAAGGAGCCAAAAGGTCCCAAAAATGGGTTGAAACCTTCCAAAACCTTGCAAAATGTGGCTAGAACCACTGTATACCTTCTGAGGGCTGCCCTAGGGGTTGCGTGATGTCAATTTAGCCATTACTTATGGTAGCATAATCGGATTGACATGATTTTAGTGTCTACAGGTAACAATATTATTGTCTTTACTTTCAATATTTGGATCATCCTCAAGACTTAGAGTACCAACTCTAGCCAAGTCAATTGGATCAATATTTTTTTTCCTTCAAGTATCATGGACAAAGCTTAGCTAGGAGTAGATAGGTATTTCAACTATAATATCACCATTAACATATAAAAGTTGTTATTTTGATTAGTTCTACCCATATAACTATACTTTATTATTGTTTGGGGTTTTTTTTGTAGAAATAGCGAGGACTATTATCATGGGATTCACCAATTCCTAGATTTTACAAGAAAGAATTCAACGAACCCTGAAAGAACTAGATGTCCATATGAAAAGTGCTCAAATATGGAAAATCTTAGTTTTTCGAAGGTTTGTGACCACCTAATTTGGTACAAGATTGATAATACATATATCGAGTTTGTTTTGCACAAATAACAACCCTCTAGTTTTGACAAATATGCATCGAGCATGTGCGCTGCGACTGATGAGGGTCTAATTATCAAATATGTACAATATGAATCATTGGAATGGTCAATGATGCATACAGATTATTCAATGTCAATTGCCTAGAGAGTGGACCAAAACTACGAGATGATGTTGAATTCCAATTATCTTATGGAGTAGTTTCTATTGATGAATATTGTAGCTTGCTTGAAGATGCCAAATGACCATTATACCTAGGTTGTACAAAGTACACAAAGCTATTGGCAATAACTAAATTGTATAATCTCAAAGCAAAACATGGTTGGTCAGACAAAAGCTTTGGTGACTTACTAGATTTGCTGAAATATATGCTCCTAATCGACAATATAATTCTAGAGATCACATATACGATGAATAAAATGATGAGGACATTGGGATTATATTATGTAATGATACATGCAATGCATAAATGATTGTATTTTATATTGAAAATATCATGAAAATAAGTAAGCTTTCCCAACATGTGGTACATCTCCATGGAAAGTTGACCCTTATTCACAAAAAAATGCATTAATATTCTTGTGAATATGTTGCGGTATTTACCCATTATATCGAGGTTGAAGAGAATGTATAGGTAAGGGACTTTATTATATCATTAGCTTTGTTATGTTTTTATATTTCAACATTGTTATGCATGGTTGAAGTGAGTTGCTTTCTTCTTGTAGCTCTGCAAAGGTTATGGAGAATATGAGGTGGCATTCCCAACACAAGATTTTAGATGGTAATAAGTGATATCCAGTCGACTCTCTAACATGGAAAACTATAGATTTTAAGTGGAAATATTTCATCGATGATCCACATAGTGTACAACTTACAATGGCAACCGATCGGTTCAACTCTTTTACTGACTTTAGTACTACAAACAATTTTTGGTCCATTGTGTTGGTTACTTACAACCTCCCACCATGGATGTAGATGAAGAGGAAACATTCAATTTTCACCTTGTTAATACCTAGTCCTAAGAAACCAAATAATGATATTTATGTTTATTTACAACCATTGGTTGATAACTTGCATGAACTATGGACTAAAAAAATAGAAACATATGATGCATTTTCCAATTCTATGTCCAATATGAGAGTAATAATGATATGGGTCATCAATGACTTTCTTGCTTATGGAAACCTGTCAATATGTATGACAAAGAGAAAGATAGCATATCTAATATGTGGAGAGAACACATATGCAAAATATTTTAAACGTAGTAGAATATAACTACATGGGCCACAGGAGATTCCTTCCTCTAGGTCATCCATTTCATCATTAGAGGGCATCTTTCAATGGCAAACAAGATCTTGATAAACCACCCAAACCTTTTAATGGGTTGGAAATATTAAAAATAGTGCAAGGAATTCCACCAAATTGAGGAAAGAAAAACTCAAATAAAAGGAAATGCAATACAGATTAGGATAGCATGTTTGTTCTTGTAGCAGGATGGAAGAAGAAATCTATATTCTTCAATATATCGTATTGGAAGGTACAACATGCAACTTTATTTCTGTATCTATTGTGATATCTCTCAATGTTGAGTAATTTCTATTTGATGTTGCTATCTATGAACAACATCTTCTAGTTCATCATAACTTAGATGTGATGCATGTGGAGAAAAATATTTGTAAAAACCTATTTGTAACATTGCTAGGTATTGACAGAAAGTCAAAGTATGGCAAAAAATCTCGTGAGAATCTAAAAAATATGGGTATCAAGAACACATTGTGGCCAGTAATGGATGAAAACAAGATATATCTTCCACCAGCACCCTACAATCTATCACAGGTTGAGAAATAAAGGTTTTATCGTACACTATATAATGTGAAAGTACCAGATGGATATAGTTAGAATATTAGAAAATGTGTCTCTATAAAAAAAAATTAAGATCTAGGGCCTGAAATCATAGGATTGACATTTTCTCATGCAACACCTTCTTTTGGTAGTGCTACGATATTTTCTTGATAAGCCAGTGCGACAAACTATTTATTGGTTGTGCATGTTCTATAGGGATATATGTGCTACAATGGTGGATCCCATAAAAATAGAGAAATTATTGGTAGAGGTCATGGAGATGTTATGTTTTCTTGAAAATTACTTCCCCCCTTCATTTTTTGATATCATGGTGCACCTAACTATTCACTTGGTGCGGAAGGTACGTCTATGTGGACATATACAATATCGATGGATGTACCCTTTCAAGAGGTTTGTATGCATTCATTAGTTTCATAAACGACCATTTTTATAATTTTTGTAGTGTCTCATATAATAAAAACTATCTATTTCCTTTCTTATAATTATGAAGATTTATAAGGGCTATGTAAAGAACCGAGCTAGGCCCGAAGGTTGTATTATCAAATATTATCTTTTTCAAGAAATTTGTTTCATTATGTGCAGACTACATGAGAGGTACAAAAGCAATTGGTAATCAACTTGGTCACAATGAGGTATGGAGTGATGAGGACAAAGAAAATATAATCAATTGGAGGTCTTTTTCCAGTGGTGAAGACTTTTATTTGAATGAAACTTCTTACAATCAAGCCCATTGATGCGTTCTCTTTAACTTGGATGAAGTTTAGCCTTGAGTAGATTAAGTAGATGTTTATTTGTTTTTGTTATATATGGTAGACTATTAATTAGATCCAACTAAGCTTGACAAACTTTGGGCTAAATCAAGAAGCACCTAAAGAGTATCAAGGAATTCAACACTCATGCAGTGAGAGATGAAGGGGTATTGCAAAAACTACATAATCAAACATTCATCACTTGGCTACGAGATCAAGTTATTTTCTACTCTCTTGAATATGATATTTGATATTTTTACTAATTTTCATGTACTTAACATCATGTAATGTTCTACAATCACCATTAAACTATTCTTCTCTGTTTTAGTTTCATGGAGATGAAATGGAACATAATGACAATGACTCCATAGTAAAATTGTTGGCATGTGGTCCGAATAAAGTTGCAACCAAACATTCAAGCTATTTGATCAATGGTTATAGATTTCATATAAAATAATACCAAATAAAAACTCAAAATAGTGGTATGTAATTTGATGTTATTTCTTTGTGCAAAGCAAGTGCAAAAGACACAAACCCAATACTTCAAACAATCACATATTATGGTGTTATTAGGGAAATAATCTTGTTGGATTACTATAAATTTTAATACCCCTATTAAAATGTGACTGGTTGAATGTTCTTGATATGAGGAATAGATGTAGAAATGACAATATGGGCTTCACACTAGTCAACATAAAAAAATTACTTGGTTGAGATAGACTAAAAGATGATCTATTTATCCTAGCATCACAAACCAGATAAGTCTTTTATGTAAATGATCCACTTTATACCAGTTGGTATGTGGTTCTCACATCACCTCCAAGAGGGATAAAATACATTGAAGCATACGAGGAAAAATATGTCAATGTCTCTAGAGCAATAGATTTTGTTGGACTTGAAACTACACAAGATAAAAATGCAAACTATGACAACATTCAATATGTCCATGAAGAATGTGAGGGTACATGGTTGGAAGCCTAATTACTATACTTATAAAATTCTAGTAGATAATTAATGGGTAGCCAAGCTAGGAGTGAGGCAAGTAGGTATCTTGAGCATGAGGTTTTCCAGTAAGATACAAGAAGGTAATTTGGTAAAAAAAAAGAGAGAATACAACTGCTGCTAGAGCATAGGATTAAGAGTCTAAGCATGCCTACATTTTGTAATGTGTTTAAATAAAGGTTTATTATGTTGAGTGGGTGTTACTTATGAATTTTATGTTTCATGTTTGAATCTTAGTCTTAGTCCTTGGCAACATTACTTGATTTTCATTGATGGATATTTATGTATCTAACGAAAGTCTCAAGATATCCTCTCACCTCATATCTGATGGTTGGGGTGGATACGGATGTTTAGAAATCTATTTGTTATATGGAGGGCTCAAGTTGTCCATTCACCTATATCTATAAATAAGAATTGCACTTGAAATAAGAATTTTCCATTTTGTATTTGTACTTGATTTACAAGTGTTAAAACTAAGTTGGATATTATTATTTTTTATAAGTCAATGTAACCTCCATTACCTCTATCTAATGAATTTGATCTTTTTTGTAAGATCAATTTGAGGGGTTGCAATCCATCCAAATCCTCTTACAAACTTCCTATTGAAACTACATGGATGCATGAATACCCTCAATTGGTATAATTATATTCGAGTGCAAGTTTCATGCATATGGTAGTTAATTATTTGTTTCAATATGAGGAGTGTCTAACATACATTTGTGAAGACAATGTTACTCTTGTATAATTACAGACAAGTGGAACTCAAATGGACACAAGAGTAAAAAATGATAATGAACACTCTAATAATATCTTAATTCAATCCATCAACAACCATATTTGTACTACCTTATTATATTTGATGCTTAGGTAGAACTGTTGCAGGTATATTGACCTCTTTTGATGACATTCCTTGTTGAACTTACTTTTTATCTTCAAGAATATTGACCTGGTTACTACATGGTCTTAACCTGGCTTACTATAGGGTGTGGGTTGGACCTGTTTATGACAATTTGTATCACAACATGAGGGGTGGAGGATATTGACCCCTTTAAAATAAGTACTCACTCATAAACAATATTTGTCCTTTTTAACATGTTGGGAAATAAAAGTATGGGTATTTAAAAATAAATAAAAGAATAAAAAACTTTTTACCTCCCCTCCCCTCCCCTTCCCCTATGTTTCTTTCATTTAAATAATTATTGTTTTAAGTGTATTATCTATGGTATTATGTTTAATATTTCAACAAAACTTAAAATATACTACCAACTATTTTTATCTAGTAAACCTTTAAAATGTAATTATTTTAGATAACTAATATTTTAAGTGCAAGTATTAGGTTTAATGTCTTCATATACAAGTCAAAATGTTAGGCCATAGTAGGGTAGTCTATTAAACTTTCTATCTTACCAAATCCCTTTTTTTTGTCATTTCCCATTTCCTGTGGATCACTATAACTTCAACTTCAATGGGCCTCATTTCACAATTTTTCACCAAAAAATAATATCCAACTTGCCTATTTGGCCATCGTATATATAGATAGACACGTATGTCATCATATGTACTAACATATATAATGAAGCAAATATGGGCAACACATCAATAAATATGTGTGGATGGTTGGATGATGACCTCACATGGGAAAGGAGAACTAACAACTTTTATAATCCTCTACTAAATTTAGAGAAATACAGAGAAAATATCAGCTAAGCATGAAATACCGTTAGAATTGCTTTAACCGTAAATAAGGATAAATTAGCCATTGGAAGGAACCAATGATAAAGCCTATGAGGGATGCTTTTTTTTATTATTATATATTTTGGGTGGCTTTTTTATTTTTTCCTTGTTGTTCATAGAGCCAGTCTATAGAGAAAAGAAATGCTAAACAAATAGAAGTTCCTAGCCTATAGAGAAAGAAATAGTTTTGTATGTCCTATAGCCTAGCAAGGTTCCTTTATAGAATTTTTAGCTATTGGAATACAAGTCCTCGATAGGAGAGAAGGAAAGGAAAGAGGAGAGGTACAAAAATCATGCTAAAAATAGATTTTTTGTGTGCATGGTTTTTGCACCCCTCACTATATAAAAAGAGTAATATCCAATCAATTATTGATTGTAAGTAAAGTAAGTCTTTGTCCTCTTTTACGTTTGTGTCAGGAGCATTGCATATTCTCTCGTATTCCTCTTTATCGGTGAAATATTGAATGCATTTAAACACATCCTTCAGATTATATATATTGGAACAAGAGCTAATGATTGCATCCAAATCCATGATAATGTGGTCACAGTGTATACTAACTTTGTAATGGATTCTTATTTTAAGGTTTAGAATTTTTCTTTTTTAATGTGGATGAAGCAGTTTTATGAGGGGTTGTGAGATTTTAAGTGTTTCTTTTGCATTAGTAACAACCACTAGTTTATATATGATATTTTGTTCCACTTTAATACTTGTCCAAGTTGGATTATTCACACTTTCCTTGGATATTATAATGTAATTATCTTTTTACTGGTATTCGAATAAAACCATCAATGATCCATTCAATATACAAGAGATATATGTATCATTGGTATTCTGATATTGATATTGGGTCTTCTCTTTTATCATTGGTATTTTGATATTGATATTGGGTCCTCTCTTGTATCATTGGTCCTCTGATATTGATATTGGGTCCTCATCTTAGTATTTTTTACTCAGTCATCATTTTTAAATCCTCAATGGACATGCATTGTACATGTAGAAAATGTGATGTCTTAAATGGTCATAGTATGATTGCTTATCATGGTCTTTTATACATGCATACATTGTTTATTGTCATGTCCCATAGGATAGTATGCATGTGATCATCTATCAAGTATAAAAGTATTTATAACATGGTATGTCTAAGATTATAGAGAAACATGTATTACCATTGTTTATTTTTAATAAGTTGTATTAGTTGTTGTAATTATTAAGGTTGTATCGTCATTAATGCAACCTTATTCGTAACGTATGCTTGTAATGCCTATTTATAGGTATGTTATGGTAATGCCTATTTATAGGTATGTATTACCTTTGGTTATTTGATTGTAATTGTGTTTCATATCATTGGTATCAGAGCTGAGCAATAGAAAGGTAAGTATCATCTTCCTCTAGGCCATTTTTTTTTCAATTAAGGAATGAGAAAACCTCCTATGGATCTTGGTTTGGTGGTTTCATCCACCTTGTGAACACTTTTACATTTTGTTACAGACATTTGGAATTTTTTAGATTGGTTTGCACTTTTTGGATTTGAAAACTCCATTTTTATTTTATGCTCATTTAACTCACATTCTGGTGCACTTGCACTTTCCTTGTTCATGATCACCGTCCATTTTTGTACCTAACCGTATGATGTTGAGTTTGAAAGTTTTGCTCAAAGATGTCTCTGACAGAATTTTTGACCTCACCACAACACTTCAAAAAATCCATGTAGATATGATTGTCAATTTTTAACAGCTTCAAGTTGAAATCACCATCACTATTGAAAAATATCTCACTGATGAAGAACTTGGTTCCGCACTCGTTCAAGATATTGAAGAATATATAGCAACACCTAGAATTGAACCAGGATTTCTAGGTGACATGCCCAGCATCTTACCATTGAATAATGAAATTGTAGATCAGAGCTCCTTTGAAGATAATGTTACTATGGTAGAAGATATTCCTCCACCTATCATTATTTCTATGATTCTTACATCTTGTGGCCTACTAGTTCAACCAAAACCTCTCTGCTATCATTTTCTCGATCGATAATTCTTATCTCAAATGTTGGTTTCTTGTTTTTGGCCACCTTCACACAAATGTATGGCCAATTTAATCATTTTTTGAAGCTTTCCATCACATACTGCTTCTAATAATTATCATTTTTGTAGATTGCGGCTGCTCTTGCTCACATTCAACCATGATCCATTTATTTCATGCTTGCACTCTTCGTAGCTTTGGAGTTCAAATTTTCTATTTTTAGGCATTGATCCATAGCACACGACTTTCGCATCATCTTGCTTGGTGGCTCCTCAACTCCTCTAAAGATTTTTAGCCTATTTTTGTATTTTTATATGATATTTTGATGACTATTGCATGATCAAAACATCTTTCCAGTTGCTCAACATCGATTCTAGTAGTTTCCCTACAATTTTCAGGCATAAATCTACATTTGTTGGTCATGTTTTGAACACTCTAGGCAAAGATATAAAGTTTTGGCACTGTTTCCTATGTTTTTCGATGTGTCCATGTGATTTCATGGGGAACGTCAATTTTTTAGCATCAAAACTTGCTATACATGCTCCTGTCACCATCGAGCATACTACTTTCGACGAGCTGCATGTTGGCCACTTGGTTCCAAAACTTTATGTCATTATCAATTTTTTGATGTAACCAATGGTGTTTTCACCTCCTCCATGGCTGCCACCATGCTAGATCTATCTTTTTTGATGCTTTACGAACGTTTACTACCTTTCTCGATCATTTCCAGCTTGTTTCTTATCATTGGTAGTTACAAAGATCATTACCACCACATTTCCATTAATTAAATAAAATTAAATTTTTTATTTTAGTTTAATTTTTTTCCATCATTAAAACATATTTTTAATGCATACCCATTTTCATTAATGCATTCATTGCCCATTTTTAATTTTACCTACATCCACCTTTTATTAATGCAACCCAACCATCAAAACAACCATTCAATAAATTAAATTAAACTAGTTTAGTTTAATTTAATTTATTCCATTCAAATTTAATCCATTTAATGCATTCATTAGACCGCATTCATTAATACATTCATTAATGCATTCATTAAACCACATTCATTAATGCATTCATTAAACCGCACAACTTTCATTAAATGTATTTCTGCACCGCTTTCATTAAATGCATTTCAATGTCATTTTCATTAAATGCATTTCCATGTCATTACCTTTCATTAAATGCATTTCCATGGTCATTTTCATTCAATGCATTTCATTAATGCTTGCAGCCCAACATTCAAAACCAAAAATTTAATGCCCACTCAAATTAAATTTTTTTCTTGGCATCTTTGGCATATTTTTTGAGGAATATTTTCTAGTATCTTAACTGTACCATCCATGCTGCTTTCGTCTATCGAATTGAGGGAACCATACAGCTATCCATCGGTATAGTAGTATTTACAGTCATTGGAGAGTGTTTTTTGGGTCTGTTGCAATGCTAGCGTTAGTTTTTGGTTTTATGAAGACCTACTCGATTTTGTCATTTTGGTCTTCTTCTTTTGTAGTAGGAGTACATCTTCAGTTGTACTCAATACTCCTAGCTCTTTCCCTCTTTATTTTCCATCCTTGTATGCATTAGGGACCAATACTTTCTCAATGGGGAGGAATGATACAAAATCATGTATTACCATTTTTTATTTTTAGTAAGTTGTATTAGTTGTAATGATTAATGTTGTCTCATCATTAATGCATCCTTATCTGTAACTTATGCTTGTAATACCTATTTATAGGCTTCTTATGATAATACGATGCAATTTTGGATTATCTTCTAACATTCATGTCTGTTGTAAACTAATTCCTTATCATAGGATCACATTGATTGTATGCACTTCAACAAGAGCAAAATGATGCATTGTGACTTCTTTGATGCTTCCATGGAAAATTTTATCGCTTGGAGGCAGTTTAAAATTCTATCCCTCTTTGTTCCGATGGAAATTTACCTTTTCCATGAAATGACCATGAGAAAAAAGGATGCCTCAGCAGAAACAACAAACCACTGTTGAGTGTTATGTTGTTTTAGCTAAGGTATCATTTATATTTTTTTAGGTTGATACCCTAAGAGAGTGGTTTTAAACTATCGTCTTAGGTCTAAGAGGGAATTTTATAACCACCCTCTTAGGCTTGAGGTCTTAACCCTAAGAGGGTGGTTTTTATCCACCATATTAGACCTAATAGGGTGGTTCTATCGTCCCTTGTATCCCTAAGAGGGCAATTATAAACCACCCTCTTAAACCCTAACAGGGTGGCTTTTTGAGGTAATTTTTAGCCATCATCGTATATCATAGACTTTTTACGATGCCCTCATAGATGGAAATTGAATAATCATATTTAAATGCCTTTAAGGGTGGTTAATAATTGTCATTAAAGCCCTTTTTTATGTAGTGTAATTGACTCAGCTACTAGAGCCAATACCAGGATGATTTTTACCATAATGTGCATCATGGCAGACCTAGAGACCGAATTTCTTAGCCCAATTAAGCTTGTGTTCAAAAAAGGTCCTTGGATTCAGTCGATTAGGTCTCCCTTTCTATCTTCTCATATTTGGGCTTTTTAGTCCTTTGGTTTACCTCATGTTTGGTGGTGTATTTGGAAGGAGAGGAATTCTAGAGCCTTTAAAAATATTTCCATTTTGACTAAGTTCATGGCACTTCATGTTATTATTGCCATTGTTGAGAATGTGGATGCAATTTCTTTAGATAAGGTCACTTCTATTGGAGAGTTGGTGGTGGAGTCGGCTCTTGAATTTAAATTATATTCTCTCGAACATCACCCTGAAGCTCCTGCTAGATATAATACTATGTGGAAACCTCCTCCTCATGGCTAGTTGAAGCTAAAATTATATGGAGCTTCTAAAGTGAATATGGGACCAACCAATGTAGGGGGATTGATTAGAGACTCTAACGATAGGATTTTGTTGGCTTTCACTAAAAATTTAGATCATCATATCAATCATTTTGTGGAGGTACGAGATCTCTTTCAAGGGTTTTGTCAACTAGAAATTTTGAATGGCAAGAAGGTAATTATTGAAGGGCATTTCCTCAATATCATTAATATGCTCAAAGGTGTTTAGGTCCCTTCTTGGATGATCACAAATGAACTTTTTGAAATCCAAATATGGATTTTAACCCTCGAAGTAGTTGATATTAAGCATTTTTATAGGGAGGGAAATAGATTAGTAGATTTTTTAGCAAACTTGAGACTTTTGTAGGAAAGATGCACAATTTGGCAAGAGGATTTCCCAAATGGATTAAATCAAATAGATAATGAAATCTCGAGGAGATAATTTGTGTTTTCAAATGGCTCTGATCTATGATAGTAGGGATCCCTTAGGAAAAAATTTTGTTTGTCCTGCTCGGCTATTATGTAGCTTTTTTGTTTGTCTATTTTGTGGATCCTTTTTGGTTTGCTATGTTGATATATTTATTCCTTGTTTCCAGCTGGTTGGTTGATCCACTCTTGTAAAATGTTTTTGGCATCTTTCAAAACCCCTTCATCCATCTTATCAGAAAAAATAATGCCTATAACAGGTGTATCCTCAACATGGGTTTATCAATTTAAGGATTCATATTTCTTACTTAGATGATTTGTTATCACAAGTGATTATTTATTACAATAATTTTTTAGATTTCAAACAAGTTCATAAAGTCATGTTTATTGGTGTGAAACTAATTTAAATGGAAATTTTATTTTCTTTGAAAATTATGTTTTATTTTTAATTTTTACCTTGGTTAATGTTTTCATAGAAATAATATATATAAGATTTTATTATATAAATTTATGAAATATTTTTTTAATTTTTTCTGAATGTTTATGATCTATAAAATATAAATTCTATGAACATTTTTATATGAATTTATGACACATTTAAATGAAAGGATTAACCATTTTGGATATTGAAATTTATATTGATGTTATAAATTTAATCCTTCTCATTTTTTTCCCTTTTATTTTCTTTTGTATTAGGAAAGAAATTTAATACTTTTTTATGAAATTTAGTTTTACTTTTGCATTAAAGTAAAAGTAATATTTAAAAATAAATAAATCCAACTACGTAATTCTTTTTTAAATCACATTATAAGCAAACCCTCTCTAAAATTTAATGTGAATGCTTTACTCCTAGTTTAAAATATTAATTTTCTTGTTGTCGATGGCAATTCAACCTTATTGCATTATGTGGAGGTATAGCTTTTTGATTGGTTGAATTTTAATTCCATAGGCAACCATTTCCTACTTTGAAATGACTAAAATTGTATTGTAAATAAATAACCTATTAATTTCATAAGATTGTGAGTAGTCATTCCAAGCACAACTATGTATATTAAGTAACATAACCTTAAAATATAAAATTTATAGAAATATGGAATATTAATTCATATCAAAATATTTTTAATAATAAAATTATTTGAGATGATATTTACCTCAATATGTGAATGTAATATCCTATTTTTACTATTAGTTTCTTGAACGTGTTATTGAAGTAAGATTTCATAATCTTCTTGTGTTGTTATATGTTAGAAATCTACTTATGTTATAGTCAATCCATATAGAATAGAAAAGATTATATTTTCTAACTCCTAATGGAAAAATTATACTTCTTAAATCCTAAGATAAAGAAAGGGTAGCGATATTCTATATATACAACCTATGAAAAATATGGATATCAAATGGTTATGTATATAATATAGTTTAGAGAGAACAATTTACTACTTAGGACTGCTTGAAATCATATATGCTTTTGTATGTATGTCAAACATCAAAAAGGTAAACAACCATCATATTATTAGAAATGGTGTCTAAAATATGATTTATTATAATTCATCACCAAAAATACTTTACAAGAAATTACGTTTGAAAAATTGAACACATAGGCATTTTGTTCCATATAGAAACTTAAACATACTTTTTTCATCAAGTAATCCATGGTGTTAATCTAATGTTAGCTTTTGTAAAGTTTCTAGTATACCCAAATTTCTTGCATGAATAAGAGAACAACACCATTATTACATCCACAAGTAATACATAATTCTATAAAAAACAACCCATAATTTGTTTGCACTCATAGATAAATTATTTTGAATTGGTTATATGGGATTAAAACAAACCACACTCATATGGCAATGTGACCATCACATAGTGGTATTACAACAACTTGGAAATTAAGTATGTATCACTTTACAATATTCAAACCTCAATATCCTCATTGAAAGTGTAGAGAAGAGAAGCCACCACCAACAATGAAACATGAAGACAAAGAGAGAGGGCAATACATGTGATAAATTTAATTGTAAATATAAAGCTTTTACAACATAAGATACAATTATTTATCTTTTACAATTAAAAATTAGCCCAAGAGAAGCTTTCACAATAAATATGGTGTTTATGCTTCTCTCCCACAACCAAATGTGATCAGGAGATATTGAGGTGTGAATTCTTGCGAGTGGAGACTTCCAAGGGCTACTAAATATGGATTGAAATACCTGCACACAGCCAACAAAGAAGATATTAAAAGTAGATGGGCCCACCTAAGTTGGGCCTTAGTTCAAGCAAGATATAAACCATAGTAAAATAAAAGATAATTGTTGTTGTATGAAAGAATATGTAGGAAAAACAATGAATATACCTGTTACATGTGTTGAACTATCACCGAGAACCTTGTTGTAGATGTTACTCTATGTCAGGGGCGAGACCATCTTTGAGGAGGTGGTAGTCAATAAGTAAGATCATTTGAGCCAGTCTTAATACCGTCTGAACTAGTCTCAAGACCATCTTTGAGGAGGCGGTCTCAAAGCAACTATTGCAAATTAAAAATTGTAGGCTCGAAATAGCCTGAAACAGTGTTAATGGGTGCGAAGGATCTCGAGACAGTGTTAATGATTACAGATAAGGGTCAAGGTATCTTAAGGCAAGTGTGTGGAAATATTTTGGCAGCATAAACTTAGCACAAAATGGGCTCCTCTCCCTTGGCCATGGCCAAGGGTATTTATAGAAATTTTAGGGTTGGATGAGTGTGATGCCACATAGGCTCCACTTGGTGTCCACATATGCAAGGTAGATGAGGGAAAAATATAGAAGGAGATGAGGTGGACGGGGTTAATTAAAAAAAAATTGGAAGTGGGAGTGTAGGGAAAGGGAGACTAATTTAAAAATTAGTTTTTCAAGGCACATAGGGGAATGTGGGGGTGTTTTAAAATTACTAAAATAATGAGGTGTAAAGGATGCGGAGTTGGCATATTAAATTACCTTGGAGGAGGTGTCCTAGGGGGAAGGGAAACTAATTTAAAATTAGTTTCCTAAGGACTATGGGGAATGGAAAAATATTTAAAAATTTCCAAGAGTAATGAAGTGGTTGTCCTTTGGGCCAAGTGAGAAAAATGCAGATTTTGACTTGTCATTATTTTAAATTTTAAATTTATATATATGGCACAAGGGGGGTACATGTGAGGTGACATATTAATGTGGGATATTTTTAGATATTTGGGAGGGGTAGGTTTTCTAGGCTTCTAGAAAATATTCATTAAATACATTGTCTTGAACATTATTTAATTTGGATTAAGGGGCTTTAATGACGTACTTAATTAATGCTAATTGACTTTTACTATTATTTTATTTATTTTGTCATTATCTATGTAGGAGGGGTAATAAATAGGGCTATGATAGTGATATTAATTATGTTTAATTAGGCTAATTTAGTTTTAGTTAATTATTAATAATGTAGGGAGATGAGTGGGAATTTAATATTATTTATTATTTTTGTGGGTGTAGAAGACATTCAAATTTTTATTTATTATTAATGTTTATTATTTGTGGAGTATTACTAAGGTTTTTCTAGGAAATATTAGGATATTTAGATATATATGGATTGATTATAATTTTATAAGGTGGCAAAAAAGGAATCTATAGGCAAATTAGTTCATAATTTATTATGTTATAAAAAATACTAATTTTCGATGTCTATAGATGCCCCTTTTTGCAATGTGTTGTTTGTAAGAACAACATAGTGCAAAAACTTGTATTAAAATTTTGTTGTTTGTTGCCCTAGTGAGATGATTATCCCTATGGGAGTATATTTGGCAACCCCCTCAAGTGGTGAGTGCACAGGCGAGGTCACGAGACCAAGGACGAACCACTTGACAAAACTGGAAATGGAAGAGGAAGTGAGTAACTAAGGTGAGTGGTTAGGAATTAGGGTAAGGGAATGGTAAAGGAAAATGTGTAGGGAGGGGGCTATAGGGTAGGAGTGAATTACAAACTCTTGGGGAGGAGGAAGGAATAGGTGTATGTGAATATGAAGGGAGATGTGACCATGGAAAAAGGGTAGACCCAGATAATAAAGGACCCCATGTGCATTTCATGTAAAAAGGTAAAAAGTAAAGTAAAAAAGTGTAGCCTAAGGAGGTAATCTAAAGTGGATAGTCCAAGGGGGCGAGTGTAAAAGAGGTGCCTAAGGAGGTAGTGTGAAATTGGATGCCCAAGGGGGTGAGTAGAGGTGTAAAATAATGTCATGGTTGACAAAACCAAGGTAAGAAAAATATCATGGCACATCGAGGGGGCAATAAATCAGTAATTAGGTGAGACTACCTCAGTTGATATGATCTTGAGGGCACCTCAGATAGGTGCAAAACCACCTAAGGCATAGAAAAGTGGTAAGGGGGGTAAGGTATGGTGTAAGGAAGGATCAAAGGGAGGGTAAGGTAGAGGATGTTTTTAAAGGGGGTCTGATATGGAGAGGGGTAAGGGAGCGAGGTCTGGACTCCTAGGGAGAAGGATGAGGGTAGAAGGAGGTTTTCAAGGGTAAAAAGGGGATGCAAGGGATTATAATGCAACCATAGGAAAAGAAGAGACTGAGACAAGTAGGGACAACATATGCACTATAAAAAATAAAAAAAAATATGTGCAACCTAAGGAGGCTAGTAAAGAGTGCATGCCCTAAGGAGGTAAATATAAAAAGAGATTTCCAAGAGAGCCATGTGTAAAAAGAGGTGCTCAAGGAGGCAAGTGTAAAAGGGTACCCAAGGAGGCAATGTGTAAAAAATGGTAATACCTACAAAGGAAAGTAAAGATAAAAACAGTACAATGTGGAGGTACCGCCAGGTTTGAAAAGCATCATGGTGCATTGAGTGTATGGTTAGGGTCAATATAGCAAGAAATAATGATAGGTACAATACCTAGAGTGGTAGGCTACGAGGTCAAGGATGGCAAGATAACTTGAGGCTTTGGTACGAGAGCAAGATAGGTTGTTAGCTAAGCATAATAAGCTAGTTGCAATGCTATATCAGGGGCGCTAGGAGTGGGATATACTTATAGTGGAGCGGGATGGGATTTGATTCCAGATAGAGAGGTTTTAGGTAGAGAATTTATAGGAGAGTGAGGATCAAGAGCGCTTGAGGAGAGAACACATAGATTTTCATGATCAGGTCTAGAAACTACAAGTAAATATGTTGTAGATGAGGAGGGATCAAGGCTAGGTGTAGGATAGAGGATAAAGCACACAGGTGCCCCAGTTTCATGAGGGAACATGGTCATAATCCATTGGGAATACAAGAACGATGATAGGCTAGAGGTAAACTGGATGAAAGGGGATAGGCTAAGGAGAATGTGAGGGATGGGATGAAAGAAAAGGTGGGTTAATGTAGATTGTTAGAAATATTGAGTTGTCATTGATGTCAAAGACAGAAATATCTTCAAGGATGAAATGTTGATGCAAGGATGAAATGTTGATATCAAAGGCAAAAATATCTTCAAGGATGAAATATTGAGTTGTCATTAATGTTCAAGGCATATATCTTCAAAGGTGATTTTATATGCTTTAATATTTAAATATTAAATTAGGAGGTTTATATTTAAATCAAAGGATTTAAATATAATTTATATATATAAAAGTTTAAATATTATAATGGGTCGACCTCCTTGAGCGCACCATGAAAAAGTAAAATTAAATTTAAATTCAAATGTTGGGCCAACCTTGGGCATGAATGACAAAAAGCATATAAATATGAGGCATTGATTTACTTTGAAAATAGGCAAGAATTCGAATATCCATCGTGGTGAGAGTGAGCAATGTGTAGAAGATAAGGGAGGAGAGGAGTGCAAATTTGGCAGTGTAGCAAAAGGAGCTAAATATTTTTATGTGCCCCTTTAGTTTCAACTACTGGGATAGCCCAGTTGGTTTTCTAGCCCGTGTTAGGGCACTGCCATGCAGAAGGTTCAAGGGTTGAATTCCATCGGTGCCAATTTTACTATGTTTTTTTTTTTAGATAGCGCGACGAAGGAGGTAAATATTTTTGTATGCCCCTTTGGTTTCATCCAATGGGATAGCCTAGTCGGTTGCCTAACCCATGTTAGAGTGTTGTAGTGCATAAGGTTTGAAGATCGAATCCTCTTGATACCTATTTTGTTATGCGATTATTTGTTTTGAAATAGCATAAAAGAAGATGTCAAATATTTTTGTGTGCCCCTTGGTTCCATTCCCTAGTTAGCTCAGGTGATCACAAGCCCGTGTTAGGGCACTACAATTTTAGAGGTCAAGAGATCAAATCTCATTTGTGGCTATGCAAGGTAGGGGTTAAAGTTTTTATTAATTTTAATGAAAAAGGAGATATAAGGAGTTATATTGATATAATAAAGTTTTATTTTTCAAAGTTGATAAAAGGGAGATATAAGGTTTCATGTTGAGTTTTTAAAGTTTTTATTTTTTGCAATTTATAAAAGAGAGATATAAGGGTCATGTTGTTAGTATAAAGTTTCATTTTGTAAATTTTAAAAAGGCGATATAAGGAGTCGTGTTGTTGTTATAAAGTTTTATTTTGCAAAAAGGAACATCATTATTATTAAGGCAAATTTGGAAAAATAAAATCATTTTGTCAAGGCATATTTAGAAAGCACATGTAAAAGGAACATCATCATTATTGAGATAGATTTGGAGGGCACAAATTTGAAACAAGTCAAGGCTTCAAAGAATAGAGTAAGCGAATTAAGTACACATATTCACCAAGCATTCAATTGACAAGGAAGGACAATTCAACCACTTTAAGAAGAAGAAAATGTGCACATGATAGTGGAATAAGAGCAAGGTATGAGCACCTTCAAGTCAACACACAAGTAAGTTATATAAGCTAGACTTGAGATACCTTTACAATATAATAAATGTGAGATATGTGGAAGTGACAAACTTAATGAATGTGAAGAACATATTGGCAATTTGAAGCTTACTACATTAGTGCATATAATTTTTTATATGTTCATGAACATAAAATAATTTTGGTAGAATATGTCTGAATTGCTTTAGTTTTAGAAAGCAAACTCAAGAAAATGTGAAGAATTTTACGCCATTATTAAGCAAATTTTGAAGCAGATTTGAGCAATGTTTGTGAGAAGGTTTTGGAGTATATTTGAGTAGGTTTTGTAAGTAGGTTTTGGAGTAGATTTGAGAAATTTTTGTGAGCATGTTTTGGAGAAAATTTGAGCAATGTTTATGAGCAGGTTTTAGA
The DNA here is from genome assembly GCA_028583015.1 of Wollemia nobilis. NCBI lineage: Eukaryota > Viridiplantae > Streptophyta > Pinopsida > Araucariales > Araucariaceae > Wollemia > Wollemia nobilis. The sequence continues at coordinate 14,289,979 of JAQPPZ010002556.1, forward strand.
GCATATTTGAGCAGGTTTTGTAAGCAAGTTTTGGAGCAGATTTGAGCAATGTTTCGTTCATGGTTATTGTTTCTAGTGTAACCATTTTGGTCATAAAGCTATAAATTTTAGGGTCCGTGCTATGAATATTTTTGGCTTCACCAAGAGAAATTTCAATTCATTTGCACCTCTCATGGACTACACCATCATATGTTACAAATGTATTTTTTTGGGCATACAGCTAGATGGTGTAGAACAATGTTCCCTAAAATTTTGAAGTCAAGAAAGAAGGAGAATAGTTAATCTATTAAAAATAATATGACCTCTAAAGTTTGGAGAAAGAAAATGGAACAAGAAAAGCAGCATAATAATTTGGGAGTTTCACTCCCATCTCATAATTTAAGTCTCAAGAAAAGTAGGGAGAAAGGGGACATTGTCAAGTGTCTTATCTTACAACCCCAAGGATCCTTTGTTGTTGATGTCAAAGGGGGAGAATTTTAGTAAGGAGAAGCAGCTTGTGATCCTATTTAGTAAAGTTCAATTTCGTTGTAGGGTTGCCACCAATGACAAAGGGGGATATTGTTAGAAATATTGAGTTGTCATTGATGTCAAAGGTAAAAATATCTTCAAGGATGAAATGTTGATGCAAGGATGAAATATTGATGTCAAAGGCAAAAATATCTTCAAAATGATGAAATATTTATTTGACATTAATGTTCAAAGCAGATATCTTCAAAGGTGATTTTATATGCTTTAATATTTAAATGAAATATTTAAATATTAAAGTGGGAGGTTTATATTTAAATCAAAGGATTTAAATATAATTTAAATATATAAAAGTTTAAATATTATAATGGGCTGACCTCCTTGAGCACACCATGCAAAAGTAAAATTAAATTCAAATTCAAATGTTGGGCTGACCTTGGGCGCAAATGACAAAAAGCATATAAATATGAGGTATTGATTTACTTTGGAAATAAGCAAGAATTAAAATATCCATCGTGGTGAGAGGAGTGCAAGTTAGATGGTGTAGTATAAGGAGTTAAATATTTTTGTTCAGCCCTTTGGTTTCATCCATTGGGGTAGCCTAGTCGGTTATCTAGCTCGTGTTAGAGTGTTGCCATGCAGAAGGTTCAAGGATCAGATTCCATCGATACCAATTTTACTGTGTTTTATTTTTTGATATAGCGTAGCAAAGGAGGTAAATATTTGTGTGTGCCCCTTTGGTTTCATCTATTGGGATAGCCCAATCGATTGCCTAGCCTATGTTAGGACACTGTAGTGCAAAAAGTTTGAGGGTCGAATCCTCTCGATGTCTATTTTGTTGTGCAATTATTTATTTTGGAATAGCACAAAAGAAGACATCAAATATTTTTGAGTGCCCCTTGGTTCCATCCACTTGGTTATATTAGGTGGTCACAATTTTGCATTAGGGAATTGCATTTCTAGAGGTTAGGAGATTAAATCTCATCCGCAGCTATGCAAGATAAGGGTAAAAGTTTTTATTAATTTTAATGAAAAATGAGATATAAGGAGTTATATTGATATAATAAAGTTTTATTTTGTAAAGTTGATAAAAGGGAGATATAAGGTGTCATGTTGAGTTTTTAAAGTTTTTATTTTTTTCAAATTATAAAAGGGAGATATAAGGGTCATGTTGTTAGTATAAAGTTTCATTTTGCAAATTTTAAAAAGGATATATAAGGAGTCATGTTTTTGTTATAAAGTTTTATTTTGCAAAAAGGAACATCATTATTATTAAGGCAGGTTTGAAAAAGAAAAATCATTTTGTCAAGGCAAATTTAGAAAGCACATGTAAAAGGAAAATCATCATTATTGATGCATATTTGGAGGGCACAAATTTGAAACAAGTCAAGGCTTCAAAGAATAGAGTAAGCGGATTAAGTACACATATTCACCCAAGAATTCCATTGACAAGGAAGGACAATTCAGCTATTTCAAGAAGAAGAAAAGGTGCACATGATAGTGGAAGAAGAGCAAGGTATGAGCACCTTCAAGTCAACACACAAGTAAGTTACCTAAGCTAGACTTGAGCTACCTTTAAAATGTAATAAATGTGATATATGTGGAAGTGACAAACTTAATGAATGTGAAGAACATATTGGCCATTTGAAGCTTACTACATTAGTGCATATCATTCTCTATATGTTCATGAAGATAAAAGAATTCTAGGTAGAATATGTCTGAATTACTTTTAGTTGAAGAAAGAAAACTCAAGAAAAGGTGAAGAACTTGATGCCATTATTAAGCAGATTTTGGAGCAGTTTTGAGCAATGTTTGTGAGCAGGTTTTGGAGTAGATTTGACCAGGTTTTGTAAGCAAGTTTTGGAGCATAGTTGAGAATTTTTTGTGAGAAGGTTTTGGAGCAGATTTGAGAAATGTTTATGAGCAGGTTTTGGAGCATATTTGAGCAGGTTTTGTAAGCAGGTTTTGGAGTAGGTTTTATAAGCAGGTTTTGGAGTAAATTTGAGCAAGGGGATTGGTGTCTCCTATGGATTGGTGTCCATGAACTTGAGAAAGGGGACTTGTGTCTCCTGTGGATTGGTGTCCATGAATGTGAGCAAGGGATTGATGTCTCCTATGGATTGGTGTCCATGAATGTGAGCAAGGGGATTTTTGTCTCTTGTGGATTGGCATCCATGAACTTGAGCAAGTGGATTGGTGTCTCCTATGGATTGGTGTCCATGAACTTGTATAGGGGATTGGTGTCTCCTGTGGGTTGGTGTTCATGAACTTGTATAGGGGATTGATGTCTCCAATGTATTGGTGTCCACTAACTTGTATAGGGGATTGGTGTCTCATGTGGGTTGGTGCCCATGAAGTTTATTGAAGAAAAATATAAAGCAATATTTTGTCATGGTTTTCTCTCGAAAGGATGTTTCCACGTAGAATATTTGTCTCTCATGTGTATGGTGATTTATGTATTGTTTCATTATTGCTTTGTTATTACTTGAAATTATTGCTTTGGAAAGAAAAGAGAAAAGTTTTATCTTATACTGTTCACCCCCATCTCATTATAAGTTTATGTTCTTCATGGATAGATAATAAACATAAGTAAATAAATAAATAATTAATAGATGATATGTATTAGCATAGGATAAAGGATAAAGGATAAAGGATGCAAATAAGTATGTGTTGGATAATGATGATAAAAGGATAAAATATATAAGAAGAAAAATGGATAGGTAATGGATAATGAAAAGCGCTTACCTCATTAATCAAGAATCTTTCCCAACATACACGAGGGTATGTAATTTCCACGAGAAAGAGGGAGAAGAAGCAGAAGGTAATATCTGTGGGATATTTTTTGAGAATCAAACACCCTAGTACTTCTCTCAAGTTGTGAGGTGACCATGCAAAGATCATTAAAATTAGAGATCCTTTGAGACATATTAAAACGTCCTAGAACTATTGTGTGTGCAGTGAATTCATTAACCAAATTTTGAATAGGTTTGGACTTAATAAATCATAGCCCTAATGAAAAATATTAAACTCATTATGAAGGCATAATCCACTACCAGTCAAGCATTTATAGTCCCTATTGATATTGCACATGGTCCATCAATGTTTCTCCACTATCGACCAATCATTTATAGCACTAGTAGAGTCATCTAATACGCCCAAGGATTTAGGCTATATTATTATTTTCATTATTTTCATTCTCCTTTATTTTATTATCTTTTATTTTTTAAAGAGCATGAAGCCTTGGGTTTTGGACCACTTAAGGATGCACGATGAGCCAATATAGGCATTAGGACTAATCATGATGTCATCCTCGCCTAATCAAAAACAATATTAATTATGTGTGTAGTGTGTGGGCTCTAGGTTATCTCAGTAGGTCATGAAGGGAGGCTCCAAATCATCATGGCTTTGAATGGGATGTATATACACTTGAGGAGGATACTAGGTATGGTTGAGTGATGGAAAGGTCCATAGGATACGAAGAAAGGGATAAGAGGAAGAGAAGGGATGCAAGAAGAAAGGGGATTGTGAAAGACATGTATATACCCTTGCATATAAAAGGAAAGGTGAATGGTTAATGAGGTAAGCACCTTCCATGTGTAAAAAATGGGGTGGTGAAATGTAGCAATAGGTATATATTTATCGATAGTAGAGAGAAGGAAAAGGTATGTACAAGGATTGTAGTGGATACATTATATATTATTCTATGCATAAAAGGTTCAAAGGTGAAGAAGTAGAAGCAAGGTATGGTATGACACTACCCCATACCAAGGGGAAGGTAGGAAGAAGACATATTAGAGGGTGAACTCCCCTAGTCAAAATTTGTGGTGAAAGGGGAACTAGTCCCCAAGCTAGTGGAGGAGGAAGGAGTGGGAAGGGTGAAATTGAGGAACAATGGGACGAATGACGTGATCGATGATGAATGTATAGGGATGAAGTGGCACTTGAGTGAGATGATCAAGGTGTACAAGGTGGACGAGGTTGATTGGAAGGGAATGAAGTGAAGGAAGATGTCATAGAGGAGAATTGCATGGGTGTTGAAGAGAAAATTGGATTATGAGCAAGGTGACAAGAATAAGGATAATAATATGGAGGATATGGAGGAAAGATATAATATGAATGGTAGAGATATGAGCATTGGGTCATGTTAGGGGTAAGGGATGGAAAATAGGATGTTAAAAGAAGAGACAGTAAAGAAGTTATAGGAAGAAAAGGTGCCAGAGAGGGTGTAGGAAGAAGTGGTAGCAAAAAAGACATTGGAAGGAGCGAGGGCATAGGAAGTGTAGGAATAAAAGGTGGCAAATAAGGGATTGGAGAAGAGGGGTGAGATATGAGGAGGATCAGTAAGGGGAGGTGTTCATGGAATTTTTGTGATATTATGGAGGGGACATAGTTGGAGGTATTTGATGTGTTAAGCCTAAACATGAGTGCTTAGGATAAATTAGCATAGGAGAGGAAGGATAATGATGAGGTGTAGATGGGGTATGTGGTGAGGTAGGAGGAGGCTCCTTAAGAAAAAATAGAGGGATGTTATCTTCGATATTAGGGCAACTTGAGGAGAGTCGAATGTTGAAGGTTGAGGGGATTTAGGATCAAAAGTGATGGAAGTGTCAAGTCCTCCAGACATAAAATTAGTATGGGTGGATATAGGATCCCAAGGGATAATGGCATCCATAATTAAAGGGAAGTCATGTGGCTGACCAAAATTGTGGGCTAATTCAAAGTGGGGAGAGGGTGACAAAGAGTCGATAGGGTTATGGAAGGATGTTAACATGGGGTGGTTTGTAAGAGGGGGTAAAGGTGAGGTATTCATATCCTCCTCATTCTCTTCATGGATGGTAAGGGCTTTGGTGAAGGAGGTAAGAGAAGGCACAAGTGAAAGGATATGGTCGGAGAAAAGGGATAAATGTGACCATGGAAAAAAAAAGCATACGTAGACAAGTAGAGACCACATGTGCACCGTTTAAAAAAAGGAAAAAATGGAAACAAAAGGTGTGTTTCCTAAGGAGACAAGTGAAAAATGCACAGCCCAAGGATGTGAGTGTAAAAGGGGTGCCCAAGGAGGCAATGTGAAAAAAATACTTGAGGTAATGTGAAAAAGGGTTCCTAAGGAGGTAATGTAAAATATGTAATGCCCAAGGATATGAGAAAAGCACAAAATAGTGCAATGCGGAGTGACAACCAAGTTTGAAATGTATCATGGTGCATTGAGTCAAAGTGCAAGAGGAAGGGGGATTGGATAAGGTGGTGGGTTTTTGGGATAGAGAAGAAGTGGAGGGTATAATGATTAGTGATTGGACATGGGTGGGGGTAAGTTTAATATAATGAGTTAAATTTTGAGTAAGAGCGATGATAAGGTTAGGTGGTAATGGTTTGGGGGATATGGTGATATTAGTGGAATAGGAGACCAGTTCGATCTGCCCAGACCTACTCGGGTGTGGGGTAATTGATATGGAAATTTTATAGAGACGTGGATGCCTTTCTCATAGCATCCTAGGTCAAAATCCTGCCAATGGCATTTATAAAAATAAAACATGACAAAATATGGATTGGAGAGATAATTATTGTCAGCACAAAAACAACCTTGGAAGGAAGGGAATGTGGACAACAATGATGGTAGGGTTGTGGACAGTCCCCCATAAAAAAAATTGGTGTAGTTGGATGGTGAGCCTAAAGTTATAATAGCACCTATGGTGAAAGGCTCATCTCGTGATCTACCAAAGTATTTGATAGACTCTACATGTGGTAGGTTTACATTGTGTGTAAGGTATTTGCTTATAGCTAGATTAGTCATATGTACAGTAACGTGTGGGATTGTAGGGGGTAATGATGGTGGAACTATAGAAGTGGTAGGGGTGTACTTAGATAAAGAAATAGTATTAGGTAAGGTTGATTAACGGATAGTATTGAGGGAAATGTCTGGTGATATGAGTGTGTAGTTAATTAAGGTTTGGGGTAATACATAAGGATCTTCTTCATGAGAAATAGGAGTCGTAGGAAGAAGGGTAAGGTCAATGAGGGGATCCAGATAATGGTTTACAACTTCGATTAATGGAAGGGGTGTTTGGATAGGTGTGTGATTTTGGGATGAAGAATAAGTGGAGGGTATGGAGTGAGACCATATCTACCCAAACGATCTCAAGGCAGATGCTACAAATTGTAAAATAAGGGATTTGAGAGCTCGAAAAAGTATCAATGGAGTCACGTGGGGTCTTGCGAGGGTGTTACAGGCTATGGGTGATGGGAATTAGACTAATTCAAGTGTGGGTAGTAAATTTGATACCATAACTTTAGCACAAAATGGCTCCCTTACCTTGGCCATGTCCAAGGGTATTTATAGGTATTTTAGGGCTAGGTAAGTAGGATGCCACATAGGCTCCACTTGGTCTCCACATGTGCAAGGTAGGTGAGGGAAAATTCTAGAAGGAGATGAGGTGGAGGGGTTCATTAAATTGCTTTGGGAAGTGGAAGTCTAGGGGAAGGGAAACTAATTTAAAATTAGTTTCCCAAGGCACATGGGGGAGTGTGGGGGTATTTTAAAATTACTAAAATGATGAGGTGTAAAGGGTGGGGAGTTGGCATATTAAATTGCCTTGGAGGAGGTGTCCTAGGGGGAAGGAAAACTAATTTAAAATTAGTTTCCCAAGGGCCATGGGGAATGGGAAAATATTTAAAAATTGCCAAGAGTAATGAAGTGGCTATCCTTTGGGCCAAGTGGGATAAATGCATATTTTGACTTGTAATTATTTTAAATTTTAAATTTATATTTATGGCATGAGGTGGTACATGTAAGGTGGCATATTAATGTGGGGGATTTTTAGATATTTGGGAGAGGCAAATTTTCTAGGCTTCTAGAAATTTTTATTAAATACATTGCCTTGAACATTATTTAATTTGGATTAAGGGGCTTTAATGATGTATTTAATTAATGTTAATTAAATTTTGCTATTATTTTATCTATTTTGTCACTCTCTATGTAGGAGGGGTAATAAATAGGGCTATGATAGTGATATTAATTATGTTTAATTAGGCTAATTTAGATTTAGTTAATTATTAATAATGTAGGGAGATGAGTGGGAATTAAATATTATTTTTATTATTTTTGTGGGTGTAGAAGACATTCAAAATTTAATTTATTATTAATGTTTATTATTTGTGGAGTATTACTGAGGTTTTGCTAGAGAATATTAGGGAATTTAGATATATATGGATTGATTAGAATTTTATAAGGTGGCAAAAAAGAAATATCTAGACATATTAATTCATAATTTATTATGTATTCAAAAATGCCAATTTTCAATCTCTACATAAAGTTAAGAAATGTAACTAATTGAACTCATGCCATTTGATTAGATAATTATATCATGGTACATGTACTTAACCTATTGGTTTAAAATAAGTATATTATATATTCTATTGTATATGGTTTTATCATCTTGTAAGTTTGATTCTTTGAACAAATTTCTTATTTTGAATAATTATCTTAAACCCTACTTTGATTGTATTTGAGAACTTTAAATGGTTTTATAAAAATGTATAATGTGAGTTTAAACTAATGCATAATGAAAACTCTAAAACCATGCAATTTTCCTTGTAATAACACATAATGCATTAGTATATTTACAAGAATATTTTGATAGTTTTATGCCCAAATGAATATCCCATGTGTAAGAAAGTACTTAAATAAATATTTGTTATGGAATCAAGAGGGACATACAATATTCTAATATTTACATACATAAAAATATTGGATTTTAGACTGGTTTCTAATTCAAAACCTTAAAGCATTTATCCTCATAAACTTTTATAGAACATTACAAAAGTGAAATAAAGAAAGCAAGATAGAAAAAATGGAGAGAGATATTCAAGATAGAATGAGTAAGGGGTAGGTGGTCATAGGCACCCCCATGATAACATATCACCAACTGATGCAATGGATTAGTCATTGGAGGGGTATTTATAGTGGTATATATTTCCTAATTAAATGCTAACCTAAAGCCAAAATAACCTAACTTAAAGATTAAATTATAATATATTAAATGTATTAAATCCTTTCATCAAGGTTAACCATTGAGGTAATTTAACAAATATTGCTAAGGGTGAATATGTCAAAATTTCCTGTACGCTTACATAGAAAACACCCATAGGATTACATATAATATGTCCATAGGCCTATATATAAAATGCTTATGGGCTTACATAGAAAGCAAAAACATCCTTACAAAGATAAATCTCATAAGCTTACATAGCACATGCCCAAAGGCTATATCAAGGGTGATAGAATGCATTTCATCAATATCGACCTTGGGCTACAAAGATCATATTAGTGATATTTCAACACTCCTCCCATAATCTAAGCTAAGATGCCAAGGAGAGGAGATATTAGATATGGTACAACCCCCCATAATGAATTCTAGAATGGGCTAATGAATCTTACCATCTTCTATTACCAAAGTTACATGAACTAGATACAGCCTTTTATGAACTATATTCCATAACTCAGCCTTTTGAATTCAAAATATTGATATTTCTATGAGAAGACTCAACATATAATATAGCAATCATAATTTATCCTCCAAACTTAAATTAAGTAGTAGAACCATCAAGCAATAGTTATATTTACAAATAGTCATCCTTAGCGGTTAGAGAGGGATCCATAGGAATATGGCATACCTTACACTGATCATTTGTAGCACTATAATAGGTTCTTAAATTGATGTCATTAATACATAGAGATTGATGAACCATGAAATCTAAACATAATGGGCTCCAAATTCTTCCATATAAAAATTTATGGCCTTTAAAATCTTGGTTAGATTAGCACTTAAAATTAAAAAATAAAATATTTATAAACCAACGAGCAAATATGATGAATCAATGACCACCACTTGGAACTATTTGATTGGGGCCTTCTACCATAGTCTATCACATGCGTTGAAATATGACAAATTGGAATATGACACTATTTGTTTATTATTGGATACTCCATTAAATATGAAAATAGGTTTTCAGATAGTTTATAGTTAATAAGGTTTCAACTTTGGTCTTTTGAGTGGAAGCACCTTATGCTTCATTTGCCTAGTGAAGCACCCTTATGGAAACTCTAAAACTAAAAAGCATACATATTTTATTTGAAATTGTGAGTGTGTTTTACCTTGAGAAAAAATGAACACTTTGCTTTGAAAATGTGATATCAACTATCAATAGAGGATACCGACTTCCATGCCTTAAGGGCGTTTGCATTCAAGTGCATAAGATACTACTCATACAAATAAATGAAAGGCAATACTTCTAAAAATGTAAAAACTAATCCATGTGATTAGAACATGGGATGTTCAAGTCAAGAAAGACCTTTCCAACCATCATGACAAACGGTTGCAATTTGAATCTATACATAGAGAGAAAAATAATATGTGCATTCAAATGACATGCATCCAAAATACTATATTTTTTCATACAAGGGAGCATTGCTACGATTTAAAATCAGGACCTTATTAGTATAAGGTAACTAACCAATTACCATGCAAATGAATGGGTTGGAGTTAGGTGTATTGTTGCTACATAAAGGAGAATATCGTAGGTGAGTTTAGGAAGCATGTATGCTACCTTCACCACCTATAAGATTACACTCTATCTTTTAATACATGATAAAAAATACATGAATGAGGAGAGTCAAGCTTAGGAGATCTTAAGGTGTAATTAGAATCTACTAATCAACTATCCACCATCTTGAGTGAGAATACAAGGGGTCACTCTCTCAATGGATATTCCTCTTTCTCAAAAAATAATAATCCAATGTTGAAATGATGCACAATACCAAAAATGATTAAAAATAGCATGATGCTAAAGCTCATGTGAATTGACCTTACAATATCCAAGAGAATAAGGAATTCTCTTACCATTGTGCCAGCTCTAGTGGTGCAATAGAGTGAGGTTGGTGTAAATATAAATGGTGCATAAAATTTACACAATGTGACCTTGGCACATAAGGTTGTTTAGTGCCTAAAACATCTTTGGAGAAGTGGCACAAAATATTAGCACCAAAATTCAAATTTTAAGAATTTGAAACTTAAAATCTCTCTAAAATCAACCAAAAAGAGGGGATTTCTCTTGATTGACTTTTCTATAATTGAAGGATAATTTATTATACTAATTGATTTAATGAGGTAATTCTAAGTAGGCTTTCATACCATATTATATTTTAGATCATTTTTCAATAAAGTACCTTAAAGCATTCCTCGTCATAACCTTATGTAAAAGAGTACAAAGCCAAGATAAAAATAGAAAGATAAATGAAATACAAAGAGATAATCAAGATAGAAAGAATAAGGGGTGGGTTTTCGTAGGCATCCCCATGATAACATATCACTAACTAATACACCAAATCAGTCATGGTGGGTATTTACAATGATACCTAATCTCTAGTTAAATGTTAACCTCAACCCAACATAACTTGACTTAAAGGTTACGTCATAATATATTAAATGTATAATTTGATTAGGGATGACCATAGATACTCATATTCTTACATAGAAAATGTCAATTGGCTTATATAAGATGCCAATAGACTTACATAGGAAACACATGTAGGTTTACATAGATAATGTATGCAGACTTGTATGCTACTTTTCCATAGGCTATGTGAAGAGTGCTCTCAGCATGTCATCACTATCAACCTTGGCCTAATAAGATCATATTAGAGATATTTCAACAATAAATGTATATATGCATGTGCTTGTACATACACAATATGGTATTTTTATATGAGCCCACCCCAAACATATGATATGGTTAAATGCCTTTGAAATTTCCAACAATCTTATTAACCAAATTTTTAAGTAGGATTCAAATATTAAAATCCATATTTTATAAATCTTAATGAAACTATATAGTATATAGACATGCATTGCTATGGATAATAGTGATTTTCACTCTCCTCATGTTCTATGTATTTTAAATGAATCTTTAGTGTCTACTAATTTTGTTTTTCACAAAGGGTTTTATGCCACACAACCCCTAAAATTTGATAGATGGATTAGGTATTTCACACAAGGGTTAGATGCCGCACAACTCCTCAATTTTATTATTTCCTACAAAACAATACTTGCAAATTCTCTATTTTTACATTAGTGGATCAACATCTTATATGTTTTTAAGGATATGGATTGATGGGTTTTTAAGCCCTCTTACAAGAATTTGAAATTTAATTGTCGAGGTAAGTTTTTGATGTACAAATAATTGATGTATTTAGTGGCTTGTAGATTATTGAAGCATATTTTTAATAATTATTTTCTCTATAATTTTTAATAATCATAACTTTTCTATTTTTTTATATTTGTTTTTAAATGTTATTTTCTCCCATTTTTTAATGCTTTATATTTTACCAAACATGTTTCTCTATTTCTCCCCAATTCTTCTTTGTTGAAATTATAGTGCTATAAGGAGGGTTTTATGAATCTCTCAAAGTTTTGTTTTAGAAACCATGGGAATTTATTCCCTCATATTATTTAGGAATAAGTACCTAGACCATATATGTTGATTTCATTGAACCTAAGTATTATATATGTAGCAAAATCATATACCTGAAATATTATTTTTTATCATTTCACTCATCAACTTTTAATACTTTTTGAGATATTCTATAATTATTATAATAGTCTTATATTTGGGATTGGTGTTGCCTAAAGTTTTTGCATATTTTTTTTAAACTTCTCTCCCACAACACAACATAAAAACCACAACATGCAATAAACAAATATATATGGTATAAGCAAATATGTGAGAGCCTCATGGGTCATATTTTATGTTCTTTTACTTTTTTGTTGATTTAGGTAGTTTACATGGACTATATAATATGGCTTGCAGACCATGATAGAGTTGCTATCTTAAGAGTACCAAATTTGTTTTCATGATTAGTGATGTCATATACTTATAATAAAAATAGTATTACCTTAGATGTAGTCAATGCTCTTATTTATTATATGAATGATGCATTTTATTTTAATATATGATATGATTCTTTGAGTATATCATATTTTTATCTACAGGGGAATCAGTAACATCCCTTTCATCCTTAGCTTATTACACATAGGGTCAGCCAAACCCTTTAGGGGAACTAACTTTGATCCCAATTTAAATCATTGGAGCTGCCTCTATAACTCCTATCTCTCCTTGATAAAGTGTGACCCGAAGTGAGGGAGATCCTTGGTGGCTCAGGGTTTGTACCGTCATCATCAATATGGAGCTCACTCGACAATGCCAGATCATACTACTACCTCTGACCCATATTGGGTATGCCCCCAAGGTTTGAACCTAGGTCTCCTATTGGTAAGTGCCCAAAGATTTACCAATCCACCTAGCCCTTGGGGACTTGAGGATATCATCTTTATCTTACACTTTATGGAACAAAATATTTTGAACTGTACTTAATTTTTTTTAATTCTCGAGAAACTTATTAATGTGAATATTTATGAAAATCATATGATTGAATAAGTCACAATAAAAAAATACCTAAAATGAAGCAATGTTTTCTATTCAATGGCTATATGAAAGAGGGACACATCCTAACATATTAGTCAATAAAAAAGAAGAACATTCTTAATATTGAGTGTCATTTTTCAGTTACTACACATACACCTTGGCTTTCTAAAATATCTCACTATTTGATTATTTTAAAATGTTTGATAAAGATAAGTAGAGGTAAATAACAAGCTCATAATTATGTGAAAGAAGATCCTTACATGCGAAGTCAATTTTTAAAAGTAAGTGCAACATAACTAAAAATTCTATAGATTTTTCTTCATTACATGCAAACATATTTAGGAAAAAATATAAGCTAGGTGTCAAAATTATGTGATGTTTAATAGAATGCACTCTAGTAATTTTATAAATTTAATCTAGTTCAAATATTTTAAACTTGTTAAAAACTTTGTGATTTTAACTTGTTAAGAACTTTGTGATTTTAACTTGTTAAGAACTTTATGATTTTAACTTGTTAAGAACTTAGTGATTTTAACTGAGAAATCAAACCAAACTTATGAAAAAAGATTAATAACTATAATTTTCAATAATAGTTATTTATTTTTTTATCAGGTATAAGAAGGGGTTTTGAAAGGCTTCCCTAACATTTTACAAATAAATAAATGTGACTAGATAAAATCCAAGTCACTTACAACGAGATAGGGCCACGATAATATGGCACCAAAGCAATCAAAAAGCAGAGCTAAAATACAAACCAAAAAATCAAGATCTAGAAAAAAGAAAACAGTGTTGGACCCCAAAGGTCCAACATGACCAAACACAATCTAAAAGTTAAACAAACCAATAGAAACTTCAATTTTGCATCAACCCCCAAAATTATCTTGCATCGACCTGGAAAATTTTAAAATCAACATTACAATATTGATTCCTACCTAAGCCAAGAAACTCATATCTGCATCCAAAAAATTCAAAAAAAATCCAAATTACAAATTCCCACCTAAAATGACATTGGAAGAACCCACCAATGAGCCAAGGAATTTCGAAAAGAAAAATTCTTACCCAAATATTTATAAACACAAATCCATATTCAACAATATTGGAATCCAGTTCTTCTAGCAGCTTAAAAAATTTAAATTCAACATTACAATGCAGTTTCATGCCCAAGCCAGGAAACGAAGATCTATGCCAAAAATTCAAAAAAAATCCAACATACAACTTCTCACCCATAAAGGAAAAAATGTTTTCCATGGGGGACCACTCGACCCAATATTTGCACCCTAGATCTTCATCTATTGGGTATACCTCCAAGATCCACCAGCTCAACAATAGGACAACCATTAAATGTCTTGAAATTTTTTAATTTAGTATTACACTATAATTTTTCATCCAAGCCAACATCTAGAAAATTCAAACAACTTCCAAAATACAACTTCACGCCCATAAAGAAAAAATTAGTTCCATGGGGAAACACTCGAACAAGTTAAAGAATTTTAAAGAAAATTACTGACTCAATCTTTGCACCACAACTCACGTCTACTGGGTAAAAAGCCAAGACCCACCTACTTCGCAAAAAAAATAACAATGATACCATTAAACATGTCCCAACCAATCCAAATCAACCATTGATTTTGATACCTTGCACACAATTTCCCAAGAGATTTAAAACAATTCCCAACCCGACACCAAGGTTATGAACGGGAACATCTACCCACAAAGATAGGTCTGAGGGAATTGCAATCCTAGAACTAAAACTAGACTGCCAAAAAATATGACCACCAGTAAGATCTAGCATTATAACTATTATAGAAATACAAGCCACCAAATAAGATGCCTAAGTGAGAAATCAAAGAGTCCTTTCTCGAATCGATTATGAGCCTAAAAAAACATCCAACAAAGAGAACTTTGCTCAAGATCTACTACGGGACCCAAAAACTACAAGATCTGAAAAACTCTAGATCTACAAAGGGATCCCAAATTCAGCCAAAGCAAAGCATGGATTATAAGAATAGAAAAGGTTGGGATCCCTTTCCCAATTGAAAAAGACCTGTTGGCAGTTTTGCACCATGCCACATTGGATTTTTACTAAGCATTTTGATTGGATTATATTCATATGATGATACAATATTTTGATCGATTTAATATGTTGTTATTTTTATTTTTCCTTCTTTGTTTTCATGCATATTTTGGCTTGGAAATAACTGGCTTGAAAATAATGAGCACTCTAAGTAAAATGGTCGGGAAATAGTTCGAATAGCTTTAGTTCAGATCGCTCGTAAAACAATTTTGAAAACAAAGCATAAAAACGTCAAGTGCATATAAGGGAGCTTCACCGAAAATTAAAATGTGTTCGACCCAACTAAGGGACGAAAGCATTGCGTGCACTTGCGTGCACTTTGTTTGAGTGAAGGAGAAAGAATAGCGAAGAAAAAGAACAAGGAAAATTAAAATGACAAAGTTGCAAAAATTATGACAGTGCCCGAAGTTAAGTCTTTGGAGAATCACGTTTGCCCTAAGGTTGGGGCAAAAGCTTCATTTACCCCATTTTGGGGTGAATTTTCTTAAAAAATCAAGAACTACGCTCACTCGTAGAACTAAAAACAACTTTGACAAAATTCTTGAGAAGGGGTGCGTTCGCCCCAAGAGTGGGGCGAAAGCTCCACTCGCCCCATTTTGGGGCGAACGTTATAAAAAGAGGGGGCGAATTGAAAAGTCAATATTATTTTTGGGCGAACATGATGATAAAAGGCACGTTGAAAATTCAATATTAATTTTGCCCTGGTTGAGGGGTGAAAGTACCATTCGTTCCTCTCGGAGGTGAATGTACCACAAAGGAGTAAGTTCAGGCGAAGGCACTATAAAAGCTAAATTTAGGTGAATGCACCATGAAAAGTTGAAGTCAGGCGAAAGCTATAAAGGATGAATGGATGTTGAAAAATCAAAATTGTGTTCACCCGAAGAGGGAAGCGATGACTTCTTTTGCTTCTTTAGAGGTGAACGTAGATTAAAAATGGAACGACATCATTGTTGAAATGTTTTCGCTCGAAATAAAAAATAATTGCTACTGTGATAAAAATGGGTATGTAATTTATTAAAAAAGACGAATGCACCATACAAAGAGCAAATGAATACCATCTCATTTTCATGGTCAAGTGAATCATATTTTCTATGACGTCCTAGATGTCAGCAAAGCATCTAAAGAAGGCAAATGAATAAAATCAAATATTTCTAGTAAAAAATGACATAGATTGCATAATCAACTGATTTGATCTCGAGCAATATTGAAGTGTGGATTTTTATGGATGTTGATTAAATATGTATGCTTTGAATGAATACCAGAATTTAATAATAATGGCAAAAAAAAAGATATTTTCTTTGATTTTCATCATTTTCAAAGATGCCCTCCTAACAGTTTCGCTCCCTCTCCAAGATGAATTTAATATGGAGTAAATTGTTGAAGCAATGGTTGATTTCCAAAGAACGAAGGTGGCCAAAATTCAATGCACTTGTGCCCAATCAATTAATCATCCAGAGTTGTTTCTCATTAAAATTGGATCATGGTTGGGAAAGGAATATTTCCAAGAGATAATTGATTCATAATGTCTCTGATCTATGGACATTTTGTCTTTTCATGTATTTAATAAAATAGGCAAAAACCTCTATAAATACTAAGTAAATTTTCATTATAAAGGGGTTGGAAAGGTTGGACATTCTACAAAAAAACTTATCAAGTTCTCTACGTAAATAAGAGATATTTGGTTTCTGCATTTCCAAACAATTTTGTGTATTATTTCCTTCTGTTACACACACTTCTCTTTTACGGTCATATTTATTGTCTATTATTTGGTTTAAATTATGCATCTGAATTTGAACATTGTTGGT
This sequence comes from Wollemia nobilis, assembly GCA_028583015.1. Taxonomy (NCBI): domain Eukaryota; kingdom Viridiplantae; phylum Streptophyta; class Pinopsida; order Araucariales; family Araucariaceae; genus Wollemia; species Wollemia nobilis. The sequence continues at coordinate 14,306,800 of JAQPPZ010002556.1, forward strand.
GAGAGAGTGAGTTCTAGAGTGCAATTCTAGCGGTTTTCTATGCTTGATTGTAAGTAGATTCTGATGCATTTCCTTATTATATGTTATTTCCATACTTGAGTGAAATTTTTACTATTAGTCTTTCCCCAATCCTACACATTCAGCCTGTGGCCATATTTCTCATTTCTTTTTGTAATTTCAATTTCTTTGTTGCAACTCTTATATTAAATCGTGTAGGATTTAGCAAGGGAGCTAGCCCTCTCTGGAGATTGACATGGAGGACATTCATTTCCTTCGTTCTTTCAATGTTGACCACGTCTAGGGTGCACAAACGTAGGTTTGTATAATTAGGAAAATATTTGACCAACATTTTTTGGTATGCTCGATGGGACACCGAAAAGTTCTACTTTCAGCAATATCAATGTTTGATGTTCACTTCTATGCTATATAGTTAAAACATCTAGCGACTCAATTACATCAAAAAATATCAAATGTGAAGACGATAAAATTTGTACTTCATGTTCACTAGGTTGCAGGCCAAGAACGCCAAATATCCTGAGTTTTACGAACTTGATATTCAAAGGCTAGGGGAACATCCATAATTAGTTCCTTTTATGTCATGCATCGTTGTTACCTCATATATCTTATTTATCACCCGTAACATCCTCACGATTAGCTGGTGTGTTTTCTACCCCTACCAGTCTGTTTAGTACTGCCACTAGAATGGCTCAAAATCCACCACCAAGGTAGTTTCTAGCATGGAATAGCTCAGGAGATTTGAATTTACAAGCTCAAAATCCAGTTCCTCAAGCAACCTTGAAATATTTGCCTACATATGACGGTGCTAGTAAAACCACTTATGAGCATATTCAATATGTAGCTTCTCTGGCTACGATCCACGGCATCGCTGATGAATATATCAAGTGTAAGATTGTTGGTTTTATCACTTAGGAGAAAGTTGTTATATTGGTATCGATCGTTGCAACCTACCACCATAGCTACATGGGATTATTTTGTAGGATTACTGATTAATAATTTTCATGAGCAAGTCAATCAATTCTTCCTACTACACTAAGTTACGAATATTCAAAGGCATATGTAGGAGGAGATAGTTGACTTCAATGTCAAATTCACCCGAAGTTGGCAAAGAGTTCTTGATGGTATTTGGCCCACACATGAACAAGTTGTGTTCTACTACCTTAGAGTGTGTAATTTTGATATTGGCATGGTAGTTCAATAAGCCAATGTAAATGTGTTTCCTGAGTTTTATACATAGGCGTAAAAAGTTGTCGAATTTGATAGCTATAGGTAAAATTCCCTCAAAAGTTACCATACCCATTCTTCCTGATATTCTGCAACATCTATATTTAAGTGCATTATCATAGCCTATGCCTCCCATGTACCTCATTCCCTCATGGAGCTTGAGTTCACCCAAGGTTATGCATAGTGGCTATTTATCGTCAAATTGGCTAAAATTGGGATTTTTGAAATTTGGAATTGCCTAATATTTGGGACCCTTGACCAGGGCTCATTAGCTAAAAATTTAATTTTTTTGGATCGATTCGCCCCAATTTTCTAATAATTTGACCATTTTAAGTTTAAATTTCCAGCATTGCCCTTAATAATAATGAACCTTCTACATGTGTTTGGACACTATTCACCTAGATTTCAAAACTGATTCGCCAAAAGTTTATAAATATATTTTGGGGTCAATAAATACGCATAACCCTAAGTTCACCCCATGTTGCTCCACTCCTAGTTCCACAAATACCTATGCCTATTGTTCCACAGCTACGCTCACTAGTTGTATCGTAGTTGCCAACGCTTGTTCCTTTCTCATCGCTATAAGTGCCACATGTCCCATTATCGTTGCCTGCTCCACTAGCACCTCAACCATTACCAGCACCTACAACATCTACAGGTTTATAATATCATTACTTAAAGCTATTACAAGAGATGCAATCAACTAATTTAGTGCTAAGAACAATTTCAAATGAACTCGTGATAGTGAGGAAGAAACAAGCAGAAGCTGATTTTTGGTCGAGAATATTTCAAACTCCATCGATTACCTAAGAGCAAGCATCTACTAGCAAGGTCCCTAAGAGAAATACAATTGTTATAATAAGTGAAGAAGCTAGTACATCATAAAAGACATATTGGTGCTCAACCTACAATGATCCTCATGGAGAGGATACATGCATGGTTCATCTCAACTATATACAAATGCTAGCTAAAAGCTCGGTTAGAGAACAAGTTAATATGATAATGGAAGCAGATCATAACTACATGGTCCCTTCATTGGAACATGTCTCAGTTCTAACAAGGTCTGGGAAAAATTTGGTGACTGTTGATCCAGCAGAGTTAGAGCCTCTCAAGGTTCCTACCAAGCCGAGGGTGCAAAATGAAAAAGGACAACCACCAATGAAAATGCCTGGTGCAATAGTGAAGCAGCAAGATTTAGTTTTGTTGAAATACCTCTTACCCAAATGAGCTCAAGAAAGGTCACAAATGAGGGCATCAACTTCTCATCCTGTGACTGCTCAAATACAAAGTGAAGTGAAATAACAAGCTAAAGAACATCTTTGGTACCCGTCGTTGACTAAGCGATAGAGGGTTGAAGCTACCCAATAGTACCGAGACAAGTATGAGTAGGTGGTAGAAGAGAAGGCCATTAGTGCATCTAGTTACAATATCCTGGAAGAAATGAAGAAATTACTAGTGAAAATAAGCTTATACCTGCAATTACCTAGATAGGTAGAATTACTTCAAGAGTACCTCAAGTCTGCAAAATACCAAAATAAGAATCATTCTCAAATAGTGTTGGCATAGACACTATCGACTTCTACCACCAAAAATAACAGACCATCCCTATTTTATTTGTTGCTCGAAATGAAGGGGTGGATTGTGCATAATTATATGATCGATTTTGGTGCTACAACCACTATCATGCCGAAGGTAGTGTACGAGGTCATGGGGATGGAATATAAATGAATTAGTCCAAGGGTGTTGCAGTTGGATGAGACTCCAGTCAAGACGATGTGAGTGATCAAGAATATTCCAATTGTTTTACATAGTATGCCATAGATTACTATCTGACTTAATCATGGAGCATGCACCTAGCTACTGTATTGATCTATACCATCATGAAAGCACAAATATTGACACAAGTACATAAATTGAACAAAAAAAGTAAGGTTTCTTGTATTAATCTTTGAATGAGCTTTGATTACAAAAATGCCCTCTTAGGGTCACTTGAAAGATGATACTGATATTACAATTGCCAATGCCCTCAATAGGGTAGGCGCACTTATAGTGCTCTATTGATTAGTCACAAACTGCCTTGGGGTGGAGTTGACCCCCTTCTTCGTGATGTGGAAGGATTATGACGTAAGCTCCTCTTGCACCTGTCTCCCTATGAACAAGAAACAACAACACACGATTAAAAATATTGATAGCCTCTCGTGATGAGGCCCTTTAAGGAAATATGTATGCAAATGCCATTAAACTAGTAAAACAAGAAATCATAAAGAAAGACTTTAAACTATTCTAATTAGATCAAGAATTATACTATAACATGACGGACATGAATAAGCAAATGATGCATGGATCAAATATCAAGTTAGGAGCAATAAAGTGCATAAAAGATCCAATATAATCCTACTTAATACAATGCATGAAATAACTAATTCCTATGGTCAGAGTTTCTCTAAAGTGCAATTAAACCTATAAAAAGACTAATATAACTAATCTATGCGGTCAAAAGCAAAGCAAGTAAGGTGATCAGTCACCTATTGCAAACCGTAGCTATGGTGGGTGGTCTGCACTATGAACCATGGCTAACAATCATGGTTTGACCTCTGATAGGTTTACCCTCAGAATTAGGGGTAGTGGGCTTGACCTCCTTGTCCAAATTGATGTTCAAGGGTCGCCTTTGTTGTCCTCTGATAGATTTGGTGGTCAAATCACTATGACGGGCCTTCGTTTGCCTGGATTTGTGCTTCTTGAATCTCCTAGGCACCTAGGGCATCCATGGCTAATTGGTCTTTAGGTGAATAGCAAAGGGGCTCTCAAATGCATAGATTCAGTATGCAATTTGATAGGGCTTCACTGCTCTCTTGATCAATTAACTCTCTATATCTTCACCCCATTTGGAGGGGGTATTTATAGCATGTCCCTAGGGCTAGGGGTAGCTTCATGGAGAAGCCAAGACCAAGAAGGTTGGTTAGGACAGTTGGGATGGAAGCCTCTGGAATCTTTCATCCTTCAACTGCCTGCTTCTAGATCTTTTGGCCATTCCAACCAATTTGGCTCGGATGGAAGGCCTAACTGAACTTCAGTTAAGACCGTAGGTCATAGTTGTGGTCCAGACTACAGACCGTAGGTATCAGCCATGGTTTAGAATGGAGACCATAGATCTTGGCTGCGGTTCAACCTGATTAGGCCAAAATGCCTAAATTGAGTGGTTAGAACCACTGCTCTATCTTGGAGTCTATCCAAGATCCTCCATATGGTTTTGTAGCATGTCCATATGAGTAGTCACCCTCGACATGACGCATTTTAGGTGTCTACAGATGCCCCTTTTGAGATGCGTTGTGAGATCGAACAACGTTGAGCAAAAATATACATCCTAAAATGATGTCGAAGGTTCTATGATGATCATTAGTCTGATCAACATTAGATGCCCTAGGTCCAGCAAAAGGACGTGCATCCTAGAATCATTGCTTCCAACTTGGAAAGGCTTACATTTGAAAAGTCTACACTCACCATCAGACGTTCGGGTAGCTTTGGTGCTACAATAGGAGTTAGGCCTATATAACCGAAGGATGAGAGTTACAAATAAAATTTCATATTTGCTATTTACCCCAAGCAAAGGGGGAAGCTTATGATAGTTGTTAGCAATGATTCACAAGAACGAACACAATTTTGACAAGATCAAGGGATCTACGATCTTCGAGATCTTCTATTGACTTTGATTATGACATGAAATTATGACTACCCCCTCAAGCGATGAGTCGATGAGGGTAATGACAATGTATGAAGTGACGAAATCGCTTGACCATAATGAATGATCCTGAACAACTTTAGATTCGAGCCTTTTAATGCCTTGGCTAGGCCTAGTTCAGCTTATGATTGCAACTCTTAGTAGTATTTGCACATCTCTATCCCATGGAGCAGTCAAGCTACGATAGCCATCTTAGGGAATCAAAATAATACAAATGCAATTAGACTTGTGTTGAATCATATTGTCGATGATTTGCTGAAAGATGTCATAAAAGAAATGACAATTTTACCCCAAATGTCCTTATGGTGATTTACTCATCTTGTCGGATTGCATGGATCGCAAGTCGCTGCAACCACCAATTTTATAGGATAAATCACTGAATACGAGGCGCATTTGGTTTTTCATTATTTGATTTTTTTGTTTAATTTTGCATTTATTTGATTGATCCTGGTGCTTTTAACATCACCAAATTTGCAATTTTGATCATTGATTTTGAATTTTTATCCAATGGGAGTCATTAATTTATCTTTTTAGACCTTCCCACGATGGGTTTTGAGTGCATTTATTGCTAGCTGTGGACCGTGGGTACGACATGCGGTTTAATATTTCAAATTTTTTGAACCATGGGTCAGACCTACGGGCGGGAAACCCTAGTTTCGAAACCGCAGGTGTCAGCTACGGTCCTCGAAGACTAGGAGGACCTATAAAATATTTTCCCATTTGAAATTTTTCATTATTTTCTTGCAACTACTAGCAATTTGAGAGCTCTAAGAGAGAGAGAACATTCCTTGATCCGGAACGCTGCCAAACTCTACCGCAATTACACTCATCTACCTCGATGGTGGATCCTGATCAGCCATCTACTAGCCGAGGCTGGGGTGTGGGCAAGGTAACTCAAAATCGAGACCTCACACTCAATACTAGTAAAATGAACCACACTAAGAAATGCAAAAAATTAACCTCACTAAACTGCTGGTAATGAACCCCACTAGTCTAGGTTAGCTTAGTTTTTAATTTTTTTTGCTTTTAGTGGATTAGGAGGGTACCCAAAATGGGTGCCTCTCCTAAACCATAGCTGGTAGCCATGGTTCCCAATTGGAAAATTGGGGACCGCAGGTTTCATCTATGGTTAGGATTCAAAATCCTAACGGTCATATTTTACCGCCTTCAAACCGCAGGGTTGACCCGCGGTTTGTAAACCTTAGAAATTTTTGCAAAATTTTTCAATTTTTTTTTTTTTTCTGTTTTTGTCATTTAATTAGGCATTTAATGTTATCTCATTAAGCTCTAGGTTGTCTAATTAAAATTTTTAATTTTCTTTAGCTCTGCTTAGCCAGATTTAGCTTACATTATGCTTTTTGTTTTTAGAAGTTAACTTCTAGAGCGCGGGAGCCTGACCTTATGAAGACTCTCCATGAGGCTTTATCTGATGATGACCGAGCTTGGTTTCGAGCTGTCGGGTTCGGTTACATCATGGATCTACCCACCATTAGGGTAGATCAAGCCTATCTTACTGCATTGGCCCGACGTTGGAATGCATGGACCAACACATTCCACCTTCCTCCTGGTGAGATGACTATCACTCTAGAGGATGTCTACAGGATCTTCAGGATCCCCATCGATGGTGAGGCTATCATCTCCTCTACCTCCATGACAAAGGATGTTGTCTTCGATGCTATCTTCGATGACCAGAGCATAGATGCACAGGATGATGCTGACCATGGAGGGGTGCACATCGGTGACTGGTACCGTGATGATGTCTTTTCTGCATGAGAGGCCCTCTTCATGCATCTCATTATGCAGATTGTCCTTCCAGACTCCTCGAGCATGAGGATTCCCTAGAACATGTTAGCCACTACTTGGAGGGTGCTTCAGAGCTCTACAGAGGAGCCACTATGATTAGCTTGGGGGAGCACCCTATTATGCCAACTCTATAGGGAGCTATACCAGATTATAGAGCATAGTCATAAGGGCATCAACTGTAGTCTTTTGTTACAGATCTAGGGGTGGCAGCACATCCAGATCGAGCATCCTATGGAGCTTCCACTATGCATCACCACCATAGACGTCGACCATCAGTGTTACACCACATGCTAGCCTCATGTTGAGGAGGGTACCCATAATAGGGCTCATGTTGGGAACACTAAGCACTATATCATTAGATTTGCATCACTTGGGCTAGGGGACATTGTCTGGCACCCCTACATGGATTGCCCTACATGGCCTAAGGTGGACGAGTGGCTACGATGGGCCCATCAAGATAGATGGCTTATCTAGCATAAGCCAGAGGTCAGAGAGTATCAATTATTTTCTCATGTCCTATGATAGTTTGGCATGGTGTAGGACATGCTAGAGATCCCATTCAGATACAGGCACTTGGATTTGGAGAGGGATCTCCCACTGATACATCCTCCACCACTAGGAGATGCACCAGATGACTTCCAAGAGTCAAGGGTTGAGACAATCGGGACCACTCCAGACTATGATGGGTGGTGGTCCTTATTCAGATGGTATGGGATAGGGCCTCTAGGTCGAGAGCCAGCTCAGGCAGAGGTAGAGGTAGATCCTGATGGGCGTAGGGTGCACCAGCGTACAGAGGGTGGTTGGGGCATAGAGGCCACCATCGAGGATATACCTAAGATTGACCCTGAGGAGGATATTCTAGAGGAGGGTGAGGTCCCTCCTAATAGTGTAGAGGGATGACTACTGGCTTAGGTGGCTGACTTGTAGAGTCAGCTCGGATGGTTTCACACATAGTAGCTCGAGAGAGACACTACCATCACCACTCTAGAGGTGAAAGTGGTTGATAGGGAGTGACGCCTGACTAAGGTGTAGGACCAGATACAGGAGCTTACGACTCGAGCCATAGATGTAGAGGCCTAGGTTTAGAGACTACAGACTACCCTAGAGTTAGCACAGGCATAGTGGACTACAGTAGAGGTAGAGCGAGATCTTGCTCGGGCATCAAGGGGGGCTATGCCACCTCCTCAGGCTACTATGGGGCCTCCTATAGCACCAGTAGTAGGTACAATAGTTGCTCAAGATCCTATGGCTGAGATAGAGTGATTACGTAGCATGGTCATGGTGACCAAGGAGATGCATGCAGCCCGACTCGCTCGAGTTGATCAGCTAGTCGGTTACATTGAGATGCATGGGCTACAGGTTCTAGAGGATCCTTTCGCACCAGAGTCTCAGAGGACCCAGACTAGGACTACTGGATAGTCTACAATGAGCTCGAGTCATAGGACTCATAGGACTGAGAGGATGCATAGGTCCTCTAGCACACACACAATGAGATCGTAGGCCAGGACTAGAGATCCAAGGCAGACATCAGGGGCCACCAGTCAGAGGACTAGCCTACTGTAGTTACCAGTTTCCCATGTGTTGGGTGCTTTAGGCTTTGGAGGTAGGCAGGATCCATAGCAGGATCCACCATAAGTGCCAGGTCAGCCAGGAGAGCAGGCTCCAGAGCACAGTGTTGAGGGAGGTGACGAGAGCTCCAGTACAGGGGGAGCAGCCTAGATCTGAGTTATAGCAGTTATCGACTACATTTTTGATATATCATTTTGTGTGTAAGGTTGAGGACCTACACAGTTGTAGCCTACGAGCATTTTGTACTCCCTATGTACTCTTTTGGACACATATATATGATATGATCTTTTATGGCTCATTATGTGTACATGTTTATTTATTTTTTTGATTTTATGTTTATTTGATGCACATGGATGCAAGGCTTATGTAAATGCTATGTTTATATGATGTGATGTATGGATGACATGCACTAGATAGCTATTTTACTTTATGATGATGATATGCATTGATCTAGATGATTAGATGTGTGATATATGATGTATGCATATGGATGCGATGTTTATTTTTAAATGCATATTTATTTTTGCTTTGTGGGCATGCATTTATTTTTATGCATTTTATGGTATGCTATGCAATGTATGGTAATGCATTATGTACATAATCATAATCTAATGGAAATGAACCTGTATGCTTTAATCACTTAAAACATAAGGAATGAATGTAAACTGTGTATATCAATTTTTAAAATATGACACCATAGAATGTATAACAATCATGCAAAATAATTGATCATTCTCATTACAAGATCTTAATCAATTAATCACCCATATATGAAATGAGATGAGATGGATTGGTATAATGTAAATGATTTGATATGTCATTCGATATTCATTCCTTGCACTATATAGTCAGTGGTCGTCTAAACATCATTTCTGATATTCATCCGGTATCTATCCTATATCTTTGATTGTGCTCAATATAATAATGTATCATGGATAGATACTTTGTAGTTTGATTGATTGAATGACTTTATTATTTTTGATGGCTTGCGGTTTCTGCCATCCTGTTGCTATTTTGGGAACTTTTGAGGTTTTCCATGAGACTCAAATACCCTAGTTGTCTAATCAGAAGTTGTATACTCACCATGTTAGACTTCTGAACCGTGAGGCTTTTGTTAAGATAGGCCAAAACTATTCATTACCTTTATGTGTGCAAGTGCATAACTTTGGTAAGACATAAGCATACCCCGATGTCAGGCGGGATTCTTTCAGCCCATTGCTAAGATAGGGGATCCGCAAATGTCTTACCCAATCTTAGTTTTAGATTTCAGTTGGACTCATACCGCTAAGCGATGCAGGACACCTGAAGCTAGCTCATCCACATTCAAACATTGGTCTGTACATAAGCAAAATGCTAATGCATCAGACATATCATCGTGTGTAAGGTACAGTAGTGTGAGCAATTCCAGGGATTCAGGCCCACTCCTTCCTTCTCTATGTATGATCGGGATACTTGCTTGTACAAACTGATAAGAATCACTAATGTTAGCTTTGCGCTATTCTATTTTTGATTATTAAGCAAGGGGTTTGTCTTCATCTTCATTTTTGCACTATCTTGTGATCTTCATTTGACCTTGTCGTGCCTTTGATTTTTTGATCTTCATTGGATCTTTATATTTGATCTTCATTTGATCTCTGGAAATTTTTTCTTTTATTCTCGATCTTCATTTGATCTTTGTTTCTGGATTTATGAGCTTCAAAAATATCCTTTGTGGATTTAACTTTGAGGGGAACTGCTTCTGTAATATCGATTCTAGAGTATCGATATGTGACATCAATCTAGAGGACATCAATCTACAGTGTCGATCTGTGATACCGATCGTATGATATCAATGTAGGATATCAATATGGGATGTCGATTTATGATATCGACGAAGGGTATCAATCTTGAGGATTGATGTGGGATATCACTTAGGGGATATTGCTCATTTTATCATAAGCAAGGGATTTATGGGTAGGAAATGAACCTGTCCTTTTGCCAATTACCCACATTTCCCGTACCGTCCACATAGAGGGATAAGCAAGAATAATTCTTTTCACTTCAGGATACCCGGTCCTGCTTCGCGGCTTCATCTTCCCCTAGTCCTTATTAAGACTCTTTTTAATTTGTTCATTAGTGACAAGATTCTGATATGCTAAGGGCTATACTAACTCGACCTCAGCCATCAAAAGCAAAACAGGATTTCTTACCAACTCCTGAGAAGACCACTAGGTATGTTTGAATGACCGAAAAACTCTAGCATATTCTTCATAGCAACAGGATGGGTTGTGTTGAAAAACACATTTACTCACTGTGATAGATGATAGATGATATAATGCAAGGGTGCATGATTGAAACACAAACGTGGTGTCGTTTGTAAGATTTTGACACACACTATCCATTCTTGTATGGAATGCAATGGATGACAAATGCCTATATGCAATGCATGAATGCAAATGAAAATGCGAAATGCAAAAGCAAATGTTTTTGAATTTTAAGCTTTTCCAATTTTTTTTTGGAATTTTATATATTTTTCTTGATTTTTATGGATTTTGAGCTTCCATATTTGACCAAACGATGAGTACATGTCCTTGGAGCTTTTAAGGATGACCAAACGATGAGGAACTACCTTTGGAGCTTTTACTTGACCAAGCTACTCAACAGAGAGCTTGGGGCATTTTGGGATGACCGAGCGGTTGAGACAAAACCCTTAGAGCTTTTGGGTTGACCAAAGGGCTTATAGATGCCTTTGGTGCATTTACTTGACCAAGCTTCTCAATTCAAGAACTCAAAGCCTTTTGGGATGACCGAGCGGTTGTGGACAAACCCTCAGAGCTTTTGGGTTGACCAAAGGGCTTACAGATGCCTTTGGTGCCTTTACTACACTCTCAAGCATAGAACACCTTAAGATGGATGATATTGAGAGGCTCAAGCTCTTCCACACCCTCTAGCGATGTTAGGTGATAGGTACCTAGACCAATATTTTTAGATATGATGTAAGGCCCTAGCCAATTAGCCATGAATTTGTCTCGCATATCAGGCAAAAAATTCGAGTTCTATTGGTTCTCTTTCAGCACAAGATCCCCAACTTCAAAGTCTCTCTAGTGGACTTTGACATTGTAAGCTCATTTTAATCGCTCCTGATAAACATGGAGATGCTCGAGGGCATTCACGTGATGTTCATCGAGCAACGTCAATTGATCGAGGTGAGCTTGCCGTGCGGTGTCATCATCGATGAACTCTTTCAATGCGACGCGCAGCGTTGGAATTTCCAACTCTAAGGGCATAATGGCCTCAGTGCCATATACTAGTGAAAATGGTGTTGCCCCAATGGGCATCCGAATGCTAGTCCTGTAAGCCCATAATGCAAGGGGTAGTTGTATATGCCAATCCTTGTGGTGTTCTTGCACTGTCTTTTTCAAGATGGCTACCATAGTCTTGTTTGAGGCCTCAGCTTGCCCGTTTGCTTGCGGATAGTATGGAGTTGCAAAACTGTGTTTAATGCGGTATTTAGACGTTAAAGCCCACACAGTTTTGTTCTTAAAAGAAGTTCCATTATCCAAAATTATTTTGGATGGTATCCCAAAATGACATATGATATGCTCGAGAATAAATTCTGCGATGCGAGCTCCAGTGGTCGTTGTAAGGGGAATGGCTTCTACCCACTTTGTAAAATACTCAGTAGCCATGATAATGAATGTATGTCGGCTTGACGATGGAGGAGAAATCTTGCCAATAAGATCTAGTCCCCACTGAGCAAATGGCCAAGCCGCCTGAATGGGTTGTAAGGCCTATGATGGCAAGTGCGTAAGATTAGCATGATGCTGACATTTAACGCATTTCTTGACATACACATTGCAATCCTTCTCCATAGTGGGCCAATAATAACCCATGCGAAGGATGCATTTGATGATAGCCATGCCACTAAAATGGCCACCGCACGTACCATCGTGAGCTTCTAAAATTGCCCAAGATGACTCTTGGGGCTCAAGACATCGAAGGAGAACTCCTTCATAGCTGCGTCGGTACAAAATGTCTCCTATCAAGACATACTTAGTCACTTTCTATTTGAATGTGCATCTTGCGGCATGTGACAATCCCTCTAGGATCATACCAAGTTTTAAGAAGTCTTGGATTTGCAACATCCAGCTTTGACAAGCCTCAGCTTCGACTGCTAAGATGACTTGCTCCCCCTATGTATTTAACTTTGTAAATGCAGACTGGGAAACAACCTTATGGTGAATGGTAGTACCACTCCCCGTAGGACTCTGAGAAGTCAATGACTCCCAGGGTGCCTGCTTAAGAAAGTCTTTCACTCTATGGAACCAATCAGTTGTTGGTTCCACAACAATCATGTTGACTGACTCTTTGTTATCAAAGGTTGCACGCTCCGCTACTGGGTGCGAGAGCATTCTAACATGGATGGTAGTAAAATCGGTAGATGGATTCTGAGGGATCAAGGACCCCAAATATGCCATGGTGTCTATGAACCTATTTGATGAATGAGGGATTGCCTCGATGTCATACCATTCAAATTTAGCCAGATAAGTGGCAACAAGATCTTTGTAGGCTTTCAGTATGGGACATCGACACTGAAAGAGCCCCTTAACTTGGTTAACTATGAGCAGAGAATCACCAAAAATGTTCAATATTTTAATACCCATGGTGATGGCTGTGTGGAGGCCCAAAAGTAGGGCTTCGTACTCAGCATTATTATTGGTGCATGAAAAGTCTAACTTGAATGACAAGGGCATTGGAGCTCCTTGTGGCATGAAAAACACTATTCCTGCACCACCCCCTTGCTCACACTTTGAACCATCGAAGAACAATGTCATATCAACATTATTCTCTGGTTCTTCGGGTTTGGAGAGCTTCAGATATTATGAAGACCGCATCATCTGGAAGCTCAATGGTTAGAGGCCTACTGTTGGACAGTGGTGCCTCAGCCAGTTGATCAGCTATGACTTGTCCCTTGATGGACTTTTGGCTGATGAATTCCAAATCAAATTCTATCAATAGCATGATCCACTTTGTAGTACGTGTGTTATGATATGTCTTGCTCATCATATACTACAAAGGATTCTATTTTGATATAACATATGTCGTATGAATTAGCATGTAATGCCACAATTTCTTGGTAGCGAACACCACTACTAAACAAAGCTTCTCCACATATGCATATCCTGACTCATAACTCACCAAGGTGCGACTGATGTAATATATGGCTTGCTCTTTGCCTTGCACATTCTTTTGGGCTAACATGGTCCCTAATGCAAAGTTGGTTGCCGATATATATAGCAGAAAAGGCACATCTGGCCTTGGTGGAGCTAGTACTAGCGGCATTGCCAAGTATTTCTTAATCTCAGCAAAGGCTGCTTGGCAGTCCTCATCCCAATCAAATGGGACCCCCTTGTGTAGAAGTCGATTCATGGGTCGACATTTATCCGATAATTGAGTGATGAATCACTTTATGGATGCTACTTTGCCCTGAAGGCTTCTTAGTTCTTTGATATTAGTGGGAGGATGCATCTCTAGAATAGCCTTGACCTTTGCTGGGTCTACTTCGATGCCTCATTTAGAAATGATGAATCCCAAGAGTTTACCTGAAGTTACGCCAAATACACACTTCTTAGGATTCAACCTGACATTATGCTCTATCAGGCGATCGAAGACCTTCCTTAAGACCTTCGCATGCTCTGCTCGTAGCAACGACTTAGCTAGTAAGTCATCGATATAATCTTCTAAGATTTTATGCATGTAGTCATGAAAGATATATGTCATAGCCCGCTGATATGTGGCACCAACATTTTTAAGACCGAATGGCATAACTTTGTAGCAAAATGTCCCCCATGGCATTATAAACATGGTTTTATGCTGATCTTCGAGTTTAATCCGAATCTGATTGTATCCAGAAAAATCATCCATAAGGGAGAGCATTTCATGACCTATAGTAGCATCTACCAGAGCATCGATATTTGGCAACGGAAATGAATCTTTGGGTGTTGCCTTATTGAGATCTCTAAAATCCATACAAATACGGATCCTTCCATCTGGCTTTCCTACGGGCACCATATTGGACACCCATTCTGGATAGTCGATGGAGATGACAAACTCTACGTCCAACAACTTTTGCAACTCGTCTTTCACCATTAAGGCTACTATTGGATGCATTTTTCTGAGTTTTTGCTTGATTGGCTTCTTCGACAGATCTAGCGAAAGGTTATGAGTAACCAATTTTGGATCTAGACCCGACATGTCTTTGTAAGTCCAAGCAAAGAGATCAGGTCTCTCTTTCAGTAGAGGGATGATGCTATCATGCTCATCTCGAGTGAGACTCTCTCCAAATCTAACCTTCTTTGGATTGGTGGGATCTTTACTGATATCCACATCGAAGGTTTTCTCTACTGACATATGTGATCCCTCCTCAAGCTGGTGAGGCATAGGAATCAGATGGATGTCATCAGTCAGGTTCACATGTTCCTCATGGGAAGCACCCTCAGCATGATAAACATCATAAGCATAGCCTAGCGCAAAATGAAATGGTTGCAACATTTCTTCATTAGGGAAGAAATCTTCAAGCTGGACCGATGAGTCAGCGTGATCCCAATCGATAGCATCCATGTTCAGATGCAATGGTTTGGATGGATCTACTGGATTGTGGAGTGGAGTGGTCAAATCAATGGAGACCATATTGATGGAATGGAATTGATCTCCAGAACCACATGGACAAAACTCTATATCTGAAGTGTAGCTTCTGTACCCAAGATCTGGCTCGGATGGTACGGGCACAAATGGATCCTCTCTATGGGATGCCCGTATAACTGGATCCTCCCGATGCACTAGCTACAAAATGGGATCTCTCAGCTCAAGGAGCTCCGCATACGTAGGTGGATGGGGAAAGAGTTCCTGATACCTCTCTTCGAGCTCTCTTCTTTCCCTCAGGCTATGATGGAGATTAATCTCCCGATGCAAACCTGCAGTTGTAATAGGTGGGGGACCTCGAGGTGGAGGCCTATTACATAGGTGATGAGGTCCCAAATAGGCCATCTCCAATGAATCCTCATCATCACTATACAAATACAATCCATCACTTCCCCCCTCTTCTAAGGGGTGATCTGCCAGATGTGGCCCCATGTATCTGATTCTACGGTCACTATCATCACTATCCAGATAAATCTGATAGAACGATCGTATATATGATTATCACATAAATTGGCATTGCTTCTTCCTCAGAGCGCTCAGTGTTGGGAGGGACTTCCTCCATAACATGCTCCGATTCCCTAGGCAATAGATATTGTGGATACACAAGCCTAGAATCGGTCCTCTCATCTACATCACTATGGTCACTACCATGGATGGACCACTCTATTGTGTCTATGAATAGTGGGAGATTAGCTAGGTGAGGCCTTAAGTAGGCCTCCTCTATCTCATATTCATAATCACTATCGACTATGAAGTGCTCATTCATCTCTTCCACTTGTTCCATAGGTAGCAGATGGCGTATAAATGTCAGACCTGGAAAGGTCGGCTCGATTTCCTCCTCAGATTGATCATCATTTGAGGACTCATCATCTGCATCATAACTAGGTCCACTTATTTTGGAGGTGGACTCCTCTCCATCATCATCACAAAGATCTCCTAACTCGAGATCGCCTACAGTAGTGGGGTTATGCCCCTGCATACCAGTGTCATTGGTAGCATTACGGATTTGGTTACCCAGGTTGCCTCTAGGGTTGTCCTCTAAGGGCCCATCATGATATGAATCGGGTGGCCCTATGGTAACAAATGATACCATCTAGTGAGTCCTCCAAAATCTGGAAGGATTAGGGTGATATGGATTAAAATCCACATCATCCCCTAGACTCAGGTACATGTGATCTAAGGATGCAGCAAGCAAATCATCATGATCCTATACCTATAACCCTAACCCGAACCTATCAGTAGCTAACTGATAATGAGGTTCGAGTGGAGTCCTACGTCCTTGTTCAAAAATACCAAGGTCGTGTCCATGCCAATGATACGACTCAAAAATGTGCATGGCATATTTTGGGTTGGACAGATAGTGCACATTCACAGTGAATGGCTCATCATCATCCTCATCTATGGACATTCTGGTGGGTGCTTGATCTAGCCCTACGTAGACGAAGTTTGTTTGGTTGGGTGGCTCACCCAATGGCACTACAGATCCAATCAAAAATTGATGGGCGTGTGGTCGGCCCATCTCTTATGCAGTCTTCAGGATAGGTCCGAAAGTAACATTTTGCACAAGATACTCACCTAACCCTATGCTAGCTAGATGAATGGTCACCTACGGTGCAGATGACCCTACTGAAGATGCAGGTGAAGCAGGCTGAGGTGCCTCCTCGGCTTTGTCTTGAGGTTCTTCCACATCCATGGGAGTGGGAGTCTCATTGGCGACTGGTCTGGGCATATGATCTTCTACTTTCTCGCCCAATTTTACCTTTAGCTTCTCGTCTTGCCGATGCATTGCCGATGTAGTCAGTTTTAGAGAAGTTGCAGTCGTATGCTCAGATCTGTGTGACACAGATGTCGATGGTTGAGCATGGGCTATTGGTTTACCTCTTGGAATCTTAACCGATGAAGTAGGCCGAATATCCAAGTGCATCGATGAGAGTACAAAACCCCTAGGAAAATCTGCTAGGTTCATGAACTTGAATGGTTCTTCATTTGAGGACACTACGTGAACCTGTCCCTCATGAATGTACTTCATGCATTGATGCAAGATCGAGGGGATGCAATGCATTTCATGAATCCAAGGCCTTTCGAGCAGAATGTTGTACTGCATGGCGCCCTCTATCACGTGACACATCACAGAGATGGTCTTGAGTCCCACCTAAATAGGTAGAACAATTGTACCAACCATCGAGCATAGTGCATCGTTAAACGCTCTCAACGTAAAGGTGGTAGGCACAATGTGTGATTTGGGCAACTTGAGATGGCTCAATGCCTTGGTCATAATTATATTGATCGAGGACCCAGTGTCGATCAAGACCCTTTTGAAAGGCATGTGGTTAACACACGTGATAATATGTAGTGATGGGTCAGCCATAATAGTAGGAACCATCTTCACTTCATGATCATAAAATTGTATCATGGGTTCCTGACACTATTGTACATGTCCCACAAAATTTGTAAATGTGTGCGCATCTTGGGACTGTACCTCAATGGACCTCAGAATGTCCATAAGAGTCTCCCTGTGTCTAGGGGACTGTTGAATAAGCTCATATATTGACAACTTCGTAGGAGTTGTCTGCAGGTTCTGAACTAACCTGCTCCTTATGGTCACCACCGGTCTAGTTGGTGGGCCTGGAATGTTCTGAGCTGGTCGTTGATCCGGCGTAGCTTGTATTCTAATGGGAGCACGAGGTTGATTCGGTTGATCGTACCTCCCATGTCTAGTAACAACATTGACCATGCCTACGAACCCCTGGGTAGGTGGTTTGACTCTCACTTGATTGACCTGGTCGGCATTGTTACGAGGCACCTCATGATTAGGTAGTGGATTCTTGAAAATCCCCATGTTTCTATTGTTGGGCGCCTATGGATTGCTTGGTACTACAAGCTCTCCTTTTTCTATCATGTTCTACACAATGTGTTTGAAGGACCAACATGTCTCGATGTCATGGCCCTTCGCTCTATGGAATATGCAGAATAGATCATCTTGATGCCACTTTGACTTTGGCACATTCGGATCTACTAATTTGACCTCGGGCAATCGTATGGCCTTGGCCTCGCATAGTTGATGGAAAATCGAAGTCATCGATTCCGTCAGAGGTGTGAACTGGCGAGGTGGGTGCTCTTCTCTATTTTTGCCCTTATAATTGTTTTTGTGCATCTCATAATGCACAGGAGGAGGTTGGGCCTGATAATTAGGCTTTTGTTGTCCCTTGTCCTCTCCTCCAAGATTTAGTACTACTTGATTCACGTGGGCTTGCTTGCCCTGTTGCTTCGTAGTACTCTTTTTAAACCCCTCTTTCCTGGTCTTGAGCTTCAAGTTGCCTTCTTGCAACTTGATGTCCTCGATCACCTTGGCTTGCACCAAAGCTTCCTCGAATGTAGCGTACTACTACAGCTGCAATAGTAGTGAGATGTGCTTGGCACAACTCTTTGTAAACATTTGGGTCAGTTCTACTGTAGGAATAGGGAATGGCAGCTTTGCCATTATTCTATGCCATCTCTTTTCATATTGCTCGATGGGCTCATCGTCGTGCTGAGCTAGCACAGCCAAATCGAAAAGGTTGGCCTATTTCTTGATGCCAAATGAATAGCATTCAAGAAATGCATCAGCTAACTGCTCAAAACCAGTAATACTATGTTTCTTCAGCTGGTTGAACCACTCTCGGGCTGGGTCGGAGAGTGTCATAATGAAGGTGCGCAACAACAAGGCATCATGACTCTCTATCTAGAAACAAGCATCCAAAAAACTCGTAACATGCTCTTGGGCATCCTCATCACCCTTGAATTTTTCTAACCTGGGCATATCAAAATGCTCAGGATATGGAGGCGTAGGCACCGAGGGGTCTAGAGGTTCATTGTGTATCTTCCTCAGTGTCGGCTTTTGAATAGCCATGCCTTGCCTCTCTATTGCTTTGACCTTATCGACCAAAACCTTGTACGCCTCAGAAGACAAAAAGTCCTCCTCCCTAAGCTGACATGGAGGTGGTCTAGGAGGTAATGTCTTCTTCGGGGGAGGTGGAGGAAGTGGCTCTTCCTCCTCCTCAACTCGGTAACTCTCAGGATACTCCTGATCGTATCCGTCTACATCTACATGCTCATGCTACCTCTGTCTAAGATCATTGAGCGATGGCAGTCACTCCCTCTATTGGGCACTGACATGAGTACGAGCATCTCTATGCTCCTCATGCATATCGGCTAGGGACACAACCCTCCTATGCACATGCTCTCTATGCTCCTCGGGAGGGTATAGGCCAGCCCTGGCTAGCCGATCCTCCTACTCTATGCGCTCCTTCTGAGCTAGAATACGCTCCTCACGCATGCGCTACTCATATAACCTCTATCGTAGGAGCCTTTGTGCTTGAATATTTTCATCTTCAATATGTTGCCTCTCTAGGCGAGCATCCTCCAATTGATCTTGGAGGAGTTGACGTCTTTTCTCAGACACCCCCCCTTGGTGTCCCCCCCCCCGCCCCCCCGGGGGGCCCCCCCGGGGGGCTCCCCCCCCCCCCCCCCCCGGGCCCCCCCCCCAAAAAAAAATTTAGCGAAAAACCCCTATCTATGAAAGATGGCATCCCCTATGCCTCTAAACTATGAACCACCCATTGTGTGGATGGCGGACGTGTGACATGAGGGGGCTTAGAGGCCCCCCCCCGCCCTCTAGGGTTTTTGTTACACCCCCCCCCCCCCCCCCCCGGGGGGGGGGGGGGGGGGGGGGGGGGGGCCGCCCCCCCCCCCCCCCCACCCTGGGGGGCGTGTGGCAGGGGGGGGCTTGGGGGCCCCCCCCCCCCCCCGGGGGGTGTCGATGCACCCCTCCCCCCCCCCCCCCGGGGGGGGGGGGGGGGGGGGGGGGGGGGGGGGGCCGGCCCCCCCCAGCACCCTAGACCATCTAACTATCTAGACCGGTCTCACCCATGCTTACTCATTAGCTCGCACCTTAACATTTTATCAATGGTGATCTTGCATGGTGGGCCACGCATGGGAGTATGGGTGGACCTTTATCTCGAACTCCGGTATCCTCTTCCCTAATGGAGGATGCCTCTCCATCTATACATGACTGTGGGGGGGTAGGACCCCCCTGGGGAGAGAGGGCCAACTTTTGGTCCCCTACAACATATTCTCATCATCCTCCAATTGATCTTGGAGGAGTTGACGTCTTTACTTAGACACCAGTCTATGTGATCTGTCGATCTGATCAGTCATGTTGAGTTGTCACCTCTAATGCTCATCGAACGTCATTCGGTTTGCTCATGTGTGTGAGGACTCGACACATGCTATTGTGAATCAGTTGGGGGTTGATCATGGGCATCGGTCCTAGACCTTTGTCGATCACCCCGTGTGTTCACCATTTGTGTACCTAACGTCTAGATGTGTTTTATTATGCAAACAAGGTATACAAATGATGATTATCTTCTTTTAAATTTTTATTGTGAGCCCTAAACTATTTGATGTTGTTTTCAGATGTGTTGTATCAGTGTTAGAAACTCTCACGTGTTTTGAAAGATTGTTGGATTTTATACTCAGTTGAATTGGCTTTCACCTGTATACCCATAGCTCGATAACTTGGAGATGAAACCCAAGTCATGTAAACCAACCTATAATGTGTGGAAGTGAAGCCCACACATGGTCAGGGGGCATAGGTCCTCCCAGTTCCTCACCCATTTTCCCTCGATCAGCGTCATACCCTTCGAAGAGGAGTATATGCAAATTTTTTAGGGTACGAAAGGATCTTGGACCCGGTATGGTCTAGTAACACAAGGTACATGGGATTTGGGCCAACGGATGGAAATTACGCCCACCATCATTGAACCCTACTAGTGGTTGGAGATGAAGCCCAAATCACTAGAGTTTAAGTGCCAAGGGGTGTGTGTGGTTCCTTTTACTTTGCAAAAATAACAAATGCATAAAAGAGCATCAAATGATCATTCCTACATGATATGCATGAAAAGAAAGGAACATTTCAAATTCACAAAAGAATGCATGCTAATGTCCTATATGATATTTTGATGATGCAATTACAATGACATGGCCACTAATTGGGCCTCAAGCATGCAAATGACACACAATCTCTATCAAGGTCACTGTATTTAGGGGCGGACTGCACTCAGAGGTCCGTTGTTCCCAACAACGCCTTTCTAATGAAAGGAAAATGGAAACAAACTAAGACTTGTTCATTGATCCTTTTTCATTTAGTTCCTAGTTTGCAATAGTTCAATGCTTTATGGAAAAACACAGAGCAGAAAATTTAAAACAGATAGTGAAATTGGGGCCTACCTTAGCTCCTGCTCTACTGCCCACTGAGTTTCCTATTGTCTACTTTTTCCTCTATTAACCGCAGGTCCGAGCTACGGGATGCAGTAGTGAACGCAGGTTACAGCCACGGGCCAAAAAATAACCGTAGTTGAAAGCTACGATTAGCGCTTGAGATAAGAAAAAGCCAAGAAAAGTCAGAACTCAGGGCTAAAATTATGGTGTCCCATCATGATCACCATATGACTTAATCATGGAGCATGCACCTAGCTACTGTATTGATCTATACCATCATGAAAGCACAAATATTGACACAAGTACATAAATTGAACAAAAAAGTAAGGTTTCTTGTATTAATATTTGAATGAGCTTTGATTACAAAAATGCCCTCTTAGGGTCACTTGAAAGATGATACTGATATTACAATTGCCAATGCCCTCAATAGGGTAGGCACACTTATAGTGCTCTATTGATTAGTCACAAACTGCCTTGGGGTGGAGTTGACCCCCTTCTTCGCGATGTGGAAGGATTATGACGTAAGCTCCTCTTGCACCTGTCTCCCTATGAACAAGAAACAACAACACATGATTAAAAATATTGATAGCCTCTCGTGATGAGGCCCTTTAAGGAAATATGTATGCAAATGCCATTAAACTAGTAAAACAAGAAATCATAAAGAAAGACTTTAAACTATTCTAATTAGATCAAGAATTATACTATAACATGACGGACATGAATAAGCAAATGATGCATGGATCAAATATCAAGTTAGGAGCAATAAAGTGCATAAAAGATCCAATATAATCCTACTTAATACAATGCATGAAATAACTAATTCCTACGGTCAGAGTTTCTCTAAAGTGCAATTAAACCTATAAAAAGACTAATATAACTAATCTATGCGGTCAAAAGCAAAGCAAGTAAGGTGATCAGTCACCTATTGCAAACCATAGCTATGGTGGGCGGTCTACACTGTGAACCATGGTTGACAGCCATGGTTTGACCTCTGATAGGTTTACCCTCAGAATTAGGGGTAGTGGGCTTGACCTCCTTGTCCAAATTGATGTTCAAGGGTCGCCTTTGTTGTCCTCTGATATATTTGGTGGTCAAATCGCTATGACGGGCCTTCGTTTGCCCAGATTTGTGCTTCTTGAATCTCCTAGGCACCTAGGGCATCCATGGCTAATTGGTCTTTAGGTGAATAGCAAAGGGGCTCTCAAATGCATAGATTCAGTATGCAATTTGATAGGGCTTCGCTGCTCTCTTGATCAATTAACTCTCTATCTCTTCACCCCATTTGGAGGGGGTATTTATAGCATGTCCCTAGGGCTAGGGGTAGCTTCATGGAGAAGCCAAGACCAAGAAGGTTGGTTAGGACAGTTGGGATGGAAGCCTCTGGAATATTTCATCCTTCAACTACCTGCTTCTAGATATTTTGGCCGTTCCAACCAATTTGGCTCGGATGGAAGGCCTAACTGAACTTTAGTTAAGACCGTAGGTCACAGTTGTGGTCCAGACTGTAGACCGTAGGTATCAACCATGGTTTAGAATGGAGACCACAGATCTTGGCTACGGTTCAACCTGATTAGGCCAAAATGCCTAAATTGAGTGGTTAGAACCACTTCTCTATCTTGGAGTCTATCCAAGATCCTCCATATGGTTTTGTAGCATGTCCATATGAGTAGTCACCCTCGACATGACGCATTTTAGGTGTCTACACTATCATTCAAGAGGTAGTGGTGGTTGACCTAGAACCATAGTTCAGCATGTGTCTCTCAAGGGATTTCACGATAAATTTAGGTGGGTACCTTTCTCTAGATTATTTGCATCTATAAATACCATACAAAGGAAGGAGGATTCACATTTATAATTAAAAGCCATCCACTTTTCATATAGATAAGTTGGAAGAAGAGGAATGATCCACTGGTACAGTCAATATGACGACTAAAGAATTACCAAAAAATTATTTGATGGAAGAAGTGCTTGATGACCTTCACCTCAAAGATGAGTTCTCCCTCATGGATTTCAATACAATAGTTGAAACTGACATCAGTTGTTATAATATCACTAAGCCTAAGCAGATTGAAAAAAAGCTCTTAGATTTCCCAGATCCTATAGCATATCAGTTATGAAAGCTGTATTTTGATAATACAAGATGCAAGAATGGCATCGGGGCTATTATTATTTGTATTTCCCTTATTGGGTTGCAAAATACCTATTTGTATAGGTTAACTTGGAGTTGCACAAATAACGTCACTGAGCACGAAGAATTATGCCTTGGTCTAACGAAGACCGAGAATTTGGGCATAAAGTAGTTGTAAATATTTGGAGATTCTAATCTTATTGTTAATCAGACCACTAACAAGTGTGTGTCCAAGCAACACTACTTGAAGGCATATCGTAACAAGGTGTGGGACCTGTTCGAATCTTTTACATCCTTGAACATTCAGGAAATTTCATGAGAGCAGAATAAGCATGCATATATTTTTTCTTCTCTTGATGCAAATTACTCTTCGGTGGAGCAAGTCGTTTAGAATATCAAGATCGTTAGGGTAATCTATAGGCCCTCAGTCCCTAATAAAAATCATTATTGGTAATTTTTCAACAGTGATGAGCATATAATCAATTTTATGATTAAGGAAGCTGCAAGCATCGATGATAGGATTCTTGCCGAGGACGAAATGGAAGGCATGATTCAATTAAAAAATAATCACATTCCTTGAGGGTTGATTTCATTGGAAAGTATATTTGACCAAAATGATAAAATTGAGAAGCACAAAATTAAGGTGGATTCAAAGGAATATAAAGAGTTGCAACTAGAAATCGAAAATATCATCAAGATCAGAACTGATTGCACCTCAACATAATTGGAAGGCATCAAGAGCTTATGCTATCAATATCCTAATATTGTTTCTTGGATTTACTGTGATCTAAAGGGATATGACAAGAATGTAATTCAGCATACGCTAGAGTTGCAAGAGGGGGTAAATCTTTTTCAAAAAAAGCAGCACCCTATCAATCCCAAGATCGAGGTGCTCATGAAAGTATAATTGTTAAAAATATTAGAAGTAAAAATAATATATCCAATCAAGCACTCTACGTGGGTAGCAAACCTGGTGCAAGTTCAGAAGAAAAATGGAGATATCCGTTTATGCATAGATTTTTAGAATTTGAACCAGGCCTCATTGAAGGATCACTATCATCTACCATAGATTGATCAAATTCTACATGTGGTTGTCGGAGCATAGAGGTTTTCACTGCTAGATGGTTTCTCCAATTATAATCAAATCTGGGTGAAGGATGAAGACCAGCATAAGACGGTGTTTACCACAAAATGGGGCACATTTGCATATCAAAGAATATCGTTCGGTTTTTAAAATGCTGGTGCAACCTTCTAGAGAGCCATGGACATAGCTTTCGGTGAGCTATTGAATAAAATTATTATTTTTTACATAGATGACATGACTGTGTTTTTCCATCATAGAGAAGAACATGTTTCCAATCTGAGGTAGGTGTTCAAGAAATATCAAGAATTTGGAATCTCCATTAACTCGAAGAAGTCTATGTTTGTTATCAAAGAAGGAAATTTATTAGGTCATCTAATCTCACAAGAAGGATTGGTGATAGATCCTACAAGGGCTCAGGTGCTCATAAAATTGGCACTTTCAATTAACAAAAAGGATCTACAATCGTTCTTTGGCCAAATAAATTTCATTTGAAAATTCATTTCTGATTTCGTCCAGGTGGTTAAGCCCATGATCGAGCTTCTAAAAAAAATATAGATTTTAAATGGACTGAATAGAGGATATGAGCCTTTCAGGAGATCAAATAATTACCCAAGCACTAGTACTGATTAACCCAGACTATTCCAAGGACTTCATTCTCTACGTTGTAGGTGAACAAGAAAGTTATGTTGTCGTCCTAATGCAGAAGCAAGAAGACGAAGATGAAAATTTGATCGCTTTTTTTATCCAAGTCATTGCACCACATCAAGAGAAGTATAATTTCATTTAGAAGGAAGTGTACATAGGGATGAATTCCCTGAAGAAGTTTCAACATTTGTTTCTCAAAGCAAAATAGTCGTTTACGTAATACACCCTGATGTCAGAAATTTCATTCTCCAAGGGAAGCTTGGCGACAAAAGGGAAGGATGGGTCTCGAAGATCCAATAATATGATGTGGAGATCCGACCAACTAAAATTGGTACGTGGATGAGCTCTCTATCAATAATTGGCAAAAAGCGTAGCTTCTAAATCATTGGCTACAATACAGGAAGAAGATATTCATGAAAGCATTTTTGCAAATCATGCTACAACCGATTATGATTGGACAGAGGACCTTGTCAAATTTTTTACCTCTAGGAAATATCCATCACATCTTGATGCTTCACAATGTCGAAGGTTCAGGTTGCAAGTGCTCAAGTATGTTATCCTACCAAGCAAACATTTCCACAAGAATGTTGACGGAGTACTCCTTCGATGTGTGAAATAATAGAAGAAGGAGAAGATTTTGAAGGAGTTCCATTCTGGTTTGTCTGGTGGACATTATGCAGGAAGGCCAATGGCCTTAAATATTATTTGATCCAATTAATACTGGCCTACTTTTTTTGTAGATAATCACAAGGTGTGTCAAACATGTGATAATTGTCAATGATACATTGGCATAATTAGAAAAGTATCGTTGCCCCTACACCCAATACAAGTAGAAGCGTCATTTTAGAAGTGGGATCTTGACTTCATGGGAGTTATAGATCCTCATTCAATGGAGCACAAGTACATCTTGATTGCAATGTACTATTTCACCAGGTGGGCAAAGGCTATTCCTACTAAGAACGCAGATCAAGCTACAGTTATTGATTTTCTGGAGGAATTGATTACCTGCTTTGGAATCCCTAAGGCTATTGTCACTGATAATGAAACTCTATTTATTAGAGCTAAAATCACTAAATTTACAAGTACAAGATTTATCTTAAGACCTCATCCAATTATTACCCGTAAGGTAATGGCTTGATCGAATCTACCAATAAAATTTTGCTACAAATTTTGAAGAGGAAGTTGGGAAGCAACAAAAGGAATTGACATTTATTGTTGAATCAAGCCTTGTGGGAAGATCAGATATCTATGAAGAATTCAAATAAAGGTTCTCCTTACTCTCTCATGTATGGGAAAGAAGCAGTTCTATCTTTCCATATTGAGCTTCTGGTGCTCCAAGCACTGCAATTATTTAAAGATGATAATTATGAATATGATATGATGAATACAATATTAGCTTAGTTGCTACAGTTGGAGGAAGACAAAGAGAAGGTGTATCAAGCTTTCTCTGAGCATGCTAGCACGATGAAAAAACAATTTGGAAAAGGGCCATGAAACGTAAGTTTCAAGTGGGAGACCTTGTTCTCAAATGGGATGAGAATAAAGCCAAGCTAGGAAAATACCATAAGTTTGATGTCATCTAGGTCTCTATAGTCAATTCGACAAATGCATATCATATCCGATATTTATATGGTTGGGATATCCCAATTCCAGTTAATGGCCTTCACCTAAAGGCCTAATTTAAGTGATTTGGTAAAGAAGGTACGACCTTGTAAATATGTACATATTCTCCTTTAGCATTTTATTTCTTTTATAAAAATGACTTTTCAAAAGAAAAAAAAAAAAGAGAAAGAAAAGAGAGGAAGAAATATTTTAAAATGTATTTTCATGGAAAATAGTTATGCTTTCAAAAATGAAAAATATATAATAAAAAAGAAAAAGAAAAGAGAATGGGGTAAAAACGATGGCTATTATATCTCGAGGCGCTTTCGCCCAAGGTAATGGGTGAAAACCTCGTTTACCCCCCTTTTAGGGTGAACATACAATGCAATGTGAAGTGAATGACACAAGTCGCGTTCACCCCCACACGATGAAAAAAAGACCTCAAAGCACGCACCTCTCCAATTTCAAATGCTATAAAAAATAGACACGTTCACCCCATAAGAGAGGTAAAATCATCGTGCACCCCTCTCTGGGGCAAAAATGCGAAAAAATAGAGTTGTTAAAAGGGAAGCGCTCGTCTTGATTTAAAAAAAAAAATTATTAAAAGAGAGGTGCGTGCTTGTTTCGGACGAATGCAATGTAGCTTTAAAAATACAAGGAACAAAATAAAATAAAATAAAAAAGAAGGCGCTTGCTACAAAAATAATGAATGTTGGTCGTTTGAGATAACACATCAACATCTTAATACGTGATGCAAATAACAAAGAAAAAAAATAAGGAAAAAAGTGCATGAAAAATAACAAAAAAAAATTAAAAAAAGGAAGGCGAAGAGGCCATGAACTACTTCGTTGCACCTCGATACTTACAGATAATGTATCAAGATTTAAAATGTAAGGTGCATGTAAAAGCTGAAAAAGAAAAAGCCAAAATCAATTATATTTTAGAAAATCCAGCTTTTATAAAAAGGGGCAAAGAAGGGAAAGGCCAAGTCATTTTAAAAGGAGATCATTGATGAGTGTCGTTGAATCTCATCATTGAATCTCAATGATTTATCAATCCGGGGTGGTGTCCAAGGTTGTCTACGATAGAAGGTTAGGGCAGAGTGCAATTCAGGCATTCATATTTCAAGAATTTATTGGTGAAGCAAATTTTAGTTTAGCCTTTTGGTGTCACACTAAACCTACTCTACATAATGGAAATTGAAATAAATTACAGGAATTGAAAACTAAATCTAAATTGCAAAATGTAACAATTAACTACAATTGCAAGAATTGGAAATGGCTGAATTAAAATATAATATACTTTTGCAAAATTGAAATAACAAAAGTGAAATTGCTAAATTGAAATGATGTTGAAATACAACCTATGCTAAAAACACTTGTCAATATCCTGCCACAAAAGGTCATCAATATTTTGCTATAGGAATTGACAACAAAATGAAATTTGTTGAAATTGAAAGTAGTTGAAACATAAAAGAAAAGAACATGAAAAGTAAATGAAACATGGAAACAAATGTTTAATCTAATTTCTCAGCTGACACACACACATTGGTTGTACAAAAACATAATGAAGAAAATATAAATAATATAATACAAAATTAAAATAAGAAAATGAAATCTAGCAAGCAATATGTTAATTTTGCTGCAGCAAAATTACAGATTAAAACTTGCCATAAAAATCCTCGTTCTAGATCTGAAATTGGGCCCATACTTCCTAATCTATAAGGATGTGTAAAAACACTCCTTAACTAATTAACACTCATAATAGAATTTGACAAAAATATTGCACTTTTATTGTTGTCAAAACATGCTAAAAACTGTTACAGATAATTGTTGTACAATTCTATTTGCTGCTGCTACTACTCTCCTCTATTCTAATTTCTACTTAGCTCAACCAAGAAGGGAGCTATCATTTTATATATGCATAAGATCTATTTACAAACATAAAATATGTTATTCTTATCTTGCAATATCTTCTGCCTATTATGTCTGCAGCTATTTCTGGAACTGTTACAGGATATTTGCAAGTGCATAAAGTGGTTTTTCCCATGAGCTGAGTCTTATGTTAGCAAGGAATGGTGGGGACAGCTATAGGAGACCTTCCCTAACCTTCCTCAACCTTTAGGTACCTTTTCAACCGCCTTGAAACTGCATAAAGTCAAACAGGGGTGTTTTCTGCTCTTATCTTCAAAATATAACTGTTATCTTCAGAATGACTGGCTATAGATGCAAATTGAATTAAAACATATTCAAAATGATTTGTTTGGCTATTTTTTTTAGGTAAGGCTTTAAATCTATCTCCCAGGAGGTGATCCAAACCATTTCCTCATGCGTTTCTTGACAACTTCAAGGTGCTCCAATAAACTGACAACTTGTTGGTTTTTATATGGTTATTTTCTGCAGATTGTCAAATTTATGACAGTCCTGAAAATTCAGCTCCAATGTGGATTCCAAACAAGTTAAAAAGGTGGGAAAAAATTTAGAAACCATTTTGAAGTTAATGGATATCAGCATACCACATTTGGTTGATTGAAATGCATATTTTTATTTGCTACTTAATCAAGTAAAAGTAGTCATAAAATGTTGAAAATAGTCAAAAACAGAGATATAATGCTCCTAACATAAAATCATGCAAACACTTAACAAATATATATTCTAATAAACTATTTGGAATTTAACTTAATAATATGGCAGTTTTTATATGTCAAACATAGTGTAAAAATGAGGCATTTCCAAGCCTCGTCATTCCCCCCAGCTTGAACCGATGCATGCCCTCATGCATCCTTGTAGGCCATAGTAATATGCTAGTTTTGTCCTTGTGAAAAACATCCTTTTCCCTTTGCTACCTGAGAAATTTCTCCTTGTTGCACTACACCAAACATTTTGCAATTTAAGTATATGTATTTCATTTTTCTACAACCTTGCAACTTTTTTCAATCATTTTTTTTTTATTCTGCTCTTTTTTTTTCTTGCATATCTTTTTTTTTTCATTTACAACTTGCAACTTTTTGACTTCTATACTTTCATCCTTCAATATTGCAATTTTTGCAATTACTACAATTTTAACTCTTTTTTTGCCCTTCTACAAGTTTTAGTGTTGTAAGGTACCTCTTAAAGGCTTGGCATCATGTGATTCATCTTGCAATAGCCTTATTGTGGAACCATATTTTGCAGATGCACTACTACTGGTGGAATTTTCTGTTCTTAACAACATTTCAGTTTGAATGCCTATTCTTGTTGTTTGCACCTTTTGAACAAAATTGATAAAATTTTGATTTTGAAATGCTTGAGGGATATACTTACATGTGGTAGAGTCTTAGGAACCTCAATATTTTTTATACCCTACTCTTTTTGCTATTATGTAGCATTTTCAGCAATTCTGGTACAGTTTTGCTTATTCCAAAGATATCTTGCTTATTCTGAAGATATGCCTGTTTATTTCAAAGATGCATCAAAAATGTAAAAATGACATATTTTTCAAATTTTTGCTACATATTATGTTGTGGAACCATATTCTAGGGTGTGCAAGCATTCCATAATATCAAAAATTCATTCTCCATCCTTTTGTTTACTCCATGTCTATTTTGCTATTTTTGCACTTTTGAAGCAAAATTGACAAAAAATTTGAATTTGAATATTTTTGGAGGGATGTACTACTTATGGTGAGATGATTTTGAGCTTTTTAAACCTTAATATTTGATGTACCCTACTATTTTGCTATTCTGTAGCATTTTTAGCAATTCTGGTACAATTTCTACTTATTTCGAAGATATCCTGCCTATTCCGAAGATGCATCAAAAAATACAGAAATGACCTCATATGCAAAATTTAGCTACATATTATGTTGTGGGCCCATATCTAGTATGTATAAGCCTTCCATAACATCAAAAATCCCCTCTTTATCCTTTTTTTTAGATGTTATTCTTCATTTTGTATATTGCTATTTTATTGTAGCAGTAGTAAAACAGAATCTTTAGGTGCATTTTTTAGATTATCTTCCTCAAATTTATGAGACAATTGTGAGATATAAACTTGTAATTCTCCTTCTGAAACCTGCCCTACTAATTGAGATAGAATTACTACCATGTTTGTCCCAAAATCAGGTTTTTGTACAGTTTTGAAGTTCTCATGCAACTAAGGGCAGAAGGGGGTGTTTCTTGACATTTTGAACATGTTTCATTTTCAAATTGCCAATATTGTATGAATATTTTATGCCAAATACCGATTATCATACACTAAATTTTAAATGCTTACTATGACATAAATGCAAGAAACACATACCTTGTTATCCTGAAAATTGATCATGCACCTTACAAGCTGCTTATGATGATTGTTAGCAAGCTATCTGAAAACATAAATATACACATGTGCAGTGTGATATTTATACAATGGTGGAACAATTATGGGTGGATCAACAAGGCAATGCATGCAAAAAAAATAGTTTTCATGCAAGCCAACTCAACAACGCCTCAAGGAGGTTTTCACTACTGAATTATTCATTTGTTTTCTTTTTCCTTTTTTTTCATTTTTTTCTTCTTCTTTTTTCATCAGAAGAGGCTGCCATTTCTGGTTTTCAACCAACTTCTGTCATTTTTTTTAAGTTCCTCAATAAAATAGAATGTCTCTCATGAGGCTACAATGAGATAGAATGTCTCTCACTCTTATTTGGATAAGAAAAATCCTTATTCTGCAAAAATATGTCAATTTATGAAAACACTATATTTTTCTACTAAAATCTGCAACAATGATGCAAGCTTCCTTTCTAGATGAGCAATAAGAATCTGCTTATGTCATCATTTAACTCCTTATTTCTAGAAATGAAGTACCGACTTCATTGTTCCTCCTCCATGCTGAAATTGATGCTTGTCCTCATGTATCCCCATATTGTGGGACATGCCTTTTGCTAAAAAAAAATTATCTCCTTTCTTTTTCCTATTTTCTTTCTCTCTTTTTTTTTCTCTCTTTTTCCTCTTTTCTTTCCCTTTTTTTTTCTCTTTTTTTTTCAAATTTTTCTCTTATCTTACTTGTGCCCATGAAGGAAGTTCACAAAAAATATTATTATCTTTTTGTTTTTTTTTTCTTTTTCTTTTTTTCAAACTTTTATCATCACTTTGAATCTAACATGGAAGAGAAATTCTCCTCCATCCTGTGTACATCCAATTGTTCACCTCAAGAACTCCTCCTTAGTTAATGGTGCATGGTATACCCGAAGGCAATATCCATTCACCACTAACTTCCTTCGTGAATCACCAATGGGAGAAAGAAACATTGTTTCATATCTAAAAATTTCTTCAATCAAGTGTTGTCCATGCCTCATAATCTACAAAATCTTTTCAATCTGTACTTGAAACGATTCAATACCAATTCTCAAATATGTTAAGTGCATACATCAAGATGAAATCTTGACATACCCTTGTAATTCCATGCAAAGAGATTGAAATATTGTTTCAAAACAGCAAAGAATTTTGTTTTTTATTCATAAGTCAACCAGCTAATAATCTTCAAGAATTTCCTTGGTTGTACTTTAGTTTATTTCATTCTTAGGAGGACATAATTTATCCTTAATGGAAGTAAATTTCTATGTGTAGATTTTTTAGTTTTTCTCCTTTATCCAAGGCTAATTTCTATGTGTTTGGACTAAAGGGTTTTTGTGTATCTCCATTGATTTTTATCTCTTCAAGCTCAAGTAAGTTCTTGTTTGAGCACAGTTGGATGTTTTTGTAATCAATAACATTTCTTGTAGGTTTTTTACCAGATTTAGCTACATAGATAGAGGTTGTCTATCCTGTATTATTCATACTGACCATAATTTAGGCTGGAAGTGGTGGTTCTTCCTCTACTAATGGTACTTATGAATCTACATCCTGTCATAAGGTATATTCATACATCCTGATAAAACTTCAAAAAGAAAAAAAGACAATTTAACTAAACATGTTTTTGGTTTGCACAACAAAATAAGAAGTGTATAACTTAGAAGATCAACTACTTGTCAGGTAGGATCACCTCTAATGATATCAACTATTGTTTTTGTAGGCTAAGAATTGCTAGGTTACAGTTTAGCATGGTAAAACCCTAACAATATTTAAGCAATAATGACAAAACTCTAGGATCACCGTTAAGCTGTAAACTTCTATTTTGATTATGCAAAAGTTTTGTGATGATTTTTTTAACAAAATTAGATTACATAGACATGGGTTGCATGTTTTGTATTATTCATATTGGCCACAGATTGGGCTGAAGGTGGTGGTTGATTTACTTGCCCTGTTTGTTGTTATTGGGATCTCTCTTTGAGAAGAATTTAGACTAAGCAACAAATTTTGCATCTCTGAGTTGTGGAAGTAAATGGCATTCATCAATGATATGTCCCTGTGAACAAATGCTACAAGTAGCTGATATGGCTATTTTGTTCAAGGGATAGTCTTGTATATCTACCATGATATCTTCCCAACACCTAGTATAAATTTTTTACACTACCTTGATGATATGGATTTATAAAAAGCGCAGTACTAGTAGATGGCTCTTCTAAAATTTTCAAGAGATCTCATGTTTTCTGATAATGAGGATGATGAATTCTTTCAATTTTTATCAAGAATTTCAAACATAGGAAATTTAACCCCCAAGTGTGAAGATAACCTCCTTGTGGTTGTTTGTTTTCTAAATGGACTGAAATGCAACTATCAATAATTATTATTTATATCAGCTATTACATTCAGATTTTATTCTGAACTTCATAACTTAGCACAATAATAATTATTTGACTGCTTTTACCTTCTAACAACATCGTGATCCTCAAAAACTATGCCAAAATTATGAGTGTCATTGAATCTCATCATTTAATCTCAATGATTTATCAATCCGAGGTGGTGTCCAAGGTTGTCTACGATAGAAGGTTAGGGCAGAGTGCAATTCAGGCATTCCAATTCCAAGCATTTATTGGTGAAGTAGATTTTGGTTTAGCCTTTTGGTGTCACACTAAACCTAGTCTGCAGAATGGAAACTAAAATAAATTATAGGAATTGAAAACTAAATCTAAATTGCAGAATTTAACAATTAACTACAATTGCAAGAATTGGAAATGGTTGAATTAAAATCTAATCTACTTTTGCATAATTGAAATAACATAAGTGAAATTTTTAAATTGAAATGATGTTGAAATAAAACCTGTGCTAAAAACACCTATCAATATCCTACCACAAAAGGTCATCAATATTTTGCTATAGGAATTGACAACAAAATGAAATCTGTTGAAATTGAAAGTAGTTGAAACATAAAAGAAAAGAACATGAAAAGCAAAGAAAACATGGAAATAAATGTTTAATCTAATTTTTCAGCTGACACACACATTGGCTATACAAAAATATAATGAATAAAATATAAATAATATAATGCAAAATTAAAATAAGAAAATGAAATCTGGCAAGCAATCTGTTAATTTTGCTGTAGCAAAATTATAGATTAAAACTTGCCATAAAAATCCTCCTAGATCAGAAAGTGGGCCCATACTTCCTAATCTAGAAGGAGGTGTAAAAACACTCCTTAACTAATTAACACTCAGAATAGAATTTGACAAAAATACTACACTTTTATTGTTGTCAAAACATGCTAAAAACTGTTACAGATAATTGTTGTACAATTTTATTTGCTGCTGCTACTACTCTCCTCTATTCTAATTTCTACCTAGCTCAACCAAGAAGGGAGCTATCATTTTATATATGCATAAGATCTATTTACAAACATAAAATATGTTATTCTTATCTTGCAATATCTTCTGCCTATTATGCTGCAGCTATTTCTAGAACTGTTACAAGATATTTGCAAGTGCATAAAGTGGTTTTTCCCATGAGATGAGTCTTATGTCAGCAAAGAATGGTGTAGATAGCTATAGGAGACCTTCCCTAACCTTCCTCAACCTTCAGTTTCCTTTTCAACCGCTTTGAAACTGCATAAAGTCAAACAGGGGTGTTTTCTGCTCTTATCTTCAAAATATAACTGCTATCTTCAAAATGACTGGCTATAGATGCAAATTGAATTAAAACACATTCAAAATGATTTGTTTGGCTATTTTTTTTAGGTAAGGCTTTAAATCTATCTCCCAGGAGGTGATCCCAACCATTTCCTCATGCGTTTCTTGACAACTTCAAGGTGCTCCAATAAACTGACAACTTGCTGGTTTTTATATGGTTGTTTTCTGCAGATTGTCAAATTTATGACAGTCCTGAAAATTTAGCTCCAATGTGGATTCCAAACAAATTAAAAAGGTGGGAAAAAATTTAGAAACCATTGTGAAGTTAATGGATATCAGCATACCACATTTGGCTGATTGAAATGCATATTTTTATTTGCTACTTAATCAAGCAAAAGCAGTCATAAAATGCTGAAAATAGTCAAAAACAGAGATATAATGCTCCTAACATAAAATCATGCAAACACTTAACAAATATATATTCTAATAAACTATTTGGAATTTAACTTAATAATATGGTAGTTTTTATATGTCAAATATAATGTAAAAATGAGGCATTTCTAGGCCTCGTCAATCATTTGCCATTCCATTCCACATAATAGTTTGGAAGCACCTTCGAAGCTAAGGAAGAAGCAGACAGACTCACCTCAAGGATCATTTTTGCCCATTATTTTTGCCCACTATGCCTTGGATTCATTTTTCTC
Organism: Wollemia nobilis; assembly: GCA_028583015.1. Taxonomy (NCBI): domain Eukaryota; kingdom Viridiplantae; phylum Streptophyta; class Pinopsida; order Araucariales; family Araucariaceae; genus Wollemia; species Wollemia nobilis. The sequence goes on from JAQPPZ010002556.1 coordinate 14,342,217, forward strand.
TTTGATGCATGGCAAGTTCATGGCATGTTTTCAAGCATGCATGTTGTGGGATAGTTTCGAAGCATTTAATTCAAAACGTGTGCTTATATTTTTATTCGAAGGTGGATTGATGTTCCCGAGGAGCAAAGAAGTATAGTAAGATAAAATATTTTATTGGTCCGAGGGCAATTGGTTTATTTTTCCGAGGCTATGGCACATTTTTCAAAGATAAAATGCAGCAAGAATGGTATGCTTTTCTAAAGCAATTTTGCAGCATATGTTATTCATTTACCATTAAACTATGGGAATCATTCTAGGTGGGTGAACCAAAGCACACGACCTTCTAAAATAACCAAGAAGAATTTGGCATTTATTACGTTGGTTGGAAATGCATCCTATTTAAATAGAGAGGTAAAATCCCTTGTAGTTAAATTTTTAAATTTTTACTATCACAATTTTCTTGAACGTTCCTTTGAAGAATCCAGAGATATCAAGGGTAGCTTTCAAAAAAATATTATGGGGACAAAAAGTAAAGAAACGTAGTAAGCCGCTGAGCCCAAGAAGTTTAGAAGAAAAATTGAAGGCAAGTTGAAATCCAAGAGGGCTCGAAGGAACGAGAATGTAGATTTGGACCCGTACTTTGACACTTGGGTATAAATCAGAGACTGAGATAACTCACAAAGGTGTGGAGAAATTATGACAGGACGTCGAGTTGGTAGTGAGACAGGGTTTGATAGAAGAAATCCCATTAACTGTGTCATACCATGCAGAGTTATTTTAGTACTTGTGTATGCCCGTACACCCTTACCCGGAGCTGGTAAAAATAATTGCTTAGTTCTATGATCCACTTATCATAACCATGAGGAAGGTGAACAAATAGAGATTGTTTACTATCATTGTAGAAGTGTGAGAAAAAATTACATACGGGTTGAAGGCACAGTCATATGCAATAAGCAAGTGGTTGCATATTAATGAACAAGGAGATAGATACGTGTTCATGGTGATAATGCATTGATTTATGGAGACACAATTAATTAAGGAGCCACAAATGGGGTAGCTTCCTAGCTTATCGAAGCCACTCAAAGAATTTAAAAACTTGGACATCTATTCAATGTTAGCCTGGGTTGGTGGTTTGCCCACAAATTCCACTATCCATAAGTGGCAGGCAGCAGTAGCTCAGTGCATTAGTCAAGTTGAGTTTTATTCTCCGTCGGCTATGAAGAAGGGCACCAATCTAATTTTATTTGATTGGGCCGATTGGATATCATGGAGGTTACATGTTTAGCTAAAAATATTACAGACTAGAGAAGAGATATCCTTCATACATACATACTTCTTGGTATGGTATTTTGTCTTTCATCTTCACCAACACTTCCCATTTATTGTAATAATACTGATGGATGAAAAAGATGATCTTTGGCCAATGTACATGTGGACTTCTGCTCTATCAAACAAGGAATAATTCTATAGATTCAACCACATATTCTTGGGGCTTGTAATTGAATTACTTTTTGGTGAATTTGAAAGGGTGCAACGAGATATAGTAGAGGTAGTAGTAACATCAGAAAAATGAGATATTTTTTTACTTACTCAGGGTGTGGTGGTAAGGATTTTTTGTTTCACTGGTAAGTCATTCCTACTGTCATACTTTGATACCATGCATTTCTTCACCATGGAGGTGGTGCGCTAAATGGTTTACACTAATGACATCTATGGAAACAAGTGTGGTAAAAAGATGACCTGTAATATGCCAATCAAATTTAGTAGTATAGAAGTAAGTCAGATCAAGCAAAAAAAATTGCTCATAATCATGTTGTAGGACCTGGGATTGATATAACTGCCGCAACGATGGATATATGACCCATTGGGGAAATTTTTGGAGATAGTCAAGTCTAAAAACTTCCATAGCTGTCCACACCCCGATATCAAGAAGAATCAGAACAATCTTGATGGACCTGAGCTAGAGTGGCACATTGAAAATATGATGGCGCTATCGCCTTGGCATGACTGTTATGAGTAGGAGGTAGAGTATAATCCAAAAAAATACAAAACTCAAATTATGTCCCCTAGATTATTCAGTTAAGTTAAAGAAAGTAAGGCTTAGTGGACGAAAGATAAAATCATGAATTGGTGGATAATGCGAGTCCACAAAGAAAAATATATTTCATCCTACGGGTTGAATATGGATGAGATGTTTTTAGAGACTTATGATGTGTTTGTCAATACTTATCAACCCGTTGCTTTCACCAATATTTTGCCTCAAAGCTTTCATCATTCAGAGAGTGGCAAAGGCAGATCGAGAGAGGAGCACCCGACCATTGAGGAAGAGTAGCAATACATATTCCAACGGAGGTCTCAACGGATGAAACGTAAGGAAAAGAAGGCACCTTTGCCAAAAAAGCAAATTGTTCAAGATGCACCCCCATTACCAAAAGTTATGAAATGGTCGAGGACTGACACCATTTCCTCATCCACTATTACAGTTTTAGTTTATGCAATTCTAACAATTATAGTTGTTTCGAAAACTATTATTTCTCTTTCGATGGTAATAGGATCTTCAATAACAGTTGCTCAAATATTTTTGCTACATGAGCAAATGGAGACCTAGCAGGTAGGGGACCAACATACAAAGAGCCCATTAGTAGAGGTTGTTAACCTCGAGGGAGAAGCAACACAAAGACATTATTTTTTAGCCACTCCCGCCACCAAAACACACAATACTTTCACCCGAAGGTACATCATATTTTTCTTCTTCTTCTTCTTCTTCTTCGGAGCAAATAATGACTACTAGTTCACTTCCTTTGGTATCTACATCCATTTTCCCTCCATTCGATAAACCCTCTATATTAGTTTCACTTCCCTATTTCTCCCTCCTGCAAGCCACTCAAGTCACTACTACTCCTTCTTCTCTTCCCCTTTCCTCAACCTCCCTTTCTTTCAGTTTGTTTGCATCAATGCCAAATCTGTTTTCATGTCCTTCCCCATCCATCACTACCACCATATTTTTTGAAGTTGTAAGTATGCAAGCTTCTCTTAGAGTAAGTGTAGCTGCAGTCGAACTCAGTTCATCCACCCATTCCACCATTTTGGTTCCTCCCCTTATAGTCATTTATTTTGCTTCTTTTGAGTCCGATCGTTCATAGGTGTTGATGCCCTTCACACCATTTTTGGAGTTGCAAGTTTTGTCCAAAGATGAGATGGTTCTAAGATAGCCAGACGTAGAGAAGATAAATCATGCACATATTAGTTCATCCCAATGGTTGAAAATTTATAGATAAAAGGAAGCATTAGCTCTAGCCCAACCGATCAAGAAGGTTTCTTTTGATCTGGTGTCCATGGAGGCTCATACGACTAGGATCAGTTCACTAGTCCAAAAGCCATGAGGTGAAATGTTGCCCACTGACTATGTTTATGAGACTATGATTGAAGACCTAACGAAGATCGATACCACAAAGAAAATGGGCAACATGTAGATTGATATGAGCTTAGTCTATTTGCACGATGGATATTATAAGCAAAAAATATTTGACATCGAGGATAAGATCACTGAACTAGAGGCCACTCTAGAAAAAATTAAAGCGCAAGAGGAGAGGACAGCCATACAAAATGAATACTTGCATAAACAGGTTGCAGTTTATCTGAAGAAAAGAGATATGGCTAGGATTGAGATGCATTTACTCCAAATGTAGCTGGAAGCCATAAAGAATCAACTAGATAAGAAGGCCACCCAAGTTGTAGGTTTCTCTCTGAAAAGCTTCAAGGAGGCATGCCTTCGCTCAACTCAGAACTGTGAGAAGTTGGCAGTGCAAGTAGTTCAAGTATTACATTATCTCTAGGAAGCTAGCATAAAAATTTAGTTAAGTCAGCAGGTGATTGATGGTACTATAGAAATGTTAGAGCCCTATATGGAGATAACTATAAAGATTCAGGTTTTTGCTAACTCCAGTATGTATATTCGCCCCCTGAGCAAAATGGATCATTCTTTGTCGGTTGCCAAGGTAACACTGCGCAGTTATTTTCAGCGGATGGACTTGGTGTGAGAAGGCAAGAATATCCTCAACCTGATCAAGCGGGAGCACACTATTTTCATGAACCATTTCAATACAATTGTCGATTTGGAGTTTCTCGGGTTTACTAAAAATTGGGGCGAATCTTTGCCAAAAGAACAACTGGAAGTGGCTTGGAGGAATTTCATGGAGGACACTTCCAAAATTGATGGCTAGGAGGATCCCATCATAGAAGAGCAAGTGCTACCATTGATGATGAAGTATACCTACATAGAGTTGTCATAATTTGAATTAGCTCAACGAGCTACGCACCTCAACCTAGAAGATCTTCAAAATTTACGATATGTGTATGAATATTTGAGCGTCCCTTTACTATTCACCACACAGGCTTGGGAATAGTCAGTCATAGTTTATGAGATCACCAGTGAGAGCTTGTGACAGCAGGAAGAGTAGGAGGCCACAGAGAAGGTCACGGTAAAAAAGTAGTTGAAGAAGTGGAGCACGTTGAAGTTCTCCAAGTAGCTGCAGAAGCAAAAGTTGTAGAGAAGGTAGAGGAAGAGACACGAAGAAAAGCATCCACATCAAAAGTGCCAGTCGAGACAGCTGGCAAGAAGACTCCATGATTTCCCAATGGATAAAGGTTTGGGATTGCTTGCATCCATGTAAGCTAGATATCCCGTGAACCACCAAAAATATTGGTAGTTTTGCACCATGCCATAGTGGAGTTTTAATAAGCATTTTTATTGTAATACGAATGATATATTCATATGATGATACAACATTTTGATCGATTTAATATGTTGTAGTTATTTTTATTTTTCCTTCTTTGTTTTCATGCATCTTTTGGCTTGAAAATAACTAGCTTGAAAATAATGAGCGCTCTAAGGAAAATGGTTGGGAAATAGTTCGAATGGCTTTAGTTCGAATTGCCTACAAAACAATTTTGAAAAAAAAGCATAAAAACATCAAGTGCGTATAAGGAACCTTCATCGAAAATGAAAGTGCGTTCACCCCAACTGAGAGGTGAAAGCATAATGCACACTTTGTTGGAGCGAATGAGAAAGAAAAACGAAGAAAAAGAACAAGGAAAATTAAAATGACAAAGTTACAAAAATTATGACAGTGCCCAAAGTTAAGTCTTTGGAGAATTACGTTCACCCCAAGGTTGGGGCGAAAGCTCTATTTGCCCCATTTCGGGGTGAACATTCTTAAAAATATCAAAAACTATGCTCACCCATAGCATCGAAAACAACTTTGGTGAAAGTCTTGAGAAGGGGTGTGTTCGCCCCAAGAGTGGGCAAAAGCTTCGTTCACCTCATTTTGTGGCGAACATTATAAAAAGAGGGGGGTACATTGAAAATTTAATATTATTTTTGGGTGAACATGATAATAAAAGACACGTTGAAAAGTCAATATTACTTTTGCCCTGGTTGAGGAGTGAAAGTACCATTCACTCCTCTCGAGGGCGAACGTACCATGAAGGAGTAAGTTTGGGTGAAGGCACTATAAAAGCTAAATTTGGACGAATGCACCATGATTTTTTGAAGTCAAGTGAAAGCTATAAAGGATGAATGGATGTTGAAAAATCAAATTCATGTTCACCCGAAGAGGAAAGCGATGGCTTCTTTCGCTTCTTTTTGGGGCGAACATAGATTAAAAAGGGAACGATGTTGTTGTTGAAACATTTTTGCCTAGAATAAAAAAGAATTATTGTTGTGAAAAAAATGGGTACGTAATTTATTAAAAAAGATGTGCATGCCATGGAAAAAGCAAATGAACACTAGGTCATTATCTCGGTCAAGCGAATCATGTTGTCTATGACTTCCTAGATGTTAGCGAAGCATCCGAAGAAGGCAAATGAAGAACATCAAATATTTTTGGCAAAAAATGACACAGATTGTGTAATCAACTAATTTGATCTCGAGCAATATTGAAGTGTGGATTTTGATGGATGTTTATTAAAGATATATGCTTTAAATGAATGTCAAAATTTAATGATTGTGGCAAAATAAAAGATATTTTCTTTGATTTTCATCATTTTCGAAAATGCCCTTCTAACAGTTTCGCTCCCTCTCCAATATGAATTCAATATGAAGTAAATGGTTGAAAATGGTTGATTTCCAAAGCACGAAGGTGGCCAGAATTCAATATGCTTGTGCCCGAGCGATTAATCATCCAGATTCATTTCTCATTAAAATCAGATCATGGTTGCCAAAGGAATATTTCCAAGAGATAATTGACTCATCATGTCTCTGATCTATGGATATTTTGTCTTTTCATGTATTTAATGAAAGAGGTGAAAAACCTCTATAAATACTACGTAAATTTTCATTGTAAAGGGGTTAGAAAGGTTGTACATTCTACAGAAAAACTTATCAAGTTCTTTGCGTAAATAAGAGATATTTGGCTTCTGCACTTGTAAATTATTTTGTGTATGATTTCCTTCTATTACACGCACTTCTCTTTTACACTTATATTTATTGTATGTTATTTGGTTTAAATTTTGCATCTTAATTTGAACATTGTTGGTGAGAGAGTGAGTTCTGGAGTGCAATCCTGGAGGTTGTCTATGCTTTATTGTAAGTATATTCTGATGCATTTCCTTATTATATGTTATTTTCATACTTGAGTGGAATTCTTGCTATTAGTCTTTCTCCAATCATACACATTTGGCTTGTGGCCATATTTCCCATTTCTTTCTGTACTTTCAATTTCTTTCTTGTAAATATTATCTTAAATCATGTAGGATTTAGCAAGGGAGCCAACCCTCTCTGGATATTAACATGGAGGACATTCCTTTCCTTCGATCTTTCAATGTTGGCCATGTCTAGGGTGCAAAAACGTAGGTTTGTATAATTAGGCAGATATTTGACCAACAAGACCAAAATCCACAGGATCTAAAACCTGGCCAGCAACACCATTAGAAGATACAACCACGAACCAACAAAGAGTTCCAATCTAAACACAAATGTTGTGGCTCCAAGAACCATGGGCACTGCCACAAAGATCCTAAGGACATTTTAAACCTGGCCAAACACCAGGAAGAAAAATCTTGAGATCCCAAAAAAGGGTAAGAACTCCCCCAATCCTTGTGGGTTCTAACCCCACAGATATACAAAACAAGAAAGAATATTTTGACATCTATAGAAGATGAACAAACCATCCAACATAGCTCAGATATTCACCAGAAATCTCCTAATCCCACCATCTCAACCAAGTCCCCAACCTACCAACCAGTATTTATGGGGAAAGAGAGTCACTCAAGGAGAAGCTCTAAGCTCCTCGAAGCTCATAATATTACTATTATAAGAGATGTATTAATTAATTACATGGGACTAAAAATCCTCTTAATAGTTATTTATCACCTATTATGCCACCATACAATCTTTAACCAATAGTATACTAATTTATATGCCCCTAAACATTACAACAACTAATATAAATAAAATATACCAAATGGAGGCTTTATAAAAAGAACTTGAGAGCTTAAGAATAGAAAAACTTAAGCAATGGGATATGACACTACCTTAGATGCTACTCAATTATTCAATTATATTAATAAATAAAAATTATTTATAGTCCTCGAATAAACCATGCTTTAGCATAGCACAAAGGCTACTATGAATAGCAAATACTAAATGCTAAATTTATTGGGCATAAAATTTATACCAAATTTATCTAGTGTAAAATTGAAGGATAATAACTTTTTAAGATAATTTTTACAAGGAATTCCTAATATGTTTCCTAGATCATATGAAGTTGATCCCACTATGACCTCACCTGAACAAACAAATGCTCCTTGTACACCATCTACAATTTTGGACTATCACACTTTTCATTAATTTCTCATACATTGAGCAATCACTCAATCCAAAAAGCTACTTTGAATTTTAGGACCTCCCTTGGGTAGACTTAGATCACCATTTTCTAGTAGCATTTAGTAGCTTGTATGTGAGTGTCATCAATATCTTGGATAACAAGTTGGATTCAAGGATAGATATTAGTAGCACCAAGTAATGTTCTCCTAAGTGAATCTTGGTCCTTACATCTAGTTGACATATTATAGGGATGGAGATAAGATCTCATTAATTAAAAATGAAATGTTATATATCATCTTCTAGCATTTGTTTTAAATCCATTTAAACAATGCCTATGGAAGGCATCACAATTATGCAGTCTTATTTATTTGAATGATTTTTCTAATGATTTTCATGCAATTTAGTAATCAAGTTGTTTTTATGGCACAAAACCACTTTAATAAATTACTTTCTTTATTTTGCTTTAGAAAATTATAATTTGTTTATAATTGTTATATTAGTTAGTGTTTCTTGGTTGAAGTAATACGAAGTACAATGGATGGCACAACTGGGATCCACACTACCTGGGGGCATAACAACAGAGGTCCTTCCTCCCAATGATTTGAACCAAGATCACTGATATGAAATGCCAACTACATATCATTGGTTAGTGTTTTTAATATATTTAATTATTTTTATGGGATTTTATTATTTAAATATATGAAATATATTTTAAACTTTCTTAAATATTTACAACTTGTAAGCATAAAATTTCACAAACATCTTAATAAAAAATTCATGACACATTTACACTAAAGGATGGTCTATATGGATGTTGAAATCTACATTGTTGTTGTCAATATAATCCTATTTATGTCTTATTTTCTTCTATTTTTCTTTCACATGTGTCTTTTATATGGTTGTAGTATAAAAACATTCATTAATTTTGGATCCATTAATTTTGAAAAAAAATTTAGATATATGAATCTTCCACCTATAATTAAATTATGCAACATAGAATATCATGACCCATCATTTTTGTCCACTAGGTCTTGTTTATTGCATGCAAATATATTTAAAAACTAAATAAGTTAGGTTTCAACTTCATACAATGTATAATGGAATCTCGACTCTAATGATTTTATATATTTCATCTAGTTTAAATATTTTAAAATATGTTAAAATATTTGTGATTGTAACTAAGAAACCAAACCAAACATATGAAAGAAGTTAATAACTTTATTTTTAAATCTTTATGATTATAATAATCATTATCACTTTCTAGGTTATGACAATATTTTCAACCAATTGTATGCTAATCATTTTACTTTGATATTATATATCCTTAAAAATTAGTATATTTAATAAAGAGAGATATACGCCAACATGGAAGCAACTTCAAAAAAGGATTGATAGCTTGGAGAATGAAAAAAGTTAAATAACTTGACATGACATTGCTTTAATTGGTACTCAATTCACCAATTATACTAAAAAATAAAGATTATATGTAATCCTTGAAAATACCATGCTCCAACACAAAACAACACCATGAATAATACATAACAAATACTAAATTTTCCAAGCATAAAACTTATATTGAACTTGTAAGATGCAAAATTGAAGGGTAATAGTTTTTTAGGATAATTTATACAATGGAGTCTTATTAATGAGAAAAACAAATTTCCTAGATCATATGAAGTTGAAGCCTCCATGACCTCACCTTAGCAAGTAGATGCTTTTTTTATGTCATCTACATCTCCATATTGTCGTACTTCTCCATTAATTTTTCATAAATTGAGAAACTATTCACCCCAAAAAGTGGAATAAATCTTAGGACCCCTTGGACAGACTTGGGTGACCCTTTTCTAGTGGTATTTAGTAGCCTATGTGCCATTATCACCAATGTCTTAGGCAACAGGTTCGATTTAAGGGATGAGATTAGTAGCACCAAGAAATGCTACTTCGAATCTTATGACTCTCTTGGGTAGATTTAAGTGACCATTTTCTAGTGGTATTTAGCAACCTATGTGCCACTATCACTAATGTCTTAAGCAACAAGTTGAATTTGAGTGATGAGATTAGTAGCACCAAGTAGAATTTGCTTAGGCAAATTCAATTCTCTACATCCAACTGACATTTTGTAATGATGGAGTGAAGATCTCATCAATTGCAAATTAAATATTATAGATTCTCATCAAGAACATGTTTTACTTGCATTTAAACATTGTTTATCGCATGCATCAGAATTATGGTCTTGTATGTTTGAATAGTTTTCTAATACTTTTATGCAATTTAGTAGAAAATTTATTTTTATAGTGCAAAACCATTTCACTAAGATTAATTTTTTTAGTCTTTAAATTTTTTATTTTTTATATAATTATCATTTTGATTAGTATTTTAATATTTTAAATTGACAAGTTAATATATATATATATTGAACTTTCTTAAATATTTATGACTTGTGACTTGTAAAACACAAAAATTTATAACCATGACACATTACACTAAAGAGTCTATTTGGATGGTAAAATTTGCATGTCTTTTTGTCAGTCTAATCTTCTTCACGTCTTCTTTTTATTTATTTTTCTTGTGTGTCCTTTCTACATATTGTAGCATAAATGAAATTTATTTATTTTTAATCTTTTATTTTTGAAAAATTCAGAATTGCTTTTACATTGAACTAAAAAGCTTTCAAGAGAATAGTTTGTCATAAATCAATTTCTTGGATTTGTATTTTTTGCAAAAGGTATTATAAGCATGCCCTCTCTAAAATTGAATGTGAATCATATACTTCTCATTTTAAATATTGTGTTTTCAATTTAAAGGATGGCCTATATCTTATTTTTTTTCTTTTCTTTTTTCTTATAGTTTATATTGATCTTCTTTTCAATGAACTTTAATCATAGTGAGAACCTACATCTTCTTTATTTTTTTTTCTAACCCTTTTGTTTTTGTTTTTCATTAACTTTAACTATAAACCATAAAATAATGCTTTAACCTAATAGACACTAAAAAAATAAAATATGCTTTTAATTTCATAACTCTTTCAATTGTGAAGTCATTTTAATGGCTCTCATAGATCAAATGTAAAACCACCATTTATCTTCGTTGAAATTTTGATGTGCTCAATATTGGGATGGACTCTCATGACAAGTGGGAATCAAATCTATCAAATTTGTCTATAAATTAAACATGATGCTAGTTGCATTGACCATTAATTAAACTTGTGTGGCTTTTTATGAGCATAACTTTCTAATTAATTAGATTTTAACTCTGTGAATTGCCCTATTCTAATTTAAGATGACAATAATGTTATAGTAAAAATGTAGCCCATTGATTTTAGGAAAATAAATGCTCATTGTAACCACTAACATATTTATTAATGCCTCCTTTAGTTCCATATTTCTCTTTTGCCCATTGAAACTCAGATGCTTTATTATTGTCATGAGTCTTCTTATTATTATCTAATTTAGCAATCACATAATGAAACCAACATCATGTCATTTGATACATCCATATAATAAAAATAATGTAAAAAATTAAATGTTAGGTAGTATATGATACCTAATAGTAGTGTTGATTATTTTGGTTATGATAAAATAATTTTTTTATTATAAATATTTTAAAAATTTAAACTTTATAATATATATATATATATATATATATATATATATATATATATATATTGATTAGATATAGAAGGGTCCCCAAACCTTTTACAATAGGAGAAGCCTTGCAAAACTTGACCTAAGACCAAAAATATAGGGACAAGAACAACTATAAAGCACTACAACTGGTCACCCATCACCAAGTGAACCAACTACAATGTGATATAAGAAAAAAAATAGAACAACGCTGGTGAGCCCCCTAGCCAACCAACACTCCCACATGATTGTGCACAAAACCTTTCTTCATAAACAATAAAAGCTTACATAGTGCATCAAGAAACATGCATCACTAAATCCAATTGAAGAAGGCCTTCGAGAAAATTATCTCTCCAAACAGACAGACCATTGAGACTTATACCCAAGTTTTCCATAAAGTCAATGTGGCAGTTTTCTTCTCTGAAGATATGCTTTATCTCCCTATCTTCTCTAGCCTAAAGAATCCGCCTAGATTCCATAATCACAACCTCAATGTTCTAACCAAGGACTGAATCATCTTTGACCAAGTTTATAATATTAAGCGAGTCTCCTTCAATGCAATATTTTTGGTACCCCATCTTCTCCACAAGTAGGAGACCTTGGTAAAGGACTCTGGCCTCCACAACATGACAAGTTTGGATATCTAATAATTTGACATACACCAATAGAAGCCCACCTTTTTCATCCCTAAGCACCCCACCAATGCCAACATTACCAAGATTACCCTTTGAAGCTCCATCAAAGTTCAATTTAACCCAACCCAGAGAAGGAGGTTTCCACCTCACAAGGGCTTGGGGATTAGGACCAGGAAGACCAACAACCCTATTGCTCTATTGAAAGTTAATTTTCCTTTTGAGCTTGACCTCCTCAAATCTTCCCTCCTCTAAAGCCATAGAGGACACATTCTCTAGGATGGAAGCCAAGGCTCTAGCACAAATAGAGGTAGGATCTCTTTTGAAGTTTTTAAAAATTCTACCATTCCTCTCCTTCCACACCCACCAAAAAATATGCGGAAAACAAAAGTTCTAAAAATATTTCTATCTTAGAAAGTAAAAGGAGATGACCATTGAGCGTAAAAATCAACAAGAAAACTTGGCACCACCCAATTCAGTCCCAAAAATTAAAAATGGAGTTAAGAAATTCTATAAAGAATGAGCATTGAAAGAATAGATGGCTTATTTGTTCCTCATTAGCACCACAAAGGTAACATCTACTCGGCATCGACCAACCTCTTTTTTAAGATTTTTAATGGTCAAAATATTATTCTGAGTTACCAACCAAAAAAAGATATTCACCTTTGGCGTTAGACCCTTAAGCCATACTTTGAAAGGTGGGACCCATGGAGAAGTCTTGATAGCCAATAGATTGTAGGTGGACTTGATTGAAAAGGATCTATTATTTTCTCTGCCCAAAAGATCTCATCCTCTTTATTTCTTTGTTTAATGACCTAAAACTTCAACTTATTAGCAATTAGAATCTAAGCTTCAAGTTCAACATTGTTGAGAATAGACTAGTCTAACAATTTCTAAACCTTCAGTCCATTAACCACCGCAATAAATTCAACCACCTTAGACCCAAATACCAATCTGGTCCTAGGCTCCAAACACGTCAAGTTTAGAATCTATGCAAGGGGCTCCATGAGCCAAATATATTTTCAAAAATCAATCTTGAGTCCATCACCCAACCTCCACCTTCAACCTTTGGAGACTAGTGCCCTCAACTTTTGCAAACTCAACCAAAATGTTGAACCAGAAGTTGGTAGAGGATCAACAAGTAAAAAATTCTTTTGTCTCAAGTATTTGACCGACACAATGTTGACCTAGCTAGTTTTAGTTTGATTTTCCAACTTCCATATCTATTTTGCAACTAGAGCCTTATTCATCTACCTGATGTTATGGAGACCTAAGCCACCATCATTTTTAGGTCTACAGACTTGCTCCCAACCAACTAAGTAAATTTTTTTCTTCTCATCAAACCCAGACCAAAGAAATAACTTTTGAATATGTTCAATATTCAATAAAATCTTGTTAGGAACTCTGAACATAGATAAGAAGAAGTTTGCAATGCTTTGATGGGTAGACTTTACTAGGGTAGCCTTTCTATCTTGCCTGAGGAGGGATCTTTTTCACTCGACCATATTCCTTTACAATATTTCCACCATAGGTTCCCAAAGAGAATCTCGAATCATTCCTCTAAACAAAGGCATTCCAAGGTAAATATATGGGAGAGCAACCACCTCACAACCCAATATGTGAGCAATTATCCTTTGCCTCACTAAGGGGGTATTTAGAAAGAAGATTTTGAATTTTATATAATTTATCTTTTTTCCCAACTATAATTTCAAATACCTCCAAGATTCCTTTTAGCACCTTTACTTGGGAAACTGAAGTAAGGAGGGAGAGAAGAACATCATCTACAAATTGGTGATGAGAAATAGGATCCATCGATAAAGCAGGCTTGATACCTTCCATAAAGGGTTCTAACTTGATAGCCCTACCCAAAGCTTCCACCACTAAGATATAGAGGTAAGGGGACAAGGGGTCCCCTTGGAGAATGCCTCTCGGACTTGAAAAATAACCTTTTGGGGACCCATTTATTAGGACCAAAAACTTGGTAGAAGAGATACAAGCATGGACAAATTTCATCCAACTTTAGCAAAAATGAAATTTTCCCAAAACCTTTAACAAAAACTCCCACAAAACCTTGTCATAAGCCTTGTTCATATCTAATTTGAGGAGGAGACCAACTCTACCACTTTTATTAGTTGAATGAAGGATTTCATGGATAGCTATGATATTTGTCTAGGATCTATCTCCCTAGCACAAATCCATTTTGTGATGAATCAATCAATATTGGAAGAAAATGTTTTAATCTGTTAACAAGGGCCTTTGTCAAATTTTTATAAATAGTGTTACATAAGTTGATGGATCTAAAGGCACCAAAGTCCTTTGCACCAACAATCTTGGGGATTAGAGTTAAAAAGGTAGGATTCACTCCAAATGGGATATGATGGTGGTTTGGACCTCTTGAAGGACATCAACAATATTTGTCTCCACAATATGCCAATACTTCTCGAAAAAAAAGGGAGGGAACCATTAGGACCCAAAACCTTCATTTCTTCTATTACAAAGATAACAACTTTGACTTCCTCATCATTGAAGGGAGATACAAGGACTTGGTTCATATCAGTTGTGACAATGCTGGGAATACTACCAAGCAACTTATTTTGGGCTTCCTCATTACAAACCTCTTCCACTCTGATGAGATTTCTAAAAAATCCACAACCTCAGCTCTTATATCCTTAATGTGAGTAGCACTAGATCCATCAACTTTTTTAATTTCTCTAATCTTGTTGGCGCTTCTTTGCTTCAAGGTCGTGATGTAAAAAAACTTAGAATTTTTATCTCCCTCCTTTAGCTAAAGCACTCTAGACTTTTGTTTCCACAAAATTTCCTCCTTGGCAATAGTGTTATGAAATTTGGCCAACACCTCCTTTTCTCTGTATCTAATCTATTGAGATTGATTTCCAAGTTCTATCTCAAATTCAATAGCTTTTAGTTGAATTTTTAGGTCTTTCTTATTTTGCAAAATATTCCCAAAAACCCTTTTATTCCATTCTTTAAGGTCACTTTTAACAACTCTAAGCTTTGTCGCAATTTTGGAAAGGTCAAAGCCTTAGATCCTTGTTGACCATCAGTTTTTGATTTCAACTTCCAACTGAGGATTAAGGTACCATATTGCCTCAAACATGAATGGCTTGGGAAATTTAGTTTCTTCCTGGTCCACTTTAAAACATAAGGGGTTATGGTTGAAGCCAATTCTAGGCAAAGAACAGAGAGGCAAATTCTCAAACAATGGAGGGCACTCCTTGGAGATAATAACCCTATCCAACCTAATTTGGATGAGCTAGTTACCCACTCTCCTATTGATCCAAGTATACCTTGAACCCTTCAACTCAACATCCAATAGCTCATTTCCATTTACAAAATCTACAAACTCTTCCATGCTTTTCGATATTAGGGAGTTCCCTCCTTTTTTATCCAAAAAACATAGGGAAATTAAAATCCCCTGCTAGGCACCAAGTTTCTTGAGCAAAAATCCTTCTCATGGAACTCAGAGTTTACCACAATAGGTTTCTACTAGGCCTAGATTTTGGCGCATACACATTAGTCATAACCCACCTTTTATTACTTTCTCTATTGTAGAAGAGAATATTAATAATCCTATCCAAGGAAGAAATTACAGAGCCCTCAAACTTGTTGGCATCCCAGAGATAAAGGAGTCCCCCAGAGGAACCATTGGTTGGACTTGCAACAAAATGGGCTTCTTTCCAAATCCTTCTTCTAACAACTTCTATATCCTAACCATCCAACTTGGTTTCTTGCAAGAAAAAAATATCAAGAAAAATTTCTTTATGTAGGGAAGCGACCACCCATTGTTTAGAAAGCCCATTTAGGCCCTTAACATTCCAAGAGAGGTACTTCATTTATGAGATTTAGAATTAGATTTCTTTCCCCCAAACACCCCATGGTTACTCTAGCAAAAATATTGAGCAAAGCTTGAGATCCATTCATGATCTCAAAATTCATTTCCCTCTTCCTCACAAACTTGTTAGGGGTATTTCCTAACTTCTTCTCAACACCCACATCCACATTATGGAGAACCTTTCTCCAGATAGGTATTTGGGATCTAATCGAATACCCTATCTTAGGGGTTGCCAATTGAATCACAAGCTCCGTAAGAGTAGAACCAATACAAAGCCCATCAAAGGAATTATGAAGAAGAGCCTTAGAAAACAATGGTTTCAAAAATGATATCCGATTGACATACCTCAGTAACACCAAGCTTCAAGGCTACATTATTCTCCTTAAATGCCTTCTCAATAACCACCAAGTTGGCTAGGGTCAATTCTGAGGATTACGAAATCTCCTTCACTAGAGCCTTCAACTTCTGAACCTCGTCCATCTGGGGTTGAGCTTCTCCGTCCCCCACCTTTGAGGAATTATCACCCAAATCCTTTGAGGGGACTCAACCCAATTTCTCTTTTTGGATCCATTCGGTTCTTGCATATCTATTTTCCTTCTTCATTTATACTTTGAGGGGACATTGGTTCACTTGGTGACCCAATTATCCACAACTAGAGCATCGGAGCGACCTATTTTTGTAAATAATGGGTTGGTCCCAAGTACCCAAGAATGAGATTGTTAGGTAATGGAGTCAAATTGATAACAAGAAATTAATTACCATTAAATATTGTTGGCAGGGTTCCAAGGCCATTATTGTTGGCGGAGTTCCAAAGCCATTAAATATTGATGGGCAACGATCAACAATAGGAATGTGAACGAGGTTCCAAGAGGCAACATTAAATATTTAATTACCATTAAATATTTAATTGCCAGTAAATATTGTTGATGGAGAATTTTTTTATTGAAAATTTAACCGTATTTCTTGGTGGAAAAGACTTGTCAAAAGAACGTGATAAGCATATGGGTGATTTTATCTCATGGTTTTTTGGCCCATTGTATTCTGACACCACTGTGGTTTTCGGGTAGAGGAAAAGCCACGAATATCTATATATTTTGTACTATAAATACTGCCTTCGATGGTTAAGGATTTTTTTTGGTTTGGAGGAAGAGAGGAGAGGAGACATTGTACAAGTGGAGAATATTGTTGTATTGTTGCTAATACAAAGGACTAATTGTTTCTCCATGGAGTAGGGTACACTGCCCAAACTACGTATATCTTATGTCTCTTACATTTATGTGATTGCTTATTGTTTATTACACTGCTTAACTAGGGTTTAAATTATTTCTCCATTTTGGTTGTTATTATTTTCTTATTTGTATAGGTTGTGTATTTTTTGTACATAGTAAATTTTTAACAATTGGTATCAGAGCGATCTTGTCAGGAAAGGGCACTCAAAAGATATTTTTCTGTTCGAGTGGGATAAATGGGAGAAAGTTCAAATTTTAAAGTAGAGAAGTTTATAGAAAAAAATTTTGGTATGTGGAAAACCAAAGTGGAAGACTATCTATATCAGAAGGATAATCTATACTTGGCTCTAAAAGGGAAGACTGATGGTCAACCTGACATGATGTAGGATGAGGAATGGGATATGATAGACAGGAGGGCACTGAGGGTTATCCAGTTGAGCCTGAATGATTATGTTGCATACAACATCAAGAAGAAAAATACCACCAAAGGAGCCATGGATACACTAGCTAAGTTGTATGAAAAACCCTCAACTTCAAATAAAATTTTCTTGATTAGAAAGTTATTTACTATGAAGTTGCAAGAGGTTGGATCTATCCAAGAACACCTTAATGAGTTTTATGATGTTATGGATTCTTTAAAATTTGTAGGGCTTGATTTTGATGATGAGGTTATGGCTTTAGGGTTTATTTATTCACTACCAAACTCGTGGGATAACGTTGTAATGGCAGTGAGTAATTTTGTGCCTGGATATGGAAAGTTGGTGTTTGATGATATGGTTAGCACAATCCTTTGTGAGGATATGAGGAGAAAAACCTCAAGGGAGGCTTCATCATCTGGAGTAGCACTATCTACAAAAAGTAGAGGCAGGAACAAAGAAAGAGGAAAAGGCCAAGCTAGATGGAAAAGCCAATACAAAGGAAAAATGAAAGGTAGATCTAACAGTAGAGACAAAAGCAAGATTGATTGTTGGCATTGTGGGAAGATTGGACACTTCAAGAGGGAGTGCAAAAATAGAAAGAAGAATGAGGACAATAATGGGAATGATGCTCAAGAGGTAAACATTGCAGGTGTAATTTATCAGGATGCCCTAATTCTTGCAGCAACTTGCACAAGTGAGTATTGGGTTATGGACTCTGGAGCTTCTTATCATGTCACTTCTCATAGGGATTATTTTTATTATTATACTCCAGGTCATTATGAAAAGGTTTTGTTGGGCAATAACTGTCCATGTGAGATTGTGGGTATTGGCACGATGAATGTAAAGTTGTCAAACAGAAATATTTGGGTGCTTAACAATGTTAGGTACATTTTTGATCTGAAGAGGAACCTGATTTTAGCCAGTGCACTTGATTTGGATGGATACAACACTAAATTTGGAAATCAGTAATGGAGAGTGACAAAGGGTTCAATGGTGATTGCAAAAGGTGAGTTGACTGGAACTTTGTATTTACTGCATAACTCATCTTATTGTACATTGAACTATGATGCTCAATATGATGTGAAAGCATGGCATTTGTGGTTGGGTTATATGAGTGAGAAAGGGATGAAAACCCTTCACTCTAGAAAACTGTTACCAAAACTCAAGGAGGTTGATTTGGGTTTCTGTGAAGGTTGTGTATATGGAAAACAAAAAAGGGTAATATTTGTAAAAGTTGGTCCAAAAAGGAAGAAAGATAAATTAGAGTTAGTACACTCGGATGTGTGGGGTCCCTCACCGATACTTTCTCTTGAGGGCTACTCTTATTATGTTACCTTCATTGATGATTTTAGCATGAAGACATGGATCTACATAATCCGGCATAAATCTGATGTTTTTGACACTTTTAGGAAGTGGAGAGCACTAGTGGATATTGAGGTAGGTAAGAAAGTAAAGTGCCTTAAATCTAACAATGGTGGTAAATATTGTAGCAAGTATTTTGAGGGCTATTACGCAAAGGAAGGAATTAGGAGAATCAAGACTGCTCCTAGTGCACCATAGGAGAATGGAGTCTCGGAGAGGATGAATAGAACTATAATGGAGCGTGCCATAGCCATGAGATGGCATGCAGGGTTGTCATTGTTCTGTTGGGCTAGTGTAGTTGATACAATAGTTTATTTGATAAAAAGAGAACCTTGTACTTCATTGGATGGAGGCAATCCAGAGGAGACTTTGAAATGTAAGCTTGTAAACTACTATTTCCTTAGAGTATTTGGTTGTGAGGCTTTTGTCCACATAGATAAATAAAATAGGAATAAGCTTGATGCAAAGTCTAGAAAGTACTATTTTCTTGGCTATGGTGTGGATGAGATGGGATATAGGCTATGGGATAATGTTGGCCAAAAAGTTATCAGGAGTGGAGATGTGATTTTCAATGAGGATAGGTTGTACAAGGATAGGCACATACAGGTTGAAGAGGATGCACCTAAGTTTATTGACTTGGATGAAATCCCAGAGCATGGTGTAAAAAGACAGACTCTTGTTCAGATTGATGAACATGGTGCTCATGAGGAAGAGCAAGATGAACAGAAAATTGCTATTACTCCATCATCATCCCTACAAGAATTAAGGAGATTTACAAGGGTAAGACATGCACCTGATAGGTATTCTCCTACTTTACATTATGTATTGTACACTGATGTTGGTGAACCAAAATGTTTTCATGAGGCTTTGAAAGTGGATGCTAGGATTAGTGGGAGCATGCTATGAAGGATGAGATGGACTCATGGACTCAAAACCAAAATTAGAATTCGGTTGAGCTTCCTAAGGGCAAAATGGCATTTCATTGCAAATGGGTGTACAAGGTGAAGGACGAAGTTGATGGTAGCAAGAGTATAGTTGCAGTAGAATATCTTCATATTGAACAGTTATATGTGAAGATAGCATTCCTTCATGGGGATTTGGAGGAGGAGATCTACATGCACCAATCGGAGGGATTTTAGGTCAAAGACAAGAAAAGCCTTGTGTGTAAACTAAAAAAGAGCTTGTACGGTTTGAAGCAATCTCCAAGGCAATGGTATCTCAAGTTTGGCAGTTTTATGAGTGAGCATAATTTTACTAGGAGCCAGAGTGACCATTGTGTTTATTTATGGGCTGATATGCTTACAAAAGTTGTAACCAGGGAGAAGTTGAGCTTTTTCTCTACTTCGGTTGGCCTTAAGGAATAAGTTCATATTATGAGAAAATTTCAGTCCTAGGATGCAGGGATGTTGCATCAATCTTATCTCCAAGTGGGAGATTGTTAGGTAATGGAGCCAAATTGATAACAATAAATTAATTACCATTAAATATTGTTGGCAGGGTTCCAAGGCCATTATTGTTGGTGGAGTTCCAAGGCCATTAAATATTGATGGGCAACGATCAACAATAGGAACGTGAACGGGGTTCCATAGGAACGTGGACGGGGTTCCAAGAGGCAGCATTAAATATTTAATTACCATTAAATATTTAATTGCAAGTAAATATTGTTGATGGAGAAATTTTTTATTGAAAATTTAACCATATTTCTTGGTGGAAAAGACTTGTCAAAAGAATGTGATAAGCGTATGGGTGGTTTCAACTCATGGTTTTTTGGCCCATTGTATTTCGACACCACTATGTGGTTTTTGGGTAGAGGAAAAGCCACGAATCTCTATATATTTTGTACTGTAAAGATCGCCTTTGATGGTTAAGGCTCTTTTCTGGTTTGGAGGAAGAGAGGAGAGGAGACATTGTACAACTGGAGAAGAATGTTGTATTGTTGTTAATACAAAGGACTGATTGTTTCTCCGTGGAGTAGGTTACACTGCCCGAACCACGTATATCGTGTCTCTTACATTTGTGTGATTGCTTATTGTTTATTACACTGCTTAACTAGGGTTTAAATTATTTCTCCATTTCGATTGTTATTATTTGCTTCTTTGCATAGGCTATGTATTGTCTGTACATGGTAAATTCCTAACGAGAGATAAGCTTAATAGAAGAGGGAAGATCTACCTTCGAATCTGCCATAACACACATTCTTGCATACAGCATTCTTGATTTAGCTCTGGTTACTAAATTGATAAGAAGGAGATTCCCCATAGCCTTGGTCACACCTCTCAACATATATTCATGCCAAAGATAGTAAGGGAGGGTATGGAGATAAACCCATAGAGGCACAAAGTTAACCCTTTGCATATGAGAATTGAAATTAGGTTCCAGCTTCTACAAAACAAACCTCTTTTGCCATAGAACCAGGGACTTCCCCTAGGATACGGTTTGCATCTTGCATGCAATTTAATATGATATAATATAAAAAAAGGTTTTAGAGGTTGCTATAATTTCCATGGAGCCTAGAGGTTTCCACTTCGCTAGTGTCCATATTTGTATTGAATTCAGGTCTGGCCTTGCCCCCTAGAACTTTCCCACAAGGTCACAACCACTAGCACCCATAGTGAACTTAACCAGTTCACTTGGGATGCTAATTGCATTTCTCATGGGGGATATGTTGTAAATAGGTTTTGAGAAGGTCTCCCTCGCACCTTTAGATGTCACCACAACATACGAAATACTGAGGCTTGAGTTTTTAGAGGAAAGTTGTGGGCCATGATAACCAACCTCCAACTTACTGTTTGATGGTCCATGTCTTTTCGAAGGACCCGTGAAGCTAGTACCGAGATCTCTTGTAGACACACCATCTCGCCAACCCAAAACTGCCACATTTGCATCCAAGCCAACCACCACCTCCACATTCTGAGAGCTCCTACCAGCCTTACGCAAACCAAATTTAAAGTCTCCCACTCCCACCCTTTTTCACCCTGATCGCCACCATTCAAATTCTAGCTCTCGCTCCTCCATCGAATCCTTGTACCTCCACTCCACGCACCTTTGTGACCACTGCGTCCAAACTTAAAATTTATATATACTATTATACATAAAAATAATTATAAAGAATAAAAAATATTATACACATAAATGATGAATAAATATAAATTTGTTAACCTTTATTAAAATTTAAAAAATTAACCTTAATTATTTTTAAAGATAATATAAACCAAAATTAAAATTTTAAAATAAATAATGATATTTTCATTTTATTTCTAACATCAAAACTTCTCTTAATTTAAAATATAATAAATATATTTTTAAATAAAAATTATATATATATTTTTTTTTGGTAAATAAAAGTCTTCATTAATTGCAGATCCTATTATAATAATTTATATTATAATAATTTAATGTTGCACTTGAATATTGCAAGACTTTTCCTCTTAATAACTGAGAGTTTTAACTACCCACTTGCTCTCCAACTCCTCTACATAGGCCGATGAAAAGTTGGTTTTAACCAGAGTGGTATACATTGATTTTATTTGCAAATGTGTTGAATAAAATATCTCGTAAATTGCAATTTCACAATTTAAGATAATCACGATTCAACAGAAAGGCTGACGTTCCGTCTCGTCCACATTTCTTTCAATGGAATTTTGTTTTTTTATTAAATAAAAGTTATGGACGGCTGACGTCCACTTCCACTTTCTTTTTTCTAACACGCGGATTTGACGATATCGAATAAAGTCGTCCACTCCCACTTCCCATCTTTGTTTTTTTTCTACGACGCAGATGGACGATGTCGGAAAAGTGATGGACGGTTGACGTCTACTTCCACGGCATTTATAGTTTTTCTTCTAAGACGCGAATTCTTTTCCATTTAAAATTTATAATAAGTGTATCATGTTACTCTAAAATCAATTATTTGATATTAACTCTATATCAATTATATCATATTAAACATTATATTCATTGTAAAATAAAACAAGAATAGATTCCAGGTAAAATGGGTATATTTTATAATATATGTATTATCAAAATGTGTATGTATTACTTTAAGTATGAATTTAATTTATTATAAAAATATGTGAAGTTATATAACATGCACTTAATTTTATAATGTATATGCATTTTTTTTTAAGTAATACATCTTATACACATCTGCCATGGGGATTGAACCCAGGTCACATCACCGATAATGCATGTGTATTTGTTTTAAAAACCAAGGCATGCACATTTTATTTTCCTTTCAAAATGGTATAAGGAAGAAGAACCTATTAAAATTGGCATTTTCAAAACTTATAAATTACAATAAAATTAAATTTATAGGCCAGCTTCGAGCAGAATCCAAACCATGTGGTGAAAGGGGTTAGAACCCCATGAGACACAATTGCTCATCCACCTATTATTAAGAAAAATGACAGCACCTCCACTGTCGTGATTGTGGTTGGTAGTATACATCTAACTGCCAAACCATAACATAGAACAAGCATATTGCAAATTGAAACCTGCCACTTTGACTTCTTGTAAACACACAAAATCTGGACGACCATAGAAATTGGAATAGGTAGAGAGTTCATCTCGAACAATGTAACGACAAACTGGGTCCGTCAACCCACGCACTTTCCAAGAGAGAAACAACATTAAAAAGAGTCAAGTTGCATACCCCACTGGCCTCAGTTGCATTATTCATCAACATGTGATAGGGGTTATTCCTGAAGGCATCCGTGGTGGCGGAGGAGAAATAAGTTTGCCATTGCTTGTCCAATTCCTTCAACCACTGCCTCGTTCGGAGAACCCAAGGGCACAGTGGACCAAAACCCTTTGTCGTGGTCTACAGACTCTACAGTCGGTGGAGGAGAGTGGACAGGGATCAACTCCATAATCGATTGTTGCATGGGAGGCTTAGGCACTAGGTCCTGAGCATATATTGCAACTGTGTGCCCCGCTTGAGTGGGCTTGCCACCTTTCCCTTTCTTGCGTGAAACCTCAGTCCACTCGCCATCTTTTGAAGGAGGGTGCGGGGTGGTGGGAGAGAAAACAACACCAGCTATCGGGATAGACGCCTTGGCCTTGAATTTTTTAGCCATCAAGGGGCAATCCTTGATGCGGTGGGAGGCTGATTAGCAGCAGTAGCATGTGTTAGGGAGGTTGATATACACCACCCGCTGATGAAAATGGGTAGAACCAACCTGAATGTCAATATACTCCTCTAATAAGGTCCAAGATAGATGTGCCCTATGGAGATGGTGTGCTTTGTCCTTACCTACCGCGGTCTGGTTGATGTGTGGTGATTTCAATATGGTTGAGAAGCCTTATGATAAAATCGGTCAAATCCCCAATAGGTGGGCCTCAAGAGAGTAACATGCATGGTATTTTATGAAAAGTAAACTGGGGGTCTTTCATCCCAATGTTTGTTTCTTTGCGGGTCAGTTTCCCAAGAATTTGTGGTTCACGTGGTCTAATTTTCAGTCAAGCCTCGCAAGAGTTTTAAAAATATTGGACAAGACTATGTTGTCATACGAACACGAGTTTTCTTTTTCTCGTTGTCTCCCTTCAATCCCTTTTGTTGAAACTATTCCTAGTATGGTCTCTCCAATCATTCCCCCATAATGTTCTTTGTTCATGTTTCCTCCACCCATCAATGGCCTACTCATGCTCAATTTTTTCTTAACACTTCTTTCTTGCAACATGATACCATTGTTTGTCACATCCAAAGGATTTAGGACATTGTACCCAGATCCAATGGAGATTTAAGATAGATTAAGTGGTAGAATGATGCCATTTTTTGTACCACTGCTCTGCTCAGAAGCTTGGGTAAGAAGGTGGTGCAGTTGCATCATCGCTCTAATACTGCTCTATGTAATGAGCTTGCACAGGCCTCCTACCAACTTGAGGCCTCCCCATTTGACTCTTCAATCCCATGTCGCTTAGCTTCGACATGATCTCAAAGTGGTTGAAGTGTATGAGGCCATAGGAACTCAGATTAAAGCTAGACTGCATTGGCTCAAAGTGGGTGACCGTATTTCTAAAGAGTTTTTCCAGAGGCTCCGACCTCCACGTCAGTCCATTCAATTCAAAGCTTTATTGGTTAATGGGGTTTGCACCACCTCTTTTCCTAAAATAGCAGCTGAATTTACACATATTATTCTCATGTTTTTGTTGCTCAATCATACACCCCTAAAATATAATTAGCCCTTCAATGTTACAAAAAGGTTATCCCAACTTGCCTCTTCACAACGCAACAAAATGATTGTGAACGGACATTATTAGAGTAGGATATTGTGGAGGCCCTATTTCAAATGGCAAATGCTAAGGCCCCAGGGCTTGATGGCTTCCCCTACGAATTTTACAAAACTTGTTGGGAGTTTGTTGGTTCTGACTTGCATAAAGTATATTTGGAAGCCCTGCAAATTGGCTCCTTAGGTGATATTATCAATAAGGGCAATATCAAGTTTATCCCAAATTTCAAGGATACAAAAATCATCACAAATTGGAGGTCAATACTTTGCTCAATGTCAGCTACAAGATCATTGCCAAAGTGCTTGCTTTGTAGATTAGGCCCTTGCTTCCCTTTATTGTGAGGTCTGAGCAAACTAGATTTATCTAGAATCGTTATATTTTGCACAATGTTCTCGTTGTTCGGGAAGGGATGGAGTGGGCTCGTAGGTCCAGTCAATATGCCCTCTTTCTCAAGCTTGACTTTGAAAAGGCTTATGATCGAATTGAGTGGGTTTTCATTCTTTCCATGCTAGAAGATTTTGGATATGGTCCTTCATTTATTTCCTCTATTAAAATGCTTTTTCAAGATACGTCAGATGTGCTTTCTCTCAACAAGTTTCAAACTGGTGCTATTGGCTTGCATAGGTCAGTAAGACAGGGATGTCCTTTGGCCCCCTCGCTATTCATTTTAGCAGTAGAAGCCTTTAGTTATCTTTTGGCTCATCATGCTTCTCTTGGAATGCTTCAAGATATTTCCCTTCCTGGGAATGTTGGTCAACTCATCAATGACCACTCTGTTGATGATTCCTTTCTTACTCTGAATGAAGATGAGTAATCCCTTTAAGAAGCTCTGTCTTGTCTTGATATTTTTTATAAAGCCTTCAGATCTAATATCCAATGGAGGAAAACCTCCTATTACAGGAAATCCCTATAGTCTCTTCCCCATTGGCTTCAACATGTGCAGTGGAGTTGGATTCAGCCTGGTGAAGTCTTCAAATTCTTGGGCATTCCTTTTGCCTTTCAAGGCTCTCCGTCCCAATTATGGTCTTATGTCATCAGCAAAGTGGAAAGCAAGATGGAATATTGGAATGCTAAGAAGTTGTCTCTTGCTGGAAAATTTCAAATTTTCTTGAAAGTGTTGGCTTCCACGCATGTTTATTACTCTTCTTGTTGGGTCCCTTCATAGGCTTGTGACAAGAAACTTGAAAATTTACTGCAGGATTTTCTATTTTCTAGTGGGTCTGAGCAGAAGGGCTTTCACAAAGTGGCTTAGGATATTTGTGGTCCCCCACGACAAGTAGGGGGTATAGATTTTCTAGAATGTAAACGTCAAGGGTTAGCTGTATGTGCTCAATGGATTGTGCGAGCTCTCAAAGGACCTAAAGCATGGAAAGTTCTTATTATACATTGTATCTCGGTTGGGCTTCCCCTCAACCATCGAGCCTGGGCAAGAATGGATTTGCCCTCTTTGGTGTTGGTCCCAGTTTTCATTAAAATCCCTAGTTCCTTTGTCATCAAAAGCATATGGAAGGCTTGGCAACAATTAAACCTTTGGATTATTTGGAAGGGGGTTCGTTCACATAAAGGCCTTTCCATTAATATTCTTAATTTTTGGTGGTCCCTTGTTTTCAAGCTTCAGGGTAAGCCATTGGGCCAAGTTCCTTGGGTCCATACCCAAAACAAATTACTCTAGGGAAAACAGAGACTGGATTCCTTGGAATGATTTTAAAAGTTTGTTTCGCTTGTCCAACACTAATAAGGCTACTTATGATGTTGTTATGGACCATACACATTTCTCCTTATGGTAGAAATTAGGTGTCAGATCCTAGAAACCTTGGTGGAAATATTAGGTCTGGTATAAGAGCACTTCCTTGCTCAACTACAGAGCCAAGCAGGGATATGACTGGCTTATGCCAACTGCTCCCACGGTGCCCAAACTCAATGTCAAATGGGACCTTCTCTCATCACCCTATAGGTGGAAAACTATATTTCATTCAGCTTGGGCGTTGTTGTGGCTACTCCACAACGTCCCCCAAAATTGGGGACCCACCTTTTTATTTTTGGTATTTGGGTGTTTGCATGTTGGTTTCGAAGGTCTAATGCTCGGCTTGTTTTGAATTTGCATTTATCATTAGTTTTTGTCAATAATGTTTTCTTGTCGATGATATTTTATTGTCGACGATTTTTTTTTGTCGACGATATTTTATCATCAAATTCTTGTCGACGATTTTTTATCGTCAAATTGTTGTCAATTTCTTGTCGACGATTTTTTTTTTCGTCAAATTGTTGTTGACGATTTTTAATGTCATTTTGTGGTTGACGATTTTTATCATCATTGTTGTGTCGGCAAGTTTCTTCATCGATTTTGTGGTTAGTGTTTTCATGGTTACTTTTTGGATTTTCTTTCATTTGTGTATACCGAAAATATACATTATTATTATTATATATATTTTGTATATAATAATAGTTAAAAAATGGTGTGTGGTGGTTTTGTGTCAAATTTCATATTAATGATGATAACTCCCAACTTTAGGAGGTGTCATGGTTGGGATGATATTGCTTAACCATGTACATGGTCATAAATATTTCTCACAATAACCAAATAAAAAAAAATTGCAAAATAAAAGGCTTGTATTCATTTCAAATATTAGGGCTTTGTAATTTATTCTAGTCATAAGACTAAAGCCCCATTTTTTTTGTGTCTTCGTGCAGGTAATGTGATTGCCAAGCCGGACGTGGATGTATCGTGATGAGGACGAATCACCGTGGACCATGTCAGCGTGGAGACCGCACCTATGGAGGAAGCATCGTAAGTCAGATATCGGACGTTTTGGACGGGCTGGTCCAATCGACAGAACATAGGTGCTAAAGTGGGCAAACATCATTAAAGTCGATAGGGAGGCATTATGAAACAGGATAAACGATGGATTGGTAGCACAAGATGTCGAAAGTTCTGGGAACGTTCGACGCGAGGATAGTAAAGCGTTATTTCCATGATGAATGTAGCAGCGATAGAATCCGTATAGATGCTGACAGGAGGCATTAGGGTTCTAAATGTGAACGACGATGATTGGTCAAATGAAGGTCTAAAAATAGGAAGACATGTACAGGTAATCAACGATAGTTTCCACGGTTTCAACTTCGAGAGATACAATTTTTAGGCGGTCCACGGCATGCTCGTAGAGGTATTCATCGAAGTGGTTGATGAAGATAACATGATGGCCAAGATGGGAATTACCCCACTATGAACATGACGGGCAGAATAATGACCAAGCTATGTGGCACATAGGTCGCTGACGTGGCCAATCCAACCACCATGACTACGGTGTGGAGGCAACATTTTCGATGCCAATAAGGAAGAGCACATGTGCAGGTTCCAGAACTGACATGATAAATAAAGACCAATTGTGGATGGGCCTATGGTTGAAGTAGCTAGATGACATTGATGTCAAGCACAAGGGCTTTGGATAACAACGATGGTGCCGAGCAGGATCAAACATGGCATGGTGTATTTCGACGAACAGAGTGATGGATAATCGGATGGGAGTGAGGTGACAGGCTACAAAGACCACCGTCAAACCAAACGTGAAGATCCATGCTGACAATACACAACAACGAGATGAAAGCCTAGTTGGCATGAAAGTAAACTACCGCATACCCTAAGTTGGATGTGTACAATCCTCGGATGGTGGTGAATGGTGTAAGCATGTACAGAGGTGGCATACGTGGCGATCAAACAAAAATGCCCGATGGTGTTAGCAAATGAATGGAAACCCACATTGAACACAGTTTGATGTGGACCTCTGAAATGGCGAATGAATACCACACAACGCCATTGAACCGAACGATAGTGTAGTATGAGAAAGCGCAGGAGGTATGGTCAATACTCGAAGTGCAATGGAAGTGAATGAAGAGGTACAGCATGGACGCTATTATCACTGGAGGATTTTGACGAGGCTATGGTAATGGCAGAATTGAGTACAGGTGGAGTCCTCCAAAATTTAATAGGAATGGTATTTACACCTTGACAGCATAGCTTTTCGACAAATCGACGCGTCGTGGGAAGGTATCCCACGTGAAGAGGATTTAGCATGATTGGTTGATTTTAATTAAAGCAACATTGAGGTCCAAGGAGAAATACGTTATTCAATTAATGAGGGATCTATTTGGGTGATTATACTATAGGCCATGGAGACCCACAATATCATCGGGTGGGAAACATTTTATTGGGTCATAATGCTCCAAAATGGGGGTTATATTATAACGACGTTATGATGATTAAGCCATAACGCATGGCGAACGCGCAAAGGTCATTTGAATAAAAGAAAAAAATCTAATGGGAAAACGAAGTGATGGGTTTTAGGAGAAGTCTTCGAAACGAATCAGAATGTAAAAAGGCAGCAAACAGAAAACAAACATTTGCATGAGAAAGTACAACGAAAGGTCAGGAGGGAAAACTTTAAAAACCTAAATGAAGGCATGCACAGGGGTTGGAAACTGCTGCAAGCAAAGTTGCAGATTTGAAGGCAAGAGGGCTATTCTGGACTTGTTTGGGGCTGTTTTTCTTCCATGGACTGGTTTGGGAAAACCAGAAATTCTGCTATTGTAAAATGACACATTTTTAATGCAGAAAATTTTAGAAAGTTGCATCTTATGGGCAAGAAAGGAGGAGTCATTTTTCTTGCATGCTAGATTTAACTGTCTATTTTTTTCCCCTTTTCAGATTTTAGGCTTGTAGATGAAGTTAATGCAAGTTTTTTAGTTGCTTCATGTGAATGCTTGAACCTGAAAAATTTATTTTAAACCCTAGGAACCAGCACTTAGCTTATGGGGATTGTGCTTGTTTTGCAAGTCCAATAGGTTAGGTTGCATGCATGAAAACCTCACATCTTCGGTTTTTCCGGAATAGGATAGCATCAAACTGAATGTATCTTGTGTTCCATTTTCTGGCATTTTCTTTCAACTTTTTCTGCATTTTATTTTTCCAGAAATTTTAACTTTTTTTTAATTTTCAGGCATTAAAATAAACATTTAAAAATTTTCAAAATCCAAAAATAATTTCACCATTGCGTAGGTTATACTTCAGACTTCCAATACGCACTTTGAAATTTCATTTTCGGAGTTGTTTAGTATTTTTAAAAATTCATCGAAGTTGTTGTTTTATTACAGATTTTAAAAAATCCGAAAATAGAAAATTTCCATTTTAAGGTCAAATTTCATTTTTTCAGTTTTGTTTTGCACTCATGAGCCTATGATGACATTCCCTTCATGAAAATTCCAATTTCATTGAAGGAGTTATGTTTTATGGCATTTTCACAAATTTCCATTTTTTGAGCCTAAAATTACCCTCTCTTCATAAAAATTCTAATTTTACGAAAGAGGGGTAATTTGAGTATTACATTGAAGGTTTTTTTTTTCAAAGCACTTAATTGTTCATCTTGATGAAAATTTGATTTCATTTAAGAGGGATAAGTTAAAGTGACATTTAAAGTCCTTAATTCAAGGCCATAAATTATTGCCTCTTTGTGAAAACCTATTTCACCAAAGAGGGATAGTTTATCGATCACATTGAAAGCTATCTTCATCTTCATGATAAGAAGCCATATTTGGACTTAATAAAGAAGATAAAATCTACCTTAAAACTCTCAAGATAAAAGGAATTAAGGCACTACATCGTGGTCATATGAGGGCCAACTCACATTTGCTTTATTTTGGTTCAATGAACAATCACTAAAGTTTCATGGTAAAATAAACCAACATTGCCCCTTGTTTACAGTTACTTGCAATCACTAAGGTGTTCCAAGCATTTAAATTGAATATCTTTATTTGAGATTACTAATACACATATGCAAATGCTAATATAGCGGAGACCTTGGAGAAGTTGTTTGTTTAACTTCTTTGCAAGAGGGGATTTGGAACCCAAATCCTAAGGGAGAGTGTACTTTCACAATTGGGTGAAAATACCACTCAACAGATTTGGCGCTAGAAGGAGGGCCTGAATTGGTTTATTTCAGTGTGATTTAAATGCTATAGGGATTTAAATTTTGAATATTTCATGCCCTATTGATTATTATCTTTAGCCCTCTTTTAACAATACAACCTTGTAGTGTTAAAAGGAGGACATGAATTGCTATGCATTGTTCTAACGCTTTTGATTGTTCATACAAGAATAATGTGTTTTGATTTGATTTTGAAAAATTTTGGTCTTGACTAACGAGGTTGTCTCCATGCAATTACTTTCATTTGATTTTAATGGATACATCTCTTGGTTGATGCTAACATGATTATTCATACGTTACATGTTTGATATTTGCTAGTCATTTCATGCTTATTTGTAAGGAATTATTTTGTCTAAAATGTATTTGTTGTCGGTATTATGCTCTTCACTTGCGTGTAATGTGATCTTGTGAATCGGAAAGCCTACAACACTAGGAGTATGCTCTTCACTTGCGCATATGCGATCTGGTGAATCAGAAACTAATTTACATTTTTAGAATATTGCTTTGTCATGGTTCCTTCTTTTATTCATGACTAACAAATTGGTTTTGAAGTTATTCTTTGAATTTCATTAATGGCTACAACTGCAGGATTTTCTTTGTGTCGCAGGTTTTCTTTGAGGTATTGAGAGTTTTGTCAGGTTTCGTAGGGTAGTTTCATTTACAAGCTGGACCCACCGCATCGCATCGCAACTAGGTCCAAAACAACCGAGGAAACCATATTCCAAAGCCTCTCACCCACTCATAGGAATCCAAGGAATAAAACCAAGCAAATTGTGATCCCACCGGATACCCTTGTTACAGAAGATCCTTCTATTTTAGGTGCATCTAGCGGACTTGCACCGGTGGTGTCAATTGCCACTAGTGTACCAATTATCAGTACCATTTCCATGGTTCTTGTAGGGTTATCATCATCGATTTTGAATCAAATGGCCCAACCTCCACCAGCTCCTTGGTACGGAGCCCATAACATTCCTTTGAATATTGTAGGGGATATTCATGAGATCCCTAAGAATATAGAGAGATTTTTGCCCAAATACAAACCGGATGGCCCAAGGACCGTAGAAGAACATATTCAGGCCTATAGGGATGTTTTGATAAGATTGCAAGTTCAACATGAAGATGTGGCTTGTAGACTCTTCCCCATGAGCCTAGACCAAGTGGCCTACGAATGGTATATTTGCTTACCTACTTGTTCCATTACGTCATGGACGCAAATGGAGAATGCTTTTGTCAACCAATTCAGGTCACCATTAGATCCCACAATCATCTATAATCAGTTCATTACATGCAAAAGAGGCCAGGGTGAGCCAATTCAAACTTTTAATCAGAGATTTTAGAAGTGCTATAATAGAGCAATTCGACATTTTGCCATTGATCCTGCAGTAGCTTTGCAAATATATTTTGGGGCATTGGATCCTATGACGACAATGTTTGCAAGGCGAAATCCTCAAGTTACCATGCTTGCTCTAGCCTACAATGAAGCTATGACCATTGAACAACAAATGACACCACAGGGTTATGGGTTTCCCTAGATGCCTATGGTAGGACAATATGGTCCATATGGTCAAGCTCCTATGATGAATCAGATCATGGCACCACAAATTCCAGGCATGAATGCTTTGCCTTATCAACAACCATATTCATCAACACCCGCTTACACACCCATTCCAATTCAACCAATCACATCCATTCCCCCCATTCCTTCATTTTTGCAAAATAGTCAACAGACTATGCAAGGAGCTAGTCCGGTTAATTCTCAGGCTATAGTTCCTTTCCCCAATCCAATTCCAATTCAAAGTGTGAATCCCTACGCAAATCAAGTTGCTCAAAATCCAACTCAAATGTTAAGTCAAGATCTCACCAATTATGCAAACCCTACTGGAACTAGCAATAACATAGCTCAACCAAAAGAGATTTATTCAGAGGTTGAAGAGCTCAAAAATATGGTTCACAAATTGAGTAATGATTTGGTTCAAAAATAGAAGTATGAATCCCA
Organism: Wollemia nobilis; assembly: GCA_028583015.1. Lineage (NCBI taxonomy): Eukaryota > Viridiplantae > Streptophyta > Pinopsida > Araucariales > Araucariaceae > Wollemia > Wollemia nobilis. Next base: position 14,375,341 of record JAQPPZ010002556.1, read on the forward strand.
TGCCCCTCACCCAAATCAAAATTTCAACAATAGAGGGAGACAGTGGAATACGAAGCCAAACAATGGGGGTGTGCCTTCCCCTATTGCTAATCAGATAGATACTTATGCAGGACCAAGTCACTCTAGTTCCATTCTTAATATTTCTGATTTTGCATGGGAAAAGGGGTGTAGATTGCATAATACAAAGGAGCATAATGAAAGGAATTGTCCCGAAATCGCTAGGTATACCCATTGTCTCCAAGCTCAAGTGGATGATTTGGAACTTGTGCCAAATGAGGGTCCACCCCAACATCAACAAGGAGATGACAACATTTTGGTGGTGGAAACTCTATATCATCAAGAAAGTGAGAATGAGGAAGAAGAGGATGAAATATTGGAATAGGAAGTGCAAGCTTTTAGAGAATTTAGAAAGGGGAACCATGGATACCATTTGAGGAGTAAGTTCAAAACCCCTAAAACATCCTCAACTCCACCAAACAACTCTATCCTTCCTCCTGATACTAAGGCGGATAATAATCCCCCTCCTCCATCTGGAAGAGAAACATCTAAGGCCATGCAAAAAACATTGAAGCTTGAGAAGTCAACTTATGACATAGTGGAGGATTTAAGGAAGTCCAAGTCTAGCCTTTCATTTTTAGAGGCGGCTAGGTTGCCTGGCCAAAAGGAAGCATTGATAAAGGCTTTGGACTCACCTAGTCAAATACAGGAAGGAAAGGAAGTTGAATCTCACATGGTTTTACGAAAGGAAAGACGAGATGTCCCTCCTTTTTTATTGATTGTGAGGATTGCTGGCAAAAATTTGCACAATTGTTTGGTGGACACAGGTGCCACAAGTAACCTCATGCCTTCAAAAATTTGTCAAATGCTAGGCCTAGAGCCTGTTTCTTCTAAATGCAAGGTTTTGCAATTGGATCGATCCGAGGTAAATGTGGTAGGGACCCTCTACGATGTTAAGATCCAACTCAATTCTGAACCTAGGGTCCAACAGGTGGTTGATATTTTGGTTGTCAATATCCCAAGTCGATATGGAATGCTACTTGCTAGGGATTGGATGAAAAGTTTGAATGGTTATTTCTCCACTGATTGCTCACACATGTGGCTACCCTAGAAAGGGATTGCTAATCAAATTAGAGTGGAAAATGAGCCAAGGCTTAAGGAAATCATCACAGAATTCAACAAGCCAAATGAAGTTCAATTTTTTGAACTTGAGTTAGGAGTCTATGCTTTTGATGTTGAAAGAGCTACCGAAGAACCTCAAAAAGAAACATTTTCTTGTAGCTCTTTTGAAGAAGATAATCTCGTGTGGTTACTCAAGTTTGATGGATCTAAGTCAAAACAAGGGGCAGGAGGCTGGAGTTGAACTCACTTGTCCAGGAAGTAAACCATTGTTTGTCGCCTATAGATTGCAATTTCCTTGCACTAACAACGTGGCAGAATATGAAGCTCTTATCTTTGGATTACAATTGGCTTTGAGCAAGAAGGTTAAGTGTTTGAAAGTATTGGGAGATTCGGAGTTGGTGGTCAAACAAGTTAAAGGACAATATACCTGTCACGATAAGAGATTGAGCCTTTATAGAACTAGGGTGAGGGACCTCATTGAGGAATTTGATGCTTTTAATATATCCCTTATTTCTAGGAAAGGAAATCGTATAGCTGATTCTCTTGCAGTTGCTGCAGGCATGCTAAATCCAGTTGACATAAAAAAATGCAAGAAGTTTTCCATTGAGTTAGTCCCTTGCCCATCGATACCTGATAACGTCAAAAACTTGCAAGTTTTTGAGAATGATAGACACATTTTCAAATTTGTCACCAATTCGGGTATTTTTGAGGACCAAGTGATTGATGAAGATCAAAGGTGGCAAGAAGAAATAGAAGGAGAAAGCGAAGCTACATTTCAATCCAACAAGATACCTAAGAACATTGTTTCATTGGAGAAGATGTTTGATATGGGATATAAAGCTAGAAAAGGAAAAAGGGTTCCACTTCCTAAAGATGCTTGTGACCTGATCAATATAGGGAGTGTAGATAATCCACGTGAAGTGTACATTGCAAAGGCATGTACAGCTTATGAGAGAGAAAATATAATACGTGCATTAAAGTATTACATGGATTGCATTGCTTGGAATTACAATGAGTTGAAAACGTATGATCAAAACGTTATTATGCACACCATCCCTCTAAAACCGGATTCCAAACCCTTCAGACAAAGACAACGACCTGTTAACCCATTACTTGAGCCCTTGATAGAGAAAGAGGTCAAGCGATTGTTGGACGCAAAGATAATATTTCCCGTTAGGCACTCAACTTGGGTCGCTAATCTTGTTTCGGTGAGAAAGAAGAATGGAGAGATAAGGCTATGCATAGATTTTAGAAATCTCAACAAAGCCTCACAAAAGGATAATTACCCACTGCCATCAATTGATGAAATCTTGCAAATGGTGAATGGGTCTGAAATGATGTCTTTTCTCGATGGGTATTCTGGATACAATCAGATTCTTATTCATCCCAATGACAGGATGAAGACGGCCTTCACAACCAAATGGGGAACATTTGCCTATAGAAGAATGCCTTTCGGATTATTAAATGCAGGCGCAACATTTCAACGTGCCATGGATTATGCGTTTAAAGGGCTCATAGGTAAATGTATCATTGTGTATGTGGATGACATTCCTATGTTTTCAAAGGAAAGAGAAGACCATGTGAAAGATTTGAGGAAAGTTCTCCAAAGGTGTAGAGAGCACGAAATTTCTTTAAATCCCAAAAAATGCATCTTTGGAGTGACAGAAGGAAGATTGCTTGGCCATATCATTTCAAAAGAAGGTATCTCCATTGATCCGGAAAGGATAGAAGCTATCCAAAACTTGCCTCTCCCAGGTAGCAAAAAGGAATTGAGATCTTTCTTTGGGAAAATCAATTTTGTGAGGAAGTTTATTTTTGGCTTCATTGAGATAGCTAAACCACTGAATGAGATGCTTAAAAAGGATGTGAATGTCAGATGGAATGAAGAAAGTAGGGTTGCCTTTCAAAGCATCAAGGATGCTATTTCTAGAGCCCCTATCCTTATAAGTCCAGATTATTCTAAGCCTTTCTTTATTTATGCTTTTGCATCTGAACACTCTTTTGCGAGTGTCTTGACTCAGAAAGGTGAAGATAACACGGAAAATCCCATAGCTTTTCTAAGTGCTCCTTTGAAGGATGCTCAATTGAGGTATTCCATTCTCGATAAGCAAATGTATGCACTTTTCAAAATAGTAAAAAAATTCAGACATTACATTGTGCATAGTAGGGTCTTTGCCATCGTGCATGACCCTGCTGTCAAAACCATGTTTGTGCAAAATGAGCTAGGTGAGAGAAGAGGTAAATGGATTTCTACCATTCAAGAATTTGATCTTGAAATTCAACCCATGAAACTAGTTCGTGGACAAGGACTTGTGAAAACAATTGCTGAGAACAATCCCCAAATCACGTGCCAATATTCAAATGTAGAGCACATTTCCAAAGATGATTGGTATGTTGATATTGTGTATTTTCTGTTAAATGGTAAGTGTCCATCACATCTTAATTCTACTCAAAGAAGAGCCTTGAGACTTAAATCTGCCAATTATCTTATTAGGTCTGGTGCTCTTTACAGGAAAAATCATGAGGGAATTTACCTACGATGCTTAAATCAAGAAGAAGCTACCAATGTTTTGCAAGAGTTTCATGGTAAATACGGAACTGGCCATGGTTCGAAAAATTCAACAACACATCAAATCTTAAGAGCGGGATATTATTGGCCCCACATTTTTAAAGATGCACATGCACACGTGCGATCTTGCCATATTTGTCAAGTGGTTGCCAATAGAGAAAGGAATGCAGCTATGCCATTGCAACCTGTAGTTGAGATGAGACCATTTGCACAATGGGGATTAGACTTCATTGGGGTTATTAACCCAAATTCTTTAGATTCCCATAAATTCATACTCACAACTACAGATTATTGCACTAGGTGGGCAGAAGCAATTCCTACGAAGCATTCCACTACGGATGTGGTAATAAAATTCCTCGAAGATCACATCGTAACAAGGTTTGGAATGCCCGATTCTATTGTAAGTGATAATGGTAAGGCTTTTGTTTCCACTCAATTTGCAAATTGGGCATATGATAATAAGGTGAGTTTAAAGTTTTCGTCTAACTATTACCCTCAAGGCAATGGTTTGGCAGAATCTTCAAATAAAAATTTGTTAACCATCATTAAGAAGTTATTGGAAAAGAATTCTCGGGATTGGCACAACCAATTAAAATTTGCTCTTTGGGCTAGATAGGACTAGAGAAAAAGAATCAATAGGGAATACACCTTATCATCTAGTTTATGGGCAAGATCCAATTTTTCCTACAAATTTGAAGCTTCAAACCCTTCGTTTCACACAAGAATACCTTGGAACTGATAATCACATTGAGGCTAGATTAAGTCATCTAATGCACCTTGATGAAAAAAGAGAAGAAGCCATGCTCCACATGAGCAAACATCAAGATGTGGTCAAAATATGGTTTGATAAAAGAGCCAAAATTAAGTCTTTTAGGATCTCAGACTTGGTTTTATTGTGGGATAAAAAACATGAGGAGAAAGGGGATCACAAAAAGTTTGATTGTCTTTGGTTAGGCCCTTATCAAATTTCTGAAATCCTAGGGGAAAATACTTTCAGACTAAGAACTTTGGATGGGAAATATTTGATGTTACCGGTTAATGGGCAAGTTCTAAAGCATTATTTTAGCCCTTAAGTCATGTGAGATTTGTACCATATTGTACATTTGTATATAATTTTTGGTTTTGATGTTGGTTTTGCATTTCAGTTTTGGTTTTAAGTTTTGTGTGTTGGTCCTTTGGACACTTTTGGTTTGTCTTGAAAAAAAAAAAAAAAGAAAAGAAAAGCGAGATGTCAACTTATGTCCTTATGAATGTTGACTAAGACTAAGAGAATATGAAACATCGGAATTGTATTGCAGAAAGCTCCACGAGTATCGCAAACACATTAAAGAATATCGTTTGGAACTTGTGATGCATGAAGTTGTCAGTTTTACAAATTATGGCAAAGTAGGTGGTATACTCCATCCGCATTTCAAAAAGAGCAATGCATTCATCCATATCTCATGTTACATTCCACATTGCATATACATTTCATCTCAGTTGCATCTACATTTCAAATACAATCATTGAAAAGGTGTCGAATCCTCTTAGGGTTATTACATAACATATATTAAAAGGATCCTAAGGTTGGGAACTGATGCCCGAACTATCTTGAACCAAGCACGTTCTACACATATTAAAGAGGATCTTGAGAAAAATGGTCAAAACCATACTTGGAAGAAAAGGTGAGGCGAAAGGAGTATTTCGTGTCTGTCCTATCATGCAACATAATCCTTAAAACAGTGGTTTTTACCACTCCCATAGTGCTTAAAGCCTAAAATCAGAGTAGTAAGGATAGGGTTAAATCCCCATCGAACTTAGGTTGAGGATCCAACTCCCCAAAGCTCTGATTTGACCTTCATGGAGTAGTAAGGATAGGGTCTAATTCTCATCTCGCTTAGGTTGAGAATCCGATTCCCCAAAGCTTCTATTTTGCCTACTCAAGAACTTGAAATTCCAAAGCAAATATTTTTCATTCTACTTTCATTTCATCATTAATATTGGATTGGAAGGATCGTACTACATGTCCCTTGCAAGGATGGGTAGTCATCCCCAAGGTTCAAGAAATCAAAAGTAAAGCCAAATCCTGGATTATGGGGTTAATCTCCATCGGGGCTATAGATGCCTGATTGGCGATGGAGTATGCTCATGTGTGGCAACATGTCTTGTCTAAAAGCAAGACCACTGACTGCTCAAACGGACGAGGCTAGCTCTGACGAGTTTCATCCATAACAGGTTAAATCATTTTGTTCAAGATGAGGTAATGAACTCCAGATTAGAGTAGTAAGGATAGGGTTAAATTCCCATCTCGCTTAGGTTGGGAATCCTATTCCCCAAAGCTCTGATTTCACTTACACTTGCACATGGGTTCAAGATGGTAGTGACACATAACCAACTTTGGGATCTAGTAAATTAATTCAGTATACACATATTTGGTCCTAAGAGGGTTTGACAGTTTTAATATGTTTGTTCATGATACTAGAAAGTTTGAGCCTTTGCAAAGCAGGTTGTTATATCTCTAGCATCTTTGCCATACATTAAATCTTGAACAAATCATTCATAACCTCGCATATGCATTCAGGTAAAACTGACAATGGAAAGTTGAACGAGTTTCAAATGATAGGGAATGAAGCACACTGCACACACCGAGCTGATGCTTAATGATTCTGATGCTTCATGTATTTTTGATCTATTTGCATTCGTTGGATATTTGTTGATGCTTGTATTTGAGTTTGTGTGTTTTTAGGTTGGGTTCTCACCGAAATGCTCAGGAGCATTTCCCAATAGAGTCGCCATTTGTTGTGGTTGCTCCACAACGTACCCCAAAATTGGGGACCCACCTTTTTATTTTTGGTATTTGGGTGTTTGCATGTTGGTTTCGAAGTGTCTAATGCTCGGTTTGTTTTGAATTTGCATTTATCATTAGTTTTTGTCAATAATATTTTCTTGTCGATGATATTTTATTGTCGATGATATTTTATTGTCAAATTCTTGTCGACGATTTTTTTTTATCGTCAAATTGTTGTCAATTTCTTGTCGACGATTTTTTTTTCGTCAAATTGTTGTTGACAATTTTTATTGTCATCTTGTGGTTGACGATTTTTATCATCATTGTTGTGTCGGCAAGTTTTTCATCGATTTTGTGGTTAGTGTTTTCGTGGTTACTTTTTGGGTTTTCTTTCATTTGTGTATACCGAAAAATATACATTATTATTATTATATATATTTTGTATATAATAATAGTTAAAAAAAATGGTGTGTGGTGGTTTTGTGTTAAATTTCATATTAATGATGATAACTCCCAACTTTAGGAGGTGTCATGGTTGGGATGATATTGCTTAACCATGTACATGGTCATAAAGGTTTCTCACAATAACCAAATAAAAAAAATTGCAAAATAAAAGGATTGTATTCATTTCAAATATTAGGGCTTTGTAATTTATTCTATTCATAAGACTAAAGCCCTTTTGTGTCTTAGTGCAGGTAATGGGATTGCCAAGCCGAACGTGGACGTATCGTGATGAGGACGAATCACCGTGGACCATGTCAGCATGGAGACCGCACTTAAGGTGTTCCAGTTACAGTTACTTGCAATCACTAAGGTGGTCCAAGCATTTAAATTAAATATCTTTATTTGAGATTACTAATACACATATGAAAATGCTAATATAGCGGAGACCTTGGAGAATTTTTTTTAACTTCTTTGCAAGAGGGGATTTGGAACCCAAAGCCTAAGGGAGAGTGTACTTTCCCAATTGGGTGAAAATACCACTCAAGAGGCGTCTTATCTAAAGCCAAAGAATTTTTTTTCGCGTGGAGCTTACTATGTCAGGGTTTACCCCTTGGCCATAGACTTTCTTATATGGGGGTGCCTGAGCCCCGATGCCTGTTTTATCAAGAACCAAAGTCTTGTATGCATCTTTTTTGGGCCTATATATGGGCCAATATCGCTTGGAGTTGGGTGGGTTCTTTCTTTGCTCCATTTATGTCCCTACAACTTTCATGGCATCATGTCCTTATGGGTGATCCCATTAAGTTTTCTCTCCCATTGAGGAAAATGTGGTAAATCTTCAAAGTCAGCCTCATGTTTCACATTTGGAAATATAGAAATAAAATTATTTTCAAGCAAGTTGATCCGTCTCAGGATTTTTCTTTTGCTGACAAGCTCGAAGTTTTTCATGATATGTGGTTTCATATTTGTGACCAGGCTAAAAATGTGGCTATGGATTTGGACCATTTGCAGGATTTGCTAAAATATTGGGGTGATGCCCCTTGTACCATCAGTAGGGAGGCCCCTGATCATTCACCTCCTCACCCAGCCAGATCTTGTTCGTGCCAACGCCTTGATCATGCACAATGTCAGCCTCCTCGAAGCAGATCCTGTGAATGTGGAGGATCGTTGCAACAGTTGGATCTATCTACCTCTCAACATTTTGCACATGTGATCACACCGCAATCTGTACATGTGTCTAATGATGGTTGGGGGGCTTCGAGCAGCTACGGGTATATTTTTGGCTGGTCATGTCCTTCTCCAATTATTCATGCTTCAAGTTAGGGTGAGGAGCGTTGTGATGGGTGGGGGGAAACACCCACTTCAAATGGATAAGGCTCTGTCTACCACAAGCCCCCTTCCTTAAAGCCTTTCTGACTATACAATATTTCTTGTTTGATGTTGATGGTCGTGGTGCCTGTGTGGTGCAGTTTGTTTTTCTTTATCCACTATTAGGATAAGTTAGTGGCTTCCGAGGTGTGATAATTTCTCCACCCACATTTTTTTTGGCTGTAAAGGACTTTTATTTTTATTATTAAAATGGCCTTTAATCAAAAAAAAAATTATAGGTTTTTTTCCATTTTTCATTAGTATTTTTAAGTGTGTATATATATAAAGAGAGAGATAAGTAAAAAATTAAATGTTTGTCTTTGGCTTAATATTTACTTTTCAATTTAATTTAATTTTCTTGTTTTAATATTAATCTAATATGTCTTTATATCTCATATAGACCTTCATGTAATATATTGATAATAAATTTAAAAGTATCTAAAGAAGTTTGACACAATTAGCTTAATTGGATTGAATAAGCATTGAGGAATGAGGATTTTCACACCTTAAGCTTAGTTTTTAATATCATAAGTGAACCTTAACACTTTGTCCCTATAGTTTGGAGTAAGTAGCGAGGAGCAAAGGGTTTTACATCATAAACCAAGGTTTCAATCCCATGGGTGAACTTTAACTTTTGTCTATCAAGCTACACTCAAGTGGTTGAAAAGGGTCATCTTCCATGGAGATTGCTCAATTATGAATCTTGATAGGCATAAAGGCCTAATATGTAGAAATGGTGGGTGCTTAGCCCCAAAATGAGTTGTGTTAGCTTATATGAACTAAATTATGTAATATTTTATTTAAAAAAATAGAAGGCCAAATACATTATGACATCATCCTATATATTGTCAACTATGCTCTAAAAAATCAATTTTCATATATCTTGGTCACCTTAAGCTTATCCTCATGATATTTCATGTTTTTTTCTTTATAGACACCTAAAATGCATCATGTCGAGGGTGACTACTCATATGGGACATGCTACAAGACCATATGGAAGATCTTGGACAGACTCCAAGATAGAGCAGTGGTTTTAACCACTCAATTTGGGCTCCTTGGCCTAATCAATATGAACCACGAGAGAGACCTGCGGTCTACAGTCTGAATCATGGTTGAGACCTATGGTTTACAGTATGAACCACATCTGTCACCTATGGTTTAAACTAAAGTTCATTTGGCCTTCATCCAAGCCAAATCGGTTTGAACGACCATTTATTCTAGAAGAAGGTAGTTAGAGGATGGAAGCTTCCAATCCAAATTATCCTAACCACCCCTTCTTGATCTTGGCTTCTCCATGAAGCCACCCCTAGCCCTTGGGTAATCCTATAAGTACCCCTCCAAAATAGGGCAAAGTATCAAGCAAGCATTGGAGATCAAAGTAGCGAAGCCCTATCAAATTGTGGACTCACTTGAGTGCATAGAGAGAGCCTTGTTGCCATCCCCATTGTCAATTTGTCAAACATCATGACCAATTGTGCTATGGATGCCCTAAGGAGCTAGGAGAGCCAAGAAATGCTAATTTGGGCAAATAGAGGCCCATTCGAATAACTTAAGTGCCAAATCAGTCATAGGACACCGAGGCGACCCTTGATCATCAATTTGACAAGGAGAATTCAAGCCCACTACCCTAGAATTGGAGGGTAAACCTAGTTGGTTGCAAGCTCAGCCATGGTTTACAGTGCAGACCGCTCATCTGAGCTGCGGTTTGCATCAAGTGATAGATCTCCTTACCGTTCCTTTTGTAGTGCATTTAGATAGATTAGGTTAATTGTTTTACTGCTTTATTTGGTAGTTTAGAGACTCTGACTTCCCGAATTAAGGATTTAGTTAGAATAATTGCATTATAATCATCAGGACATAATTCGTTTATTTTCATGTTTTGATGATTTATTTCAAGCAATGGATTCCATAGATTGATAGTTGTACTTTACATTTACATATTTCCATAAATATTTATGGGAATTGCATATGTTTAGCATAGTTTAGCTACTTTCTTGATTTCATATGATTATGCTATATTTATGCTTATTTTATTTAAAGGGCCTCATCATGAGAGGCTTCATATGCTTTTAATACTTTTGTGTTGTTGCTTGACCATAGGAAAGAAGGTTTAAAGGAGGTTCAACCATCTAAGTCCTTCCCCAACATGAAGAAGAGGGTCACCTCCACCCTAGAGCAGTTCGTGTCACCCCGAATGGCCTAAACTCACATGCACCCTTGAGAGGGAACATTATGCATTTCCCATTGTATTAAGAGTATCAAATGGTATCCCTAAGAGGGACGTAACTGTAATCGAGATTGATATTATGCAATAATGGAATAAAAAGTGTTTCTCTTTCTTCATTTTATTGTCAATTTATTATGCATGTATTTGGTATTTGTCATTTTATTTACATAATAGGAATACATTACATTGTGTGAGGGGTCGTTATGGTGGTCACAGTAAGCGATCACAGTGGAACTCCACATTTTTAGCATTTGATTTTTGACAATTGTGTGTTCCTTGATATCAAGTGCAAACCGTAGGTTACAGTTGTGGTTCATTTGTTGGCCCGCAGCTGCAAAACACGGTGTACAGTGGAAACCATGCCTCTGATCTATAGTTAACAACAGAGACAACCAACAACATAGGGATAAAGCTTAATCAAATGTGGACCTGAGGTAGGTTCCATTTTCATCATCTGTGTTTGTTTTTTACTCTATGTGTTTTCCAAAATGTAAAAATTGTAGACTAATTAGGGAAGACAATGAAATAAGTTGTATGCATACAAGTCTTTAGGTCTTTCTTTTCTTAGGTCTTTTCTAGGTGCTGCTAGGAATAGCGGACCTCTGAGTGTAGTCCACCCTAGTCTTCAGTGTGCTAGAACATTATTTGTATTCTATTTGCTTGCTTGAGGCCCGTTCAATAGCCATATCATTGATAGTGTGCATTGTCCAAAATTCATGTAGAATTAATCATGCATGCTTTTTTAATCTGAAATGTTCTTTTTATTTTTCATTACATATAGGAAAGACTCATTTGAATGTTGTATTATGCATCTTTCTTTCATGCAAATTAAAAGGAACCACACACACCACATTGCAAGTAAACACTAGTGAGTTGGAAGTCACATCCAACCACTAGTAGGGTTCAACGACGGTGGGCGTGACTTCCATCCATTGGCCCAAATCCTATGAACCTTTGGATACTAGACCAATACCAGATCTGAGAACCTTTCGTAGCCTAGAAAATTTGCATATACTCCTCTTCGGAGGGTATGATGCTAACTAGGTGAAAATAGGTGAGGATCTGGGAGGACCTGTGCTCCCTGACCATGTGTGGGCTTCATTACCACACATTATAGGTGGGATTACATGGCCTAGAGTTCATTTCTAGGTTGTCGAGCTATGAGAATATAGGTGAAAGCCAATTAAACTAAGAATATCATCCAACACTTTGCAAAACATGAAAAGAGTTTCTATACTAACTCAAAAAATCTTGAAACAACATCAAACAGTTTAGGGCTCACATTTAAAATTTAATTCAAAGATAAACACCATTGTATACCTTGTTTGCATAATAAAAGATAAATCTATACACTAGGTGCACCATGGTGGAGACACGGGGTGATCGGCAAAGGCGTAAGCCTGAGGCCATTAATCAAGCCCCACCAGCTTTGTCGAACCCTCACCCACATGCGCTTCCTGAACATCATTTGACTAGCATCAGAGGAGACAATTTGACACGAGGGGACACCATTGAGCATACCCCATATAGAGGAGTTTTTGTACACTTTTCTAGACATAGGATAGAGCATGGAGCCTCTCAGCATGAGGGTGTTCCACTTGAAAGCCATTATCAAGATCGCATTGCATGTGCATCCATGGGATCAGTCGATGAGTATGTCATATAGGGGGCCGAGTTGGTACCCCTACATGCTAGGTCTACAGGAGGTTCCACACCTCCAAATTTAGAGTATAGATGAGATAGAGATCCACCCATTCAGAGGCATGCAGGTAGGCCCGCTTCTGAGCATAGTCCTCTTCACACTTCCACATGAGGTGAGCCTCGTAATATTACTATCGATGTATCAAAGGTGGGAGCCAATGGTACACCACCACATGAGTCATGGTGATCTAGATAGTTGGATGGTTTGGGTAGTGTCTTAGAGAAGTTAGGCTACAAGCCTTCAGCTCCACCCACTTGTGCTTCGAGTGTGCATAGCGAGAGCACCATTAGGACTACCAGAGAAAATGGGGAGGCTTCCAAGCACCCTCATGTGTCACATCCACCATCCATGCATGGTGCCACACAACTCAGGATTCAACATGATGCCAATGTCATTTTTACGAACAAAGGCAAAAGTGTGGTGAATCAGATGGGTATAGAACCCATAAGGTCGCTCGCACAGAGCATACATACCAGAGGCCTCTTACGGCCGATCACATGGATAGATCACATAGACTGGTATCCGAGCAGAGATGACAGCTCCTCCAAGATAAATTGGAGGATGCTCACCTAGAGAGGCAACACATTGAATATGAGAATCTTCAGGCACATAGGATCATTAGACAGAGATTATATGAGCAGCATATGCATGAGGAACACATCCTTACCCAAAAGGAGCACATAGAACAAGAAGATAGGCTAGCTAGGGTTGGATTGTTCACTCATGCTGAGCAAAGAGAGCACACTCATAGGAGGGATTTTTCACAAGCCGATGTGCATCAGGAGTGCAGAGATGCTCATACTCATGTCAGTGCCCAACATAAAGAGTGACCACCACCGCTCAACGATCAAGGGCAAGGACAATATGAGGAAGAAGAGGGAGATGGAGATGATCAAGAATATCCTGAACACTCCCAAGTTGAGGAGGAGGAAGATCCACATCCTCCACCTCGTTCGAGGAAGAATGTACCTCCAAGACCACCCTCACGCCAAATTAGGGAGGAGGACTTTCTATCCTCGTAGGCCTATAAGGCCTTAGAAGAGAAGGTAAAAGCAATTGAGAGGTGAGGCATGGCTTCCCAAAATATGACATTAAGAAAGATTCATAATGAGCCTTTGGACCCCTCGGTGCCTATTCCAACATATCTTGAGCATTTTGACATGCCCAGGTTAGATAAATTTAAAGGTGACAAAGATGCACAAGATGTCACAAGATTTTTGGACATGTGTTTCTAAATTGCAAGCAATGATGCCTTGCTTTTGTGTACATTCATCACAACCCTCTCAGGCCTGGCCTGGGAGTGGTTTAATCAATTGAAGAAGTACAGTATCACCAATTTTGAGCAACTAACAGATGCTTTTCTTGAACGCTTTTCTTTTGGCATCAAGAAGCAAGATAACCTTTTCGATCTGGCTGCACTAGCTCAATGCGATGATGAGCCAATCATAGAGTACAGAAAGAGGTGGAGGAGATTAATGGTAAAGTTGCCATTCCCTATTCCTACTACAAAACTGACCCAAATGTTCACAAGGAGTTGTGCCAAGCACATCTCATTATTGTTGCAACTACAACACTACAAGAAATTCAAGGAATATTTGGTGCAAGCCAATGTGATTGAGGACATCAAGTTGCAAGAAGGCAACTTGAAGCTCAAGAATAGGAAAGAGGGGCACAAGAAGAGCTCCACGAAACATCAGGGCAAGTAGGCCCATGTCAATCAAGTGGTGCTAAACCTCCAAAAAGAGGATAAGGGGTAATAAAAGCAGAATTATCAGGCCCAACCTCCTCCTGGGTAGTACGAGCAGTGCAAGAATAATTACAAGGGAAAATATAAGGAACAATGTTTGCCTCGCCAATTCATACCTCTGAAGGAATCACTGACATCGATATTTCATCAGTTGTGCGAGGCTAAGGCAATCAGGTTGCCCAAAGTTAAACTGGTCGATCCTAACCAACCCAAGCCAAAGAGGTATCAGGATGATCTATTTTGAATCTTTCATCACATGAAGGGCCACGACATCGAGGTATGTTGGTCCTTCAAACATATAGTGCAAAATATGATCGATAAAGGTGAGCTTGTAGTGCCAAATAATCCGTTGGCACCCGACAACCAAAACATGGGGATTTATAAAAATCCATTGCCAAACCATGAGGTGCCATGCAACAATGTTGGCCAGGTCAACCAAGTGTGCATTGAACCACCTACCCAAGGGTTCATAGGTATGGTCAATATTGTTACCAGACATGGGAGATATGAGCAACCAAATCAACCTCACGCTCCCATCAGGATACAAGCTACACCGAATCAGTGACCAGTTCAGAATATTCTAGGCCCACCAATGAGACCGATGGTGACCATAGAGAGTAGGTTGGTTCAAAATCTACAAACAACTCCTACGAAGTTGTCCATATACGAGCTAATACAGTAGTCCCCTAGGCATAGGGAGACTCTCATGGACATTCAAAGGTCCATCGAGGTGCAGTCCTAGGATGCTCAAGCATTCACCAATTTTGTGGGACATGTGCAATAGTGCCAGGAACCGATTATTCAATTCTACGATCATGAGATCAGGATGGTTCCTACAGATGTGGCTGACCCACCATTACATATCATCACATGTGTTAATCACATGCCATTCAAGAGGGTCTTGATCGATACTAGTTTGTCGATCAATATTATAATGACCAAGGCATTGAGTCATTTAAAGTTACCCAAGACACATATTGTACCCATCACATTTACATTGAGAGCATTTAATGACATGCTATGCTTGATGGTTAGCACAATTGTCCTACCTATTCAGGTGGGGCTAAAGACCATCCTCCTGATGTGTCATGTGATCGAAGGCACCATGCAATATAACATCCTTATGGGGAGGCTTTGGATTCAAGAAATACGTTGCATTCCCTCCATATTACATCAATGTGTAAAATACATTCATGAGGGACAGGTTCACATGGTGCCTTCGGATGAAGAGCCCTTCAAATTCGTGAACCTAGCTAATTTGCCTAGGGGTTTCATAATCCCATAAATGCACTTGGAGGTCCAACCAGTTTCACTGGCTAAGAACCCAGGAGGCAAATAGAAAGTGCATGCTCAACCATCAATATTTGTATCGCATAGATCTGAGCACACCACAACTACTTCTTTAAAACCGACTGCATCAACAATGCTTCGGGATGAGAGGAAGTTAAAGGTGAAAATGGGTGAAGAAGAAAAGAAGCATGTGCCTAAACCAGTCACCAATGAGGCTCCCATTCCTATGGAAGTGGAAGAGGCCTAGGATAAATTCAAGGAGGTACCATAGCCTACCTCACCTGCATCATCAATAGGGTCATCCACACCGTGGGTGACTATCCATCTCGCCAACACAGGGTTAGGTGAGTATATTGTGTAGAATGTCACCTTTGGACCGATTCTAGAGACTGCACAAGAGATGGGCCGACCGCAGGCTCATTATTTTTTGATTGGATCAATAGTGCCATTGGGAGAGCCACCCAATCAGACTAACTTCATCTATGCAGGGCTAGATCAGCTTCCTACTCGGATGCCCATGGATGAAGATGATGACGAACCATTCATAGTGAATGTTCGTTACCTATCCAACCCAGAATATTCCATGCACATTTTTGAGTTATATCATTGGTATGGTTATGGCCTTGGTATTTTTGAACAAGGATGTAGGACTTCGCTTGAGCCACATTATCAGTTGGCAACTGATAGGTTCGGGCTAGGGTTGTAGATACAGGGATAGGATGATTTACTTGTAGCATCTTTAGACCACCTGTACCTTAGTCTGGGGGACTATGTGGATTTTAACCCATATCATCCTAATATTTCTAGCTTCTGGAGGGGTAACCGGTTAGTGACCTATGTCACCATGAACCCACTCATCGAACACCATGAGGATATCTTAGTGGGGGCTGACCCAGAGTACATCCCAAGACCTGACTTGGGTAATCAAAGTCATGGAGCTATCGATAATATTGGTATGCATATGCAGAGTCTAGATACAATTATGAACACCGAATCAAGAGTTACTCTTGAGGATGTGCATGTGGTATCCATCATCAAAAGTGATGGACCAGACTATGACTCTAGAACAGATGACACTGAAGTATCCTCAAACGATGAACAATATGAGGATGAAACTGAGTTGGCTTATTTAGGCCCTCTCAACCTACGTCATCTGTTACCCATGGAGCAAGTGGGTGAAATTGAAGAGCACCTCATGATTGAGAGTGATCATGAGGAAGAAGCAGAGCCAGTTTTCATAGCGCTATCGTATCTATGAAATAATTATCCAATTTTTTTGGATAGTGATGACAGCGATTAGGAAATCAAATTTATGGGGCCACATTTTCCAGAGCGTCCCACTCCTATGGGAGAAAATGATGGATTTTGGTTGTCTGATAGTGACGAGGAAGATGAGTTAGAGAGGGCCTATCTTGGACCCCCATATTTACGTTACCATCATGAGCCCATCGATATGGATGAGGTTTATCGTCAGTTGCATGTTGGTCCTTGCTTGCGAGCGAGACGACTAACCTTGGATCATATATATCGAATGGTTTTTCCACCTCCTTTGACTTACATGGAGCTCCTTGAGCCACATGATCCAATATTGCAATCAGTGCATAGAGAGGATCTAGTAGTCTGTGCCTCACTTAGAGAGGACCCATTTGTGCCCGTGCCGCTTGAGCCAGATCTCGGGTATGGGAGCTTCATCGATGATGTAGAGGTTTGTCCATGTGGTCCTGGAGATCAATTCCATTCCATAAATATGGTCTCCATTGATTTGACCACTCCACTCTGCAATCCAACCGATCTATCCAAACCATTGTATCTCAATGAAGATGCTATCGATTGGGATCGCACTGACTCACCTGTAGAGCCTGAATATTTCTTCCCTAACGAAGAGATGCTGCAACCATTTCATTTTGCACCAGGATGTGCTTATGATGTGTATAACACTATGAAATATTCTAATACAGAATGTATAAACCCAACTGATGACATCAATCTGATTTCTATGCCTCACCAGCTTGAGGAGGGATCGCATATGTCAGTAGAGGAAACCTTCGATGTGGATATCAGTAGTGACCCCACTAATCCAAGGAAGGTTAAATTTGGAGAGAGTCTCACTCCAGATGAGCGTGCCACCCTCATTACTCTACTAAAAGAGAGACCTAATATTTTTTCCTGGACTTATAAAGACATGTCGGGTCTAGATCCAAAATTGGTTACTCATAACCTTTCGCTAGATCTTACTAAGAAGCTAGTCAGGCAAAATCTTAGAAAGATGCATCCAATAGTCACCTTAATGGTCAAGGACGAATTGTAGAAGATGTTGGATGTAGAATTTATCATCTCCATCGACTATCCAAAATGGGTATCCAATATGGTACCCGTCGGAAAACCTGATGGAAGAATTCATATTTGCATGGATTTTAGAGACCTAAATAAGGCAACACCTAAGGATTCATTTTTATTGCTGAATATTGATGCTCTGGTAGACTCCACTACAGGTCACGAGATGCTTTCCCTTATGGATGGTTTTTCTAGATATAATCAGATTCGGATTAAACTTGAAGACCAACATAAAACCACGTTTATAATTCCATGGGGAACATTTTGCTATAAAGTTATGCCATTTGGTCCTAAAAATGTTGGTGCCACATATCAGTGGGCCATGACATATATTTTTCATGACTATATGCATAAGATCCTAGAGGATTATATCGATGACTTGTTGGCTAAGTCATTACTACGTTTAGAGCATGCAGAGGTCTTAAGGAAGGTCTTTGATCACCTGATAGAGCATAATGTCAGGTTGAATCCTAAGAAGTGCATGTTTAGCATAACTTTAGGTAAGCTCTTAGGATTCATCATTTCTAAACAAGGCATCAAAGTTGACCCAACAAAGGTCAAGGCTATTCTAGAGATGCGTCCTCCCACAAATATCAAGGAATTAAGAAGCCTTCAGGGCAAAGTAGCATCCTTTAAATGATTTATCACTCAATTATCAGATAAATTTTGACCCATGAATCGATTGCTACACAAGGGGTCCCATTCAACTAGGACAAGGACTGTCAAGCAACCTTTACCGATATTAAGCAATACCTGGCGACACCGCAAGTGCTAGCTCCACCAAGGCCAGATGAGCCATTTATGCTATATATATCGACAATCGACTTTGCATTAGGGACCATGTTAGCCCAAAATAATATGCAAGGCAAAGAGCAGGCCATATATTATCTTAGCCAAACCTTGGTGAGTTATGATCTAGGATATGCATATGTGGAGAAGTTATATTTAGCAGTAGTGTTCACTACAAAGAAATTGTGGCACTATATGTTAAGTCATACGACATATGTAATATCAAAACAAAATCCTTTGTAGTATATGATGAGCAAGACATATCATAATATGTGTACTGCAAAGTGGATCATGCTACTAATAGAATTTGATTTGGAATTCATAAGCTAAAATTCCATTAAGGGACAAGTCATAGCTGATCAGTTGGTTGAAGCACCACTGTCAAATAGTAGGCCTCTGACCATTGAGCTTCCAGATGATGCGGTCTTCATTGTATCCTAAGCTCTCGAGCCTGAAGAACCAGAGAATAATGTTGATATGAACTTGTTCTTCGATGGTTTGAAGTATGAGCAAGGGGGTGGTGTGGGATAGTGTTTGTCATGCCACAAGGAGCTCCAATGCCCTTGTTGTTCAAGTTAAATTTTCCTTGCACCAACAATAATGCTGAGTATGAAGCCCTACTTTTGGGCCTTCACATAGCCATCGCCATGAATATTAGAAGGTTAAACATCTTTGGCAACTTCTTGCTCATAGTCAACCAAGTTAAGAGGTTTTTTCAGTGTCGATGTCCCGTGCTGAAAGCTTATAAAGATCTTGTTGTTACATATTTGGCTAAATTAGAATGGTATGACATCGAGGCAATCCCTCATTCATCAAATAGGTTTGTAGACACAATGGCATCTTTGGGATCCTTAATCCCTCAGAATATGTCTATCAATTTTACTACCATCCATGTTAAAACACTCTCGCATCCTACAACGAAGCGTGAAGCCTTAGATAATAAAGAGTCAGTCAACATGATTAGTATGGAACCAAAAGCTGATTGGTTCTACAGAGCTGAAGACTTTCTTAAGAAGGCACCCTAGGAGTCATTAAACTCTTAGAGTCCTATGGGGAGTGGTACTATCATTCACCACAAGGTTATTTCCCAGTCTGCATTTGCCAATGTGAATAAGCAGGGGGAGTAGGTCATCTTGGTAATCGAAGCTGAGATTTGTCAGAGCTGGATGTCATAAATCCAAGACTTTTTGAAACTTGGTTTGATCCCAGAGGGATTGTCATGTGCCACAAAACACACATTCAAGAAAAAAGTGACAAAATATGTCTTGGTAGGAGATATTTTGTATCGACGAAGCTATGATGGAGTTCTCCTTCATTGTCTTGAGCCCCAAGAGTCATCTTGGGCAATTTCACAAGCTCATGATGGTACATGTGGTGGTCATTTTAGTGGCATGGCCATCATCAAGCGCATCCTTAGAATGGGTTACTATTGGCCCACTATGGAGAAGGATTGCAATGTGTATGTCAAGAAATATATCAAATGTCAGCATCATGCTAATCTTATGCACTTGCCA
Organism: Wollemia nobilis; assembly: GCA_028583015.1. Classification (NCBI taxonomy): domain Eukaryota; kingdom Viridiplantae; phylum Streptophyta; class Pinopsida; order Araucariales; family Araucariaceae; genus Wollemia; species Wollemia nobilis. The sequence goes on from JAQPPZ010002556.1 coordinate 14,395,211, forward strand.
TCACAGGCCTTACAGCCCATCCAAGTGGCTTGGCCATTTGCTCAATGGGATTTAGATCTTATTGGTAAGATTTATCCTCCATCATTGGGCTGACATACATTTATTATCATGGCTACTGAGTATTTTACAAAGTGGGTGGAAGTAATACCCTTAACGATGACAATTGGAGCTCGCATATCAGAGTTTATACTCGAGCATATCATATGTCATTTTGGGATTCCATCCAAGATAATTTTGGATAATGGAACTTCTTTTAAGAATAAAATTGTGTGAGCTTTAATGTCTAAGTATCATATCAAACATAGTTTTTCAACTCCATATTATCCATAGGCAAACGAGCAAGCTGAGGCCTCAAACAAGATAGTGATTTCCATCTTGAAAAATATGGTACAAGAACACCATAAATATTGGCACATCCAGCTGCCCCTTGTGTTATGGGCTTATAGGACTAGCATTCGGATGCCCACTAGGGCAACACCATTTTCACTAGTATATGGTGTTGAGGCCATTATGCCCTTAGAGTTGGAGATTCCAACACTGCACGTCACATTGAAAGAGTTCATCGATGATGACACTATGCGGTAAGCTCACTTAGATCAATTGATGCTACTTGATGAACGTCGTGTGAATACCTTGGAGCATCTCTATGTTTATCAAGAGCGATTAAAATGAGCTTATAATGCCAAAGTCTATCTGAGAGACTTTGAGGTTGGGGATCTTGTGATGAAAGAAAACCAATAGAACTCTAATTTACCACCTGATATGCGAGACAAATTCATGGCTAATTGGCTAGGACCCTATATCATATCTAAAAAGGTTGGTCTGGGTACCTATCGCCTAACGTCGCTAGGGGGTGTTGAAGAGCCTAAACCTCTCAACATCATCCATATTAAGGTATTCTATGCTTGAGAGCATACCCAAAAGGCTCCAAGGGTTCCTAAAAACCACTTGGTCATGTTAGTCAAAGGCTCTGAGGGTATGTTTAAAACCACTCGATCAATCCCAAAAGGTGTTGGCAATTTGAGTTATTTTATGTTGTCATTTATGTCACATGGATCATTGATGTCACATGGATCACATTGAGTTTTAGTGGCAAAAACACTTCATAAATAATCATTTATGATATTTTGGAGAACATGGATATATACAGGGTTTTTGTGAAAACCAAGGTAGGCAAAATAAAAGGTTTTATTTAAAACCATGAATGGCATATTTGAAATGGGTTTTTCTTAAAACCTAGGTTGGATTTTTGTTTCATCAAAAAAGGTGCCCCGGTGATGGAGATATTTAATTTTAAATATTTAGTTTAAATTTTAAATTATTTAAAATTAAAAATAAAATTATAGCGCTGACGTCTAAAGAAAGGAGGAAAGGCATATATAAATATGCCACCAAAATCTTAGATAAATCATCCTCGCTTTTGATTTTGAATGCATTCGAATTGGTAACGAATTGCGAAAAGAGCTTGTGTTGAATTTGAAGTGTGTGTGAAAAAGGCATGTTAAAGGTTTACAAAATTTTGGGTCTATTGAAGAAATATTCACGGAGGATAACCAAGCACATAGGCACCTTTGGCCTAGTGGTTTGTGCATTGTGTATGAAGCAGGAGGTCCTGCGATTGAGTCTCACCAGGGATGCTTGCTATGTTGAAATGCTCGAAGCGCTTTTGAGTTTTCGAAGGGTGTAGAATATTAAGGCATTTATTTTGATTCGTGCCCCTTTGAACACGTGAGGGCGTGTGGCCCAACGATGGCCCAGCTGTGGTTAAAGCGCTGAGCAAGGAGACATCAAAGGATCGAATCTCATCAAGGACAAAGGCAAGTTAATATTTTTTAATATTTTATTTTTCTAAAGTTGCTCAGAGGCATCAAGGGATCGAATCCTAAGGACAAGAGAGATTTTTGGTGATTTTATTTTTGGAATTATATCATATTATATATCGTTGGAAAGCTTATTTCGAGGGCTATTTGATTAACTTTATTAGAGGAAGAAATAAGGTGTGTGTAAAGAGATATTTCTGATTTTGTAAAGGGGTTCAAAAGTGAAGGTTGCTTTGTTCTTTTTCAAAGGGGATTAATTATTTCATGAGGGGACATGATATACTTAATTGAGTAGGTATAAAAAGATGTTATTTGGATATTATTATTGTGATATTAATCAAGATCTCTAACCCTTATTGAAAGTTGAAAAAGAAATTTTGTTGAGTGTGGTAGATTTAGTGGACAACTAATAAGGCATCAAAAAGGTATGAGCAATATTCTCCATTGACTTTGTTTATGGTGGTTGATTTATGAAATATCATTGGAGATAAAAGGATTGATTGTGGTTTCCTTTTCAAAAGTGGTTGGTTGAATGCTTCAAGGTTTTCTGGTTTGAGAGTTGTGTTTAAACCTTATTTTATAAGCATTGTTTTTGAAGCCATTAGTTGTGTGAAAAAACTGAGATAGGGTTTGAGAAGAACATGAGCATCATTGTTATGTGAAGAATGTTTTATAAGCATTGTTGTTGAAGACCATTGGTTGTACAAAGAACTTGAATTTGAGTTAGAGGAGAACATGAGTATCATTGTTATGTGAGATTTGTCATTGAGCATTGTTAGAAATATTTTGAGTTGGTTGATACATGCTTGGACTAGGGTTTGTGAGAAAGAGTTGTTTCTTGTGGTGATTGGTTGAGTTGAGTTGATTGAGCTTAGTCAAATTATTGTGTGAAGTGGTTGTTCAAGTTCCATGAAACAAACTATTCTATATTCTGATTTGAGTTGAGATCATTGTGGATCATTGTTGTCATCCATTGTAGAGTTCATTGACATTCATTGTTGAGTTCATCATTGAGCCTTGCCTTCATATATTTATGGATGATATTTGAGAGCTACTTGAGCATGATTGATTGAGCCTTTGAGAAGGCTTTTGGGATATATTTATGGATAGATTTGAGGCAACTTTTGTACATGATTGATTGAGCCTTTGAGAAGGCTTTTGGGATAGATTTCTGGATAAACTTGAGGCAGATTTTGTGCATGATTGATTGAGCCTTTGATAAGGCTTTTGAGATAGAATTGTGGATAAATTTGGATAGAATTTGAGAAAGTTCTTGGTGATCTTGTTGATCAGATTTTGAGCAGGTGCTTGGTGAGCTTGTTGGAGTAGATTTGAGCAAGTTCTTGGTGAGCTTGCTGGAGTAGATTTGAGCAAGTTCTTGGTGAGCTTGTTGGAGCAGATTTTGAGCAAGTTCTTGGTGAGATTGTTGGAGTAGATTTGAGCAAGTTCTTAGTGAGCTTGTTGGAGCATATTTTGAGTAGGTTCTTGGTGAGCTTGTTGAAGCAAATCAGTGGATTGCCTACTTGAGCAGATCAGGATTGCCTTACTAAAGTAGATCAGTGGATTGCCTACCTAAGCAGATCAGGATTGCCTTACTGAGCAAATCAGTGTATTTCCCACCTGATTAGATCAGGATTGCCTTGCTGAGCAGATCAGTGGATTGCCTTGTTGAGTAGATCAGTGGATTGCCTTGCTGAGCAGATCAATAGATTGTCTCATTGAGCAGATCAGTAGATTGCCTACCTAAGAAAATTAGTGGATTGCCTAGTTGAGAAGATAAGTGGATTACCTTGCTAAGCAGATCAGTGGATTAACCACCTGAGCATATCAGTGGATAGCCTAGCTTTGAGCATATCAAAGTAATTATTTGTATTGGGATAAGGATCCCAATTTCTTTGTGAAATATTATACAAAGATTATCTTGTGGAACCATGTTAAATCTTGTGTCTCAATTATGTGTGGTGATTTGTGCTCTTGCTTACTATTGCTATCTATGTCATTAATGCACACTGCTATAGTTGGTTATTGCAATTAAGGACACTAATTGATATTGTTTTGGAAAGAAAGTAAAAAGTGGGCGCTAAACTATTCACCCCCCTCTCAGTATAAGCTTGTGTTCTTCAAAATGCTCCAAGGGTTCATGAAAACTGCTTGGTCGTGTCAGTTGAACGCTTTGAGGGTTCCTAAAAACTGCTCGGTCATCCCAAAAAGCTCCAAGGTTTCTTAAGAATCGCTTGGTCAATCCTAAAAGCTCCAAAGGTGCTCATAATCCCTTTGGTCAACCCAAAAGCTCCAGGTGTTTTCTAAAAAATTGCTTGGTCACCCCTAAAGGCTCCAAAAGCATGTACTCATTGTTTGGTCAAATATAAGGCTCAAAATTAAAAAAAAATTAAAATAATAAAAAAATCCAAAAAAAATGGTAAAGCATAAAATCCAAAAACATTTGCATTTTGTATTATGCATTTTCATTTGCATTCACACATGCATTCGTTGCATCACATTGCATATAGGCATTCTTCATTCGTTGCATTCCGTAGTAGAATGGATTGTGTTTATCAGTATTACAAACGACACCACATTTATGTCTCAATCATGCACCTCTGCATTTATCATAATTCATCCTTCATGTGAGTAATTATGTTTTTCAACACAACCAAATTGTTGCTATGAAGAATATACTAGGGTTTTTTGGTCATTCAACCATACCTAGTGGTCTACTCAAGATTTGATCGAAAGCTTACTTTGATTTTGCAACTGAGGTCCAGTTAGTATAGCCCTTAGCATATCAGAGTTCTATTACTAATCAACAAAATTAAACAATCCTAATAAGTACTAGGGGAAGATGAAAGACGCGAAGCAGGACCGGGTATCCTGAGGTGAAAAGAGTTATTTTTGCTTATCCCCCTATGCGAACAGTTTGGGAAATGTTGGAAATTGGCAAAAGGACAGGTTAGTTCCCTATTCATAATCCCTTGCTTACGATAAAATGAGAAATATCCCAATATGATATCCCACATCAATCCTCAAGATTGATAACCTAAATCGATATCATAGATCGACATCCCAGATAGATATCCCATATCGGTATCATAGATCGATATCCTAGATCGATATCCTAGATCGATATCCCATAAATAGTTCCCACCAAAGCAAAATCCTCGAGGGAATTTTTTGAAGAAAATTATCAAATGTAGATTCCAAAAATCAAGATCAAATGAAGATAAAAAAATGAAGATCAAATGAAGATCATAAATCAAGATTAAGTGAAGATAAAAAAATCAAAGTTAGAGTGGATCAAATGAAGATCAAAAATCCAGTTTGAAAAGAGATCAAATGAAGATCCAGAGACAGTTCAAAGTCAAAAAAGGAATCTAATCCCTTGCTTCACTACACATATGAGCAAGTATCCCAAAAATTGAAGGATAGAAAGGAATGAGCCTGAATCCCTAGAATTTTTGGCACTACTGAGCCTTACGCATGATGATATGTTTGATACACTTGCATCTCGTTTGTGTTAAGTCCAATGTTTGAATGTGTAAGAGCTAGCTTCAGGTGTCTTGCATTGCTTAGTGGCTTAGTCCAACTAAAATCTAAACCTAGATTGGATAAGACATGCACGGATCCCCTATCTTAGCAATGGGCTAAAAGAATCTCGTATGACATCGTGGAATGCTTATGTCTTATCTTAATATATTCATGTGCACATACAAGGATAATGAACAGTTAGGGCCTATCCTAGCAAAAGCCTTATATTTTAGAAGTCTAGTATGGTCAGTATTCAACTTTTGAGCAGTTCACTAGTGTGTTTGAGTCTCATGGAAAACCTCATAAATTTCTCTAATAGCAGCAACATATCCATGATCACAAATCATTAAAAATAAAGTCATTCATTCATAAAATTGCAAAGTATCGATGCATGATATATCATTACATTGAACACAAAGTTTTTAAGATATAGGGTGGATATCGGATGGATATTAGAAATGATGTTTAGACGGCCACTGACTATATCATGCATATCTTTCAAAGTGCAAAAGGAATATATAATGACATATTATATTATTCAATTCATACCACTTCATATCATTGCATTTCATATATGGGTGATTAATTGATTAAATTATTGTAATGAGGATTTTCAATTACATTCATGATTTTTATACATTCTATGGTGTCTTCCATTAGATGGCTAAACATATATCACATTCATTCCTTATGTTTTAAGTGATTAAAGCATACTGGTTTATTTACATTATATTACCATCATGTAAATAATGCATTACATACATTTACACCAACATATCATGACATCATCATAAATTAAATGCATACAATAAATAAATATTAAATATGTGTTTAAAAGTAAACATCGCATCCATATGCATCCATCATAAATAGCACATCTAAACATTCAGATCACGACATATCATCATGATAAAATAAAATGGCTATCTAGTGCATGTCATACATACTTAAAAATATATGAGCCGGTCCCATGGATACCTATAGAGTATAAGTCCTATGGAATCTTCCCACTTAGCAGTCTGATACCGCCCTCCAGCTGAGATATGCGAGCTGCCCTCGCATCCTGTATAGTATTACCCTCTTCTATGAGGGTAGTCAGCCGTTTGATCTCGTCCATGGGGTCATGACCTCCTGGAAGTAGAGGTGTTGGTGTTGTAGGAGACACCATAGCAACTTGTGTAGATGGTGGGTTACCCACCGCCACCCTGGCCAAGTCCCTCTTCACTCTAGTTGCATCTAGGCATGGACTATCACAGCTATAATCTCCTCCTTGGCCTGCTACAGTTACCTCTCACTGTGAGCTAGCTTCACCTCTAAGGTGGTGATGCTAGTATCTCTTTGTAGCATATAGGACTACAGCCTCCCAACCTGACTCTGTAGATCCACAACCTAGTCTTGTAGCTAACCTATATTACTATTGGGCACTACCTCACCCTCATTTAGAGCCTCATCCTCTGTGTCCACCTGTGGAGCCTCCCCTACGACAGCCTCTGCACCCCATCTAACCTTAGTTCACTAGCGTACTCTACGCTCGTCTAGGTCAGCCTCAGCCTTCGTCCTATCATCTATCCATCCGAGGGGTCCAGATCCTTGCCATTGTAGTAGGGACCACCAAGTATCATACGTAGGGGTGGTCCCAGCCCTAGTAATACTCGACTTCTAGAAGTCATCAGCCTCATCTCCTAGTGGTGTCGACTGAACCCAAGGTAAACCTGTATCTAGTACCAGTCGCTTGTATATGAGGGGCAGCTCTGGTATGTCTTGTACAAGGCTAAAATATCATAGGACCCGTGAGTAATATTGGTACTTATGGATCTCAAATTTATGGTTGATTAGCCACCTGTATCATTGATCCTGGCATAGTCGCTCGCCAGCCTTCGACCATGTAGGGAAATCCATGTATGGGTGCCACTAAATGTCATCAAGTCGTAGCACTGCAAATCGACTGATGTAGTGCTCTACGTCCCCATCATGGGACCTGCTATGGAACCCCTCCTCCTCACAGGGCCAGCATGCGGTGTAACACTGATGATCATCCTTAATCAAAGTGATATCCAAGGGCAACTCTGTAGGTCGCTCAATCCTGATGTGCTGCCAACCCCAAATTTGAAGGAGTAGACTGTAGCTTATCCCTACCTAGATCCTATTGGTAATTTGATAAAGCTCCCAATATAGTTGGCATAATAGAGTTCTCCCCCAGGCTAAGAGCAATGGTCGCTCCATGGAGCTCTATATGACCCTCTTGACACTGGCTAGAAGGTTCTAGGGGATCCTCGTGCCCGAGGAGTCTGGAAGCACAATCTGCATGACCAAGCATATGAAAACTACCTCTTTGACAAAGAAGACACCCTGCCCCTACCATTACTCGATGTGGATGCCTCTGTGGTCAATCCGATGTTGTGCATCCTGGCTCTAATCGCCAAAGATGGAATCAAAAATTGCCCCCTTACTCCGAAATGAGGAGGAGGTGATGGCCTCACCATCAATAGGGATCCTAAAGATAAGATAGAATTCCTCTAGTGTAACATTCATTTTACCTGTCGACAGGTGAAATATGTTCGTCCAAACATTCCAACTTTGGGTCAACATAGTCAAGTAAGCTTGATCTACCCTGATAGTGGGTAGATCCAAAACGTAGCCAAATCCAATAGCTCTAAACCATGCTCGCTCCTACTTAGTGAGATCTCTGTGAAGGGTGCGAAGGATGTCCGACTCCCTAGCTCTAGAAGTCAATTTCTGAAAAGAAATAATGCATAAGGGAAAAACTAACTAAAAACAACCAAAAATAGCTAAAAATGACCTTAAAAACGTCAAACAAATCTAAACAATTGCTAAAACGATAAAAACATGCAAAAGTGATCAATAAAATTCAAAAAATAAAAAATGCAACTTAAAAGTGCAATAAATGGCATTAATTGCCAGAAAACCTTAAAAAAATCAATAAATTTGAAAAAAAAATTCTAAAGGTCGAGAACTGCAGGTCAAACCCGCAGTCTGCATAACAGTCAAATTTTTTATCGTTGTAGTTTAAACCGAACCACAACTGATACCTATGATCCCCAATCTATCAATTGGGAACTGCAACTGCCAGCTGCAGTCTCGGAGTAGGACCCTTTTTCGGTCCCTTCCTAGTCGAGAAATAAAAAAAAAATTAACCTAATCTAGCCTAGTCTAAGGTGTGATTCTTTACCAACAGTTTAGTGAGGTTCAATTAACCCATTACTTAATATGGTTTGTTTTACATTGGTAAATAATGCGAGGAATCGGATTCGAATTACCTTTCCTGCACTAAGGCCCTAGCTGGAAGAATGTTGTGAAGGATCCACCATTAGGATGTGTGTAAGGTAGCAGGTGTGATTTTTGGCAGCACTTCACATCAAGTCTTGATGCCTCACCTCTCAAAGCTCTCAGTTGCAAGTCACTTTCAAGGAAATAATGACATAATTTTCAAATGAGGAAGTTTTATACTTTTTCTTATTTTCGTAGGACCGTAGCTGACACTCGCGATCCCGAAATTAGGGTTTTTCGATCATAGGTCTGAGCCGTAGTTCCCAAAATTTAAAAATTTCAATCGCAGGTCCTAGACGTGGTTTGTAACTGGCATTAAATGCACACAAATCCTATCGTAGGAAGATTTTAAATGAAAAATTTAATGATTTCTAACAGATCATATTTTCAATAAGAGCAATCAATTTAACAAATTTGGTGATTTTTAAGAACTAGGATCAATAAAAAATTTAAAAAGTTAAAACAAATTAAATAAGTCAAAAACCAAATGCACCTCGTATTCAGTTATTTACCCTATACACTTGGTGGTTGCAGCGACTAACGCTCCATGCAATCCGGCAAGATGAGTAAATAACCATAAGGACATTCGGGGAAAAATTGTCATCGTTGATTTGATATGCTTTTTTCAATCCTGAAGAAGGCCTTTGAGGCTAGACTGCTCCATAGGAACGAGGCATTTCATGTCATTTTTCCTATGACATCTTTTTAGCATATCATCGATAAATTGATTCAACATAAATTTAATTGGATGTGTATCATTTCGATTCCTTAAGAAGGCTATTACAGCCCAACCGCTCCATGGGATAGAAATATGCAATTACTATTAATAGTTGTAATCATAAGTTGAACTAGGCTTAGCCACATATTTAAGTGCTCAATTCTAAGTTTGTTCAGATTATTCATAGTGGTCAAGCAACCTTGTCGCTTCATTTAATTATCATTTCTCTCATTGACTCATCTCTTGAGGGGGTATTCATGCTTTCAAATCATAATAAAAGTCAACAAAAGGTCCCTAAGATCGTAGATCCCTTGATCTTGTCAAAATTGCGTTCGTTCTTGCGAATCATTGCTAAAGACTATCATAAGCTTACCCCTTTGCTTGGGGAAAATAACAACTATGATAGTTGTTTGTAACTCTCATCCTTTCAGTTATATAGGCCTAAATCCTATTGAAGCACCAAAGCTACTCGAACGTCTGATGACGAGTGTAAACTTTTAAAAATTTAAGCCTTTCACCCAGTTGGAAGCAATGATTCTAGGATGTGCATCCTTTTGTTGGACCTGGGGCATCTAATGTTGAGTAGACTAATGATCATCATGGAACCTTCAACATAATTTTAGGAGGCATATTTTTACTCAACATTGTTCAATATCACAACACATCTCAAAAGGGGTATATGTAGACACCTAAAACATGTCATGTCGAGGGTGACTACTCATATGAGACATGCTACAAGACCATATGGAAGATCTTGGAAAAACTTCAAGATAAAGTAGCGATTCTAACCACTCAATTTGGTATCCTTGTCTTAATCAGTTTGAACCATGGGTGAGACTTGCGGTCTACAGTATGAACCGTGGTTGAAACCTGATGTTTATAGTCTGAATCGCAGTTGTCACCTACGGTCTAAACTGAAGTTCAGTTGGCTTTCATCCGAGCCAAATCGGTTGGAACAATCATTTGTTATAGAAGAAGGTGGTTAGAGGACGAAAGCTTCCAATACAACTATCCTAACTACCCCTTCTTAATCTTGGCTTCTCCATGAACCCACCCTTAGCCCTTGGGTAATCCTATAAGTACCCCTCAAAATTAGGGCAAAATATAGAGAGTGCAATTGGATATCAAAGCAGCAAAACCCTATCGAATTGTGGACTCACTTGAGTGCATAGAGAGAGCCTTGTTGCTATCCCCATTGTCAATTTTTTGAGCATCATGACCAATCATGCCATGGATGCCCTAAGGAGCTAGAATGCCAAGAAACATGAATTCGGGAAAACGAAGGCCCAATTGTGCAATTCAATCGCCAAATCAGTCGTAGGCCACCAAGGTGACCCTTGATAATCAATTTGAAAAGGAGGATTCAAGCCCACTACCCTAGAATTGGAGGGCAAACCTACTTGGTTGCAAGTCGCGGCTGTGAGCCACAGTTTATAGTGCATACCGCTCATCTGAGTTGCGGTTTGCATCAGGTGACAGATCTCCTTACTGTTTCTTTTTCAATGTGTTTAATTAGGTCATATTAGGTATTTCAATAGTTTATTTCATGTTTTAGAGACAATGACCGGTCTAATTAGGGATTTTATGCAAGTTCTTTCCATTATAGCAATTTATGCAACTTTGTACTAATTTCTTATTTCCATGCATTATTTCATGCTACTAATCCATTAGATAGATAGTTTGGTTTTCTATTTCTATGTTTCAAGCAATCTTTATGAATATTGCATAAGTATAGCATGTTTTGTTACTTTTCTTGATTTCCTAGTTGTTATGGCATCTTCATGTTTATTTTCCTGAAAGGGCCTCATCATGAGAGGCTTCATATGCTTCTAATGCTTTTGTGTTGTTTCTTGACCGCAGGTTAGCAGGTTTAAAGGATGCTCAACCATCCAAGTCCTTCCCCACCGGGAAGAAGAGGGTCACCTCCACCCTAAAGCAGTTTGTGTCACCCCGAATGGCCTAAAACTCACATGCACCCTTGAGAGGGACTCCTATGCATTTCCTATTGTATTAAGAGTATCAAATGGTATCCCTAAGAGGGACGTAACTGTAACCAAGATTGACATATTCAATAATGGAATAAAAAGTGTTTCTCTTTCTCCATTTGTTGTTGATTTCTTATGCATGTATTTGGTATCTTTCATTTTGTTTACGCAATAGGAAAACAATACATGTGAGAGGTCGTTATGGTGGTCACGGACTTCAATGAATTAAAATTTGAAAATAAATAATTATAATACATTCACATTACATTATCTAGGTAAATATGCATGGAAATAAATACAAAAAGGGTTTGATCATCATTGTCATTATTAATTCTAATGTTGTGTTGTCATAGAAAATCCTTTCACATGCCAATGTTCAACTGTTAGTCAATGATTTTAGATATTTTCTTATCATTGTTATGGCAATTACCAGTGAGGTATCCAATTTTTATTCCTCATTCTTATTTTTTGAAAGAGACTATCATACCTTACATCAACATCTCTTATTAGATATCTTGACCATAGATTCATTGAATCTTTTACAAGAATAAGTTCTAGTTCTCCTAATGTTGGTTAAGTGAACTTGCTTACTTTTCTCTAATTTATTTCTCTTTGATGCTTATTAGTTAATGGTAAGAATGTTGTAAAACATATTCCACTTATTTTTCTTGTTTTCCACTTGAATATTAATTTTCTAGGTCTTGATACTATTCTGAAATATCTTATATAGGTCTTTTAATTTCTTTCTAACCATTTTAATGGCATATGATTTCTAATATTTATCCTCTTACAATCGATATGACAACTTTCTTGTGATCTATTTAAATTTTCAACAATATCAATACCCATTATTCTTCATTTATAAATGATGCTTCATGTATTTTTAAATCAACAAAAACCATTACATAGTTTGGATATATATTCATTGGATATTTCACAAGAAGGAATGTTTTTATTCTTAGTTAAATGAACTTGCCTATGTTTTTCCAATTTATCATCTCTCTTTAATTCTCTCTTGGTGATTGTTTTTGAATGGTTGGAAACTTGTGAAGCACATCCTAATTTATTTTATTTTTATTTTTATCTCAATTATATAGTTCCTATAATTTCTTTTAAACATCTCATAAGGACCTTTTAGTTTCATGTTAACCATGTAACTGAAATGTGATTTCTAATATGCATTTTCTTAACATTGATATGAAAATTCATGTAATTTATCTAATTTTTCTATACTAATAGCATCTATTAAATTTTATTTCTTCAAAAGAGACCTTTTAAATTTTAGATCAACACTTATCATTATATTTATTGTTTATACATTTATTCTCCTTTAAAAGAATGCGCGCGTAGGTGAACTTGAGTTCACTTTTTTCTAACATCGTCTCTCTTGTACTTATTGTTGAATGATAAGAATCTTGTAAAACATGTCTATGTTCATTGCTTCTCACTCATTCAAACCTCGGTTACATAAAACTCTTAATATTAGTTTAAAACATCTTAGAAAGCTCTTTTCATTTCTTGCTAACCATTTGAATGAGATGTGATATCTCCTTGGCATAATCTTCCTTAAACTTTTTTAATTTATTTTTTTAAGATCATTCATGTGTAATAAAATCCTTCATTTGATCATAGATAAAAGGATTTGAAGTCATTAATCCCTCCTCTAATGAAACTTTAAAATATTTTGGTTTTCATTGCCAATAAATCTTTTATTTTTCTATAGACCTTTGGTAGATGAATTAGATTATTGATTTGAAATATGTTTTTTAATACTTGTAAAATAATCATTCCTACTATAGCATATGTTTTAGGATCATGCTTCTCTATTTTATCTTTGAGTAGGAACTTCTACTATGCTTATTGTAATCCTTCATAAGGAACTAATTTTGAGATCCACTTTATTGTCCTTAACTTGATTCTAGTAACGATCTCCATGGAGTAATGGAAGTTTTCTACCAACCAAAGGCAAGGTGTATTTGTCACTCATGTTTAGGTAGCTCTCATTAGATAACATGATATGATTAATTGACCCATGTCTCAATGGACTACCCATTTTTTGCATGCAAGGAAACTAAATACTATAAGGTTTAAAAAGAAACCCACTATACATCATATTCAAAAAGTGGATGTAAATGTAGTGATAAGTTGGTATGTTGAGAAAGAGTGGTGAAAATCAAACATTTTGCAACCTAAATAATGTTTAATTTTTAACTGCAAGACAATTTGTTGATTTAATTTGACCAGAAGTGGATGAAATATATGTACAATCATCACCAAAAATCCTTGATCATATACCATGATGATTCAAAGCTAATGAGTTAAATATGGATTCTCTTAGATGTATTATCCCTTGCTATGTCTCATTTTGACTTGCACACTAAAATATTTTCTATACTAAACAATTATTTAATCCCTCCAACCTAAATCTATGATATCCTAAATTTGACTTCCCGATATTTATTATCATGTTTTTTTGTTTCAAATAAACCATTATGTCTTGATAGATTTTACTTTTAATAATTTTTTTTATTGAGTAAATACTTCTTATACATATACATATCCTAGATAGGAGATTGCTTTGAATAACTTTTATAAACTCTAATAATATTATGTGAATAACTTACCATTCCATTCATATTTTAAATCATTATATCTCAAATTTATTATAACTTAATTTTAAATTTTTTAATTTTTTTTTTCATATTTAACTCTCCTTAAAAATCCTCCTCTTCCATGTATTAGAAATCCTCAACAATAAACGAGTAACTTTGAAAATAGAATTCTAACATAAAGCAGTTCGAGTAAATTTGAAAATAGAATTCTAACATAAAGCAGTTCTATGTACGTCTTTCTTTTACCTTAAAGCTCGAGTAAAAATGAAATTACCAAAGACCCCCTTATGACGCCTTCACACTAATCCCATTTTTTTGGGCTCTATCCAAATAAGAATATCTTTATAAAAATAAACTTTGACATGGACGACGTGAGGAAAAGTTTTTGAATATGGACGGGGTATACTACAAAAACGCGTTGTCATAATATAAATGATATAATAATATATATATATACATATATATTTTTTTTAACATGGTGGAATTGGTAGCCGCCACGAATCCGGGTAGGCTGTCCAGTTTTTATGGCCGCCACAGTATTCTACGTTGTTCGCCTCGGAAGCCGCCACACAGATCTTCGCGCAGTCTGTTCTTATAAACCGCCATGTCACAATCATTTTAAACCTTTTATGCCGCTGAAAGCACCAAGAAAGGGACAAGCGTTCAGTCCGGTGAGACCCGATATTTGAACCTTGGACCTCCGCCCCCCTTATGGGGTTTGGATGAACCAATTGGTCTACACCTCGGACCTAAAATAATAAAAAATTATTAAAATTTATTTATAATTTTGTGTTAAAATTATTGAAATAGAAGTGAAATTTTAACTTGAATATATATAGATTATACATAAAAGGAATCAATAATTATTTTTTCTTTTTAAACAACTGTCAAAGGGTTTATTGCCTCCTATTATAGTGTTAAATCATGGTGTTACCATTATACTACTTATCTCACCTCGTGAGAGACCTTAGGTGGCTCGGAGTTGTTACCACCGTCATCAAGCTCGCGCACACTTAGAGGACTCAAGCTAGACTACTACCTTTACTTTAGATTAGGCATGCCCGTGAGGTTTGAACCTAGGTCTCCTCTTAAATTCTTTTAACTTGTAAATATTGATTATTGTTAATTTCTTTAAACCTTTTCAATATTATGTGCAAGTATAGTAAAATATTTATATAATTTTTAATAAATTTAATTATTATTATTATTTTTTTGGAAACACATCCTTTGCGGGGAGCAAAACCTTGGAATTAGATTCTGTGTCTAGGGTTCTCTACCGTCAAAGTCACTCGAGAGTCGCACCCGACCCATCTATGCCAGCTGGCCTAACGAACCATCGACTGGACTTTGCATATCCGCAACATGTGAGGGGGAGAGATTTGAACTTGGGGCCTCTCTTTTTCAACTTGAGAGTTTTAACTACCCACTTGCTCTCCAACTCCCCACATGAGCATATTATTTTCATTT
Source organism: Wollemia nobilis (assembly GCA_028583015.1). Lineage (NCBI taxonomy): Eukaryota > Viridiplantae > Streptophyta > Pinopsida > Araucariales > Araucariaceae > Wollemia > Wollemia nobilis. The sequence continues at coordinate 14,410,626 of JAQPPZ010002556.1, forward strand.
TCATGGATATTAATTTTTTGTGCTACAAACATTTGATTTTTTTTTTTTTAAGTTAATAAAATGGTTCAAATATATATTACAAACATGTAATATTATATTATTACATGTATCTTAATAAATAAGATAAAAATAAATTATTTATACATATAATTTATTAAATTTATTATATAAAAAATAATTATATAGAATTTGTTATAAATATTTTGATAAGGATATTTCAATGCAAAAGTTTATCTTTTAAATTTAGCCAAATGCAAAAGTTTATTTTTTGAATTTAGGGAAAAATCCCTTGTGGAGATGTTTTGGTACGAGAAACAATGACCAAGGGGTTCTACACCGTCAAAATCATCGGGAGTCGCATCTGACCTGATCACACCAACATTATCAATTTGATTTTGTGTACCCGATGTGCATTTGGCAAGGTGGAGGTTCGAAAGTTATTGAGATCTCTTAACGGAAACCCAAGTTCAATTCATGGGAAGGGTGGACCCTCATATGCCCCCGCTTGACTTGAATTTTTTTTTTTTTTTAAATTATCATAAATTAAAAATAAATAAAACATATTTTGAAACATATAAAATAAAATAGATGAGTGTTATATAACTTATAATAATAAATAGTTTGGAGGGGAGTAAAGTGGGAGGCCTCACATCGAAGGTCATCAATTCAAACTTCTTGCTTCCTCCCCTACTTTTCCAACCAAGATCTTAGACGGATTTTGGCTTCCTTCTTTGGATGTGTCCTCTAGCGGATTACCTCTTTTTCCATATTTTTGGTGTAGGCTGGGTTGGGCTGGTGTGTGAGGTTTTTTTATGCAGATTAGTAGTGCTTCCTTGTTGGTTGGGTTGTTCACTGTTTACCTGATGCATGAGGTGGTCTATGGATGGTCTTTGGGGAGAGACCCGACATGTTCTTGTCGTGGAGGTGGGCTTTTCAGGCGGTCTTTGGATCTGGCAGTGGTGGATTAGGTTGTGTGGCTTGTGTAGTCTTTTGAGAGGAGGTTTGTGGGGACCTTTTTGGTGGTTCTTTGTGGTTATGGGTGAGGGACCAAGAGCTTTCTTGTTGCCCACGGAGGAGGGGTTTCTGAATATCCCCTTTCAGTTTGAGAACACTAGTTGGTGTAGGTGGTGTTCGGTTTATATGTTGTTTACCCGTTGCACGAGGTGGTCCGATTTACTTCTTCACATTTTTGGGTGGTTTTTGTGGGGAGACCAAGCACTTTTTTGTGAGGAGTAGGGCTTTCTCGAAAGGTCTCTCGTTTTGGCACTAGTGAAAGTGGGTTGTGAGACCTGTGTAGTCTTCCTAAGAGGTGTTTTGATGGATCTCTTTATTTGTGGTCTTAATTGGGGGACTAGGATCTTTCTCGTTTCCATGGAAGTCTCAGTGAACCTCTCTCTACGATTTTTCTATCTCATATAGGAAGAGACCTCGTGCTTTCATGATATCCGTAGTTGAGGGGTCCTCTCTCTATGGTTTTCCTATCTTCTTCGAGAAGAGACCTCGTGCTTTCATGATATCCGTAGTTGAAGGGTTTCAATGTTGGCTTCCTAGGCTTACCCGTGGGTGGTCGAGGTTCTTTTCACCTTTTGATGAGGATCTAGTCCCTCTGTTCTCTACAACTTTTTAAGGTCTGGGGTTAGGACCTGGCGCATTCACTCTGTTTGACTTCTTGGTCTGTTGTTAGGAAAGGTCCAATGGGTGGTGGTGCTTGTGGTATGCATCCTTTTAAGACAATATCTGCATTCAGCTTTGGTATCAATTGTGAGGTTGCCTTGAGTGGAAACCTATTTCAATTTTTAATCTTCCTGTTGAACGGGAAACCCATGTCCATGTGTCCTACTTCTTGGTTCATGGACGTGTGAAAAGTTCCCTTGCACGGGAACTTAGTTGTAAATTTTAGTTTGAGTAGGAAGGTCGTTCATTTAAGTTCTAAATTTTTAGCCTAAAACCATCTTTGTAACTTTCCTTGGAGGTTTTGTTTTTATTTTAAAATTTTTCTCGGATGTTTCTTGGTTCCTCGGGAAACCCACCTTTCTGTTTTTGTGTCGGTCTAGAGACGGTTTCGAGGAGACCGTCTCCTATTTTTGTTATCTTCTTCAGATATCATCTCCTTGTTCTTGCTTTCTCATATTTTATCTTGGGAGGCTAATTCTCTTATTTTTTCCTCCTTGTAAAAAGTTCCCCGAACATTTCAAAACCCCTTCACCTATAAATAAAAAATAATAAATAGTTTTAATTAATTATATAAGTTTAAATAGTCCATAAAAATATTATAATAATATTTTAAAAATGATGTATTTTAATAAATTTATATCAACACATATCTATTAAAATATATTTATGCCTTAAAATTTCAATTTACATTCTATTTGCACAATTACATTCAATTTATTATTATTCTATAATACTTTTATTACATATCAAAATTATCTTAATAAATACATAATTCTTTTCCACATTTCTTTTTCCATTTTAGTCAAATTATTATATATCATTTTTTCTTTCCTTAATTTAATTTATATCTTTCAATTAAAACCTAAAGCTGAAATTGCAAAGTGCGAAGGATTAGGGTTTTTTCCTGAAAAATATCTCATCTTTTAGGAGCCATATCTTCGCGAAGAGTTATCCGATTCAGCTGATTCTTGGACCAACTTGTGCAGAATTTGAATAGCTTTAAAATGAGTGGTCATATGCAAAAATCCGAGCAATATTGAGGGAGATACGACCCTGTGAAGTCAACCATCCGGAACAAGGGCAGTGACGATTTTTCAAATCGCGAAAAACGGAATTGCAAAGTGCGAAGGATTAGGGTTTTTTCTTGAAAAATATCTCATCTTTTAGGAGCCATATCTTCGCGAAGAGTTATCCGATTCAGCTGATTCTTGGACCAACTTGTGCAGAATTTGAATAGCTTTAAAATGAGTGGTCATATGCAACAATCTGAGCAATATTGAGGGAGATACAACCCTGTGAAGTCAACCATCCGAAACAAGGGCAGTGACGATTTTTCAAGTCGCGAAAAATGAAATTGCAATTATTTGCCAACTAGGTTTCGAACGATGGGAAGATAAATGAAGGGCTAGGACTTCAGCGAGGCAAGACATTCTATCTGGACAAAGAATTTTTTAGCTAAGTTCTTTTTTCCCTTTCTTTATCTTAGAAATTGTGCATGAAAATTTTATAAAGTTTTTATCAAATATTATATTTGTTATAGAACTTTCTGATAAATTTCATTAGATTTTGAGTTTTAGTTTCCTTTCCATGGATCGATTTATAGTTAAATCCTTAGAATCATCCCTAGTGGTAGAGGTTAGTGAGCGCACCTCAGAGAGATCCTCATTACTCCAAGATAGGGCAATTTTTGGTAAATTTAATGGGTATTGGCCAGGGGCTTCAACCTTGAGAAAATGGATTGATAGGAGTTGGAAGTCTCCAGGAGTGATTCTATCATTTCTTCCCAAAGGTTTCTTCCTAGCCATTTTTTGTTCTAGGGAAGAAAGAGAAAGAATCCTAAAAGGGGGTCCTTGGTTTATGGGAAGAGCAGGGCTCTTCCTTACCCGTTGGTATGAAGGCTTTTCACTTGAAAATGTAAATTTATCCCTAGTACCAGTCTGGGTAAGGATGTTTGGATTACCCATTGAATTTTATGAAATAGATACCTTCAAGGCAATAGGCAACACTCTAGGAGAATTCCTTGAGATTTCAGATACAACAAAAGATGGATTTTTGGCTATTTATGCTCGAATATTGGTTATGATTGATATAAGTAAAGCTTTACCAGAATCAATCATTCTTAAGTATGGGGATAAGATGTGGACCCAAACTATAGATTATGAAAACATATCTTTTAGATGTAGAAGATGTCATGAGGTGGGGCATATTGAGAGATCATGCCCTAAGAAGAGCCCAACAGAATCATTTGTAGAAAATCGTAAGAGAAATTTACAAATGGGTATGGATAAAGATGGTTTTCAACTTCCAAAAAATAGATCTAGGAAAATAAAAGAAAATGAATAGTGGAGACCAATAAGAAAGGATACTGGAAGAAATTCCAATTCTTTTGAGGCTTTAGCCTATGAAGAAAAAGTAGATCAAAACTTAGAGGACATAGGACAACAATTTCAACATATTAGCAAGGAACCGTCTATTCAATATGATCATAATTTAAGGAAGAACATTCCTGATGAACCCAAGGAATGTGTTTCATCAGATTTTGAGGACTCTCTTGAAGTACCATGCACCATTCAAGAGGAAATAATTAGTAAAGAGAATGCAGTTTTAGAAGGTAATACCTCTGCCATTAATAAGAAAATACCAGAAAATGAGCAAGATAAGTCAAAAGCTTCTATAATAGAGCCAAGAGAGGATAAATATATTGAAAAACAAAATGGTGAAAGAATATTGAGGAATAGAATAATAAGACCTACTCCTGATATAGGCAAGGCAAAAAGAGGAAAACCCTCAAATTATCAAGCAAGATCTAGGGAAGCAAGAGCTAACATAGAGAAAGGAACACAAACTAAGTTGGTTGAACTTCTCTTTACCAAACAAAAAAATGATATTGGTAATACGCAAGAGGGGCCAAAAGCCCCTAATAAGACATGATTATCATCTCATGGAATATAAGGGGTGCTAATGCCCCTCAAAGCATAGGTGTATTAGGGACCTATGTTTAAGTAATAAACCTGATATTCTTTGTATTCAAGAAACTAAAATGACAAAAGAAGAAGTTTCAAAAACTATGAAAGTAGTTTGGGCAAGATGTGAATGGGATGCTATGGATTCTGAAGGAGCAATAGGGGGAATTCTAACTTGTTGGAATCCTTCTAGAACCTCTTGTGTAACCATTCATAAAACTAGGCATTGGATAGCCTCTTTAGTCACTTGCTACTTTGTTGATATTCGCTTCATCCTTATCAATGTGTATGGTCCTACAACTCAGTCAGGTAGATTAGAAGTTTGGAGTGGGATTGAGGCCTTTATGAGAAGTAAAGATCAAGAAACCCATTTCATGATCATTGGAGATTTTAATGCCATTACCAAGCTGAATGAAAAATTTGGGGGAATTAGGAAATTGACCCAAAGTATGAGAGATTTCTCAGCTTTTATTCAAAACAACAATCTTTGGGAAGTTGAGTTTGAAGAAGACAACTATACTTGGACCAACAACAGGAGAGGCCAGAACCTAATAGCAAAAAAATTAGATAGATGCATTCTCTCAGATCATTGGCTAGATGAAGGAACTTGTGCTAAAATTAATACCTTAACTAGGATTGGTTCAGATCATTGGCCAATAAGAGTTAAAATGGTGGTTAGTGAATTCAAAAAAATATCATATTTTAAATATGAGCAGATGTGGGAAGACCATCCTCAATTTGTTGATATGATAGCTCAAACATGGAATTATTTAGGTAATGGTGGGTTGTATGCTCTTCCAAACCAAATTAAAGCTATGACATCTAGATTAAAATAATGGAACAAGAACACCTTTGGAAATATTTTTGAGAAGAAAGAAGAACTAAAAGATAAACTTTCAAAACTCCAAAAAAGTGATGAAAATAATACAAGCTCAGAGGAAAGGGAGTTGCTTAGTGAATATCATAATATTTTGAGTAAGGAAGAGAAATTTTGGAGATTAAAATCAAGACAGACTTGGTTAAAAGAAGGAGATAAAAATACAAAGTTTTTTCATAGGATGGCTATAGTACAGAGATCTTCTAGAATTGGTAGAATTAAATCAATAGAAGGGGTTTGGATTGAAGATCAGAGTGAAATTAGAAAAGAGGCTAAGTCATTTTTTCAAAATATTCTAGGTTCAGAGGAGACCGAAGTTCTTAATGATAAACTTCTTCAAGATGTTCCTTCAATTATAACAAATGAAGACAATAGGAAACTGATGGAGCCTATTACTCTAGAAGAAGTTCATTTAGCTCTTTTCTCTTTTAATAAGGATAAATCCCTGGTCCAGATGGGCTCTCTGCAACTTTTTACCAACATAATTGGGATATAGTGAAGGATTCTTTATTGGTGGTAGTGGAACAGTCTAGGGTAAAACAATACATTCCTTATAAAATAAATGCAACTTATCTTACCCTAATTCCAAAAAAGAAGGATGCTGAATTGTTTGATTCTTTTAGACCCATAAGCCTATGTAATATGGCTTATAAGATTATTTCCAAAGTGATGGCGAATAGATTAAGGCCATTGTTAGATAAAATCATTTCAGAAGAGCAAGGAGGTTTTGTGAAAGGGAGACAAATTTTGGATGGGATTATAGTAGCTCATGAAGTTATACATTCAACAACTTCAAGAAAAGAGAAAGCTATGATCTTAAAACTTGATATGAGTAAAGCCTATGATAGGGTTAAATGGAATTTTCTTTTTGCAGTTTTAGATAAGTTTGGTTTTGGGAAGAAATGGGTTAGATGGATTAAAGCTTGTGTCTCTACAGTTTCTTATTCAGTGTTGGTCAATGGGTTAGTGATAGAATCTTTTAAAGCTAAGAGAGGCCTTAGACAAGGAGATCCTTTATCTCCTTATTTGTTCATTATTATGGCAGAAGTTTTGAGTAGGAACTTAAAGAAGGCTTACAAATATGGGTTTATAAGTGGACTTAAGGTTAGTAATAACATCGATAACATCACCCATCAACAGTTTGTAGATGATACAACCTTTTTGGAAGGGCAAGTATAAATGAGGCCAGAGCTTTGAATAACTTTTTAAAAGAGTACGAAAGAGCTTCAGGGCAAAAAATTAATAGGACTAAATCCAAAATTTACTTTCTTAACACTTCTGCTAATATCAAAGCAAGAATTTGTAGGTTGCTTCAAATGGAGGAGGCAAATTTACCAACAACTTATCTAGGGATGCCTTTATTTGAGGGGAGAATGAGGATAGATTTATGGAATCCAGTTATTAGTAAAGTTCAAAATAAACTTCCAGCTTGGAAAGGTAGATGGTTATCTTTAGCAGGAAGAGTGCAGTTAATTAAGTCAGTCTTACAAGCCATTCCAACTTATTATATGTCTTTGTATTCTATGCCAAAATCAGTTGAAAAAAGTTTAATATTTATTATGCGATCATTTTTATGGTCAGGTTTACATGATAAAAGGAAATTTTCTTTGGTGAAATGGAGCAAGTTGTGTGATGACAAAACTAGGGGAGGTCTTGGTTTAAGAGCTCTTACAGATGCAAACTTAGCTCTTAGGGGAAAAGTTATCTGGAGATTGTACAAAGAGAGTCAAAGACAATGGGCAAGAATTCTTCTAAGTAAGTATGTTGATCCCAATGACCCAAGTTTAATATTTACTACTCTCTCTCTTCCAAATGGTTCTGCTCTTTGGAATGGTTTAAAAAAATCTATTGATCTTATGATTAAAGGTTTAATATGGGTGGTGGGAACTGGAGAAAAAATTCTATTTGGATAGATACTTGGTGTGATAAAAAACCACTCAATTTAGATCCAGTTTTGAAACCATGGATGAGATTGCTTCAAGACAAATACGGTGATAGGGTTTCAAACATTTTGTACAAGGATCAAGAAGGAAGATACAAATGGAAAGAAGATTTTTTTACAAGTATACAAGACATTGATGCTAGGAGGCAATTGAGTAGAAAGATAACAACTGTAATTATTTCGAGGAGTGCCAAGGATAAATTGATTTGGGAGTTGAATAGCTCAGGAGAATACACAACAAGAAGTGGATATAATGTTCAACACCAACATAATAATAATATCACTAGAATTTGGAGAGATATTTGGGATAGCCCAAGCATTCCTAAAGTCAAAATGTTTGTTTGGCTAGTAGGTCATAGAAGAATTTTATCCTAGGATAACCTTATGAAAAGGGGTTTTCATGGCCCCTCTAAATGTGTTTTCTGTAATAAGGAGGAGGAGAGTATTGACCATCTCTTAGGACATTGCTCAATTGTCTGGAATCTATGGCAATGGATTCTTAATATGTTTGGTAAATGCATGGTGATGAATAGCAAAATTGAAGATTGGTTAAAGCAATGGCAGAGCACTTATAAAAGTGAGGCTTTACAGACAATATGGGATATTTCAAAAGATACAATACTTTGGACTATATGGCTAGAAAGGAATAGAAGAATTTTTAAAGGGAAGGAAAGCAGTTTAGAGTTAATGAAAAAGAAGATATGTTTAGCCATAGAGGAGTCTAAACCAACCCTATCAACTCACCCTATCCCTAATTTGGAAGCAGAGAGTCTTGATAGATGGAGTCAAGTCATTAAATGGAATTATGATATTGGGTACAAGAGAAGCAAAAATAAGGTAAAGAATATAAAGTGGAAACCACCAGATGTGGAGTGGGTTAAGTTGAATTTTGATGGAGCATCTAAAGGAAACCCAAGACCAACAGGAGGAGGAGGAATAATTAGAAATAATAGAGGAGAGATTTTGTCTCATTATGCTTTCAATTGTGGATTTAAGACAAATAATGAAGTTGAAGCTTGGGCAACTTTAGAAGGGTTAAAAATATGTAAACAAATGAAATGGAATAGATTTTGGATGGAAGGTGATTCTCTCATAGTAATAAATGCAATTTTGAGGAAAGCAAAGGCTCCATGGAACATACAAGAGATAATTGTGGAAATTCAAGATCTTGCTAAAGAGTTTGAAGAAATCAGGTTTACACATATATTAAGGGAAGGAAACAAATGTGCAGATAAGCTAGCCAATAGAGGGGTTTTGGTTGAGGATCGTGAAGTTAACATCTCCTTTCCATGGTTAGAGGAAGTAGAAAGTTTAGTTGAAGTTGACAAAAATTGTTGATTGCCTAAATCATTTAATGATTAAGATTTACTTTAATATTTTCCATTGGTAATATCTATTTTATTTTGTAACAATAATGTGTGTTCATTTAGACTATTTATTATAATTTTTGTTGTTGCACTTGTGTTTCAGGAAGGAAACTAGCAATCCAGATTTGGTAAAGCAGACTATGTTAGTGCGATGTTCTGGAAATATTACTCTACTAAGATGCAAGGCATATATAGTAGAGGTGAAGTTTTGGCATTGTGAAGGCTGCTATAGGAAAATGTCAAGAAAGATGCTAAATTTTGGAGTAATTGTATTCATACAGAGATTTGAAAAGATCCAGAAATTGAAAATCAAGAATTCAGACATTTTATGTAAAATGATGTAGGTTTCTAACTATAGCATCTCAATTGAGATGAGAAGTGTATCTATTTGTAAGCTCTCAAGCTCTAAATAAGAGAGATGTAATTTGTTAAGGGTGGGGGACCCGAGTACAACCCCTTTTTATCAAGAAAAAAAATTAAAACCTAAAGTTCATGACATAAGATTTAAAAGTTAAGTATTTTTTCATTTTGATCAAATTATTATATATCATTTTTTTATTTCCTTCATTTAATTTAATTTATATCTTTCAATTAAAACCTAAAGTTCATGACATAGGATTTAAAAGTTAAGTATTGCATTTTTTTAATGCACACCCACTCCCTCACACACTCACCAAGGCCACACACACTCACCAAGGCCACAATTTGAACCTTGGATATCCCAAAGAAGAGCCAAATCCCAAACCGTTGCACTATCCCCTTTAGACATTGCACATATTTTTTGTTAACTCGGATTCCAACATGCCTTATGCCATCAAGATAAGTGTATGCATTTTTTTTCTTGCATTTTAATTTATTTTTCAATTAATGTTTTTTATTACATTTTGAGCATCAAGAAATTAAAGATCATGGTATTGGATTTAAAAACTTAATTGTTGAAATCTTATAAGAGATATTTTTAATAAAAATATTTTCAAGTGTTTAAAGAAACTAAATTCTTGAGCATTGTTTGTGAAAGACCAATAATCATGTAAATACATAAAAACTTAAAACTACAAAAAATAATTTTTTAAAATAAAGGAAACCAAACCCTTAACCTCCTGACAACTGAGAGAAATATAAAAAACACGAGTGAAAATTTTTATCACCTCAAAAATCAACAACACTATACTATGATATTAAGTCCCATGTATGATCAACTCAAATGTGTTGAATGTTCTTTCCATTTATATAGAACTAGAAATTGGGTTATTTTATTATTTTTTATTTTTAAATTAATTTATTACAGTATTATTATAAAGTGGTGTTAAGTGTTTGAGGGGTTTAAATTAATTTATTACATTATTATTATAAAGTGATGTTAAATGTTTGAGGGGGACAACGTACAACGGTCCGGGCTTTGGCTTGAGTGTGTGAGGGGGTGGGTGTGCCATGGTTGTGTGTTAAATTATCTATTGATAAGCATAGCTCTCAACTTTACAAGGGTCATGGTTGGGAGGGCGTTCTCACACTAACCAAATAAAAAAAAGTTGTTTATTTAAAACATGTATTTTTGGTCAAGGTTTGTCTTTTATTTTTTAAATTAAGGAGTTTAATTCATTGAACTAATACCTTAGATACTAATGAACTATTAAATCATCAAAAATCTTTTAAGAAATAAAGACTATATAGAATTAACATATTTTTTAATAAAAGAGGGATAAAAATTTATTAGATCAAAGAAACCTTATAGCAGAGAACAAACAACCACCAAAAAACAACCAACAAAAACCTCAACCAAACATATCCTTAGCAAGTAAATTATGAAAATGCTGAGAACAATTGAAAAGGAGGTGATCCCAACCCTTAACAGACCAATTCCCCTAAAACAAACTGAGAAGCCCATTTGGCCAAACAATCCGCAACCCTATTCCATTCCCTTCTCTAGGAATGTACAAAAGAAATAAACTCCAAATTACAACAGATTTGAAGAATCTATCGAACAACCAAAGTCAACCTCCAGTGAACATTATCAAGATGATGAGTGTTTAACAAATTGATAATAATCTGTGAATCAAACTCACAGATTATCCGCCGCCAACCCTTATTCAAAAACACAACCGATAACAAGAGCCTCCATATAATTATTAGAGTGTATCCTCTTATATCATAAAAAATGAAACAAACATTCCCAACACTATCTCTCCAACTCTTTCCTTCCATATAAAATTAACATCTTGAAAATATTAAATAATATTAGTTTTGATTAGATTTTCAATCTAGGTAATAAATGATATTAATTTTGATTAGATTTTTAAACATTTGACAATAAATCATTGATAACAAGCTATGACTTGACTTGTTAACATTTGAACGTACACTCTTTTATATATATATATATATAAACTTGTTTACACACGCACCCAAAACCCCAACGAAATATTTTAACAACAGTGGTGAAGCAAGAATAATTATTGCATTTCCTGGATTAGCACTCAGACACTACCCCACAAAGCCATCATGGTGATCTAGACCGCGTCAATATTGGCATCAATATCATATGAATTGTCACATCCCATAATTAAAAAATAAAAAATAGCCAGAATAATTATTGCACCCCATTAGCCTACGTGTATAACAACGAATCCTTCATAAATCTGGAGAATTTGACATTTATGCATGGGCTTGCTGTAATAGTTATTATTTATGAATTGTCACATCCCATAATTAAAAAATAAAAAATAGCAAGAATAATTATTGCACCCCATTAGCCTACGTGTATAACAACGAATCCTTCATAAATCTGGAGAATTTGACATTTATGCATGGCCTTGCTGTGATAGTTATTATTTCTTAAGCATGGTCTCTAACAAATTTAACCATTTTACAATTAATTAATTATGTGAAATTTGATTGTTATAGGTTATTGCAAATTTCAAATCATAAAGAATTTTTGAAGACTTAAATATAAATTAAGTGGGTATTTGTTTTTCTTTTAGATTAAAGGAGCTATTTAAACTAAAATTAATTGAGTTATAATTTATTTTAAATATAAAAATAATATTATGTAGGCAGGGATTTGAGTCTATAATGGGTATTTTTATATTATAATTTTTAATTGTAGTTTATATATTAAGTTAATTATTTTGTAAATTAATATTTTTTTTTTATATATAGAGAATTTTTTTTTTTAACAATTGGTCACATAAGTCTCATTACCTCGGATCATAGTGTTAAATTATGGTGCTACCATTATAATCCTTATATCGTCTTGGTAAACATCACCCGAAGCGAGGGAGATATGTGGTGGTTCGAGGTTGGTACCACCGTCATCAAGCTGGCGCACACTCAGCGGACTCAAGTTAGACTACTACCTTTGCCCTAGATTGGGCATGCTTGTGAAGTTTGAACCTAGGTCTCCTCTTGGTAAGTGCCCAACTTCTTACCAATCCACCTAGCCCTCGCGGACATTTTGTAAATTAATATTATTTTAAAACAAATTTCTTGTTAGTAACATATATTTTTATGTTTTTATAATTGATGTATTTTTATTAATATAATAAAAATGTGTCATTATATTAATATTAATGATAAATTACAAAAAAAAAGTTATAAAGGAAGGAAGCAAGTGTGAGCAAGGAGTGAGCCTCTCTTTTCTTGTTTCATATCTTTAGAGAATTCAAAAAATGAAAGGATTGCTATAGGAAAAAACTAATAGGATGAAAACAGGGTTATGTACAAGGGGTCGGACCCAAAAAGTCCTTGTAAAAAATTTGCGAACCTGTTGCGAATCCCTGACGAATCTAGGTCAACCTCTTGTAGGAGGACATGACGAATTATATTAATTTAAAAAAAAAAATTGAAACAAAATGACGATAATCGAGGACCGGGTAACGGGCAGGATGGAAATCGAGGACGGGGTTACAGTCCGGGTAAAATTTATGTGCGGTAAATGGTTCGGGTGGAAAACTATGACCGGCAAATGGTCCGGGTGTAAAATTATGACCGTCCGGGTGAAATTTATTTGCGATAAACGGTCCGGGTGGAAAACTATGATCGTCTGGGTGAAATTTAATTGTGGTTAACGCTTCGGGTGAAAAACTATGATTGGCTAACGGTCCGAGTGGAAAACTATGACCGAAAAATGGCTTGGATGTAAAACTATGTCCGTCCAGGTGAAATTTATTTGCGGTTAACGCTCTGGGTGAAACACTATGATCGACTAACGGTTCAGGTGAAAAACTACGACCGACTCACGGTTCTGGTGTAAAACTAGACCAGCCTATGACCCAGATGGAAACCATTAAGCCGGTAGGCGTACCGGATGGTAATAATCGTCCGATCAACGAATCGGGTGGAATTTATATCTGGATGATGGGTCGGGTGTAAATCATAGACCGAAAAAGGATCCGGGTGGAAACCATTTTCGGGAGACATCTCGAATGGTAACCATCATCCGGATATGGATCGGGTGGAAATCATTTACAAGGCTTGACCAAGTTTTTACTCTGCCACATGTCAATCGTTCCTTCAGCAACAGTGTATGTCGAATGACATTATGCCATGTGTCCCAATCCTATCATTTCTGTTTATAAATAGACATTGGGAAGTCATTTTTTCAGTTACATTTTTGCGATTGCTCTTCCACTTCCCGATACACCGTCACCGCACACTCTTTGTAATCCAATTTTTCATTTTACTTAATCAACAATGGCAACCTCTACTGCTACACACAATGCATTAGGAAATTTGGTTTTCAAGAACCCTACTTGCACTGCGATGATAGATTTGTTAGCCACCACTGATTATGACAATACGTGGCTATTTGCATCAGGTTTGCAGCACTTGCTTGGAATACCGCAGTTCAAGATGGACAAGCACCTTTTGCAAAGTGTCATTGATGGTTACGACCATGATTGTGCAACAGTGAATGTCCTATTTCAGAATAAACACGTGTTATTCAACATCACACCTTTTGACATACAGAGGTTAACAAATATTCCACACAAGAGTTTCTCGGTCGTGTCTACGAAGTTCTCAATGGGTAAGCGTGACAAAAAATACTTGGAGGATGAGTACGACCTTTCCTAAAAAGTTGTTGAAGGTAATATTCCTGTCAATTATTTTTGTTATTGTTCTGAATTTTACATTTTTTATTTTTCATCTATTTTTTTTGATGCAGCTTCCGTGACTAAGTCCAAGAGAGGCTTAACACTCTCCTCCGTTGGAAATAAATATTTGAAAGCCATTATTGAGTTCTTCCAAGCAAGACTCTTTTGTTTGGAAGAACAAAACTTCCAATATTGGCATTGACCTATATCATTCACACTGTTCAAGGCAAGCAGTTCGACTGGTACTCATACATTTTAGAATGCATCAAAATAGAGTTGCACGACGTCCAGACAGAGGATGTCAAAACGGTTTTGATCATGAACATTATTTTAGCTCTTTTTTATGAAAGTTTTTATGATTTACAAAATAATGAAAAACCAACAGTTCTGCACCCCACACTGCTAAGTTTGGGTATGAGTTCATAGGAGTTGAGGGTAAGTCTATGTTTCATTCATTTTTTTAATATATTTTAGCTCTATTTTTAATTTTAATTTTTTTTACACCTGATTGCAGAGAAAGACTATGATAAAAAATTAGAAAACATGATGCTGGTGTAAGGGGTCACATGCATGAGGCTTGTGGTGATTCTGAACAAAATGAATCAGAATCATCACCATTTTCAAGGCCAAAAAAACGTACACGATAGGTCACAGTACTCCTCATCGCCCTAAAATTGAAGATCAACCGTCCTACACGTAAGTTTCAACTTCAATATTTTATCATTATACTTCTTAGTGTGTTACATAAAATTAAGTTTTTTTAATTTTCATGTTTTTAGAAATGCGCACAACCCCCGTCCACAACATTGTACAAGAGATCGAATCGTCGTCGGGTAAATCATTCTATTTGCTTGAAATTAAAGTTTTGTTTTTGTTTTTTGGCAATATCTTATTTGAATGTCATTGGTCAGGTGGCTCCCAAGATCAAATCGTGAGAAGCCAGGAAAGGCAACTGATGAGGCCACCGCCAGCACCACAGTAACCGCCAGGACGACACCAACCGCCAGGATGACAACAACAACAGGTGCAACAAATGAGAGGGCAAATTAATATGGCCCTTGGAAGGGGAAAAACACTTATCTAGCCAAGATCGCAGGGTGTTTTCCCCACTTTTTCTTTGAACACAAGTCAAGTATCGAAAGTGTCCAATGCAAATGCTAGTTTAAATAATATTCCACTTGATGATGAGTTTTTTTGCAAGGAAACATTGAGGGCTTTCCGATGACAGAGGTGCTTGAATATGCACATGCAGAGGCAGAAGAAACAACACCCCCAACAACTGAGCAAACAGTACTCGCTCCTGCAACGAAAGCCCATTATCATCCTCAATTCGAGGATGACAAATTCAAATTTGATATTCAATCTTCTATTTGTGATGGTATTGAAGCAACCCTCCAAGAGAGGGTGCTTAAAGATTTACAAAATATGAAACAGTGGGAAGTTCGAGTTAAAGTGCTTATCAAACAAATAAATGTGCGTTACAAAAAATTTAATAAAAGGGAGAATATTTTTTCCCGACATGAGAATGAGCCAGAGAAGCTTACTGGTCTACTACAGCAGTCAACATTAGGATCAGTTAAGTGCAGGACTTCATTCGATGATGAAGTTTTAAATATTATGTTGAATAGAATTGAGAACATCAATGCTAAAGCCTAAGCATACTATAACTAATGGGCTTTCAACAAGAAAAATGTTGATGTTGCTTTAGCCGCAAGAGATGTGGTCGAGGTGAGAATTTATTTGCATTTTTTCTTTTGCTAACTCTACTAACTTATGACTTAAAACTATTGAAGTTGCTTAAATTATGTCATATAACTGTACTAACTTATGGTTTTTTTTTGTAGTCAAACTTTGAAATTTTGAAATTACAGGTTCAGAGCATGCAAGTCAACATAGAGGCTGCAATTTTTTTTTGGAAATGTCCATTGTAATGAAGAGAACAACCCAACAAAAAGTAAGAGATAATAACATTCTAAAAAAATATTTACGGGAAAAATTGAAAGTGAATCCGAAACTGTTGATAAGGGAAGGATTGGAGAGAAATCCTAGTTTGAAAGAGCTTCAGGATCCTACCAAAGAAGATGTTGGGCTGTTGGAAAATTTCAAGAAAGGACAAGAAAGTTTAGTCAGATCTAGAGCACTGCTAACACCTGGTGTAGAAGTACAAACAGTAATAGAACAGGCAACTCCAGGAGAAACCACTGCAGAACACACATCGACACAACAACCAGAAATTTAAAAATTATCTTAAACATTTCAGTGTTGGGAGGAAGTTTGTGTTGTTTTTCAACACAGTTAAAATTTAAAGACATATTTATATATTTTAAATCTATATATTTTAATTTTGTTGTTCTTATTTATAATTTTTTGATGCGTTTTTCGTCTATGGCAATATTCATATGAATATGATTGAAATGATTTTAACTATTTATAACATCAATATGAATATGAATGCAATTCAAAATTTCAAATCAGTATGAATGCTATTATTATCCAAATGATAAGTATGAATGTTGTGCTTGTGTCAATATGAATGCTCTTCTTGTTTTATATAAAATCAATATAAATACTCTTATTGTGTCAATATGAATGCAGTTCAAATCAGTATGAATGCTATTCTTATCCAAAATGATAAATATGAATGTTGTGCTTGTGTCAATATGAACGCTCTTCTTGTTTTATATAAAATAAATATGAATGCTCTTTTTGTGTCAATATGAATGTACTTGTTTTTTAAATAATTTTAACTGTTTATAATATCAAATCAATTCAAAAACAACAAAACTCATACATTTATAATACGTTATGAAAGACAATGCTATGTTAAAAATCTTAAAACATATAATTTGAAAGGCAATATTGTGTAATAAATCACAGTTACAATTCATATAGATGAAATACTCTTGTGATGACAAATAACCAGAAATTCATATTGAAAACAAATATGATAACTAAAAAATCCATATTGATCAATGTTGTAAATACTTGTAAAAAACTAACAATTCATGTAAAAGAAACAAACAAATACTAATTTATCAGGAAATAAAAACCATTTAAAAAACAACAAGGGACAAAACATAAAAAAACTTCTTCATAATCAAATTTTGTGAAATCTAACAAATCTGATACAATATTGTAAAATTTGATATCAAATCAAATCCAGTTTATTATGAAATATTGGAAAAATCACAAAACCGATAAAACCTAAATCAAGTAGTTGAAACATACAATGCTCAGCTTGTCAAATCTATTGTTAAATGAATTCAACTTGTGAAAAAATCACAAATCAGATAGCTTAAACAAATAATTTTGTGCTTGTTTAACATCAATATATGGCATATTGGATAGTTGTATCTTCGCATTCTGGTCACTGCGAGCATCATTATCTTCCATATCGATCATATTCAACATGCTCCTTCTATATGCAAGGGAATTCCATAATACAATTGCCCTATCATAGGGAAAAGTTTCCAATTTATAAGATGATACATAAATTCTCAAACAAATTTCTAAATTTTTGTCCAGCCTGTTGTGAAGCTTTGATTTCACAAACGATAGTGCACTGAAAACCCTTTCGTCTTCCACTGATCCCATAATCATTGTTTGACATAATTCATATAAATAGAAGTATTCAATTATAGTATCTTATAGGATAGTACTTTGATACAATTTTTGCCACAAATGTGCAATGGAACCAGTCTCATGGATGTCATTCAAAACAATATAGAGGTATCAAATTTCCATGATTGTTAATACAAAGATGATCATTGATATCAAAATTCAAATAGCTTCCTGGATCGTTCACGTTTGTTAATGTATTCCAATTATGAAATAAGGGATCTTTAAAATCTGCTTTGAACACATATAAAATTTCAATAACAAGATAGATTTGTTTTCTCATCCTTATGAAATCAATGACATAGATGGATCTCTCTTGTGCAAATTTAATCAGTCTATTCATTTCTTGTACCATTGAAAGAATACCACATAATGTCAGCAGGGTTTCAAAGTTAGTCAAACAAAACAACAAATCTTTTGCCTTATCAACTCCCTGACTACTTATGTACATAAACCCTGTTAATGATTGATATTCTGTAAAAACTCGTGTGCGAGTTTATACAATGAAATCCACCTTGTATCTACATATTTTAACACTTTTATTTCTTTCTGTAACTCCTAGTGCAAACTGTTGAAACTCTGAAAACCTTTTTGGACTGCAAGAAAAATAAGAATGTATTTCATGAATGAGGTCTTCCACTCGCAACATTTTCAAAAGTACTCACAATTTTATATGCAAGATTGATTCTATGAGCCATGCAATGAATGGGTATCATATAAGGTGCGGTCATGGTTTGTAGTCGAACACAAAGACCACTCCTATGCCCTTGCATAATAGAAGATCCATAAGCTCCAACGCATATTAACTTTGTGGTTATGTCCATGTCATTAATTGCCGCAATATCTTTTAAACTAGTCACAACAACATTATAAATGTTTTTTGCATTTGAATTTTCAACCATCTTATGTAATCCTAGCAAACTAGGTTGCCTGAAATTATTTTGGAAAGTATACACATGCATACAAATCCAGGATGTGTTGTCCATAGCCGTCACCTCATCAATAGATAGTGAAATGAATTTGGAATGTTTTACTTTCTCCCTCAGGTCCTCCTTCTCTAATTATGATAGACATTTTGCCATTTCCCAACCACTTTGATCAGACCAATGGCAACTCAAAATTTTTTGCAAACCAACCAGCTAAAACAAGTGCTTGTAATAAATAAAATCGGACATGGGTCTACCCTTCTTGAGAATACTAAGTACAACAACAAACTGTAATCCTTTTGTCCCTAAGGTGATCTTTTCCATTTTTTGAAAATGGGCTTCAATTGTTGCACCTTTCTCCACAAGAGATTGTTGTTCCTTAAAGTGATTTTCATATTCTATTGCATATCTGGCATGCATACATTCTGATGCATCCTTCCACCTAACTTTTCTAATAATTTCTCCATTACTTCATTTAATTTTTACATAAACTTTGTCAGCATGTTTTTCTATTGTATCTATCTTATTTTGTAACCTGTGCTCTTTGCCCAGTTTCCAACTACAAATTTTGCCTTTACATACTTTATCATCAATTTGGTTGTCATTAGTTAGGATGATATCTATCCATGAAAACCTTTATGCCCATTCATTCTTAAATGCCCTTCTAGTAGCCAAGTAATATGCCTTTCGCTTTTTATTTTTTTCGCTTGTAGATTCAAAAGAAAATGGTAATGTATTTGATTTATCGCTCTCATTTTCAACTATGTTATTTTGAGGATTATCTTCAAGTGTTTGTTGGATGTCATTGTGAAGATAATTTTCAATAGAAGTCATCTCTTGGGGATGATTATCTTCAAGCGAAGGTATATCAGGGTCCACATGGTTTTCTGCATAGTAGCATACAATAATATTCTTAATTATTTTTTAATTTAACAAAATAAACTAACAAACATAAATATAATTTATATCATTATGCAATATGGATAGAGGCACACTAATCGTTTGAGGAATAAGGCATTATTTAAAGTAACAAATACACCTAACTATTATGTATTCAAGAATCATGTGTACCTTGAATTTGCACAGATGTCAATGGCTCACTCAATTTCAACATGCCTAAAATAATTCAGGATACCATTTTCAGATTTGGCCCCCTTCTTTGCATCGCTAGTAGGTGACATTTTACTTGTAAAGAAAAAAAATTCAATTTAGAAAAGTAATAAAATGTTGAACACAATATGTATTTAGAATGAACATATAGATGGTTGGTAGAAAATAGATACCTATTTATAGTCATTCTTTATTGTGATATTTTGAGAGTATTCGTATACTCTATTTTTTGGAGATAGTAGTGTAACTAAAAAGTGCAAAAAACCAATCAATATAAAATTTGAAAAAATTATAAGAATTTTTTTGTTTATGCAAAATTTAATCAGAGATACAAATGTTGAAAAATATAAAATTCTTGTACAAAATGGACAAGAAGTAGAGCATCACAATGTACATAGAGAACCAAAGTATTTGTCTATTTAAAAATATAGTAACAGAAAAGGGGATCTTAATGGAAATAGAGAATCAAAGAGTTTTAACATAGAAAATCTGGGGAAAAATGAACAAAAATTTGACTTATTTTCAGTAAATGGTAAAAAATAGCAAAATAAAAACCAGATATTAGATGGCAAAAAATAGATCACAGATTAAAATGTCTGAAGAGAAACAGAGTACCTGTTCTAGGAAAAGGTTCGTCTGAAAAAAGATCCAGAGGGTCGGTAGTCAGTTCGGGTGGGAAAAAGGTCCAGCGGATGGTCGGTCCGGGCGAACGGTCTAAACTTCTTGCAAAAACATTTATCCACAGTCAATCCAGATGGAGTTGTCAGTCCGAATGTCGGTCTGGGTGGAGTTGTCAGTTCAAAAATCGGTCCGGGTGGATATTCAGTGCTGCTTATGGTCTAGGTTAAGATGTAGTGTGGCTGACGGTCTGGGTTAATATGCAGTGCGGCTGACGGTTTGGGTGGAGATGTACTGCGACTAACGGTCCAGGTGGAGATATAGTACGATTGACAATCCAGGTGGAGATGTAGTGCGGCTAATGATCTGGGTTAAGATGCAGTGTGGTTGATGGTCCAGGTGGATATGTAGTACGACTGACGATCCAGGTGAAGGTGCAGTGTACACCATGAATGTACGAAGTTTGATGTGCGACCAATACAATACTAGTTTTATTGATCAACCCAACAAAGAAAACCAACAATGGTCTTATAGGGGGCTACAATAACTATTGAATAAACCTTGGGAAGATAATCATAGGCCAAGAGAATAGGAAGTGGTCCAAAAGGAGTAGATAAAAACATCTCATCAAATATTGTATCTTTATGAAAAATGACAACCTAATTTATGGGATGATACAAGAGATAATCCTTAAAGGTTTTAGAATACCCCATAAAAATATAATGATATTTGTTGCCATAAACCTTTTTTAATATATTTTTGGATATATGAGCATGTATAATGGATTCAAAAATACAAAATTTGGAGATATTAGGCTTTTTTCCTATCATTATCTCAATATGATTCATACTTTGAATGGCCTATATCAAAATATAGTTAATGATACGAGTTGTACAAGTCACTACTTTTTCCTAGAACTTAGGCTTCATCTGCTTGGCATGCAACATACATCTAGCCATATTCATGATAACCCTATTCTTCCACTCATCCACCTCCTAGTTTGGGGTATAGTGAATAATCATTTGCAAAGAAATATCATCAAGAGATAAATATCACCAAAGGCATCACTAACATATGTTAGAGTAATATTCCATCATTTGGGATATTTACCCTTTCCCTACACTAGGTAGAATTTATTTTACTGCATGGTAAAAATTAGGTTGTTACTTTTTACCACTAGCATCTACTTTTACTAGTTACCTAGGTTAGTTACTTACCTTACCGTCATTTCTTGTAGACGACAGATATTTTGGGTAGTAATTTAGACGACAGGTTAAGTCTTCGTAATAAATGTGATTACGTTCCTTTGTCCTATATAATCTTTGAATTTCAATAATATTTTTAATGTTTGCCCAACCTGCTTTTATGGTACCAGAGCAAGGCAACTAGGCAGAGAAATACAGGGAAACTAAGCGAAGAAATTGGGTTTAGGTTCCACCATAGGTGGACAAGGCTCGAATAGTGACCAGGTTCCACCATAGGTGGACAAGACCTGGACTGGCATGCAATTTCTTGGACGGGTTTGATTATGTAATTTAATTATTTTTCTAATTAAATTTCTTGGTTCTCTCCTTTTTCGGTGATTGCACGACAGAGGGCAGGAACGCCCTCTACCGACTATCAGATCGATGAGCCCTCCTTTTTCAGTGATCGAGTTCATTAGGGCCTGATCACCCTCTACTGGCTATCGACCCAACGATCGGGTTTGTTAGGGCTCAAATGTCGTATTGGAGAGTCGGTGCCCTCACTAGAATCCAGGGCCATCCACGTGAGGTAGGCAGCCCCACATGGATGACTGGCAAGCGAAGGGTAGGAGGACCTCCCAATCATGAGCTCAGAATTTATGGACCTGATGGGCGCTCATTTTCGATGAACCACCTGCTAGCACGAACCCCGAACAGGCTCTAACTTTGGTGCACTTCTCGAGGAGCTGATGACCTGCTAGCATGAACCCCGAACAGGCTTTGACTTTGGTGCACTTCCCAAGGAGCTGATGTGTCATGCTCTGGACAGTACAACTCTTGAGGAGCTGACGTGTCATGCTCTAGACGACATGACTCTCAAGGAGCTAACATGTCAAGCTAACATGGCACTAACATGGTGATGGGTGCAAGTTGTTGATTAGCAGGACATGTGGCACGAGGTAGATTGTTGACCTGGCGATCTATATTGGACCTCCGATGGGTGTGACATGGAGATTCATGATTCGTTACTCGATGCAGTGATGTGGAGTGTCGTGATTTGTGCTTCAGATGCGGTGTGGCCATCATTGCTTGGCTCTCCCACATGCTGATGTGACGCTCTCCAGTTTGTTGGCTTGGGTAGAAAAACTTTTTCTATATCCTGCTTGATTGCCCACAGGCAATCATTGATGGAGGTGTGATTGTTTGTCTTTATACACCTTCTTCATCCCTTGCGGGATGAATGTGGGACAATGGTCCCAAAGGTTTTTTAATTAAAACCATTAACGTGCACGAACTAAAGTTAAAAGGAAGCTTTGCTTCCTTGGTTCTCAATGGAGCACAGGAGTGTCGTGGTAAGTGCGCTAATTATTCAGCGCGAGGTCTCTATTTCGAACCTCATTGACACCCAAGGTATATAATGTTTATTTTGTTTTTTTTAATTAATTAAGTTTTAATTTATTTAATAACTCAATATTATTTTATGTAAAAAAATGTTTTAATAAAAAAATAATTTTAAAAATAAAATTGTTTTTATTATTTATAGATTATCCTTAAATTAATTAGAAAAATCCAACTTAAATTAATTAGAAAATTTCGATAAACTTCAAATTAAAAGGGTCATTCTTTTACAAAATTCAAATGAAAGAAAGCTTTTGTTTGTTCCACAAAGGGAGATATAAAACAAGAAAGAACACTATTTTTTTGTAAGAGTAGGGATCCTAAATTTCTTCTCAAGCCTTGTTCATTTAGCATACAATAAAGGTTCAACATTGAATTCTTTCTTGCAAATTGTAACACAAGGAGACTTAAATTTTTTGCAAAATTCAAAGGCAAAGTGTGCATTTGTTTTCTCCAAGGGGGGATATAAGACATAAAATTGCACATTATTTTTGCAACATTGAGAAGAGATTAAAGACCTTGGGTCCATAAAAACCAAGTTGTGTGTCGACTAGTTTTGGAAGCCTTTCAAAAGTGGGTCGTGTGTCGACTTATCTTGGAAGGAGTGTTATTTGTTAAATTTGCAAAACAACTGGGGGGAAGATAAAAAATTGTATTTCTTTTGCAAATTTGTAACACAAAAGTGAGAAGCACTTTAAAAACAAAAACAAACTTGTTAAATTTGCAAAACCAAAAGAAAAGACAATTTTTTTTATGCCATATTCTTTGCAAATTTGGAAAACAAGAGGAGACAAAATATATCATTTTTTTGCACAACACAAATTCAAATTTTTTTGTAAAACAAAAAGGTGCATTTTCGATTTTACTCAACACCTTCATTGGCAAATTAGGTGCATTTTCGATTGCATTCGACACCTATGTGATAAGAATTTTGTGGGCATTCTTGTTTGATTATTGCATTATTTCTTTGCAATTATAAGTCATATAATCAAGAACACTCTATACCCCAAAATTTCACAAATTTGTGTAAATCCTTGCACATATTTAAAGTCAATTTCTTTTGATATTCTATCCTAAATCAAAATCCCTAATTCACTCTTATTTGTTTGGCTTAATTTCCTCAAACTGATTATTTCTCTTCTAGAGGATTTTTAGGCAAGTATCATTAAATACCACTTAAGAGTGAAAGAAATATCATCTTAGTGCAAATTCTAGGACCTCCATCATGGCAACTATCAACAAATACTTAAATGATACACAATTTCTTAAAGGTCCTAACTATTCAGCATGGAAAACTAAGATGAAAGGCAAAGGCACATCATAGAAGCAAAACAAAGGCAATATTGCTAGTGAAGTGTCTAATTCCGATTCTAATTATGGTTTAGAAAAAGCACACAGAGTACTCTTGGCTAAGACAGTATTGTAGAGGGAAAGAAAATTGGTCACCTTCAACAAGCACCATTTCCTATATATATATATATATATATATATATATATATATATATATATATATATTAGTCTTCATAAATAGCATAAGTTTTTGTTTGAAGTACTAGAAATAAAGGGGTGATTGTACCTCTTTTTAGGCTTCATAAATAGCAAAATCTTATTGTTTGAAGTACTTGTAACAAAAGGAGGGAATCTTCTGGTGAAATATTTTCCTAGGAGGCAATATTTGTACAATCCTTCACAAAGCTTCTTAAGTTGCACATCTTTTGCAATTAAGGGGGGATCAAAATTTCTTTTCTTATTTCTTCACAAATTTTTTGTAAAAAGGGAAGAAGACTTATAAGGGTGCATTTTCGACAATGATCGACACCTTAGTCACACTTCTTTTAGAAATTTAATTACAACATGTTTTGCAATAAGTGGGGGAACTTATAAGGGTGCATTTTTTGCAGCGACCAACACCTTAGTTACCTTATCTTTTGCAAACTCATATTGTAACCGAATGAACCTCGTATGAAGTGATCTACTCTACTACACCTAGCGATTGCAGTGGTTTCTCACCCATGCAATTTGGTTGGATGATAAGATTACAATAAGGACATTCGTTGATGTGAAGACAAAGTGAGGAATGACCCACTTTTTGCTTAGGAGCAGCCAGAGCACTGTGATAGAGCAAGAACCAACAATTCAACATCTTTTTCATTGTTTTTGGGACAGTTATATTCATTACCCAAATAATGTAATAAGGGGGGATGTTAGAGTAATATTCCATCATTTGGGATATTTACCCTTTCTCTCCACTAGGTAGAATTTACTTTACTGCATGGTAAAAAGTAGGTTGTTACTTTTTACCACTAGCATCTACTTTTACTAGTTACCTAGGTTAGTTACTTACCTTATCGTCATTTCTTGTGGATGACAGATATTTTGGGTGGTAATTTAGATGACAGGTTAAGTCTTCGTAATCAATTTGATTACGTTCCTTTGTCCTATATAATCTTTGAATTTCAATAATATTTTTAATGTTTGCCCAACCTGCTTTTAACATACTCATATCCTCCATCAGTATTCAAACACTTGATTTTTCTCTTAAAATAACTTAACATAAGATCCTTGAAGTCCTTAAAAATTTTTAGTTTGAATGTATACAACCAAATATACCTAGAGAAATAATCTATAAACATGAGAAATCATTAGTTCCTAAATAGAGATGAAGACCCTATGATCCACAAATATCATTGCAAAGGAGCTTCGAGGATTGGATAGCGTGCCTAATTGTCCTATTTGGGAAGGACTCTCAATGATGCTTCACCAATATGCATCCCTCACAAACACCAATAGGGGGATTGATGAGAGGAAGACCAATAACCAACTAATATCAAATCATGTACCTCAAGGATCCATAACCAATGTGTCCAATCCTATGATGTCATCACTTGCTAGTGTCATTTTCTCATGTCACCAAAGCCACAAATTCTTTATTCTTGGAGGAAGAAGAAAAATAAGAACACTCACTAAGCTTGTACATCTTATTAGAGTCATGATTATATATTGAGGTAATTTTATTAAAGCCATCATCAATGCCCTTAATCACCCATTAATTTGACCAAAAATTAACCTTCTTATTTGTATAGGTGATATGATAAATAGAAAGAAGATTAAGGTCTACATGTGTAACATGAAGAACTTCATCATTAGAGAAGAAACTATCACCTCATCACATCTATCTACCTACAAAGATGAGTCATCACCAATGACCACACTTCTATGATATTTTCTCTTTTATTCATGTAAAATATGGTGATGCTTAGTCATGTGTTCAATTTCCCCCAAGTTTGTAATCCAATTTTTATAACATATGAATGTCTAATATGTTGAGTGAACAACTACATGTTTCTATGAGGTCTCACCATCATGGTCATCCTTACCCTAGGTAAAAAAGGAAGCAACATTGGCACCCCCTTTCTTCAGCTACATTTTTAAGATTTTTAATTTATAAGCAATAAAACTCTACCTTGTGTACTTGTAAAAATTATAAACTGACTTCTTGAATTTCTTCTCTTATTGATTTGACTTATTTTCAATATTGTTTTTAGCCACTTTCTTTACATGAGCCTAAATGATGAGAAGATGATTCTTACATCATTGTCACTAAGGTTGGTGATGAAGAAGCTATTTAAATACATCATAAAAAGGCAAAATAAGGAGGTTGGAAAAATAAACATGAAGAATGTCAAACACAATAAAAATTGTCTTATATGTCTTGAAAACTATTGAACACCATTTTGATAACACCAAGGTCAGTTTTCCATCAATACCCCTTTTGGTAATATAGATTTGGTTTTATAATTTCTTAAGTCGATCGATGTACTCATCAACCATTCTAAAACTATCCATTTCTAAATTAGTTATTCATGTTTCCAACCTATTTCTCTAGATAGATTCAATGTGATAGCCCATCTAGAGGCAAAATGCAAATTTTTTAACACAAAAAATCTAGGACCCTTATAAAATTTTACAAAGAATCTAGAAATTATGATGGTTTTTCCATATCTATTATGGTTTACCCTATATAACCTTTTATAGAATGTAACCAATCAAGTCATCCTCTCTTGCCAATGCAATATAAAAGTTGTCCAACCCTTTTTACAACTTTCTTAAGCAACTTGGAGGTCTTTGCCATGCATATAAATTTTTCCATGACTTCTATGGTATGTGGGGGTAGTCAAAAAAACCTCTTATTCTCTCCTTTCAAAATAATATAGGTTTTCCTCTCATTTGTGTTGCATTAATACCAAAAAAATTGAAGTATAGAAGGAAATGGATTTTCTTTGAAAGATTCATAAAATATAGATAAGGGTTTCAAATGTCCTTTCAAAAATCAATCTGATAGCTAGGGCATCCATTTGGTCAAACAAACAAAGTTGTTTAAATTCCAAGAGAGGAACAAAATAACCTATTAGTTAATATTTCTAGGGTAATAGCTCTTTTGTGACATAGTGAGATCCTCTCAATTTTAGTTTACTTAGGGTTTTAGCACACAACCCTGAAACATTGTTGCCAACACACAAAACTTCCACAAACTATCTCAAAGAAATTACATTGCTTTTAGAACTATGTTAGAAGAGAGTCTACCCAAAAAAATGAGGTTGGGTAATAAATATTCACACCTACTCTAAATCCATATTGGATTTAATTGTAATTTTAAGAAATGAACAAAATTAACACATTACCTAGAATAAAAGAACAAATCACAAATAAACATAATACAATATGAAGAGTATCCATAAACAACAAAGTAATATAACTAGAAGAAAAAATAACACTATAATAGATTATAGAGCTAGCTCCCTTAGTCATAATTAGGGCAAATTTTACCATAAAAATATCTCATCTTTTAGGAGCTATATATTTACATAAATTTGTGTAATTTAGATGATTCTTGTGCCATTTTGTACAATTCGTGAAGATATTTGAAATGAGTGGTCATATGAAATATTCCAACTAGTATTGAGGGTGATACATCCCATATGAGGACAATCATCTAGAACAAGGGCAACGTTAGGGAATTTTTTTTCGTAAAAAATGTTTCATCTTTCAAGAGAGATATGCATGCAAAGGGTTGTCTAATTTAGATGATTCTTAAAATAATTTATGTTGTAAAATAAGTATTCATTTAAAAAATTATTAGTATTTAGAGAGATACGAACCTATATAATCAACCATATAGAAACAAGGGCAATGACAATTTTTCAAGTCACGAGAAAAATGAAATTGTAGATATTTGTCAACTAGGGTTCGAATGATGGGAGGAGCAACAAAGGGCTAGGGCATCAATGAGGCAAGACATTCTATATAGGCATATAATTTTATTAGCTAAGTTTCATTTATCCCTTCATTTTCTTTTAAGTTTTGCATGCAGATTATTGTAGGTTTATTTTCAAATAATATAATTGTTATAGGATATAATGGTAAATTTTAGTAGATATTGAGTTATAGTGTCCTTCCCATGGACCAATTTACAACTAAATCCTTAGAATCATCCCTAGTAGTAGAGGTTAGGGAGGACCTCATAGAGCAATGATCCTCATTGCTCAAAGATAAGGTAGTCATTGGTAAATTTAATGGGTCTTGGCTAGGGGCTTCAACTCTAAGAAAATGGATTGATAGGAGATGGAAGTCTCTAGGAGTGATTCTATCCTTTCTTCCCAAAGGTTTCTTCCTAGCCATTTTCTATTCTAGGGAGGAAAGATATAGAATCCTAAAAGGGGGTCCTTGGTTTATGGGAAGAGCAGGACTCTTCCTTATCTGCTGGTTTGAAGGCTTTGCACCTAAAAATTTAAATCTATCCCTAGTACCAGTATAGGTTAGGATGTATGGGTTTCCCATTGAATTTTGGGAAATGGATACATTCAAGGCAATAGGCAACACTCTAGGAGAATTGCTTGAGATTTCAAAAATTATAAAAGAATCCTTCCTTGCTAAAAATATTGTATTGTTCATCTATCTATGATGCATGACAATGCTTAGAGATCAAATGATTTCGAAGGGACGTTTTTCGTAGGACTGCCCAAACTACCAAACTTGTTTTAGCCATATTTCACTCATCCGAACTCGGATTGAGCTAAAATTTTGAGGGTAGATGCCTGACAAACCCTAGAACATCTCCACCAATTTTTAGATCATTTGGAGCAACACATATCCTAGCGCATCCCTATGTGTGAACAAGATTTTTGGCAAGCGACTGTGCGAGGGTTTCATCTGGGTTAAGTGCAAGCAGCTCCAGAGGTTGGTTTTCGGGGCCTTCGAGCCCTAGAGACCAATATTTTTGTGGTTTTTGCTCAATATTTTAGCAGGAAATGTTGCAGGGGATCCAATATGGGTTAGAAATCTATCTTTCAATAGATCTTCATGTTATGAACTTGAGTGACAATGACTTCCAATTTGTTGCACAAAAGAAAAGTGAAAATCATACCTTTCCACGATATCTAGGGCATGGATTAAAGAGATCATGAAACAAGTTTCAAGAAGCTGATCAAAAAATGGCTCAGATCTCAAGTGAATCTGGTGCTAAGGTGCACCCACAAAATAAATCTACTATGGAAACCCCTATCAAGGGTAAGAATTTTGAAGAATCAGCCCCAAAAATGAATTTTAGGGATGCCCTCCATGGTGGACAACCTCAACCTAATGCTAATATTAATCTTAGGGCTTCCTCATAAACCTCTAAGAATGCCTAAGATTGATCCTAGGAAAATAGAGTCAGGATGTCTTAAAGCAGCTGATGGAACTCCTATTGTTAAGCTTGATATGGGCAACATTCAGACTGGCATTGAAGATCTGGAAAAAGAGGACTAATTTGTCATTTCATGGGTTTTCATTCGAGCCTATCTGCTTTCAAAGTCTGGGCTACAAAAAGCTAGAAAACTAAAGGTGAGTTACAAATCTCTATTTATCCAAATGGTTATTTTCTTGTTTTATTTGCTAATAATGAAGATAGAGAGAAAACTTTTCAAGGGGGTCCCTGGTTCTTTGGAAGGGCAGGGCTTTTCATGAAGCCCTGGCATACTAAATTTAAATTCGAAGAAGAGATGCCTTCTACAGGTCCCATGTGGGTTAGACTCTTTGGCCTCCCAATTGAATTCTGGAATCCGACTATTTTTTCTTCAATTGGAAACTCTTTAGGAACATTTATGATGACTATTGATTGTACTAAAAAATTTGAACATATTATTTATGCTCGAATTTGTGTTTTAATGGATTTTGACAAACCCCTACCTAAAAATATCACATTACAATTTGGGGAGGACACTTGGGAGCAAGTAGTGGACTATGAGAACATTCCTTTTCATTGTAGAATTTGCCATGAATATGGTCATTTGGCTAGTGTTTGCCCAAATAAAATTCTAGATCAAAAGAAAGAAGATATAAATTCAGCAAGTTTCCAAATGCCTAAGAAGAAGAACACTCAGAAAAAACCAATTATGAAGGATCAATCAAAGTTATCTGCTAATATGTTTGAAATTATTTCCACAAATGAGGTCCCAAGTGAGGAAGAGGAAATAATGGAAACAAAAATCTTAGAAACACAATTTAAAGATAAAGGGAAGAACTTAGAGACAAACCAACAAATCAAAGGTTTTCAAAAAAAAAAGGGAGAAAATATTCACAAGAAAAACAATCTTTTAAATGTTAAAACTTCAAATAATACAGGTCCCAATATAGACTCTGTTGAACCTTCTAGTAACATTTTGACTGTGTACAAGCATTCTTCAAGGCTAGAAGCCATCTCAGATTCAATTGGAGTAAGTCAAGAAATAGGGAAAAAAATTGAAGATGGATTCTAATCAAAAGGTAGGTCGCAAGACTAATCAATATCATATGGTAAAAGAAGGTGAAAAGCTTGTAGAGGAAGGTAAGATTAATGCCCTTCCCAATTTTTTAGCCCTAGTATTAATGAAGATCATCACTTGGAATATTAGAGGACTCAAAGGGAGTCTTTCAAAACAAAATGAAATTAGAAGAATGATTCAGATAAATCATCCACATCTTGTTTTCCTTCAAGAAACGAAGATGTCAATAGAGGATATGGAATCAATTGCTAGTAAAATTTGGCCAGCTAGAAAAGTGGTTTCCCTCAGTTCCCAGGGGACTTATGGTGGCATTGCTTACCTTTGGGACCCAAAAGAGGTAGTTATTCACCATATGGTTGGTAGTTGGGGTCTTTTGGCTATAGCTATTCAAAGTAGACATTCCAACCAAATTATGCTCTGCATTACTATTTATGCTCCGACTAATTTGGAGGAAAAAGAAGATAGTGGAAGAATATTACTTATATTATCTCTCATTTTCCTAAAGCTTGGATCTTGATCGGAGGAGATTTCAATACCATCCTCTCTCTAGATGAGAAAATGAGGGAAATAGAAATTTGGATAGGAGCACTGACCTCATGAGTGAATATATTACAAACCTCCATCTTGTGGACATCCAACCAGATAATGGCCTTATGACTTGGTCTAACAGAAGGCAAGGCTTAGCTTGTATAATGGAGAGATTGGATAGGTTCTTGCTCTCTAACAATTTCTTAATCCATGGTCACATTCCTAAAGTGAAGACTCTTAACAATGTTGGTTCGGATCACTAGCTTGTCATGGT
Source organism: Wollemia nobilis (assembly GCA_028583015.1). Lineage (NCBI taxonomy): Eukaryota > Viridiplantae > Streptophyta > Pinopsida > Araucariales > Araucariaceae > Wollemia > Wollemia nobilis. Next base: position 14,441,997 of record JAQPPZ010002556.1, read on the forward strand.
GGAAATGTGGAAAACCAATGTGAGTTTCTCTCCTTTTCAATTTTAGTTAATGTGGCTTAGAGATAGTTCCTTTAAACCTCGAGTGCAACAATGGTGGAAGGAAGGTAAACCTAGGTATGGGACTAAGATGTTCTATTTTGCCAAAATATTGCAATACATTAAATCCAAAATCAAGACTTGGAACTGGAAGGAGTTTGGGGATGTTCATAAAAAAACATGAAGTTATTGCTCAACTTGAAAATTTGAATAAGAAAATCCATTTAGATGGCCTCATAGAGAGTACAAGTGCAGATGAAATTAAACTCACAACTCAGTTAGAGGAATGGGAAAAAGAAGAACTCTTATGGAAGCAAAAATCTAGAATTCAATGGCTCAAAGAAGGTGATCGAAACACAAATTTCTTCCACAAATATCTTCTAGCTCGAAGATCTCACAACTTTATTTCTTCCCTGAAATCAGATTCTGGAGATGTTGTCTACACTTGGGATGGCATGAACTCTATTGTTGTCAATTACTTTTCCAATATTTTTACTACTACTCCTCTTGACTCAACTTCTCAACAAAATGTTCTTCAAGCAATCCCTTCTCTTATCACTTTTGAGGAGAACTCTATTTTGACTGCTCCTATTACTATCAATGAGCTTCAACAAGTAGTTTTAAAATGCAAAAAGGGAAAACCCTAGGTCCTGATGGTTTTCCCATTGAGTTCTACCAAGAGTTTTGGGATATCCTTCATGCTGATTTATTAGAGGTGGTGGAAGAAGCCAGGAAAGCCAAAGAAATTTTGAAGGTTATCAATAAAACTTATATTACTCTTGTTCCAAAAGCTCAAGAGGTTGAACATATCTCAACTTTTAGACCTATTGCTTTATGTAATGTTCTTCTCAAAATCATTACTAAGATCATGGCAGAAAGGTTGAAGCCTCTTTTGCATAAGATTATTTCCCCTAAACAAAGGGGTTATGTGGAAGGGCGTCAAATAGTGGATGAGATAGTTCTTGCTTAGGAAGCCATCCATTCCATGGATATGCAAAAATCTCCTTCCATGTTCATTCGGTTAGACTTATCCAAAGCTTATGATAGAGTGGATTGGCACTTCCTTATCAAAGTTTTGAGGCAATTTGGTTTCTCTCAGGATTGGATGGATTGGATTATGGGATGTATCTCTTTAGTTTCCTACTTAGTTCTTATCAATGGTAGGCCTTCTCAATTGTTCCCAGCTTCCAGAGGTATTAGGCAAGGTGACCCCCTATCCCCTTATTTATTCATCATTATTGTTGAATGCTTAGGTAGGGCTATAACCAAAAAGAGAAGACAAAACCCTTGAGGGAGTTACCATTGCTCATGGAGCTAGACCTATCTCTCATATTCAATTTGTTGATGACTCTACTCTTTTAGGTAAAGCTACAGTTAAGGAAGCTTCTAATATTAAGCAAATCATTAGCTATTTTTCTAAGGCTATCGAGCAATTGATCAATGAAGATAAGTCTAAAGTCATTTTCTTTCACTACTCTACCAGACAAGAATCCATGGTCTTGGATAAATTAAGATATAAGAAGACCTCCCTTCCAATCACTTATTTAGGTATTCCCATCAATATTCGAAGAAAAAAAAATATTGGAATTGGTTGTTGGACAAAGTCAAGAAGAAAATTGGAAAGTGGACCAATAGGTGGCTTTCTTCTAGGGGTAGAATCACCTTGGTAAAATCAGTCCTTCAAGCTATTCCTATTTATGTTTCTACCATGTTGAATATCCCAAAGGTTGTTCTTCGAGAACTAGATCAAATCAGTCATCGGTTCCTCTAGAGTGGTACTAAGGAGAAAAGAAAATGGGCCTTGGTGAAATGGGACACTTTATGTCTTCCTAAGAATGAAGGGGGTTAGGATTCCGATCTACTATTAATAACAACAAAGCTTTAGCTGCTAAATTATATTGGAGGATTTTGCATAACCCCAATGCTCTTTGGGCCAAGAATCTTCATGCTAAATATGCTGAGAACAAAAGTCCTGAAGACCTTGTTCGCTATCAATTGCCTTCCAAAGGTTCTCCCATTTTAGCAGTTCTTAAGACTAGTGAGGATTTGATAAAGAAAAAATTATTTTGGATCATTCATAATGGTCAACAGGTAAATTTTTGGATAGATTCTTGGGATGGTCACAAGCCTTTGATAACTCAGTTTCCCGATTGGAGGCCTTGGATGGAGGAGCTTCACCGAGCTAACTAGATAAAGGTGGCTAATTATTATCGGTACCATACTGGTAATTCAGAGGTTGGTAGATATTGGATCCCTATTGAGGACTAGCCTATTCAAATCCTAGAAAGGCAAAGACAAGATATCCAATGCATCCTTCATATGAGATCTCTCTCTTGGTCCCATGATAAAGATTGTTTTGGATGGAACAACACTACTAAGGGTGAGTATTCAGTTGCTCAAGGTTATTTGACCTTATGCCATAATAATCCCAACCAATCATCTAACATATTTTCTCAATTGTGGGCTCAAAAGCTCTAGCCTAAGGTGAGGTTCTTTACTTGGCTTTTATTGCATCGCAGGGTGCTTACTAGGGAGCATCTTATGAAGCATGGTTTTCATGGCCCTTTTAGATGTGAAATGTGTGGAGAGAATGTGGAAACTCTCAACCATATTTTTATTGAGTGTACTTTAGCCTCTGAGATTTGGAGGAGAATGGCCACTTTACTTGGCTTACAGTGGTCCAATTTTTTTACTTTTGAACAACTTTGGAGGGATTGGCCTAATCAAGAGGGTGTTGATCATTTTATTAGGCAGTTAGTTTGGATGGGTTCTACCATTCTTCTTTGGAATATCTGGAATGAAAGGAACAACCAAATTTTTAATCAAGAAAGGAAGGATATTCACTATATCTGGAAAAAGACCATTGCCAACTTAGTTGAATCAGTCCATCAACTCCTTAATCACCCCCAAAACTCCCACCAAAGATGGGATCAAGTGATGCAAATATTGAAGATTAACTCTTCTAAGAGCAACCAACTTAAAGGGAATGTGAGTAATTGCAAGATGGATAGAACAAGGAATTGGCAACCTCCTCCTAAGGATTTTGGAAAAGTCAATACTGATGGAGCCTCTAGAGGGAACCCTAGAAAAGCTAGTGTGGGAGGAATTGGTAGACTTTCAGATGGCTCCCTGGTTTTTACTTTTGTTGAGAATTTGGGTATTCTATCCAATAACCTTGTTGAGGGGTATGGTATCCTTAGAGGCCTTCAAGAGGCTACTAAGGTTGGATGGGAAAAGGTACTAGTTGAGTTCCGACTCTCAACTCATGATTAATATTTTGAAGACTCCTTCTAAGAATCATAAGGTTGATTGGAGAATAAAAATAATTATTGAGAAGATTCAATTAATCCAGATGGGATTTTTGAAAGTTGATTACAATCATGTGGTCAGAGATCAGAACAAGAGTGTTGATGCTTTAGCTAATTGGGCTTTGGACAAAGGTGATCTTACTTGCTACGACCACCCTCCTAGATGGTGGGCTTCACAAATAAGGGAAGCTCTTCTTTCTATCATTTCTTTGGATGGCTCCAGTTCTGAAGGTACCTAGTTTCTTCTTGCTTTATTTTTGCTTCTCTTTGGTTCGGTCAGGGTATTTTAGTTCCCTAGCTCAAACTAATATTTCTTTTGTTTCCTCTATTGATTCTTGCCTTAATAGTCTTTTGGTCTAGAAAGGTCATTGTTGTGTTCTATTTTTTTCTTTTTTCTTTTCTATTTATGTGTGTGTTTTTTTTTGTTTTTTTTTTTTTTTGTTTTTTTGTTGTTTTTGTGTTTTTTTTGTTGTTCTTGTGCTTGTGTTTCTGTATGTTTGTGTTAATTGGTGTTTTTGTGTTTTGGTGTGTGAGTGTTTTCTATATTTTTATTTTTCTTTGTTGTCTATTGTTGGTTGTTTTTTTATTTTATTTTTTATTTTTTTAGGTTTTGGTTGTTTTTGTTTTTCATGTTTTTGTTGGTTGTGTCTTTGTAGCATTTTGTTTTTTTTGTTATGTTGTTCTTGTTTTTTTTTATGTGGTTCATGTTGTGTTTTTTTATCTTATTGTGTGTGTGTTTGGTTGTGCTTTATATTTTTGACACACTCAAGGAGCATGTTTTTTTTTTTAATATTTTTTGTGTTTGTGTTTGTGTGTTCTTGTTTTTTGTTGTTTCAGGTTTGCTCCTTGAGTATGTCAAAGGTGGTAGGCCAGGTGCGAGCCCTAGGTGATTTTGGTGGAAGAGATACCCCTACCTCCTTGGGTCTTACCCGAAAGTGGCATCCCTTATGGGATGTTTTCCACAAAAAAAAAAATAAAATAATAGTGCATAAAAGATATTGGAAGAAACACCAATTATTTTAAGGCTTTAGCCTATGAAGAAAAAGCAGATCAGAGCTTAGAGGACATAGTACAACAAGATCAAAATATTAACAAGGAACCATCTACTCAATATGAACCTGATTTAGGGATGAACATTCCTACTGAACCTAAGGAATGTGCCTCATCAGATTTTGAAGACTCTCTTGAAGTACCATGCACCATTCATGAGAAGGAAAGTGGTAGAGAAAATATAATTTTAGATGTTAATACCTCTACCATTAATAAGGAAATACCAAAAAATGAGCAAGATAAGTCAAAAGCTTCCTTAGTAGAGCTAAGAGAGGATATATATAATGAAAAAGAAAGTTATGAAAGAATATTGAGGAATAGAATAATAAGACCTACCCCATATACTGGCAAGGAAAAAAGAGGAAAACCTTCAAATTATCAAGCGAGAGCCAAGGAAGCAAGAGCAAACATAGAGAAAGGAACACAATCTAAGTTGGTTGAACTTCTCTTTACCAAACAACAAAATGATATTGGTAATTCATAAGAGGGGCCAAAATCCCCTAATGAGACATGATTACCATCTCATGGAATATAAGGGGTGCTAATGCCCCTCAAAGTAGGTGTATCAGGGACCTATATTTAAGTAATAAGCATGATATTCTTTGTATCCAGGAAACTAAAATGACAAAGGAAGAAGTTTCCAAAACTATGAAAGTAGTATGGGCAAGATGTGAATGGGATGTTATGGATTCAAGAGTGATAGGGGAATTCTAACATGTTGGAATCTAGTTAGAACCTCCTATGAAACCATTCATAAAACTAGGCATTAGATAGCCTCATTAGTCACATGCTACTTTGTAGATATTCATTTCATCCTTATCAATGTCTATGGACCTACAACTCAATCAGGTAGATTAGAAGTATGGAGTGGGATTGAAGCCTTTATGAGAAGTAAAGACCAAGAAACCTGATTCATGATCATAGGAGATTTTAATGCCATAACCAAGTTGGATGAAAAATTTGGGGGAATTAGGAAAATAACCCAAAGTATGAGAGATTTCTGTCTATTCAAAATAATAATCTATGGGAGGTTGAGTTTGAAGAGGACAACTATACATGGACCAACAATAAGATAGGCCAGAACCTAATAGCAAAAATTAGATAGATGCATACTCTCAGATCATTGGCTAGATGAAGGGACTTGTGCTAAAATTAATACCTTGACAAGGATTGGTTCAGATCATTAGCCAATAAGAGTTAAAATGGTGGTAAGTGAATTAAAAAAATATCATATTTTAAATATGAGTAGATGTGGGAAGACCATCCTCAATTTGTTGATATGATAGCACAAACATGGAATTATTTAGGAAATGATGGGTTGTATACACTTCCAAAACAAATTAAATCAATGACATCTAGATTAAAATAATGGAACAAGAACACTTTTAAAAATATTTTTGAGAAGAAAGAACTAAAAGATAAACTTTCAAAATTCCAAAAAGATGAGCATAATAATCCAAGCTCAAAGGAAAGGGAGTTGCTTAGTGAATATCATAATATTTTAAGGAAGAAAAATTTTGGAGATTAAAATCAAGATAGACTTGGTTAAAAGGAGATAAAAACACAAAGTTTTTCATAGGATGGCAATAGTACAGAGATCAACATCTAGAATTAGTAGAATTAAATCAGTAGAAGGGGTTTGGATTGAAGACTAAGCAAAATAAAAAAGGAGGCAAGGTTTTTTACTAGAATATTCTAGGATCGAAGGAGATTAAAGTTCTTAATGATAAGCTACTACAAGAAGTACCTTCAATTATAACAGATGAAGACAATAGCAAACTGATGGAGCCTATTACTCTAGAAGAAGTTCATTCAAATCTTTTCTCTTTTGATAAGGATAAATCCCTAGGTCTAGATGGAATCTCTACAACATTCTATCAACATAACTAGGAAATAGTGAAGGATTATTTATTGGTGGTAGTGGAATAGTCTAGGGTAAAATAATACATACCTTATAAAATAAATGCAACATATCTTACCTTGATTCCAAAAAAAGGATGCAGAATTGTTTGATTCATTTAGGCCCATAAGCCTATGTAATATGGCATATAAGATAATCTCCAAAGTGATGGTAAATCAATTAAGACCACTATTAGACAAAATTATTTCAAAAGAGCAAGGAGGATTTGTGAAAGGGAGACAAATTCTAGATGGGATCATAGTAGCTCATGAAGTAATGCATTCAACAACTTCTAGAAAAGAGAGAGCAATGATCTTAAAACTTGATATGAATAAAGCCTATGATAGGGTTAAATGAGATTTTCTTTTTGTAGTATTAGAAAAGTTTAGATTTGGGAAGAAATGGGTTAGATGGATTAAAGCTTGTGTCTCTATAATATCATATTCAATGTTGGTCAATGGGCTAGTAACATAATCATTTAAAGCCAAGAGGGGTCTTAGACAAGGAGATCCTCTATCACCATATATATTCATTATTATGGTAGAGGTATTGGGAAGGAACCTGAAGAAGGCATACAAATATGGGCTAATAAGTAGACTTAAGGCTAGTAATAACATCGACAACATCACCCATCAATAATTTGTAGATGATACAACCCTTTTTGGGAGGGCAGAGAAAAATGAGGCCAGAGCTTTGAATAACTTATTAAAGGAATATGAAAGAGCATTAAGGCAGAAAGTTAATAGGACAAAATCCAAAATTTACTTCCTAAACACTCCAGCTAGAATCAAAGTAGGGATATGCAGGTTACTTCAAATGGAGGAGGCAAATTTACCAACAACATATCTAGGGATGCCCTTATTTGAGGGGAGAATGAGGATAGAATTGTGGAATCTAGTTATAAGTAAAGTTTAGAATAAACTACCAACATGGAAAGGTAGATGGTTATCATTAGCAAGAAGAGTGCAACTAATTAAATCAGTCTTACAAGCCATTCCAACATATTATATGTCCTTGTATATTATGCCAAAATCGGTAGAAAAAGTTTAATCTATATTATGTGATCATTTTTGTGGTCAAGATTACATGATAAAAGGAAATTTCCTTTGGTGAAATGGAGCAAGGTGTGTGATGATAAAACTAGGGGAGGTCTCAGTTTAAGAGTTCTTATAGATGCAAACTTAGCTCTAAGGGAAAAGTAATTTGGAGATTGTACAAAGAGAGTCAAAGACAATGGGCAAGAATTCTTCTAAGTATATTGAGCCCAATGACCCAAGCTTAATCTTTACTACATTCTCACTACTAGATGGTTCTACACTATGGAATGATTTAAAAAATCAATTGATCTAGTGATTAAAGGTCTAATATGGGTGGTGGGAACTAGAGAAAAAATTCTATTTGGATGGATACTTGGTGTGATAAAAGACCACTCAATCTAGATCCAATTTTGAAACCATGGATGAGATTACTTCAAGATAAATATGGTGATAGGGTTTCAAACATTATGTACAAGGATCAAGAAGGAAGATACAAATGGAAAGAATATTTTTTACAAGTATACTAGACATTGTTGCTAGGAGGTAATTGAGTAGAAAGATAACAACAATGATTATTCTAAGGGGAGCCAAGGATAAGTTGATTTGGGAGTTGAATAGCTTAGGAGAATACACAACAAGAAGTAGATATAATGTAAAGCACCAACAAAATAGGAATACCACAAGAATATGGAGAGATATTTGGGATAGCCCAAGCATTCCAAAAGTCAAAATGTTTGTATGGCTAGTAGGTCACAAGAAAATTTTATCCTAGGATAACCTAATGAAAAGGGGTTTTCATGGCCCCTCACAATGTGTTCTATGTAAAAAGGAGGAGAGTATAGACCATCTCTTGGGACACTACTCAATAGTCTAGGAACTATGGCAATGGATTCTTAATATGTTTGGTAAATGCATGGTGATGAATGGTAGAATTGAAGAATGGTTAAAGCAATGGTAGAGCACTTTTAAAAGTGAGGTATTACAGACAATTTGGGATACATCGAAAGATACAATACTTTGGACTATATGGCTAGAAAGGAATAGAAGAATATTTAAAGGAAAGGAAAGCAGTTTAGAGGTAATGAAAAGGAAGATTTGTTTAGCCATAGAGGAGTCTAAACCAACCCTATCAACTCACCCAATCCCTAATATTGAAGCAAAGAGCCTTGATAGATGGAGTCAAGTCATCAATTGGAATTATGATGTTGGGTATAGGAGAAACAAAAGGAAGGAAAAAATATAAAGTGGAAACCATCGAAAGTAGAGTTGGTCAAATTGAATTTTGATGGAGCATCTAAAGGAAATCTAAGACCAAGAGGAGGAGGAATAATAAAAATAATAGGGGTGAGATTTTATCACATTACACTTTCAATAGTGGATTTAAGACAAATAATGAAGTTGAAGCTTGGGTAACTTTGGAAGGATTAAAAATATGTAGACAAATGAAATGGAATAGAGTATGGATGGAAGGTGATTCACTAATAGTAATAAATGCAATTTTGAGGAAAGCAAAGGCTCCATGGAACATACAAGAGATCATTATGGAAATACAAGACCTTGCTACAGAGTTTGAAGAAATTAGGTTTACACATACATTAAGGGAAGGGAACAAATGTGCAGATAGGCTAGCCAATAGAGGGGTTTTAATAGAGGATCATGAAGTTAAATTCTCTTTTCCATGGTTAGAGGAAGTAGTAAGTTTAGTTGAAGCTGACAAGAAAAATCTGAAAGGAGCAAATTCAAAATAATATTCTAGAGGATTACAAAATATTTTAAGGGATCCATTTATAGATCAATGCATTGGAGGAAACTAACAATCTAGATTTGGTAAAGTAGACTATGATTTCATGAAGCGAGTAGAAGTTTTGTATGTTGAAGTAAAGAAGATGATATCAGATGGACTTCATGGTTGAATGGATTATTTGAGTTGTTGGTTGGATTATGGGATAGAGTATGGATTAGAACTTTCAACTTTTTGAGACTACTAAACTATTTATTAAAATAATACCATTATGATTTGTTAAAATGTCATTATAATATGAATGAGATTCATTTCATAACTCATTAAAATGATAAAATATTTTTTAATTGGTTATTTGGGATTAAAATGAATTCCACTTGTATTATATAATGACCCATAGTTTAGTTATTATGCATATATTCCTTGATAAGATTTAATCATGAACTTTCAACTTTTTGAGACTGCTAAACTATTTATTATAGTTCTTGTGGTTGCACTTATGCTTCAGGAAGGAAACTAACAGTCCAGAGTTGGTAAAGCGGACTATGATAACGCAAAGTTTTGGAAATATTACTCTACTAAGATGCAGTGCATAGACAGTAGAGGTGGAGTTTTGGTATTGTGAAGGTTGCTGTAGGAAAATGTCAAGAAGAAGGATGTTGAATTCTAGAATATTTGTATTTACAAAGAAAATTGAAGAAGATCCAAAAAATGAAAATCAAGAATTCAAATTTTTATGGAAAAAATATGTAGGTATCTAGCTATAGCAACTCAATTGAGATGAGAATTGAATCTGTTTGTAAACTCTCAAGCTCTAAAGGAGAGAGTTGTGATTTGTCAAGGGTGGGGGACCCAAGTACAACCCCTTTTTCTCAAGAAAAAAATAGATAACAAAAAGGTTGATCTCAATAAGTATAAATACCATAATTACATGGAAATGACCTTAGGGTTTATTATTAATATATTAAAATAGACCCGTCTATACAAGGTGTACAAATACCCATAGGTGTATACAAAAATAAATTAGTACAATAGCTGGTTATGGTCTCAAATGAGCTTAACACCACATATTCCAATAGTCACAAGCTATACTTTGTTATAATTACTATGTCAAGAAACCTTGTGTATAAGTCAAACTATAGAGGAACAAAAAAGGGTAGATTTTTTAAAGGTAGCACCTTTTATTCTTCATATCTCTTACAACTCAAGGAAGATAAAAATTACCTACCTCTTAAAGAGTCATATACAACAAGATTGAATTGCAATGATTTTGGACCATTAACACCTTCTAACAAGTTTTGAGTTCTCATCAATATGCAACTTAAATAATAATTAGTAGTAGGAGTAGTAGCAATAGTATTTGCCCCTTAGGCATTAAATAAAGTTGTTAGGAGTAAATATTTTTGCATTACAAGCCACAATTCAAATCTCATGGGTAAACCTTAATAATTTACCAAATGCCATGACCTCAACCAATTGAATTTCTCAATTTTCAAGGAGGAGAGCCAAGTTTAAATCTTGCCAAGCAATACATGCATAATTGTTAAGTTGTTGTAGTAGCACAATGTGGTAATGATGTAATACATATGGGGTTTGTTTCAATCCCATATAACCAATTAAAAAGAACATAATAAATCTAAATATTAAAACCTTCATGCAAAAATATCATTACAACAACGAAGAGGTCAAGTGTCTTTTTTTGAAATAGCACTTTTATTTTTTGATTACATAGGAGAGTTGGTTACAACTACTATTTTTAGTAACTGGCCAACGTAGGGTTCAAACCATAGGGATTGCTCCCAATAAACCTATCCATCTCGTTCTTGTTGATCCTATAGCACTTTTATTTTTTATTTATAACATATAAAAGATTCAAAATATTTACTCCAAATTTTGTTTTCAAAATTAGATAGATTTTTTGTCCTTAGGTCAAAATAAAATATTCTCCAATATAATAACACTTTAACCAACAATACCTCATATAAAATATATATATATTTTTTAAAGGAGAATGTATACTTTATATTAAAAGCAACATAAACAATACATCAAATCAGTTTATCAACAAAACTAACTATAGAGAGTATCAAGATTATCACTAAACTGTCTGGCAGTATCATCAAAATACATCTGAATAAGCTGAATATACAAAAATAACTTAAGTATTTCCATAGATCAGTCTATAACTGTTATAAAGCATATACATAAATTGTTGAACCATGTCCAGCTGCACATCACAATGAGCAATACTGGAGCCATAGTCTTCATATAAAATCATTTCTAAATCCCTTACCCTTATATTGTTTGATCCTCTTTCTATTATAGCCAAACTTAAGCCAATATATGTTTGACATCATTATAGTTGTTATAAAAAGAATGGTATTAAATGAATTGAATATTTCCTTAACAATATTTTAGTTGTATGGAAGACCATGGAATTGATTAGTTCTTCTAAGTAATAAGCTTAGTTCATTAAAATTTATTTTGGAAACACTTGTAATAAAATTGAATGATCTTCATTTTAGTTATCTTACAATTGCTTGGTTTGTTTCCAAGTTTGTGGATGTTAAATATATTTTTGTTGATGCCTCTCCCTACTTTACTATAAAAAAATATTACCTTTAGAAAATTTAAGCTTTCTAATTTTATTTGATAAAACTACCTTTTGGGTGCCTTTATTTATATTCTATTATTGGCAAAAGTCTTTGGTTATTTGTTTATTTCAAGATCAATTAATGACTAGTAAAAGGAATTCAACCAAGTAGTCTAATTAATAAATAACCATTACATCAAATATGTTTTCCTTCATTTTTCAAATACAATAAATTTACTTCTCAATCTCTTTAATGCAACTCCAACAACTAATGGATAAAATCCATTGTTATAAGAAGAACACTTGTTTAATACTTACATGGATCCAGACATTTAGTTGGTTAAGAATTATTTATAAAGAGATGTTCTAATTATTTAAGATAATCATTATCTTCCAATCATTATCATTTTAATATATAAAATTAATTATTTAAATCAAATATTTTTTCTTTTATTTTTCAAATGCAATAAATTTACTTCTCAATCTCTTTAATGATCATAAATACTTTGTAAAGTGTCAAGCTTCAACAACTAATAGATAAAATCCATTGTTATAAGAGGAACACGTGTTTAATACTTACATGAATCCAAACATTTAGCTGGTTAATAATTCAATTTAAAGAGATCTTCTAATTATTTAAGATAACCATTGTCTTCCAATCATTATCCCTTTAATAAGGAAAAATAGCATTCTAGATGACAAAGTTCTATGTCATTCATCCTTAAGTTTCATGTATATATTATGCTAAAGTATTGATAACTCACATAATTTTGGGTGTTCTTTTTTTTCTTTTGTTTTGGTTAATGTGAGAAACTCTTATGACCAACGTTGAGGGCAGGGTATCTCCATCCCACCGTGATATCTCATATGAGGGAGAGCTAAACTTATTAATAGCGAATTTTTAACACATGGTTGTAGTTTGAACTTTGGACTTCATGTTGGAATTTTTTTTTTTTTAATAATAGATTAAAAAATTATTGTAATTTATAATAAACTTTTTTTTTTTTTTTTGGTTACATAGGGGAGTTGGTTACAACCACTATTTTTAGTATTTGGCAAGCGTAGGGTTCAAACCATAGGAACTGCTCTCAACAGTTTATTTGTCTCATTGTTGTTGACCCGGTGTGAGATGGAGACCACTGGTCGCTTGGGGTTTATATCGTCATCAGTCTGGCATGCACTTAGAGGATTCAACACATACTACTACCTTTATTAAAGTTGGCAGTGTGCCGCGAGGTTTGAACCTAGATCTCTTCTTAGCAAGTACTTGGTCAATCAAGCCTTTACCAATCCACCTGGCCCTTGGAGGCTTTATAATGAACTAATTCTTATGGTGACAAAGTTCTTTTTGTTTTTTCATGTGATCGCCTTTACTCTTACAATGGCCTCTATATTATTTTTATTTATAGATAAGACACTATCCTCTGTGATCAATGGATTATTTATGCCTCAAAAAATAAGTTTTTTTTTGTGTACCATTATATAGCTAAAAGTAAACCTTATGATAAATAGACCTAAATCAACCAAGACTATAACCTATGCATATTACTTGAATGGTTTTTAAAATTATTAAAATTAAAAACATTTAGAGAAGAAAAAGAAGTAATCAAACCCTGAACTTGCTTATTAACTATTTTTTTCTTAGTTTCATGTTGAACCTTCTAAAGATATAACAGAATGAATATGTTCCATATGTAACAAGATCAAAACTATATCCTATGGAGAAGATCTTGTAAACATCTTTTTTCACTTCCAAATGCGCTTGAGAAGAATGAGTCTACAAACATCCCAGAGTTTGGGGTATTGAGAATGTTTCGAATTGTAATGTTCTGGTTAATGATATAATTTTTCTAAAAAAAATAAAAAATTAAAACATTTATACTATGATAACATTTAAAAGGTATGATAAGCTATTATATCCAAAATTAAATAGATTAATGAACATATTTAATTTTATATATTTTTAGATTCTTAGGGAAATCGGTAACTCCTTGAATGGGTTACCTCTATAAACCCAATAACTCCATGAATGGGTTACGTCTATGAACCCAAACTGATAACTCCATGAATGGGTTGCCTCTATAAACCCTAAGCCCGCTGGGTAAAGCACAATCAACAGGACTCGACCCTCCAGGGCATCGAAGTAGGGTAGCCAACCGACAGTCACTCAAAACTGTTTAAGGTAAACACAAGATTTTTAGAGGGGACTGGACCCCTATCAACAAGGTGGGTGTAGGAGGAATGGAACCCTGTCGACCTCTACCAACACATAGGACATTCCTAGCTACACCATATATCTACATTATGAAGGCAGGGAAAATGGAACTTGGGTCGGTCTCTACCAACACCCAAGACTTTCACCAACTGCGCTACACAATGTAACGTAGATAAAATGTTTAGGGTAAACACAAAATTTTTAGAGGGGCCTGGACCCCTATCAACAAGGTGGGTGTAGAAGGAATGGAGCCATGTCCGCCTCTACCAGTACATAGGACATTCTTAGCTATGTCGTATATTTGTAGTATGGAGGTAGAGAAAATGGAACCTGGGTCGACCTCTAGCAACACCCCAGACTTTCACCAACTGCGTTACATAAGCTAAAAAAAAATTAGGGTAAACACTAGATTTTTAGAGAGGCTTGAACCCCTATCAACAAGGTGGGTGTAGGAGGAATGGAGCCCTGTCGGCCTCTACCAACACATAGGACTTTTCTAGCTATGTTGTATATCTGCAGTATATGGAGGTAGGGAGAATAAAAATTGGGTAAGCCTCTACCAGCACCCAAGACTTTCACCAACTGCGCTACACAAGTAGATGTAATTATTTAGGGTAAATACTAGATTTTTAAAGACTTAGAGGGGTCTGGACCCCTATCAACAAGGTGGGTGTAGGAGGAATGGAGACCTGTCGACCTCTACCAACACATAGGACATTTTCAACTACATTGTATATCTGCAATATGGAGGCAAGGATAATGGAACCTGGGTTGACCTCTACCAACACCCAAGACTTTCACCAACTGCACTACATAAGCAAATAAAATTATTTAGGTTAAACACAGGATTTCTAAAGGAGTCTGGACCCTTATCAACAAGGTTGGTGTAGAGGAATGGAGCCCTGTCGTCCTCTACCAATACATAGGACATTCCCAGCTACACCTTATATCTAAAATATGGAGGCAGGGAGAATGGAACCTAGGTCAACCTCTACCAATACCCAAGACTTTCACCAATTGCACTACACAAATAGATATACCAACTGCGCTACACAAAAAAATATCTTTAATTTTAAATTTTAATTAAAGACCACTCAAGATTAAGGTATCTCATTGTTGATGGTATGAAAAATTGCTTTCCAAATTATCATTCTTAAAGACGATGTATTTTTCTCATAAGGGCATATACTTTATGAAAGATTCATTTTTCTGTACTACTCTAAAGCAATGTAATCGGGTTCTCACATCCACTTGGTCGGGTTCATGAATCCGTACCCACACCTACATCGGGTTTACAGGTTCACGATCGAATAAGGCTAGGTTGAACCCTATTTGAACCTTGTTAGTTAGGGTTTAGCTTTGATCGAACCCTGTTAGTCAGGGTTCATCGAAGCCAAACCTTGTGGTTAGTCAGGGTTCACCCAATTGAACCCAACGCATTAACATAGGAAAAAACATGTATTTTTATTTTTATTATTATTTTTAAGGTGGGCCCAACCACACCCAGCCCATACGGGATAAAAACATTATTAAAAAAATTAGAAAACATTTTAATTTTTTAAGAGATATACGAGGGTATAGATTCCCTGTGTGAGAAGATAAAATCCATTACTAATGTTAAATATGTTTACTTGTACCCTCAATTACAAACCATCATTCATCAGATGTGGAATATCCTCAACTCACCACTTCACATGGCAGATTATGCTCTTAACCTGAAGTGGTATGATGTAGAAAAAACAAGGAAGAGGGCACCAAATTAGGATCCAAAGGTGACTACAGGGTTTCTACAGGCAGTCAAGGACATATATAGCATTGGACATGAGGCAACCGAGATTAGATAACAGTTTGTATTTTTTGTTTGTGCACGGGATACATTCCATTCTATTGAGTCCTTATATGACAGGAGTTTGAAGAACCCCATATTTTGATGGACATTGCACAGATATGGGACGCCACAATTGCAGTGACTAGCATGTCATTTGTTGTCTTAGGTAGCTAGTTCCTCAGCTTGTGATAGGAATTAGCGTACATATGAATTTATCCATTCAACGAGGAGAGGTCGATTAGAGGCGAGTAGGGTAGAGAACGTTGTATATGTCCATAGTACTCTTCGTCTCATGTCTCGTAGGGACAAGGGTTATACAGAGGGACCTTTTGTACATTGGGATGCAGTTCTTGATGATACCAGATATGATAGTAGGTGTGATGGTTTTTCAGATCTACCACCACCTGATCAGTAGGTGTGATGGCTTTTCATATCTTTCACCACCTAATCGACAGGAGGAGGGCCTATAAGATGATGATGAGTAAAATGACGAATGAGAGTCAAATATCAGATATTTGATGTTATCTTTGTAAATGCCCACTACTATATAGTATATTGTTATCTCTTGACTCTTTATGACTTCACATCCTATCATTTGTTTACATGAATATGAAATATCATATATCAATATGCTTTTATTATGCCATATTTAAATATTTATTATTTTGTAGTGTGCATGAATGATTTATTTTATTTCACGATTTATTATTTATTTAATTATTTTACAATGTGCATATTTATTTTATTTTTTAATTTTATTTTATATATATATATATATATATATATATATATATATATATATAATTTACTAAAAAACTAGTCGCATCCGCACCTGACGAACCCTATTATTAACAAGGATCGCACTTGCACCTGAAATCGCGATTCCCGTCGCACCCGCACCCCTGCACCTAGTAACTTTGCTCTAACGTCAGAGAGTTGTTCTGTAATTCTAAAAATTATATTTAACGTTCTTATTTTTATATTTAGTTATTTTCTCCTAAAATTATTAGAGGTACTTTTTGTTAGGACTATAGATATAGAACTACACTTCATACTAAATAATCACTTGGAAGAAACCACCTGAGACTAAAAATATATATTAATAGTACCTTTTGTATCAATGTATTTAATTAAAGAATTGAATGTAACATTTCAAACATCAAACTTCATAATGCTTAGCCTACTATAAATTGTATTTCATTAAGGAATTGAATGTAACATTTCAAACATCAAACTTCATAATGCTTAACCTATTATAAGATTAAGATAAAGAAGTACTTTTACATTTTACTAAAATTAAAAATGTTTAGAACTAGATTTCTCTTTATTTATTTATTTATTAATTTTAAAATAATGTTTTTGAAAAGATATTGTTAGTTTACAAAATATCATATTTAATATAATTTATAATTTTATATAAAAAAATTATAATTGTTTTTGGATTTGGTTAGTGTGAGAAACCTCTACAAATGGTGTTCAAGGCTGTGCATCCTTATCCCACCATGACCTCTCATCTAGGGCACCTTAATTCAATTGCGGACCCTCAGATCCAGGAACATTAAAAGCTCTCATCCGACAATTCCTCCCTCCCTCAAATTAGCTGGGCTGGCTGCTGAAGCGGTCGAGGACATAAATGACCTTCTCGACACCTAGACTTTTTAATATTAAGCGCGTTATAGTAGTATTGTGATAACTTAGTTATTGTCCAACTTAGTTATAAATAACCATATAGTAGTATTATGACAACTTAGTTATTATCCATGTATCACTTGATAAGATTAAAACTTGTGGAACACCATAGTGGTATGACTTTGGCCTTTCATATTAGAGATCCAGGTTCAAACCACGACAGGGTGTGTGTGAGTGTGTTGAAAAATAATTCAAACTTTGGTCTCTCCTTGAAGTAGTCTAAAGAGTGGAGACATTAGAACTAGGTTCAAGGTTAGAATCATGTGAGGGGTAGGGTTGTATACCATAGTTTGAAGTATAATGTGTTTAAAAATATATATCTTTAATTGGTAATATTTAAGACCTGTATTAGATCATAACCATATAGTAGTATTGTAACAACTTAGTTATTATCCATATATAGCTTATACAAGATTCAATCTTATGGGAAATCATAGTGGAATGACTTTGGCCTCTCATATGGGAGACCCAAGTTCAAACCATGACAGGGTATGTCTGAGTGTGTTTTAAAAAAAATTCTAACTTTGGTCTCTCCTTGAAGTAGCCTAAGAGTGGAGACATTGAAACTAGGTTCAAGGTTAGAATCATGTGAGGGGTAGGGTTGTATACCATAGTTTGAAGTATAATGTGTTTAAAAACATGCATTTTAATTGGTTATATAGATTTAAGACCTGTATTAGATCATAACCATATAATAGTCTTGTAACAACTTAGTCGTTGGCATCTCATATGGGAGACCCAAGTTCAAACCATGATAGGGTGTGTTTGAGTGTGTTTCAAAAAAAAAATCTAACTTTGGTCTCTCCTTGAAGTAGCCTAAGAGTGGAGACATTAAAACTAGGTTCAAGGTTAGAATCATGTGAGGGGTAAGGTTGTATACCATAGTTTAAAGTATAATGTGTTTAAAAACATACAGTTTTAATTGGTTATATAGATTTAAGACCTATATTAGATCATAACCATATAAAATTATTGTAACAACTTAGTTTTTTTATTACATAGGAGAGTTGGTTACAACCACTATTTTTACTAACTGGATAACGCAGGGCATATAGTTATTATCCATTGGTTACAACCACTATTTTTAGTAATTGGACAATGCAGGGTATATAGTTATTATACATGTATAACTTACCAAGATTCAAACTTGTGAGATACCAAGTTGTATGGATTTGGCCTCTCGTATGGAAGACCTAGGTTCAAACCTCGATAGGGTGTGTGTGAGTGTGTTTTAAAAAAAAAAACTTCGGTCTCTCCTTGAACTAGCCTAAGAGTGGAGACATTAGAACGAGGTTTAAGGTTATAATTGTGTGAGGAGGAGGCTTGTATACGATAGTTTGGTAACAAAAATACGGTTGAGTAGGGTTGTATACCATAGTTTGGTAACTAGAATATGGTTGAATAACCATACATTGGATAAACAACATCCTCTTTCAAGATCATATCATATGATTTATGATATTGCTGATGTTAAAAACTGCTTTATCCTTCATCTATATGGTTTCATATGATGTAAGATCATCTCATATATATATTTAAGACCTATATTATATCATAACCATAAAGAAGTATTGTAACAACTTAGTTATTATCCATGTATCACTTGATAAGATTTAAACTTGTGAGACACCACAATGGTTTGGTTTTGGCCTCTCATATGGAAGACCTAGGTTCAGACCACCATAGGTGTGTGAGTGTGTTTAAAAATAAATATTCAAACTTGGGTCTCTCCTTGAAGTAGCCTAAGAGTGGAGACATTGAAACGAAGTTCAAGGTTATAATTGTGGGAGGAGTAGGATTTTATACCATAGTTTGGTAATTGAAATATGGTTGAGTAGGTTGTATACCATAGTTTGGTGACTAAAATATGGCTGAATAACCATACATTAGACAAACAACATCCTCTTTCAAGATTGTCTCATATCATCTATGATCTTCTTGACTGCTTTATCCTTTATCTTAGATCGTTTCATATGATGTAAGCTTATCTCATATGATCTATGATCTTGTTGATGTTAAAAATTACTTTATACTTTATCTAGATCATTTGCCCTTGTCGTTGTTAAAAATAATTTATCTTTTATCTAAATTTTCATAAGACCTATAACTTTTTTCTTAAAAAATATTTTATCCTTTATTTATATTGTCTTATATAACCTATAACTTTACCAAAATTCAAAACTACTTTATCTTTGACACTAATGGATAAAACTAATAAAAGTTAAAAGTTAGGGGGAAGGAAGAGGATGGCAGAGGCAGAGGGCAGCGATGGCGATGGCGGGATCCGTCCTTCTGGAACGGTGGATGAAAGACCTAGACCAGGTAAGAATGGTGTTGTTGATGGTGAAGCGGGTTTCCATGGGAAGCCCCCCGAGGGCCCTCGGGACAAGGAGCCTCCCAACAAAAGACCTACCGAGGGCCCCATCCCCAATAAGGAACCTATTCCTGGGAGCCCTGGTGGGCCTTCATATGCACAGGTCATCTCCAATGGGGCGATCACTCCAAAAACCTCAGATACCCACCTAACTCCTGTCGAAACGGATATCGTCATCCCATAAGAGGTTTTCTCCAGCTATGTTTCAAAGGCATCTTATTCCCTAATCGGCAAGTTCGTTGGGGGATGACCAGATATGGAGACAATAAGGCGCTGGGCCTTCTCCAAATGGAAAACCTCAGGAAACATGGAGATTGTAGCCCTCTCCAGAGGGTTTTTTGCCATAAAGCTATGCAACCATGATGATGCAAGCCGAATCCTAATAGGGGGCCCTGGTTCCTAGGTAGGAGGAGCTTGTTTCTCAGGCGGTGGGTGGTGGATTTCAATCCCAATACCTAGAGTATCAACTTTACACCCATCTGGGTCCACATCCTAGATCTGCCTTTCCACCTATGGCATGAGGACGTCCTGAGAGCTATTGCAAGAACTATTGGTGAACTGGTGGCTATCGATTCTACAACCAAAGCGTGCTCTAGAATGGTCCACGCCTGCATCTACGTGAATGCCAATCTCGAGACCGAGCTGCCCATGTTCGTAAACCTAATTTTGGGATCCTTCAGATGGCGTCAACCTCTAGAATATGAAAACAAGCCAGCATTTTGTGTCCAGTGCCACATGCAAGGCCACCTCAGAAACCAGTGCCCTCTTCTTAGAGCTAAACCTTCAAAGGAAACCGAGGATGGTGACTCTTTCTTTTCAAGGGCTCCTCCTAGATCCCAAAATTGGTTCCATCCTCTTCCATCAAGGAATAATCATCCCAAGAATATCCAACCCTTTCCCAAGAAGAACAACTCATCTACGCAAGCAAACCAGGCCTCAAGTCAAAGGAGGGACGGTTCCTCAGAAGACAAAGGGAAAAAAATTGTTGATCCTCCTCCGGCCTCGAAGACTGATCAGGTATGTCTATCGCTTGAATCTAACCCTATTTTATTTGAGGGTAAAATGGACCCCCCTACGGCTGATCCCCCTCCCCCTCTTCACTCTGACCCTCCCTAGGCCATTTTGGTAGAGATAGTTCCATCTGAGTCCCCATCTAAATCTGGTCCATCCCACCCCCACTGGAAGCTTTCGGACTAGCATCCATTCATTCTGATGATGAAGATGAGGGAAGTCTTGTCCCATCCCAGTCCCTCCTAGAGAGCTTCAGCCCCAAGTAGACTCGGAGCAAAAAATCCCTCATTGACTATGGAAGTGATAGAAAGAGAGGAAGGTCATCCACTGTTGAGCAAAGAAGGAAAGAGGTCGAAGAGGATATAGCAAATGGCTTCCAAGCCACCTTGTTGTCTGACTCTCTCAACCTGATAAGAGACGAACCCAAGAAATCCAAACCTCCCTCTCAATAGTCGAAGGGAGGCAAAAAATCCCTCAAAAAATTTTAAATGAAGATTCTCACTTGGAATGTGAGAGGGCTCAATGGTGCCCCCAAGAAACGGCTAGCTGCAAATCTAAGAAAATATTACAGCCCCACAATTCTCATCTTGCAAGAAACCAAAGTAGATGAGATCTCTTCCCCCAAAGTTGCCAAAGCAATATGGAATAAAAGTGAATTCATCTTCACTCCCACCCAAGGAACGTTCGAAGGGTTGTTATGCATGTGGGATCCGACTAAAGTTGAAGGAAGGTTGATTTCCTCCTCAAGTAGGATCATCAACATGCTTTTTCACTGCAAAACCAGCAACAACACATGGATCCTTTCCAATGTCTATGCTCCTAATAACCCTCTCGAAAGAGCCTTGTTGTGGAACTCAATTAGCCATATGCGAAACTCGTTCAATACCATCCCCTGGATCCTTGCAGGAGATTTCAATAGCCCCCTGTTCCCATATGACAAGAAAGGAGGTAACACCTTGCTTACCAGAAGCATGGAGGAACTTGGGGAGTTCATAGATGCGAACGAACTCATGGATGTTCAGTTGAAGGGAGCAAAGTTCACCTGGAGTAATAGAAGGGCTGGAAACAATCTCATCCAGGTCAAATTGGATAGGGTCCTACTTTCAAGAGAGGCTATCCCTATTTTTGGGGATGCCACCCTCAAATCCCTCCCTAAAATTGGCTCTGATCACAGTCCCCTTCTGTTTGAAGCCACCAAAGCTCCCTCTTTCAAGAGCCCCTTCCGCTTCGAGGCGATGTGGTTCCACCATCCAGATTTCAGGAACCAAGTCTCTCAGTGGTGGTAGCAGCCCTTCAAGGGGTCCCCTTCTGGGCAACTATACCAAAAACTTAGATTCATTAAGGAAAATCTCAGGACTTGGAATAGAGAAACCTTTGGTAACATTTTTGAAAGCAAGTGGATAATCAAAGAGAAACTAGAGATCATAGAACAACAAATCCAGGAAGGCAACCAAGACAACAACATCAGAGCTGAAGAGAGCAAGCTCCTAGCTGAGTTTCACAACATCCTGGCCAGAGAGGAAATGTATTGGAGGTAAAAATCGAGAGCCCTTTGGCTCAGGGATGGTGACTCGAATACCAAATTCTTTCATGCATCTACCCTGAGAAATAGAAGCTCCAACAAAATATCAGAGCTCACCTGCAGTGATGGAAGGGTCACAAGGGAAATCTTTGAGATCAGGAATGAATCTATCAATTTCTTCCAGTCCCTTCTGGGCACATCCTCTCCTGGCTCCCCTCAGGCTGCAGAAGCTCTCTTGGGCAATATTCCCCACTCCATCTCCTCCTCCACTAATGAAATGCTCATTAGCCCTCTCTCCATTGAAGAGATCAAAGGAGCTCTGTTCTCTATGCAGCTTGACAAGGCCCCCAGACCAGATGGGTTCCCTTCATGCTTCTTCCAAGCGTTTTGGGACCTGATTGGGCCCAAAGTGTGTGCAGCAGTCAGAGACCTCCAATCCTCCAAGGCCATTCCCCGAGGGATCAACTCAACCTTCATTGCCTTGGTTCCCAAAGTGTCGGCTTGCAAAGCTCTATCTGAATTTCACCCCATCAACCTCTGCAATGTTCTCTACAAGATCCTAACCAAAGCCTTAGCAAATAGGCTCAAGGAGATCCTTCCCCTTATCATTGATCCCTACCAAGGTAGCTCTATCAAAGGAAGGATCATAACAGATGGAGTGATAACCATCCATGAGGCCCTGCACTCTACCACCTTGGCCAAGAAACCAACTTTCCTGCTAAAACTAGACATGAACAAGGCCTTCGATAGGGTCAGCTGGGAGTTTCTCATTGATGTCCTCCTCAAATTTGGCTTCCACCCGACATGGGTTGATCTCATCAAAAGATGCATATCCTCTCCATGGTTCTCCATCTTAGTCAATGGGTCCCCTGTTGGGTTCTTCCCTAGCTCTAGAGGTCTGAGACAAGGAGATCCTCTATCCCCAATCCTGTTCATCATCCTGGCTGAGGCTTTAGGGAGGTCCATTGCAAGTGTCGGTAGGAGAGGCCTTATTTTTGGGATCAAAACTGCTTCTGGTCTTAACCCTGTTACTCACCAGCAGTTTGTCGATGATACCATTTTGTCCACTTCAGCTTCAGTTGCTCAAGCCAAGGCCATTAAACACATCCTCCACCTTTATGAGAATGTTGCAGGTCAGAAGATCAACCTCCTCAAAAGCAAAAAAAATTCATCAACACTCCCCATACCCGACAAATCAAAATTGCACAGATCCTTGGATGCTCCCTGGAGGCTCTCCCCACTTCCTACCTTGGGCTCCCCCTATTCTCTGGCAACCCCACTGCTCCCATGTGGAATAATGTCATTGAAAGAATTCAAAAAAGTTGGCCTCTTGGAAAGGTCACCTCCTTTCCTAGGCAACCAAAGCCACCCTTACTTTGGCCTATCTTCAGAGCATCCCGGTGTACTTCCTGTCTGTCTTCAGAATCCTAGCCTCTGTGAGTTCCAAGATTGAGCAAATCCAAAAGAGGTTCCTCTGGTCCGGGAGTGAGGATAAGAAGAGAATCCCCCTAGTGGCTTGGGACTTGGTTTGCCGTAGCAGAAGCAAAGGAGGCATTGGACTCAGGAAAGTCACTCAAATGAATCTCGCTCTCCTAGCCAAGCATGCATGGAAGATTTACACCAACAACGATGCAGATTGGGTCGAGATAGTCAAGAAGAAATATATGCAGAACCACCAGTTCTTGAATGATCAGGGGCCCTAAAATGGTTCAACATTTTGGAAGTCCATCACCCAGACCAGAAGTCTCATCCAGGAAGGTAGCAGATGGATTCTAGGTAATGGGAACACCATCGACTTTTGGCATGACAGGTGGCTTCAAGAGGAACCTCTGAGTGAAAATAGGGAGTTGGTGGTCCTTAAACCATCCACTGATGCCATCCTAGGGAGCAAGGTTGTAAACTTTATCACCAATCACAATGGAGGCCCTAAATGGAGAACCATTGACGTGGCCAACTTCCCTAATCAAGTTGCTGCCCTATCTAGCTTGCTCAATGCAGTCACCATTCCAATGGGAGAAGCGAAAGATAGGCTCATCTGGAGGGGAACTGATGAAGGGTCCTTTTCTGTAAAGTCAGCCTACACCTTCCAAGAGAAGGCCCAGGTTACAACCATCCCTTTCAACCTCATCTAGAAGAAGAAACTCATCCCCAAAATAAGTTTCTTTTCTTGGATTGCTATCCAAAATAAGATCCTCATGCTCAAAAATCTGGCCAAAAGAGGATTCATGATCCCCAACCATTGCTACCTATGCCTTTCAAGCTGGGAATCTATGAATCACATCTTCACCAACTATGCTTTTTCCTCCATAGCCCTTGGCCACTTGCTCAATTCCTTCCACATCCAGTGGGTCCAACCCAATTCAATCATTGACCTTTTCTCCTAGTGGCCAAACCCGTTCAACAATCCTAGGCTTCGCTCCCTCTGGTCCTTCTGCCTCCATCACTTCATTTGGTAAATCTGGCTAGAGTGCAACAATAGGGCCTTTTCATCCTCCTCTAGGGACCCCCTATCTATGGCTTCCAAATCCATTGCCTATGCTATTGAAAACATCCAGCTCATCCCCTGCTCCATGGCCCCTTCCCAGGCTCTCGAATGTGCCCTTTTCAAATCTCTTGGTATACCTGAAGAGGATCCTGGAGCTCAACCAAGGCCCAATCCCAGAGCCAATCTCAAGTGGATGTCACCTTCGGAAGGGTGGATCAAGCTGAATTTTGATGGGGCTTCTAAAGGAAATCTTAGCAATGTTGGGGTAGGAGGGGTCATCAGAGACCATAATGGCAACCTGATCCTTGCGTTTGCAGAGTTCCTCGGGCCTCAATCTAACAATTTTGTGAAAGCCATGGCTCTATGGAGGGGGCTTGTCCTGCTCCAAGAGGACCCTAGAAAGGTAATCATAGAGGGTGATTCCTTAAATATAATCAACTACATGATGAATGACAAGACTCCTTCCTAGAAAGTCTTCAACACCATCCAAGAATCCAGGAAGATCTTTCGAAGTCATCCATAGATGACTATCCACCATAACTACAGGGAGGCTAATCAGCTAGCCGATCTCATGGCCAACCTGGCAGCATCATCCAACAACCTCAGAGTTTGGAGAGATAACTTTCCCCAAGACATCACCAATGCAACAAGTCGTGAAAAGGATAATTTTCAAAATGGCAAGTCCCAATGAATTGAATTTTGAAACAAAGCTTATCATAGGAGCTTTCCTCGCCATTGCTGGATTTCTTAGACCTTCTTCATGAAATGCGGGCAATTGTCATGAGTGGATCGGGTATGCCATCAGGTTTGAGCTCATGGGTGGCAAAACATGGGAAAACCTTCACACTCCCCACTTGGTTGATTTATGGTGTTGCCCAGACCTCAAGGCCAATGGCACGCGCGCCATCAAAGTCATCGTGTTCCAAGTTATCAGAGCCCGACATATTTTTTGCTACGTGGCTAATCGCAAGAAGTTGGGAAGGCATTTCTACCCCTACCTCGCTAATCATGGCGAGTTTCTCTGGCTTTTTCTTCCATCCCAAGTTGTCCGTTGCTTTTCCCAACACCCCTCGTTCCCCCGTAGTGTATTTTCTGGAAGCTTCCCAGGTTTCTCGCATGTGTTTCGATCTTCCAAATCTTAAGTGGGTCGAGGTCGATCTTTCCATATTTTGGAATGATTGTCTGCTCCTTCCCAATCACTCCCAAGGCCCGAGTCATACCTTCTCCCACCGCATTATCATCCAACCTGACTCCATCACTTTTAGCTCTCTCCACTCGACCCACTCCCTTTTAACTAGCAAAGGCTCTAGCCCATCTGCTCATGCTCCCTCCATTGCCACCCCTACCTCGGCTCTGCAGAACTTTCGCTTTGGCTCCCTCCACCTCCCGTCTCCCTACTTCCACCCCTTTTCCCCTGCTAAGAGCATGGCTTTCATCGAACCAACTTAGTTGAACCTCAACCCAACAACCCAGGTTTTCATGGATGCCAAAGGATTCACTCCTTTCTTGTAAAAATTCTCTAGAGTCGAGGACCAAATCACCAAGGATTTTATCACCTCTTGGAACCAGGGTGAGGTCACCATCCAAGGAGTTCACTTCAAGGTGATGATTGAAATGCTAGCAAAAATCATCGACTTCCCGCTGACAGGTCACTTCATCCACCATGATAAGCACAACTGGGAAGAGGAGACGGATCAGTTCCTAGACAAAGGTAAGAGTTTGGGTTGGGACAAATCCACCCTTCATGTTTCTTCCCTCCTAGCTCCTTGGAATATTGCCATTGTCCCCATAATGCAGTATGTGACCTGCGATGACCCGGAGAAGCCTCTGCGAAGCTTCCACCTCACCTTCATCAACCACCTCCGGGATGGCAAGGCAATCTATGTCCCTGATTACCTCCTGTACTCCCTCTCCCTGACCCTCAAAAAATATCAAAAGTCGAATGGGAAGTCGCTTCACCAAGGGCTCTTACCTATCATCTTCAAGCATGCCCTAGCCAATAGGCCCCCTATCCACAATGTCAAGCCTATGTCTGCAAGTCCCCCGACGAGGTTCCCCCTTCGCCTAGTCATCCTGTTGAATCCCCTATCGACCCTGGTCCAGTCGGGGTCACTCCAAGCCTTCCCCTCTCAGGAGTGCTAGGCGAAGCGAGCAGAAGAAGTGTGTGGCTGCATCAAATACTCCTCCGATGGCCAGATCCTCGACCAGGCTCAAAAGGCCAAAAGTGGAGCCTTCCTCTTCCTCTACTCACGTCATATCCAATTCTAAGAGTGACAAGGAGGACCCGTGCTCCTAGATGTTGTTGGAGCTAGTGGCTTCCACCATAGGCACATCTATCAAGTACCTGGAGGAGGCCTCCAAGATTCTATCTCGATATGTTGCAAGGAAGAAGGATGATACCAAAAATTGATAGGCGTGGGACCCTCCCTCTGGGCCGGTGGCGTGCAGGATGGCTTTGTTTCTTCACTGGTGAATCTGGATTAACAGCTCCTTTTTGGGTGCGATAGTGTTCGAGCGGGACTTTTGAAGCTGATACAACTAGTTTTTGGGTTATGCCTTTGTCTGATGGGAACCTATTTATTTTTAATTTCTGTTTCAAGTGGTTTTCCCTCTGGGTCTTAGAGGGTTTTGTGATGGTCGTTAGTACCTCTACGGAAATTTTGTCCCTACGTATGGCTATACAACCCTGAATGTAATAAGGTTTTGGGTTCCTTTCAAAACTTGTAATGTAAATACAACTCAAATTATAAAAAAACTACTTTATTCTTTATTTTTTAAAAATTAAAAATTTTAACCAATTAAATTAATACCAATCTATCTGCGAGTAAAGGGGGACACAAAGGTTGTGTGTTAAATTCCCTATTGATAAGCATAGCTCTCGGCTTTACGAGGGTTCATGGTTGGGAGGAGACTGCTCAGCCCTGTGAGTTGGTCATAGGGGTTTCTCACACTAACCTAAAATTTTAAGCACTTGGGGGTGCAACGCAATGGTTCGGGCTTTGGCTCTTCTTCGGGAGGTTCAAGGTTCAAACCGCGGTGTGGGCGAGTGTGTGAGGGGGTGGGTGTGTGGTGGCTTTGTGTTAAATTATCTATTAATAAGTATAGCTCTCGACTTTACGAGGGATCATGGTTGGGAGGAGATTGCTCAACCTCTGTGCGTCGACCATAGAGGTTTCTCACAATAACCAAAAATAAAAAAATACCAATCTATATATTAAAATAATATTATAATAATTAATTATATTTTATTAAAAATTTATAAAACTACGATTAGCAACCATTATTTTTTTATTTTTTTATATTATTTGGTTACTATGAGAAACCCCTATGATCGATGTACAGGGTTGAGCAGTCTCCTCCCAACCATGACTCCTCCTAAAGTTGAGAGCTATACTTATCAATAGGTAATTTAACACAAAGCCACCACACACCCACCCCCTCACACACTCGCCCATGCCCATAAATTATAATTACACAAACTTATATAAATGAATGACACTAATAAACCTATAACTTTAAAAAAATTCATGCAAGTCCCAACTTGAATGTATCATAAAAATCAATTTTATGACATTAAACTTTCCTTTTCAATATAATTTTTTTTATTCATAGGGAAATTGGTAACTCCATGAATGGGTCGCCTCTATAAACCCTAAGCCCATTGGGTAAAGCACAGTCAACGGGACCCCCGATCCTATAGGGCATTGAACTAGGGTAGCCAACCGACAGTCACACGACCGCTACCATCCAACCTATCCCCTTTTGAGTATGTAGTGGTTTGAACCTTGAACCTCCCCAAAGAGAGGCCAAAGCCCTAACCACTACACCATCCTTGCGGACAAAATTGTTTAAGGTAAACACAATATTTTTAGAGGGGCCTGGACCCCTATCAACAAGGTGGGCATAGGAGGAATGGAGCCATGTCGACCTCTACCAGCACATAGGACATTCTCAACTAAGTCATATATTTGCAGGGTGGAGGCAAGGGGAATGGAACTTGGGTCGACCTCTACCAACACCCAAGACATTTACCACTACACCACAACAAGCAGATAAAAAAATTATTTAGGGTAAACACAAGATTTTTAGAGGGGCTTGGACCCCTATCAACAAGGTGGGCATAGGAGGAATGGAGCCTTGTTGGCCTCTACCAACACATAGGACATTCCTAGCTATACCATATATCTGCAGTATGGAGGCAGGGGATGGAACCTGGGCCGGCCTCTACCAGCACCCAAGACATTTACCACTACACCACAACAAGCAGGTAAAATTATTTAGGGTAAACACAATATTTTTAGAGGGGCCTGGACCCCTATCAACAAGGTGGGTGTAGAGGAATGGAGCCCTGTTGGCCTCTACCAGCACATAGGACATTCCCTGCTATACTGTATATCTGTAATATGGAGGCAGGGAGAATGGAATCTGGGTCGTCCTCTACAAGCATCCAAGACTTTCACCAATTGCGCTACACAAGTAGATACAAATATTTAGGGTAAGCACACGATTTTTAGAGGGGCCTGGACCCCTATCAACAAGGTGGGTGTAGGAGGAATGAAGCCCTGTCAAACTCTACTAGCACATAGGACATTCCCAGCTACGCCATATATTTGTTGTATGGAGATAGGGAGAATGGAACTTGGGTCATCCTCTACCAGCACCCAAGACTCTACACACGCAGATAAAAATTGTTTAGGCTAAACACATGATTTTTAAAGGGGCCTGAACCCCTATCAACAAGGTGGGTGTAGGAGGAATGGAGCCCTGTCAGCCTCTACCAACACATAGGACATTTCCAACGATGTCGTATATCTGTAGTATGGAGGCAGGGAGAATGGAACCTGGGTCGACCTCTACCAACACCCAAAACTTTCACCAACTGCGCTATACAAGCAGATATATTATTTAGGGTAAACACATAATTTTTAGAGGGGCATGGACCTCTATCAACAAGGTAGGTGTAGGAGGAATGGAGCCCTATCAGCCTCAATCAAATAATTAAATTAATAGGTTAATAGAACTAATTGATATGATCGGAACAGGATCGGTTCTGGAACAATCGATTATATCGATATCTATCAATATGTGTATTTCTGTGTGGACTCAATATGTTATTCATATATACTGGATATGTAGTAGACTCATCTATTCATAGTAAAATAAGCACAAGCCCTTTTAACTCAGTGGTAGAGTAACGCCATGGTAAGGCGTAAGTCATCGGTTCAAGCCCGATAAAGGGCTCCTTTAATGCTTCCTATAAAGAAGCTCTCGGTGTTTATTTTTCACTGGACAATAGTTGATTAAGACAAAAAACCTATGAGAGACAATCACCG
Source organism: Wollemia nobilis (assembly GCA_028583015.1). Lineage (NCBI taxonomy): Eukaryota > Viridiplantae > Streptophyta > Pinopsida > Araucariales > Araucariaceae > Wollemia > Wollemia nobilis. The sequence continues at coordinate 14,472,119 of JAQPPZ010002556.1, forward strand.
ACCCATCATGATCGGTGTTAGGTTCAACATTTGTTCCAACGGAATAGAGCACCTAATATCAATGAGAGCCGCTATAATGCTATCTATAGCATTAGTAATACTCTTTCTTCTTACTATAGGATGAGCAATAGCATAGGATTAGGTATAGTTTTCTTGATCTTCCTAATTTTAGGACATAGGACATAAAAGATTATGGATACCTGCTTAGAAATTGACAAAGTATTCTCACTTTTTGTATCCGAATTCTTCCGGGTCAAAAGAAGTAGAAAAGCAGGAGAAGTAAGTGAACCTGACCTATTGAGTTATGAATATATCAGCTATTCTGATATTTAAATTTGAGGGAGGTTTTGAAAGTGAACCTTCAATTCCATTGAATTCTCTGAAATTCATCGAAGGATTTAATATTTGGTTGTTGATTGAATACTCCGTCGAATGAATCGTTATGGTCTCTTTTCCCCAGAAAGATATGGATATGGAAGTCTGAATTACGGACAGAATCAAATTCCCTTTATCAATCCTTTCTCAATCATAGGTTGATTTCTATGTAGGGAATAGAATTGATATACAAATATGTAATTCGATTACGATGTGACAAACATTCTCATATGAATGTACCAAACATTTGACATTGGTTTATGTGATGTTGTTCCCATTGCAAGCTGTTTATTTCCAGTGGCATATTCCTATGTTAGAATTTCGTTCCACTTTTAATACCTCTTCTACTTAGTGTAATGTGTGCGCGTGTTAATAATCCCACATTGACCCGGTTGTGGGACCTGAGTGGTTTATGAGCCCCAACACTTGCCAAAATCTTTGCCAATGGGGTAGCAGACTTAAAGGTGGAAGCCCTTGGTCTCGCTTATGTGGGACTCCTCACCCCTATTAACATCGAGTAGCGACATGTGTGTGGGGGTAGTTGGCCCTCTTGCTTTCTAACCGATTCATGTGATGTTGTTCCCATTGCAAGCTGTTTATTTCGAGTGACATATTCTTATGTTGGAATTTTGTTCCACTTTAATACCTCTTCTACCTAGTTAGTGTAGTGTGTGCGTGTGTTAATAATCCCACATTGACCCGGTTGTGGGACCTGAGTGGTTTATGAGCCCTAACACTTGCCAAACTCTTTGCCAATGGGGTAGTAGGCTTAAAGGTGGAAGCCCTTGGTCCCGCTTATGTGGGACTCCTCACCCCTATTAACATTGAGTCGTGGCATGTGTGTGGGGGGTAGTTGGCCCTCTTGCTTTCTAACCGGTTCATGTGATGTTGTTTCCATTGCAAGTTGTTTATTTCCAGTGGCATATTCCTATGTTGGAATTTCGTTCCACTTTAATACCTCTTCTTATGAATATTTTGAGTGCATGCCAAACCAACGACGTTAGTACGAATCCTGAGCGACCGATGGTCCTCACGCCGGGTCAACAAGAATGAAATATATATTTGTTAGGAGCAGTCTCTGGTTTGAACCTTGCACTGAGCGACCGATGGTCCTCACGCCAGGTCAACAAGAATGAAATATATATTTGTTAGGAGCAGTCTCTGGTTTGAACCTTGCACTTACTAATTACTAAGAATAATGACTGTAACCAACTCTCGTATATAATAAAAAAAAATATATAATTTTTTTCAAATTTCCAACCATGGGCAAGTCTTATCTAACCTTCCTCTTTCCCTCTTTTTAAGCTTGATAATAACTAAATTTTTTAATAAAATTTTGTCACATAGTTTTTTTTTTTTTTTTAAAGTGGTTAATATAAGACTTACAACAACATTTAAGTATTTTTATTCCAGTCATAATCCTTGAAAGTCAAAGGTTAAACTTATCAACAAAGGATTAACACACCCACACACATGCCACGATTTGGTTAAACTTATTAACAGAGGATTAACACACCTACACACATGCCATAGTGTGGTTAAACTTATCAAAAGATGATTAACACACCTACACATTCTGATCTGAACCTCAAACTTTCTTTAAAAAAAAAGAAAAGAAAAACAACCCCAAATTATTGTGCTGTCCCCTAAAGACCACATAAATTACTTTTAACCTAATAAAAAAAATCTTATATTCTATTATTGTGAGACGACCTTGGCCAATAAAACCTGGATGCAGCCCCCTCCATGGGACCACCGTCTTCCACAGACACCAAAACAATGTTACAAAATTTACTCCATGTGACCACGCTCTTCATATAAAAACAATGCCACAACCCGTTATTGTTTCCCATAGCAGGCTAAAGAAGCCCAAATGCGCATAGATCCAATCTGCACGATTTGCAGTGCACCCACTTAATTGTAAGCATGTACGGGTTCGAAGCCCTGACGTTCAACATCGATGGAGGGTATCTGGAGGCCGTTGTTCGTGGGTATCGCGCGGACCTCTTAACCGCCGCGGATTACAACAATCTCTGCCAGTGCGAAACTCTCGATGACATCAAAATGCATCTCTCTGCCACAGATTACGGGCCATACTTGCAAAACGGTAAATTACAGACCCAGATTGGCTTTCTCTGTTGGAAAATGGAAGAGGGTTTTGTTGAATTAAAGGACTCTGGATTTCAGATCTTAGATTTTTTTGTTTTGGATATGCAATGTTTGGGTGATGATGAGCATTTTATTTTAATTGGTTATATGGGATTGAAACACCCTCCCGTATTACATTGACTGGTATTACATTGTCTTGATAAATATCCATATATCGCTCATTAAGGTTCGAAACTAGGTCTGGAATTTAATATCATAACGAGCGTCCATTTGTCGATAACAATGCCCGATCCAATAATTCGATCAGAAAATGGCAGTATTTCCTACACCTATTTCGGTGGCAGCTCTCTGTAGATTGGATATGAAAACCTAGAGAGCAGTAAAATCCCTTATAGGTGCAGGTTTGGAAAAATATACATAATGTGAGGCAAATTGTTTCTTTGCACCTATAAGGGGTCTCATGCTCAAGGTAGATATTGTGGCTAGTCTGTGACGTAATATCATCTATATATTTATATAAGTTTAAGGTCAAATTATCTCAAAGTCCTGACTCTTAATTGTCTGGGAGTGGGCTGTCTTTTTGTTGCACTTTACAAATTTTTTATTCGTAGGGTGTCATTTTACTATAGCTGAGAAGTGAGTTACCTTGACATGCTGTCTTCAGATCAGGGATTTATTTAAAAACAACTTCTCTGCCACAGACATCAAAGATGTATGGACACAGATCAGTTTGTCATGAGTGGGAGGGGAGGGGCATGCCTGCTGGGTTTTGAACGTGTGTATTGGGGTTAGATACCCACATACAAATTGGCTTGTGATTATACTAAGTCAAAGCTTAAGGATCTGCTTAACACATCAGGAAATCAACCGATGGTAGTGCCAGAATGAGGAAGGATGTCCTGTTATCAATCCAGGGATATAGATCTCAAAAGTTTGCTTATTGGTTTGCAAAGCTTTAATCACTTATTTAACTATTTGTGGTATGTGGAAGTGTTTTCACTTGTGCTAGCACAGGCACATTTAGACACACAGAAAAGTAATAAATGAATTGTATGACGTCTCAGATAAGAGATAGGGACTGTACTGAAGAAGCCTTGTTGTGCTGGGAATTTATGCATGCAAAAGTAGCGAGTCCGATACCCTACCTGCATTTCTGTGAATTTAATGAAGCTTTAAACAAGTCTTCTAAGACCTTGATGCCAAGTTACACTGGATAAACAAGTGATAGCGTGCACTAAACCTTCCCTGCTTCCTAGGCTGCTGATGAAACTAGTATAACAATAGTGATTAAAAGTTTTCAAATTGAACAGAATTTGCTAAATATCCGGGTCTTGGGATTCTGAAAACAAATACAGCTGCAGCACTGGTGGTAAGTGCATTCACAAAAGCATAACTGTCTGACATAATGACAAAATGGACAGACATCCAAACAACATATTGTTACACCCCTGAGAAGTCTTATCCTTTCTTGGGGGCATATCATCATTTTTTCTTTCAAAATGCATCCTATCCATCTTAAGAGGCATGTTATCAGTCCAGCTGTAGCATTTCAGTCATTGATACATGTAGCCTATCATATAGCCAGTGGGATTGTAGGGCACTTATCATTGTATGACAGGGACTTCTTTGGAGTTTTGCTGTGTCTTGGGGCACAATAACACCTCCCATGTTTTGACCTCACTTGAATGGCTCTGGGGTCTCTGAGATTGATCTGGCAATGTCTTTCCTTTAAAACAATTTTAAATTCTAATGGATAATGTATGATGTGGTGCATCCATCTGTCCTCTTCTTGCCTTCACATGCTATGGTTATGCTATTGAGGACATATCATCCTCATATGAAGTCTACCTGCTCATGTTTTACAATTATTTATAATGGGTTTATCATGTAGAGCTAAAACTTGGGCTGGTGCTTGTGAGAAACATTAGGAGGACTAGTTAGCTTCTGACAAATTATGAACTCTTGGACTTCTTCTCTTTGTGTGAAATTTTATAGAATATTTGTTTATCCACTCTTCTAGAAATTGATATCTGAAAACGGCCCCAATACATGTAGCAAGTCAAGCCCTACAAAATTCCTTGTGGACTTCTAAAACTCATAGGGGAAGTTGTCAAGGCAGAAGATATTTTGTCAGCCATCATTACGTCTTTTACAACTTGTCTAACGAGAGGGGCTTGTCACACATGACTCTCATGAGTTTTGTAAATCGGGGCCACATTAATGCAAAGTTTGCTTGGCTAGCATACACTCCTTGGGCATGCTCTGTAGTCGGACAGTCATTTTGTAATGATTGACAAAGTCCCTTCTAACCACAGCTTGGATGACATGTCTTGCATTTGTCTTGATAAGCAGATATAATTTGGGAAGACATGGATAGAGTAATTGTGGATTTATTTGTAGGATTCTAATGATATTTGTGATTCTGATTTCTGTGAATCTAATCAGTACACATTTTGATCCAGATGATCAATAATTGTGAACCTAATAAATTTGAATGACATGAAACCGAAATGTGATAGTTCAGTTACAAAATAGAGTGATATACAAAATGCAGGCAATGGTTACCACACCAGAATATTATCACTATAGATTTCAAGGTAAACAGGTTCATACTCCAGAAAGCAAACGATGAGTGTATGAATGGAGATGTATGAATTGTAAACGTGTGAATTATATTGTTGAAAGTTGTTGTGCGCAGCAAATTTTCAGAATGAATTTGGATTAAAACATGCTGATCAGGGAAAACTTAATCACGGCAGTATTTTTTATAATTAAAGATGGCTGGGCAAATATATTGAATTTGTAGAAGTGGAAGTATGTATATTGATAGCCAGTGGTGATGGAAACAAATATATGATATGTAGTTTATGCAAAACGGACCAGATAATAATTAATATTAAGCATGAAAAAAATGGTTAAAGTTTTAGGTATCTTGTGACTAGTGAATTTATATTTTGATAAAACACATGCTTGATTTTCTTACGAATATTGTATGTACTTATTTTATGTTACATATTTGCCCAGATGCTCAGACTAACCGATTTATGTTCTGACAATAGGTTGACCTTTTATTTTGTGGTTTACTCTAGTACTAGGATGCAACAAAGAAGTATTGGATGGCAGAGTAATTGTACTTTGCAAACTGGTTGAAGTAGTAAAATAACAGTTGGATGTTCTTGGTCCAAGGCATTCTGGAGTAGTGGTAAAAGGGTTGCATTCATGAGAGCACAACCCATTTTAATCCTCACACTGTGATAAGGCAGTCCATACTGCCACGATAAGTCGCTCTGTGATAATGCGGTTATGTTGTAATACGAGGGGCTCCATTCAACCCCCAATTTACCTATCAGGAAGAAATGATTGTATGCTCTTGTATTACAAATTTAAGAGCCATAATAGTAACAAGGACTAATTTAAAAGGCTTCTTATAATGTTTGATGATTAGAGGCTGAGAGGCATCAAACTAGTTGGAATTTATTGTACATAATCATTACAGATGTCCCTAATAAATAGGCATCTTGTTCATAATGTACAGAGTTGATGGCCCCAATGCTATTTATTTATCTTCTCTTTCTCATTCCAGAGCAGATAATTAATGTCTTTTGTCCAATATGATGTTTGTTCATTGTAATGCTTGTGAAGAATTATTATATGTGGAATATGATTGCATTGGACTTGAAGGAAGTAGTTTTTCCATGATGTGCTCATACATGACTTAATACCTATAATGTTTTCATGCAATATGCATAATTGGTATGCTTTTGAAAGATTTCTTAAGATATCAAGTATTTGGATGTAGAATTTTATTTGATTCAAAGTCTGTATATGTTGAAAGCTTCCACATTTTGTCTTGGTTTTGATATTCCAAAATTGCAACAGTCAAAATGTACATGATAAGCAAAACATACAAAGCATGCTAAGGTGCACGAGTGTACATGTTCGGGTAACATCTGAAAACATTACATTTCTTTGTTAAGGTGATTTTGTCGTTTGTTGATGTGAACTTGCAGAGCCATCACCATTGCATACAGCAACAATTGTTGAGAAGTGTACTTTGAAACTGGTGGATGAATACAGACACATGCTTTCTCAAGCAACTGAGCCACTCTCAACTTTTCTTTAATATATTACGTATGTGTCTATCTTTTGTCAATCGAATTCAAATAAAGCAGTCAAATAATTGTTTAGAGTTGTTTCAAATATTAAAGGAATAAATCATACTATGAGTTTCTTTGCAAAATTTGTTCAGACCCTTTTCCAATGTAGTAAAGAAAAATCTTCTGACTGATTTATCGGTTTGAATGGGTTTCAGGTATGGTCATATGATTGATAATGTTGTTCTGATTGTTACTGGGACTCTTCATTAAAGGGATGTTCAGGAATTGCTAGAAAAATGCCATCCTTTAGGCATGTTTGACAGGTAATCTTATATTTTGAATTTTTAAATTTTATTTTATTTCGTAAAGAAAAAAAATTCAATAATCATGTCTAGTTGCATATTGGGTGTGGGTTTTGGTAGGCCGTTGCATATTTCATGTTAAATATGATTCTAATATAATCGATGTTTTTCAGTATTGCGACCCTTGCAGTTGCACAGAATATGAGGGAATTGTACAGGCTGGTGCTTGAGGATACACCTTTGGCTCCTTACTTTTCAGAATGTATCACCTCCGAGGTATACAAAATTATTTCTGTTTACTAGACCAGGCCTTATATGAATACCATTTCTGAATCATTTATAGCAATTTGTGTTCCTTTAGTGCTTTAAAGTACTAGTTAGCTTTGTTTCCAACTGATCGATTGTTGGACAGGGCTTGTAGTAGAATATTAGTGCATATGTTCTCTCTGATTTCTGGCAAATTGTAATAATGTCTGATCTCCCTGCCTTAGGACTTGGATGACATGAATATAGAAATTATGTGAAACACACTTTATTAAGCATATCTGGAAGATTTCTACAGGTTTTGCAAGGTAAATATCATAAAAAGGTTGGAAACAAATTGTAGTAGTTTATGATGAAGTTTATTCTGTTTATGAATCTAGAATTACCATGTATTAGTTTTGATATGAATATTGTTGACAGAAAGTGGGAGGAGCTACTGCAGAAATAATGTGCGACTTATTGTCATTTGAAGCTGATAGAAGGGCTGTTAACATTACAATAAATAGGTATACAATTACTGGATGCAAACTGTCACACTCAGCTAGTATTTGTTTGAATGTGACTCAGCAGAATTATTTAGCTGAGTTTTTTATTTGATGATGTTTTTTCTATCTTAAGTTGTGGACTGTTGGACATTTTTAGATACCACATATCTGATATATGAATGAAGGTCATGAGTTGTGTTGGTGATTGTGGAACTTGAATGCTTACAGCATTGGAACGGAATTAACTCGTGATGATCGGCGGAAGCTTTATTCCAATTTTGGGTTGCTGTATGGTTTACTATACTACACTATTTTTATCTAAAAACATAGGATCCTGATATTGATGCTCTAATTTAAAGTGTTTTTTTTTTTTTTTTCGGTTTATTCCCCAAATAATTTTTAATTTTTACGAGTGTCTGAATTGAAACGTGTCTTTGTATGCCAGTTACCCTTACGGTCATGAAGAACTTGCTGTCTGTGATGACATTGACCAGGTAGATTTTGTGTCAGATTTTCATTTTGGTTATTGCCAGCTTTGAATGCTTTCTTTGTTTGCTTGCTTGCTTCTGTGCAATTTTTGAAGTCCTTTTATTTGATAGGTTCGTGGGGCCATGGAGAAGTATCCACCATGTCAGGCAATTTTTTCCAAAATATCATATGGAGAAAGTCAGATGCTTGACAAAGCTTTCTACGAAGAGGAAGTGAAGAGGCTTTGTCTGGCCTTTGAGCAACAGGCAAGGATATCTCTGAAGCTGAGTCATTGGAGCCAAATTTTAATGGTTATAATGAACTGATGAATTCAATTTCCTTTTTAATTTAAAAAAACTTATTCACAATGTTTTTTACTGGCATGCAGTTCCATTATGGTGTATTTTTTGCATATGTGAGATTGCGGGAGCAGGAGATTAGGAACTTGATGTGGATTTCTGAATGTGTTGCTCAGAACCAGAAGTCCAGAGTTCATGACAGTATTGTTTTTATATTCTAATTACTATTGTGTGGACTACTATTTTTCATCCTTGAAGATTGTCTATGATTGCTGTGCAGAGATCCTGTCTGCATGGTGTCCTTGTATCTTAATTCCTGAAAAAGTTATCTATTAGACATTAGAAATAATAATGCTAACGGAAAAGCATTGGAGTACTCTTTGGTTGCTTTGGTTGTATGAAAATTCTTTTCTGTAGGGGCAGACACCTAGTGTCCAAGTTGTAAATTTTTTTGAATATTCCTTCAAGATGCGTCCCTAATGTTTTAGTCATGCAAAGCTTGATGCTTTATAGATGGTGCGATAAAATAATATTTTTATATATGAGAATGGGAATGAGTGGGTCCTCCATATTTAATTATTATAAAGGTAAAGGAAATTTTTAATGTCACAGCCAAGTGAGCATATGCCTTTTGGGCACATGAGACCCCGTTCTGTAAAAAGGGAAAGTTTTCCTCTTCCTCTGCATGTGCTTGGTATACAACAAACTTAGGAAGTCCATCTTTCATGTGATCTTCAAGCTTGTGCACTACATGTGATTCAAATTAGATTTTGATGACTTCATGGATTTTGGAGCTTTTCAGATTGGGCCTTTGTAGAGAGAATTCCTTGTCACACTGTTTAAGGTTTTCATTTGTTTCGAAATAAAGCCTCACCCAATCTTAGCTTGTTTGTATGTAATGAATCTGCTTTCATCAATTTCTGGCCTATGTTTTGGTCTTTGTAGTGCTTTGGAAGAATCAAACTCATAACCTTGTAGTTGTGAATATGGGTAGTTAACCAACTATGAGTTTGATTCCTCCAAAGCACTACAAGACAAAAATATAGGGCAGAAATTGATGAAAAACAGATTCAAAAGCTGATGATATATGGTATTCATGTTGGGTAACTGTTTAAACATATTTTATAAATTAAGATATTTTAGCACCCTTTGGAAGACGTTATTGTAATTTTTTCAGTAACCATAGTGTTTGGAATTACAGAGATGGATGAAGTATAACTTGGCAAAGTCAGCTTTATAAATTGCACATTTTCAGTAACCGTAGTGTTTGGAGTTACAGAGATGGATGAAGTATAACTTGGCAAAGTCAGCTTTATAAATTGCACATTTTCAGTAACCGTAGTGTTTGGATTTACAGATATGGATGAAGTATAACTTGGCAAAGTCAGCTTTATAAATTGTACAATCTTAACTATAAATAACAGTTTGGATCCAAAAGAAGTTAAGGCTTGTACATACAAAAAAAGAGCTTCCATGCCATTACAAGCATGACATGATAAATATCTTTGCAGCAAACAAATATAAAGTCTTTGGAATTGCGTCTATGGAAATGGAATAAACGAAGCAGCAGCATGTGAATTTGACTTTCTTTCAATTCACTTGGAAACAGATGCATTCTTCTACCATGTATATTTTACCATGGTAGAGAATGAACAATATTTGTCCGTCAATCTAGATTTTTAATACAAGTGTCCATGATTCAAGTCATTGCTATACATGTGAGACTTGATCATGGAAGAGTATTATCTGGCATAAATTTCATATACCTTTGTTAAGGGTTTCTTTTGACTTTAATGTTTCAGATTGCCTTCACAACTTGATTTTTCCGCTATACATGTTTAAAGTGGTAAATCCATGAACTCCTTGTCTTGAGGCAGATATTATAACATTTGGGCTGATTTGAGTACAAAATATGTTCCATATTGCATCTTTATAATTATTATTTTTTGAAAGAGGGTTAAAGACGCAAACTTCAAACGGATATCATTTTCAACGTGTAAACCTTTTCCTTTTTAAATAAATAAGTTGCATGTGGTTTTTAATAGGGTAATTTCTATCAAATTAACAAAAAAATACTACTGTTGTCAGGTCAACATATCCAATGCTTCTTTCTAATTATAATATTTTTCTTTTTTAAACTCTTATGTTTTTGCATTTAACTACTTGATATTGTCTTCATTAAGAGATGGGATTTCTTGCCGTGCCTTGTGTAAAAATTGAATTTTGTCAAAACAAATAACAAATCCACCCTTGGCTAAATTATTTGCTACTTTGTTTCTTTTTATATAGATACGCTCACATTTCCAAGATACTGCCTCCAACATTAGATAAAAAAAACAATGCTATTTTTGATCGAATCTCTACATCCATTTTTCTTTGGTAACATCAATGATAATTTGTGAATCTCCCTCAATTGACATATGTTTCCAATCCATGCAGGGACACCCCAACAATATGTTATTGGCGTTTCATCTCAGTGACCTTAGTTCAAATCACGAGGAGGGAGGCCCCTTTTTACTATGCCCCTAGGGGGTGTGGCCTAGATGGGCCAAATGTACTTCACACTACTTAAAAATAAAATGTTTCCATCATTTTTCAATCGCAATATTGATCCCTATGAGAGGTGTGTTAGCCTTTGCATAGTTAGTTCCAATTTGTCTCTCTATTCAAAATAATTTTCTTCTTTAAACTAATTTGTCCCTCTATTCAAAATATTTTTCTTCTTTAAACTGCCATGTTTTTATTTTGCATTCAACTATATATCATTTTCATTAAGAGATGGGATTTCCTTCCAAGCCTTACAAAATTTGAATTTTGTCAAGACAAATATGAAAACCACAATGGGCTACATTATCTGCTTTGTTTATTTCTCTATAGATATGGTCACATTTCCAAAATACTGCCTCCAACAATAGTTAGACAAAAAATAGTGCTATTTTTGATCTAATCCCTATATCCATATTTTTGGTAACATCAATAATAATTTGCGACCTACCTCAATTGAAATATTTTTTCATCCTTTTTCAATGGCAATATTGATCCCTATGAAAAGTGTCTTAACCTTTACATAGTAGTTAGTTGAAGTTCACTATGATCTTGAGTAAGTTATAAGAATTTTCCCTTAATAATTTTGGAAAACATCACCTTTGTAGCTTTCCTAAGATTTCCTTTGGAAGCAACATCATAATTAACCCTATTTTTAGACATTTCTATTTTACCATAGATCAACCTACCATAGATAGCCATTTGAATATATTATTTAATTTGTCTAACGAAGAGGGTAACACCTATTTTTTCACACTGGAGACTTTCCATGATGAGCACCATTTGTAAGGAGGACATTATACAACTTCAAACTTGGGCATGATTAGAGATTTTTTTTAAAAGTTTGATTATTTCTTTCAATCCATAGATTCTAGCAAATGATAGACCAATCCTCACATAATGCAAAATTGTTGATCTTTGAAATAATTAATCCAAGTGCTCATCAACTCTTTCAATATTTATGGAGATTATCCCATATATTCTCATATTTTTTGGAAAAAATAATCCCAAGTGGTGAAGTAAAGAGACAATAAAGAGGTAAATGATCCGATGTTTCTAGATCCTTTTCACACAAGGCAAACCTAAAGGTTCCATGATATCCTTTTTTGTGTAGACTCTTAACTGTAAGAATGTTGCTTTGACCCCCTTTGAATGTATGTAACGAAGAGGCTAACACCTTTTTTCACATTTTGAGACTTTCCATGATGAGCACCATTTGTAAGGACATAATACAACTCCAAACTTGGGCATGATTAGAGATTTTTTTTTAAGTTCTATTATATCTTTCAGTCTATAGATTCTAGCAAATGATAGGACCAATCCTCACATAATACATAATGTTCTATCTTTGAAATAATGAATCCAACTGTTCATCATCTCTTTCAATGTTTATGGAGATTGTCCAATATATTCTCATATTTTTGAAAAAATAATCCCAAATTGTGCAAGTAAAGAGAGAATAAAGAAGTAAATAGATCCTTTTTACACAAGGCAAACCTAAACACCTCTTTTTTCACACTTGAGACTTTTCATGATGAGCACCATTTGTAAGGACATTATACAACTTCAAACTTGGGCATGATTAGAGATTTTTTTTTTTAAGTTCTATTATTTCTTTCAATCCATAGATTCTAACAAATGACAGTCCAATCCTCACATAATGCAAAATTGTTTATCTTTGAAATAATTAATCCAAGTGCTCATCAACTCTTTCAATATTTATGGAGATTATCCCATATATTCTCATATTTTTTGGAAAAAATAATCCCAAATGGTGAAGTAAAGAGACGATAAAGAGGTAAATGATCTGATGTTTCTAGATCCTTTTCACACAAGGCAAACCTAAAGGTTCCATGATATCCTTTTTTTTGTAGACTCTCAACTGTAAGAATGTTGCTTTGATCCCCTTTGAATGTATGTAACGAAGAGGCTAACACCTATTTTTTCACATTTTGAGACTTTCCATGATGAGCACCATTTGTAAGGACATAATACAACTCCAAACTTGGGCATGATTAGAGATTTTTTTTTTAAGTTCTATTATATCTTTCAATCTATAGATTCTAGCAAATGATAGGACCAATCCTCACATAATACATAATGTTCTATCTTTGAAATAATTAATCCAACTGTTCATCATCTCTTTCAATGTTTATGGAGATTATCCAATATATTCTCATATTTTTGAAAAAATAATCCCAAATTGTGCAAGTAAAGAGAGAATAAAGAAGTAAATAGATCCTTTTTACACAAGGCAAACCTAAACACCTCTTTTTTCACACTTGAGACTTTTCATGATGAGCACCATTTGTAAGGAGGACATTATACAACTTCAAACTTGGGCATGATTAGAGATTTTTTTTTTAAGTTCTATTATTTCTTTCAATCCATAGATTCTAGCAAATGATAGTCCAATCTTCACATAATGCAAAATTGTTTATCTTTGAAATAATTAATCCAAGTGCTCATCAACTCTTTCAATATTTATGGAGATTATCCCATATATTCTCATATTTTTTGGAAAAAATAATCCCAAATGGTGAAGTAAAGAGACGATAAAGAGGTAAATGATCTGATGTTTCTAGATCCTTTTCACACAAGGCAAACCTAAAGGTTCCATGATATCCTTTTTTGTGTAGACTCTTAACTGTAAGAATGTTGCTTTGATCCCCTTTGAATGTATGTAACGAAGAGGCTAACACCTCTTTTTTCACACTTTGAGACTTTCCATGATGAGCACCATTTGTAAGGACATAATACAACTCCAAACTTGGGCATGATTAGAGATTTAAGTTCTATTATATCTTTCAATCTATAGATTCTAGCAAATGATAGGACCAATCCTCACATAATACATAATGTTCTATCTTTGAAATAATGAATCCAACTGTTCATCATCTCTTTCAATGTTTATGGAGATTATCCAATATGTTCTCATATTTTTGAAAAAATAATCCCAAATTGTGCAAGTAAAGAGAGAATAAATAAGTAAATAGATCCTTTTTACACAAGGAAAACCTAAAATTTCCATGATATCCTCTTTTGTGTAGACTTTTAGCTGTAAGAATGTTGCTTTGATACCCTTTGAATTTATTATTTGATGTTTCTAGATCCTTCTTATACAAGGCAAATCTAAAAGTTCCATGATATCCTCTTTTGTGTAGACTCTTAACTGTAAGAATGTTGCTTTGATACCCTTTGAATTTATTATTTGATGTTTCTAGATCCTTCTTCTACAAGGCAAATCTAAAGGTTCCATGCTATCCTCTTTTGTGTAGACTCTTAACTGTAAGAATTTTGCTTTGATACCCTTTGAATGTATTATTTAATTATTGTAACGAAGAGGCTAACACTTTTTTCACACTTGAGACTTCCCATGATGAGCACCTTTTATTATTTTATGTTTCTAGATCCTTCTTATACAAGGCAAATCTAAAGGTTCCATGATATCCTCTTTTGTTGGACTCTTAACTGTAAGAATGTTGCTTTGATACCCTTTGAATTTATTATTTGATGTTTCTAGATCCTTCTTATACAAGGCAAATCTAAAGGTTCCATGCTATCCTCTTTTGTGTAGACTCTTAACTGTAAGAATGCTGCTTTGATACCCTTTGAATGTATTATTTAATTATTGTAACGAAGAGGCTAACACTTTTTTCACACTTGAGACTTCCCATGATGAGCACCTTTTAAAAGGAGGACATAATACAACTCCAAACTTGGGCATGACTAGCGTTTTTTTTTTAAAGTTCTATTATTGATTTCAATCCATAGATTATAGCGAATGATAGGACCAATCCTCATATAATGCATAATGTGTTGTGTTTGTAATTAATCCAATTGTTCATCAACTCTTTCAATGTTTATGGATCTTATCCAATATATTCTTATATTTTTGAAAAAATAATCCCATAATGTGCATGTAAAAAGACAATAAAGAAGTAAATAATTTAATGTTTCTAGATCCCTTTTACACAAGGAAAACCTAAAGGTTCCATGATATCCTCTTTTGTGTAGACTCATAACTATAAGAATATTATTTTGATACCCTTCGAATGTATTATTTAATTATTGTAACAAAGAGGCTAACACCTATTTTTTCACACTAGAGACTTTCCATGATGAGCACCATTTGTAAGGAGGACATAATACAACTCCAAACTTGGGCATGGTTAGAGACTTTTCTTAAAAAGTTCTATTATTTCTTTCAATCCATAGATTCTATCAAATGACAAGACCAATCCTCACATAATGCATAATGTTTCATCTTTGAAATAATTAATCCAACTGCTCATCAACTCTTTCAATGTTTATGGAGATTATCCAATATATTCTCATATTTTTGAAAAAATAATCCTAAATTATAAAGTAAAGAGACAATTAAGAAGTAAATAATTTGATGTTTCTAGACCATCTTTACACAAGGTAAACCTAAATATTCGATGATAACCTTTCTGTGAGGTTCCATGATATCCTCTTTTTTGTAGACTCTTAACCGTAAGAATGTTGCTTTGGACTGCTAACTAAAGGAATGTTGAGGCCTTAGGGAGGGCCTCAAGTAATTAATACACATTTAAAATTTTTACTTCTTACATATGAAATTAATTTAGGTTTGAATCCATTCATACTATGTATATATTTACATTTGCATCCCCATAATCATCCACCTTGATTTCATTACAATATCCATACTAGTGCCAATTTAAATTCCAACGAGTGTTGAATTATTGAATTAAAGCATATATTAGCAATGACATAACTCCATCAACCCACACCCCGAGATTTGTGTCAATTTAGATTTACATGTCCATACTTGCTTGTAATATTCATAGTATTTTCCTTGTATTTGTGCTTATATGGCTTCTAGTGTCATTCTGCATCAATTTTTGTTGTCCTTTAAAGTATTTGTTTTTGGTCATAAAAGCGTTTAATTTGCCATCCATTGTATCCATTTAATCATCTTTTTTTCATCCATTAAATTATATGATCTTTTTTTTTTTGTTTGTTTGTTATATTTATTTGAGAAATTTTGTTTTGGTTATGAATTTTGTCTTCATTGTCTAGTTGTTTCTACATATTCTTGTTTCCTTGAATTTTTTACATCCTCAAAGCACTTAGGAGTGTGTCTAGTCCAAATTGCCCCTGTTCAAAATGAATGCAAACTTTCTTTGTAATAAGGAAGCTAACATATGTTTGGTTAATGCAAATAGTCTTATATATGTTTGGTTAATGTTAAACTTCATATTTTTAGATAGGTTTTTATGCATTAGTTCATTATTGTAAATTTACATGTAAGTTTTAGTATACTTATAAACTGATTAAATATGTTGTGGGGTAATATTAAATGGGATGAAACAATTCATATCTATGGACATTTTGTGATAAGGCATATAACTATTAGCTCTCTCTCTCTCTCTCTCTCTCTCTCTCTTTATATATATATATATATATATATATATATGATTAGGAGGATATGTTTCATCCTATATTTCAATGGTACAATTTATATTGATTTTAATGAGTTACTGAAAATTTATAGGTTTTAATTTGTATGCTTTTAACTAGGTATGTGGCTTCTATAAGGGCCACTTGTACAAAAATATCAAAGTATTAAATCTATTATAAGGTTAACTAGATTATATTTTTTTTTACAAGAAAAAAATTGTAATTTTATTTCAAGAGTGAAAGAAAATTACACTTCTCAAGTGCCTTAGCACAAACAGAAACCCAGATAAAAGCAGATTACTGGGATTCAAGATATAATTACAATCGGGAAGATTAGAGAGGAAAAAAGCCCATATTTGAAATAGCATGGGGATAATAAGGATACATATCCTTATATATCAATACTTAATAATAGAAATCAGTGAAAAAGAAACCAACAAAATAGAAAAGAAACTGTTAGAAACTGCCATAAAGATCTAATCAAATGAAGCATGCCCATAGTAAAAAACCCAGAGCTAGCATAGAAACTAGGGATATGATATGTGGGTGAAAGAAGAAACTCCATCCTTGTTCTCTTCCATTTGCAAGAAACCTTATGGAACCTATTGACATTCCTTTGATAACCTATCTTCCCTATAAACATGTGTAAAAGAGATATTTTCAAAAAGGGAAATCACCTCCAATAGTTCATCTCCCACTGGTCTAAGCAGATTATTTTTTAATTGAGTAGATCTATTCATCCAATTGATGACTAGAGTGGAATATCCAAAAAATTATAAATTTTTCACATTCTCTCTACAACACACTTCATTAGCAATCTCAACGCTTGAAACTCAACAAAATTATTGGAACCTGTCCTAAGACCTGCTTTAAATTTGATATAGTGGGTATTCAAGAAGTACAAAATACCTCCCCTGCTACTAAAATATGACTATCTCTAACTAGCCCCATCAAAAAAACCCATGGTTGGTACAAAATTGTCTACTTATCGAGGTTTCTTATGTTTGTCAGGCCCTTTGTTGATTGAGACCAAAGTCCTCACCTGAAATATGACTTAAAATGGGGGAATTAACTTCCCTTCAAAAATAGCTACATTTCATGCCAACCATATACCCCAACATATAAGACATGGTAAAGAAAGAAATTGTTTCAACTCTTTTTTCAAAAACCACTGTCTTAAGCATATCTCCAGTATTTCTCCTTCCCAATTTTATTTTATTTTATTTTAGTTATCTATTCAACTTCTAACTAAACTTTTTGAGAAAAATGGGATTTGATTAACAAATGTGTGATGTTTTCCTCCTTTGACTGATACCACATACAAATACTTGGTCCTTGTATGCTTCTCCTTTATAAAACTTCCCAATTAAAATCCTTATTTCTCAAAGCTAACCACATGAAAATAATTATCTTTTTTGGGGCAGATAATTTCCAAACCTGCTTACACCACCAAGTAGACCCTTAAGGATGAGGGTCAAAACTTACTTTGTATCCAAGTCTAGCCGTGTATTGACCCCTAGATTTGTTGTATTCCCAAGCAATAGTATCTGGTTCAACTCTTAGCTTGATATGACTCTTATTAAGACTATCAATGTAAACCTTCCAAAAAACAACCTGCTCATCAAAAAAACCCAAGACTTGAGCCTGCTTCCAACATTGGGTCCAAAGACTAGAAGAATATGATTTCCCCACCTGATGAAGAAAGTAAAATCCCTTGTCTTGTAAAGAACTTATCATAGCTTTTGAAAACAAAATATTTTCTCCACAACCCAAAATAGAATCAACCCCTATTCTAACTTGTTCATTGTTGCCCACTTTCCAAGCCAAATATTTTCCAATCATAGGAAAGACATGTACTAGTGCCTTCCATTGAATGGAAACATTTTTAATGGTTTTCTATGGACTTTTGATCCAATACATAAAGGTCCGTGGACAAATATACTTTTGTTCAATAATCTTCTTCTATAGTCCTTCTCTGGTCAAAATCCTCCATAAACTTTTTGCTGCCAAAGAAGAACCAAAAAGATGGATATTTTTAACGCCCCAACCATCTTCTTCCTTTGGCCTCGCAATACTCTGCCACTTGACTAAAGGAATTCTTTCATGTTCCTTGGGTCTAGTCCAAAGAAATTTGAAGTAGATTTTTCTTATTTTCTCTAGAACTCCTTTGGGAATGAAGGCCAAGAAGTGCCAAAACACATAAATTGCCTCAAGAACTGACTTTACAAGTGTTAATTTGCCACCAACAGACAACCATTTATTACACCAATGGCTAGTACTAAATTCATTCTTCTCTAAAATCCATCCCCAATCTCTCTTCCTGTAAGTATTTGGCTTCAATACAAACCCCAAATACTTAAAGCCTTCTTGGAAATCTAAGAGATTAAAAGAAAAAATTCTGATTAGATCCTGTTTAGTCTCTTGCTCTAGACCATTAAAGAAAATAGAGGATTTTTAAAAATTTATCTCCATGCCGATAGCAATACTATAAGTGTCCAAGATTTTCTTCAACTTTCTAGCTTCCCTTAAACTTCCATTTGTGAACAATAATACATCATCAAAAAATAATAAATGAGATAAATAAAGGACCCCCACTTTGATCCTAGACAAGGATCCTTCCCTCTTTGCATCTAAAATAGCTCTACTCAATCCTTCAACAACAAAAAAAGAGAGTAAAGGAGATAAATGACATCTCTATCTGAGTCCTCTCAAGAGTATAAAGAATTTGGAAGCTGATCCATTGATAAGAACATTAAAAGATATAGAAGAAATACATCCCATAATCCACTTTACTACTGGATAGCTAAAACCCACATGTAAGAGCATCAATCTGAGATACAACCAGCTAGTTCTATCATAAGCTTTAAATAGATCTAGTTTAAGGACCATTGTAGGAATATTTTTGGTTTTAATAGAGTGAAGGCCCTCTTGTGCAACTCATATGGATTCAAAAATCTATCTACCTACTCCTGGGAAATAACTTCAGAGAAAATCTTCTTCAATCTAATAGCCAAAATATTTATAATGATTTTATAGATACAGTTACACAACAAAATAGGTCTAAATTCATCAAACATTTCAGGCTTCTTCTTTTTTGGAATCAAAGCTAAAAAAGTGGAGTTAAAATCCCCTAAAAACTGACCACTCAACCTAAATTCCTCCATTAATATGAGAATATCCTCCTCAACCAGATCATAAAAAACTAGGAAAAACTCCACAAGCCATCCATCAGGCCCTGGATTTTTATCCTGTTTGAATGAAGTCAAGATAACTTTTAGTTCTTCCTTTGTGACCTCCTTCATAAGTAACTAATTGTCCTCCTTTGTCACAAAATAAAGGAAGAACGTAGCTAACTTTAAAATTTCCTCAATATTGACTCTATCAAGTTCTTTATAGACAAATTGAAAATGTTTTACTCCCAAATATGCTAACTCAAAAAAACTCCTAACGAGGACCCCTTCTTAATTCTGCAATTCCTAGATAGTGTTAACCTTATTCCTATGATTAGAAAATTAATGAAAAAACTTATTATTTTCATCCTTTTTTTTTAACCATACAACTCTAATTTTCATTCTCCATTCAATTTCCCTCCACTCCAAGAATTTGTTCTTCTTAATTTCTAGTTCAACCAGTCTTGTTTTCTCATCCTCTTTAAAAAAACCAACCTCATTCTTTTTATGAATTTATAAAATTTCCTTCTCCACCAACTTAATATCTCTATCCATACTCTCCTTTCTAACTACAATACAAGATGACACAACTCCTTTTAATTTTTTTAGAGTAGTAACAAATTGAAAACTCACTGATGACTTGGACTTTTGGTCATAACCAACCATTCTTTTTTAATCAGTTGTTAAAAATATTCTTCCTCCAACCAAATTAGATTGAGTTTAAAAGGACTAGCAGGTTTTGTCTCTTGACTTTCTAATTGAAGAAAAATGGAAAAATGATCACCACCTCCAGTCTCAACCCATGACAATTTTATGTCTATTTCATTGTATAATGTCTCTGAGATCAAAAATTTGTCCAACATCTTTGAGATCCTAGCTTTCCCAACTCTATTATTTCTCCACGTAGGCATTAATTTTATTGGTTCAAAATCAATTAAACCAACTTCTTCAATCTTATGATTGAAGTAATTAGAAACTCTATCAAGTCTTGCAGATTCTCCCTAGACCTTACTCCTATTCATAGTGAAATTTAAATCCCCACCAATGATGAACTCTTTCATCCCTAACACACCTTTGGAAGAAAAAATCATCCCAGAAGATCTGCCTATCTTCATAGGGACCATAACAATTAATAATTGATAACCTCAAACCCAAGTCTTTAAAAATAAATTTTGTGCACAAGCCTAAAACCATAAAGTAAGAATTAATTAAGGATACCGATTTCTTCCAGCCAGTCAAAACACCCCCTAAATTTTTGGTAGCATCTAGAGCCAATAACTCCCAGTCACTAAGAAATTTACTTAACCCTTCAATGAATTTCGTACTTGCCCCCATGGTTTCTTATGGAAGGATAACATCTGAATTATGAATTTCCACTAGCTTGGCTAAGAAAAGTCTTTTAGAGGGACTGCCAATACCTCAGATATTAAGGGATAACAATATCATTTAAACATCTTAGAGGGGTTTTGTCTCGCTCTAAGGACCCCTTTGATAGATTTTTGTTTACCCTACTGAATTTCCCTCAAAGCCTTCTCCTGTGCATGAAACAAAAATGATTTCCTACCTACTAAAGTAGTGGAAGATTCCTTTATATGGTCCAGACCTAACCCTAACCTTCCAACAATTGCACAAGTTCTTAGCTCGAATTCCCTTTTCCTAGAATGTAAAAAATATCTGCAAGAGTAACCTATCTCTAAACCATCCCTTGAAATAAATACCTCCCAAGAAGATTCACCTGATAGGTCACAAAGAATTCCTCTAGTAGAAGACATATTTAGATCACAATCCCTATTCAGTGCATTTGAGGTTGTCGATCCATTGTCCAAAATCTTAGAAAATTCCTTGTCCTTGGGACTTCTCTTCGAACATTCATAAGGAAGTGTACACAATTATTTATTAACTAAGTCCATATTATTCTCATGTATTGGATCTTAATTGTCATAAGGCTTAGATTTTTGACCAAAATACTTAATAGCATTGGGTTCCAATCCTTTCATAGTTTTCGTTATGACTCTGTATCCTTCTCTAACAACTTGTGAACAATGAAATGGAGACAAAGCTAGGCCCAAAATTTCTTCCTCCTTATTTAGAGTTTTTGTTCTAGGTTCAACAACATAATTTTTTCTTGTTTGTGCCAAATCAAGGAGCACTATTGAGCTTTGAAAAATAGGTATCTCTTGATTGTTGTTAGTTGACTTGAAATCCTCACTAGTCATTTGTTTTCTCCTCCATACTTTCTGTGTGAAAGATTGAGAATATTCCTTAGCAATATGTACTTAAACATGACAATGAAAACATCTAAAAGGAATCTTCAAATAATACAAGATTTGAGTATTCAAATAATACAAGATTTGAGTACGAAATGTATTCCCCAAAACTATCTTCATATAGTCCGATGCCTTCACTGATGTCCATAAAAACCAAAACCTGAGCTATAGACCAAAAAACACTAGATTTGAAAGAATTATCTATATCCAAGGTTTTACCTAATGAATCTCCAATTGCTTTCAAAACTCTTTCTGACCATTACTCCATTGGTAGACTTGGAAGTTTTACCTAGATCGATATTCTCCTAGAAAATTCAATCCTAGGATCAAAGCAAGCCATCCAAGCCTTCAAAGCTGAAAAAGAAGACCCCCAATACCAATGACCTCCCAAATTTTTCTATGCATCTTCCTCTGATCAAAAAAGGAAACCTATCCATCCTATGGCAAGTAAGTGAAAAATAGGATCATATCCTAATATTAGGACCCATACCTTCTGCAACCACTCATTTAATGTATTATCAACTATTTGATGTCCATGAAACTTTCCAATAAGGGCCTTCCCCGAAAACTCCAAAACTTGTTCCATCCTCAAGTCTTCCCCAAGTACCATTATGATCTTAAACCTTCTCTTTTTAACCACTTTATATGCCTTACGCACTTTAGTAACCAGATTTGTAGACTGTGCTGATTGTAAATTTGGACCCACTCCACTTAGGACCTCTAAATCAAGACTTTTACCAATAAAACCAAAACCAAAAAAAGGAAAATTTGTCAGACAAAATGAGGATGGATTTTTTGGAGCCTGCTCAAGTTTTTCTTCCCTACAATGAAATGCTTGCTCATTCATTAGACCCATCACTTGAGTAGAGTGTTCTAAGACACCTAAGAGTGAGCAATCAATAGGACAATTGAATTGATCTGAACCTTTTGATATAGACTCTCCTCTGTCCACTAAAGTCTAATAACCTATAGTATTATTATGGTCACTCAAAACATGCAAGGATCCCCGGTTATCAACTTCTAAATCTTGTCATGAAATGGGAATCTTGGCCCTTGGAGTTGAAAATATGCATTTCCCTTCAAAGGGGTCCTCTAAGATGTCCAAATGTTCATCTTCATTCTCCATAAAAAACAAGAAATCAATTTCCCAAATTATACTACCATTTTAAAAATACCAAATAAAAAATATTTTTACTTTGCTACCCTAGCACTACTGTACTAGCCTTCGTTGCCTTATCACTGCTATGACACTATTAAAAACATTTTTACTTTGATTCCCTCACACTACTGCACTCGCCTTCGTTGCCCTAGCACTATTGTGGCACTGTTAAACTATTTTTACTTCGCTACCCTAGAATTGCTACACTTGCCTTCACTACCCTAGCACTACTGTGACACTATTATATTTTTTTACTTCACTACCCTAGCATTGTTGCACTCGCCTTCGCTACCCTAGCACTGTTGTGGCACTATTATAATATTTTTACTTCGCTGCCCTAGCACTGCTATATTTACCTTCACTACCCTAGCATTGTTGTGGCACTGTTAAAATATTTTTACTTTGCTACCCTAGCACTATTGTACTCGTCTTTGCTGCCGTAGCACTATTGTGGCACTATAAAAATATTTTTACTTTGCTATCCTAGCACTACAACACTCGCCTTCGTTACCCTAGCACTGCTGTGGCACTGTTAAAATATTTTTACTTTGTTGCCCTAGCATTACTGCGCTCACCTTCACTGCCCTCGATGGAGAATCTTTGCATATCAAAAAATACCATTCCGTGTTTTTTCTCTTTAAGCGAAGTGATATTTTATTTCCATTAAAATATATACACATAACATGCATCAGAAGCTACTCAACATCATCCAAAGAACTAAAAGGTATTCAAAATGAATCTACATGTAAATTCTGTCAGCTTAGAATAATTATTTTATAGCTAATCCAGCGCACACTCGCTCTCTAGACTCCTTCCTGTTCTTTTATCTCTTCCCCCCTCGCTCAACTCTCATAACTAGATTATATACAAGCATAATTTTTATAAAAAATATTTGTTTCCTTTTTCATAAGACTTTCTCTATCTCTTCCTCTTACTTTTCAAACCACAACTTTTTCTCCATCACAAATTTAATATATTTTTTCATTAAGAGATAGAATCCTCTTTAGTTGGTTACCTTGTAGTATTTGAGTTTTTTCAACTAGTAAATCAACATCATTATTAGCTAATTTATTCACTACCTTATTTATTTAGTTGTAGATATATTGATATTTTCAATATATAAGATCCGTCAACCATTTCTGTATTCTTTGGAGTTTCTCTTTACATCATTCATTGCATGTCTATATTATAACCCTTTCATGACTAATAACCTGACAATTCATTGATAACCTTTTTTTGGCATACACATACATTGTATTTTCTAGGGTATAGTTTTTATCATCATTTTTATTCTTATATATGGGCTTAGCCCTATCTCATGTTAATATTTGTGGTATTTTTTTATAGCTTCCCCAATCAATCTCCTTTTTGGTTTGATTTGCTCTTTGATTTTTCTTTTGGGATCTTGCTCTCTTCTTACTTAATAATGTTTTCATCTATAACCTATTTTATTTTTCAAACTATTTTCAATTCAACTAATCATCTTTAAAATACTTAGGCAAACCTAAAGTGTTAGGAAGAACCTCTACACAACTTTCTTTTTGATTTTATTATTGTTTGTTACAAGGAGATTATTAAATATTTTTTGAAGAAGATGGAGATGATTTACCTTACCTGGTATAATTTCATCCTCTTCTACTTTCTTGTTAGAAATTGACTCTAAAATTCTCTTTACAATTTTAGTCCCTTTTGAATTTGAGCTGTCATAATACAATTGTTCATCTAACATGTCCTTGGTTCTTGCTAAATTTTACATTGAATAAACTATGACAACCTTTGTCATTTGATGAGGAAAGTGGGGTCTTTGTTGGAAATATTTTTAGAAGTGGTAAGTCCTTGGTTAGAGTCATCTTTTGTTGATATCTAATCCCTTTGTTTCCAATTCTAGGCTTCTCTTAGAACCTTCAACATCTTTCAATATTTTTTATTTTGCAATCTACCATGTGTTTAGTCTCATGGAATATGGGATAACTAAGATTGAATTTTTTTATAGTCCACTAATTAAACCCACTTTTTTTATTCAAATTTGATAATGATGGATTTTAACAAAGGTTTTTAAATATCCATGACAACTTATTCATGCATACTAAAATAAAATTTCACTCTATAGAAGTCAGTGTCACGTGGATGAAATTCCCTAAGGTATTAATAATGCTTTCCAAAAATTCCATATTGATAAGCTCATACAAAATTCCAATTAGACTCATTTTCATTGGAACCCTTTTTTAGGGTTTCTGTCTCAATTAAAAAATTTAGTCCATGGTATTTTTTTTCTTGAGAAAAAGGGATTATACTTGAGTCCCCCACCCTTGACAAATCACAACTCTCTTCTTTAGAGCTTGAGAGTTTACAAACATATTCAATTCTCATTTTAATTAAGATGATATAAATAAATACCTATATCCTTTTTCATAAAAAATCTGAATTCTTGATATTCATTTTTTGGGTCTTCTTCAATTTTCTTTGTAAAACACATATTCAACATCCTTCTTGATATTTTCCAATATTATTCATCCATCCATCCAATAGAAATCTTGATTAATTATGGTCTTTTATTATGCCAAGCTACTATTATGCCACTTGAATATCCATAAATGCTCTATTGGCTCCATGATTCTACTCCTCTACTATGATATTTCAGACAATTGGTCTTGTTGTTCCTTAATGTTGCCTCACCCATTTGGAATCTAGAATCACTATGTTTTTATACCAAACATTTCCATACTTGATGCCTTTTTGACTTCATATAGATCCATAATATTGATTCCTTAATCCATGTCTCTAAGATTGTTGTTGCTCAGGGTGGAGTGGGTGGCGATATTCTATAAAATTAGCCTAACATTATGTTTCCTTTATTTCTTTAGGATTTTTTTTTTTAAATTCTTATTTACAATATTCTCTCTTGTGCCCTTCTTTTGGTGCATCCTTATGGACTTTTGACAAAGCTTCCTTGGACTTTGATGCTACTTCTTCTATAGACTATATTGTTGCTACTACTATAAATTCAATTTTTGAGTCTTCTGTTGGTTCTACAACTTGTTCCATTTCCATAATTACTTCTTGATTCTTATTGGATCCTTGCTTATTAATAGTTTCCTTTTGAATGCAACCATGAACTTGCACATTGTCATTTGTATATTTTTCTTCTACTATATCCTCTTTATTCATTTATTTCAGTTCCCTTTAAAGCCTTTTTATTTATTCTTCATATTCTTTGATGGTGACCTTCAAACTAGCTATCTTTTTATATGGGTCCCATTGACTCAAGAATAAATGCTCCATTTCATCCCAAGTGATTATAATTCCTTTCCTTAGAAAAATTTTCCCACTAAACATTAGATTTCTCTTAAAATTTGTAAAGGTGGAATGGAAAAAATGTTACTCAAATGTTGCATTTGTCTTCTGAGCCCTCTAGTGATTCTGTTGAGTCTGAGTTTGATAGATTCAAGACTCCATTTTCCTCCTCTAAAGGGGAGTCTTCACCTACAAGTAAGGTTATGGTTTCTCCTGATGACATCAAGGGAGGTTGAGTGCATCATTATAAGTGCATTTCTGTGAAGGATCTAAAGACTGAAATCTCCCTTGTTTTGGTGGAGGTGACAAACTTAGATGAAAGATTACCTACAAAGAAAATCTCTAAGCGATTTATGGATTCAGAGGATACCAAAGAATTGTCACATTTGTTGGGACCTGAATCCCTTATCATCTAGCCCTTCTTAATAAATCTCGATGAAAAACACCAAGCGCTGATCGATTTCCTCCAAATTACGATCTCTTTCATAAAAAAGATGTATGGAATAGTGCAATAGTAGAAGGACATGTCGGATCCCAAGTAGTTTCTATAACTAGATCTCCTCCTTAGGGTGTTAGTCCTTTATGGGATTTGAATTGGATGTTTTTTCCTATGGTTTGTGTTCATTATTTGTTGGGACTGTGTGCTCCCTTGATGACTTTGTTTTTGGTCCACCTTTTCTATGCAACTTTATTTTTAGTTTGGTGTTGTTCTTGGTTGAGAGTTGGGGCTTGTTATTGACCTCTTCCAAACCCTTTTATAAAAGTTTTGGGGACCATTTCAAAACCCCTTCTTTTACCTAATAAAAAAATTGAGTCTACCTGTAAATTTTTCCAGCTAAGAATAATAATTTTCTAGCTAATATAGTGCACACTCGCTCTCTAGACTCCTTTCCATTATCTTATCTCTTTCCCCCGAGCTCAACTCTCATTACTAGATTATATACAAGGCATTAAATTGGATGTTGTTTTTTCCTATGGTTTGTGTTCATTTTTTGTTGGGACTGTGTGCTCCCTTGATGACTTTGTTGTTGGTCCACCTTTGCTAGGCAATTTTATTTCTAGTTTGGTGTTGTTCTTGGTTGAGTGTTGGGGCTTGTACCTGACCTCTTCCAAACCCTTTTGTAAAAGGTTTAGGGACCCTTTAAAAACCCCTTCTTTTACCTAATAATTTTTTTTTGATCTTGGCAACTCCAATTTGAATATCTTAGTTACTAGAATCAAATCTAATAAAAAGTAGGGTGTAAGGGTTCCCATTTTCCTTTTACATCAACTTAGTCACATCAAGCTATATAGCCTATTTATGCCATCAGGATTTGAACCTTGGCGTGAGCTACGTCACCCATACGTCTTAACCAATTAACCATGGACCCATTAGAAATGATCTTTAATACAATCAAACTCTCCATATTAACCATCAACCACCACCCACTACATTACCCTTGAATTTTGAATTGGATAAGATTACAAGGAAATAAATCCTTTAGAAATAATATACTATAAAAAATTGTAAATTCAATCTCCATCTTCTTTCATCCACTATAAAATCTCCAAAAATAAGTTAGTAACCATTGAACTCATATACTAATCCTTTACTCTTAGGAGCCATTATATAACACACAATCATCTTATTCTTGATAGTCAATTTTGATGAATCAACCTTGATCTTGATGGGGGTTGATTATAGATTCCTTCTTTATTTTATCCTTGACTAATAAAATATAACTTTTTCCATTAAAGAATATTTATTTTCAACTCAAAATTTCTTAAATGTATCTCCTCTATTTTTGTCTAGATTTTTTTCATTAGTCCCCTATTATTTGGGTTTTCTCTACATTGTAAAGAAAAACTCCAAAAGCCAAAGGTTAAGGGCAAGGATTCATTTCTATGCACACTTGCTCTTGTTCATATTCACACTTGTTCCTTCTCCAAGCTTGAAAGAATTAATTTTAATTTATATTTTTAAAATAATCATATATTTTAATAAGCTACATGTGGCTTCTATTGGGTCCACTCCCCTCAAAATACCAAATATTACATTTGTTACTTGGTCTATTAATCCATATCCAACATATAGTTTTATCACAAATATATTTCATTTATTTTTATTTTAAATATATTATTTATCTTCCTCAAAGTTTTATGTTTCCACACTCAACTCCTTGACATCATTTTTATTAAGAGATAAAATCTCACTCAGTTAGTTGCCTTATAAATTTAAATTTTACCAAGATGAAGATCAACACTAGGCTTGACTAAATGGTATTGTACCCAATTTCCTTATCTATAGATATGCTCATATTTCCAAGAGATTAAATTTTATTTTTATTTTTGAAGAATTTAAAGTGAATCTACCAAGAGGAATGAGTGAGCTAAGGTTTAGCGAGTGCGGCAGGAGTGAGGGTTTGAATTTTTTGGGTAGGAATCTCAGCCAAGGTGGTAGAGGTAGAGCATGTATGGAAGGGGTAGGTGGGAACCTCGAGCATGGATCAAGCGAGGATCTAGAGGAAGGCGATCAGGCTATGGTAAATTTGGAGGTGTGCATCACGCGGGGGCCTGACCCTCCTCAGAAAGACCCTAAAAAAAAAGATACGAAGGACAATGCGGGGCCCAAGAAGTGGTTGTCTTTTGCTGAGAATATTAGAGGAAAAAGAAAGGAGGTTCTCTCTCTTTCGTGCCTAGTTCTAGTAAATAATAAAATTTCGGTCCTGACAAGTTCCATGAGCCATTTTATTTCAATGGAAGAATTCTCCTTGGTAGGCAAGTTTTTGGGAGGTAGGCCAAAAATGGAGACTATCAGGGCTTGGGCGACAGGTAAATGGTGACTGTTAGGCATCTTGGAGTTGGTAGCTCTAACTTGAGGGTTCATTATTTGTTTTAACAATATGGAGGATGCTAACTGTATTTTAACAGGAGATCCTTAGTTTTTGGGAAAAAGGAGCCTTTTTCTCAGATGATGGGGTGAAGATTTTGACCCTGAAAAGAAAAATATTAACATTACCTCTATTTGGGTTCGTATCCCAAGTCTACCTGCCTAGTTATTCAATTAATATTGGTTGTAGGGCATAGCCAAAACTATAGGGGACCTGATATCCATTGACCATGCGACCTTGGCCAGGATAAGTATGACTCATGCACGAATATGCGTAAATGTTAATTTGGATAATGAATTACCAAGGTTTGTGGAACTAGAGTATGGAGAATACTATAAAAAATAATTAGTAGAATACGAGATCAGATCGACATTCTGTGCATAATGCAAAAATCAAGGACAACTATGCAATCAATGTCCTAACCTGGCAATGAATAAAGAAAAGAAGAAGCAGGGAATGCTAGACAGAAAATTTGAGGAGTTTCCTTGGCAGAGGCAATTTCAATCAGGCAAACTATGTCTACCAAAAAAAGAAAAGAGAGGGTGCAGGGTCCCAACAAGACAAAGGAAAACAACAGGTTGTTGGCAACCAAAATACTCAGGTAACTTCCAATCCTTTAGTTTCAAATAAATTTTTAATTCTATCCAATATGGGATTAGGAGGATTATCGAAAGACATGGAAGCCTAGAACCTTCAGGCTAACCTTTCTGACTCTCTAGAATCCCCATACAAGTTAGGATCCTCAAAAACTAATTCTAAAATTACTGTAAGCCCCATGGGCATCACAAATCCAAACCTTAATACCCTATCTCTAGAATCCTCATCCAAGTCAGGATCCTTAAATCCCAATGCTAAAAATACTTCAAGCCCAGTGGGCATCCCAAAGCCAAACCCTAATGCTGAAGAAATTAGGAAGAAAGTTGAGGCATTGGAAAATAAAAAATCTTATCTCCCTAACATCATCATTAGGAGCCAAGTGAATCCTACTGAGGGGCCATCCCTCAGACCAAGGGAATATAAGAAAAAAGGAGAATATTTATATGTAGGGGTGGAGATATGTGAAACTCTTCAGACTGAGGAATATGGCAGTTCGGTTCTGCAACAAATTGCCTCCCCCCAATTTAGTCCTAAACAAACTAGGAGCACTATGAAGTCTCCTATAGATTTTGGTAGTGAAAAAAGAAGAGGGAGAATATCAAATACTGAGCATAAAAAAATTAAAACTTAATGACATTGCCAATGGAAAACAAAGAACCTTTTTTCAACAGGTTATTCCGGGTTCTGAAGACAACAAATTAGTAAAACCCCCTCAAGGGAGGGGGAGAGGAAGAAATCCCAAAAAATCTAAATGAAGTTCCTCTTATGGAACGTGAGAGGCCTCAATGGCCTACCCAAACACAGGGAAGTCAGTGCAATAAGAAATCAAGTGAATCCAACTATTATCATGTTGCAAGAAACAAAAACTGATGAGATTCAGTCAAAAAAAGTAGCAAAAAAATCTGGAATCAAGGGGATATGGTTTGCAAATCATCCAGAGGAGCATCTAGAGGCCTTATGACTTTGTGGGATCCCCGGATAGTAGAAGGCACCATTATTCAAAAAGATGATAGGGTTCTTAGTATTTTATTTAAATAAATAAACAACAACAGGTCGTGGATCCTTTCAAATATTTATACCCCGACTTCAATTCAAGGGAGAGCTCTACTGTGGGAGTACTTAGGCAATCTGAATGAAATCTTCCATAATGTCCCCTGGATTTTGGTTGGGGATTTTAACACTCCTATTTACCATTCAGACAAAATGGGTGGAAATGGACCACCTATTAGGAGCATGGATGAGTTCAATGACTTTGTGAAATTCAACATGTTGATGGATGTAAAACTTAGAGGAGTGAATTATACCTAGAGCAATCGGTGGATAGGGTGTCATCTCATTCAAGAAAGGCTTGACAAGTTTTTTCTATCAAAGGAGGCTACAACTCTGTTCGGTGATTCTACCATGCAAGCCCTTCCTAAAATTGTCTTTGATCATAATCCTATTTTTTTGGAGATCCCTAACTCTCTGTCCTTCAAGAAACCTTTTAAATTTTAATCTATGTGGATCAAACATTCTAGTTTCAGAGATAACTTAATTCAGTGGTGGCAGTAGCCTGTCAGGGATAGTGCAACTTTTAAACTTGCTGACAAATTAAAGTTTGTTAAGGAAAAACTTCAAACTTGGAATAAAGAGGTCTTTGGGAACCTCTTTGAAAATAAAAAATAGTTTGTTGAAATTTTGAAGATAATTGATCAGAGGATTCAACATGGTGATGCTGATGAAACTACTAGGCAGGAGGAATAGACAAAACTAGTAGAGTTTCATAATATTTTTGCCTATGAGGAAATCTATTGGAGGTAAAAATCAAGGGCTCTTTGGTTGAAATGTGGAGATTCAAATTCTAAGTTTTTTCATGTCACCAAGCTTAGAAACATAAGCAATAGCATTTAAAAAAAAAAAAAAAAGCAGATGGTTCTATTACTCAAGACTTAACAAAAATCAGAAAGGAGGCAGTAACTTATTTCAATTCTATCCTTGGTCAGGAATTACAGTGCAATGAGGAGGCCAAAGATATTCTCTTGAAATCCATTACTAGCATAATAAATGAGGATATAAACCTTAAGCTTCTAGCTTCCTTTTTTGATGAGGAAATTAAAGAAGCCTTATTTAGCATGGAGCCAGACAAAGCACCGAGACTTGACGACTTTCCCCCTCATTTCTATCAATATTTTTGGGACATCGTAAGTGAGGATGTAACTTCTGCTGTCAAAGAATTCCAAGCAAGAAATCATATCCCAAAAAGTTTCAACTCTACTTTTATTTCTCTAATTCCTAATAAGTAAACCCCTAAATCTATGGCTAAATTCAGGCCAATCAGTCTGTGCAATGTTTCTTACAAGATCCTAACTAAAGCCATTGCAAATAGAATGAGAGATGTTCTACCCCGCATCATAGATCCATGCCAGGGAAGCTCTGTCTAGGGCAGGTCAATCTTGGATGGAGTTATCATAGTTTATGAAGCTCTGCACTCTGCTCATAAGACTAACATGTCTGTTTTTGCCCTCAAGCTTGATATGAACAAAGCATTTGACAGGCTAAATTGAGACTTTCTGATTGCTATCCTCCTTAAGTTTGGTTTCACCACCAATGGGTTAATATGATCAAAGAATACATTTATAAAGCATGGTTATCGATTTTGGTTAATGGAACAACTGCTTGTTACTTTCAAAGTCATAGAGGAATTCGACAAGGGGACACTATCAGCCCCATGTTATTCATCATTATGGTAGAAGCTTTAGGCAAAACCATAAAAAATACTTGTATTTCAAGGC
Source organism: Wollemia nobilis (assembly GCA_028583015.1). Lineage (NCBI taxonomy): Eukaryota > Viridiplantae > Streptophyta > Pinopsida > Araucariales > Araucariaceae > Wollemia > Wollemia nobilis. The sequence continues at coordinate 14,504,635 of JAQPPZ010002556.1, forward strand.
TAATATTGGGAATAAAGGCAACATCTCTCACTACGGATATTTCTCACCAACAATTCATCTATGATACCCTTCTATTGACTAAGGCATCGATGGTTGAGGTCAAAAGAAATAAATACATCCTACAAATCTATGAGGATGCTGCTGGTCAGAAAGTTTATTTCAATAAAAGCAAGTTATATTTCTTGAACACCCCCATTCATTGGGCAAGGAAGGATTGCAAAAATTTTAGGGTGTGATATAGTAAACCTCCCCACTTCGTATCTTGGTCTCCCTATTTTCATTGATTCTCCGAGAGAGTCAATGGTGGACAGGGTTATTGAAAGAATTCAAAAAAACTTACTAGATGGAAAGGTCATCTTATATCTCAAGTAGGAAACTGAACCTCACAAAGGCCTCTCTTCAAAGCATTCCAGTCTATTTCATATCCATTTTCAAAGCCCTTGTGAAGGTTTTCCAAAAAATTGAGAAACTCCAATTTTTTTTTTATGGATTGGATTAGAGGAGAAAAACATGATACACCTTGTAGGATGGACCAAAGTGTGCAGACCCAAGGAAAATGGGAGATTAGGTTTGAGGATAATTGCTCATATGAATTTAGTTTTACTAGCTAAGCAGGCATGGCACCTCATTTTTGGTGAAGAAAATGAATGGAAAACTATCATCAAATGAAAGTATCTTCAAAATATGGAATTTCTAAGTGACTCAATTCCAATCAGAGGTTTTGCTTTTTGGAAAGCAATTCTCAATTGTAAGGAAATCATCAAAAAAGGTTTAAGATGGGTTTTAGGCAATGGTGAGAGGATAAATTACTGGAATGACAGGTGGACTAAGGATGAAATACTAATGCAATATCCTAACTTAGCCCAAATAAAAGATATCACGAAAGAACTCATTGGCAAAAAAGTCTCTGATTATATAGTTGAGGATAGAGGCAATGAAGTGAAAACAAATAAGGATTCAGGGATTTCAAGCAGAATCAAATGATATTTGTAACATTCTTGGGAAAAAATGTATCCCCATGATACCCAAGGAAGATCAAGTGACATGGGATCCTACGAAAAATGGGCAGTTCACTGTTAAATTAGCTTACAATCTTCTGCTTGATGACGAGGATTTTCCTCCAAAAGGACTTAGTTTGGATAAAAAATTTTATTCCAAAAAATGCAGTCTTTTCATGGCTAGTTATCCAAGGAAGAATTCTAACCATTGCTAATATGATGCATAAAGGTATTTGTATCACTAATCGTTGTTATCTGTGCAGGGCTAATTGGGAGACCATTTATCACATTATCCTTGAATGCCCTTTTTCCTTGACTGTCCTAAGTGGGATTTTTTAGGCCTTCAATATTTCTTGGGTTAAACCAGCCATCGTACTTGATTTTTTCATCCAATGGCCTTGCCCCTTTTCAAGACAAAGACTTAGATACATGTGGAAAATTTGTCTCAATCACTATCTTTGGCAGGTGTGGTTAGAAAGGAACCATAGAGTCTTTAATGAGTCTATCCATGATCATCAAACTATCATTGCTAGGATCCTATCCTTTTCCAATGAGAATGTGAACCTTATCCCTTTTGATAGTCGTAAACCTCATCTGCAGGAGACCACGATTGCTCAATATTTAAGATTAACCTTGTTAGATGAGTCTGTGCCTAGGGTAGTCAACCCTAGAGCCAATGTTAAGTGGTCCCCATATCCTACGGGTTGGTTTAAGATTAATTTTTATGGAGCAACTAAGGACAATCCTGGAAGAGCAGGTGCTAGTAGCATTGTGCGAGATCATAATGGGAATATGATGCTTGCATTTTCTGAATATTTAGAAACAAGAAAGAACAACAAAGCTGAAGCTAGAGCTATGTGGAGAGGCCTTCAAATGACTCAAGACTTAGAAGACAATTTGATCATAGAAGGAGACTCTATGCATATTATAAATCTCATCAATAATTGGAAAACACCTCCTTGAAGGATTAAAACAATTGTTGAATAGGCTAGGATCCTTTTCCAGGGAAGACAGGACAGAAAAGCCTAACATGTCTTTTGGGAAGCTAACAAAATTGCTGATAAGCTAGAAAATTTGGGTGTCGATGGTGATGAACTTTTCAAATGGGAATACAATGTCCTGAGAAAAGTAGAGGAGCTTATTTAACAAGAATTCCAAGAATGATAGTCGAATTTACCAACAAGGAAGGCACTATAAGTTCGAAGGCTAGGAGTATTCCCGTCTCTTTTTTGAAATGGACTCACAATAAAAATTATTCGAGTTGTTAGTATTTGTGGATGCTGCTTGGAAATACCACAAAGAATAATGGGGACAGTCACATGTCAGATAACATGGCTCCTAGTCATCTTAGTAATTTGAGGCTGGTTGATAATCACAGGGCAGGAAACAAATGATAATATAAGACTTCGAACCAGAGCCACGTGGACCACCAGATAGCCACCGCCATAAATCTAGCCAGTAGGTTCACTTCTCCAAGGCTGATTGGCCAAGATGGGATGTGGTCCCAAAGCATGTCATATACAAAAGAAAGCAATTACCAAAGAATTATTAAGAGTAACTGTCAATACAGAGCTTGTGGGAGTTTTTTTCAGTACTCTGCTATGTGTGCCTGCAACTTTTTATTTCTCCACTGTTTCAAGGAAGGGATCCGTGCCTGTTTATTTTTTTGTAATTATGATGCAGGTGTGTTTTCTTGGGGTATACCCAAAATGTTGTATGGGAAGTTTTTTGATAATAGACTATGTGCCTTACCGGATGTAATGGCTTTGGAGGCATGTAGATTTTACATATATAGGATCCTTAGTAAGGACATGTTCATCAACAACCCTGGGCTGATTTTTGTAAAAGGTTTTGGGTCAACCTGTAAAACTAGATATTAATGCTATAGTATCTTATCTAGCAAAAAAAATATTTCCAAGAGATTATATCCAATATTAGATGATGAACATCAACAATAATATTATTTTTATCTAATCCCCATATCCATTTTTTTGATAGCTTTAATGATAATTTGTGAACCCCCCTCAATTGAAATATATTTCCATCCTTTTCAATTATAATTTCAATTCCTATAAGAAGTTACATAGCCCCTACATAGTTATTATTTGAAGTTCCATATGATTTTGAGTAAATGAGGAGAATTTTACCTTTATTATTTTGAAAAACACCACCTCCACTAGCTTCTCTCAAATTTCCTTCAGAAGCACCATTAAAATTAATTTTAAGAAACCTAATTTTAAGAGATTTCTATTTTACCCTAGATCGATGTAGACACTTTGTTTTAATGCCATAATTGCAAATGAATCTTCCATGTATGTTTAGATAATATAACCAAGTTGTTACCACCTATTTTTTGTCCTTGAGACTTCCTACAATGAGCACCATATCTGTAAACATTCTCTAGGAGAGAAAATATAAGGATTCCAAACTTGGGCATGATTTTAATATTTATTTTAAAAAATATTATTGATTTCAAGCCATAAATTTCATCAACTCTTTAATTTTGATGAATATACCTAATGTATTTTCATATTATAAAAAAACCCAAATGGTGTGAGCAAAGGGACATTAGAAAAGTGAATGATATGATGTTTCTAAATCCTTATTACACAAGGCACATATGAAAGCTCCATGGTATACTTTTATTTGTAAACTCTCTCCTATAAGAATATTACTTTGAATTACTAACTAAAATAATGTTGAGGCCTTAGTGAGAGCCTTTGTTGAATAAACATTCTTGCAAGATAGATTTTTGGGAGTGCTAGATTTTGGTTGATCTAAATCCTCATATCCCAACTTGACCAAGTATCCATCATATTTAATAGACTCTAAACCAACTCTTCTAAACCAATTCATCCTTTCATATGTAATTTGTTTGAGTTCCTCTCCTTCAACCAAGTTATTAACATAAACCCATAATCTAGAGTTATTGTTCACATTAATATAATCTTTGACCTTTGGACCTTTACAAGGCAAGTGTGTTGATGTCGATGGTTTCCATTTTGAATTAGAGGTAATAGGACAAGCTTAAACCAAGCATTAGACCAAATATTTGCATAATTTCGTTTATTGATTGGCCATTTAATATGTTTATTGATAAATTGCAAACTATTTGATATGAGGTTCCATGTTGAGGATCCTTTGGGTTGGGTTATTTTTGTAAATAATTTCATATTATCAACTTTTAGATTTTTAAGGCTTACTACCACAAAATATTATAGGTCCCAATATAAAATAGCCACAATATTAAAAGTCAAAATATCAATAATGAAGAGTAGAATAATACATGAGCAAATTAATATGTATATCAAGGCCTATATAATACTAAAATAAACATTCACTTAAATAATAAAATATGAATGCAAATGGTCTCAATCATTCATGGACTATGCATAAAAAAACTTACAATATTAGTTGGTCAAAAATTAGTATACAAGCTTTATTACTTCTCTTCCTCTTTGTAATAAGATTATTCTCTTTTTCCCTACTCTTGCTACACTTTCTCATGGAGCATTGTCTCCATAATATAGCCATAGTAATATGAATCTTCAATCACTTGACTATTGCTCTCCATACGAAAAGTACCATGAATATTGGCTTATCATCTTGCCACTTGCATACTAGATGTAAACTTGAATCTAATACAGTTGTAAACATTCTACATGATTCTTATACTTCTACATGCACTAGTAATCTAAGACACTTGTGCACATCCTCACATTACATATTTGCATACTTTCATACATGACACTTGTGCATATTCTCTCAATCTACACTTGCACTCTAACTTACATGACACTTGTGCATTTCCTACACATTGACACTTACATAAAAGGGAAATATAAATCAAACTCTAAACTATAGACTCAACCCTAATCTATTACATATTTATAAATGTACCATGAAGGTACCATGGGAGTACATTACTTTTTTGTTGGATAATAAGGGGTTGTACAAGAGTCCCCCATCCTTGACAAATTACATCTCTTCTTTAGAGCTTGAGAGTTTACAAATAGATACACTTCTCATCTCAATTAATATGCTATAGCTAGAAACCTACATCATTTTACAAAAATGTCTAAATTCTTGATTTTTATTTTCTCGATATTTTCAATTTTTGTATGAATACAATTACTCCAAAATTTAGCATCTTTCTTGACATTTACTGTAGTAGCCTTCACAATGCCAAAAATTCATTTGTACTATCTATTCTTTACATCTTAGTAGAGTAATATTTCCAAAATATCACACTATCATAGTCTGCTTTACCAAATCTAGATTGCTAGTTTCCTTCTTGAAAACACATTAATGTTACATAATAAAGCAAATATTACCAATGGAAAACATTTAAAGTAAATATTAATAATTAATTGATTTAGGCAGTCAACATTTTTTGTTAGAGTCAAATAAACTTTCTACTTACTCTAACCATGGAAAGGAGAATTTAACTTCACAATCCTCAATCAAAATTCCTCTATTGGCTAGATTATCTACACATTTGTTTCCTTCTCTTAATATCTGTGTAAAACTAATTTCTTCAAACTCTTTAGCAAGATATTGAATTTCCACAATTATCTCTTGTATGTTTCGTAGAGCCTTTGCTTTCTTCAAAATTGCATTTATTACTATGAGAGAATCACCTTCCATCCATACTCTATTCCATTTCATTTTTTTACATATTTTTAACCCTTCTAAAGCTGCCCAAGCTTCAAATTCATTATTTGTCTTAAATCCACTATTGAAAGCATAATAAAACAAAATATCTCCTCTATTATTTCTACTTATTCCTCCTCCTCTTGCTGGTCCTAGATTTCCTTTAAATGCTCCATAAAAATTCAATTTAACCCACTCCACATCTGGTGGTTTCCACTTTATATTTTTTGCTTTATTTTTCTTCTCTTGTACACAAAATTATAATTTCATTTAATGACTTGAATCCATATATCAAGACTCTGTGCTTCCAAAATAGGGACTGGGTGAGTTGATGGGATTGTTTTAGACTCCTCTATGGCTAAACATATCTTCTTTTTCATTCCTTCTAAACTACTTTTATTTCCTTTAAATATTCTTATATTCATTTCTAGTCATATAGTTCAAAGTATTGTATCTTTTGATATATCCCATATTGTTTGTAAAACCTCATTTTTATAAGTGCTCTACCATTTATTTAACCAATCTTCAATTCTATTATTCATCATCATACATTTACCAAACATATTAAGAATCCATTGCCATAGAGATAGTCTACACTTTCCTCCTTATTACAGAAACCACATTGAGAGGGACCATGAAAACCATTTTTCATAGGGTTATCCCAGGATAAAATTCTTCTATGACCTCCTAGCCAAACAAACATTTTGACTTTAGGAATGCTTGGGCTATCCCAAATATCTCTTCATATTCTAGTGATATTATTATTATGTGGTGTTGAACATCATATCCACTTCTAGTTGTGTATTCTCTTGAGCTATTCAACTCCCAAATCAAATTATTCTTAGCACCCCTTAGAATAATCATAGTTGTTATCTTTCTACTCAATTGACTCCTAGCATCAATGTCTTGTATACTTATAAAAAATATTATTTCCATTTGTATATTTCTTATCGATCCTTGTACAAAATATTTGAAACCCTATCATCGTATTTATCTTGAAGAAATATCATCCAAGATTTCAAAACTAGATATAAGTTGAGTGGTTTTTTATCACACCAAGTATCCATCCAAATAGAAAATTTTCTCCAATTTCCACTACCCATCTTAAACCTTTAATCATAATATCAATAGATTTTTTTAAACCATTCCAAAGAGTAGAAAGATTTGGAAGAGATAATATTGTAAATATTAAACTTGGGTCATTGGGATCAACATACTTAGAAGAATTATTTCCTATTGTATGTTACTCTCTTTGTACAATATCCAGATAATTGTTCTCCTAAGAGCTAATTTTGCATCTGTAAGAAATATTAAACCAAGACCTCCCCTAGTTTTTTCATCACACAACTTGCTTCATTTCACCAAAGGGAATTTCCTTATATAATGTAAACATGACCATAAAAAGGATCGCATAAAATAGATTAATTTTTTTTTGATTGATTTTGGCATAGAATACAATGACATATAATATGTTGGAATGGCTTATAAGACTGACTTAATTAACTACACTCTTTCTGCTAATGATAACCATCTACCTTTCCAAGTTGGAAGTTTATTTTAAACTTTACTAATGACTGGATTTCATAAATCTATGCTCATTCTCCCCTCAAATAAAGACATCCCTAAATAATTTGTTGGTAAATTTGCCTCCTCCATTTGAAGCACCTTGCAAATTTTTGCTTTGATATTAGCAGGTGTGTTAAGGAAGTAAATTTTGAATTTAGTCCTATTAACTTTTTTCCCTGAAGCTCTTTTGTACTCTTTTAAAAAGTTACTCAAAGCTCCGACCTCATTTATCCTTGCCTTTCTAAAAAAGGTTGTATCATCTACAAACTGTTGATGGGTGATGTTATCGATGTTATTACTAACCTTAAGTCCACTTATAATCCCATATTTGTAAGCCTTATTTAAGTTCCTACTCAAAATATTTTCCATAATAATGAACAAATAAGGATATAGAGGATCTCCTTATCTAAGGCCTCTCTTGGCTTTAAAATATTCTATCACTAACCCATTGAACAACATAGAATAAGAAATTGTAGAGACACAAGCTTTAATCCATATAACCCATTTCTTCCCAAAACCAAACTTATCTAAAACTACAAAAACAAATCCCATTTAACCCTATCATAGGCTTTACTAATATCAAGTTTTAAGATCATAGCTTTCTCTTTTCTTGAAGTTGCTGAATGTATAACTTCATGAGTTACTATGATCCCATCCAAAATTTGTCTTCCTTTCACAAATACTCCTTGCTCTTTTGAAATAATTTTGTCTAAAAATGGCCTACATATATTAGCCATCACTTTGGAAATAATATTATAATCCATATTACATAGGCTTATGGGTCTAAAAGAATCAAACAATTTAGCATCCTTTTTTTTGAAATTAGGGTAAGATAAGTTGCATTTATTTTATAAGGAATGTATTGTTTTACTCTAGATTGCTCCACTGCCACCAATAAAGAACCATTCGCTATATCCCAATTATGTTGGTAAAAAGCTACAGAGAGCCCATCTAGACCTGGGTATTTATCCTTTTTAAAAAAGAAAAGAGCTAAATGATATGGAAAAGCCAAGCTGCAATATTATTTTATTTACAGGCTTAAATTGCCAACTAAAACAAAGAAAGTCAGTAGGAGAAGATAATAATCTGTCGACAAATGAAAACAAGTCATGTCGACAACTGTCAACATGATGAAGCTGTCGACAATAAAATGTCGGCAAATACAAGACTTTAGGAAAAATAAATAAATATTAAACCTAAAGTCTATTAAACCTCATCACTCGTCCCATCAACAAAAGCATTGGACTCCAATGCTTGTAACAAAGCAAGAAAATCCTGGGACATTAGGTGAGCAGAAATCCAGTGAGCTTGGTGTGGAAACTGGCCGTGACAGGCCACCAGATAGGAAGTAGAAGTACCCTGGTGAGTTTGTCGAGTCTTCGTATCAAAAAGTGTATCTTTAGAAAGTGGAAGCTGTGCATCAGGAACCACATCAACTGGATGACTGATAGCTGGATCAGATTCCAAGGTGGAATCATAGTACGGTTTAAGAAGATCAACATTGATGACATCATGAATGCCTAGATGAGCTGGAAGATCCAGGCGAAAGGCATTCTCTAAAATATTTTGAACAATGGTATAAGGACCATAGCGTAAAGGTTTGATTTTACTATGGGTCTTATCCACAAATCATCGCCTGTCGAGGTAAAACCATACTTTATCACCCACTTGAAAGTGATGAGGAATACGATGTCGGTCCATCTGTTGCCATTGTTTCTGCTGAGTCTTCTGAAGAATCTGAACTACTTTGGACTGAAGGCTCTGCAGATGCTGGATGAAAGAGTTCGCCTTGTCTTGCTCCTTCTGAATATGCATAGTAGCTGGTGAGGGCAAGGACAAAGGCAACTCATAAGGAGCCAACGACTGAAAACCAAAACAGACCTCAAAAGGAGAGTGCCCAGTAGAACTATGAACTGCCCTGTTGTACACATGCTCAATGTGAGTGAGGCTTAAGTCCCACTTTGCTAGAGTGGAATGATGATAAATCCTCAAACTCTGCACAAGCGTACGATTAACTACTTCAGTCTGCCCATTGGACTGTGGATGATAGGTAGTAGAGAAGTTAAGTGAAACACCTAAGATCTTCCAAAGGGATCGCCAAAAGTGACCCATGAATCGTGAGTTGCGATCAGATACAATGCTGGTAGGAAGACCAAAGGAGCGCCACACTATCTCAAAGAAGAGCTAAGCCAAGTCCTGAGTAGTACTCATCTTACGACATGGAATGAATTTGGCCATCTTGAAGAATCTATCCACAATGACGAAGACACAATCATGTTGTCGGACTGTCATTGGGAAACCACTCAACAAGTCCATGGAAATGCTCTCCCAAGGACGAGAAGGAATGGGCAAAGGCATGCTCATACCCAATTTCCTGTTGGTGGATTTAGAGCGGTTGCAGACGACGCACTGTCGCAAGAAGTGAAGTACATCTCTTTGCATATGGGGCCAAAAGAAGAACCTCTGAAGATGATGAAGAGTTTTCTGCTTGCCAAAGTGTCCTCCATAAAGTGTAGAATGAGCCTCCTTCAAAAGAGACTCTCTATGCTCATGAGGAACACAAAGTTTATCTAACTTATACAACATTCCATCCTGCATGTGAAAGTCTTGAAGACCTCTCAAGTTGGAAGAAGAAGGATGAGAAAGTTGTTGAATAACTGTGGCAAAATCAAGATCTGATGAATACTGAGAAGGCCAAGTCTGAAAACCAACATGAGACATAGTCACTACAGTCAAGGCACGAGCTGATGGAGGTTGGCTCAAACAATCTGCCACTGCATTATTTTGTCCTTTCCTGTACTTGATCACTAAATGGAACTGCTGCAAATAGGATGCCCACTTCATGTGTCGAGATTCTTCAATTTTGGACTGAGATTGAAGAAACTTAAGGGGCATGTGATTAGTGTGAACTACAGTCTCTTTACCCAAAAGGTAATGTCTCTAGTATTTGATGGCCTGCACCAATACATACAACTCCTTATCATAAGTGGAATAATTCCTCTTGGCCTCCAAAAATGTTTTAGAATGATAGGCCACTGGATGGCCATTCTCCTTAAGCACGACACCAAGTGCATATTGTGAAGCATCTGTCTCAATCTCAAAAGGTTGTGCAAGATCAGGCAATGCAAGGACAGGTGCACTACACAATTTTTGTTTCAAAGTGTCAAAGGCCTTCTGCTGGTCCTGTGTCCACTAAAACTGGATCTTGATCTTGGTTACAAAATGAAGAGGAGCAGCGATAGTGGAGTATCCTGCAATGAACTTGCGATAGAAATTAGCAAGTCCAAGAAAACTCCTCAACTCTATGACAGAAGTAGGAGTTGGCCATTTGACAATGACTTCAATTTTGGCAGGATCCACTTGAACTCCTTTTTCATTGATTACAAATCCCAAATAGGCAATGGAAGTTTGCCCAAAAGAACATTTGGAAAGATTGGCATACAATTGATTCTTCTGAAGAGTTTGAAGAACATATTCCAAATGCTCAAGATGACTTTTCCAAGTGGAAGAGAATACAAGGATGTCATCTAAATAAATAATTACAAATTTATCCAAACAATCACAAAACACTTCATTTATTAGCCGCATGAATGTGGCTGGAGCATTCATAAGACCAAAGGGCATGACAAGCCACTCAAAGAGTCCCATCTTAGTCTTGAATGCTGTCTTCCAAGTGTCCTCTACTTCAATTCTGACTTGATGGTATCCACTTTTGAGATCGATCTTGGAAAAGAACTTAGCTCCTTGGAGCTGATCCAAAAGATCATCAATTCGTGGTAGTGGATAACGATTTTTGATGGTGATCTTATTTAATGCTCGGAAATCAATGCATAGTCTCCAAGTGCCATATTTCTTCAATATAAGCAAAATAGGTGAAGCACAAGGAGAAGTGCTAGGTTTGATGAAACCTTTAGACAATAAGTTTTGAATTTGTCTTTTAATTTCTTCCATTTGCACTATTGATTGTCTATACATTGGAGCATTAGGAAGTGAAGCAGTAGGTACAATCTCAATAGAATGATTAATTGTTCTTTGAGGAGGAAGACTTGTGGGTTCTTGAAACACACCTGAATATGATTGCAACAAAGAATTAACTGAAGCATGCTTGTATTGTTTTGGTTTGGATGCTTGCTTATGCTCATTATGTGGTATGATGAAGATGAGTGCCAATTCCCTTGCTTGATTTACAGCCTTACGTGCTTGTCTACAACTTAGCATTAGATTTTGAGGAGTTTGTTGAGTGCTTCTAATTATGTAGGCTTTATCATATTTGTGCAAGGTGTATGTGTTTTTAAACCCATCATGAATAGACCTCCTATAATATTGATAGGGTCTTCCAAGCAATAAACCACAACAATCCATTGGAGTAACATCACACACAACTATGTCCACAAAAGAGGGACTGAAAGCAAAATTCACAGTGCAAGTGTGTGTGATGTCCGATGAAATCCCATTATCCTTCCACCCTAAAGGATACGGATGAGGATGGGGTTTCATGGGCAGCTTCAATTTGTCGACAACAGACCTCACAATTAGATTCTTCTGCGAGCCACTATCGATGATACAATCAACTACAAAAGATGCATCAAGGTGGACCGTGGTCACAAACAAGTTTTCTCAATCCCCTAGTGAAGTGTTCATGAGGGTCAATTTGTTCAACCCAGCCAATTCTTTATAAGTCTTTCGTTCCCCTGTAGCCTCAATGGGACCTTCTTGAGGTTCCTCATTGGAAGGCTTTACAACTAGGGACTTCTTTTTCAAAATTTTCAACTTAAAAAATTGATGCTTTTGATGGCCCTTCTTCTTACATTATGTACATTCCACAGAATATTTGGAAGATTTTGAAGAAGAAGAAGAAGAAGAAGAAGTAGGAGAAGGAGAAGAGGGAGAAGAAGAAGACTTAGCCACCTTGGACTGCTGATTTGAAGCCTTCGGATTTCCTCCCGATGACGAAGAGCGAGCCCCGCACGATGAATCTCGTAATTCCTCTTTCGCAAGAATGGCTTGATTGAAAGCCATATCAATGCTCAAGATGGTTTTGTATTTCAACTTGCGATAAAGTGGTTCCTGCAGTCCACTTTTAAACTTGGTAACAAGTTGAATTGCATTATCCTGCACAAAATTTAGAATCCTCAATTTGTTAAATTGCAACACATAATCATGTACACTCATGTGAGCTGTTTGTCGAAGATGAAGCCACTTGATTTGAAGGTCCTCGACATAATTTGAAGGGTAAAAACTACTCTTCAAAACGCATTGCAATTCGTCCCATGTATCAATGGGATTCTGAGTTTGGTGACGATCTGTGACCAGGATCTTAGCAAGGCCCATCAATTTGAGTTTGGCAAAAGCAACTCGTTGGGCCTTCTCCAGTTTGGTATACTCAAACCAACTATCCATGTCGAGAATCCAGCTGTTGAGAACTTCTGGATCCTGCAAACCATCGTAGTTGATAACATCACATTGGGGTTGAATGTCTTGAGTGGTGAATTTATCAGCCAAAACACTCACCAATTGTGTGAGTTGAGCCATTTTGTCAGCCAACTCGGTAGCCATTTGGGCCCGAGTACGTGCCAGCAAGAGGGTAGCAAAAAGTGGTTATAAGGGGTATTAAAATAATTGCCAAAACTAATTGCAAAATGATGCAATTTTACAATAGAGGCAAAAATAAGGTTTTGAAAGCAATGTAAAATTACTTTTTTTTTTTTTGATATTTGGTAAAAATTAAATTGAAAATTATTAAACTTCAATAATTTCCAAATTAAAACCTCATTAAATAACCCTATCCACCCAACCTTAGCACAACAAAATAAATTAACTAGGACGCAATCAATGGTTGCCTATCCTATCATATAGTTGGCTCATTCAGTCTATGCAATAACTCAGAGAACGCAAAGCCGGACGGGCCGAATGTTCGTCGACCACGTGGTGGGGACTCCCTCTGATAACGCCACTGCGGGCACGTTACAAACACGTCAAGGCAACGCAGAGAGAATAGCTATAGAATTCAAAACTCGGCAGCTAACATGAGACGTGTTTGCAATCTGCCACAGGTAACAATGCCTGCTACACCGTCTAAAGCCGACGCGGGAATCTGCCCTGGCCACACCAGATATTACGTCAAAAAACACAGGCTACCTCGTCCGAAACCATCACGAGAAATCGTTGGAGATACCGACGACAACTAGAGATGCCGAAGATGTAGAAGAGTGCAAAAAATTTTGCTATGGGATTGTGGACGCGTCAACCGGACTATCCGCCAGCAAATCCTTAGTGAAAGGCGAAAACAAATGTGGATGATGTTTGCCGCGACGTCTAGGTTGTTAAAAAAAAAAAATTTTTTTTTACTCTGCAAATCCCGGTAAGACGGATGCACCGCACGTAGTGTCAGAGTGCGCTTTGTCTACCCGTGGTCTACAGCAACAGATAGGGCAGTGATCCGATGCAGGGACGCCAAAATAGACGAGGCGAGCGATCCGATGCAGGGACGCCTTGGTTTTGCAATCTACATCAACGGAGGACTCGACAACAGAGATGTGCAATCACGTAGACTTCCTCTCGCAAACACAACACAAAATTCGAGGCTACAAAGAATGGCAGAAACTGTCTACAGTCGCAAGAAATGGTTGCAGACACAGGAGACGTTTGCAACCGCAGGTAACACCAGCTATACTAGCAGTAGTTGGCACTCTCAAATTTAACACAGTTGAAACCCTCGCTAGCTAGAATGAAAATGTGCAGAGAACTTGCACAGACCACGATCGGAAATTAGCAAGAATTGCTAAAATTTGACTACAACAATTGCTGTTCAAAACAACAATTTACGCAGCAAAATTTTCAAAATTTTTTCACAGGACAATGTGGTCGGAAATGACCCAAAACCACAAAATATTGCCTGCTCTGATACCAATCTGATATGGAAAAGCCAAGCTGCAATATTATTTTATTTACAGGCTTAAATAGCCAACTAAAACAAAGAAAGTCGGCAGGAGAAGATAAGAATCTGTCGACAAATGAAAACAAGGAATGTCGGCAACTGCCGACATGACGAAGCTGCCGACAATAAAATGTCGGCAAATACAAGACTTTAGGAAAAATAAATAAATATTAAACCTAAAGTCTATTAAACCTCATCACTAAATGAAATTCTTTTAGAGTAATAGGCTCCATTAGTTTCCTATTGTCTTCATTCATTATAACTAAAGGAACATCTTGAAGAAGTTTATCATTAAGAACCTCGGTATCCTCTGAACCCAGAATATTCTAATAAAATGAATTTAACTCTTTTCTAATTTCACTTTGATCTTTAATCCAAACCCATTATATTGATTTAATTCTACTAATTCTAGAAGATGATCTCTATACTATAGCCATCCTATGAAAAAAATTGTATTTTTATCTCCTTCTTTCAACCAAGTCTGTCTTGATTTTAATCTCCAGAATTTCTCTTCCTTACTCAAAATATTATGATATTCACTAAGCAACCCTCTCTCCTCTAATCTTGGATTATTATCATCACCTTTTTTGGAATTTTGAAAGTTTATTTTTTAGATATTCTTTCTTCTCAATTTTTTTTACAAAGGTGTTCTTGTTCCATTATTTTAATCTAGATGTCATAGCTTTAATCTGGTTTGAAGAGCATACAACCCACCATTACCTAAAGAATTCTATGTTTGAGCTATTATATCAAAAAATTGAGGATGATCTTCCCACATCTACTTATGTTTAAAATATGATATTTTTTTGAATTCACTTACTGCCATTGTAACTCTTATTGACCAGTGATCTAAACCAATTCTTGTTAAGATATTTAATTTAGCACAAGTTCCTTCATATAGCCAGTGATATGAGAGAATGCATCTATCTAATTTTTCTACTATTATGTTATGGCATCTTCTGTTGTTGGTCCAAGTACAATTATCTTCTTCAAACTCAACTTCCCATAGATTATTATTTTGAATAAAAGTTGAGAAATATTTCATACTTAGGGTCAATTTATTAATTCCTCCAAATTTTCTATTCAACTTGGTTATGGCATTAAAATATCCAATGATCATGAATTGGGTTTCTTGGTCTTTACTTCTCATAAAGGCTTCAATCCCAGTCCAAAATTCTAGTCTACCTGACTAAGTTGTAAGTCCATAGACATTATAAGGATGAAATAGATATCTACAAAGTAGCAAGTGACTAAAGAAGCTATCCAATACCTAGTTTTATGAATGGTTATACAAGATGTTCTAGAAGGATTCCAGCAAGTTAGAATTCCCCCTGTCACTCCTTCAGAATCCATAGCATCCCATTCACATCTTGCCCAAATTGATTTCATAGTTTTTGAAACTTCTTTTATCATTTTAGTTTCTTGGATATAGAGAATATCAGGTTTATTACTTAAACATAGGTCCCTAATACACATATGATTTGAGGGGGTATTAGCACCCCTTATATTCCATTAGATGATAATCATGTCACATTAGGGGCCTTTGACCCATCTTGCGTATTACCAATATCATTTTGTTGTTTGGTAAAGAGAAGTTCAACCAACTTAGTTTGTGTTTCTTTCTCTATGTTAGCTCTTGCTTCCCTAGATCTTGCTTGATAATTTGAGGGTTTTCCTCTTTTTGCCTTACCTATATCAGGAGTAGGTCTTATTATTCTATTACTCAATATTATTTCACAATTTTTTTTTTCAACATATTTATCCTCTCCTGGATCTATTATAGAAGCTTTTGATTTATCTAGCTCATTTTCTAGTATTTCCTTATTAATGGTAGAGGTATTAACTTCTAAAACTGCATTTTCTTTACCAATTATTATTTTTGAATGGTGCATGGTACTTCAAGAGAGTCTTCAAAATTTTATGAGACACATTCCTTAGCTTCATTGAAAATGTTCTTCCTTAAATTAGGATCATACTAAATAGATGATTCTTTGCTAATATATTGAAATTGTTGTAAAATGTCCTCTAAGTTTTGATCTATTTTTTCTTCATAGGCTAAAGCCTCAAAAAAGTTTGTATTTCTTCCAATATCCTTCCTTATTGGTCTTCATTGTTTATTTTCTTCTATTTTCTAGATCTATTTTTTGGAAGTTGAAAACCATTTTCATCCATAACCATTTATAAATTTCTCTTGTGGTTTTCTACAAATGATTCTACTAGGCTATTCTTAGGGCATGATATTTCAATATGCCCCACATTATGACATCTTATACATTTAAAATATATGTTTTCATTATATATAGTTTAGGTCCACATATATCCCCATACTCAAGAATGATTGATTCTGGTAAAGCTTTACTTATATCAATGATGACCAATATTCAAGCATAAATACCCAAAAATCCATATTTTGTTGTATATAAAATCTTGAGGAATTCTCCTCGAGTGTTTTCTATTGCCTTGAAGGTATCTATTTCCCAAAATTCAATGGGTAACCCAAATATTCTAACCCAAACTGGTACTAGGAATAGATTTACATTTTTAGGTGAAAAACCTTCATACCGGTGGGTAAGGAAGAGTTCTACTCTTCCCATAAACCAAGGAACCCCTTTTAGGATTCTCTCTTTATTTCCTAGAACAAAAAATTACTAGGAAAAAATATTTGAGAAGAAATTATAGAATCACTTCTAGAGACTTTCAAATTCTATCAATCCATTTTCTCAAGGCTGAAGCCCCTAGCCAATACCCATTAAATTTACCAAAAACTACCCTATCTTGGAGCAATGAGGATCTCTATGAGGTGTGCTCACTAACCTATACCACTAGAGATGATTCTAAGGATTTAACTATAAATTGATCCATGGAAAGGAAACTAAAACTCAAAATCTATTGAAATTTATCTAAAAATCCTATAGCAAATATAATATTTGATAAAAACTTTATAATTTTTTCATGCACAATTTATAGGATAAAGAAAGGAAAAAAACTTAGCTAAAAAATTCTTTGTCCTGATAGAATGTCTTGCCTCAATAAAGTCCTAGCCCTTCATTGATATTTCCATCATTCAAACCCTAGTTGGCAAATATTTACAATTTTGTCACTGCCCTTGTTCTGAATGGTTGAATACACAGGGTTGTATCTCCCTCAATATTGCTCAGATTTTTGCATATGACCACTCATATTAAATCTATTCAAATTTTGCATAATTTGGTATAAGAATAAGTTGAATCGGATAACTCTTCGCGAAGATATGGCTCCTAAAATATGAGATATTTTTTAGGAAAAAATCCTAATCCTTCGCACTTTGCAATTTCGCTTTTTGTGACTTGAAAAATCGTCACTACCCTTGTTTTGAATGGTTAATTTCAAAGGATCATATTTACCTCAATATTGCTTTTATTTTTGCATATGACCACTTATTTTAAATCTATTCAAATTCTGCACAAGTTGGTCCAAAAATAAGTTGAATCAAATAACTCTTCACAAAGATATGGCTCCTAAAAGATGTGATGTTTTTTAAGAAAAAACCCTAATACTTCACACTTTTTACCATGGGGTTACATTAGCATGTACCAAATAATGTAATATTCCTCAACACCCCCTTGTATTATATTAATTGGTTATTAAAGACTTTAGTCTTCAATCTTGATCTTCATCTTTGTCTTCAATATTCATGACCTTGCACTGTTCACAAACCTCTAATTTTTTGAAATCTTCATCGCCATCTTGAATCTTAGGTTCATCCATTGATTATTTGTAGGAAAAATTTGGACTATGCTGAATCTAATTTCTTGTTTCTTATCTGTTTGAAAAATCATACAATTTAACATTAACTTCATCTTGAGATAGACATTCAACAATATCTTGAGAAAATCCCATTGAATCTAAGGCATATATTCCATTCTTGATTGAACCTGTAGCTTCAGTTTTATTTTTATACTTTATGATGCATTTGCTATGTTCATTTATATATTTGAATTTAATTGATCTTCCTTTTTCAACCAATTTAGCAATTGAAATAAGATTTGTTGATAATCCAGGAACATATAAAACATTCTCTAGCACAAAATATGAAAAAGGTATGCTAGGTATTACTCTACGAGTTCCTTGAATATTCAAACCATAATATACAATTTTTAGAGAGATATTAACCCCAATTTTTAAATATTCGAACCAATGTAATTTTACAGTCATATGATAACTAGATCCTGAATCTATATACCAAACATATTTTTCCATTTGTACCTTTTGATGAGACTCAAGTGATATTATCTCACATATTTGATAAGATTTTTGAAGAACTCTTTGATGTTTCCATTTGTATTCAAAGGATTGTTTTTTATATAAATTTTATTTTGAGTTTTTCCTCTCATAAAGTTTGTTTTGCACTTTGATAATGTCTCTTATGTTGAAAAGTTCCTCTTTGCCATTTATCCATCTTGTGTCTTTAAGTTGAAATTCTTATATCTCCTAAGTTCAAATAATAACTTAAATATGAAAATTTCAAGTTATAAATTTTATAAACCTTTGATGTTGAAAATATTTTAACTCCCTAATTGAATTTGCAAAATTTAAAAATCTTTTAATATTTTTGAATTTAAAAAATTTCTCAAAAAATTGAAGAAATTTAAAAATATAAATATTCTATCTTAAAAAACTTCAAATATCTTCAAACATAAAAAACTTTCAATAATCAAATAAACTAATTAAAGTAGAAACCCTTATTACTCCATACTTTAAGAAATAAAAAAACTTATATCACTAACTAAATCTTATAACTCCTACTAATTAAATTATAATCACCTTATAACTCCTTAACATGTAATCACCTTATAACTCCATAACTCAAATTAAAGCAATTAAAAACTAACCTTACTCTTCTCCTTAGATGACTTGCACTTCCAATCACTCATTAGATGTGTTAATGCTGTTGAAATTCTATTGAATGCGTTGAATACAATAACATTCACAACACTTTAGTTTAAGTTATTTTTAATTCAAATGTGCCAATCAAAGACTTACATCTGTGTGGAAGTCTGAATGCCTAATAAAAAACTTTAGGAATGTTTTATTTTTGTTTTGCAATAAAGTTCAAATTTAGTATACATTACTTAAGCTAACAATAGGTAATAATATTATGTTGCTACTTTTTGTAGGTATTGATGTGGTCTCCTTATGCTAGTCTTCCATTATCCCCTTATCGGGATTTTCACATTCTCACACTAATGTCTTTGCCTAGTCTCTAGATTCCTTACCTTCTTCATTATATTCTTTGCCTTCATCGCTAGATTTTTCACCTTAGTCACTGGATTCTTCAACTTCGTCATTGGATTCTTGAGCTGTCACTATTTTCCTTGCTTCTTTATTGCCAATATTTGTCACTGGTTCACTTTGCTTGTTCACTACATTACTAGATTCCTTTGCTAGTATCTCTTGTTACTGATCTCCTTAGCTGGTCTCCTATACTATATTGCTTCATTGGTTTCCTTTACTTATTCACTAGTATCTTTTACTCCTACGTTGGTATTTCTTTGTTGCTAACCTCATTTGCTTCTCTATGAAAAATGCAATGGTGCTTAGAGAATGCTGCAATTTCCTCTTTGAATAGTGCTTTTCACTTAGACAATATTGTATTCTCCTTTGAGTGGTGCTAGTTGCTTTAGACAATGTTGTATTCTTCTTTGAATGTTGCTTTATAGCTTTAGACAATGCTATTATCTCCTCTTGAGAGATAAAGCACTCCTTTTTTATTCTGTTGGAGATACTTGAATTACCAAGTTCTACTAGTAGTGCTCTTTCATTAATAATATTGCTTCCTCTTAAATAACTATATGTGCACCTTGATAGCTCATTGGTCCATGTATGAGTGGTCTACATATACCTATTTTGCGTATGTTATTCTATGAATGCCTGGTCTCACAGTTCCACTTTAGGAAACACCCTGAAAATGTTGTTGTATTCTTTCTCTACTAGTAGCAATCAACTCTATTAGATTTATCTTAAAAAATACTCATTCCTGCCCTATTTCTCTTGTTATTTATACCTTAGGACAATGTTGCTTTAGAAAATTTTCTCTTAAACTATTGGATTTTTCTTAATAATATTGGGCTAGTAAACTTACCTAATTTCTCAATGATGCTAAGAACAATGTACACATTATTCAAATGCATTAATCTAGTTCAATATTATTATGATGATGATGCTCTCTATCTTTAAATGCTATAGATACTTAGACTTATATCTTAATCTGCAATTTCTTACTGAACCCAAAAATCAATTCAACCTTGGCCTATGATGCTCCTCTTTATCTAGAAGCTAAAATTCTTCTCTATCTCTGTAGGAAGCTTATCAACCTCTAAAAATACTATCTTCAATGTCTTAGGTCACACCTAAGAACAAAAATATAATTTTCCTTTTTCAGATAACTCAATATCAATATTAGGGTGACTATGAATGTCCTCAAATGACCAACTTTTCTTTTGAGTTGGTTATTTCCAATCTATCAATAATTATTCTCCTATTTTCTCTATAGAATCCAAAATATTTTTAGGGTGACGTTGTATGTCCTTGAATCTCCAACTATATTCTGAGTTGGTTCTTTCAATCTATCAATATCCAACTTTCTTCTGATTTGGTTTCCAATCAATCAATATCCAACTTTCTTATGAGTTGGTTTCCAATCAATCAATATCCAAATTTCTTATGAGTTGGTTTCCAATCAATCAATATCCAAATTTCTTATGAGTTGGTTTCCAATATCAAATGTCCAAATTTTATCCTAAGTTGAACCTTTATATCAATAGTTGAATCCTAGTCTTAACTGGTTTTCCTTCAACCAAGTGGAAATACCCTAGCATTCAAATAAGGGTGACTATTCCTTGTCCCCTTAAATTATATTCAATAATACCATTAAAAATAGAGTCCAATTTTACACTGCGTTCAAAGTGGACAAACAAACTCTAAATTAACTTTATAAAAAATGAACAAACTTAAATAATAATGGTGGCTCAATAAAATCCAAAAAAATGGATAGAGTTAGGTGGTAGCTCTGATACTATTGTTGGATTTTAAAGCCTTAATACAACAAAATATCACAAGTCTCAATATAAAATAGCCACAATATTAAAGGTCAAAATATCAATAATGAAGAGTATAATAATATATGAGAACATTAATATGTATATATCAAGACCTATATAATACTGAAATAAAATTTCACTTAAATAATCAAATATGAATGGAAATGGACTGAATCATTCATGAACTATACATGAAGAAAACTTACACTATTAATTGCTCAAAAATCCGTATACAAGATTTATTACTTCTCTTTCTCTTTACAATAATATTATTATCTTTTTTCCTACTCTTGCTACACTTTCTCAAGGAGCGTTGTCTCCATAATATAGCCATAGTAATGTGACTATTCAAGTACTTTACTATTGCTTTCCATATGACAAGTACCATGACTCTTGGCTTATCATATTGTCACTTGCATACTGGATGGACACTTGAATCTAAGACACTTGCACACATCTACATGACTATTACACTTCTACATGCACTCTTAATCTAAGACACTTGTGCACATCCTCACATTACATATTTGCATAGTTTCATACATAAAACTTGCACACATTATCTCAATCTACACTTGCACTATAACATGACACTTGTGCATTTCCTGCATATTGTATTCTTACATGGCACTTGTGCATTTCCTGCACATTGTAATCTTACATGGAACTTGTGCATTTCCTGCACATTGACACTTACATAAAAGAGAAATATAAATCACACTTCTAAAATATAGACTCAAACTTAATCTATTACATATTTATAAATTTACCATGAAGGTACCATGGGGATACATTAGCATGTACCAAATAATGTAATATTCCTCAACATAAAGAGAACCCATATATTTTTGAATTAACATTTTTGTCTAATTTTTTCCTTGATCTTCTATAATCTCCATCCGAGTTTTTCCCCTAAGGCCAAACTTATAAGTTTACAATTTTGCAATATACTCTTCCAATATTTTTTCCTTTGTAAACCCTATCTCACTTACAAAGAGGAAACCTAAATTTTTTATCGTATCCTTTTCAAAGAAAGTCTCTTTGTATTTTATCAATTTTTGATGCTATACCTACTATCAATATTGCAAGTGATAACTTATAAATAGGGATGGATTGCAATGTAGTCTTTATGAGTTGTAGCCTTCCTGCCATGGTTAAGAACTTACCTTTTCAATTGACCATGCAAGCTTTTATTCTATCCAAACAAGAGACCCAAATTCCTTTATGAAAAAAAAGAACCCAAGTAGGTTGATGGAAATTTTTTAATTTTAAATTCTAGAATATCCATAGTGTATCGCTCCAAATTTTTTGCATCCTTACCTTCAGGCTATAGGATCCATGCCCGAAAGGGGGATGCGAGAAGGATGGGACAATACCTTGGACTAAGAGGCACTTTGAAGGTCGCGCCTCTTAGGGGAGGGGTATAAGGGTGAATTTTCGACGGATGGTGGGTTCACCAGGAAACTTTGAGTGGTAGTTTCCATGCCTAGGTTGAGAATGGTTTTGGTGTGTTCATTTTATACTCGATCATTCATAATCCTAGGTTGGCCAAAATGAATCTAAGTTATCCTATATGAAAATGCTGATTTATATGAATACAGAAAGGAGGAATGAATCCTAAATATAAAGATTATACGAAATGAGAAAGAATACACCTGATTCTGGATTTCTGATGAAGATTTTGAAGCTTGTAGGAGTCCAGATCGTCCCGAATATGATAGGATCATCTACAATTATACAGAATCATCCCAGATCACAGGAGATCATCTGAGATCAGACAAGATCATCGTCGATCTGACGAATTCATCAGACAAATTTGCCAAAAACTTGCAATCATAGAAATAGACACCAAAAAATGAGAATGCTACTGCTAGAATAATGCAAAATGATAGAAATGATAGTATAAATGCCTAACTGATAAATCTAGATACCATATTGAAGGAAATGCATTGTTTTAATAACTTATTTTAACTTTATCATGCATTTATGCTAAATGAGGTGAACTCCAGGATGCAAAATGAAAATAAATCAAGCTAATGCATAGTAAAATAAATAAGAAAGATGACAAATGCAAACTCAGGGCTCTGGTTGCCCCCAATATAAACTACAGTCGATATCGCCTCCAATTGTACAATATCATCGTTGATCTACGACAGGATCGTCTGAAATCGTCTGGAATCGCCTATGACGATTCGAGCTTTCTCCAAATAAAGCACAGTGAAAACCTGTAATGAAAACTTAAAACTACGAGTGCAAACAATGGTGGATAGGACGTATTGACACAACAAAACTAAATGGCAAGGAAAATCAATTAGGGAATCATGGGATCAGCCAACCAGGGGGATAAACTGAGAAAATCCCAGTTTATATAGGATTAGGGGGAGGTTAGGAGGTTGGGGATCATCCCAATCTAGGAGATCCTTAGCGGAGGAATCTCCAACTACATAGACACGCTTTTGCCCAAGTTGGAGATGCTGTTAAAAAAGAAGCTAATTATGAAAATTTGGTTTTGGGACGAAATCGTCTGGACGTTCTGTTCTAGAAGAATTCGTTCGATCTGGGACGATTTTGTCTGATCGACGACGATATCGTCCAACGGTCAAAACAACTCCTAAAAATGGTGCAAAAAATGAGGATAGCGGTTAACGAGCAGTTTCAGGGTTAAAATTCAAATTTTATGTTTTTACTAAGGGTTTAACTACGCCAATTTTAGGGTGCTACATTTTGTCCCCTCTTTAGCAAATTTTTCGAAGAAAATATGTTAAATACGAGTTCTTCCTATTTTACGAGAAAGCAAAAATTTACTCAATTTTCTAGATGACGATTCTAGGTCGAATCGTACAACTGCTTACTATGGTGCCCCATCCGTGTTTTTACCCAAATCGAATGTTTGAGGTAAAAGCACAAAAAAACAATTTTTTTTTTAAAAAGTTGTTTTTTTTAACATAAAATTAAGAAAAATAGGGTAAAACCCTAATTCATTGTTACTGTTCATTTTCACTATTTTTAGAGCTCTGCAGGCAAAATGGTAGAAACAACGCATAGATCGACAGAGGTCTAACACGGGTTACGGGTAAGGATCTAAACCTAGTGAATTATGTTTTTAATTGGATTTGTGTAATTTTTGATTTAAATTTTGACTATTTTGGGGCATCGCTACCATTTTTAGGCCGTCGACGACATCGGGACGAAATTGTCCCAATTTTGTCGAAATCGTCCCTAGATCGCCGATTTCGTCTAGGGGCAAAATCGCGGAATATGGGCGATCCCGTCCAACAAGGGGCGATCCCCAAGTTGCGAAATCGAAGATGATTTCGTCCTACTAAGGATGATTTGACCCAATTTAGGATGATATCATCTAATGGTGGATGATATCATCACTATTTTTATGAGATGAAATTGATTTTAATGATTTTAATGATTATCTATTGATGATTTTTATTGTTTGATTATTTATTTTGTAGAGGGGATTACTAAAAATTCAGGAGTGGAAATACGAGGGACTCAAAGACAATGTAGCCGCACTAGACCAGGTAGAGTGAGATCGACTGGCAAAGGTCGGACTACAACATGTGGCAGAGATGCCACAAATACTGACAGACATGGGGCTACTAACAGCCCTAGCAGAGAGGTGGTATTTGGGGTCGTCCTATTTTCAGTTACCAACAGGGGAGATGGCTCCCACTCTAGAGGACATATGGAGGATCTTGAGGATCCCCATACAAGGGCGGTTTATGACTCCTACGACCAATCAGGGCCATGCCATGATGCGCCTATGCAGAGATCCTAGCTTCACCTTAGAGAAAGGCAAGGTGAACATCGAGACATTATGGCAGATGCCTGGGTGTCTCGATTGACTCAGGTTTTGGTAGGGGTAATAGGTGGCTTGCTACTATGCCATCAGATCGGATGTAGGTTAGCCTGGATACTCTCAGATGTGGTCTGCGATATGAGAGACCACGACTACAAATTTTCTTAGGGTAGCTTTGTGCTATGCCGCTTGTATAGGATCCTACACGGGGTCGTATACAAGGGAGGTCGATGTCTAGTTTTGACATCGCTACTACAGGTTTGGTGCTGGGAGCACATTACGATGCGAAGGCCGGTAGGGCTTCCACTGATAGGGGTTGACCAGAGGAGACCCCAGGTTTTCTATTGGTGGCTCTAGAGAGGGTTACAGTGGTGGATAGATCTATCGATGTCTCGAAGGTTGCTAGATGACCTCATCCTTGACCAGATCACTTGGAGGCTGTGGAGAGAGCATCCAAGGTGGAGAGAGGACGAACAAGAGTTTGCTCACATCCGATGAGTCTTCTGGCTAAGGATGGAGCGAGGAGAGGTAGAGCTCCATCGCTATGACCGAGTTTTGTGGTAGTTCGATCTACAGTAAGGGATCCCTTCTCTCAAGGATTACGAGTACTCTCGAACTGTTTGAGATAGTACTACACTGAGCGGAGCTCCAGATATGCAATGATTCTAGAGTCAAGACACAGATGATACCCCCATTCAGCCAGTGGATGGGGATGATGTAGGGGTTGTAGACGGATATGATGCCTGGTACGCAGGCATCCACCCTCCTCGGATGATGAGGGCATAGGGTCCGATGCATGCGGTTGTGTGATGGATGGGGAGGCGGCTCCAAGCTGTTATCAATGCAATGAGGGGTCACAGAGGGAGGGAGCAATGACAGTCTCCTTAGGAGAGACACTAGAGAGTGCCACAGGCTCCAAAGAGACCACAACATCCTGAGAGGAGGGAGGAGGGACTCCCTTATCAGCAGAGGGATAGGCCAGCATCACTCGATAAGGGCAAGTGTATCGAGGTGGGGGAAAGTAGCAATATGGTGGCTCTCCGGGCTAAGAATGCCCGCCTACGAGCTTAGGTGCAGACTCTACAGGATGAGGCTACACGGCTCAGGGCTCGGAGCGGAGGGGCGAGCATGCAAGAGTTGGTGCGATCTATTGCTCAGACTGCATTCTATCAGGAAGCATACTTCCAACTGGTTCCAGAGGGCCAAAGGTTACAGCTGCCAGCTGACATTGCAAAGCCGATTAGGATGGGATTGTCGAGGACATCCTCATGATCGATGATAAGGACCCAAGACACAACACGAACCTCTATGGGACCACCTCCTCCATGCTAGGGTGGGAGAGGAGATGAGGTTGAGAGCTCGAGGGCTTCTCGAGACTAGCTGCTATAGACTTGATTGTATATTTTTGAGAGGATTGAGTATGCCAGGGTATAGATTGTGGCATACCAATCTAGTTTTGATATGATGTACATATATTTTGATATTATATATATATATATATATATATATGATCTTTTTGTGATATGACTTGTCCACATGTTTTATGATGCTTCAATTTTGGATTTGTTGATTGATTATTCATGTAATTATGTCATTTGGAAATAGTATAATATTATGTCATGTAAAATTTAAATGAAATAATCTGATGTAAACAAATTGGTTGTTTTGTGGTGTGATTTGATGAAAAATAAAGGGACTTCTAACAATAATTTCAAAGGACATTATCGTTGTTATAGACCATTTCATGGAGTCGTCGCTCGCTAGGTCGTCAAGCTAATCCCAGTATAGAAATATTGTTAAAAGTAAAAGAGTGCTTAAGAGACTATCTTAAGACTTGGTGTTGTGATGATGAAAATGATGATGGTGATGATTTGTTTTCAGATTTTCATAAAAATATTATGCATGAAATATTAAAAATACGATTTTTTTGCTAGGCATAAAATTCCTAAGTGTGATAAAGGTTTGAAAAATTCCTTAGGAATTATACCATGGTTGAAAAATGGAATGTTGACATAATGAAATGAAATAGAAAAATGTATTCGTTCTTTTTAAAGCACAATTATGTAACATAATGATATAAGCCATATGTTTTTATAAATTATAATGAATGGGAAATAAAATTAGAACAATGGTTTACGCTACGCATAGAATTATAGGTATAGACTTATACCATCATCGCAAAATCCAAAAAAAGTAATTTTATTGCATAATTGATTTTTGAGTTTTTGAGATAAACAAAAAAAAAATATAAACATGACTTTATTGCTAGATTGTGAATATGTTGTTGAAAGAAATTTTGGATTTTTGAAAACAATGTATGTAATTGTTTTTATACAAAACAGATGTTCTTAAATAAGAAGATGAAATTATTCCAAAAAGAGTTGCAGAAATATTTTAAATTATCTCAAAGACAAAATGTAGATTTAGAAGGAACCCTCATGTGCATATGTGAGTTCATTGCCGATCTTGATTTATCATAATGATACAAAATCTCTCAAATGCAAATGTGTGTGCAATTGTATTGTTCATTTACCAATTTTGAGCAAGATAATTTGATACAAGTAATTTGAATTAACCAAATGAATGTTCGTTGACCATGATTTATATGCATGTAACCGTACCATACTACTATGTAAATTGGGTCATCAAGAGCTAGCTGATCCATAAGCGGACATAGGTATGTACAAAAGAAGGTCACTAATGTGACAGACATATCACCATGCTAGGGATTACCCAAGGCCAAGCGGGTTGGGCATAAACCATCTGTTATGGGGCTTACCTCACAGTTTTTGAATAATTGAAAATTCTAGGGATTCAAGCTCATTCACTCTTCTTTTCTTTTCAAGGGGTAGGGAAAGGGATTTTATTGCTTTTTGCTTTTTCTTTTCTCTTTTTCTCTTTTTTTTTTTTGTATTTTTGCTTGGAACTAAGATAATGCTGAAATATTGCTGCAATGGTACAAAATAATATTTTTCTTTTTCTCATTTTCTTTGACTTTTCTTTTTCTTCCTATACTAGGGATACTTGCTCGAATTGGCTGTAGAGCAAGGGATTTTTATTCTGGGCAAGGGTGAGCTTGTCCTTTTGTCAATTCTCAAAGATTCTAGACCATGTGCATGATAGGATAGCAGGGGAAACTTTTCGCTCAAGAAACCACTTCTACTATGTAGCATCATATTGAATTTGCAATGAAATCATTTTAATGTAAAGAGATATACTTGGTTCAAGTAAATAACAAGATCAATTCTCTATGCTCAAAACTTTATTTAATTCAACTTGTGGACTTTGATATAAGAGAGATTAATAATCATACCAAATAAAATCAAGATATTTATGCATGTGAGTGTGAAAGTGCGGGATTCCAAATAAATGCTAATTTATCCAAAATAACTAAAAATATAATTGCAATACTTCAAGAATTGACAATTATGAAAATAAAAAATGTTTTTGAAGATGTTGATGATTTTGATGTTTTTATATTTTGATTTTGATTGATGAATTGAGAAGACACACAATGTGATTATTTTTTGAAATTTTTATATGAATGACTAAAATGAAACAATATGCAAAATAACAATATATACAATGATGAAATGACCAAATTTTATGCATAGTAGCGTTTAAGATGCATAATGTTCATAGGTTCTTTAAGATCTTTACCATCTAAGGTAGCTAATCTGTATGCTCTCGATCCAAATTTAGCAGTGATGATATACAATCCAAGCCAGTTGGGCTCAAATTTACCTTTAATATTGTAGACACCAAAATCCAGCCACTTGTAAGTCATCTATACCTTCCTGCCAGCCACGTGTCAGTCATCCATCCTTCCTGCCATTATTTGGCCCAAATCCACACTTTCCCACCATTATTTGGCCCAATTTCACTTTTTTCGCCATTTTTCATCCCCAAATTTATTTAAATTAATATTTTAATATATATTTTAATATTTTAATATATATATATAAATAAAGTTTAAGTGATTTAATCTGAGCCAACCATCCTTTATTTAATCTCATCCGTCCATCCATCTTAATCCGTTTCACAACCTAGATTTATTCTCTACCCTTGGATCCACTTTAATCTTAGCCACACGTTCAAAGTGTCGTTAAAACCCTAAAGTGTGCCCTAAGAGTAGATTATAAATTGAGTCACCTTGATGGCTCAAACCCTATCTATCTCTTCGGCTAAACCTACCTATCTTTCCAATCTAAGTCTGGAGTTGGCTATTGCTGTTAATCCTGAGTCTTCTGAGTCTTCTACGGCCCTAAGTCTGAACTAAACCCTTTTGTCGCATCCATCGCTGCCGCCTGGTCTCACCGCGTTAACAAGAAAAGGTATAGATTCATCTAAAGCAAGTAATCTTTCTTTATGTATTAATATGCTATTGAATTCTGCATTCTGTTTTATTTCATTTCATAAATCTAGGGTTTTAGAATGTTTCTGAGGGCTCACACAGTGGAGCCCTCTTATTAGTTTCTAACTCTTTGGTAATTTTAATGTGTGCAGGATTCTAATGGTAGATCTGATTTGTTGATAGCAGCTACTTAAGCTGGAGTGGTCCGAGCCAAAGGATACAACGAAGCCCACTCATTCTGTTGAGGTTAAGGATACATTCTTCGGAGACGCCACCACATTATGCTAGCTAGGGTTTTGGAGAACCCTAGCACAAATTGTAACTTTGTATCACGAAAAGGGTTACAGGCCCTGTTGTACTTAAAAGGAGTTTCTAAACTCCATTGATTAATAAAAATCATTCATTTTGTACAACTGTTCTGCATTCCTTTATTGTGATTTCTTTATTTCTGTTTGGTGTTGTATATTTAATCTACAAATGGCAATCACGGTGGGACCCCCTAGGGTTTCATGTTTTTAATACTTGCTTTACTGATCTATTCCTGTTTTTGTTTTATTTTGCAGGTTCCAGAAATCATGAAATTCGTTGTTCCAGCGAACTAGGGTTTCTGAGGAGTTTGCAGAAAATGCGACAGATGCAGAGCGGCGTCTGGAAGTCCGATCCGAAATGCAGAGGTGCGTTTCAGCCTGCGCAGACTCCCTTGGGCGTTTGAAGGCAGTTTTACAGAAAAAGCGTAGGCTTCCGAGTAAGTGCGTTTTTTTTTTTTTCTTTGTTAAACTGTACTTTTTACGTTTTTGGTTTTTCTGTCGTATTCTGTTTCTTTTTCAGATCATTGCTTTAAAATGAACAAAAACTAAGTAATCTGAAAAGATCAGTTAAGCTGTATATACATTTTTTTTGTTACATTTTTAGTTACATTTTTCTGCATTGCATTATTGGTTGTTGCTTGCATAAAAAAAAAATTGCATACCTAGCTGCATATTAGAATAGCTACGAATTATCTGTTTTAGTTATCTAAGTAGGACTATTGATTGGATGTCAATAGTACTCTTGCCATTAGGTGATTCCAGGCAGAGAAGTGGACGAACCTTCCGGTTGCTCCTTTGATATCTGATATCATTGGTAGGCAGGGGGTTTTAAATGGTGTACTCCACTTCTTCAAAGGAAATGGCATATTTTCAGTTGCCTCTTGCTTAGATCATTAGAACTTTTGATTTATAGCTTTGTATGTATACATTAGACAACTAAAACACTTAAAATAAAATTCACTGCATTTCATATTGCATTTAAAACAGTAATATCTGGATTTCATCACCAGGTATTGCTTGAAGTTTAGTGACAGTGGAATTCATCTCCATCTATTAAACTTCTGCCTCAGACACCATAGGTACCCCCAAGCAAACTTGCTAGTTTTCATCACTAGTAAGAATCTCTTTGTCCTTTCCTAGCCATAGTTTTTTATCTTTTTTGTGAATAATTCAAGATTAGATCACATGCAAAACTCATAAACCGGACACTTAAAATTTACTACAGATTAAGATTAGAAAATAAGTAATTAACCGCAGGTAAGACACATTGGTTGAAGCCTAGGTTGTGACAGTTTTCTGATAATTTCTTTAGTGTAAATTTATCATTCAAGTTTTGCATTCTTCTTTTCTGAATTTGTTTAGATTTATTGCTTTATGGTCTTAACAAGGAATCAATCTAATGTTAAATCTAAATAATCAAATGAATAATTCACAGAACATCCCCACCACCAACATGACCACTTATCCTAGTGAATTTTAGGCAGGTTCGCCTGTAGGTCTTTCACGTCCTTCTACCATCTATCGCATGGCCATGCCCATGGAGGAAGACAATTCCTGTCATATTACCCACATTGATATGGCCCAAGTGCAAACTCACTTAAGAGATGGCACTGGTTATGTCCTTGAGCCAATCCAAGATTCCCCTATGCAAGATTCTATTTTTCAATAGGATATTGCATCAACCATACCCGTTGGTTTCACTCAGGTCTACACTAACCCTTTTTTTGAGGCTAATGTTGTATCTGCTCAGTCGGCTTCATCTCCAACATCTTCCCAGATGCTCAATTGTCCTCCTTTGGAGACAAATGTAGTGTCTTCCCGACCACTTTCTCCTCCATTTACCCGGGTGTACACCAATTCTCTCTATGAGTCTGGTGGAACCTCCTCTAGCCATGACCAATTTCAACCATCTTCTTCCCAAACCATTTATGGTTTCACCCTACCTGGGGCACAGTCTACTGTTTCTTCCCAGGTACCGCCTACTTCAGCCACCTTCATTGCCCTTGCTACGCAGTCTCCTGTGACTACCATGGCAGCCTGCCCTCCACCTTCATCCAATCATCCCACATCCCTTGGGTTAGAAATTAATAAGGTTAGGGAGTACCTCGACAAGTTGCTTCAGCAACAACGAGCAACAAAATGCCCAATCACCTGTCGTAGTAAATCCTACACCCCAACCAATTTCTACCCAGCCCGACTTTTCTTAGCTCAAGCCCCACCTGGGTACCCCAATCTTCGGTGGTGTCCATTCCTACCCCACATTTCTCCCAACCCAGTCCGGTTCATCATTCACCCCAATCACATTCTTTTCAGTATCATCCATACCAACAACCTGTCCATTCCACACCGCCTAATCTAGGAAATTTCATCCCATCTCATCATTTTTCCACTCCTCCATTGCATCATCATAATCATCAAACGAATCAGAATTTTCATGAAGATTATCGACTCCATGCTATGCAACAACAAATTGACAACCTTATGCTCAACATGCCTGGCTCATCTAGTCAGAAACCTACGCTAAGGTCGTTGATCAATCAACCAATTCATCCTTCGGTACCTTCACCGCCATATCCGACTGATTTCACATTACCAAAGTTTGAAAAATTTTGAGGAACTGAGGATCCTCACGAACATGTGAGCTCATTCATGCATGCCTGCTTTAGAATCCAAAATAATGACGCTCTTATGCTCAAAACTTTTCCTCAGACATTAGGAGGAGATGTTGTACAATGGTACAATCATTTACCTCACCATAGCATTTATGCTTACGAGCAATTGATTAATCTATTTTTAGAACGATTCTCCCTAAATGTACAAAGGAAAGTCTCATTGTCCGACTTATACAAGCTCAAGCAACATGACGATGAGACTGTTTATGAATTTGGAAACCGTTGGAGGGCTATCATTAATAAATTGCCATTCTCCCTACCAATGGAGGAGTTAACCAAAATGTTCACCCAGAGTTGTCTAAAACCTATCTCTTGGTTACTCCAATTACAACAATACAGGACTTTTGAAGAGGCTTTGGCCCAAGAAAGTATCATAGAAGACATTAAAGTCCAAGAGGGTGTTTTAAAACCCCGTAGAAAAGAATGGCAACAACAGGGCCAACAACGAAATAATAATTATGGCCAAAAAAAACAAGCACATGCTAGTACAACCTCAAATGTTAACCAATTTAATCAAGTGGTGGCGAGCCAGCTCGTAATGGCTCAACAACAACAAGTAATGCAAAGTCAACCGCAACCAATTGCTTATCATGCGGTACCCGCCCCTCCTCAACTAGCTCACAATACTGGGCCAACCATGGAAACTCGACCTTGGCAAAAAAATCATCCCAAGCGACAGTTCACACCTTTAAATGAACCATATGCGGTCATATTCAACAAGTTATATAGCACAAATTAGTTAACTTTACCTGAGTTTAAACCTTTAGAACCATCTAGAAGGGGGAAATATTACAAGGAGTACCTATTTTGTCCTTATCATAGGCAAAATGGGCATGATATCAATAATTGTACAACTTTCAAACATGTGATCCAAGATCTTATTGAGATTGGAGCCATTAAATTGGATAGCCCCTTAGCCCAACAAAATCAAAATCTTGGTATATTTCAAACACCCCTTCCACATCGGGAGGAAGCTCCAACAACTTTAGGGGGAGTAACTCAGGTAATTCCTCCTAATCAAGTCAACCATGTACAACCATACCAAGGTTTTGTGGGTACTATTAACGTAGTAACCCGGGGTCAAAGGGCGAACCAACCAAATTAGGTTGAACCACAGCCACCTGTACAAACCCCGAGTCCACCTCAGGTAACAGTGACCCAACGACGTGCTAGTACTTCTCAACAACCGCTAAATCATTCTACTCAACGCCAACGACCCATCATGTCATTGAGTAGCGGGTTAACTACCAGTTTAAAAATGGCTTCTGCCAAGTTATCGATCTATGACCTCATTCAACAATCTCCCCCGCATAGAGAGGCATTAATGGAAATATTAAAGTCAATCGAGCTTCAAACTCAAGATACTAATGCCTTCAACAACTTTGTGGGGAGTATTCAAACATGCATGGAGCCCTCCATCACTTTCTATGATTTTGAAATCAAACCTTTTTCAATAGAAAGTATAGATCCTCCACTGCATATCATGGCCAAGATCGATCACAAGCCATTCAAGAGAGTCTTAATTGACACCGGTTCCTCAATCAATATCATTACAACATTGGTGTTGAGTCATCTAGAGCTGTCGCCATCCCTTATCACCAAGTCAAATTTTACTCTTAAAGCATTCAATGATGCTTTATCTTCCACGGTTGGCATGGTTATCTTGCCCATTGAGGTAGGGGCCCGAACTTTGCATACCTTGTTTCACATCTTGGAAGGGTCCATGGCATACAATGTATTGCTTGGACGGCCTTGGATTAGGGAGATGAGATGTGTCCCTTATATACTGCATCAATGTCTAAAGTATATATATGAGGGACGAGTTCATTGTGTACCTGCTGACACTGAACCCTTCAAACATTGCAACTATGTCTCAAATCCTTATGAGATTGTGTTGCCATCCACTCATCTTTTCTTGACCCCATCTACTTCTTCTATACCATATTCTTCTAAAGCTCCCATTCCTGAGGAGCTACCCATCATATCGCAACCATCTTCCTCTTCCACTATTCCATCTCATTCACCACTTTCTTCATCTCCTAATCTTCCTTCTTCTTCATCAGTGACCACATGCACATGTGGCCATGACCAATCATCTCTTTCCATGTCATTACCCCCTTCTTCTACACCTTCTTCAACATCACCTATTATTCCTCCATCTTCCCAACCATCACCAGTGATGTTTCACAAGTCAGTGAAGCATCAACCCAACCAAATCCTTCCAATTCTTCTATCCCACATTCTTCTATTCCATCATCTAGTCCATCTCCCTCCCAAGTCAAGGTCCATCTCACTGATGCAGGTATTGGTGAGTATGCCATCCAAGATGTCCACATCACACCATTCAATGTGCAAACAGTTAAATATTTTGGTCGTCCACATGACCAACATTTATCCATTGGATCGGTTTATAACATGGGTTCTATGCCAAATTCCATTAATTTTGTATATGGGGGAATAGAGTCATCTTCTAGTCCTACCACCATACTAGAACCCAAGCATCCAGTCCTTGCCAATATTGAAAGGATGGAGGGTTTTCCCTCTCGCTATTTCCACAGACATAATTGGCAGCAATTTGGCCTAGGTCGATACGAGCAAGGGGTAGCTGAACGCATCGATATGCCATACCGAGAGACCCACCGAGCGTTTTGGTCTGGGCTACCAACCACTTCCATCCCTTTCTTCTTTTGAACAAGCTTTTCAAAGCATTAATATTAATTCAGAAGAAGAAATCCTCCACCCCGAAGAATCCGAAGATGAAGCCTATGAAGAATTTGACGTCATGTCAAATGGTGATGAATACGAAGAAGAGTCGGCGCCCATTGTTCCCCTCACTGAACAAGACGAGTTTTATCTCCAATTGTTCCCTCTCCAAGAGGCCATATTTCGCTTGTTTCTTCCACAAGAACGAGGTGAACCACCCCCTCCGCCACATCCATAAGCCATAATCCAAACCTGTATTATATGTATATACTAAAATAGTGGTTTTCACCACTACAAAAAAAAAAAAAAAAAAAACTCAAACTAAAAAAAAAAAAAAAAAAAACTGAAAAATTATGTTGTTTTGCATTTCAGGTCTTCCGAGGTCTTCACCGGTTTTCCCTTCCATTCCGCCCATCCTTTCTTCCATAAGTCGACAATGAATTTTGAAGACTTATTCACCCCGATCCATAATCCATATGATCCGTATAAGCCAATCTCGATCAACCCAAGCCTGATTGGCATGGATCGGATTTCATCCCCTCCATCTATTTAGGAATTCATCCTTTCTGAGGAATTGTTAAGGGCTTCCGTCAACTACATTCCTCCTTCACCTCCACATTCACCTTCATCTTCTAAGCCGGAGGTCTTCCGAGCGGACATAGACGAGAGCAAGGCACGGGAGCTTGATGACATTTTAGATGACATAAATCTGATCCCTACTCCCCATCAGCTTGAGGAAGGTTCCCACATGTCTATTGAAGAAACTATCGATGTAGACCTTAGTCCAGACCAAGATGGCACCCAAATTGTGAAAGCGGCTAAAAGTCTATCATCAGAGGAACAAGAGCAAATGATTGCTCTACTCAAGAGAAAGAAGGAGATATTTGCATGGTCTTACAAAGACATGCCAGGCCTAGACCCTAATTTGGTTGTCCATAACCTCACCTTACAAAAAGATGCTAAACCTGTCAAAAAAAAACTTAGGAAAATGCATCCTACCGTGGCCCTCATAGTTAAATCGGAGATTCAGAAACTTTTGGATGTTAAATTTGTCGTCCCGATTGATTATCCTGAGTGGCTTTCTAACATGGTACCCGTTCGCAAGCCTAACGGGGGAATATGTGTTTGCATCGATTTTCGAGATCTAAATAAAGCGTGTCCTAAGGATGACTTTCCTCTTCCAAACATTGATACTCTTGTCGATACCTGCGCTGGTCATGAAATGCTTTCGTTCATGGATGGATTTTCAGGATACAACCAGATTCGAATAAACCATGAAGATCAACACAAAACAACATTTACCACACCTTGGGGAACTTTTTGTTACGGGGTGATGCCCTTTGGCCTTAAGAACGCAGGTGCAACCTATCAACGAGCCATGACTTATATTTTCCATGATTATATGCATAAGATTATCGAAGATTATGTGGATGATTTATTGGCAAAATCTAAAACTCGACAAGAGCATTTTGATGTATTGGAAAAAGTTTTTGATAGACTTCTAGAGCATAAAGTAAGGTTGAACCCTAAAAAATGTGTCTTTGGTGTTACCTCAGGCAAACTCCTAGGTTTTATTATCTCTAAACGAGGTATTGAGGTGGACCCAAACAAGGTCAAAGCCATTATGGAAATGTGTCCCCCAACTAATTTGAAGGAGTTGCGTAGTTTACAAGGAAAGATTAATTCAATCCGTCGCTTTATTGCACAACTTTCTGATAAATGTAGGCCATTTTGCCACCTACTACAAAAGGGGGTACAATTTTCATGGACAGATGAGTGTCAGAAAGCCTTTGATGACATCAAGTAGTACTTAGCGTCTCTGCCAGTCTTAGCTTCGCCTCGTCCAGGGGTCCCTTTCAATCTTTATATCTCAGCAACGGAATTTGCCTTAGGGACAATGCTTGCACAAAAGAATGAAAAAAATCATGAGCAAGCTGTCTATTATATTAGTCGAACATTGGTAAGCTATGAAACCCGATATGCTTATGTGGAAAAGTTGTGCTTAGCAGTGGTTTTTGCCACTAAGAAACTTCGTCATTATATGCTTAGCCATACAACATATGTCATAGCTAGAGAAAACCCTCTGCGTTATATGATGTCTCGTACTTATAATAACACTCGTATCGCTAAATGGATAATGTTGCTTACCGAATTCGATCTTGA
The DNA here is from genome assembly GCA_028583015.1 of Wollemia nobilis. NCBI lineage: Eukaryota > Viridiplantae > Streptophyta > Pinopsida > Araucariales > Araucariaceae > Wollemia > Wollemia nobilis. The sequence goes on from JAQPPZ010002556.1 coordinate 14,541,879, forward strand.
ATTCATTAGCCAAAAATACGTTAAAGGTCAAGTTATAGCCGATCAACTTGTAGAAGCTCCACTACCTAGTGATCATCCTTTGATTATTGAGCTCCCAGATGATTCGGTATTTGCTATCACTAAACAAGAAGAGGACATCATTCCGGAGGAATATGTTGACATCACGCTATTCTTTGATGGCTCTAAGTGCGCAAAAGGTCAAGGTGCTGGAGTTGTGTTTCATACACCTCAAGGGATTCCCATCCCTTTATCATTCAAACTAGACTTCCAATGCACCAATAATACAGTCGAGTATGAAGCCTTAATTTTAGGTCTTCAATCAGCCATAGCTATGAGCATTAAGCGTATTCGGATATTTGGGGATTCTCAACTCGTGGTTAAACAAATTACAGGAGAATACCAAGCCAAAGAACCTACCATTAAGCTTTATCATGATGTAGCAATGAAGTTGCTCTCTAAGTTTGATTGGTATGAGATCACTAGTTTGCCTTGTTCGACTAATAGATTCGTGGATGCCATGGCCTCTCTTGGATCATTGATTCCAAAGGACTCCCTTGGAGAGGTACAACCCCTAATCATTTCCACAATCTCTAAGTCTGCAATTGTCCGTGTTGAGTCTAAGGATGAAAAAGATGTTTGCTTTATCCATTCGGATCCATATGAGCCTTGGTCTAGTGAGATAGTAGCCTTCCTCAAGTTTGGAACACTCCCATCTGATTTGTCTCGAACTGCCTGTCGTTGCTTTAAGCAAAAGGCGGCTCATTTTTTTCTTTTGGGGGATGTGTTGTATAAACGTGGATATGATGGAGTACTCCTCCGCTATCTAGAAGCAGGTGAAACACATAGAGCTATTGCTGAAGCCCATGATGGTACTTGTGGTGGTCATTTTAGTGGAATGGCCATTGCAAAGCGTATTTTACGTATGGGGTATTATTGGCCCACTATGGAACAAGATTGTTGCAAATATGTTAAACAATGTAAAAAGTGTCAAGAACACGCTAATTTAACCCATATACCATCACAAGTTTTACAGCCCATCCAAAGCCTTTGGCCCTTCTCACAATGGGGTCTCGATTTAATTGGCAAGATTTCACTGCCTCTTCGGGAAAACATACATTCATCATTACAGCCACTGAATACTTCACAAAGTGGGTTGAAGATGTTCCTCTAGCCAGTACGACAGGTCCTAGAATTGTGGAGTTTATACTTCACCATATCATTTGTCGTTTTGGTATTCCCTCTAAAATTAATTTTGATAACGGCAAGTCTTTTAAGAATAAGGATGTTCGAGCTCTTTGCAAAAAGTATAATATCCAACATAGTTTCTCAACTCCTTACTACCCACAAGCCAATGGACAAGCTGAAGCTTCCAATAAGACCATAATTGCTATTCTTAAGAAACTTGTTAAAGAAAATCATAAAGATTGGCATACACAAATCCCCTTAGCATTATGGGCTTACAGAACAAGCATCAGAACTCCCATTGGGGAAATGCCATTTTCTTTGGTCTATGGAGCTGAAGCAATCATGCCTCTTGAGCTCGAGATCCCTTCCTTGCGAATTTATTTGCAGGAATTTATCGATGATGATACTGCTAGACAAGCACATCTTGATCAACTCACACTCATAGATGAAAAACGAATCAATGCTTTAGAGCATTTGTGAGTTTATCAAGACCGATTGAAACATGCTTACAATGCCAAAGTTCATCTAAGAGAATTTCAAGTAGGGGATATTGTCCTTAAAGAGAATCAACAAAACACCAATGCATTGCCATATCTTCGAGATAAATTTGCGGCTAATTGGTTAGGTCCATATATGGTCACTGAAAGAGTGGGTAATGGAACTTATAGACTTGCCAATTTAGAGGGAGAGGAAGAACCCGAACCACTTAATGTTATACACTTGAGGGCATTCTACGCATAGTTTGAATTTTATATGTACGTATATACATGGCTTGTACAACAAAAAAAAAAAAAAAAAAAAAAAAAAACAAATAAAATAAAAAGAATTTGCATTTCATTGCTAGTTGCATACATCTCATTCAAAAACATTGCATTTCATGTGCATACATCTCATTCAAAACCATAACATTTCATTTTCAGCCATAGTTGCATATCATGTTAGAGACCATTCTATCTTTTGGATATAAAATTTGGTCAAGCAAAAGTCATGTTGCCTTAATCGGGGGCACCTTCATAAAATCCATCAAACCGAATTGTCATTCGTACACCCATTTTCCATTTGCACATATTTACATTGCCAAAATGTTTTCAGTCACTCAACCATTCCTAGTGTTTTAAGCAAACTTCAAAATGCATGTCAAAGTTCTCTAGGGCCATATCACAAATTACACTAAATAAAATCTTGAGTATTGGGAAATGATTTCAAAAGCGGTCTTGAACCTATCACATTTTCACATCTTAAAAACATCTTGTGTCAAAGAGAGATAACACCATCCTTGGGTTGTGCCTTGAAGTGAAAAGGGTAATCCTCGTTTGTCCTATCATGCAAACATAGTCCATAAAACAGTGGTTCTTACCACTATCACAAGCAATCACAAAATATAAATATAAACAGAGTAGTAAGGATAGGGTAAAATTCTCATCATACTTCGGTTGAGAATTCGATTCCCCAAAGCTCTAAGGAAATGAACATTTTTCACACACCACTGATCCCAAATAAGTTGTAAGGATCGTACTACTTGTCCAGTCAGACGGATAGGTAGTCATCCCCAAGGCTTACAAAGGTCTAAAACAACATGGACTATGGAGTTAACCTTCACCGGGGCTATAGACGCTTGACTTGCAGTGGAGTATACTCATTGCGTGGCGACATGTCTCTCCTCAAAAAGAGACATATGAATGCTCATACGGACAAACTAGCTTCGGGGTCTTCTCCATAACAGGGTTACCTAATTTATGCAAGATGAGGCTAATGAACACACTTGCACACACACAGGTTTTTGATTGCCTAGAGTCACTACCATGCTTCTGATTTGGTTAATGAACTTGCATGCACACACATTTGGTCCTAGTTGAATTAGGCAGTGTTAGTAAGTTTGTTTGATACCACTAGCATGTTTGAGTCTTTGTAAAATAGTCTTTCGTATCAACCTCCATATCACCCTCCATATCTTCTTCCATATTCATGTCATTCCATACGTCATCCATTCACAAGCCACCGAGTTCGGTGCCCCTGATTAAACAATTATGATAACAGTTCGCTAAATCTAACTATCTAAAAGTATGAGTGCTTCTTAGTGCATATTTCATTTACTTAGTCTCGCATTAATCATCTATAATTTTGCATTCCATTCCATCACATATGCATCAAAAAAATTAAAACATATAAAAACATGCATCACAAAAACATAAGCATTCACACAAAAGAGAGTAAAACACCAAATAAATAAAAGCCATGTATATATATATGTATAAAGGTAAAACTGTACAATGAATGCCAAAAGGCTACAATATACAATAGAGCACCAAGGCTCATAAAGAGTGCATCTAAGCACTAAACTAACCATCAAAAGAGGACCCCTGAGACCTAGTAGGAGCCCTAGACCTAGTGGTGTGCCTAGACTCACTACGCCTAGAGACAGAGGAGGATGGAGGATCGGGCAACACAATGTGATGCCTAAACAATGTGTCCTCCAGAGCCTCAATGTAACGAGTCCTAGACCTAAGCCTAGCTATGTCTATCCCGTATCGTTGCTCCCGCTCCGCTAGCTCTGCCTGGAGTCTCGTCACCCTGTCATCCTGGGGCACCCTGGTCGCTCCATCCAAGTCTGCCTGTAGCTGGGCCATCCTCTCCTCCTGAGTAGCTAACAGGGCATCCCGCTCTACCGCCTGCTGCTCCAGCCGAGCTATCCTCTCATCCCGGGCAGCTAGCATAGCATCGCGCTCTACTATCTGCTGCTACAGCTGCACCAGCTCGTTCTTGTGCCCGCTAGGGGGTACCTCCCTAGCCTCTCCTACGGCATCTCCTAGGCCCTCTTCGCCATCTTCCCCATCATCTCTGCTCCTTGGAGCCTGCCGCGCCATCTTCCCCTTTCAACTTCGACTATCAAATCGAATGCGGGGACCCTCCCTGTGCTTGGGAACCTCCACGGTTCCCTCACCCTCTCCAGCCCCAGCCTCGGGCTCTCCGGCTCCACCAGCCACCAATGGTGGCTCCCACCTCGGCTCTGTGGCCATCCATGATGCATACTCAGCTGTCACCCCAACGTCATCCATGTCGGGGATCTCCATGTCCTCATCATCCTTTGTTGCCTCCCTCCATGGCTCGGCACACGACAAATCCCCCTCTGATCTATGCCTTCGATAGCGCACTGGCTCATCGGGGACATCCTGCCTCAATCCGACCTGGCGGAGTACTCGAGACATCTATATGTACTTCACCTCATCGTGGCTCCGCCCTACTACCCATCTGGCCTGTCGCACCCGTCTCAGGTGCTCTCCATCCCCGATCCACCTCGCCTCCCGCCAGGGCCTCCAAATGACTTGGGCATCTGTCAAGTCTGCCCATAGTCTCCTATACCATTGCCCTAATCTCACGGGGTGGCTCGGCTGTCTCTCCTCCGCCACTGGCCATCTCCTACCATAAGCATGGCTCACATCCCAGTGAGCCCATGGCAACCCCTCCGATCGAGCCACTCTGAAGTGCTCCCAGCCCTAGCACTGGAGCACCACACTGCAACCCAGGCCCTTTCGGCCTCGTCTTCGAACCTCATACAACTCCCGGTACACTTGCACCAATAAAGCGGGCGCCCAGGCATACACTACCCTATTAGTGAGCATCTCGCTCACTACACCCATCAGGTTCCATGGGAACCTTCACCCGTGTCTGTTTGGGGCCAAAATGTTGGCCAACACGAACATCGTCAGAGCCTCCACCGCTCCCAACTCCTTGGCCGTATACATGGCCAAGTATGGGATCCCCCCGCTCTCCGTCCGGATCTCCCTCCAGTCATCCCCAAACACCTTGGCCATCTTCGTGGCCCTATCTCGTCCAACCTCCACCCGCGCCCCCTCCATGGGCACCTTGAGGATGCGGTATACATCCTCAAGCGTCACCGTCATCTCTCCAGTCGGGAGCTGGAACGTCCCCTGATCTGGATCCCACCTCTCGGCCAAAGCCGAGAGGTACCCCTCATCCGCCCGAACTACCTCTAACCGGGCTGCCTCCGCTAGTCCCACTGCCTCCAATACCTCCCAGTCTGCCTGGGACAATGACCTCCTCATCCCCGGAATGATAGGGGAGAATCGGTGTCGTGCCTCTAACACCCTAAGCTGCAAAACAACAAAACAAAAATTTGTTACAAATTTTTCCGAAAAAAAAAAAAAAAACACATAATAAGTACTTGCTTAAATGAATAAATACCTCAGCTGGCTGCACTGGCGCGTCCGCTCCCATCTTCGCCATAGCTCCCGCGTGCTTCAATCTCCCACACAACCTTTCACTCCACTTCACTCCACTCCCTCAGACGCACTTCTCTCAAGCTCGAACGCACAAATGAGCGAAATTCTCGCTGAAACTATTTAAATAGCTGATTTTGGTGCCCTAAAATGTAGTTGGGCGTTTCATGGTGGATTCAGACACAGTATTGCGTCTGTAGAGCACCTAAACACCGACGGGCGTCTCTGCCAACCACAAACGCAGACCGACGTTTGGTGTCAGTATTGAATAAAGGAACAAAACTTACAAAATTGAAGCTTACCTCCTCCAAATTTCATCAAATTGCATTCATCCATTCTTCTTATCATAATAAAACATTTTGTGAAGGTTACAACGAGTTTTGGACACAAATTTTGTCATTTCGCTCAAAAAGCGCATCATTCATCATTGTTTTACAAATTGGGTTAAAAATATTCAAAACCTTCACAAAATTAACCACATTCATCAATTCTTCTGATCTATTGTCAATTTCATTCTTCTTTCATCATGCATATTTTTGCCAAATTAAATTAAAGTAAACCTCGTATCTAGTGGTATATTCTATCACCTTGGCGATTGCAGCGATTTGAATCCATGCAATTCGGTAAGAGGATTAAACCACCATAAGGACACTTACCATTTATCATCATCAATTATTTCACTGTTTGAAAATTGGAAATCAATTTTGGGTATTCTACTTTTCAAGTGACCTCATACCAAGATTAATTTGCTCAACAATTGTCATTGATGGCCTAGTTCATGGGGCCATAAACATGGACAATCTTTCATATCGTCATTATTTTAAGTCTTGCTAGAGATTGTGGCTACCTAGGTTGATTGGTTCCGACCCGAGGAATTATCCATACAGTCACTAGGAGCATCTCTGAGTTCTGGACTCTTTCATGCATCTTTCATCTCTGCATATCAATGGCGCCAATAAGGCAATTTCATCAACAGTATGGATTCACACACAGGAGTTGGGGCATCCGTTATCAATTTCTAATTTTCCTATAGTGGAATTCATCTTACATGATCATGGAATTTATAGTTTGGCAAAAATCCCTTTATAACCGTTGGGGCAGAAAATGGTCCATATTTCACATCACTCATATCGTCTTCAATCATATTCTTTTCTGGTTTGTACACCAACCCCTTTTTTGTTGGGACATAAACAGATGGTGCATGCACCAATCCTTTTTTTCACCGTTGGGGCAAAAACGGTTCATTATCTTCCGAATTTCTTCCAATTGGCTTGTGAGAACCATTCTCGCTCGCAAATTGAGGGGGTAAGCTGAAAAATTTTAAATATTCTTTTATTCTTTGGTCTTCAAAGTTGTGCTTTAGTCTTGAGAGAGAGTTGCGTTTGATCCAACTTTTCAGGTGTCTTAAGTTTTTGTGCTACATTGTGTCTTCACACAAAGCAGCTCAAAAAGGGGCATCTGTAGACACCAAAATCCAGCCACTTGTAAGTCATCTATACCTTCCTTCCAACCACATGTCAGTCATCCATCCTTCCCGCCATTATTTGGCCCAAATCCACACTTTCCCACCATTATTTGGCCCAATTTCACTTTTCCCGCCATTTTTCATCCTCAAATTTATTTAAATTAATATTTTAATATTTTAATATATTTTAATATATATATATATATAAATAAAGTTTAAGTGATTTAATTTGAGTCGTCCATCCTTCATTTAATCTCATCCGTCCATCCATCTTAATCCGTTTCACAACCTAGATTTATTCTCTACCCTTGGATCCACTTTAATCTTAGCCACACGTTCAAAGTGTCGTTAAAACCCTAAAGTGTGCCCTAAGAGTAGATTATAAATTGAGTCACCTTGATGGCTCAAACCCTATCTATCTCTTCGGCTAAACCTACTTATCTTCCCTATCTAATTTTGGAGTTGGCTATTGTTGTTAATCTTGAGTCTTCTGAGTCTTCTACGGCCCTAAGTCTGAACTAAACCCTTTCGCCGCATCCATCGCCGTCGCCTGGTCTCGCCGCGTTAACAGGAAAAGGTATAGATTCGTCTAAAGCAAGTAATCTTTCTTTATGTATTAATCTACTGTTGAATTCTGCATTCTGTTTATTTTTATTTCATAAATCTAGGGTTTTAGACTGTTTCTGAGGGCTCACACAGTGGAGCCCTCTTATTAGTTTCTAACTCTTTGATAATTTTAATGTGTGCAGGATTCTAGTGGTAGATCTGATTTGTTGATAGCAGCTACTTAAGTTGGAGTGGTCCGAGCCAAAGGATACAACGAAGCCCACTCATTCTCGTTGAGGTTAAGGATACATTCTTCGGAGACGCCACCACATTGTGCCAGCTAGGGTTTCGGAGAACCCTAGCACAAATTGTAACTTTGTATCACGAAAAGGGTTACAGGCCTCGTTGTACTTAAAAGGAGTTTCTAAACTCCATTGATTAATAAAAATCATTCATTTTGTACAACTGTTCTACATTCCTTTATTGTGATTTCTTTATTTCTGTTTGGCGTTGTATCTTTAATCTACAAATATATTTAGTTGCATTAGTATTTTTTTGATTTTCTTTCAAGACAAGGTCGCCGATCTCGAAGGATCGATGATGAACTTTCTTGAGGTATGCTCGCTTGAGCTTGTTCTGATAGGCTCGAAGATGTTCCAAAGCATTGATGCGCTTCTCATCTAGGAGTTCCAGTGACTAAATCTGCCAACATGATATTCATCTCCTACTTCAGTATCTTGAAGTAGCAGAGCCAAAGAAGGAACTTCTAATTCAAAGGGAAAAACTACTTCAGCGCCATAAACCAAAACAAAAGGTGAAGTGCCTATGGGGGTACGAACGCTAGTTCGATAAGCCCACAAAGCAGGATATAGTTGAATGTGCCAATCTCGGCCAGATTTATTGACTAGTATTTTGAGGATTTTAATTAATGTTTTATTAGATGCTTCTTGTTGTCATTACCTTGAGGATAATAGGGGAGTGGACCAACGATGTTGAATTTTATATTTTTGACATAATTTTTTGACATCTTTATTTTTGAAACAAGTTCCATTATCCGAGATGAGATTTGCAGGAATTCCGAACCTACAAATAATTTGATTAAAAATAAATTTGGAAACTTGGGTTCCAGTGCAAGAAGCTAAGGGCATAGCTTCAACCCACTTCGTGAAATACTCGGTGGCGGTTATGATGAATTTGTGTCCATCAGATGACACAGGGTTGATTTTTCCAATGATGTCTAAGCCCCATTTTGAAAAGGGCCAAGGAGATGAAATAGCCTGTAGCTCTTGTGCAGGCGCATGGACAAGGTCAGCATGTTTCTGGCACTTGTCGCAATGGCACACATAATCATGTGCATCATTTTCCATGGTAGGCCAAAAATATCCTATCCTAAGGAGTTTCTTAGCAATGGCGCTACCACTAAAATGTCCCCCACAAGATCCATCGTGGGCTTCACTCAAAGCTGATCTAGATTCTTCTAGATTCAAACATCTCAGTAGGATACCTTCGAAAGATCTCCTATATAACGTATTGCCAATTATTATGAAGCGACTTGCTCGTCTACGTAATAACCGGTGCTGGTTTATGTTAAAACCTTCAGGGAAGGTCCCATTTTGAAGAAAATTGAATATATCGATGTACCAAAGTTTAGGAGTAGTTTCATTGATTAGAAACACATCCAAAGGTTCTAAGCATGATTTATTTGAAGTGGGTTCCTGGAGTCGATGAATAATGATGGTAGCATATTCGTCCTCTAACTCCAGGGGTAAAAGAGATGCAGTTGCAGCCATAGCATCAGCCACACGATTGCTAGTTCGAGGAATAGCTTCCAAGGTAACTTGATCAAATAAAGATAATAATTGTAATACATATGCTTTATATGGGCGCAATTTATCATCTCTGGTCTGATAAACATCATTAATTTGATTTATGACAAGTTGAGAATCATCGAAAACTAATAGATTTTTAATTTTTAGTGCCAAGGCAGCTCGTAATCCAAGGATTAGAGCCTCATACTCAGCAGTGTTATTAGTACAAGCAAATGTTAATTTAAAGGATAGAGGGATAAGATGTTTCTATGGAGATATTAAAATAATACCTGCACCAGCCCCACTCATGCATCGGGCTCCATCAAAGTATAAGGACCATTGCTCTGAATGATCTACCTCTAGTTTAAGGCATTCATCAGGAAACTCAATGATGAGGGGATGGGTAGACTCTAAGGGTGCAGCAACTAATTGATCTGCTATGATTTGACCCTTAACAGATTTTTGTCCTATAAACATGAGTTCAAACTCGCTTAGGGCAAGAACCCACTTTGTTGTGCGACCAGATAAGTACGGTCGACTCATGAGATACCGCAAAGGATCGGATTTAGCAATAACATAGGTTTTCTGACTTGAGCATATAATGGCATAATTTTTGTGTAGAAAATACGACTGCTAGACATAACTTCTCTAATGTTGTGTAACGGGTTTCATAACTGATTAATGTTCTGTTGATATAATAATTAGCACGTTCTTTCTTCTCATCATCAAGTTGAGCTAACATAGCTCCTAAGGCAAGATCTGAAGCAGAAATATACAAGATAAATGGGTGATCAGGTCTAGGTGGTGAAAGCACAGGTGGGTTAAGAAGATATTGTTTGAGGAGTTCAAATGCTTGCTGACATTCGTAGTCCCAATGGAAAAAGACATCCTTCTTAAGAAGCTTAAGAAAGGGTCCGGTTTTATCCGCCAGCTTATCGATGAAGCGACGGATAGCTTGAAGCTTACCTTGTAAACTTCGTAATTTAGATATATTTGTGGGTGCGGGCATATCAGTGATAGCCACAATCTTGAGAGGGTCAATTTTGATGCCACGTAAAGAAACTATAACCCCCAATAATTTATCGGACTTAACTCCGAATATACATTTAGCTGGATTCAATCGGATAAGATATTCCCTTAACCGATTAAATACTTTTCTCAAATCATCTAAATGGTCATCTTCTTCAGTAGAACGAGCTATAATGTCATCTACATAATCATGTAGTATATCATGCATCATATCATGAAAGATATAAGTCATGGCTCGTTGATAGGTTGCACCTGCATTCTTTAAACCGAATGGCATCACTTTCCAACAAAAGGTTCCCCAAGGGGTAATAAAGGTTGTTTTAGCCTGATCTTCAGGAGCTATCCTGATCTGATTATAACCAGAAAATCCATCCATTAAGGATATCATTCCACTCCCAACGGTAAAATCAATGATCTGATCCATATTGGGAAGAGGAAAATCATCTTTAGGGCATGCAACATTAATATCTCTAAAGTCTGTGCAAACCCTAACCTTGGTAGCTTCTTTCTTAGTTACTGGAACTACATTCGAGATCCATTCAGCATAATCAATGGCTTGTATAAAAATAACATTTAAGAGTTTTTCTAACTCCCCTTTGACCAGTAAGGCCACTTTAGGATGCATTTTTCTAAGTTTTTGTTTAACAGGTTTAGCATCCGGATGGACTACTAGGTGATGCATAACTACAGAAGGGTCTAATCCTGGCATATCTTCATATGTCCAAGCAAAGACATCTTCATATTCTTTAAGAAATGCAATATATTTATCCTATTTTTCTTGACTCAATTCTGATCCAATGTTGATTATGTGAGGATTACCCTCAGTTCCAATGTTAATTTTTATGACATTTTCTACTTCCATGTGTAGATTTTTCTCAAAATTAGGTGGGGCGGGTGAAACGCCCAATTCTTGTAATTCTTCCAAGGTTAGTTTGGATAATTCATCTTGAGGAGTCGTGGCCTCAAGCTGGGCTATACTAGGTATAGAGCCATCAAAATAAAATTCATGATGTAATAATTCCTCAACGGAGACATCATGGAAGATATCTCCCTCCAACTCATCGTCGGATTCGACGATCATCTCAGGGTAGGCTATAGATAGCATATTACATGTAAGTGGCTTATTCATTAAATGCAAAGCATCACATTGATCTAAATAATCTTGGTAACATATGAGATGGTCATCATCCTCAAATGGGAAGGGCTGACCTTTACTAGGAAATAGGCCCACACCACATCGGGCAAGCCATGGTTCTACCTCAAAGGGTTCTTTCATGCCATTTTGGAAAGGTCCCAAACCTTTCCCTTTATATCCCAATTTAAGCATTATAGATTTGGCTTTAATATACTCATTAGTAAAATAACATCGAGCATATCCATCATAATGAGTCTTGATGTTTCTGGGTATTCTACCCCAGTCATATCCCTTATAAATAAAAGCGCAACTCCCGACTTGGTAAATACTTCCCATAGGCTATGGGAGACCCAAGGTATGAGGAGATGGTGGCAAATTATTTAAGATAAGGGAATCTTGCATAGCAGACATTCGTTTGCTCCGATATAAGAATTTTAGATAAATCGGGTAAGAGCTCGTCAGTAAGAGCATAAGAGGTAGAAGGAACATTTCCTACATATTCGAATGTGGAAACTATAACTTTGGTGGATGTAGATGTTGTAGATATGTCGATGGATGAGTCTATTATAGGGATAGAAGTGATAGGAGTAAAACAAGAAGCCTTGGTTGTGGGATTAGGATTTTTTTGAGGTCCTAATGTAGTTTGTTTAGAGGATGTTTGAGTTGTATGAAGGGGTGGAACTGATGTAGAAGGAGTAGATGGCATTGTGGGTGTGTGTTTCACATGTTTAGATGGATAATGAGAATTAGGATGTGTGGATGATAAAGCAGGGCAAAATTGAACTCCAACAGGTTCTGCCAAAGCACACATATCAAAGGGTCTAGGATCACCATGGATGGTAACCAACTGATTCTTAAATTTGAATTTAACACATTGATGTAAAGTTGAGGGAATGGCTCGCATTGCATTGATCCAAGGGTGACCCAAGAGTATATTGTATGATGTAGGGCAATGTACAATAAACACAGTCGTATCCAAGGTTCTCGGACCAACCTGCAATGGAATGGTAATAACTCCACACGTTTCTTGTGTTTCGTCATTGAAGGCTTTTATGATCATATCGGTTCTTTTCATTTCATCACTTCTAAACCCAAATATTTGGTAGAAGTCAAAAGTGCAGATGTTTAAAGATGAACCATTATCAATCAAGACTCGTTTAACTGCTACATCTCCAATTAAGGCAGTAATATATAAGGGGTTATCCTTATGTAAACTATGTTGAGGTATGTCTCTATCCCGGAAGTCAATACAATCAACTTCACGAGTTATTATAGTATTAGCCATGGCTTCAGGTTGAATGTCTTGTGGTACCATCATCCGGCTTAATGTGAGCATTAATTCATCTCTATGTGTAGGAGAGGATCTTAAAAGGTCCAAAAGGGAAATTCTAGCTGTAATGTTTGATAGTTGCTCATTAATATTATAAGGAGGTTTAGGTTGCACATTAGGTGCCTGATTCCCTTTATTAGGAACTTTCAAAACAAATGGAGTTGATCCATCATTTTGCATTTGATCATGTTGAGAGTTTTGAGCCTGTTGTCTAGTAACAACTCCGATGGTACCCACAATATTATTCTACGGATGATGAATGGGTCTTGGTCTAGCATTTATGGCTTGCTCATTAGAAATTAATTGGTGAGACGATGGTCGAGTAGTGACTCTTCTTGGAAATGGTTCTTCCGGGACCATATGACTTGTGATAGGGAGAATAGGATCCGATTCATCTTCAGAGCTATTCGATTGATTTGAGGTGATTTCCATATCACTCTCAGTCTCATATTCTGTATCACTAAGATCAGGTGTCTGAATATTATGTAGAGGCCTGGTTGTAACTACGGATAAAGTTGTGTCAAATATTTCCAAATCATGAGCAGGTAAATGCCCACTAATAGTTCCTACATATCGGGTAGGAGGGGGAACATTATGATGTTCAATTTGATTAGTCACTTCCTTGCCATGCTTTGGTAAAGGATGTTGAAATATGTCCAATGACTGATTGGCATTCTGATTCTGGTTTTGAGGAATGTTCTTTTGAGTATTATTAGGAGGATTTTGCTTAGGTTGAAAGGCTTGCACCTCCATCTCATTGTTATCAATCAGGTCCTGTATTTTATGTTTTAATCTTTTACAAGAGTTGGTAGTGTGTCCAGGTCCTCTATGGAAGTCACGAGTGTAAATCAGCTCCGTATCCGGGTATAGTTGGATCAGGTTCCCGGATAGTTGGTAATTGAATCAAACCTCGTTCTAATAATTGTGGGAGAATGGTTGATAAAGGTTGATTTAACCTAGTAAATTCTCGAGGAGGTTTATCGGGAGGTTTCAGTATAAACTTCTCCGTTGTCTTCGCAGCATTAACAGTAGCAATATTTCTACTATCAGTGACTCCATCACCCACAACTTGTTTATTTTTATATTGATTTCTGGATGTTTTCTCATCATCTTTCTTTTTAAGCTGACCTCTCCTAATGAGAGCATCTTCCACTCTTCGGGCTAAGTCTATAGCCTGATCAAAGGTGGTCAAGGTAGCAGTTGACAATTCATAAGATAGTTGGTCTTGTAAATTATTAATAAAGATGTCCAACATCTCCCTATAAGGTAACACAAAGTGCAATTTTCCTATCAACTGTCTCCACCTAGCTAGGAAATCGGCAAAACATTCATCTTTGTCTTGTTTTAAGTTGTACAAGTCTTTAATGGTCACATGCCTTTCGATGTAGGCACTAAATTGATGCACAAAAGACTCAGCAGTCTCTTCAAAGTTCCTCAAAGAATTAGTGGGTAATTGATAATACCACTCTAATGCCATTCCTCCTAAACTTTTTGGGAACATTTTTAGCAATAATAAGTCATCATGCGATATATCATGACATGCTATCCTAAACATACGAAGATGCTCTATGGGATCTTCGGTTCCTTTATATATGGGCAAGACAGGCATAGGAAAATGTTTAGGATACGGTTGTGCTACAACTATAGGATCTAGAGGTTGACTACACATCTCTCGATAATTGTACGAGGGACGGTAGGGATCTATCGATCCATGCGGGAAACTAACTGTTTCACCATGGTTTCAAGATTACTAGTTTGTCCACCATATTGGTTTGGTGGGACATAGGTATGGGATTTATGAGTGTATGACGGTGTGACATAAGGATTAGATGCTATATTGCTATTATGCAAAGCATTGGTAGGAAGAGTATTATGAAGAGGATTTGTAGTAGTATTATGTTGTATTCCAGATTGTTGGTAATTGGTGTTTGGTTTTGTTTTGGGTTTTTGCTGATTTGAGGTATATTGCTCAATAGCTTGGCGAAATAGAGCAGTAAATGAGGGTTTCTTTTGTGTGGGAATGACCCTAGGCTTGCTAACAGGCACTTTAGATGGTTGGGTAACCTGTTGTTGTTGCATGTTCTGGATTATAGCTGCCATATCCAAATTGGATGGTCCAGCTTGATCACTCTCTTGTTCAATAAAGGACAAGGGATTAGTGCATGTGTGAAATACGTCTTCTAGAGTTGCTTGAGTGTCACTAATTCGATCCTTGTCCATATAGACTGCTCTATTAAGCACACCAATATTAGTATTAAGGAACTTCCAGAATTGTTCCATGTTTTCAAAAGTAATGGCTCCTCCCGGAGACATTTTAGGGGATGAGGATCCTTCCTCTCTAATTTTATTCTTATTCATTTCTTACAGCAAGCTCTTCTTCTTGCTGATCTAGGATTTCTTCTTCCGAAACTTGATCTTCAGGAAGGACATCCGGGTTATTTAATGGTTTTCCTAACCAATCTTCTTCTTCTTCAGTTTGTTTTCCATTCCTAAGTCTAGGCATTGTGCTTAAACTTAGATTTCAGCAAATATATATATATATATATATATATATATATATATATATATATATATATATGTGATAGGTTTGAGAGGTATATATTTTAATTATATACCTACTATAAAAAGGAAATGTTTTGATTTTTTGTTTCGTTT
Source organism: Wollemia nobilis (assembly GCA_028583015.1). NCBI lineage: Eukaryota > Viridiplantae > Streptophyta > Pinopsida > Araucariales > Araucariaceae > Wollemia > Wollemia nobilis. The sequence continues at coordinate 14,557,270 of JAQPPZ010002556.1, forward strand.
TTATATTGTTTTTGTGTTTTATAATATTATTATAAAGATAACAAATAGCATTCTAGTTGCAAAAGGAATAACAATAATAAAAGAATAACTTAGTTTTCTATAAATAATTTATGGATATCATTGATAGGATCAAGTTCATCGGGAGTCATGAAATGCTCCTCTTCAAATTGGAAATGGTTTTTCAAAAATTTGACAAAGTGTGCTATAGTAATATGATCTGTCTCGGATTCTGACTTGTAGAAATAAAGTTCATGGCAATATTCTCGATATAACACAACTCTAGGAACTCTATTCCATATTTTTCTATCCGTAAGAATGACTTCTTGATCCTCTATACGAGATAGAAACTTATGTACTACAACTGCATTCTCAAGGTATTCTTCAAAGGTGTACAATTCAGAAGACACAAGTGCTCTTTTATCTGCTAACCACCTATGGCAAGCTCTCTGAAGTTCATGATATAAGGTTACTTGATCAGGATCCAGGATTCTATCTAGGACAAACCTCTTGATTTGCCTAAGTTCGGTTGATCTAGATGAAATAATATCCAATCTCCTATCAAGTTCATCCCATAAAGGTTGGACTCTATTCGTTTGAGGTACTCTAAGCACAGACGTAATCTCTATGGCTGTTAATTGATTTTCAACATTAATGGTGACAACTCATCTTTTATTATAATCTACCATCTAAATATGATATGCAACTTTAATTGTTTGTCTGATGATTCTAGATGTTACTTAATAATAATTTTTTTTTTGGATTGTTTTCAAAAGGTTTTAGTTTCACGTCGGGTTCACCAAAATGTATCGCTCCAAATTTTTTGCATCCTTACCTTCAGGCTATAGGATCCGCACCCGAAAGGGGGATGCGAGAAGGATGGGACAATACCTCGGACTGAGAGGCCCTTTGAAGGTCGCGCCTCTCGGGGGAGGGGTATAAGGGTGAATTTTCGACGGATGGTGGGTTCACCAAGAAACTTTGAGTGGCAGTTTCCATGCCTAGGTTGAGAATGGTTTTGGTGTGTTCATTTTATACTCGATCATTCATAATCCTAGGTTGGCCAGAATGAATCTAAGCTATTCTATATGAAAATGTTGATTTATATGAATACAGAAAGTAGGAATGAATCCTAAATGTAAAGATTATACGAAATGAGAAAGAATGCACCTGATTTCGGATGTCTGATGAAGATTCTGAAGCTTGTAGGAGTCCAGATCATCCCGAATATGACAGGATCATCTGCAATTGTATAGAATCATCTCAGATCATAGGCGATCATCTGAGATCAGACAAGATCATCGTCGATCTGACGAATTCGTCAGACGAATTCATCAGAAACCTGCAATCACAGAAATAGACACCAAAAAATGAAAATGCTATTGCTAGAATAATGCAAAATGATAGAAATGATAGTATAAATGCCTAACTGATAAATCTAGATAGCAAATTAAAGGAAATGCATTGTTTTAATAACTTATTTTAACTTTATCATGCATTTATGCTGAATGAGGTGAACTCCAGGATGCAGAATGAAAATAAATCAAACTAATGCATAGTAAAATAAAGAAGACAAATGAGGAATGCAAACTCAGGGCTCTGGTTGCCCCCAATCTGAACTACAATCGAGATCACCTCCAATCGTACGAGATCATCGCCGATCTACGACAGGATCATCCGAAATCGTCTAGAATCGCCTGCGACGATCCGAGCTTTCTCCAACTGAAGCACGGTGAAAACCTGCAATGAAAACTTAAAACTACGAGTGCAAACAATGGTGGATAGGACGTCTTGACACAACAAAACTAAATGGTAGGGAAAATCAATCAGGGAATCATGGGATCAGCCAACCAGGGGGATAAACTGAGAAAATCCTAGTTTATATAGGATTAGGGGGAGGTTAGGAGGTTGGGGATCATCCCAATCTGGGAGATCCTCAGTGGAGGAATCTCCAACTACGTAGACACGCTTCTGCCCAAGTTGGAGAGGCTGTTAAAATAGAAGCTAATTATGAAAATTTGGTTTTGGGACGAAATCGTCTGGACGTTCTGTTCCAGACGAATTCGTCCGATCTGGGATGATTTCGTCTGATCGGCGATGATATCGTCCAACGGTCAAAACAACTCCTAAAAATGGCATGAAAAATGGGGTGAGCGGTTAACGGGCGGTTTCGGGGTTAAAATTCAAATTTTTATCTTTTTACTAAGGGTTTAACTACGCCAATTTTAGGGTGCTACACATAGTAATTCATTATGAATATGGGGCAAAGTTAATGAAAAATTCTAGATTTTAGTATTAACCAACTATCTAGTAACCATGTCATAGCATGATAATATTGATTTAAAATTCATGGCCTCATTGACTAAAGTATAACCCAAAAGAAAAGTATCATCAATAAATTGAAAATGAGATTCGAAGGGACCATTTTTTTTCAACCTAAAACCTTTAGTTTTTCCTTCCATTTTTGCCTTTGAGAAAAACTCTCCATAATGCTTCTGCAAGAATAATGAATAGATAAGAAGATGGTGAACCATATTTGTGGAGTACAAAAGATGATTTAAGCTAACCAGTAGGAGATCCATTGATCAAAATATAATATTTTATAGTGTTAGCACAACATTTAATCCATTCGCACCAACTATAATCAAAACCAATAATTTTGAGAATATCATGTAGAAAACTCTAGTAAACTCTATCACATGCTTGTTCATATATAATTTCATAAGCATACCTAGTTTTTCATATAATGAAGATAATGCATGGCCTCCTATGCTTTGATTACACCATCAAGAATTTATTTACCACAAACAACAACCATCTTGTTCCTATGAGATAACACAATCTAGAATACTTTTGAACCTGTTTGCCATAATTTTTGGAAGTCTTATAAATCATATTACTAAGGCTTATTGAACAAAAGTTATCAAGATATCTTATCTCCCATTTCTTGGGAACAAATGTAATAAAATTGGTATTGATCTCACTTATTGTAGCCTTCTTTTTCAAGGCCTCTTCAATTGCGACCAACATATTACTCTTCAATAAATCCTAATTTTTTTTATAGAAAATTGTAGGAATCCATTAGGTCTAGATGCTTTGTTAAGATGGAAAGAAAAATTACTTCATGTAATTCCTACATAGATATCTTCTTTATCAATATTTCATTTTGTCCTTGTGTGATAATTGATGGAATATTTTGTAAAAGCTTGTCTTGCACCTTCTTATTTTTTTTAAAGCTTGCATGGCTTCTATTGGGTGCCATTCCCATTTCGAAAATAAAATATTACATTGCTCTCATTAAATTTCTAACAAGTTAATTAAAGCATATCCAACTTTGTATTTCTATCAAAGATATTCTTCATTTACCCTTCTATCAAAGATATTATTCATCTTCCTCAAACTGCTAAGTTTCTACAATCAACTCCTTTTATATCAAATGCTTTCAAAATTTTTTATTCTATCAAGATGAAATTCAATACTGCAATTGGCTAAAATATTTGTTGCCCAACTTCTAATCCGAAAATATCTTGTCTATAACAACCTCACAATTTCTTAATACCTTTTTTTTTAGGGTGTTTATTCATTCCCGTCATATTCCAAGATATTATTTTCATTGTTATTTTTTGATTTTATTGTAGGTTTAGCCCCACTTCTTGTTAACACTTGTGATATTTGCTTTTGTTTTCCATATCATTATCCCTTTGTATTTTTTCTCTTTGTTTTTGCTTCTTAGGTCTTCCTATTTTTTTCATTCTCAGCAATACTTTCATCTTCATTTATCTCTTCAATATTCTTACACTACTTATAGTAAGACTTATCATATTTAGGTTTGCCTTGTTCTGAAGGATTTGAAGTGTAAGGAATAACCTCAAAAGCACAATATTCTCTATATTTCCCTGGATACCCTAAAGCCCAAGGATGCTCTTTTGTAGCAATTACCTTCTTATTCTGCCCTAAAAACCCTAAATTGCTATGGGTTTCCTCCAACCTCATTTCTATATTATTCTACTATTGAAACCTTAAAGTACAAGGGATAACATATTCACCACTCTCACTTTTATTACTTGAAGAGGATTCTATACTAGAGAAAAATAAAGATGATTTACCTAGAATAAAATTGAATTTTTTTGCTGTCTTTGTTTTGGGTTTTATCTCCACATCTTCTTTTGCACCTTTAATTCATTCTAAACTTACCAATTGATATTGTTTATAGGATTTATTTACATTTTCTTTTGGAGTGGAATATCATTGATTTTATCTAGCTTTTATTATTAAATGATTTCCTTGCTTCATATTGAAGTTTATCTAATGGCTAGGATTTTTTATCTCTTTCTTCATAGTTTTTACTTTGTAAACTCTTGCCATGTGTCCAATATCAGAATAATTGTGGCAATGAAACACAATATTTTCATAATCTACTTGCTGATCCCATTATATTGATTCATATTCAATCTTAATGGATTGTGGAAAAGATTTTGAAATATCCATAGCAACACATATTTGAGTATATATAGCATGATTTCACTCCTTAGTAGTTAGTCCTTCCTTGATGAATTTTCCTAGGGTATTTTCAATATTTTTCAAAACATCCTTATTTATAAGTTGATATGGAAGTCTAAAAAGCCTAACCCACACTTGAAGATTCTTAATAATTTCTGACTCAATGCATTTTTTTTCCATGGTCTCAAATAAAGTGCATATCTTCCCTTAAACCATGATCCACTAACCATTAATTTATCCCTATTTTTTAACTAGAAAAGATGACGAGGAAAAAACATTTAGGAAGAAAAGTCACATAATAATTTGAATTCAATCCCCACTTCCACTTGATCCAATTTTGAATCTCCAAAAACCCTGACCATGATCTATGGAACTTACATATTATCCCTATACTTTTAAGAACCATTATATCAAGCTCAATCATTTCATCCTTGATACTTACTTTTGGCATCCATCTACTACCTGGATCAAACTTACCATGTATTTTATCTTTTGCTTATCTCCAGCTTGGACCTTCATACTTCCAACTAGGGCATCCTGACTTCCCATTAGGGATTTCAAAAATGACTTTCCTTCCACAATAGCTAATGGGGCTTGCTCTTGGTTCATACTGCCTCTTGATTCATACTCCCTCTCTGCTTGCACTCGCTCTTGCTCCCAACTTACGCTCTCTCTTGCATCACCCCTGCTCCTGGTTTGCACTCGCTCTTGCTCCCAACTTACACTCTCTCTTGCATCACACCTACTCCTGGCTTGCACTCCCTCCTGGATCATAATTGCTTGTCTCTTATTTTATCTATGTTCCTTTAGTTCAATTTTTTTTTGGAAATAATATTCCATGCATTCATGGTAAGGGTTTGAAGTATTGATGCACTATAGATGAACCTATCACTCTTTTGCCATGATTGAATCCCGACTTGCACTTCCTCTTAGTTTGCACTTCCTTTTGGTTCACATTCTCTACTATCTTGCACTCTCTCCTACCTCACTCACTCCCAAATTGCACTCCCTATTGGCTCATAATTTTCTTGGTCTCTTCTTTTTCTTGGCATTCCTTGGCTTCAATTTTTTTTTGGAAATAATGTTCCACACATTCATGGTAAGGATTTGAAGCATTGATGCACTTCGGATGAACCTGTTGCTCTTCTACCATGACTAAATATTGGTTTGCACTCCTTCTTGGTTCACACTCCCTCTTTGATCTCATTCGCTCCTGGCTTGCACACTCACTCCCAGCTTGCACTCACACTTGCTACTACACTTACTCTCGACTTGCACTTACACTCACTTTTAGCTGCACTCACTTGCACTCACTTTCGATTGCACTTACTCAAACTTGCTACTAAACTTACTCCTAAATTATGCCTACACTTGTTGCTGCACTTACTCCTAGCTCACATTCACACTCATTGCTACACTTACTCCCAACACTCCCTACTGCACTTACTCCTGGCTCGCGTTCGCACTCACTTGCACCTTCTTATTTTGTCCACTATCTATTTTTTTTAAAATAATTAATTGCTTATTTTTTTATATCTTCTTCTTCTTCAATATTTATTTTATCTAGAGTTAATTTTTTATTTGAAAAATAAAATTTTATTTTTTGCTATAACATGAAAAAATTATATTTCTATATCCTTCCTTGAGCCATTTCTCCCTAGATTTTTATAATCAATATGACTCCTTTTCGAATGCATTATGATAATAAAAATGTAATTGAATTTGTTTCACATAAGAATCATGGTTCATTCCATTGATTTATATTATCTCTTATAATGTTTTGAGCTTGGATTCAATTTCCTTATTTTTTATAAAAATATCACCAAAAGATTTGGCATTCCAAATCTTCATTTGCTTCTTTAAATATCTTATCTTTTAACATACTTGTACATATACTTCAAAATTTGCTTCATCCCACCATAACATAACCATATGGAAAAAATCAGGGTCTTGGAGCCACATAGATTGGAAATGAAATAGATTTTATTAACCATTATTTGGTAAGCCACAAGTCAAAACAAGATTTTGATTTGATCTTACTTGTAATAAAGTATCTGAAGATATTGTATGCTTTATTTGCAACCATGTGCTGGATAAAAATAATCTATCCAATATTTATACTATATGATTTGGCCAATGCATATATTATCTATGTATATTAAACACTTGAAGGACTAACATCCCAAAGAAAATTTGAATTGACAGATGAAGAAAAATTTTACATCAATTTAGACCATCCTGGAGTACCACCCTTATCTTCCAAATGATATAGAAGTGTGTTGAATTCACCCCCAAAAATCCATATATCACAATTATGATTATTGTGTTTGAAAAAAATATTCTAAGGTCCTTCTAATATATTTTAGAGAAGTAACTACAGTTAAAACATATGCATTTATAATCCCAACTTTGATGTTTTCCTCTTTATTGAAAAATAGTCCAACAACTTAATTAATTTTTTCTTTTAACAATTTTCCATCCCATTTGTGTTTATCCCATATTATTGCAGTACTATCTAAAGACCCTAAGAAACTACTAGACAATCACCCAACTTCCAAATATTTTTAAAAGCATTTTTACATTCCTCACTATATAATTTTATTTCTTGTATTAAAACTAACTCTGAACTATAATATTTTTTTAAACCTTAATAACTCATTTTTAGGGGTCTTATTCACACCCCCAATATTCCATGATATCAATTTCATCACCACTTTTTATTTTTATTAGTGGGATTAGCTCTATTTCTTGTTAGCACCTATGATTTTTTATTTGGCTTTCCAAATCAATATTTGTTTTTATTTTTGTTCATGCTTTGATTACCTTCCTCTCCTTTTTTAATTCCCATCAACACTTTTGTTTTCATCAATCTCTTCTATTTTTCTCTAGTGATTAGAATGAGACTTATCTTCTAAATATTTATGTTGGAAAGTTTGAGTAATTATGTTGTCATTGATATCAAAAGTCAGTGCAAGGGAATTGAAAAAAATAGGGTTAAAATATTTATATTTTAAGCCCAAGAGATTTGGTTTAAAGCTTCACATGGTTGGTCAAAATATTGTCTAAATACATCGAAGGAAGGAAATATCTAGGCCCAAAGGAAATAATATTATAATATTTATTATTATAATATTAAAGTTGTCAAGAGAAAGCCTAAGGTTAAGGAAGGAAATACCTAGGCCCAAAGGAAATAATATTATAATATTTATTATTATAATATTAAAGTTGTCAAGAGAAAGCCTAAGGTTAAGGAAGGAAATACCTAGGCCCAAAGGAAATAATATTATAATATTTATTATTATAATATTAAAGTTGTTCAGAGAAAGCCTAAGGTTAAAGAATAAATTAGCTAGGCCCAAAGGAAATAATATTATAATATTAAAGTTGTAAGAGAAAGCCTAAAATTAATTATAAAATAATTATAATATTTATATTATAATATTTTATAACCCTAAGTGGGTTTGACGCCAAGAATAAAGTTTAATTTATTAAACTCCATCGATGTCCGAGCATGAGGAAAAGTTGATATTTATATCATAAAGTTTGAAGGCCAAAAGACAAGTCTCTCAAATGCATGTGCAAACATTTAATTTAATTGATTGATGCGAATTTCGTGAGCAAAGAAGGATGAAGGTTTTTAATTTTAAAAGCAAAGAGGAAAACATGGATAAAAAAAGAGGTAAGATTGTATGCCCCTATCACCAACCACACGGTTGGCCTAGCGGTAGGCTTGGCATCATTAAGACTTTGGTGGATGGTAGGTCTCGCGTTCAATTACCGACGACAATAGAGAGGGAAGTTTTTGTTTTAACAAGTTTTGGCACCAGCGAAAGGGACAAAGGAGAGTGGGTATAATAGTGGTTTCGTGTGAGCGCTTACCTCACACGACTATTAAACCGTGACTAAGGTGTGACGACAGAGGTAGTGAGGGTTCGATTCTCGCAGGAGATAACGCGCAAGGCATTAATTTTTTATTTAATTAAATTTATGCCTAAGGTCCTATGTTACAAGGTATGCACATAACTTGGGAGGTATAAGGTTTTAAAATTAATTTTATTTTTATTTTTGCCATCAAAAGGGGTTTGAAATAATTTGGATTTTGATCTAGTGAAGTTGTTAAGTGCCTTGGAATATTATTTTGAATGGTGGTTATATTTCTTTTGGAAATACATTAATGACAAGTGGAAGATATAAGGGAATTATTTTTATTATTCTATGCATTTAATTTTTGAATGAAGTTATAGTGAATTAGTTTGAAAGTGAAGTATTGGAGTAATAAGAATCCTTGCTGATTTTGTTTTGAATATGTTAAGAGGGATTTAAAAGGTGTATGAGGTATTTTGATTATTTGTATGTTTTGCTAAAATATTTTGAAGGGTTTGATTATTTGAGAAACCAAGAGAGTGGTTTGGAATTTAATTGGGCACACATATTGAAGGATTGCTAACTCATAAAGAAGTGTTGTTCTAACCTTTTATAGTTACAAAAGATATTGTGTGTGAGATAAATTTTTGAAGACATATCTCCATAAGAACGAGCAAGAGGTATGGGTATTTTTATCTTCATTTTAAGGTGTGTTATTAAGCAAGGTTTTCTGAAATAAAAGGTGGAGTAAAAAGGGTGTTTGGTAGAACATTGTTGGAAAGTTTTGAGGTTGAGATCTATTTGTTGAGTTAGGATTTGAGATCTACATTAAGCATCTTTGTTGAAATGAGATGAAACACATATACTAGGGTTTGTGAGTGGATTGTGTTTAATTGGTTTTTTATTAAGTGAAGTTTTTTTTTTTAAGCGAAAAACCCCTTGCGGGGCCGCCTTGGTCTGAGAGACCATGAACAAGGGGTTCTACACCATCAAAGTCACCCGGGAGTCGCACCCGACCCTGCTCGCACCAACATTATCAATTGGATTTTGGATACCCAATTCAACTTTTTGGTAGGGTGGAGATTTGAACTTGGGACCTCCCTTGGAGGATTGCCCTCTCATCTCCAACTCACCTACAACATATGGGTAAATTAATTTATAGTGGAAAACACCCCTTTCGGGGTGCCACTTTCAATAAGTTGGGCATAGGAGGAATGGAGCCTTGTCGGCCTCTACCAGCACATATGACATTCCTAACTATACCATATATCTGCAAGATGGAGACAAGGGGAATGGAACCTGGGTCGGCCTCTACCAACACCCAAGGTATTTACCACTGCACCACAACAAGCAGATATTAAGTGAAGTTGGTTGAGCATTGATCTAAGAAATATTGATTGAAAGTATGGGAGTTGTAGATCAAGTTTTGTAAAACAATTTATACATCATTCTGAATTTATTTGAAAGAGAGTTTGCAAGTGATACAAAACTTTGTGAATGTGAAACATATTGAGTTTTTTATAGAGCTTATCATCCTCTATATGTTCCTAAGGTTAAACAAGATTATGAGTAGATTTTTTTTGTGTGAAGAGATTTTTATAAAAGAGATTCACCTTGTGTTTTTGTATGTAAGTTTTAGAATTAATTGAGCAAGCTTTTGTGAAATCTTAAGGATAGAGTTGAGCAAGCTTTTGTGAAAGCTTGTGGATAGAATTGAGTAAGATTTTGTGAAAGCTTAAGTACAGAGTTGAGCAATATTTTGTGAAAGCTTGTGGACAAAATTGAGCAAGTTTTTGTGAAAGCTTGTGGATAGAATTGAGTAAGCTTTTGTGAAAGCTTAAGAACAGAGTTGAGCAAGATTTCATGAAATCTTGTGGACAAAATTAAGCAAGTTTTTGTGAAATATTAAAGATAGAGTTGAGCAAGTTTTTGTGAAATCTTGTGGATAGAATTGAGAAAGTCTTTGAGGATACTTAAGGACAGAGTTGAGCAATATTTTGTGAAAGCTTGTAGATGGATTTGAGAAAGTCTTAGAGAATACTTGAAGGTATATTTGAGAAAGTATTAGAGAAGACTTGAAGGCAAATTTGAAAAATTCTTGGTGAAGACTTGAGAGTAGATTGAGCAAGTCTTGGTGAAGACATGAAGGTAGATTTGAGCAAGTCTTGGTGAAGACTTGATAGCAGATTGAGAAGTTCTTGAGAAGACTTGAAGGTAAAATTGAGCAAGTCTTGGTGAAGACTTGAAGGTAGACTTGATCAAGTCTTATGTAATACTTGAGATAACATTAAGAGTAGGATTGATTTCTTCAAGCTTTGTGTTAAGGCTTGGGACAAATTTAAGAACAGATTTTGGTGCAGATTTATGAGTAGATTTGTGCTAGACTTCAGATAGAGTTGGAGCAGATTTGTGCTAGACTGAGGATAAAGTTTAATGCAGATTTGAGACAGAGATTGAGCAAAGTTGAGAGAAATATTTTGAGGTGACAAAGTAGAGGACACCATTATATAGTGGATAGATATCCATTAGATAGGGCAGTGAGGATAAAGGTATTCTTCGAAGAGAGATCCACAAGCCAGTGCAATGGGAGTAGAAGTCTTATAGAAGATCACAAATCAAAGCAATGGAGAAAGAGTTATCTTGTGGATAGAGATCCACAAACTAGAGCAAGGGGAAAGAGTTCTCCTATGGATAGAGATACATGAACCAGACCAAGGGGAAAGAGTTCTCCTATGGATAGAGATCCATGAACCAAAGCAAGGGGAAGGATTTCTCCTATGGAGTGTGATTTGCAAACCAGCTGAGAAGATAGAGTTCTTCTGTAGAGAGAGATCCATGAACTAGTTGAGGAGAAAGAGTTCTCCTAGATCAAGTTCCATGAACCAAAGAAAAGGAGAAAGAGTTCTCCTATGAAGAGTGATCCATAATTCAGAGCATTAGGGGATCTCCTTTGGATAGAGGTCCATAAACATTGTAATGGGGAAGTGATTCCCAACAGATTTGTTGAGAAAATTTTAGTGGAAATATTTTCTTCGTGGAGTAGTCCACATTGGGTGAACCACATTAAATTGGTGTCTCTATTATGTGTGATGATTTATGCATTGCTTTGATTACTACTATTGATATTTCCATTTATTATATTGGATAATATTGTTTGGAAAAAAAAGTAAAAGTTGATCTTATACTTGTTCACCCCCCATCTCAGTATAATCATATATTCTTCAATTTATGTTTTCCTAAATAATTTTAAGTGCGACGAATAGCCTCATAAACACTTTCTTCTTATGTTTCCCCTTAAACCCTAAAGTAAATGATGATCCACCATAGTAATTACTATATTATGCTACATTGAAAAACCTAAATTTCCATAGATACCCTTTATATGACTTTCTTTATTGTGATGCTTTTGAAACCTTAAGATGCAATATATACACTTTGTACTACTTTTATTTTTATTTTAAGGAGAAGATTTTAGGCTACTTGAGGTAAATGAAGATAATTTTCATAGATTAAACTTGACCTCTTTCACCTTTTTCACTTTAAAATTTGCCTCCTCATATTCCTTTGTACCTTTAAATCCTTTTGTATTTGAACTTGTGCATTGTACTTCCTCATCAACTGAACTACAATGGTATTTTATTTTTGATGATGCTAAGGTATTTTTCTTTCCACTTTCTTAGGAGTGGGAAATCCTTGATTTGACCCAAATTCTACTATGATATGATATCCTTGTTTTATATTAAATTTTGCCTAATGCCCAAAATTTTCCATCCGTTCCTCCATTTTCTCTTTTCAATCTCTTGCAATGTGTCTCATGATAATTGTTAACATTTCAATGAAATATTTTTTTAATCCACTTGTTGAGCCCATTCTGTTGATTCAAATATAAACTAAATGGGCTATAGTAAAGGTTTTAAAATATCCATGGAAAAATATATTTGAGTGTATAAAAAATGTCTTATCTTCTTAGTAGTTAGTCCCTCTTGGATGAAGTCCCCTAGAGTATTGCCAATATTCTTTAAAACTTCCTTATTCATGAATTGATAAGTTGGCTTAAAATTTGTCTAGTATGTGAAATACACCCTATATCTCATCCAAGATTGGATGACTAGGATTTTTCCTAAGCTCAACCTTTAGAGAAGGACGAATCCTTACAATACTAAATAAATGAAATAAAGGTTTAAGACCAAAGGTAGACATACATGGGTTAGAAAAGGAGAAAGGTTTTAAAGAATTATTGAAATATGGACGAGATATAACATAACAACAATGAAATATACTATGCCAGTACCTTTATAATCAAAATAAATCAAATCCTAATAGAAAAACCACTAATTAAAAAACTACATAGTTCATTTGGATTATATTATCTTAAAAATTCCAAAGACTTTTTAAAAGGGAATCCAGGTAGTAATCTAATTACAACAAAATTTACTTTAACAAAATTCATCATTCATAAAGAATAAAATAAAAATGCATTAAGGTGCACAATTCATAGATACAAATCTCAAAATGCTATCACCAATGGAGGCTAAATGAATTTATCCTTAAATTGATTATAGAGTGGAGTATGTAGTATACAATAAAAAAATGCTAAAAAGACAATCCTCATGCTAATGTGATTTGTTAGAAATAACCTGGTCAACATGATCATGGGGGCGTAGATGTCATTTTATTGGTATGTATCAATTAACACAACTCAAAAACTTAGATTATATTATGTTGATATGGTTAGTATGGATATCTTCTTCAGTCCTTGTGCTCATCATGTGTCTACAAAAGGTCCATAGATCTTTGGCTATCATATTTTTTCACCATGCCTAGTCACTGTAATAACTTGTCAAAAATATTACTTTTAGTTCAACGATCTTCCTTTGAGTGGTTGAGAAGCGTTTAGGAGGTTATAGATTTTGAAACATAATCTTGATGAAATAGACATGCTTGGGTGCACTCCACTTGTTGTTAGGACTTTTCAATAGTGTTGGGGTATTTTGGCTACAAAAAAGGCTTTAGAGATAAATCCAATATCTTAAAAGGGTTTAACTAATGTCATCCCTTTGAAAATATGGGCTTAGATCTTCTCAGATAGTGTTTTGCTTTTCTAGGATTATACTTTGATGTAATTTTGTAGAACTTATGCTGATGTAAGTATTTGGAAATTACATTGAACCACATTATTGATGCCTCTTAGGGATTTTGCTTGTAAAAATGAAGAAACTAGAGGGCCTTATATATTGGGCGTGGAGTCAAAAATTCACAAGATAGAAGAACTACAAAATAGAGAAAATGGAAGGAAATTATGAATATCTGAAGGAGGTGAATGCTAGGGGCTTGAGTGCGTATGGATTCTATAGCTATAACAGAGTCTTTAACACATGCTTTGGAAGATACCTCTAACTAATTTACATATCATCTGGTTATAGAGGAAGAAAAATACCAGAGTATGTAGGGAATAAATAAAGGTTATGGAAAGACAAGTATAACAAAATGTGGAAATTATTATAGGTGGTGAAGATGATGACTTAGAAAAGTATGAAAAATGGTAGAATGGACACTGAGCAGAGAAATATAGGGAAAAAAGAAGCCAAGGTAGAAAAAGGAGGGATATATGAGAAGAGGAAGAGAAAGAAAAGGGAGTGAAGATAATTGATTGAATGTATCTTTAGAAAAAATGGACTTCCTTTGAGCATAGTCCTATATGTCAAATTCATGACCTCATTTGTAATTTAAAAAAGATAGACTCCTTTTTTGCAAAATTGGCTAAGTGTTTCTACGGCTTCATGATTGCACAAAATTACAATACACAAAACCAAGATATTTCCTAGGGAGACATTAGTACTTCTGTGTCAAATCTTGATACCACACAAGGTAAATACATGAAGCTAAGATATTCATGGTCAAAATGCATAAAGCCACATTGCATAAAGTTGGGTCCCTTTCCATGGTAATGTCAACATGATGTCACACAATCATGGTAACATGCAAGCTCACTATACAAAACTATGATTATGTAAAATTGGGATCACATAGATAACAATGTCAACAGAAGTCAAAGGAACACATCAGAGGTTGAATGAACAAAGCCATATTGCATGAAATTATGCTACAAAAAATCAAGATTATGATAGTGATATTACTAACACAATGCTTTATCTGCATGAGAATATATAAATTCAAGTGCATAAACTTGCAATGCTCAAAATTAGGCTCACTATTTCCATAACATCAGTAAGCATAAACCAAAGCCTAATATCATGCAAAGGAGGGGAGTGAGTGAACCCAAGATGCACAAATCTAGGATTCCCTTGATGGTGATGTCTGATCGGCTATAGAGCTTACATTTAATTTTATCAATCTAAGGGAAATCAAGGTCAGATTTAAAGAGTAACAATCCAATATAGATTATATCGTAGGATTTAATACTAAGCTTAGCTCAAGTTTCTTTTTTAGGATTCACATGTACAAAAAAGTAAATGAACAAAATTAAATTTGTGCAAAAATGAACGATGCAGGATATGATGAATGAATGCAATTATGTTTTACTTTTACTAATGAATTGATTTACTGATGCACTTAATTACTGATGAGTTGATTTGTTGATGCACTTAATTACTGTAAACTGATTTAATTTATTTGTGAGGATCCTCGTGCAATATATTTTATTTTATGTAATTTGAAATGCAATTCTAACTAATTCTAACCTAATGCAGGGGTGAGAGCTCAGGGACTGTCTATTAGGAGTGGGCCCTACCTCCTAAAGGGTAGTGTAAGACTTTCTCCCCTAATTTACCTTATCTCTATAACTAGATTTTATACTTAATACTAATATTTATTCATATTCTATGAATGCAGGTAACAAATGCACAACTTTACAAAACAAAATTTAAACAATCCACATAATTGATACAGATTACCATATTTGAAGAAAAAAGTGTTGTTTTATTACTGGAGCTTCAACTGTACATGCTAGTGTTTTTCCTCTGAATTATAAACTGAGAACAAACTGTAAACTGTAACGAGTAGTTTCCAAACCTCTTTTAAGGTCTCCTATGTAATTTATATGAAAAATAATACAATTCTAAACAATTTTCTCTACGTATTTGTCATGCAGATTCTGTGGACTGATGACTGTATATGAATCAAAATAATCTAAAACCTAACATAACTAGCTTAGATATAAAGGATATATCTAAAAACATTGAGAGTTATCAATCTCGACGTGCGTATCTCATTTCTTGGGGGTGTGATCTCCAAGATAGACACCTCGGGATTGATAACTCTCAACATTTTTAGATATATATCATTTATATCTAAGCTAGTTTATTAAACAGTTGCAACGGTTGGTTAGTCGGTTGTTTTAGTTTAAATATTTTAAATATTTGCAAACATTGGTTAGTCAGCTGTTTTAGTTTAAATATTTTAAATGTTTGCAACAGTTGGTTAGTCAATTGTTTTAGTTTAAATATTTTAAATGTTTTTGTTAATGTTGGCTTTTTTAATAAAAAAAAATTGTTTACGATGTGACATGTATGATCTCTTTGCCTCCCACCCCCCTGTTTGCCATTGTAAGAATGCCTCTCACCATAATAAGTATTCTGAATTGGACTTATAAATATTCTGATTGGTCCAAGTGGCATCCTATACATAATCCTAACAAGACAAAACTACTTTAACTGAATTGCAAGATATACATTAGGATCTCATGTCCTATATTGCAGGAAAGTCTAGCAATATTTGCATTTATATCTCAAACTTCCCAAAATAAACTGTTTACAAGCTTTATAAAGTAAATCATAACTTTGTCAACTTGAAATATTCTTGCAGATAGTATGTGAGAAATGGAATATTTTGCTAGATATAAAATATCAGTTGCCATCCATTTTAATGTGCCATTCATCTTAATGTGCCATTCAAATCTGATGTGGCATGTTGAAGTCAACAAACTTTATTATCCTTTAGTAACTGCTGGTAAAATAATCTTCAGTATCTGTCTTAAATAACTTTCTTTAGTAGTTACCTTTAGTAACATTCTTCAATAATCAACATCTGTAACCAGATCAATTACTATTGTCACCGAACTCTGTTGGTTCTTCTTCTCATCTGAGGTGCACTCCAAAGTTCTACAATCTCTTCATTAATCATCCATACATTTTCCTGCATTTTTCTCAAAACTCGAACAAATTTGATATAAATAAAAAACTTATGTTAGATTACTATAATTAATCATATTTACTAATAAATTAATAATAATTTATATAAAACATATCAATTAATCATATAAATGAAATAATTATGGTACAGAAATATGTGGTAAATAGCCACTCATCATTCCTCCAAACTGAAGTTCATGCATGTCCTCATGCATGCAAAAAAATCAAATGAAAGGAAAATAATAGTCCTATGCATGCATCAAATATAAAAAAAATAACATTATAATCAAAATTCCAATGAATATTTTCATAAAATTTACAAAACATACACAACTTTTGTCAGAATTCTTTCAAATAAGATTAAATACAGATATTTTTAACAGAGCTGCACTAAGCTTCTTTCTGGAAAACTAAACATAATCACTAATCTAAAATAATTTATTTATCAAAAGTTATAAAGTTCATAAAAATAAGAAATAAAACAATTTATATTAGTAATTATAAAGTAAAAATATTTCAAATATTATCTATACAAATCACATATATCATCTAAAAAATAGATATAATACAGTTTATATTAGCAACTATATAGTTTTTAGCAAAAACATTTCTAATCATTGCAAATACTAACTGTACATATTACGTAAAACAGTACAAATATTAATTGTACATCAACTTATAAAAAATATGCAGATAAGAATATTTCCAATACTTCCTATAAACATGCCATACAAATAAGATATAAAAAATATAAGTTGAAATATTTTAATGAAAGTCTTTTGTCACTGTTCATTAATTCTGAGCCTATTGACATGATTCAAGAAGTCGAGACGATCGTGGTCTTGGTCCAAGTAATTTGTGTTATTTGTTAACCCACTGCACCTGTTTCTTAGCTTGCTAATCTACAACTGCTACAGTTGCTGCACCTGGTGTTTCCACCATATTTATTTTAATAAGCTCAACCTCCTGAGCGCTCCCTTTTTGCTCTGCATCCTTTGCTTGTGAAGGATGAAGTTCCTCATTATTCACCATCAGATCATCCTCAAAAGGTATCCCTACATCCAAGGCAATGCCCTTTAATGTATTTCCTTTATTAGCTGGTGAATCCTATTTTGCAGATTGATTATGTTGAGTAAAACTATGAATATGTTGGGAACTAGCCTCTTCAAGAAGCTTTGAAAAGTCAATTGGCTTATTAGTAGATATTTATTTGCTAAAGTTTATCGATTTTTAGGCTTTTTACCAAAAGTAGAGATCTTATGTGGGGAAAATTTGATAGGTGGCAACCAGTTGACAGAGTCCACAGGCTTCTTATCCACAAAAAGCTGCTTAATTAATTAAATTTGAACAATAAGGGATATCTGGATAATTTTAGATTGTTCTGTAAAATCTTCTCTTATTTTGTCAATTTTCATTTGCAACACTATATTTTGTACATGAAGATAGAACATGGTCTCTATAGTAGACACATTTATAGGTAGTTCTTTTTCAGACCCTTGTTCATCTTCTTATTCAAAATTTTCTACAATTTTCTTCTTCCTTCTAATATATGGTCGGGATTTATATTTACCAGGTTTACGTTTTCATTATGGGCTTTTAGGCTCTTCATCCTGGCTATCAGAGTCATGCTCTTCATCTATTTATTGTTGTCCCTCAGACTCAGTGGATTCTGAACAATCAGGTATGTTGTATTCTTCTACGATCCGATTCCAAGACACTTTCATTTCATGAGCCTTTTTCAAAATAATATGTTGAGCAATTAGGTGCGGCTTAGGTTTTTCTTGAGAACTTCTAGGTTTTACTCTTAAAATAATTGACTTCAAATATTGGAACAAAAAATAAGGGAGGTTGATAACATAGACATTTTATCTAGATATTTTAAATTTATTAACATCTGAATGTGATAGGCTGATAAAATAGACATTCGTCCCTCAAGAGTGAAAAATTTAATGATAAGGACATCGACCTCTTGCCATAGAAGGGGAAGTATAGAAGTTGAAACTCCTTTGATTGACCCTTCATTATCTCTTAGGATTGTACATTTTCCCCTGAATTTGGTCACCAACTGGGTGACACTTTTTGAGTTTTTGTAAAAAGGTAAACCAACCTCAGGTAAATCCAACACTTCAATAATCTGACTCAGGTTTAATTCCAAGTGCAAACCTCCAACATGGGTGAGCATGATATCAAGGTTACAGTTTAAGATAAATTTTCTTGCCACCCCTAAGTCATGGCCTCTAAATTTGGTCAGTGCCTCCCACCATCGAGCATTTTCAAACAGTTCAATTACAGAGTCGCTCGGGTTTTGTGTGTTGACAGGCAACAGTTGACTACGCTTTTGGAAGACAGGTTTAGGCATGGTGATGGGTGAGGATTGAGAGGAGACGAGTTTTCATCAAAAACCCTACATTTTTTATATAAACAAAAGTATTGTTTAGAAGTCGGTAAAACCCTTAAAAATTTGTTTTGTTCTTATATTATATTTGTTTTTTTTTATATATTATTTTATTACAGTTTTCTTTTATACAAATATATCTTCAAAACGTAAAAGTTACAACATATAAAAGGAATACAATACAACATATTTTCAAAACATAAACAATTACAACATATAGATCTTAAAAACTCTACTGATATCAAAATAAATTAGAATGTAAAACAATCCTATTGTTGTACATCGAGAGATAAAAATTTAAAATTTTATAAAAATGCTATTATATCGAGAAAATATAAAAAAAATTATAATACAGAAAAAATCCTAAATTTATATTTTTCTTTTGTTTTACAAAAACACTAATTTTGTACAAATTATTCACATAAGCGTTAGAAAATCCCTAATTTTCTAGACTATCCATATTTCGAAAAAAAAAATATAAGATATTTTCCTAAATTAAGACGACTTATCAAGAGATTTTTACCAAATGAAGGATTTTTAAAAGGAAAAACAAATGCGATAACAAGATTTACTGTAATTTTACCCTAAAAATATGAAATTATCGTTTTCCCCAATTTTTTTACCCTAGAATATAGTTTTAAAAACGAAATGTTAGATCTTTTTCCTAATAAAATTTTAGGGTTTGCCCTAATTTTAACTTAGAACAAAAATTTTATGTATTTCCCATTGTTACCATAAAACCTAGTTTCAGAATTCGTTCAATTGTAGCTCGAAATGAAAAATTTCATATATATACTATTAGCCTTATTTCATGTATATTGTATACGAAAAATAATCATATTTTCTACCTATTCTTTGCCTAATCCCCAAATTTTACCTAATTTTAAACTAAAATATGTTGGATGTACATAGAAATAATAAAGAAAGAAAAAGAGAAATTTCTTTTACCTGTCGTACCTATCGTAATCACATAAAATTTTGGCCACATTTTTTATGTCGTCGACCACCTTTGCTTTTTTCCTTCAAAGATCATTTGAATACACAAAATTGCTTATTTTTGAGCTTTCACTCAAACAATGCCTACAATTATACAAATCCTTACAAAAATTGTGACAAAATTTGATGTGGAATCTGGTAATTTTCTCTGCATGGCCGTGATGGAAAAATGAATGTTCTGCATGGTAATTTTCTCGATGAAATATAAGTGAATTTTCTTTTGGAAACCCATCTACGATGGAGAAATCTCACTCTAAATGTCATCGACGGTCAGAAAATTCCATCTACGTCTAATTACCCTAATATCTATGATAATAATTAATTGTAATTGATGGTGGCTTTTAGTCTATTTACCCTAAGATTTATACAGATCGTTGATTCATTTTGATTCATTTTAAACACGTGTCAATGATCGAACACTATTTTATTTATGTTTTATTTTCTTATTTCCCAGCCCTTGATTTCCAATATAAACGATGGTAGAAACATGTTATCCACATCATCACCTCTTATTGGCTAGAGAAGGTCACGTGTCTCATAGCCTCTTCTTGGTCACGTGTCTACATGGGCAATTTAAATCCGTTGATCATGTTTTAAAATCGACGATGGAAGTCGTGATCCACGCATATGCATATGATGTTGAGCAAGGTGTAGCGACAGTATTGTCATTGTTGTCAACATAGTCAGATAGATCGGTTGATGTAGTGGATAGGAGTTCAAAGGTTATTCAGAGTATGTACAGTGATGTTAAATTCTTATGAGGATGTTTTTGATGTTTTGGTGAAGTTGTTACAGGTTGTTTGTGCAAATTTGCAAAAGTTGAAAAAATCGTTAGAAAGTTGTCAAAGCAGCAAAATAGTCAAAATGTTGCAAAAGTTGCCACAGACACAATTGGACAGGATAGATCAGTTTGGAACATGCCAAAATGTCAGGAAATAGTCCAGAACAACATTGGATATGTCAGCACAGTGTTTGGAGTGATCGGTGGTGTTTACGGTATCTTGGCAGATGATTTGGCAAGTGGTTGTATAAGCTGAAAAAGTGCAGGATTTGTTGGAAGCACTGCGAAAAACCATAAAGAGTTATGTAGCAAAATTTGAATTGGAGGTGGTCGTTATCTTCAAGAATATGTGTTCCAAATTTCAATGAAAACAGAGAAACGAGGCGAATTTGACAAGCATTGCAAGACTGTTACAAAAACTATCTTTTTTAAAAAAGTGTGTCAGTAGCAGTTTTTGTGGAAGTGGTACAGGTGAACCGTAAGGAGTTAGGCTATGAGTTTTGGTTTAGACATAGTCAGTATTGTAAATATTCTATGTTTCAAATTTTAGATAAAACCGAGTTACAAGGTGAGAGTTATGATTTTTGCAAAAACATTACAGATCTCTTTTATGTCAATTTGTGCCACTTGGGCAAAATCCTTTAGTTGGCCGTTTCGACCTTGAAGAGTCACCACAGTTTTAGTTTTAGTGTTTTTACACCTTCAAGGCATCAAATAGATCATATTTTGTTTTTGGTTTGAGTTTTCATGTGGCTCCGAAGTATGATAACGAGTAAGGTGTCAATTCTTTGCATGTGACGTGTTTGACGAAATGTCTTCTCAATATAAAAAAGGGAGTTATATTATTTTAAGCAGTTTCATTAAATAAAGATCTTTGGAGAAAGTGAAAAGTGAAAAGGAATCCAAGTGTGTGCATTTAAGTTAGAAGTGTTTTATTGAAGAGTGTGATTTTATTTTTTGCGGAGAGAAGAGTGTGTGGAGAAAAATAAAGAGTGAAAATCCGTGTTTTTGGGAAAAAGGTGAAAAAAATCACTTTAGTATTTTGGGCATAACTTTCTCATACGATATTAGTTTTGGCTGAAATTTTGAGAGAAGGTCATAGACAGAGTTCTGCACAATACCCAGAAAGCGTTTAACAATTGAAAAAATGAGCTAAGAGAATGGTTAATTTTTATGTGAGAAGAGAAGATTCTTTTATTTTTTTGGTAATTAAGGTACAAATTCATTACCACCGGGTTTTACAGGTTGACCCAAAACCTAGTACAACAACAAAACAATGCTGAATCAGAACAAGGCCTCAATAGGGACAATCTGGCCTTAGCCCCCTACTGAGGTTACACCGCCAACAAAGAGCAACACCCTTACAAAAGATGACCCACACCTCAGAACACAGGCGGATGACACTTTCGCCTCCTAACACTTTCTCTTCTCTTTTGGTCATGAAACTGCGACATGTCGCGATATCGCGACACTTTTCCTTCCTCCTCTTTCTTTTCTCTTTTGGTCATGAAAAAGCGACATGTCGTGAAATCGTGACACTTTTCCTTCCCGCTCTTTCTCTTCTCTTTTGGTTGTGAAAATCCGACATGTCGTGATATCGTGACATATTTTCCTCTTGCTTATTCTCTTCACTTTTGGTCATGAAACAACGACATATCATGATATTGCTACACCCTTCCACATGTCGCGAAATCGTGACACTTTTTATTTCCTCCTATTTCTCTTCTCTTTTGGTCGCGACAATGCGACATGTAGCGATATCACGACACTTTTCCTTCTTGCTCTTTCTCTTCTCTTTTGGTCGCGATAGGATGACATGTCATTTTATTATCAATATCAAAATCAAGTGGGTGCTTGGTAGAGGGGTTGGTGCTCCTTTCTGTTGGTGCAGATAAATCAGGGGTTGGTGCTCCTTCCAGTGGATGCTGGTAAATTGATTGTAAAGTTGGTGCTTTGCAAAGGCTAGATTTGGATGGGAGTCTAAATAGTCATTTTGAGGATGTAGCCAAATCGGTGAACCTCGGTACATCTTATGTTGTGTGATGTTCTCTTGTTATACTTGCTTTATTTGGTTTCAAGTTTTCATTATTTTGGCTTTAAGAGTTGAAGATTTAAGTTTTAAAGGAGCTACACTGATTCACTCCCCCTCTCAGTGTCATTGTGAGACTAAAAATTGGTATCAGAGCCAAGTTCCTAAACAAGATTAACCGGCTAAGGTGATCTTGGAAGTGACACAATGGCAGGTGGTGAATGCTTCTCATCAAACAAAGCACCATTGCTTAACAGAACTAATTATGCATTTTGGAGACTCAGGATGTAGACATATCTTTGTGCTTTTGGATACGACATTTGGGATTCAGTAGATAGTGGATATACAATACCCACCACTTCTCCAACCGATGCTTTCGGTAAGAAACTGTTTGAGAATGACTCAAAAGCAAAGAATGCTATCATGTGCGGATTAGTGGACAGTGAACTAGTAAAGATTATGAGTTGTAAAACAACAAAAGAAATATGGGACAAAATGAGGAGCATTCATGAAGGAGATGTTAAGATCAAGGAGGCCAAGTTACAAACACATCGAGCTCAGTTTGAAGTATTAAAGATGAATGACGATGAGAACATAGAGGTATATATGCTAAGAGTTAATGAAGTCATTAATGCGATTAGAGGAATCGACGAGGAAATCAAAAATTCTATCATCGTGAAAAAGGTATTAAGATCTCTTCCCCAAAGATTTGATTCTAAAGTTTCAGCAATAGAAGAAGCTAAAGATCTAAATTCTTTTAGTATGGAGGAGATGCATGGTTTTTTGACTGCATATGAGATGAGAATAGAAAAATCTAAATCCACAAACAGAGAAGCTGCTTTTAAAGCCCATAAAAATATAAAAGCAAAACAAGAATCCAAGGAAGAAGAGACATCAGATGAAATGGAAGCAAACTTTGTTCGAAAACTAAAAAGGGGAAAAGGAAAATACAGAGGAAAGTTACTGTTTAAATGTTTCAATTGTGGAGGCGTTGGGAATTTTGCAGCTAAATGTCCACTTAATGAGAAGAAAAAAAGTGATGAAGGATCACACCAAGAAAGAAGTGATTGGAAGAAAAAAACAAATTTCGGAAAAGGCAACTTCAAGAAGAAAAGTTTCATCTCCAAGAATGTCAGTTCATCAGAAGACAGCTCCGGTGAGGATTCTAAAAAGGAAACAGGTGAAGCTCTTTTCATGGCACTCAAAGAAGAGAAAATAGAAAAATAACGAGGAATGTGATGAAGAAGAAATTGATGCGAAGTAAATTTGGAAGAGGAACTAATTGCGACTCTGGATGAATTGAAGATAGAAAGAAAAAAGTATAAGAAAATTTCAAGAAAGCTTGAGGATGCAAATGAAATCATAACCAGTTTGAAAGTATAGATAGAAGAATCCAAGAAAATATCTGAAGATATCGAAGTGCAAATAACCATGAAAATAGATTATTGCAACAAGCTAGAAGAAGAGACTGTTGGTTTAAGGATGCAGATAGAAGAGATGAATCGTAAAATTAGTTGTTATCACAAACATGAAGAAAGTTCTATGAAGTTGGATAAGATCATAAATAACCAAAATACTACAGACATCAAATTTGGTTTGGGCTTTGACGAAGGAGAATCATCAAATGGATCAAAGGCCATAAATGAAGAATCCATAAAGAATGAAGATAAGAAACATGTTGATCAAGAAAAATTGACTCATGCAAAAGAAAGCAATAATGCAAGGCATGAAAGGAGAATTGACAATGATGGATTCACCAATGTCACACATCAAAGAAGAAGAAGATTTATGGCTCCTATGACAACATGGCAAAGACCATCACCCAGGTTCAATCATCTCTTTTCTGGTCACTGTTTTAAATGCAATGGTTATGGACATAAGATTTCAGATTGCAAGTATAATGTAGGACCAAGGAATTTTACTAGTAGAAATATTTTTTCACCTTTGATGGATTATGTAGTAGAATGTTATAACTGTCATAATTTTGGGCACATTGCAAGAAATTGTCGAAGTACATTTGCATCAAATAAATTTCAAGGAAGACAATTTCAACCAAATGGAATGAGACAAAATAGAAAATTTCCCGAAAAACATGCACAAGCTACTGAAAAAGAAAAGTCAAAACAAGAGCCCAAAATTGTAATCAAACCAGAGTGGAAATAAAAAGAGCGATCTAAGGAAGAAAATGAATCCCTGATCATACAAATAGCATTTAAAGCACAAAATAAATCTGCACCATGGATACTTGATAGTGGATGCTCCAGTCATATGACAGGTGACAAACAAAAATTGAGAAGTTACAACAATATGAAGGTGGTTCAGTAAAATTTGGAAATAATGATGGAGCTAAGATAGTTGGCAAAGGTTCAGTTAAGATCAGTGACAGAAAAATCAAGTCAAAATAATTCTTGTTTGTGGTTGGTCTGAAACATAACTTGTTGAGCGTAAGTCATATTTGTGATAGAGGTCATGAAGAGATTTTTAAGAAGCAGGGTTGTGAAGTCAGAAAAGCAAACAATGGAAAGTTGATAGCAACTGGATTGAGGACATTTGAAAAAATTTACACTCTCTCAGAGACTTTAGAAGGAGCTTGCTTGATTAGACAGGAAGAAGAAAATTGGTTGTGGCACAAGAGGCTCGGTCATATCAGTTTTGACAATCTAGTAAAAAATAGCTCAAAAAAGGCAGTGAGAGATATTCCCACCATTGGAAAACCATCAAATAGCATTTGTGCTTCATGCCAAAAAGGGAAGCAAACTAGAGTCTCATTTAAAACAAAAGAGTACTACACAAGAAAACCTTTGGAACTAATACATACTGATTTATGTGGACCCATGAGAACACAAAGCATAAATGGTGACAAATATTTTATGTTGTGTATAGATGACTATTCCAGGATGACATGGGTACTATTTTTGAAGCATAAATCAAAAGCTTTTGAGATGTTCAAGGTTTTCAAAAACCAAGTTGAGAATCAAACATGAAAAAGGATTAAATGTTTAAGATCAGATAGAGGAGGAGAGTTCATTTCAAAGGATTTTACAGAGTATTGTGAAAAATATGGTATTAGAAGACAGTTTTCAGCAGCCAGGACACTTCAGCAGAATGGCATGGTAGAAAGAAAGAACATGACAATGCAAGAAATGGCACGAACTATGTTGACTGAGAGCAAAGTAGCAGATAGATTTTGGAAAGAGGTAGTCCATACTGCGGTATACATCCAAAATAGGTGCATGTTGAGGATGCATGAAAGCAAAACTCCTTATGAGTTGTGGTTCGGTAAAAATGCAACAACAAGATACTTTAAAGTTTTTGGCAGCAAGTGTTACATCAAAATAACTAAAGAAAACCTTGGTAAGTTTGAAGATAGAGCGGATGAAGGTATTTTTCTTGGCTATTCGTCAAAAAGTAAAGCTTACAAATGCTACAAAAAGAGGCTAAGGAAAATTGTGGATAGTGTCAATGTTAAAGTTGATGAAGATAGGGAACGAGTAATTTGCTATGAAGAGAACTACCCAATTTATGAAGAGGTTATTGAAGGAGATGAGGAAAAGGAAACGGAAAAGAAACAAAAAATTGACTCAGATGGTTCAAATAGTGATTCAAAAGTGGAAGAAAATAAGAAATTCAAAACAGGCAGCTGGCAGAAAGATCATCCTAGAGAGCAAATAATTGGAGACCCCACAGTTGGTGTTCAGACAAGAAGAAGAGTAGTAACTACTCTATATTATCCAGCATTGAGCCCAAAAATTTTGTCGACGCAATCAAAGATGAAAGGTGGATGAAGGCAATAAATGAAGAATTAGATCAGATTGAGAAAAACAATTGGGAGTTAGTACCAAGACCTACAAATAAAAATATAATCGGTACTAAATGGGTATTTCGAAACAAATTTAATGAAGACAGACATGTAGTCAAGAATAAAGCAATATTGGTATGTAAAGGCTATGCACAAGTTGAAGGTATTGACTTTGAGGAAACCTTTGCACCTATGGCTAGACTAGAGGCAATTAGAATGTTTTTGGCTTTAGCAGTTTACAAGAATTTCAAAGTTTATCAAATGGATGTGAAATCAGCATTTTTGAATGGGAAACTTGAAGAAGAGGTTTATATTGAGCAACAAAATGGTTTCCAACTTGGTGATGATCCCAACTTGGTTTGCAAGTTGAAGAAAGCATTATATGGCTTAAAATAGGCACCCCGAGCATGGTATGGAAGGCTAGACAACTATCTTACTCAACAAGGGTTCAAGAAAGGTATGGTGGATAGTAATTTGTATGTCAAAACAAAAAATGGCCATATTATTGTTCTTGTTGTATACGTAGATGATATCATATTTGGCAGTAGCAAAGATGAGTCGTGTAAAGATTTAGCAAATAAGATGCATAAAGAATTTGAAATGTTAATGATTGGTGAACTTTCATATTTCCTTGGGTTGCAAGTTAATCAAAATGAGAAGGGCATATTTATTTCTCAAATTAAATATGTGAAAGAGATGCTAAAAAAGTTCACAATGGATGATTGTAAGCCAGTTAGCACTCCCATGATGACAGGTTGCAAGTTGAGCAAGGATGACAAATCTCCACATGTTGATCAAACCATGTACAGATCTATGATTGGGAGTTTACTATACTTTACAGCTACCAGACCAGATATTTTGTAGGCAGTATGCATGGTAGCACGATTTCAGGCTAGTCCCAAGGAGACTCATGTGATAGTAGTGAAGAGGATTCTTCGGTACCTCAAGGGTACTATGGAGTATGGGTTATGGTATCCGAAAGGTAAGGACTTCACCCTTATTGCATATTCAGATGCAGATTGGGTAGGATGTGTAGATGATAGAAAGAGTACCAGTGGAGGTGCATTCTATATTGGAGACAGGTTGGTCACATGGAACAGTAAGAAACAAGCATCAATCTCCTTATCCACAACAGAGGCAAAATATATTGCAACGACAACATGTTGTACGCATGTATTATGGATGAAAAAAACCTTGAAAGATCTTGGTATTAAATTTAGTGAGCCAATTTCAGTTAAGTGTGATAACACCAGTGCCATTAACATCTCAAAGAATTCGGTTATGCATTCTCGCACAAAACATATTGCTATCCGATATCACTTTTTGAAGGAGAAAGTTGCGGAAGGTGAGGTTAAGTTGGATTTTGTTCCAACAACAGAGCAAGTAGCGGATATATTCACAAAACCATTGCCCAAGGAAGTCTTTGAGTACCTTCACAATAAATTAGGAGTGGTCACACTTTCCAAGAATTGACTAGCTATCGGGACCACATTCTCAGGGGGAGCATTTGTGTATTTGTTTATCTTTTTTCTCATGTTTATGATTTTTGCTAAGTGTAATAATTTTTTTCTGAGAATGTTATGCATGGACTCAGGGGGAGTTTGCAACAGGCCTGTGGTATTGTTGTCAAAGGGGGAGAAGAGTTACAGGAAATTGCACGTGTGTTGCTAACAATTCCAAAGGGGGAGATTGTTGAGCAAGGTGCAACGACGATATTGTCATTGTTGTCAACACAGTCAGATAGATCGGTTGATGCAGTGGACATGAGTTCAGAGGTTATTCAGAGTATGTACAGTGATGTTAAATGCTTATAAGGATGTTTTTGATATTTGGGTGAAGTTGTTACAGGTTGTTTGTGCAAATTTGCGAAAGTTGAAAAAATCGTCAGAAAGTTGTCAAAGCAGCAAAATAGTCAAAAAGTTGTAAAAGTTTCCATGGGCACAGTTGGACAAGATGGATCAGTTTGGAACATGCCAACATGTCAAGAAATAGTCCAGAACAGCATTGGAGATGTCAGCACAGTGTTTGGAGTGATCGGTGGTGTTTTCGGTATCTTGGCGGATGATTTGGCAAGTGGTTGTATAGGCTGAAAAAGTGCAAGTTTTGTTAGAAGCACTACGAACAAACCGTAAGGATTTATGTAGAAAAAAATTATATGGATGTGGTCGTTATCTTCAAGAACATGTGTTCCAAATTTCAATGAAAACGAAGAAACGAGGCGAATTTGACAAGCGTTGCAAGACTGTCACAAAAACGCTCTTTTTTGAAAAAGTGTGTCGATAGCGAGTTTTGTGGAAGTGGTACGAGCGAACCGTAAGGACTTAGGTAGTGATTTTTGGTTTGGACATATTCAGTGTTGCAAATATTCTATGTTTCAAATTTTAGAGAAAACCGAGTTACGAGGTGAGAGTTATGATTTTTGCAAAAACATTACAGGTCTCTTTTATGTCAATTTGTGCCACTTGGGCAAAATCCTTTAGTTGGCCGTTTCGACCTTGAAGAGTCGCTAGAGTTTCAGTTTCAGTGTTTTTACACCTTCAAGGCATCAAATAGATCATATTTTGTTTTTGGTTTGAGTTGTCACGTGGCTCCGAAGTATGAGAACGAGTAAGGTGTCAATTCTTTGCATGTGACGTGTTTGACGAAATGTCTTCTCAATATAAAAAAAGGGAGTTATATTATTTTAAGCAGTTTCATTAAATAAAGATCTTTGGAGAAAGTGAAAAGTGAAAAGGAATGCAAGTGTGTGCATTTAAGTTAGAAGTGTTTTATTGAAGAGTGTGATTTTATTTTGTGCGGAGAGAAGAGTGTGTGGAGAAAAATAAAGAGTGAAAATCCGTGTTTTTGGGAAAAAGGTGAAAACCATCACTTTAGTATTTTGGGCATAACTTTCTCATAAAATATTATTTTTGGCTAAAATTTTGAGAGGAGGTTATAGACAGAGTTCTGCACAATACCCAGAAAGCGTTTAGCAATTGACAAAATGAGCTAAGAGAATGGTCAATTTTTATGTGAGAAGAGAAGATTCATATATGTCATTTTATTATCAATATCAAAATCAAGTGGGTGCTTGGTAGAGGGGTTGGTGCTCCTTTCTTTTGGTGTAGATAAATCAGGGGTTGGTGCTCCTTTCTGTTGGTGCAGATAAATCAGGGGTTGGTGCTCCTTCCAGTGGGTGCTGGTAAATTGATTGTAAAGTTGGTGCTTTGCAAAGGCTGGATTTGGATGGGAGTCCAAACAGTCATTTTGAGGATGTAGCCAAATCGGTGAACCTCGGTACATCTTGTGTTGTGTGATGTTCTCTTGTTATACTTGCTTTATTTGGTTTCAAATTTTCATTGTTTTGGCTTTAAGAGTTGAAGATTTAAGTTTTAAAAGAGCTACACTGATTCACCCCCCCTCTCAGTGTCATTGTAAGACTAACATATGATTGGTCTTATTTTCCTGTGCATGTCATGGCAATTGGCATATAAGGTATCCACCACTTACCTTGCCACATGATGCATGTGTGGGCATTATAATAAAAGGTTTCAATTGCGCGACCCTCTTTTTTTTTTTATTATTAATTATATTACTATTATATTATTTGTCATTTTAAATTATAATATTATTTATTATTATTACTATAATATATAGTATTATTATATATTATCTATATTATTATAAGTATTATATATTATTATATATTACAAGTATTATAATATTATTTCGTATTCTGATTTTAAATATACTTTAGTTTAATTAGTATTATTAATATATATTTTAATTATTATATATATATATATATATATATATATATATATATATATATATATATATATATATATATAGACTTTACTATTTTTACGGATGATAACTACAGAAGGGTATTACAAAATAGTATTACTGATAATGGTATTACGGAATAGTATTACTGATAATGGTATTACGAAAGCTTGTATAAAACATATTTACAAAAATTATCTACATAAGGTTCTTACTACTTACGAAAGATGCTTACGGAAGCTACTTACGAAAGATACTTACATCCACTCATGTAGAGGAGTTGGAGAGCAAGTGGGTAGTTAAAAATCTCCAATTATCGAGAGGCCCAGGTTCAAATCTCTCCCCTCACATGTTGCAGATATGTTGTTTATAAAAGGTTCCTCATCAAAAAAAAAAAAAGATACTTACGAAAGATACTTACGGAAGGTACTTACGAAAGATACTTACGTAAGGTACTTACGAAAGATACTTACGTAAGGCATCTACCAAAATCATTATTAAGGTTAAGGGAATACTTTACCTGTTTCTTCCCCCAAACTATATTATAAGCTATATATGTATTTATTTATCCTCCCCCCAAAATTTAATTTTGGCTATATAGCCAAAACAAAAGGGAAGATACTTATTTTTTTTTATGGATAATATAATAATGATTTTAAATATGGGGGTTTATTCATAAGTTTAATGAGTATGCTTCCTATATGTCATTAAGAAGTTTCCAAAGATAGAAAAATATGTTAGATAAAATCTGATTTCAACCTTCTAGGATACCTGAATATATAGGAAAAAGTAAAATGGATATGAAGATGACTTTCTTTTAAATGATAAAATGTGGTGGATATATGCCATGTTTTTGTAGAAAATTTGAAATCATAGTACTGTCATAAGGATTTACTATTGGTCTGCATATGATGTTTCTAAGTAGATTCTTCAAAGTCGTCAAACAACATTCTAAAAATGCTGAAACAAACTCCATTTACTTCTATCAAAAATCAATTAAGTGTCAAAGTTATCATAGGATTTTCAAGCCTCCTTCAAACCAACTGTGTGTGTAATGAGGATTCATTTACCATTATGAGTAAGGATTGAAAAACAATAAGGATTATATATGCCAAAAGCTAGATGATATTATAAGCATCTAGAGGTCTTGTCCAAAATTATTGCTAATACGTAAGGATACCTTAATAAAAAATATCCCATGGTATTTGAAATACTAAGAATTCCAGGGATTCAAGCTCTTTTTGCCCATTTTGCTTTATGCTTTATTTGGTATACTTGTTTAGCAAGGGATTTGTAATGTTTTTTTTTTGAGGTTCTTGCTTATTTTGAAGAAAAGCAAGGAATTTTTCATTACTTTTTGGTGTTCTTGCTTATTTTAAGGAGAAGCAAGAAATTTTTTATTAGGATACTTGTTTGATTAGATGAGGAGCAAGGGATAGTTTTTTTTTATTTAATAGGGTGAAGGGTGAGCTTGTCCTTTTTCCAATTCATTAGTAATCTAGACCATACGTATAAATAGATAAGCAAGGGAAACTTTTTACTTATGGAAAATATAATACATGAGTTAATTTTCCAAAACTACACAAGATGTTTATATGTGCATGGTCAAAAAGAGAAAAACTTGATCATCTAGAAGTTACTTATAACATTTCAAAAGATTTATTCTATTTTCAATGAAAATTTTGTTTAGTATACCAGATATAATTTGAATTTTTGAAAAATACCTAGATTTCATCTAGCAACAGGGTCCTATACATCATGCGGTAATCATCTTCCTACAAAATTTATAATAAAGATTTTTTCTTGAAAAACTTTGGAGACTGAAAATGGAAAAGAATGTAGATACTTCATGATGAAATAAAGGAAGCATAATCATTTTTTTGTTTTTATATAGTAATTATATATATATATATATATATATATATATATATATATATATATATATATATATATATATATATATATTTCTTTTCAAAGAGAGAGTTTATTGAATAGTAATCGATTGCAGTTTAGAAATACACTTGCAAATCGAGTGTCGTTGTCTAAACTAATGTACGAATTCTTCCTTAGATAATGGCTTCTTATAAAGTTTAAGCCTATGTCCATTTACTAATAATTTTCTTGTTGAATCATCTATAGGCTTAAGCTTGACTGTACCATTTCCAAATATTTCCTCAATTTCATAGGGTCCTAGCCATCTTGTTCTTAATTTACCTTGAAAATATTGGTAACGAGAGTCAAATAACAAGGCCCAATATCCTGATTGAAATGTACATGGTACATTGTGTTTATAATACCATTTATTTCATTGTTGTTGAGTTATTTCTATTCTATGTAGCACTTCTATTCTTTTCTCATCCAAAATATTCAAATTTTCCAACCTTTGTTTTTGTGCATTATCCAAATTCATGTTAAGTTGTACTGATGTGCGCAAGGTTTCTATCTCAAATTAAATGGGCATGATGGCTTGTTTTCCATAAACTATTTCATATGGTGATAAACCTATGGTAGTTTTCCAAGTTGTATTATATGCCCATACAACTTCTTTTAATATCTCAGCCTAATTACCCCTATTAACAGTTACAATTTTTGTGATAATATTTTCAAGCTCTTTGTTTGTAACTTCTACTTGTCCATTAGCTTGAGGATGATATGGTGAGGTTTTCTTGTGTTTTATTCGATAGATGTTGAAAAAATGATCAATCACATTGGAAGTGAATTGAGATCCATGATCTGAAAATAATTCTCTTGGTGCTCCAAAGCATTGCATTATGTTTTCATAAAGAAAATTAGCTACTGGTTCAGCTTGAGCTCGTGGGAGAGCTTTAAATTTAGCCCACTTGGTAACATAATATGTACATACAAGTATATTTTTATTACCATCACTTGGAGGGTCTATTGGTCCAACAAGGTCAATTCCCCATTTTTCAAAAGGTTCAAGAACTATTTGTGGAACCAAATGCATTTCCATAGAAGGTGTAGGCTTGCTAGCTCTTTGACAAGCATCACATCTATCAATAAATTGATGAACATATTTAGTCATAGTAGGCCAAAAGTACCCAGTTTGAAGTATTTTCATAACTATTCTTTGGGTGGCATAATTACCTCCACAATGTTCTTCATGTGCTGCCCTGATAATATCATATACATCATTTTCTTGCACACATATCCTGATGATTTGGTCAAGATATTTTTTAAATAGAATTCCATGAATCCATGTAAAAGGAATACTTTGATGTACTAATTTCCTATGCTCATGCGGTGTAAACTTTTGAGGCATTTTTTTGTTACTAAATAATTTACAATATCAACATACCAAGGGGTAAAAATAGAAATAGAAACAAATGTTCATCTAGAAAATTGTCAGGAATTAACTCGTTATCATCAATGATATGCATGTGAGATAAATGATCTGCAATAAAATTATCTTTTCCTGCTTTATCTATAATTGTGACATTGAATTCTTGTAGTAAAAGAAGCCATATAATCACTCTACCGCCCATTGTTTCTTTGTTCGTTAAGTATCTAATGGCAGAATGATTAGTGTGAACAAATAATTCATACCCTGTTATGTAATGTTTAAATTTATTGAGAGCATGAATTACAACTAAAAATTCTTTTTTTGTAATAGTGTAGTTAAGTTCAGCTCCATGCAATTTTTTTCTTACATAATAGATAGCATAAGGTATTTTATTTTCTATTTGTTGCAATATTGCTCCTATTGCATAACTTGAAGCATCACAATGAATATGGAATGGTAATTCCCAATTTTATCCTTTCAATATTGGAGAAGTAG
Source organism: Wollemia nobilis (assembly GCA_028583015.1). Lineage (NCBI taxonomy): Eukaryota > Viridiplantae > Streptophyta > Pinopsida > Araucariales > Araucariaceae > Wollemia > Wollemia nobilis. The sequence goes on from JAQPPZ010002556.1 coordinate 14,591,342, forward strand.
TCAAATTTTCTTTTATTTCTTCAAAGGCTTCTTGAAATTCGTTTGTCCAATTGAATTCATTATCTTTACTTAAGAGCTTAAATATGGGAGTAGAAACTTTACTGAAGTCATTAATGAACCTACGGTAGTATCTAGGGTGTCCTAAAAAACTTCTCACCTTTGTTTGTATTTTTGAAGGTTGAAGGGTTTGAATAACTTGTATCTTTGTAGGGTCTACTTGAACTCCATCTTCTGATATATAATGACCTAGAACAATGCTTCCTTTCATCATCATAAAGCATTTTTCATGACTTAGAGAAAGGTTTTACTCTTGACATCTTACCAAAACTTTTTGCAAGCTTGACATATTACCGTATACTGTGAATTCATCCATATAAACTTCCACACATTCATTAGTTAAATCAACAAATATAGCCAATACAACTCTTTAAAAAGTTGTAGGTGCATTACATAATATAAAAGGTAGAATGTTATAAGCATAGGTTCCTGCAGGACATGTGAAGGTTGTTTTTTCCTGATCTTCTTCAGCTATGGAGATTTGATTATATCCACTAAAACCATCTAAAAAGTAGAAATATTTCTTTCTAGCCAATGTATCTAAGAATTGATCAATGAATGGTAAGGAAAAATAATATTTCTTGGTTACTTTATTTAATTCCCTATAATCAACACAAATTATCCATTTACCATTCTTTTTAGGGACTATCACCAAAGGTGATACCCATTGGTTATCAAAAATTGGGTATATAAATCCTGCATTTAAGAGTTTAATGATTTCCTCTTTAACTATTTCTTTCATAGCTAGATTCAATCATCTTTGGGGTTGTCTTACTGGATTACAAACTTCTTGAATAAATATGTTATGGGTACAAACATTTGGGTGAATACCTGTCATATCCTCATAGTTCCATGCAAATACCGATTGATGCTTTCTAAGCACATCTACTAACTAAGATTATTGCATGCCTATAAATTCATTACTAATGTTAAGAGTTTTTCCTGATATAATATCTCTTTGTTTACATTTTTTTGTATTTGCATCTATCCCATTTATCTCATGTTCAAAAATATTGAAATCATAACCATATGGTTTCATTTGAGATTGACTTGTGCTTGCCTTATAAATGGAAGATTGTGATGAACAACTACTGTCTTGACCTTGATTATCTTGTTGATTTCCTAACAATAATGGTAGGGGTCCCTCAATCTCTTGTTCAAGTTGTTCAATTAGAAAATTAACTGATAAGGTTTGGATATCATCATATTCATGAGGAAAATCATACCACAACTGCTTTGGAAATTCTTCTTCTATTGGTGATTTAGGGAATAGACTAAGATCTTTTGTATCGTTGCCATTAGAAATAGTCATAATTCCTGATCTACAGCTAATGTAAGCATCAGCTATTGCAAGCCATGGGTGTCCTAGTATTAAGGTATGTCCCCCTAATTTATTTTTGGGTTGTAAGACTATAAAGTCTACAGGGTATTCCCATGAACTTACTGAGACCATAATGTCTTCTAACTTTCCTTTTGGTTTACTGGTAGATCTATTAGCGAGTTAAAGCACAATAGAAGTTAATTGTAGTTTATGGATCCCTAAGTATTCTACTATTTCTTTGGTCATGACATTAATAGCGGCTCCTAAATCAATCAAAATATTTTGTAATGTTATGTCTCCAATATGCACAGTGAGTAGAGGTATTCTAGGATCTGTATATTTTGGTAATAACCTATCTCCTATCATTATCTCAGATAATTGTCCAATGACCTAAATAGTTTAAAATTCATTCTTCTTTTTCTTTCCTGAACATATATTTTTAATAAGTTTGGAATAGATGGGTATATATTTGATAGCTTGTAATAAAGGAATTTTAATAGTAACGCCTTCTATTTCTTGAAGGAAGTTAAAGGCTAGCTTAGATGATTCTTTTGGTATTGCCAATCTTTGAGGGAATGGTACTTCTACTTCCTTATTTGGATTTTTGGTTGCTTTGTTGGAATATATTCTAGTTGGTTTTATGTTTCCTTTTTGTTACTATCTTCTTTTTCAACCAAATGTGGAATAGGGTCATCAAGTTTTGTGAGAGTGACATTATTTTCCAACACCTTTCCTGATCTTAATTGAATTTGTTGACATGGTGCTATAGATATAGGACATATTTTATTTGTTTCATAAACTTGTTGAACATTCTTATTGTTGTTGGGGTTAGGAATTAGTTGAGCTGGAAGAGGTGGTTGCTTAGGAGGATTGTTATTATTGTTCAGAGGTGGCAGAAGTCTATTTTGAGGTGGATTTTGAATGTTTTTCCCCTAAATTGGTTTTTTTGTGGTGTTGTATTTGGGGACCAATTGGTGCCACCTTGATTATATTGGCCACTATTATTCCAACCAGGCATGTTTTGATTTTGTGTCCCTTGATTCCATGGGGGTTGTCCTCCATAAGAGTTAGCCATAAATTGTGCCCATGGGGTATGTTCTAGTCTTGATTGTAAGAATTCTAATTTGTCCAATTTGGTGCATTAGATCATTGATTAGGCTATTGATGGTTGGGATAATTAGGGTTTGACCCATTTTGTGGGCCATTAAATGGACCATTTTGCCTTTGAGTGACAAAAATAAACATCTTATGCTTCTTCTGCTTCAGGTTCTTTTATGGCAGCTTTAACAACGAAGATATACTTGCATTTTTCAGTTTTATGATTTTTATCACAAATTTGGCAACAAGCAAAAATATTGGAGATATTTGTTATGTTGAGAGGAAATTCTCTCATATTGTGCTTTTTCCTACATCTATGGCAGTAAATTTATTCACTATACTTTGATTTTTTATCCATTTAGTCCAAATATGAGGTCAAATTACTCAACAAATTAGTTTTTAAACCTTCCAAAATATTTCTAATTTCAGATCTCGTCACTCCTCCTCCTGTGGATGTATATTTATTACTTTTGAGAAGTTTGTTTCTTGAATAATTTTTGAAAAGGTTTATAATTTTCTCAAGTGATATAAGTGTAGAGCAAGGTGCAGCGCCAATATTGTCATTATTGTCAACATAGTCAGAAAGATCGGTTGATACAGTGGACAAGAGTTCATAGGTCATTCAGAGTATGTACAATGATTTTCCAAGAAGACCGAAGTGGCCCATATGCTAAAAATAAAAAGAAAATCACAAGGAATAAAACTGTCGCGATATCGCGACATGTTGAGCAAGAAAGAAAAACTGTCACGATATCACGACATGTTGAGCAAGAAAGAAAAACTGTCGCGATATCATGACATGTTGAGAAGAAAGAAAAACTATCGCGATTTCGTGACATGTTTGAAGAGAAAGTGCAAGAAAGAAAAACTATCGCGATTTCGTGACATGTTTGAAGAGAAAGCGCAAGCAAGAAAAACTATCATGATTTCGTGACATGTTCGAAGAGAAAGCGCAAGCAGGAAAAACTATCACGATTTCGTGACATGTTGGAAGAGAAAAAGGCAAGTAGAAAAAGTGTCGCGATTTCATGACATGTTGGAAGAGAAAAAGGCAAGTAGAAAAAGTGTCACGATTTCGTGACATATTGCAAGAGAGATAGTACGGAAGAAAAAGTGTCGCAATTTCACGACATGTTGGAAGAGAAAAATGCAAATAGAAAAAGTCTCTCGATTTTGTGACATATTGCAAGAGAGATTGTACAGAAGAAAAAGTATCGTGATTTCGTGACATATTGCAAGAGAGAGAGTCCGAAAGAAAAAGTGAAAAGTGTCATGATTTCATGACATATTGCAAGAGAGATTGTACAAAATAAAAAGTGTCACGATTTTGTGACATATTGCAAGAGAGAGAGTCCGAGAGAAAAAGTGTCGTGATATCGCGACATGTCGCGTTTTCGCGACCCGAAGGCAAGAGAAAGAGCAAAGGAGAAAAAGTGTCGCGATATCGCGACATGTATTTTCGGGGGCCAAAGAAAAGAGAAAGCGCAAGGAGAAAAAGTGTCACGATATCGCGACATATATTTTTGTGGGCCAAAGCTAAGAGAAAGATCAAGGAGAAAAAGTGTTGCGATATCGCGACATGTATTTTCGGGGGCCAAAGCAAAGAGAAAGCGCAAGGAGAAAAAGTGTCGCAATATCGCGACGTGTTGTATTTTTGCGGGCCAAAGCAAGGAGAAAGAGAGAGATGAAAAAGTGTCATGATATCACGACATGTTGCATTTTCATGACTCAAAAATGGCAGCCAGGAAGAGAAAGAAAAAGTGTCGCGATATCCCGACATGTCGCATTTTTGTGACTCAAAAAGGGCAGCCAGGCAAAGAAAGAAAAAGTGTCACGATATCGTGACATGTCACATTTTTGTGACTCAAGAAGGACAGGCAGGCAGAGTAACAAAAGTGTCATGATATCGCGACATGTCGCATTTTCACGACTTGAAAAGTCCAGGCAGGCAGAGAAACAAAAGTGTCACGATATCGCAACATGAATACCAAGATGGTGAAACTGAAGACTACAGAGTGACGTGGACCCATAAGGAATATTTAATATGGACGTTACATGTGGAAAGAAGCGGATGCATGCCCATGTGGAGAAAACAAACAGTTGTGGAAGGAGAAAATGAACAGTCATTAAAATAGAAATTGAACAGTCGAAGAAGGAGAAAACGAACAGTCGTTAAAATAAAAAATGAAAAGCTTTTTCAAAAATCAAAATGCATGCATGCGCAAAAGAGAAAACGAACAATCATGCAAGGAGAAGATGAACAGTTATGACCGAGAAGACGAACAGTCATGTTAGGAGATTCTTTGCATGTGACGTGTTTGACGAAATGCCTACTCTATATATACAAAAGGAGTTACATAAAGAAGGCGTTACAATTGACAAGTGGCGCATGAGAATATGAAAGGAGTTACAACTGGAGTTACAAAGAGAAAGGATGGTTATAAAATGAGTGTTGCTGTAGCACCCTAAAATTGGTGCAGTAAAACCTTAATAATTATACTTACTCTAGTAAATAATTCAAATTCAAATTTTAACCTCCAAAACCGCTCCCAAACCATCGCTTAATCCATTTCCTCATTTCCTGCACCATTTTTAGAGTTTGTTTTGACCGTTTGACGATATCATCGCCGATCAGACGATATCGCCTCAGATCGGACGATTTCATCTAGGCTAGGACGTCCAGACGATCTTGTCCCAAAACTAATTTTTCATAATTAGCCTTTGTTCCAACGGCGTCTCTAATCCGGGCAGAAGCGTGTCTACGCCGTTAGAGACCCTCCCCCATTGGAGATCTCCCAAATTGGGATGATCTCCAACCTCCTAACCTCCCTCCTAAGCCTATTTAATCCTAGGCCCTCCCCTTAGCATCCCCTTGGCTGAAATTTCCTGTAACTTGACTCTACATGCACTAAAACATCCTTAATTACCATCTGCACTTGTCCTATCTAAATTTTGTTGCAGGAACCTTGTTATTCTTCAGTCGGAGCAAGCTCAGATCGTTGCAGACGATCCTATTCAATTCAAGACGATTTCATACCAATCCGAGATGATTTTGACTGCAATCATCATTGGGGGCAATCAGTGCCTAGAGTTTGCATTTTTCTCTTTTCATCTGCTATTTTATTCTGCAACTAGTCAGTTTATTTATTATTTTTTGCTATTCTGCATCTTGGAGTTCACCCATATAGTTTAATTGCATCTTAAGGTCATGATTAGCTATTAAAGTGTTGCAATTCACTTGCATTTCTATTTGGTATTATTTTTTAACATCCTTATTGTCATTTTACATCATTATCCTCTATTAGCATTGCTGTATTTTTTGTATTTGGTGTCTATTTCTCTGTTTGCAGGTCTCTGACAAATTCGTCTGATGAATTCGTCAGATCTCAGACGATCCTGCAGGTTGGAGATGATCCCGTCAAATTCTAGATGATCCTGTCTACTTCAAGAATCAGAACCTCCATCAGACATCCGGATCAGGTATGGCTCTGTAATTTAACCTTTTCTCTCTATCTCTATTCAAATTTGTTTGTTGTATTTTATCTAGTATGCATTTTCATAATAGAACAACTTAGATTCATTTGGCCAAACCTAGGACTCGAATGTTTAAAGATAAAACTGAACACATCAAACACATTCCCAACCTAGGCGTGGAAACTGCCATTCAAACGTTTCCTGGTGAACCCACCATCCATCGAAAAATCACCATAATACACCTCCCCCAAGAGGCGGGACCTTCGCGAGGCCTCTCAGTCCGAGGTACCATGCCATCCTTTTCACATCCCCCTTTCGGGCACGGATCCTATAGCCTGAAGGTAAGGGTGTGAAAAATTTGGAGCGATACATTTTGGTGAACCCGACGTGAATGCATTTAAAACCTTTTGAAAACAAAAACAAAAACAAAAAAAATAGATGCATTTCAAATCATTTAAAACTAATAAGTTGCATATCATGTTTAGATGGTAGCTCCTAAGAAAAGACTAGCAGTTACTATAAATGTTGAAAACCAATTAGCGACCATAGAAATCAATTCCGTGCTTAGTGTGCCTCAAACAGATAGAAATCAACTTTTGTGGGACGAACTTGATAGAAGACTAGGTGTCATTTCATCTAGGTCAACAGAACTTAAACAAATCAAAAGGCTTGTCCTAGATAGAATCCTGGATCCTCATCAACTCATTTTTTATCATGAACTTCAGAGAGCTTGCCATAGATGGTTAGCTTATAAGAGAGCTCTTGTGTCTTCTAGATTGTTCACCTCCGAGGAATACCTCAAGAACGCAGCTATGGTACGCCAATTTCTAGTTCATATAGACGTCCAAGAAACTGATCTTATGATAAGAAAAATATGGAATAGAGTTCCTAGAGCTATGTTATATCACAAATATTGTCGTGAGAATTATTATTATCAACCAGAATCTAAAATACATGGTATTTCTATAGCACTTTTCATTAAATTCTTGAAAGAAAATTTTCAATTTGAAGAAGAACACTTCATGACTCTTGAAGAACTTGAGCCCATTAATGATATTTATAAATTTTTTATAGAAAACTAGATCATTGCTTTCATTATTTTTATTTCTTGCATGCAGTGTGCTGTTTGTTATCTTTATGATATTGTCATAAAAACATATATAAAAAAAAAAAAACAGAAAAACCCAAAACATAGCAAATTAAAACATTTTATTTTAAATATTATAGTAGGTATATAATCAATATATACCTCTTGAAGCTTGTTGCATATATATATATAAAAAAAAAAAAAAAAAAAAAAAAAAAATATATATATATATATATATATTTGTTGAAATCTAAGTTAAGCACAATGCCTAAACTTAGGAATGGTAAACAAACTGAAGAAGAAGAAGAAGATTGGTTAGGAGACAAAACAAGAAACCCAAATGTCCTTCCTGAGGATCCAATCCCGGAAGAAGAAACTCTAGACCAGCAAGAAGATGAGCTTGCTGAAGATGAACAAGAAGAAAATGTTAAAGAGGATGGATCCTCATCCCCTAGAATAACTCCAGATGGAACTATTGCTTTTGATAACTTAGATCATTTTTGGAAATTTTTCAATAATAACATTGGCGCTCTTAATATGGCAATTAGTATTGATAAAGGACAAATTAGTGACACTCAAGCAGCCATGGAAGATGTGTTTAATATACACACTAATCCCTTGTCCTTTGTTGATCAAGAAAGTGATAAGGCCGGACCATCCAATAGAGATATGGTCACTATGATTCAGAACATGCAAAAACAACAGGTTACCCAACCTCCTAAAGAACCTGTTATTGAGCCTAAAATCATTCCCACACAAAAGAAACTTTCCTTCACTACTTTACTTCGCCAAACTATTGATCAATATGCTTCAAATCAACAAAAACCTAAAATGAAGCCAAACACCAATTTCCAACAATCTGGAATACAACATAATATAACTTCAAAACTTCTTCCTAATACCCTTCATACCAATAGATTACACAATAGCAATATAGCATCTAATATTCATGTCCCTACTTCATACGCTCACAAATCCCATATTAATGCCCTACCAAACCAATACGGTGAAGCAGTTAGCTTCCCGCATGGACCAGATAGATCCCTACCGTCCCTCGTACAATTATCGAGAGATGTGTAGTCAACCTTTGGATCCCATAGTTGTAGCACAGCCGTACCCCAAACACTTCCCTATGCCGGTCCTGCCTATATATAAAGGAACTGAAGATCCCATAGAGCATCTTCGCATGTTTAGGATAGCATGTCATGATATATCACATGATGACTTGCTATTACTAAAAATGTTCCCAAAAAGTTTAGGTGGAATGGCATTAGAGTGGTACTATCAATTGCCCACTCATTCTTTGAGAAACTTTGAAGAAACAACTGAATCTTTTGTCCATCAATTTAGTGCCTACATCGAGAGGCATGTCACCATTAAAGATTTATACAACTTAAAACAAGACAAAGATGAATGTTTTGCTAATTTCTTAGCTAGATGGAGGCAGTTGACAGGAAAACTGCACTTTGTGCTACCTTATAGGGAAATTTTGGACATTTTTATTAATAATTTGCAAGAACAAATATCTTATGAGTTATCAACAGCTACCTTAACTACCTTCGATCAGGCTATAGATTTAGCTCGAAGAGTAGAAGATGCCCTCATTAGGAGAGGCCAACTTAGGAAGAAAGATGATGAGAAAACATCCAAAAATCAATATAAAAACAAACAAGTCGTAGGTGACGGAGTCACTGACGACAAAAATGTTGCTAATATCAATGCAACGAAGACAACAAAAAAATTTATATTGAAACCTCCTGATAAACCTCCTCGAGAATTTACTAGATTGAATCAACCGTTATCAACTATTTTACCTCAATTACTCGAAAGAGGATTGATTCAATTACCTAATATCTGGGAACCTGATCCAACCATACCCGGATATAGAGTCGACTTACACTGTGATTTCCATAGAGGACCTGGACACTCTACCAACGCTTGTAAAAGGTTAAAACATAAAATACAAGATCTGATTGATAATAATGAAATGGAGGTGCAAGCCTTCCAACCTAAACAAAATGCCCCTAATAATGCTCAAAAGAACATTCCCCAAAATCAAAATCAAAATGCTAATCAATCATTAGACATATTTCAACATCCTTTACCAAGACATGGTAAAGAGGTGGCCAATCAAATTGAGCATCATAATGTCCCTCCTCCTACCCGATATGTAGGAACTATTAGCGGACATTTGCCTAATCATGATTTACAAAAATTTGACACAACTTTATCCATGGTCACAACCAGGCCCCTACGTAATACTCAAACTCCAGATCCTAGTGATGTCGAATCAGATACTGAAAGTGACATGGAAATCACTTCAAACCAATCGAATAGCTCTGAAAATGAATCAGATCCTATTTAGCCTATTACAGATGCTATGATTCCAGAAGAACCATTTCCTAGAAGAGTCACTACTCGACCCTCTTCTGATCAATTCCTTTCTAATGAACAAGCTATAAATGCTAGACCAAGACTTATTCAATGTCCTCAATACAACATTGTAGGTACCATCGGAGTCGTTACTAGACAATAGGCTCAAAATTCTCAACAAGAACCAAACCAGAATGATGGATCAACTCCATTTGTTTTGAAAAATCCCAATAAAGGGAATCATGCTTCCAATGTTCAACCTAAACCCCCTTACAATATTAATGAGCAATTATCCAATACTTTAGCCAAAATTTCTCTCTTGGATTTATTAAGATCTTCTCCTACCCATAGAGATGAATTAATGCTTACATTAAGCCAAATGATGGTACCTAAAAATATTCAACCTGAAGCCATGGCCAATACTATCATCACTAGGGAAGTCGATTGTATTGACTTTCGAGATAAAGATATACCACAACATAGTTTACATAAGGATAACCCCTTATACATTACCGCCCTAATTGGAGATGTAGCCGTTAAAAGAGTTTTGATTGATAATGGTTCATCTCTAAATATTTGCACTTTTGATTTCTACCAACGATTTGGGTTTAGAAGTGATGAAATGAAGAAAACTGACATGATCATAAAAGCTTTCAATGACAAAACACAAGAAACGTGTGGAGTTATTACCATCCCATTGCAAGTTGGTCCTAGAACCTTAGATACGACCATGTTTATTGTACATTGCCCCGCATCATACAATATACTCTTGGGTCATCCTTGGATCAATGCAATGCGGGTTGTCCCATCAACTTTACACCAATGTGTTAAATTTGAATTTAAAAATCAGTTGGTCACTATCCATGGTGATCCTAGACCCTTTGATATGTGTGCCTTGGCAGAACCTGTTGGAGTTCAAATTTTCCCTGCTCTGTCATCCACACATCCTAATTCTTATTTTTCATCTAAAACTGTGAAACACACACCCATAACTTCATCTATTTCTCCTCCATTAATTTCATCCTCATATATAGATCAACAATATTCTAAACAAACCACTCTAGAACCTCAAAAAGACCTTCAATCCACAACCAATCCTTCATGTTCCATCCCTATAATTTCAAAACCTATAGACCCATCTATTAACACCTCCACATTATCTACATCTATCATACCTTCCACATCTAAATATATAGAGAATGATCCTTCTACATCTTATGCTCTTTTTGATGAACTCTTACCTGATTTATCTCAAATTCTTATATCAGAAAAAACAAATGCTTCTATGCAAAATTCCATTATCTTAAATAACTTGCCGCCATCTCCTCATACTTTGGGCCTCCCACAACCTATGGGAAGTACTTACCAAGTTGGGAGTTGTGCCTTCATTTATAAAGGATATGACTGGGGAAGAATACCTCGAAATATCAAAACTCATCATGATGGATATGCCAGATGTTATTTTACTAATCAGTATATTAAAGCTAAACCTATAATGCTTAAAATGGGATATAAAGGGAAAGGCTTGGGACCTTTCCAAAATGGTATGAAAGAACCTTTCGAGGTAGAACCGTGGCCTGCCCGCTATGGTGTGGGCCTATTTCCTAGTAAGGGTCAACCCTTTCCTTTTGAATATGATGATCAACTCATATGTTATCAAGATTATTTGGATAGGCATGATGATTTGCCTCTAAAAAATCAGCCATTTACATGTAATATGCTATCCATAGCTTACCCTAAAATGATCGCCAAATCCGATGATGAGTTGGAAGGAGATATTTTCCATGATGTCTCCGTTGAAGAGATGTTACACAATGGTTTTTATTTTGATGGTTCTATACCTACTATAGCCCAACTTGAGGCCACGACTCCTCAAGAGGAATTATCCAAGTTAACCTTAAAAGAATTACAAGAATTGGGCGTTTCACCCGCCCCACCTAATTTTGAAAGAGATCTACACATGGAAGTAGAAAACGTCATTAAAATTAATATTGGAACTGAGGATAGTCCTCACATAATCAATATTGGATCAGAATTAAGTCAAGAAAAACAAGAGACAATACATTGCATTCCTTAAAGAATATGAAGATGTCTTCGCTTGGACATATGAAGATATGCCAGGTCTAGACCCTTCTGTAGTCATGCATCACCTAGTAGTCCATTCGGATGCTAAACTTGTTAAACAAAAACTTAGAAAAATGCATCCCAAAGTGGCCTTGCTAGTCAAAGGGGAGTTAGAAAAACTCCTGAATGTTGTCTTTATACAAGCTATTGATTATGTTGAATGGATCTCAAATGTAGTTCCAGTCACCAAGAAAGAAGCTACCAAAGTTAGGGTTTGCACAGATTTTAGAGATATTAACGCTGCATGCCCTAAATATGATTTTCCTCTTCCAAACATGGACCAAATCATTGATTTTACTATCGGGAGTGGGATGATGTCCTTAATGGATGGATTCTCCGGTTATAATCAGATCAGGATAGCTCCTGAAGATCAGGCTAAAACAACCTTTATTACCCCCGGGGTACCTTTTGTTGGAAAGTGATGCCATTCGGCTTAAAGAATGCAAGTGCAACCTATCAACGAGCTATGACTTATATTTTTCATGATATGATGCATGATATCCTACATGATTATGTAGATGATATTATAGCTCGCTCTATTAATGAAGATAACCATTTAGATGATTTGAGAAAAGTTTTTAATCGGTTAAGAGAATATCTTATTCGATTAAATCCATCCAAATGCATATTTAGAGTTAAGTCCGGTAAACTATTAGGGGTTATAGTTTCTTTACGTGGTATCGAAATTGACCCTCTTAAGATTGCGGCTATCACTGATATGCCCGCACCTACCAATATATCTGAATTACGAAGTTTACAAGGTAAGCTTCAAGCTATCCGTCACTTCATCGATAAGTTGGCGGACAAAACCGGTCCCTTTCTTAAGCTCCTTAAGAAGGATGTCCCTTTTAATTGGGACGACGAATGTAAGGAAGCTTTTGAACTTCTCAAACAATACCTCCTTAACCCACCTATGCTTTCTCCACCTAGACCTGATCACCCATTTCTCCTGTATATTTTCGCTTCAGATTCTACCTTAGGAGCTATGTTAGCTCAGCTTGATGATGAGAAGAGAGAACGTGCTACTTATTATATTAGCCAAACTCTAATTAGTTATGAAACCCGCTACATAGCATTAGAAAAACTATGTCTAGCAGTCGTGTTTGCTACGCAAAAATTATGCCATTATATGCTTAGCCAGAAAACGTATGTCATTGCTAAATATGATCCCTTGAGGTATCTCATGAGTCGACCTTATTTATCGAGTCGTACAACCAAGTGGGTTCTTGCTCTAAGCGAGTTTGACCTCACGTTCATAGGACAAAAGTCTGTTAAGGGTCAAATCATAGCAGATCAATTAGTTGTTGCACCCTTAGAGTCTACCCATCCCCTCATCATTGAGTTTCCTGATGAATGCCTTCAATCAGAGGTAGACCATGTTGAACAATGGTCCTTATACTTTGATGGAGCCCGATGCATGAGTGGGGCTAGTGTGGGTATTATTTTAATATCCCCACAAAAACATATTATTCCTTTGTCCTTTAAATTAACATTTGCTTGCACTAATAATACTGTTGAGTATGAAGCTCTAATCCTTGGATTACGAGCTGCCTTGGCATTAAAAATTAAACATCTATTAGTTTTTGGTGATTCTCAACTTGTTATAAATCAAATTAATGAAGTTTATCAGACCAGAGATGATAAATTGCGCCCATATAAAGCATATGTTTTGCAATTGTTATCCTTGTTTGATATAGTTACTTTGGAAGCTATTCCGTGAACTAGCAACCGTGCAGCTGATGCTATGGCCGTAGCTGCATCTCTTCTACCCTTGGAGTTAGATGACGAATATGCCACCATCATTATTCATCGACTCCAGGAACCCACTTCAAATAAGTCATGCTTAGAACCTTTGGATGTGTTTCTAATCAATGAAACTACTCCTGAACCTTGGTATACAGATATATTTGATTTTCTTCAAAATGGGACTTTCCCGCCAATTCTAATAGAAACCAGTGTCGGTTATTACGTAGACGAGCAAGTCAATTTGTAATAATTGGCAATACTTTATATAGGAGATCTTTTGAAGGTATCCTATTGAGATGTTTGAATCTAGAAGAATCCAAATCAGCCTTGAGTGAAGCCCACGATGGATCTTGTGGAGGACACTTCAGTGGTAGTGTGATTGCTAAAAAGCTCCTTAGGATTGGATACTTTTGGCCTACCATGGAGAATGATGCACATGATTATGTGCGCCATTGCAACAAGTGCCAGAAACATGCTGACCTTGTCCATGCCCCTGCACAAGAACTGCAGGCTATTTCATCTCCTTGGCCCTTTTCAAAATGGGGCTTAGACATTATTGGCAAAATCAATCCTGTGTCATCTAATGGACACAAATTCATCATAACCGCCATCGAGTATTTCACGAAGTGGGTTGAAGCTATGCCTTTAGCTTCCTGCACTGGCACACAAGTCTCTAAATTTATTTTTAATCAAATCATTTGTAGGTTCAGAATTCTTGCAAATCTCATCTCAGACAATGGAACTTGTTTCAAAAATAAAGATGTTAAAAAATTATGCCAAAAATATAAGATTCAACATCGCTGGTCCACTCCCTATTATCCTCAGGGTAATGGTCAAGCATAAGCATCTAACAAAACCTTAATCAAAATTCTCAAAATATTGGTCAATAAATCTGGCCATGACTGGCACATTCAATTATATCCAACCTTGTGGGCCTATCGAACTAGTGTTCGAACCCCCACTGGAACTTCACCTTTTGTTTTGGTTTATGGTGCTGAAGCCATTTTTCCCTTTGAATTAGAAGTTCCTTCTTTGGCTCTACTACTTCAAGATACCAAAGTAGGAGATGAATATCGAGCTGGCAGACTCAGTCAGCTAGAACTCCTAGATGAAAAATGCATCAATGCTTTGGAGCATCTTCGTGCTTACCAAAACAAGCTTAAAAGATCATATGCTAAGAAAGTTCGTCATCGATCCTTTGAGGTCGACGATCTTGTTTTAAAAGAAAATAAAAAAAATACTAATGCAACTAAAGAGATTAAAGGTAAATTTGAGCCCAACTGGCTTGGACCATATATTATCATTGCTAAATTTGAATCGGGAGCATACAAATTATCTACCTTGGATGGTAAAGAACTTAAAGAACCTATGAATATTATGCATCTTAAACGTTACTATGCATAAATTTGGTCATTTCATCCTTGTATATATTTGTTTAAAATATTTCAACATCACTATCTTGTATTTCTTTCAATTTATAAATTCAAAAATACCAAAAATGTTCAAAATTATCAAAATATTCAAAACTATTTGTTGTATTTATTTATGGCACTTGTTAATTCTTTCAAAAACAAACAAAAACAAACAAAAATAAAAACAGCAATATTCTTGACTCTTTCGAAACCAAAACAAAATAAAGAAGAAAGAGAGAGTCAAAATTATCAAACTCCTCAAAAATATTTGTTGTATATTCTTGAAATGTTGCAGTTATATATTTCAAATTATTTTGGATAAATTAGCATTTATTTGGAATCCTTCACTTTTGCAAACACAAAAATAAATATCTTGATTTTATCTGGCATGATTACTAATCTCTCTTATATCAAAGTCCACAAAATTCAATTAAATAAAGTTTGAGCACAGAGAATTGATCTTGTTATTTACTTAAACCAAGCACATCCTTTCACAATAAAATGATTATATTTGTAATGTCCATGCTATGCTACATAGTAGAAGTGGTTTCTTGAGCGAAAAGTTTCCCCTGCTATCCTATCATGCACATGGTCTAGAATATTTGAGAATTGGCAAAAGGACAAGCTCACCCCTACCCGGAATAAAAATCCCTTGCTCTACAACTAATCCGAGCAAGTATCCCTAGCATAGGAAGAAAAGCAAAGTTCAAGAAAAGAGAAAAAGAAAAAAGTTATTTTTACAGCAATGTTCCAAGCATTATCTTCAAACGAAAACAAAAGAAAAGCAAAAGAAAGCAAAAGCAAAAGTAATCAAATCCCTTTCCCTACCCTTTGAAAAGAAAAGAAGGGTTGATGAGCTTGAATCCCTAGAATTCTCAATTATTCAAAAATTGTGAGGTAAGCCCCATAACAGGTGGTTTGTGCCCAACCTGCTTGGCCTTGGGTAACTCCTAGCGTGGCGATATGTCTATCACATTAGCGACCTTCTTTTGTATAGACCTATGTCTGCTTATGGATTAGCTAGCTCTTGATAACCTGACTTACATAGTAGTTTGGTATGGTTATATGCATCTAAATCATGGTTAATGAACACTTATTTGGTTAATTCAAATCACTTGTATCAAAATATCTTGCTCAAACCTGGTAAATGAACAATGCAATTGCACACACATTTGTATTTGAGAGATTTTGTGTATCATTATGATAAATCAATATTGGAAATGAACTCACATATGCACATGGGATTCCTTATAAATCTAACTTTTGTCTTCAAGATACTTTGAAATATTTTTGCAAATTGTCTGGAATAATTTCATTTTTCTTATTTGAGAATAGTTGTTTAGTATAAAGACAACTATAGGCATTACCAGAAAAATCAAAATCATTTAAAAAAATATATATGCAATAAAGTTACATTTATATATAACTTTTGACTTTCGCGATGATGGTATAGTTCCAAAACCAAAATTGGAATTTTATGCCTAGCGCAAGTCCTCATCTTCATATTTTTTGTTTATTAAAAATCAACCATGCAATAAAACTATCTCTTTTTGGATTTCGCGATGATGGTATAAGTTTATACCTAAATATTCTATGCCTAGCGCAAACCATTGTATTAATTTTATTTTCCATTTATTTTAAATCAATTCATCAAAAACATATGACTTAAATCATTATGTTACACAATTATGCTTTCAAAAGAACGAACATTATTACTATTTCATGTCATTATGTTCAAATTCAATATTGCAACCATGGTATAAATTCTAAGGAATTGTTCAAAATTTTATCACACTTAGGAATTTATGCCTAGCAAAAATCATTTCAAAATATTTTCATGCATACTATTTTTATGAAAATCTGAAAACAAACCATCATCATTTGCATCATTCCACCAAAGTCTTAAGACAGTCTCTTAAGCACTCTTTTACTTTTAACAATATTTCTATACTGGGATTAGCTTGACGACCAAGTGAGCGGCGACTCCATGAAATGGTCTATAATAGCGACAATGTCCTTTGAAATTATTGTTAGAAGTCCTTTATTTTTTTATCAAATCATCACATCACAAACAACCAATTTGTTACATCAGATTATTTCATTTCAATTTTAAAATCATGACATTCAAACCAAAATATTTCCAAACGACATAATTACATGAATCATCAAATAAATCACACTTAAAACATATAAAAGTCATATCATCATAAGACAAGTCATATGATCAAAAATATCTTATCTATATATATATCAAATATATGTACATCGTCTCAACCTGGATTGGTATGCCACAATCTATATCTTGGCATACTCAATCCTCTCAATCGTATATCCTCTGTGCCGTGTCTCGAGAACCCCTCGAGCTCTCAACCTCATCTCCTCCCCCACCCTGAGGTGGACGAGGTGGCCCCATCGCAGTATGTGTGGTACTACGAGTCCTAGTCCTCGATCGGGATGAAGTCCTCGATGACCCAATCCTGATCGGGTCCGCAATGCCGACTGGAAGCTGTACCCTCTGGCCCTCTGGCACCATCTGGAAGTAGATACCCTAGTAGAACACAATCTGAGCAATCGATCATGCCAGCTCCTGAGTGCTCGCTCCTCCGCTCCGTGCTCTGAGGCGTGCAACCTCATCTCTGAGCTGTGTAGCCTCAGCTCGATGGCGTGTAGCCTCATCTTGTAATGTCTACACCTGTGCCTAGAGACGAACAGTTTTTGCTCGAAGAGTCGCTGTCTTGCTGCTCTCCCCTGTGTCAACACCCTTGCCCTTATCGAGCGATGGTGGCCTCTCTCTCTATGGAGAAGGGGGTCTCTCCTCCCTCCTCTCTCACTATCGTGGCCTTTGTTGCACCTGTGGTCTCCTTTGCTCTCTCTCACCATGACCCTGTGCTACCTCAATGGTCGCCTGGCATCGCCTCCCCATCCGATGCACAACTGTGTGAATCAGACCCTGAGCCCTCATCATCCGAGGAGGGTGGATGCCTGTGTACCAGGCATCGTAGCCATCGGCTACCCCAACATCATCCCCATCCACTGGCTGAATGGGGGCATCATCTACGTCTTGACTCCAGAATCGCTGCATATCTGGAGCCCCGCTAGCCGTAGTGTTATCCCGAATAGTCCGGGAAAACTCATAGTCTCTGAGAGATGGGATCCCTTGCTGTAGACCGAACTACCTCAAAACTCGGTCGTACCGATGGAGCTCCACCTCTCCCCTCTCCATCCTTAGCTAGTAGACTCGCCTGATGTGAGCCAACTCCTATCCATCCTCGGCCCACCCTGGATGATCTCTCCAAGGCCTCTAGGTGATCTGGTCGAAGACAAGGTCGTCTAGTAGTCTCCGGGATGCTGGCAGATCTATCCGCCATTGTGCCCCTCTCTGGAGCCACTAGTAGAAAACTCGGGGCCTCTCCCCGTCAATCCCTATCAATGAAGCCCTACCAGCCTCCGCACCATGATGTGCTCCCAACACCAAACTTGTAGTAGCGATGTCATAACCAGACATCGGCCGCCCTTGTACACGACCCCATGCAGGATCCTGTACAACCTAGCATAGAGTACAAAGCTCCCCCAAGAAAACCTGTATCCGTGGTCTCTCATGTCGCAGACCACATCTGCTAGCACCCATGGTACCCTGCACCCACTTTGGTGGCATAGCAAAAGTCCACCTACCACTCCGGCCAAAACTCGTGTGAGTTTAGATGCCCCAAGCATCTGACGTAGTGACTCGATATTCACTCCGCCCTTCTCTAGGGTGAAGCTCGGATCGCCACACAATCGCATCATCGCATGGCCCTGATTGGCCATGGGAGTGATCAACCATCCTTGTATGGGGATCCTCAAAATCCTCCATACATCCTCTTAGTGTGGGAGTCATCTCCCCTATGGGTAACCAAAAATAGGAAGAACCCGGATACCACCTCTCTGCTAGGGCTATCAATAGCCCCATATCTGTAGAAACCTGTGGCATCTCCGCCACATGCTGCAAGCCAACCTGAGCCAGCTGATCTCGCTCTGCCTGAGATAGAGTGGCCAAGTCATCCCTCAACCCGCCGTATTTCCATTCTATGCTCTTTAGTAATCCTCTCTGCAACATAAACAAAATCAACAATAAAAAATCATTAATAAATCAATCATTTAAAAACAAATTCAAGTCAAAGTAAGTTCAATTTTATCAAATGATGATATCGTCCACAATTGGACGATATCGTCCCAAATTTGAGCAAATTCATCTCTGATTTTGCATGAGGGAATCGTCCCTTATTTGACGAAATCATCCCTCTTTCGCCGATTTCGCCCTTGGACGAAATCGACGATATCGAGACGATTTCGTCTAAATCGGGATGATTTCGTCCCAACGACGTCGACGGCCCAAAAACGGTCGCGATGCTCAAAAATCAAGCAAATTTAGTCTAAAAAGCATGCAATTTTAAAGTAAAGCATTCTAAGCTAAGTTTAGACCCTTACCCGTAGCCCGCGCTGGACCTCTGTCGATCTGTGCGCTGTCTCGACCATTTTTTCTTCCAAAGCTCCAAAAACTAGAAAATGAACAGTAAAAATGAATTAGGGTTTTACCCTATTTTTCTTAATTTTATTCAAAACACTTAAACATTTTTTTAAAAATTTTGCTTTTTCGCGTTTTTACCTCAAACGTTCGATTTGGGTAAAAACACGGAGGGGGCACCATAGTAAGCTATCGTACGATTCGACCTAGAATCGTCGCCTAAAAATGGGAATAATTTTTGCTTTCTCATAAATCGAGAAGAACTCATCTTTAACGCATTTTCTTTAGAAAATTCGCTAAAGAGGGGGCAAAATGTAGCACCCTAAAATTGGCGCAGTAAAACCTTAATAATTACACTTACTCTAGTAAATAATTCAAATTCAAATTTTAACCTCCAAAACCGCTCCCAAACCGCCGCTTAACCCATTTCCTCGTTTCCCATGCCATTTTTAGAGTTTGTTTTGACCGTTTGATGATATCGTCGCCGATCAGATGATATCGCCTCAAATCGAACGATTTCGTCTGGGCTAGGATGTCCAGACGATCTTGTCCCAAAACTAATTTTTCACAATTAGCCTCTGTTCCAACGATGTCTCTAATCTGGGTAGAAGCGTGTCTGCACCGTTAGAGACCCTCCCCCATTGGAGATCTCCCAAATTGGGATGATCTCCAACCTCCTAACCTCCCTCCTAAGCCTATTTAATCCTAGGCCCTCCCCTTAGCATCCCCCTGGCTGAAATTTCCTGTAACTTGACTCTACACGCACTAAAACATCCTTAATTACCATCTGCACTTGTCCTATCCAAATTTTGTTGCAGGAACCTTGTTATTCTTCAGCCGGAGCAAGCTCAGATCATTGCAGACGATCCTGTTCAATTCAAGATGATTTCGTACCAATCCGAGATGATTTTGATTGCAATCATCATTGGGGGCAATCAGTGCCCAGAGTTTGCATTTTTCTCTTTTCATCTACTGTTTTATTTTGCAACTAGTCAGTTTATTTATTATTTTTCTGCTATTCTACATCTTGGAGTTCACCCATATAGTTTAATTGCATCTTAAGGTCATGATTAGCTATTAAAGTGTTGCAATTCACCTGCATTTCTATTCGAGATTATCTGTTAACATCCTTATTGTCATTTTACATCATTATCCTCTATTAGCATTGCTGCATTTTTTGTATTTGGTGTCTATTTCTCTGTTTGTAGGTCTCTGACAAATTCGTCTGACGAATTCGTCAGATCTCAGACGATCCTACAGGTCGGAGACGATCCCGTAAAATTCCAGACGATCCTATCTGCTTCAAGAATCAGAACCTCCATCAGACATCCGGATCAGGTATGGCTCTGTAATTTAACTTTTTCTCTTTGTCTCTGTTCAAATTTGTTTGCTGTATTTTATCTAGTCTGCATTTTCATAATAGAACAACTTAGATTCATTTGGCCAAACCTAGGACTCGAATTTTTAAAGATAAAACTGAACACATTAAACACATTCCCAACCTAGGCATGGAAACTGCCATTCAAACGTTTCCTGGTGAACCCACCATCCATCGAAAAATCACCATAATACACCTCCCCCGAGAGGCGGGACCTTCGCAAGGCCTCTCAGTCCGAGGTACCGCGCCATCCTTTTCACATCCCCCTTTCGGGCACGGATCCTATAGCCTAAAGGTAAGGGTGTGAAAAATTTGGAGCGATACAATTGCTCAGAGAATTTTAGTTAGTGAATTCATCTTGCGAGGTGTGCGAGAGGTGCACAAGAGGCAAGCGAGAGGTGAGCAAGAGGCGAGCGAGAAGGGTGTTTGTTGCATGAGAGATGTTGAGTAAGCAATAGACCAGTCAGGGTCTTGTAAAAGTGAAGGCATTATTATGTCAATCTTCTAGATTCAAGATTGAAGTCCAAGTTGGTGCTTGGCATCAGGGGTTGGTGCTCCTTCCAATTGGTGCTGGTAAATCAGGGGTTGGTGCTCCTTTTTGTTGGTGCAGATAAATCAAGGGTTGGTGCTTCTTTTTGTTGGTGCAGATAAATCAGGGGTTGGTGCTCCTTTCTGTTGGTGCAGATAAATCAGGGGTTGGTGCTCCTTCTAGTTGGTGCTGGTAAATCAGAGGTTGGTGCTCCTTTCTATTGGTGCAAATAAATCAGGGGTTGGTGCTCCTTCTAGTTTGTGTTGGTAAATCAGGGGTTGGTGCTCCTTTCTATTAGTGTAGATAAATCAGGGGTTGGTGCTCCTTCCAGTTGGTGCTGGTAAATCAGGGGTTGGTGGTCCTTCCAGTTGGTGCTAGTAAATCAGGGGCTGGTGCTCCTTTATGTTAGTGCAGATAAATCAGGGGTTGGTGCTCCTTCCAGGTGGGTCTTGGTAAATTGATTGTAAAGTTGTTACTTTGAAAAGGCTGGATTTGGATGGGAGTCCAAACAGTCAATTTTTGAGGAGTAGCCAAAACTGGTGAACCTCAGTACATCTTGTGTTGTGTGATGCTATCTTGTCATATTTGCTTTATGTGGTTTTAAGTTTTCATTGTTTTGGATTTAAAAGTTGAAGATTTAAGATTTAAAGAGCTACACTGATTCACCCCCCCTCTTAGTGTCATTGTGAGACTAATAATAAGACGAATGTCTCCTTTTGCCATAAGATTTAAAATCTCAAGAATGTCTTCTTTTAATCCTTTCAAGAAAAGTTCTTTTAGAATTTCTTCATCAAGATATATATTTACTCTAGATCCTACAAATTGAAATCATTCAAGATAATCCTCCAAAGATTCTTCTTCTTTTTGATTCATACGAAAAAGCTCAACTTTCTTATCCCTAACTCTACAATAATATTGATATTTTTCAAGGAATAACTCTTTCAATCCATTTTATCCATCCCAACGATTACAAACTCCTTATCCTAGATCCATAAACCATATTAAAGCTGCATCTTTAAGAGTAGATGGAAATAATCTTTGCTTTTGCTCATTGGTGGTGTAAAAGTAATCTTGACATACTACTTCAAATTCGAAAAGAAAAGTATCAGGATCTTCATAGGGTTTTCCATGAAAGTTAGGCAATATAGAAACAAAAACTGATTTAGGTTCTCTTATTGTCCCTTCTGTATGTAATATTGGGAAAGGGAATATTTTTATTTGTATGTTCTCTCTCTGATATCTCTCTTTCCTTTGTCTCCCATTTCCACGGTTTTCTCCTTCCTCCCAAACCACTTTGTTCATCAACCATACCTAAATATAGGATTTCAAGAATTGAATCAGGTACCCTTCAACCTGTAAAGTAAATGCAATTACTTGAACCTACCAAAAAAAAATATAAAATGTAGAAATAATAAATGCTCTTCACATAGTAGAAAAGAAATATATTTAAATTACAAAGCAATCCTAATGCTACTAAAATTAGATGCATCATACAACTAATTTCAGCATAATTAGGGAAAAATAAAAGTACTTGGAAAGTAAAGTTTTACTAGAAATAAAATTACTGAAGTAAAAAGGTAAATTAGTATTTTTCTTTGACTATTCGGAGGGATCTCACTACAGTTGTGTCACTTAACCTAACTACTTCCTATAAGATAAAAATAGGGTCCTAAAATAATATTAGGTTGTTTTCAGCATTCACCTACTTTCTATTCTTTTCATAGGTCCTAAATCAAATTAACAATAGTAATTACCCAAAGCAAGGAAATTGTAGAAAATAAAATTTACTAGAATTGAAATTTGCAAGAATTAAATTTACAGGAAATAAAGTTTTAATATAAGAAACCGGTAAAATGAAACCCTTATGAAAAATGAACCTGGCAATGTCGAAAGGCGGGGCTTGTTGGAACCATCTATGGGCCACTCTGACTCGTATGCACACCAAGGTCTCGTATGTACCCATTTTCACATACAAGTAAGTCCTCTCTCTTTGCACTACCAAAAAAATTTTCTGACTAACCACTACGATGCTACTATCCTCGAAAATGGTCAGATTTAAAGAGTAACAATCTAGTATAGATTATATCATAGGAGTTAATACTAAGCTTAGCTCAAGTTTCTTTTTTAGGCTTCACATGTACATAAAAGTAAATGAACAAAATTAAATTTATGCAAAAATGAACGATGCAGGATATGATGAATGAATGCAATTATGTTTTACTTTTACTGATGAATTGATTTACTGATGCACTTAATTACTGATGAATTTATTTACTGATGCACTTAATTACTGTAAAATGATTTAATTTATTTGTGAGGATCCTCGTGCAATCTATTTTATTTTATGTAATTTGAAATGCAATTCTAACTAATCGTAACCTAATGCAGGGGTGAGAACTCAGGGACTATCTATTAGGAGTGGGCCCCACCTTCTAAAGGGAAGTGTAAGACTTTCTACCCTAATTTACCTTATCTCTGTAACTAGATTTTATACTTACTACTAATATTTATTCATATTCTGTGAATGCAGGTAACAAATGCACAACTTTACAAAACAAAATTTAAACAATCCACATAATTGATACAAATTACCATATTTGAAGAACAAAGTGTTGTTTTATTACTGGAGCTTCAACTGTACATGCTAGTGTATTTCCTCTGAATTGTAAACTGAGAACAAACTGTAAACTGTAACGAGTAGTGTCCAGAACTCTTTCAAGGTCTCCTATGTAATTTATATGAAAAATAATACAATTCTAAACACTTTTCTCCACGTATTTGTCATGTGGATTCTATGGACTGATGACTATATATTAATAAAAATAATCTAAAACCTAACATAATAAGTATTATGACTTGGACTTATGAATGTTCAGATTGGTCCAAGTAGCATCCTACACATAAGCCTAACAAGACAACACTACTTTAACTGACTCATAGGATATACATTAGGATCTCATGTCCTATATTCCAAGAAAGTCTAACAATCTTTGCGTTTCTATCTCAAACTTTCCAAAATAAACTGGTTACAAGATTTATAAAGTAAATTATAACTTTGTCAACTTGAAATATTCTTGCGGATAGTATGTGAGAAATGAAATATTTTTCTAGATAGAAAATATCAATTGCCATCCATTTTAATGTGTCGTCCATATTAATGTACCGTCCAAGTCTAATGTGGCATGCTGAAGTCAACAAAATTTATTATCCTTCAGTAACTGTTGGTAAAACAATCTTCAATAACTGTCTTCAGTAGTTACCTTCAGTAGTTACCTTTAGTAATTACCTTCAGTAACATACTTTAGTAATAAACATCTATAACCAGATCAATTATTGTTGTCACCGAAATCTATTGGTTCTTCTTCTCATCCGAGGTGCACTCCAAAGTTCTGCAATCTCTTCATTGATCATCTATACGTTTTCCTATATTTTTCTCAAAACTCAGAAAATTTTGATATAAATCAAACACTTATGTTAGATTACTATAATTAATCATATTTACTAAAAAATTATATTTTATTCATAATAATTTATATAAAACATATCAATTAATCATATAAATGAAATAATTATGGTACAGAAATATGTGGTAAATAGCCACTCATCAATGTCAACATCCTCACTTCTTAGCCCAACTTTATGTAAAGCACATAAGACCAAAGCTACCAACTACATGAAGCTAGGATAACATTGCATATAACTAGAAAGGCTATGCATAAGGCTAGAGCAACTTTGTGAAGGCTTTGTAACTACCTCAATGCCTCCCAAATGGTCAACCTAGTGGCACCCAAGCATGGAAATGATAGCTCTAATAAATTTATTGTAACGATTCTAGCTACTTGTAGGGAGCAGTTGTAGCTTGACAAAGTTTATTTCATAGAAATTGATGTAACTATTATGAAAGAAAATTGCACCAAGCAAGTAATTCAAGAACACAAGAGCTACCCTAGGTATGCAATTTTCCTTTTATGGAAACTAGTCCTAAAGCAAGCAAGAAAGTAAAAACTCTTTCATTTTTATTTTTAGCAAGGTTGGAAGAGGGATGAAAGACATGAAAGTTAACCTAGATGCAAAAGGCTATATGCATATATATTTAATGTCTATTAAAACAAGAAATGAATATACTAAGTTACTTACAACTAAAATCCTCTTAATGTATACATATGACAGTAGAAAGCAAGAAAAGACAACAAACAATGAATTAATAGAGAGTAAAATAGAGCTTACCTATCCCCATGACTGATATGAAACCACCAAAAAAATGATCACTTACAAATCTTCTATATGGAAAATTTGCTAATAAAAAAGGGGGTGGGGGGAACTAAAAGGGAAATCAATTTTCAAGGACCTACAAAACAACCAAAAAATCCTTCTACCTAGAAGGTATAGTCAAAACTCCAAAGTAATATAAATAAAATTAGAAATGAGCCTAAAATGGATGTTGTATCACTTGTCATGAAACCATCATCTAGAGATGTGTTGGATGGTAAATTTGCACAACAATTGGGAACAAAGTGATCCTAAAGTTAGGAATAAATTCTAGGAATTGGATGCAGAGGTAGCAATTATAAATTCAATGCTTGATGATACAAATATGTAGAAAATAAAAATCTAGCCTAATGCACTTTTATATGTGATTTTAAATTTAGATGTCTAAGAGGTGAAGACAAGAAACCAAAGATAAGATAAAAGGAAGTTCCTTAATATATTTTTAAATTTTAAATATTTTAAGATATTGATGTAACTATTATATAATAAAAATGCACCAAGCAAGTAATGCAAGTGTTAGAATAATAAAATTATATCCTAAGTTGTTACTAGGATATTGTATGGCTGAGATTAGCTTAGTTATTTGATCCAATGGATCAAATTGTAAGCACTTGCTATTTAAGCAAGGTACTTTCAAGTCAATAATATCAAGTATTCTACTTTTTATAACATGGTAGTCAACAATGTTTTAAGTGTGAACATGTGGTCATTTTTCATGAGAATGCCCCAATGTATATGGACATCGTGGAGTGTGGATTCCTTTTAGACACTCTCCTAAAAATGATATTGACATCCGATGGAGATGACATCGTGGAAAACAAAGTATTCTTCCTACCTATTTATATTTACTGTTCTACTTCGCATGTTGGAGGACTTGATGAAGCATCGAGTCTTGACACTCGATCAGGCCTAGAATTTGATAGATTTGTTGATGTGAGCAACAGACAATTTGAATTTCTCATTGGGAGGCAGTTGAAAACATGGAAGAAGAATGAGGGTTTCACCTTGCAGTAAGAAGCCTATACTATTTTTTTAAAGATGCATGATTTAGGCATGAAGAAAGCGGCGCTCTCTATAGGTTCTTGCATCCATAAAATAAAATATTTTGCGAGAGTCAATTTTTTTATTTGACTATCCTCTGTGTCAGATATTTCCTATGTGGCTGTATTTGATCACAACCAACCATGGGTGCTCAAATTTTTTTCAAACTCATATTTGGATGCAAAGATCATACTCAAGGATTTTTTAGCCTAATAGATCTGCCTACCGCATGTCTACCTGAACACGCTAGGGCAGAAGGAGAGAATAGAAATATTTGGGCAAATTCAAAAATCCTCTACATGTTAAAAATTAAATTAATTTTTTTCTTTGAAAATTAGTTTAGAAGTTATTTTTAAGGGGGAAACACTTTATGCTTTTGAATTGTAAGGTGAAATACCACTTATAGTATGTGCCTTTTTAAAGTATATTTTTTTAAAAGGGGTACTATTTTTTTAACTCATGTGGAAACTTAATGCCACATGACCCATGTATTTTTTTGGGAGGGGATTTAAAAAAAAAACCATGCCTAATTCCAATATTCCAGAATATTCCCTTATGAGGGAAAGGAGAAGATAATTTTTTTTCTTGTAAATGAAGGCCATTTTATCACCTATTCTTAGGGGTGTTTAAATTTGTCGAAAATATTTTTCCAAGATGGACATAATGGTGGTGTCCATTATTAGTTTTAAAAAAACTATTTTCCACACCTTTTTGTGGATCGAAGATTGTTGTTTCATGGAGTGCATTATCGGTTGAAACCGACACTCCCAAAGCTTTATAAGTGATCCTAGTATCTAGTCATACCCTCCATATCACCTAGTTGTTGCAGTGGTTGGTTATCCATGCATTTATATAGGATGAGAAGGTCACCATAAGCACAAATTTGAGAGCTACATTGGTGTCCTTTATTCCCTTGTAGTAAGCTATTTGTCCACTCTTTTTGGACCTTATTATCAACCCATTGTGTTCATATAGGTGGAAACCACTACTTATGCTTGTGGAGTCAATTTGGACATCCCTTGCAATTCTTGTGGTTCTTCCCACACTATATTCACAATATTTTTTTGTGAGACACTTTGGTTTCAAGGGGTTTTTTTTAGTGACCTTTTTTCATGGCTCAAAGCCTTAATATGTGTCACAGGTACCAGTCTAGGAGTATGGTTTTCATTCTTTCGGTGATGAGTCTCTACTTTTTTGATACATCTAATGGATCCTTTGCAGGCTTCTTTATGGAAGTCCTAGGGGGTTGAAGAGGACATCTTCCTTCCTCTCCATCCTCCATGCACATCTTCCTTCTTCTTCTTCTTCTTCTTCTATTCTGGTAGGTGGTCTTTCTCCCTTGTGGTTTTTCATCATCAATCTAGCAGATTGTATTATGGATATATTGTACATGAGTACCTTATCAGGCCTTAATATCAAAACTCATTATTATGGGTATGCCACTTGTTTAGCTTTGTTGTTTTTTTCTACCTCCTAGTATCACTTAAGGGGGGATGTTAGGATATCCTAGTACCATTTAAGGGGGGGTGTTAGAATAATAAAATTATATCCTAATTTTTTACTAGGATATTATGTGGTTGAGATTAACTTAGTTAGTTATGATCCAATGGATTAGATTGTAAGCACTTGCTATTTAAGAAAGGTAATTTCAAGTCAATAATATCAATTATTCTACTTTTTCTAACAATAAGAATACAAGAGCTACCCTAGGCATGCATTTCACATTTTATAGAAACTAGTCCTAAAGCAAGTAGGGATGTAAAAACTCTTTCATTTTTATTTTGAGCAAGTGCAAAAGAGGGATGAAAGAAAGAAAAGTTAACCTAGATGCAAAAGACTATATGTATTTAAATTTAATGCCTATTAAAGCAAGAAATGAATATCTTAAGTTCCTTAAAACTAAAATCCTCTTATTGTCTAAAAATGATAGTAGAAAGCAAGAAAATACAAATAATGAATTAAAAAAGAGCCAAATAGAGCTTACCTATCCCCGTGACTAAGATGAAACCACCACCTAAAGACAAAACCATCACCTACAACTCTTATAAATGGAAAATTTTCTAAAACCTATATAAAAAAGGGAAAACTAAAAGGGAAATCAAATTTTAAGGACCTACCAAACAACCAAAAAATTTTGCTACCTAGAAGGCACAGTTAGACACCCAAAGTAATGTGAAAAGATTTAGAAATAAGCCTAAAATGGATGTCATATCACTTGCCATGAAACCACCACCTACAAACGTGTTGGATGGTAAATTGCACAAAATTTTGGAATAACTGATCTTAAAGTTTGGAATAAATTCTACGAACTAGATGTAGAGGTAGCAATTATGAATCCACTACCTAACAATACAATGGGTGAAAAATTTACTTTTGGTAATGAATCATAAGTTATAGGGAATTAAGGACAAACAAATAGGTGCTAGATTATAAGAGAAGGTTATGCAAGATGGACCAAATAAGGAAATTTATTAGGCTAACATATAGGCTATGATAAAAATCTTGAGTTGACAAATCTATCATTGACCTAGATATAGGTGGGGAATTCGCTCTCTAGGGAGTGGATAATTAGAACAAAGATAAAAAAGGTAATGATGTATACTTCTTGAGTTATAGGGGGATGATGTATGTTGTTGGGATATGATTTTATAGAGAGAAATGATAAAAACCAGGGATTAGATGATGGAGGTGACTTAATAAAAATTTCCACCTGAATAAGTTTTTAGTGGTAGATTCAATTTAGAGGGAGGAAGTATAAGTCAAAGATTGAATATTGGATGTAGGCCTATAGCTAGGATATCAAAGGGCTGTAGTTATCAATCTAAGTATCCTTTAAATGCTTAAAAAAGCCCTACAAAATAAGCTCACATAAAAACATTAGATAACACTTGTTAAGGAAAAGCAAAGATGATAATAGGTAAAGACGATAACAATGTGATGGAGGTAAAATAAAATGATAACAAAACTAAAATGAAGGAAGAAAATAAGATAGAGGTAGCACTCCTTCAAAACATGTATGCTCTCTTGCCATTCCTTTATTAAAAACTCACCAAAATATGAGCCAAAAGTTCTTTGAAAGAACC
Source organism: Wollemia nobilis (assembly GCA_028583015.1). NCBI lineage: Eukaryota > Viridiplantae > Streptophyta > Pinopsida > Araucariales > Araucariaceae > Wollemia > Wollemia nobilis. The sequence goes on from JAQPPZ010002556.1 coordinate 14,620,838, forward strand.
TTTGAATGTAATCCAAGTATCAATTTATTACTTTAAGAAGTCATTCCATAATGCTTCCTCAAGGGGTCCTTCTATAGGCAAATGTGTCCACTTAGGGGGAGATGAGGTGTCAAGTTGTGGTGAGTTGGATAGTGATCATGGCTAGTTACCTACCTTGATTGGAAGTTAGGAGCTAATTAAAGATAGATTAGTAGTTATGAGGATTTGATTTCCAGTTAAAATGCTTGATTGAGAGTTTAGTTATTGAGTTAAAATGCCATGATTGATAGATGATAGAGTTGATTTATGGTACTAGAAGGGCTATTTATCTATGTAGGGCAGTTGCAAGTAGGAAGGGATATTGTTTGCATGTCTAAAATGAATCTAATACTTCTAAATATTTTTTTTTTATGGATTTGTCACTCGATAAATTTGAATTCTTGATCATTATAGATCAAACTTTGGCAAGGAAGGAAAGAATTGGGTGAAGGACTTGCTTTTGTGAATCTATTTCCTAGGATGGTGGATTTTTTGTTCAACCAATTCATCATGGTGGATCCCCATTTTTGATACATTTAAAATAATAAATTCATTAAAAATAATTGTAGATACCCCTAATTTTTAGCAAATAGAGGCATTAAGACCTTATTGACCAATACGAGGCAAAACATAGTGAAAAATAGTTTATAGGCACAACAAATTACCTAGGGTTTTTATTATGTAATTTTTATGATATACAAATATAAAAGAAGGGAGTTTTACTAGTTGACCCCTATCCTGGGTGCCCCCTTGAGTTTTCAAAGAATCCAATGCAGTCTTGAGGAAACTCAAATAGGTTGGGTGAAAATGGGTAGGTTAAAAATTTTACCCTAGGGGGGTAAAATAGGCAAAAGGAGGGTAAATTAATTCATCTTTACCACACAAGAGTAGAAAATTTTGTTCTAGAGAAAAATGACCAACTCATGAAATGGCACAATCAAGGCACCAAATCACAGGTTGGAGGTAGTGCAGGGTGGAGGTGGACCAACTGGGACTCAACCATAGGTACGTCCAAATTTCATTTGCTAGATTTTTTAATTTTTGCTTTTTATGTTTGTGTTTCCATGGACAACATATTCACACATGGGTTGTGAATCCATCATCACAAATTTTTTAGCTAAGGTAGAGGATTTGCAAAATCCTACACATAGTGAATTTTCCATTTGAGGCAATGAATTTGCTCTAATGGAAAATTAAATCAAAGGCAAAAAATTTAAAACTTGAGGAAAAGGAATATTAAATTTTTGTTATTGTTAATTTTTTGGCTTTGGCTATCTTTTATATGTGTAGGTGCTAGACATCCTATATATTGTAGATCATAGATCTCACACATTTAGATCCATGATTTCTATAATCTCCTATAAATATGGTGGTGTTATATGGGGTACACATCGACTACCTTATGAGGATGTCATATATTGAGCTAGATTGTGCCTTATCGATAAAATTGATAGAGCGGTAGCACTCAAAGTATGCTATATTTTTGCTATTAACAAGAGAGATGTTGATAATGCTAAAGGGCATGTGGAGGATTCTTTAGGTGTTGATTAGAAGGGCACCAATTTTGAGGAACTAGAACATGGATTAGGCACTAGGGGTATTGACTAGGAACCCTAATTTTAGTTGACAAGGCATGATATTGACATCAATATTACATTTTGAATAGGGTGGTTGGACAGGATGACATGTTTACTCTATCTCTAACCTTTGGTTTATTGATAAAATATATGAGTAAGAGACTTCTATATTGGGGGTGGTGTGAGATAATTGCCTAGATGAAGGAACAAAAAACTTAGTTCACCTAGGGTCCCTTTATTTTACATATACTCTATTGGAATTTGCATCAGGTGGCTTACCATGAGGGTATCTTGTGTGTAGTGTTTCACTATAGGTCTGGGCATGGGAGCATGTAGCTATTAGGCATATAATTGGGATTCCAATAGATGTGTCCAGTGCTTAGGTTCCTATAGTATTTAAATGGGATCATGCCCATGAGGTAGGGAGAAGGCATTTCAAAGGAGTTCTCATGGTAGGGTAGAAGGTGATTGATGATCTCCAGGAAAATTATGTTATATGGTAGCCCTAGAGGGCTTATCTAGGGTGTGCAGAGCATGCATTCTAACTAGATCAAGTCAAGATATTTAGGTGGCTATGAGGCTCTTAAGGAGGGTTTGAGTTATACCATATTGATCATATATTGTGTTAGTTTGGACTTCCTCAAGGGGTGTCAGTGCTATGGGAGATGTGGTACTAGTAGGTGACCAAGAGAAGGGTCAAGGTTTTGGGGGTCATCTAGGTCCTATGAGATTTTAGGAGGAGGATTTTATGATATGATTATGCTAGATTTGGTATGGGATTATGCAAGGATATTTCTAGGGTATTGGTTATGGCATAGGCAGGTCCAACCAAGGAGGGTCACACCTATGATGCAATGGACTTAGGTTAGGCCTAAATTTAAGACTTGATGAATTTTTTGAGTGGCTATTGAGAGCTTGAGGCGAAGGCTAAGGGATAAGATTATACTATATCAACCTCTAGTTATAGCCCCTATTATTATGGTGTATGATACCAAGGTAGGTACTAGTAGGACTAAAAATGAGGCATCTTGATTGGAGAGAGATGCTATAAGGAGGAATATTGATCTCCTCTAGCCACAATTAGATGAAGCAGTGGTGGAACAAGATAATATACGTTTAGAGAGGGATTGGGTCACAATAAAGTGAGTCCTAGATCTATTAAGGAGGTTCTAGATCAAGTTCAATAAGGATAAAACTATTTCTAAGTGTGAAAAAACTATATATAAGAGGGATTAGCTCTAACCTGAGAGGGATTCCCAAGACCTTAAGAGTCCTACATTTATTTATATGGTGGCCATTTATACAATGATAATCACATTATTTGTCTACCTTAAACCAAAGAATATTTTATATTTTAGGTTCATGTTGTCTTAGTAGAGGTAACATTGTCATATTTTCTTCCAAAAGTTATATTAGGATAGACAACAAGAATTGGTTTAGCCTAGGAAACTTTTTGGGAGGCTTCTCTTGGGTTTTATTCAAGATAAGATTTTGTAGGGGAGCAATGGTGTCCACATGAACTATTTTTACATTATTAATAGGGCAAGAATAAATAACCCCATCATCCACTACATGCTTATTTTTATATTATGATTTAGGGTTAGAAGAATATGGTTTTTCATCCTCCTTGTTTTTTAATTTCCCCTTATGTTGGAGGGCAGCTTCCATTTGCTTAGCGAGATCTACCACATTACCAAAGTATACTATGTAGGTCATCTCTAGGGGCTATGAAAGTTGTTCTTGGAGGTTTCCTATGAAGATACACAAAAGGTCTCTAGGCAATGGGACAAAATAATGTTTTCTAACCAATGCCCTCCATCAGTGTAAAACTTCTGTAAGGGACTCATTTTCATCTTGTTTCAATTGATACAAGTCATCAACTATACACTTTTCTTCAATATAGGTAATGAAATTTTGTATGAACATTTTTACAAATTCAAAAAAGCTTTTAACTAAGTAATGAGGAAATTGATAGAACTATTCTAAACCCTCACCATCAAGGCTATTGGGAAATTTTTTTAACAATAATTCTCCATAATGGGTGATTTTATAGCTTGTAGCTCTAAAGATTCAAAGGTGTTATATCGGGTCACCCTCTCCTCTATACATCTAAAACTTAGGTAGAAAAAAGCATAGGGGATAGGGTTTGCTTATTAAGGTAGGATCTATGGGTTCATTAAAACAATATTTATAAGCATACTTTTTAGTTGTGCCTCCTTGGATAGAGGCCAATTGTTGTTTAAATTCAAAATTTTATTTTGCAAGTTGTTCTAATTTAGAATTTAGATCTTGGAGTCTAGGATAAGGAATTTGTGGTGTGAAAAATTGAGGTTTGTGAATTCGGGGAGTTGACCCAAAGGAAACAACCATAGTATTGGCTACATGATTATTAGGGATAAAATTGTTTGAATATTAAATATTGGAAATTAAAACTTGTGAAGGTGGTAAGTTGATAAAAGTATTAGAAGTTATAAGGTTGGAAGTGTTAGGCATACTAGGAAAGATGTCAACATTTTGAATATGTGAAACCCTTGCTGGTTGAGATATGGGTTAGTTTAACCTTAATGATTATAGATTGAGAGATAGGGACCCCTAATAGCTAGAATATGATGGGATTATAGGAGGTCTACCCTCTATGATTGTGGTTATATTGGAGGGTTAGACCCCATTTTATTAAGTTGAGAAGGATTGATGTCTAGATATAGGAACCCATGTGAAGGGTCCCTTTGGGAGCTCGTAGGGTTAGACCTAGGCTATTGCAAAAGATCTATAAGAGATTCTTCCAAGGCTAAAGTGGTTAAAGGATATTTTTCAGCCAAAGGATTCTCTACATTGTTTCTCTATTTCCTCTAATAAAGGTGGCTAAATGGTCCATTGACCTAAAAATAACTTCTCCTTGCTAATTATATGCAGGGAAAAGGGTACTAGAGTGAATATTTTCATCATCATATCACTCTTCATAGATGGTATTTTCAATAACATTTTTATTATTAGGAATATCAGTTAAGGAATTTATATTTTGCACCATTTTTTGTGTAGTATGATGGCTTATATATGGTGATTCAATCATGGACAAGTGAGTTCAATTAATTAATATTTTATTTCTAGACTACTTAGAGCAAATAAGGGAATATGCATGAGACCCTTATGTCACCTTGGAAAAATATCCCTCCTTATGACTCCTACCAACTCCCATAATATACTAGCCAAGGGAGATATACCCCCAATGTTTGTATATTGGGTTACTCAAGGGGTCATTAACCTTCCCCCAATAGGATTGATAATTTTGTTACGTTCTTGTTATATTAATTAAATGTGATTTAGCTAAACAGATAAATTAAGGTGGCATTTATTCAATTTTGATAAATTTTGTCTTGAATAAAGGTTAAGCTTGGTCAAAAAGGTAGGATGGGGACTTGAGTGGTGTTTCATGATGGGTTCACCAAAGATGTGGAAATCCAAAAAGGGGATCCTAGGGAGCCATTGGCCTCGATGGTTCCTTCTTCCTTTAAGGATCAACACTTAGATAGGAAGGTACTACTATTGCCCCATAGTTTGTGTATTTTTTGAGCTCTTACATTTGGTGAAAGGGAGTATTACATTTCACTAGGGATAGTTTTTAAATTTCTTAAATCTAATTTTAGGTGCTAATTTGTGCAAGCACTTATTTTTTTAACCAACCTAATATCTAAATGCAAGAATGATGCAAGTGTGATGCAAATGAAGAAAAAAATATAGAAGATAGTCCTATATGAAATTTAAAATTTCTTGCAGTAGTTCTAAAGTCTAAAACATTTACTTTATTTATTTCAAACAAAGATGCAGGAAAACAAAAGCTAGCCTAATGCAATTTTACATGTAATTTTTTATTTTGATGCCTAAGGGGTGAAGACAAGAAAAAAAATATAAGCTAAAACAAGGTTATTTAATATATTTTTTAATTTTAATATTCTAAGATATTGAAGTAACAATTATAAAAGCAAAGCACACCAAACAAGTAATGTAAGAATACAAGAGCTACCCTAGGCATGCATTTTATCTTTTATGGAAACTAGTCATAAAACAAGCAAGGAAGTAAAAACTCTTTCATTTTATTTTGAGCAAGGTTGGAAGAGGGATGCAAGAAAATAAATTTGACCTAGATGCAAAAGGCTATATGAATTTAAATATAGTACCTATTAAAGCAAGAAATAAAGATCCTAAGTTCCTTAAATTAGTATCCTCTTAATGCCTAAAAATGATAGCAAAAAGTAAGAAAAAAGATAACGTATAATGAATAAATAAAGAGCAGAATAGAGCCTACCTATCATGGTGGTCGAGACAAAATCGCCACCTAAAGACAAAACCACCACCTACATAAAACCACTAATTGCAACTCTTCCAGATGGTGAATTCACTAAAACCTATATAAATAAGGGGAAAACTAAAATATAAATTAGTTTTCAGGGGCTTGCCAAACAACAAAAAATTCTTGCTTTCTAGAAGGTATTTTTAGATCCTCGAAGGGATATAAATAAAATTGGAAATGAGCCTAAAATGGATGTCATCTCACCTATCATGAAATTTCCACCTAGAGATATTTTGGATGGTGAATTCACACAATAGTTGGGGATAGAGTGATCTTGAAGTTGAGAACAACTTCTAAAAATTAGATGCAAAGGTAGCAATTATAAATCTGTTGCCTGATAGTACAATAGTTGGTAGATTTATTTTGAATAATGAATTAGAATTGATAAGGTATGAAGAGTGGACAAGTAAATTCCAAATTATAGGACAAGGCTATACATGAACGACCATAAAGGTATAATTCTCAAGCTAACATATATGCTACAACAAAAATCTTGAGTTGATGAATTCATCACCCAACCTAGATATAGATGGAAAATTTCCTCTCTAGGGAGTAGATAATCATAATAGAGGTACAAAATATGATGATGCACACTTATTGAGTTATAGGTGGAGGATGCATGTTGTTAGGATCGATTCATCTAGAGAGAAACAATCAAAATTAGGGATTAGATGGTGAATGTGACTTAATACGAATTTATTGCCTGATCAAGTTTTAGGTGGCATATTTGATTTAGAGGGAGGAAGTTTAAGTGAAAGGTCAAAGATCATATTTAGGCCTATAATTGGTATTTCAAATGGCTATAATTGTCAACCCATGAGTCCATAAGTGCTTCAAAATGACATAAAATAAGCTCACATACAAACACGATACCACTTGTTAAGGAAAATAAAATATGATAACAAGTAAAGACGATAACAATGCGATGAAGACAAAAGCAAATAATAAAAAAATTGAAAGGAAGGTAGAAAATAAGATAGAGGTAGCACTCCATCAAAATATTTATGGTTTCCTTCCCTTCCTTCACTAGAAACACACCAAATTATGATCTAAAAGTACTTTAAAAGAACCTTCAAATGTAATCCAAGCAGTAGTTTATTACTTTAAGAAGTCATGCCATAATGCTTCCTCAAGGGGTCCTTATATAGGAAAAGTTGACCACCCAAAGGGGATAAGGTTTCAAGCTATGGTGAGTTGGAGAGTGATGATGGAAAGTAAGTTGCTTTGATTGGTAGTCAAGGTTTTATTGAATATAGATTGGCAATTAAGAGAATTTGAATGTCAGTTTTGATTGCTAGCTAAAATGCTTGATTAAGAAATTAGTTACTGAGTTAACAAGCCATGATTGATATATGATAGGGTTGATTGATGGTACCAGAGGGGTCAAATTCCTATGAAAAGTAGTTGTAGGTAGGAAAATTGGTTGCATGCTTGAAATAAATTTATTACCCCTAAATACATCATCAATGAATATCACTTGGTAAATTCAAATTCTTGATTATTGTAGATCAAAATTTGACAAGGGAGGCAATAATTAGGTAAAAAGACTTGCTTTTGTGAATCCACCAACTAAGATGGCAAAATCGTTACTTGATGAATTTATATTGAGATGGAAAATTTGTAAGGTAGGTCAGGCTGCCAAAGCTTGGGTTTGAAGATGTGAACCATGATTAACTTGATTTCTTGGTGAATTAATGATAAGATTAGTTTGATTGGGTGGTCTAATTTTACATATCTATATATGGAATATGCCAAAAGAGGAATAGAAAGAAAATATGTTGGACATTTTGAGTAGATGAGTTGTCATTGATGTCAAGAGTGAGTGGTCATTTATGTCAAAAGTCAGTTTTAGTGAGCAGTGCAAGGAGAAGTAGTTCTGCAATCAGCGCAAAAAGGAGAGTTCACCTCCAGTTGGTCAGATTCGATTTCAGGTAGTCGGATGTGGTCCAAAGTGCAAAGAAGAGGCCCAAGAAAATAATATTATAATATTTTATTATAATATTAAAAAGGGAAATTTAAATTAATTATAAATTAATTTAATTAACTTCTAAAGTTATTTAAGTTAATTATAATTTAATTTTAATTTAATTATAAATTAATTTATATTAATTTAAATAACCCTAAAGAGGGTTATAAGGTTAAATTAAAAATCAAATTTGAAATTTTATTTAAGCGCCGACGTTTTATGGCACGAGGCCTTCGTGTATAAAAGGTGGCAAAAACCTTTGCCTTACTCCCAACATACCATCGATCGAATTCCTAAGCTCCAAAGTATTGTGCGTAAAAAGGAGAAAGAGTTTTTCGTGTTTTGAAAGGTCTCCAATGGCAAAATATTAGATAAAGAGGAGCGAGGCTCCTCTTACCTCGCACAACGCTGTGTAGCGTAGTTGGCAATGATGGATGGTGCTAAGTCTTGTGGCAGACAAGGAGTGCAGGTTCGAATCCTACCGAGTTTGTTTTGTAAGGAAGAGAGAGAATTTTCTTTTTGAGTAGTGCCAAATGAAGGGAATAAAGGAAGGCTTGTGACTTCCCTTCCCCATGGAATCACTTAGCCCACGTGGTGGGCTAGCACCTCGATAAGGTGCTCGGATGAGAGTGGTCTCACGTTTGAAACCCATCGAGGCCTTTTGGATAGTGTTAAAGGTATGCGCTGATGTCATTTTTCTTGGTTGCTTGATTATTTTGAATGTTCTAAGGTTGAAAAAAAAATATTTTTTATGGTTTATAAATTTTATTTTTGCCTAAATTAATTTGGATATTGAGTATTTAAGGGAGATAAAAGGGTAGGCAATATTATTTTAAAAGTTTAATTTTTGGAGGTTGATTAATTAAAGTTGGATATTATAAGGATCATTTGAGTAATTATTATGATTTGATGATTGCTAATTCAAGGAGGAGTAATGAGGTGTATTTGAGTTTGATTATTTCTGTAATTAAGAAATATTTTTGAGAGAGTATTAGTGTGATATTTTATTATCTAACCATTGAAATTGGAAAAGAAGAAAATTATGATTGAGACAGGTTTTTAGGGACACTTCTACATCAAACAAAAAGGTATGGGCACATCTTCCTAGTGAGTGATAGTTGGATGTTGTGAATGCTAAGTTGGAGTGAAAAGGATTGTTTAACAAGCATTGTTGAGTTTGATTGTTGAAGGTTTTTTTGAGTGAGAGTTGATGATAAAAACCTTGTTTTATAAGCATTGTTGGAAATATTGAGTAAATATTTCATATGCTTGAACTAGGGTTTGTGCAAATAACATGAGTATCATTGTTATGTGAAGTTGTAAAAGAACATGAGTATCATTTTTATGTGAAGTTGTGAACTATCTTGAACAAGATATTGTGAAAGATCATGAGTATCAATGTTATGTGAGATTGTTTGATAAGCATTGTTGGAAATAAGTGAGTGAGTGTTCAAATTCTTGGACTAGGGTTTGTGAGCAAGGATTATTTCATTAAGTGATTGGTTGAGTAGAGTTGGTTTAGCCAAGTCAAGTGGATGTGTTGAAGTGATAGTTAAAGTTATGTGAAACAAATTGTTCCATATTCTAAATTGATTTGAGAAAGAGGTTGAGTGTTTATGAATGTGAAACATATTGAGTCTCTAAAAATTCTCTATATATTTCTATGGTAAAAAGAGAGATTGAAAGTGATTGAGAATTATGGTGAATGTGAAGCATATTGAGTCTCTAAAAATTCTCTATACATTTATGTGAGATTGGACAAGTTATAGTGAGGACTTGTTGAGCATATTTGAGGCAAGTCTTTGAGAAGACTTGTGGATAGATTTGTGTGAGATTTTGTGGAAGATTACAATACAAATTTGAGGACAAATATTGAGAGCATATTGGACAAGTTCTAGTAAGGACTTTTTGAGAAGATTTGAGGCAAGTCTTTGAGAAGACTTGTGGATAGATTTTTGTGAGCTTTTGTGGAAGCTTACAATACAGATTTGAGGACAAATATTGAGAGTAGATTGGACAAGTTCTAGTAAGGACTTGTTGAGCATATTTGAGGTAAGTCTTAAAGAATACTTGTGAACATATTGGTGTGAGCTTTTGTGGAATCTTACAAGACAGATTTGAGATAAGTCTTTGAGAAGACTTGTGAGCAGATTTGATTGATTGATTTGTTCAAATCTTGAGTTAAGGTTTTGGGAAGATCCAGTAGATTTGATTTATGATTAAGTCAAGCTTTGTGTTAAGTCTTGAGTATAGATATTGAGTAGATTTATTCTAGATCGAAGGACTGTGTTTAGTGCAGATTTGAGGATAGGTTTGTACCAAACTAGAAATAGAGACTGAGCAGATTTATGCTAGACCTAAGTACTATGTTTAGTGCATATTTGAGACAAAGCAAAGAGTAAGATTTGGAGGTGATAGAGTATAGAGGATAAGAGTATCCATTGGATAGATATCCATTAGCTAGGATAGTGAGGATAGGTATTTTGAGTGAGTATAGGAGTATTCAGTGGATAGAGATCCATTAGCTAGTGTAGTGGAGGCAACAATTCTTCTATAAGATCACCAGCTAGAGCAGAGGAGAAAGGAGTTATTCTATAATTTGAGATCCACAAACTTGATTGGGGGATTGGTGTCTCCTTTGTATAGAGGTCCATAAACATTGTAATAGGTAAAGTATTCCTAAGAGATTTATTGAGAAAATATTAGTGAAATATTTTCTGTGGAGTAGCCCACATGGGTGAACCACATTAAATTGGTGTCTCTATTGTGTGTGGTGATTTGTGCATTGCTTTAATTACTATTATTGATATTCCTATTGATACATTGTATAATATTGATTGGTAAAGAAAAGTAAAAAGCGGTCTTATACTGTTCACCCCCCCTCTCAGTATAAGCTTGTGTTCTTCAATTGGTATCATAGAAGGTTCCTTCAGAAGAGTTTAACAACTTGAAGGAAAATGTTACAAGAACATAATGAATTCTAATAATGGATCCTCAGATAATTCAACACTAGTATTTTATGGAAGTGATTATGTATTTTGGAGTATGAGAATGAAGATTCACATGATGGCACTTGGCAATGAAATATGGGAAGTAGTTGAAAATGGATACACACCACCAACTACTCCACCTATAGATAAATATGGTAAGCTTCTACATCATTACAATTCAAAAGAAATGAATGCAATTTTGAGAGGTTTGCATAGAACATAGTTCATAAAAGTTATGCATTGCAAATCAGCAAAAATAATTTGGGATAAGTTGCAAAGCATAAATGAAGGAGATAAAAGTGTTAAAAAGGTAAAGATACAAAATCTCAAACAAAAATTTGAAGAATTAAGAATGAAGAATGAGGAAAACATTAGTGCTTATCTACTTCATGTAGACGAGGTTGTTAATGCCATGCAAGGACTTGGACTTGAGATTGAAGAATATGATGTTTGTGATAAGATATTAAAATCTCTCCCAAAAAGGTTTAGTGAAAAGATCTCTGCTATAGAGGAATAAAAATATGGTGATATTTTGACAAGAGATGTATTACTTGGTATTCTTACAGCTTTTGAGATGTGTTAGGAAACTAACAGTGAAATATTGATTACAATGCAAAAATGAAGGAAAATAATCACCTTTATAAAGAATCATTGGTTATGTAAGGTAAAAACCCATAAATATAGGTAAAATGTATTCTTGGATGCCCTAGAGACACCTATCTAATTTCTTATATATATCTATCAAAGGTGTGAGTAGTGAAAGGACATGCCTATCTTTAAATAATGAAAACATAATTAATAACTTATTAATGTGTTAGGATAGGGTCCTAACATGCCACCCTCCTTAAAAAAAACTTTGTACTCAAAGTTGAAATTGTAGAAATTGATGGAGGGTCTCCCATGTAACATCTTATGAAGGTAGACTTTTCCACTGAATCAATACTTCGATGATGGTGCGATTACAAAGGTGGCGTATGCGGTGATCTAAGATATCTTTTGGTTCAACCATGAGGACCCCATTGTTGGTAAACTCTAGAAGTTGAGTTTGAGTAGTGATGTGAGTGCCTATTATGACATTAAGATAATATAGAATACCAAATGGATTTTGAAGGATTCAGGTAACTCAAGCTTATATGCGACTGGTCCAATACGCTGTAGAACTTTATAAGGGCCATAAAATTTAGGTGCTAACTTTTGAGACCCCTTGATTTTTAAAGAAGTTTGATGATATGGTTGAAGGTAAAGAAATACCATATCCCCTTCCTAAAAAACTCGCTCAATTCGATGTTGGTATGCTTTTTGCTTCATGCAGTGTTGGACGATGTGTAGATTGTCTCTTAGAGTTCGAATAATATTATCTTGAGTAACAAGACCCCTATCTATGGTGGACACCTTTGTATTTTAGGGAAGATAAGAGGTTAGGGATGGAGGTGATTGGCCATATAGTGCTTCAAAATGGATTATTTTAATGGTTGTGTGATATGTAGTATTATACCACCATTTAGCTAGTGGAAACCATTTAACCCAGTGGAGGATTTTTGTGGAAATGAAACATTGGAGATAAGTTTATAAGCATTTATTAACAACTTTAGTTTGACTGTCTATCTGGGGATGGTAAGCGGAGATCATACAAAGTTGAGTACCTTGGAGTTTAAATAATTCTTTCCAAAAATTACTAGTGAAAGTGGGATCACGATCACTAAATATAGTTGAAGGTATGCCATGTAACTTAAAGATATTATCGAGAAAAAATTGGGCAATAGTACTAGCGTTATAGGGGTGAGCTACTAGAAAAAAATGGATGTATTTAGATAAATTATCAACCACCACTAGTATGGTTGCTCTTCCTACCGATTTTGGAAGGCCTTCAATGAAATCCATTGAAATATACACCCATGTTTTTGTTGGTATGGGGAGGGGTTGAAGAAGGCCTGGTGTTTCCACTGTTTTACCTATATTTCTTTGGCATGTTTTGCATTCATTGATGAATCTCTTGATATAATTTTTCTTCCCTATCCAATAAAAGGATTTGGTCACTATTTTGTAGGTTTTGAGGAATCCAAAGTGTCCTACAGTAGGTGTAGCATGTAGCTCATGTAAAAGCTTTGTACGATAAGTGGATGTGGGTGAGAGGACAAGACGTTCTTTATAATGGAGTATGTTATCTTGCAAATAATAATGAGGTTTGCCCATGGGATTTTATTGGAGGTGTTCAATTATGGTATGTATGGTAGGGTCTGGATGCCATTATTCCTTGATTTGTTTGATCCATTTAGGGATAGGGTAGGAAAGAGCATGTAACTACGAAGTTTATTTGAACTTTATGGAAAGTGCATCCACAAACACATTATCTTTCCCTTTTTTGTATATAATTTTATAATCATAGGCTAATAGTTTTTTCACCCACTTTTGTTATTATGGGGTGGTTATCCATTGTTCCAGAAGGTATTTTAGGCTATGGTGATCGGTGCGGATAATGGAATGTTTTCCAATAAGGTATGGTATCCAATTTTGGATAGCATGGACAATATCTAACATTTATTTTTCATACGTGGAACGTGCTAAGTTCTTTTTTGAAAATGCCTTACTAGTGAAGGCTAATGGTTTCTCATTTTGCATGAGTACAACTCCCATTCCTAATCCTAAAGCATAAATTTCAATAATAAATGGTGGGGAAAAATATGGCATAGCTAGGACAAGGGTGGTACACATGGCATTTTTTAAGGTCATGAAGGCTTCATTAGCTTTTGGAGACCATAAGAACACATTCTTCTTAAGTAGTGCTATTAAGGATGCCAATATTTTTCCATAATCCTTAACAAATTTGCAATAATAGCCAGTTAATCCTAAGAACCCCCACAACCATTTTAATGTTTTTGGAATCGACCAATTTTCCACATCTTCAATTTTTTGAGGATCTACTTTAACTCCTTTCTTGGAGAAAATATGTTCGAGGTATTCAATTTCTTGCTTTCCAAAGGAAAATTTTGATCTCTTTGTGTATAATTGATTTTTCTCCAAGATATTGAGTGCTTGCTCTATATATTTTAAGTGCTCTTCCCATGTATTGTTGTAAATCAAAATATTGTCAAAGAAAAATAAAATAAAATATTGAAGGAAAGGAAAAAATACCTTGTTCATAAGACTTTGAAATGTGGACGGAGCATTGGTGAGACCAAATGGCATCACCAAAAATTCATAATGTCCCTTGTAAATGCAAAAAGCTATTTTGGGTATATCACTTTCCTTAACTCGAATTTGGTGGTATCCCGATCGTAAATCGAGTTTAGAAAAATATGTGGCTCCATTGAGTTCATCAAGTAATTCATCGATGACTAGAATAAGAAATTTGTCTTTGATAATTATTTTATTGAGGGCACAAAAATCCACACATAGACACCATGAGCCATCCTTTTTTCTTACTAGTATGACTAGAGAAGAGTAGGAACTTCTACTAGGTCTAATGACTCCTGCCCTTAGTAGGTCTTGTACTAATTTTTCTATTTCTATCTTCTGTAAGTATGGATATTGTTAAGGTCTAATATTAGGAGGTTGGTGTCCCAGAAGTAATTTAATGACATGATCATGGCTTCACTGTGAAGGTAATCCCTCTGGTTCATTAAATATTTTATCATGTCTCTCTAGGAGTTTTAGTAATTATGGTACCTCTGGTTGTTCCTCATTAGTAGTTTGCAAGGAAAATAGTTGGGCAATCATGCCTCTTCCTCATTTAAGAATAATATTTTCCATTCTATGGGAACTTACAATTTGTATGGGATATGTTTTTAAACCTTGAATTGTGTAAGTTTGGTTGTTTGTATAAATTGCATCCATAATTCTTCAAAGTCCCATTGAATTTTGTCGAGCGTTCGTAGCTATTGTACTCCCAAAACGATGTCACATCCTACCAATGGTAGTACATACATATCTTCTTTCATGTTATACTATCCCATAGCGAGTTTGATATTCCTACATTTGCCTTTGCATGGAATTTTTATACCATTGCCAATCATGACTTTAAAGTTATTACAGGGATATATAAAGCAATTAGCTTGTTTGGCCAAATTGGGGTCTATTTAATAGTGGGTGCTACTAGAGTCTAAGAGCACAATAGGGTTTTGTTTCTTAAAATACCCTTTTACCTTCATTGTTTGTGGGATCAAATACTTTGCTAGTGTGTTAAAGAATAATTTTGTTTTATCCTCTTGATTTTCTTCTGCAACATTAGTTATTTATTCAACTTCGATGTCATCTTCTTCTTTGGGGTGCAATCAATTGTGTCCAAAATATATAATTTTGGTGAAATGCATTTGTGGTTGGGGTAAATATTTCATTGCAATGGAAACAAAGGCTCTTTTGTCATATTTTTTTCATTTACTATTGGATAATTTGTTTTATTGACATGACTTTATTCAGTTTTTGGCTGGTGTAGGTGTTTGGTGGTTTTCCTGTTGAAACCCTTCCTATTCACCTATGGTTATTATTGTTATCTTCTATCATTTGTGCTAATGCCACTGCATGACTCATATTAGTAGGGTTTTGTATTTGTACTTCCATTCAAATACCTTATTTTAGGCCATTGATGAAGCAAATTTGGAAGAATGATGCATCGGGTCCTAATGTAAGGTGCACCAACTTCTCGAATTGCACTTGGTATTCCTTTACGATGGATGTTTGGTGAAGTTTGGTGAGGGTTCCTGTGAAGTATTGAAATTTTTAGGGCCAAATAATAACATTAGGTTCTTTGTGAATTTAGTCCATGTGGGAGGACATTTTATTTTTTCACACTATTGGTACCACTATGTAGCAATTTGTTCCAAGTGAAATGATGCAATACAAACTTTCTAAATCTCTAGAATTTGATATAAGATGAAATACTGATCTGATCTATATATCCAATTTGTGGGGTCACCTCCATAAAATTTTGGAAAATCTAGATTTGTGGTACGAGGAAGGATTGATGTATGCGGCCCCCTATTAACATCTATTATAGTGGCATCGTGTTTTATTGTCCGCTATGCATTAACATAAAATTCTGTTGTACCAAGTACATGGAGTGGGTTGTAGCATCCAAATTAGTGGATATCTACATATTAGAGTTGTGGATTCTCATAATTAGGTCTACTATTTTTGTAGTGATCTTATCCTCTAAATTATCCTTCCAAAATGCCATTCCTTGCATCATTATTTCATTCCTTGGAAACCTCTTTTGAGACCTCTTTTGCAATATCTTTTGCCACTTCTTTTGAGACTTCTTTTGCAATCTCTTTCACTGTATCTTGAGATCACCTTCCATCGACCATTTAGGGTGTGATTGTGATTTACACGAGGTTTTAGATTTCAAGGGTTAGTTTTTGAAAAATTATGTTTTTTCCAAGACTTTTGCAAATAACTTTGTGTTTGTTTTTGCAAAATTTTTGTCACAATTTGCTAAAAATTGTAAAAGAACAACTTTTTATTTTAGAAAGTTTGAACAAAAATTTGCAAAATTTATCAATATGTGCAAAAATTTACAAAATTTGTCAATATGTGCAAAATTTGTTTGGCAACTTGTTTGTTGGTGGCGATGGAGCGGAGCCTGCGGTGGTGGCAAGGTGGAGAGGGAGAAGTGGTGCTGAGTAGAGGTGAAGGAAGGAGTAGGAAGGACCAAGGATGAGTATAGGTATGGTAAGGAGTGGAGAGAATGAGCGGAGGTTATTGGAGGTGAGGAAAGGAGCAACACTGAGTGACGATGAGGGAAGGAGTAGAGGCAGAGGTGGAGAGAGTAGCAGAGTGGTGTTCAAGGTATGTGGGTCCTACGAGTGGTCTTATGTGGCTTCAACATGTAAGGGTGGCTTGGCCTATGTGACTAAAGTCACAAAATGCTAAATGCCTTTTTTCCAATATAACCAATAATGTTTGTTTACCCATCACATGTGGGATAATTGCTTTGCCTTTGCAAATTTTTAACGACCTCCCTGACACCAAAAAATTTCACCATAATTTTTTAAACCTTAGTTTAATAAAATTTTCAATTAAATATTTCATGTCAAACTTTGTAGTAGGCCTATAAAATGTCTTCATGTGACGTTGCTTGTTAGAAAATTCTTTGAATCACCCTCGTTTGCTGGTAATTTGAATTAAATTATTGATGTATGTCCTTCTAACCCTATCTACTCTAATTCTGTCGATTTGGTTTTAATTTTTTTTGCTGGATTGTTGATGCTCTTCGCCAGCGGTGGTCCTGCATCGACTACAATAATTTTAGTTGTTGCATTGTTTGAGGTAGTGGAGAGGTGAGGTCAGCGAGGTGAAGAACCAAAAGCATAAATATTGATGAATAATTAATGCATAGTGTTTTCTAGATATGAGAAGATAAGGCTCTATTCCATTGATGACCTGTATTGTTGGTTGCTCAATATGTGCTCCTATCCATTCATAGCCATTTTCTAGTTTTGAAAGCATCCACCATTTAGAATTTAGATAATGAGAGATTGAATTTAGGGAATGAGGAAAGAAATTAATTTTTTTTTTCAAGATTTTGGCTCTGATGCCAGATGTTAGAAAACTAATAGTGAAATACTGATTACAATGCAAAAATGAAGGAAAAAAAAAACCTTTATACAAAATTGCTGATTATGTAAGATAAAAACCACAAATAGAAGTAAAATGTATTCTTGGATGCCCTAGAGGCACCTCTCTAATTCCCTATATATATCTATCAAAGGTGTGAGTAGTGAAAGGACATGTCTATCCTTAAATAATGAAAATATAATTAATAACTTATTAATGTGTTAGGATAGGGTCCTAACAAGATGAGAACAAAAGAGGGACCTAATATCTAGAAGGAATCAACATTCAAAGCTACTAAGAAGACAAAGGGCAAGAAGTTAGATTCAAACAATGAGTCATCTAGTGATGAAGAAGCAAATTATGGTAGAAGGAATAAGGATCCAAGAAGATTTAAAGATGCAAACTATGTTAGATGTTACAACTATGGAAAGTATGGCCACTATGCAACTGATTGTCAAGAAGCTAAAAATATCAATGATGAAAAAAATAGGATCATAAGAACAGGGAATCAAAAAAATACAGGTACCAAAATAAAGGTAAGGATGGACAAGGTAAATAAGAAAATAAGTTTTTTCAAAGAGAGAAGAGGAGTTACTATGCAGACAAAGCAAGTAAGTACTCAAGTGATAGTGATAATAGTTTATCAGATAATGATAAATATGAATTTCTATTTCTGACATAAGAAAAAGAAGAAGTTAAGGAAAGATCATCAATAATTCTCAAGTGTTTTAGATGTGGTAATTTTGGACATCTTGAAGATAGTTGTACAAAGAATGGTTTCAGTTTCAATGATGATGAATATGAAGATACACTTGAAGGACCAGAAGAGAATATTCTAATGGCACTAGAAGAAGGAGGTGATCCTATAGAAGACAAGTCAGAAGAGAATGAAGATGTTTTCAAAGGTAAAAAAACAGTGGAAGAATTAGAAAAAGGAGAAGTTGATCTTAAGGGAGAACTTATTTATGCTCTTAACACATTGAATAATGTAAGAAAGTAAAATTACCAACTTAAGATTTAGTTTCAAGAATGTGATGAAGAAAGAGGAAAGCTTATAGAGGATCTAAATAAGTCAATGGCTAAGACAAAGAAGTTCAAAGATAATTTAGAAGCAAAGGTCTTAGAATGTGAAAGATTAGAACAAGAAGTAGCTCTACTAAGGTAAGAAGTAGAAAAGTCTAAGGATAAGCTACATAAGTTTGGAAAAAGCTCAAATATCGTAGATAATATGATCAAGGTACAAAGATGATAAAAAACAAAATAGGTCTTGGTTTTGAACAGGTACAAAAGAAACAAGAATAGGAGTCAATATCAAGTTCTGAATAAGAAGAAAATTTATAAGAAAATAGTGTGAGAGAAAGTGAGACTTTTGAGGATGAGTTGGACAATAGAAAGTTCAAAAAGGAAAAGAATAATGCACAAAAGAGAAATAGATGGAACAAGAACCAACACAAGGTAAAAGAGACTAAGAGACCAATGAGGTCAAGGCAAGGAAATTTCAATGGACGATGTTTCTCATATCATAAATTTGAGCACAAGGCTTCACAGTGCAGGACACATGAAAGATAGGAATATGGTAACTTCAGAAACATATAGCTTTTTCATGGGTATTGCTACTCATGTAATCAATTTGGTCACAAGGCAATCAATTGCAGGGTTCAGGATAGGAATAGATATGGCTTCACCAGGAGAAATCCCAAGACATTTGCACCTTCAAGGAATAACAATATTAAGTGTTACAAGTACAATAATGATGGAAATATAACAAAGTGGTGTAGAGAAAAAATTCTAGATACAAGCATGAACATGAATAGTCAAAGGAATAAAAATGATCATATGAGAAGGAAAGTGGAAAAAGATAAATATCAGTGCATGTTGGGAGTATAAATACTCCCACCCCAAGATTAACCACCTCAAGAGGAGGTGGGAGAGGGGCTAAGTGTAGACACCTAAAACATGTCATGTCAAGGATGACTACTCATATGGACATGCTACAAGACCATATGGAGGATATTGGATAGACTCCAAAAAATAGCAGTGGTTCTAACCACTCAATTTATGCATTTTGTCCTAAGCAGTCTAAACCGTAGCCTAGACCTGCGGTATCCAGTCTAAACCACGGTTGACACCTACGGTCTATAGTATGGACCGCAACTATGACCTACGGTCTTAACTAAAGTTTAGTTAGGCCTTCCATCCGAGCCAAATCGATTGGAATGGCCAAAATATCTAGAAGGAGGCAGTTGAAGGACAAAATATTCCAAAGGCTTCCATCCCAACTATCCTAACCACCCTTCTTGGTATTGGATTCTCCATGAAGCCACCCCTAGCCCTAGGGGCATTCTATAAATACCCCCTCCAAATGGGGAGAAAAGAGAGCACGCATTGGAGATTTAAGCAGCAAAGCCCTGGCAAATTGTACACTCAAACTGAGTATACTAAGAGATAGAGCTATTGCACTTAATCATTGACCATTTTATCATCATTCATGATGAATTGCATTATGGATGCCCTAGGTGCTTAGGAGGATCAAGAAACACAAATCCGAGCAAACAAAGGCCCTTCACATTGAATTGACCGCAAAATCAGTTTGAGGACACCGAAGGCGACCCTTGAACATCAATTTGGACAAGGAGATTGAGCCCACTGCCCCTGATTTTGAGGGTAAACTCATCAGAGGTCAAACCTTGGTTGTCAGCCGTAGTTCATAGTGCAGACCGCTCACTAGAGATACGATTTGAAATAGGTGACAGATCACCTTACTCTTTTAATTTTTGTTTAGCTAGTTAGGTTAGATTAGTTATCTGGTTGATTTAATAGCATTTTAGAAGAGTTCTAATCATAGAACTAGGGTAGATTCACATTTTATGCTTATGTTTTAATTATGACTAAAATGTTTTCTTTATGCATGTTTATGCTTCATTTTCTATATTTGATCCATGCATAGTGTAGATGCTATTTTACTTTATGCTATTACATGAATCTTGATTCAATTTGCATATTTTAGCAGCTTTCTTTATGCTTTCTTGATTATGCATGTTAACGGTGTCATTATGCATTTTACCTAAAAGGGCCTCATCATGAGAGGCTGCCTATCCTTTTGACATTCTTGTTGTTTCTTGATCATAGGGAACCGTTCCAAAGGAGAGATAAAGCATCCAATCCATTCCTCAACACAAAGAAGAGGGTCATCGACACCCTAGATCAGTTTGTGTCACCCTGAGGGACATTTTGATCACACCTACCCTTGATAGGGATTAAACACTATTGTAATTGATGTATCAAATGGGTATCCCTATGAGGGACGAATCTGTAATTTGACTTCATAGAAATTAATAAAGGATTCCTTGTATTCATGTTATTTCTTGTTATCAAATTATGCATACCTATTTGAGTTTTTTCTTCAATTGTGATAGATCGAGTGTGAGACTTTTTGGTGGTTACAAATGACGATCACGATGGGACTTCACATTTCTAGCCCCTGAGTGTTGACATTCTTGTTTATTTTATCTCAAATGATAACCACAGCTAACAGCTATGGTTATTTTTTGACCCGTAGCTGTCACCTGTGGTTTACACTGTAGCCCATAGACCAGAGCTACAGTTTACAACAGAAGCAACAGACAACAGAAAAATCACTTGGCAGAAGATCAAGAGCTGAGGTAGGCTCTATTTTCATTCTCTATTTTACATTTTCTCCTCTATATTTTTATAGTAAGCAAACAATCGATGGAGAATTAGGTACATTAAAGGAAAAAGATCAATGAATAAGTCCTAATTTTCTTTTGCATTCTTTCCATTAGAAAGGCACTGCTAGGAACAACGAACCTCTTATTGCAATCCGCCCTAGAATACAATGACCTTGATAAAATTATGTGGTCATTTGCATGTGTGAGGCCCAATTAGAGGCCATGTCATCGTAATTGCATTATCATAATGTCATTTAGGGCATAGCACACATACCTTTGTGAATTAAAAATGTTCCTTCTTATGCATATCATGTAGGAATGATCATATGAATTCTCTTTTATGCACTTATATTTATGCAAAGTAAAACGAACCACACACACCACGTTTCATTTTAAACATCAGTGGCGTTGGGCTCTCACATCCAACCCATTTTATTGAGACCAATAGTGGATGTCATTATCACTTGGTTGGCTCATTTGAAATTGTATTATCGGGACCCGCTCGTTGCCAAGGCTGACCCAAGAACTATCCTATCCATACAAAATAGCACACACTCATATTAGAAAGGGTGTATCACTGTGCATGGTGTGTTGGGTGAGGGTTGGTAGTACCTATGCTACTTCGTTGAGTATGGAATTCATTACCATATTTGGCTTGTGCGAGTATATAGGTGAAATCCAATTAAACTAAGAATAAAATCCAACAATTTTGTAAAACACGTGAGAGTTTCTCATACTGATACAACACATTTTGAAACAACATAAAATATTTTAAGCCACATTTTACAATTTAAAAATAAGATAAGTATAATTGTATACCTTGTTTGATAATAAAAGATACATCTAGATGTTAGGTACACTATGGTGGATACACGGGGTGGTCGGCAAAGGTGCAAGCCTAAAGCCGATGACCAAGCCCCAACCGATTCACAATTACACGTGTCTAGTCCTCAACCACATGAGCAAATTGAATGACATTTTGTGAGCATTAGAGGAGATAACTCAAAATGAGAGGATCCAATTGAGCATACCCCTAATAGACTAGCATCAGTGCATACTGTTAGACGTATATTAGATCATGGGGTTTCTCGGCCTGAGGGTGCTCCACTCGAAAGCCATTACCATGATCGTAGTACACACACATCCATGGGATCGGCCAAAGAGTATGTCATGTAGGGGACCATATTGGTACCCATCTACACTAAGTCCATAGGGTGTACTATACCCCCACCTTATGAGTATAGAAGGAATAGAGATCCACCCATTCAAGAGCAAGTAGATAGGCTCCCTGTTGAGCACAAGTTTACCCATACTCCCATGCATACTATAGCACACAATATCACCATCGATATGTAGAATGTGGGAGCTAATGGAACACCACCCCATGAGAGGTGGAGGTCTAGACAACTAGACGGTCTAGGTAGTGTGCTAGAGTAGCTAGGATGCAAGCCTTCGGCTCCGCCCACTCGTGCTTCAAGTGATCATAGTGAGAGCACCATTAGAACTACTAGAGAGCATGGAGAGGCTTCTAAGAGCCCTCATGTATCACGTCCACCATCCATTCATGGTGGAACATAGCATAGGACACAACACAATGTCGATGCCATATTCATAGACAGAGGCAAAAGCACAGCTCATCAGTCTTATGGGTACAAAACCCATAAGGTCGCTTGTACAAAGCAAGCATATCAAAGGCCTCTGACGGCTAACCAAGTCGAAAGATCATATTGACTGGCCTCAGAGTAGAAATGCAAATACCTCCAAGATAAATTAGAGGATTCTCACCTAGAGAGGCAACACATTGAAGATGCAGATCTTTAAGAGCAGAGGCTTACTAGACAAAGGCTGTATGAGTAGTGCTTGCACGAGGAGCACATCCTCATCCAGAAGGAGCGAGTAGACTAGGAAGATAGGTTGGCTAGGGCTGACCTATATTCTCAAGATGAGCATAGAGAGCAGGTGCATAGGAAGGCTTTTTTGCAAGCTGACATGAACCATGAGCACGTAAGCATTCACACTCATATCACTGCCCATCACAGAAAGTGACCACCCTTGGTCGACAATCAGAGCTAGCAACATTATGAGGAACAAGAGGGGAATAGATGCAACCAGGAATATGCTAAGAGTTCTAAATATGAGGAGGAGGAAGAGCAACGCCCTCCAACTCAATAGAAGAGGAGTGTACCTCCTAAACCACGTTTGCACTGACTGAGGGAGGAGGACTTTCTATCTTTAGAGGCTTACAAAGCTTTGTATGAGAAGGTCAAGGGAATTGAGAAATAAGGCACGATTGTTCAAAAGCTGACATTGAGGAAAATTCACAATGAACCGTTAGATCCCTCAATGCCTACACCTCCATACCCTAAGCATTTTGAGATGCCCAGGTTGGACAAATTAAAGGGTGATGAAGAGGTACAAGAACATGTCATGAGCTTTCTAGATGCTTACTTCTATATAGAGAACAATGATGCACTATTGTTGCGTACATTTGTCACGACACTCTCTAGGCCAACCCGAGAGTGGTTTAATCAACTAAAGAAACACAACATAAATTTTTTGAGTAATTAGCTGATGCCTTTCTTGAACGTTATTCTTTCAGCATCAAGAAACAAGCCAACCTTTATGATTTGGCTATGCTAGCTTAGCATGATGATGAGCCAATAGAACAGTATGGGAAGAGGTGGAGGAGATTAATGGCAAATTTGCCATTTCTAATTCTTGCCATAGAATTAACCCAAATGTTCACCCAAAGTTGTGCCAAATACATCTCGCTACTATAGCAGCTGCATCAGTATGCCACATTTGAAGAAGCTTTGGTGCAGGCCAAGGTAATTAAGGATATCAAGTTGTAGGAAAGCAACTTGAAGCTCAAAACTAGGAAAGAGGGATATAAGAAGAGTACCTCAAAGCAATAGGGCAAGTAGGCCCATGTGAATTAGGTGGTACTAAATCTCCAAAATGAGGATAAGGGGAAAAAAAAATAGAATTATCAAGCTCATCCTCCTCTTGTGTAATACGACCAACACAAAAATAACTACAAGGGCAAGAACAAAGATCAATACCCACCTCGCATATTTACACCATTTACAAAATCAATGACGTCAATTTTTCGTCAACTATGCAAAGCCAAGGCAATAAGATTACCCAAAGTCAAGATTGTTGATCCAAATTAGCCCAAGCCCAAAGATTATCAGGAAGAGTTGTTTTGCATATTTCATAGAGTGAAAGGCCATGACATCGAGGTGTGTTGGTCCTTCAAACACATTGTGCAAAATATGATAGAAAAGGGAGAGCTTGTAGTACCAGGCAATCCCTAGGTGCCAAAAAACCAAAACATGGAGATTTTTAAAAATTTATTACCAAACCATGAGGTGCCCCGTAACCATGCTAGCTATGTCAATCAAGTGCGAGTCGAACAACCTACCCAGGGGTTTGTTGGCATGGTCAATATTGTTACCAGACATGGGAGGTACGAACAACCAAATAAACCTTGTGCTCCTATTCAAATACAAGCCACACCCTAGTAGTGGCAGGCATAAAATATTCTAGGCCCACCAACGAGACTGATGTTGACCATTAGGAGTAGGCTGGTTCAAAACTTGCAGATGACTCCTATGAAGTTGTTGATATGTGAGCTTATACAACAATCCCCTAGGCACATGGAGACTCTTATGGACATTGTTAGGTTCATTGAGGTACAGTACTAGGATGCACAGGCATTCATGAAAATTGTAGGGCACGTACAATAGTGCTAGGAACCAATGATCCAATTCTACGATCACGAACTAAAAATAGTTTTTGCAAGCGTGGGTGACCCACCACTATATATCATAGCATGTGTTAATCACGTATTGTTCAAAAGGGTCTTTATTGACACTGGGTTGTCGATCAATATAATCACTACTAAGGCACTGCACCATTTAAAATTGCCTAAATCACTCACCATACCAACCACATTTACATTGAGATCGTTTAATGATGCACTATGCTCTATGGTTGGCATGATTGTCCTACCTATTCAGGTGGGACTAAAGACCATGCCCGTAATGTGTCACATGATAGAGGGTGGCTTGTAGTATAACATCATACTAGGAAAGCCTTGGATTCATGAAATGCGTTGTGTTCCCTTGATATTGCATTAGTGTGTCAAGTATATACATAAGGGACAAGTTCATGTGGTTTCATCAAATGAAGAACCATCCAAGTTTGTGAAATTAGCAGATTTTCCAAGGGCCTTCGTGATCCCATCAATGCACTTGGACATACGACCCACATTGTTGGTAAGGGTTCCAAGAGGTAAATACATAGTGCATGTTCAACCATTGATATCTATATCAAACAGATCTGAATATACCATTGCAAATTATCTGAGATTGAATGCATCGATAATGCATCAGGACGAGAAATTAAAGGTAAAATTGGGTAGGAAAGAAGCAAAGAATGCACCCGAACCAGTCTTTGCTAAGGTTGCCACTCCCATGGAGGTAGAGGAAGCCCAAGATCAAGTCGAGGAGGCACCTCAACCTACTTTGCCTACATCATCAGCAGGGTCATCCGCATCGCAGGTGTCTGTTCACCTAGCCAGCACAGGTCTGGGTGAATATCTTGTGCAAAATGTGACCTTCGATCCTATTTTAGAGAGTGCATGAGAAATGGGCTGGTCGATAGCCCATTGATACCCAGTTGGATTTGTAGTACCGTTGGGTGAGCCACCCAACCAACAAACTTCATTTATGTCGAGTTGGATCAAGTTCCAATGTGGGCACCCATGGAGGTGGATGATGACGAACAGTTCACGGTGAACGTTCGGTACTTGTCCAACCCTGAGTATGCCATGCACATTTTTGAGATTTGTCATTGGAATGGATATGACCTTGGTATTTTTGAACAAGTACGAAGAACTCCTCTTGAACCATGTTTTCAATTGGCAACTGATAGGTTCAGATTAGGATTGTAGATTCAGGGACATGATGATTTACTCGCTGCATCATTGGATCAGTTCTACCTGGGTCTAGGGGATGATGTGGATTTTAATCCATATCATCCTAACATGTATAGCCTTTAGGGAAACAACCCAATGGTGTCAGTCATCACCATTGGGAGACCAGAGATTGAACATGAAGAGTTATCAGAGAAGAACCCTAGAGGCAACCTAGGTTATCAAAATTGTATCACAATCGATGATACTAGTATGCAGGGGCACAACCCCATAATTCTAGGTGATATTGATTTAGGATATATTTGTAGTGAAGATGTAGAGGAGTCCACATCCAAAATGAGCAGACCAAGTTATGATGCAGATGGCGAGTCCTCAAATTATGATCAATCCAAAGAGAAAATTGACTGAGCCTTCATGGTTCTAGCATTTCTATGCCATTTGCTACCTAAAGAGCAATTAGATGAGATACATGAGCATTTCATAGTCGATAGTGATTATGAATATGAGATAGAGTAGGTCTACTTAGGGCCTCATCCAGCTAATCTCCCAATATTTGTGGACATGACAGAGTGGTCTGCTCATAGTAGTAATCATAGCAATGAGGTTGAGATGACTGATCTGAGGCTAGTATATCCGCTACATCTATTTTCTATGGAGTCAAAGTATGTTATAGAAGAGGTGCCTCTTAAAACTGATCACTCTGAAGAGGAAGCAGAGCCAATTTTTACATCGATGTCGTATATACAGTTATTTTATCTAGTTTATTCGGATAGTGATGATAGCGACCATAAAATCAGATACATGGGACCACATTTGGTAGAGCACCTCTTGCATATAGGGGTAATTGAAGGATTATATCTATACAATGATGATGAGGATTCATTGGAAATGGTATATTTTGGGCCTCATCACCTGTGTAATCAGAATCAACCTTGGGATCTACCACCTGTTATAGCTACGGGTTTGCGTTGAGAGATTAATCTCCAATGTCGCCTCAGGGAAAGAATAAATCTGGAAGAGGAATATCAAAGGCTCTTTCCCCATTTACCTACCTATGCCAAGCTACTTGAGTTGAGAGATCCCATTTTGTAATCAGTACATAGAGAGTATCCAGTTGTCTGGGCATCCCACAAGGAGGACCCGTTCATCCCCGTATCATCCGAGCCAGATCTTGGGTATGAAAGCTACACAGATGATGTAGAGTTTAGTCGGTGTGGTCTTGGAGATAAATTCCATTCCATCAACATGGTATCCATTGATTTGACCACTCCACTTTGTAATACAATAGATCCATCCAAGACATTACATCTAAACATGGATGCTATCAATTGGGATCATGCTGATTCGCTAGTAGAGCCTAAAGATTTCTTCCCGAATGAAGAGATGCTGCAACCATTTCATTTTGGACCAGGCTGTGCTTATGATGTCTATCATGTTGAAAATGATTCCAATGAAGAACATATAAATCCATCTGATGACATCCATTTTATCCCTATGCCTCATCAGCTTGAGGAGGGATCCCATATGTCAATAGAGGAAACCTTTGAAGTGGATATCGGTAATGACCACACCAATCCACAGAAGGTTAAATTTAGAATGATTCTCACTCCAGATGAGCATGCTAACATCATCCCTCTACTGAAAGAGAGACCTAAAATTTTTTCTTGGACATACAAAGATATGCCCGGTCTAGACCCGAAGTTGGTTACTCATAACCTTTCTCTAGAACCATCCAAGAATCCCGTCAAGTAGAAGCTCAGAAAGATACATCCAATAGTAGCCTTGATGGTGAAAGATGAGTTGCAAAAATTTTTGGATGTAGAGTTTGTCATTTCCATTGAATATCCAGAATGGGGATCCAATATGGTGCCTGTAGGAAAACCAGATGGAAGGATTCGTATTTGTATGAATTTTAGAGATCTCAACAATGCAACACCCAAAGATTTATTTATGTTGCCCAATATCGATGCTTTAGTAGACTCTAATACCAGTCATGAAATGCTCTCCTTAATGGATGATTTTTATGGTTACAATCAAATTTGGATTAAGCCCGAAGACCAGCACAAAACCGCATTTATAATGCCATGGGGAATATTTTGCTACAAAGTTATGCCATTTGGTCTCAAAAATGTTGGTGCTACATACCAGCGGGCCATGACATACATTTTTCATGACTATATGCATAAAATTCCAAAAGATTATATCGATGATTTTCTAGCCAAGTCATTGTTATGAGAAGAGCATGCGAAGGTCTTAATAAAAGTCTTCGATCGCCTGATAGAGCACAAAATCAGGCTGAATCCTAAGAAGTGCGTATTTGGTGTAACTTATAGAAAATTGCTAGGGTTCATTGTTTCCAAGAGAGGCATCAAATTAGAACTAGTGAAGGTCAAGGCCATTTTGGAAATGCGTCCTCCCACTAATATTAATGAATTAAGGAGCCTTCAAGACAAGGTAGCCTCAATAAAGTGATTTATCACCCAACTATTGGATAAATGTCGATTCATGAATTGACTGCTACATAAGGGTGTCCCATTCAACTAGGATGAGCACTGCAAGGTAGCCTTTGCTGAGATAAAACAATACCTGGCAACACCACCAGTGTTAACTCCACCAAGGCCAGAAGAGCCTTTTTTGCTATATATATCAGTAATAGACTTTGCGTTAGGGACCATGTTGGCCCTAAAGAATGTACAAGGCAAAGAGCACGTCATATATTAAATTAGCCGAACCTTGGTGAGTTACGAGCTAGGATATGTATATGTGGAAAAGCTATGTTTAGCAGTAGTGTTCACCACCAATAAATTGTGACACTACATGTTAAGTCACACGATATATGTGATATCGAAATAGAATCCTTTGTAGTATATGATGAGCAAGACATATCATAATACACGTACTGCAAAGTGGATCATGTTATTGATAGAATTTGATCTAGAATTCATAAGCCAGAAGTCCATTAAGGGATAGGTCATAGCATATCAGTTAGCTGAGGCACCACTGTCCAACAGTAGGCCTCTAAAAATTGAGCTTCTGGATGATGCAGTTTTTGTAGTATCCAAAGCTCTCGAACCCGAAGAAACAGAGAACAATGCTGATATGACTCTATTCTTTGATGGTTCAAAGTGTGAGCAAGAAGCTAGCATAGGGAAGTGTTTTTCACACTGCAAGGAGCTCTAATGCCCTTTTCATTCAAACTATTCTTCCCATGCACCAAAAATTATGCTAAATATGAAGCCTTACTTTTGGGCCTCCTTACAACCATTGCCATGAATATCAAGAGATTAAACATCTTTGATGATTCCCTAATCATAATTAACTAAGTGAAGAGACTATTTCAATGTTGATGTCTGGTACTGAAAGCCTACAAAGATCTTGTTGCCACATATCTGGCTAAACTAGAATGGTACGACATCGAGGCAATCCCTCGTTCATCAAATAGATTTGCAGATACCATGGCTTCTTTGGGATCCTTAATCCCTCAAAATATGTCTATAAAATTTACTACCATATATGTCAAGACGCTCTCGCATCCTATAGTAGAGTGTGCAACCTTTGATAACAAAGAACCAGTCAACATGATTAGTGTGGAACCAAAAGCTGATTGGTTCTGCAAAGCTGAAGACTTTCTCATGAAATCACCCTGGGGGTCTTTAACCTCCTAGAGTCCTATGGGGAGTGGCACCACCATTCACCACCAAGTTATCTCCCAGTATACATTTTCAAAAGTAAATATGCAGGGGGTACTGGTTGTCTTAGCGATCAAAGCTGAGGCTCAGTAGAATTGGATGTCATAGATTCAAGACTTTCTAAGACTTGGTTTTGTCCCAGAGGGACTGTCGCATGTCACAAGACACACATTTAAATAGAAAGCAACTAAATTTGTCTTGATATGAGATATTTTGTACCACCAAAGTTATGATGGAGTTCTCCTTCATTATCTTGAGCCCCAAGAGTCATCTTGGGCAATTTTAAAAGCTCATGATGGTACGTGCGATGGCCATTTTAGCGGCATGGCCATCGTCAAGCGCATCGTTCAAATGGGTTATTATTGGCCCCCTATGGAGAAGGATTGTAATGTTTATATCAAGAAATGTGTCAAATGTCAACATCATGCTAATCTTATGCACCTGCCATCACAGGCCTTACAACCCATCCAAGCGGCTTGGCCATTTGCTCAATGGGGGTTTGATCTAATCGGCAAGATCTCTCCTCCGTCATCTAGGTCGACATACATTCATTATTATGGCTACTGAGTATTTTAAAAAGTGGGTGGAAGCCATTCCCTTAACAATGACCATTAGAGCTCACATAGCAGAGGTCACAATGGAGCACATCATAAGTCATTTTGGGGTACCATCCAAAATAGTTTTGGATAATGGAACTTATTTTAAGAATAAAACTGTGTGAGCTTTAACATCTAAGTACCGCATCAAACATAGTTTTGCATCTCCATATTATCCACAGGAAAATGGGCAAGCTGAGGCCTCAAACAAGACTATGGTAGCCATCTTGAAAAATACAATGCAAGAACACCACAAGGATTGGCATATACAACTGCCCCTTGCATTATGGGCTTATAGGACTAGCATTCGGACTCCCACTGGGGAAACTCCATTTTCACTAGTATATGGCATTGAGGCCATTATGCCCTTAGAGTTGGAAATTCCAACACTACGTGTCGCATTGAAATAGTTCATCGATGATGACACCGCGTGACAGGCTCGCTTAGATCAACTGATGCTGCTCGATGAACATCATGTGAATACCCTTGAGCATCTCCACATTTATCAGGTGCAACTCAAACAAGCTTACAATATCAAAGTCCACCAGAGAGACTTTGAAGTTGGGGATCTTGTGCTAAAAGAAAACCAACAGAACTCAAATTTATCGCTTGATATGTGAGAAAAATTTGTGGCTAATTGACTAGGACCCTATATCATATCTAAAAATATTGATCTGGGTACCTATCACTTGATGTCTCTAGAGGGTGTTGAAGAGCCTGAACCTCTCAACATCATCCATATTAAGGTGTTCTATGCTTAGAGAGTGTAGAAAAAAAGCTCCAAAGGCATCTGTAAGCCCTTTGGTTAGTCAAAAAGGCACCAAGGATTTCTAAAAATTACTTGGTCAACCCAAAGGCTCCGAGGGTTGCTTAAAGCCACTCGGTCATCCCAAAAATGCACCAAGGATTTCTAAAAATTGCTTGGTCAACCCAAAGGCTCCGAGAGTTCCTATAACTACTCGGTCATCCCAAAAGGCTCCAAGCTCTCATTTGAGTGATTTGGTCATGTCAAAAAAAGCTCCAAAGGCATCTGTAAGCCCTTTGGTTAGTCAAAAAGGCACCAAGGATTTCTAAAAATTGCTTGGTCAACCCAAAGGCTCTAAGAGTTCCTGTAGCTTCTCGGTCATCCTAAAAGGCTCCACGCCCTCTTGCTAAGAGTTTGGTCAACTAAAAGGTTCCAAAGGCATTTGTAAGACCTTTGGTCAATCCAAAAAGCTCCAAGGATTTCTAAAAATCACTTGGTAAACCCAAAAAATCTCCAAAGACATATATACTCGTAGATTGGTCAAATATGAAAGCTCAAAAATGCATAAAAATTTGAAAATATATAAAAATCCAAAAAAAATTTGGTAAAGCACAAAATCCAAAAACATTTGCTTTTGCAGTTTGCATTTTCATATATGCATTCACATCATCATATTGCATTTAGGCATTTGTCATCCATTGCATTCCACATTAGAGTGTAATGTGTCTATCAAAATCTTACAAACGATCACACATTTGTGTTTCAATCATGCACCCTTGCATTTATCATAATTCATTGCATTCATACACGATACTTGTTGCAAAGAAATATGTATGTATATTAAGTTTTCTTGTCACTCAAACATACCTAGTGGGTTCTTCAGATATTGTAGAAATCTTGCTTTGTAATTATAGACGAGGTCATTAGTTGGGATAGTGCTTCAACATATCAGAATCCCATCACTAAGCAAAACAATATAAAATCTTGCTAAGACAAGAGATGATGAAAGCTGCGAAAGTAGTATTAGATATATAAAGAGATGGGTTTCATGACCTGCTTATCTTGCAAATAGTCAGTTTATAAATGTGAACTTTGGCAAAAGGACAAGAATTTCCCCTATAAATCCCAAAGTTACAAAGTTTAAATCCCAAGTTACAAAGTGCAAATTTCAAAATATAAAGTTCAAATCAAATGTAAAGTGACATAGTGAATCAAAAGCACTATAAAAAACCCTTTCTCAAAGAAAACAGTAACACGTGGACTAACAATGATTTTTATCACTACATATGAGCAAGTAAGAAGAGTGAGAACTTGAATCCCTATATTTTCCACCTTTTGAAAGCCATAGAGTGATCCTCGATCACAATAATGGGTTGGAAGAGTCCCACCTACAATCGGAGGGGTAGTTCTATTGGGTGATCCCCAAACATAGCAATGGGTTGAAAGAGTCTCACCTGCATTTGGAGGGGTAACCCTGATCAATTTGCAAGATGAGCTAGCTCTAGGTACCTAGGATTGTCTAGTTGTATAAGTCTAATCAAATCTAAAACAAGGATGGTACGATCGTATGAGGAACCCTATCTCACATATGGGTTGAAAGAGTCCCGACTAACATATGGGGTATGCTTATGATCTATCTAAAAATACTCACATGCATACATAGGGTTAATGAATAGTTGGGTCTGTCACGACAAAAGTCTTGTCCAATAAAATCCTTGTACAGTTAGTATGTGATTTTTGGAGAAGTCTACTAGGGTGTTTGAGTCTCAAGGAAAATCCCAAAAAGTTCTCTAATAGCAACAAGATACAAAATATCATTAGTCATCAAAAATACGAGTCATTCATTCATCAGAATGTATTTTATAAAGCACAATCAAACATATAGGATAAATACCACATGAATATCAGAAATGATGTTTAGACGGCCACTGAGAATATAGTGCAGCAAAGAAATATACAGAATGATGTATTCATTCATTAGCATTATACCAATCCATTTCACTGCATTTCATATATGGGTGTCTAATTGATAAGTTCTTGTAATAAGAATTATCAATTATTTTGCATGATTGTCATACATTGTGTGGTATCACATTTTAAAATTGATACACAATTTACATTCATTCTTTATGTTTTAAGTGATTAAAGCATACAGGTTCATTCCCATTAGATTACGATTATGTACATAATGCATTACCCTACATTGAATAGCATACCATAAATTCATAAAAATAAACGCATGCCCACAAAGCAAAAATAAATATACATTCAAAATAAATACTGCATCCATTTGCATCCATTATATATGGCACATCTAATCATATAGATCATTGCATAACATCATCATAATAAATAATATAGCTATCTAGTGCATGTCATCCATACATTGCATCATATAAACATAGCATCATATAAGCACTGCATCCATGTGCATCAAATAAACATAAAATCAAAATTAAATATCAAATACACATAATGAGCCAAAAATACCAAGTCATATATATATATATATATATATATGCAAAAAAAGTACATATGACGAGTATAAAAATTCCCGTAGGCTACAAAGTATGTAGGTCCTCAACCTTACACTCAAAATGAATACAACATAGCAAAAGTATAGGATGCATATAACAGAGCCCAAGTCTAGTCTGCTCCCCCTGTACTGGAACTCTCGTCACCTCCCTCAACACTATGCTCTGGAGCCTACTCTCTTGTCTGTGTTAACACCTGTGGTGTGTCCTGCTTGCCTCCAAATCCTAAGGTGCCCAACACATGAGAAACTGGTAACTATAGCAGGCTAGTCCCTTGACTGGCAGCTCTTGAAGTCTACCCTACATCTCTAGGCCTGGCATGTGATGTTTCCCCATGTGTCCTAGAGGACCTATGCGTCCTCTTAGTCCTATGAGTCCTGTGACCTGATCTCACCATAGACTATCTTGAGGTCCTAGACCTAGTCCGCTGAGACTCTAAGGAGATAGGATCCTCAAGAACTTGTAACCCATGCATCTCACTATAACCAACTAGATGATCAATGTGAGAAATCTAGGCTATGTGCATCTCATTAATCCTCATGACTATACTACTTAGTCACTCTACCTTGGTCATCGAAACTTGTGCAGCTACTGGTGCTATTTTTGGTGCTACCGGAGACCCCATAGTAGCCTAAGGAGGTGGCATAGCCCCCCTTGATACCCAGAGGAGATCCCTCTCTGCATTTGCTACAGTCTATTGTGCCTACACTAACTCTAGAGCAATCTATAATCTTTGAGCCTGAGCCTCTACATCTATGGCATGCATAGTCAAATCTTGTATTTGACCCTGTGCCTCAGTAAGGCACCTATCCCTGTCAACTACTTTTGTATCCAGAGTGGCGATCATAGTATCTCACTATAGCTACTATGTGTGGAATCACCCTAGTATAAGTCAACCACCTAAGCTAAGAGCTAACCCTCTACACTATCGGGAGGGACCTCACCCTCCTCTAGAGCCTCCTCATTAGGATTATTCTTGGGAGCCTCCTCAATGGTGGCTGTTGTGCCCCAGCTGCCCTCTGTCCGTTGGCACACCCTATGCTTGTTAGGATCCACCTCTACCTCTACCTGATCCAACTCTCATCCTAGAGGCCCTATGTCATACCATCTAAACATGGACCACCACCCATAATCCTATGGAGTGGTCCCAATAGTATCAACTCTAGTCTCTTGGTAGTCATCAACAACATCTCCTAGAGGCTTAGGAATGATCCACTGTAGATCATGCTCTGTGACCAAGCATCGGTACTTGAGGAGGATATATGGAATATCCTAAATGATCCCAAACTATCGTAGGATCTGAGAGTAGAACTAGTACTCTCGAATATTAGCCTTATGGTTGATCAACCATATGTCATGGCATACCTATCTCGACCATTGGCTCTCCTTTGGCCATGCTGGGCAATCCATATAGGGCCGCCACTGAACATCGTTCGGGCCAAGTGTCATGAACTAAGTGATATAGTGCTGGACTTCACCAGCATGGATCCTTCTATGAGTACCCTCCTCCTCATGAGGCCAACATGTGGTATAAAATTGATGATCATCAATAATAACAATGATACACAATGGAAGCTCTATCGGATGCTCGATCCGGATGTGCTACCACCCCCAGATCTGCAACAGAAGACTGCAACTAAGGCCCTTATGACTATGCTCCATAATCTAGTATAAATCCTTATAGATCTGATATAGTAGGGTGCTTCCCAAAGCTAGAAGTAGAGGCACCTCTGTAGGGCTCTGCAGCACCCTCCAGGAGGTTCCAGGGAATTCTTGTGCCCAAGTAGTCTAGAAGGATAATCTGTACTATGAGGTGCATAAAGAGGGATTCCTGTGCAAAGAAGACATCCTCGTGGTACCAATCACCAATGTGCACCCCTTCGTGGTCAATTGCATCCTAAGCATCCTCACTTTGGTCACCAAAGATAGTATAAAAAGTAACCTCATTTACCATAGAGGTAGAGGAGACGATGGCCTCACCATAAATGAGGATCCTGAAGATCCTATAGATGTCCTCTAAAGTAATAGTCATTTCACCTGTAGGCAGGTGAAATGTGTTGGTCTGCACATTCCAGCATCAGGCTAATGTAATCAGGTAGGATTTATCTACCCTAATAGTGAGCAGATCCATGATGTATCCGAACTCGATAGCTCGAAACCAATACCGATCGTCATCAAATAAAGCCTTGCGGAGAGTCTTCAGAATATCCGACTCTCAGGCTCTAGAAGTCAATCTCTAGAATAAAAAGCATAATTTAAGACAAAATCTAGCTAACTAGAGCTAAAAAAAAGAGCAACAACAACAAACCACAATTGAAACCTGCAGTCCCCAATTTGCCAATTGGGAACCGTAGCTAAAACTTGTTATCCCAAATTTTCCAATTGGGAACCACAACTACCAGCTATGGTTTAGGAGTGACATTAATTTTGGGTACCGTCCTACACCACTAAGTCATCAAATTAAATTCGTAAAGCTAGCCTAGACTAGTGGGGTTCATTACCAACAGTTTAGTGAGGTTCATTATCCGCATTACTTAATGTGGTTCATTTTATTGGTATTGAGTGTGAGGTCTTGGTTTCGAGTTACCTTGTCCACACCTTGACCTTGACTAGTAGATGGCTGATCAGGATCTGCCATCGAGGTCGAGGAGTGTAATCACTGTAGAGTGTGGTAATGTTTTGGATCCGAAAAGGTTTTCTCACTATCAGAGCTCTCAAATTGCTAATTCTTGCCAAAAAATAATGAAAAATTTCAAATGGGAATTCAATTTATAGGTTTTCCTAGTCTCGGTGAACCGTGGCTAACACCTGCGGTTTCGAAACTAGGGTTTTCCACCCGTAGGTCTGACCTATGGTTCCCAAAATTTAGAAATGTAAATCATAGACTGTACCTACGGTCTGCAAATAGCATTAAATGCACTCAAAGACCACCATGGGAAGGTCTAAAAGAGCAAATTAATGACTTCCATCGGATAAAAATTTAAAATCAATGATTAAAATTGCAAATTTGGTGATGTTAAAAGCACCAGGACCAATCAAATACATGCAAAATTAAAACAAAAAAAAATCAAATAATTAAAAACCAAATGCGCCTCGTATTTAGTGATTTATCCTATACACTTGGTGGTTGCAGCGAGTTGCGATCCATGCAATCCAACAAGATGAGTAAATCACCATAAGGACATTTGGGGCAATATTATCATTTCTTTTATGACATGTTTTAGCAAATCATCGATATATATGATTCAACACAAGTCTAATTACATTTGTATCATTTTGATTCCTTAATACGGCTATTGTAGCCTGACTGCTCCATGGGATAGAAATGTGCAAATACTACTAAGAGTTGCAATCATAAGCTAAAATAGGCCTAGACAAGGCATTAAAAGGCTCGAATCTTAATTTTTTCAGGATCATTCATTATGGTCAAGTGATTTTGTCGCTTCATACATTGTCATTACCCTCATCGACTCATCACTTGAGGGGGTAGTCATAATTTCATAATCATAATCAAAGTTAGCAGAAGATCCCTGAGATCATAGATCCCCTGACCTTGTCAAAATTATGTTCGTTCTTGTGAATCATTGTCAACAACTATCATATGCTTCCCCCATTGCTTGGGGCAAAAAAAAAAATGATAATTGGTTTGTAACTCTCATCATTCAGATTTATGGGTCAGAAGATACCCATACTTGGCATTGATGCTATCCAAACGTTTGATGATGAGTGTAGACTTGTCAAAATGTAAGCCTTTCACAATCTGGAAGCAATGATTCCAAGATGCACATCCTTTTGCTAGACCTGAGGCATCTAATGTTGATCTAACTAATGATCATCATAGAACCTTAGACATAATTTTAGGATGTATATTTTTGCTCAGCGTTGTTAAAATCTCATAATGCATCTCAAAAGGGACATCTGTAGACACCTAAAACACATTATGTCAAGGGAAAATACTCATATGGACATGGTACAAGACCATATGGAGGATCTTGGATAGACTTCAAGATAGAGCAATGGTTCTAGTCACTCAATTTAGGCATTTTGGCCTAAGCAGTCTAAACCATAGCCCAGACCTATAGTCTCTAGTCTAAACCATGATTGACACCTACAGTCTGTAATATGGACTACAACTGTGACCTGTGGTCTTAACTAAAGTTCAGTTAGGCCTTACATCCAAGACAAATTGGTTGGAATGGATAAAATATCTAGAAGGAGGTAGTTGAAGGATAAAAGATTCTAGAGGCTTCCATCCCAAATTTCCTAACCACCCTTCTTGGTCTTGGCTTCTCCATGAAGCCACCCCTAGCCCTAGTGGTATGCAATAAATACCCCCTCCAAATGGGGAGAAAATGGAGAAAGCATTGGATATTTGAGTAGCAAAGACCTGGTGAATTGTACACTCAAATTGAGTATACTAAGATATAGAGCTATTGCACTTAATCCCTGACCCTTTTGCCACCATTCATGATGAATTACATTATGGATGGCCTAGGTGCTTAGGAGGATCAAGAAACGTAAATCCGGGCAAAAGAAGGCCATTCACATCGAATTGACTACCAAATAAATCTAAGGACACCGAAGGCGACCATTGAACATCAATTTGGACAAGGATATTGAGCCCACTACCCCTAATTTTGAGGGTAAACTCATCAAAGGTCAAACCGTGACTGTCAGTCACGGTTCATAGTGCAGACCACTCACCATAGTTGTGGTTTGCAATAGGTGATAGATCACCTTACTCTTTTCATTTATGTTTGGCTAGTTAGGTTAGATTAGCTATCTGGTTGATTTAATAGCATTTTAGAAGACTTCTGATCGTAGAACTAGGCTAGATTCACATTTTATGCTTATGTTTTAATTAGGACTAAAATATTTTCTTTATGCATGTTTATGCTTCATTTTCTATATTTGATCCATGCATAGTGTAGATGCTATTTTACTTTATGCTATTACATGAATCTTGATTCAATTTGCATAGTTTAGCAACTTTCTTTATGCTTTCTTTATTATGCATGTTAAAGGTGTCATTATGCATTTTACCTAAAAGGGCCTCATCATGAGAGGCTGCCTTTCCTTTTGACATTCTTTTTGTTTCTTGACCGCAGGGAACAATTCCAAAGGAGAGATAAAGCATTCAATCCCTTCCTCAACATGGAGAAGAGGGTCATCGACACCTTAGAGTAGTTTGTGTCACCTTGAGGGACATTTTGATCACACCTACCCTTGATAGGGATTAAAAACTATTGTAATTGATGTATCAAATGGGTATCCCTAAGAGGGATGAATCTATAATTTGACTTCATTGAAATTAATAAAGGATTCCTTGTATTCACGTTATTTCTTGTCATCAAATTATGCATGCCTATTTGTGTATTTTTCTTCAATTGCGATAGGTAGATCGGGTGTGAGCCTTTTTGGTGGTTACACTAACCTAAGAGACTCATTCTTAGTCTTGAGCCCCAAAGGTGACCATTTTCCATTGATGTCAAAGGGGGAGAGATTCGAGTAAGGGGAAGATTTTGATTTAAGGAGAGAGCATTGAGTCAAGGGGAGCGGTTTCCTAAGGGGAGAAAAAGAGAAAAAGGTTAAGGAAATTTGAAAATATAATTGGGTTGCCATCAATTAAAAATGGGGAGATTGTTGGATATTTTGAGTAGGTGAGTTGTCATTGATGTCAAGAATGAGTGGTCATTGATGTCAAAAGTTAGTTTCAGTGAGTGCAAGGAGAAGCAGTTCCACAATCAGTGCAAAAAGGAGATTCTGCTTCCAATTGGTCAGATCCAGTTCCAGGTAGTCAGATGTGGTCCAAAGTGCAAAGAAGAGGCCCAAGAAAATAATATTATAATATTCTATTATAATATTAAAAAGGGAAATTTAATTTTTTTAAGCGAAAAACCCCTTGTGGGGCCGCCTTGGTGTGAGAGACCATGAACAGGGGGTTTTACACCATCAAATTCACCCGGGAGTCACACCCGACCCTGCTCGTACCAACATTATGAATTGGATTTTGGATACCCAATTCAGCTTTTTGGTAGGGTGGAGATTTGAACCTGGGACCTCCCTTGGAGGATTGCCATCTCCTCTCCAACTCACCTAAAATTAATTATAAATTAATTAATATAATTTTATTATAAATTAATTTAATTAACTTCCAAAGTTATTTAAGTTAATTATAATTTAATTTATATTAATTTAAATAACCTTAAAGAGGGTTATAAGGTTAAATTAAAAATCAAATTCCTAAGCTCTAAAGTATTATGCGCAAAAAGGCGAAAGAGTTTTTTGCATTTTGAAAGGTCTTTGACGGCAAAAGATTAGATAAATAGGAGTGAGGCTACTCTTACCTCACACAACGTTGTGTAGCATAGTTGGCAATGATGAATGGTGCTAAGTCTTGTGGCAGGAAAGGAGTGAAAGGTTTGAATCCCACCAAGTTCATTTTGCAAGGAAGAGAGGACATTTTCATTTTGAGCAGCACCAAATGAAGGGAATAAAGGGAGGTTTGTGCCTTCCATTACCCATGGAAGTGCTTAGCCCACATGGTGGGCTAGCACCTCGATAAGGCACTAAATTGAGAGTGGTCTTGCGTTTGAAACCCATCGAGGCCTTTTGGCTAGTGTTAAAGGTATGCGTTGATGTCATTTGTCTTGGTTGCTTGATTATTTCGGATGTGCTAAGGTTAAAAAAATAAAATATTTTTGATGGTTTATAAAGTTTATTTTTGCCTAAATTAATTTGGATATTGAGTATTTGAGGGAGATAAAAGGTTAGGCAATATTATTTTGAAAGTTTAATTTTTGGACGTTGATTAATTAAAGCTGGAGATTATAAGGAGTAGTTGAGTAATTATTTATGATTTGATGATTGCTAATTTCAAGAAGGAATAATAAGGTGTATTTGAGTTTGATTATTTATGTAATTGAGAAATATTTTTGAGAGAGTGTTAGTGTGATATTTTGCCATCTAACCATTGAAATTGATAAAGAAGAAAATTGTGATTGAGACAGTTTTTTAAGGGCACTTCTACATCAAACAAAAAGGTATGGGCACACATTCCTAGTGAGTGATAGTTGTATTTTGTGAATGCTAAGTTGGAGTGAAAAGGGTTGTTTAACAAAAATTATTGAGTTTTATTGTTGAAGATTTTTATAAGTGAGAGTTGATGATAAAAACCTTGTTTTATAAGCATTGTTGGAAATATTGAGTAAATATTTCATATGCTTGAACTAGGGTTTATGCAAAGAACATGAGTATCATTGTTATGTGAATTTGTGAAAGAACATGAGTATCATTGTTATGTGAAGTTGTGAACTATATTGAACTAGAGTTTGTGAAAGATCATGAGTATCATTGTTATGTGAAATTATTTGATAAGCATTATTGGAAATAAGTGAGTGAGTGTTCATATGCTTGGATTAGGGTTTCTGAGTAAAGATTATTTCATTGAGTGATTGGTTGAGTAGAGTTATTAGCCTAGTCAAGTGGATTTGTTGAAGTGATAGTTCAAGTTTTGTGAAATAAATTCTTCCATATTCTAAATTGATTTGAGAAAGTGGTTGAGTGTTTGTGAATATGAAACATATCGAGTCTATAAATTCTCTATACATTTATGTGATATTGGAAAAATTCTAGTGAGGACTTGTTGAGCAGATTTGAGGTAAGTATTTGAGAAGACTTGTGGAAAGATTTGTGTGAGCTTTTATGGAAGCTTACAATACAAATTTGAGGATAAAGATTGAGAGCAGATTGGACAAGTTCTAGTAAGGACTTGTTGAGAATATTTGAGGTAAGTCTTTGAGAAGACTTGTGGATAGATTTGTGTGAGCTTTTGTGGAAGCTTACAATACATATTTGAGGATAAATATTGAGAGCAAATTGGATAAGTTCTAGTAAGGACTTGTTGAGCAGATTTGAGGTAAGTATTAAAGAAGACTTGTAAACATATTGGTGTGAGCTTTTGTGGAAGCTTACAAGGTAGATTTGAGATAAGTATTTGAGAAGACTTATGAGCAGATTTGATTGGTTGATTTGTTCAAACCTTGAGTTAAGGTTTTGGGAAGATCCAACAGAGTTGATTTGTGATTAAGTCAAGCTTTGTGTTAAGTCTTGAGGACAAATATTGAGAAGATTTATGCTAGACCGAAGGACTGTGTTTAGTGCAAATTTGAGGATAGATTTTGGTGCAGATTTGAGGATAAGTTTGTACCAGACCAAAAATAGAGACTAAGCAGATTTGTGCTAGACCAAAGGACTATGTTTAGTGCAGATTTAAGATAGAGCAAAGAGTAAGCTTTAGAGGTGATAGAGTATAGAGGACGATCATCTCTAGTAGATATAGATCCATTAGCTAGGGTAGTGAGGATAGGTCTTATGAGTGAGTACAAGAGTCTTCAATGGATAGATATCCATTAGCCAATGCAGTGGAGGTAGTTCTAGAATATCACTGGCCAGACCAAAGAAGAAAGAAGTTCTCTTGTGTATAGAGATCCATGAACTTGATCAGGGTATTGGTGTCTCCTTTGGATATAGGTACATAAACATTGTAATAGAGAAAGTATTCCCAAGAGATTTATTGAGGAAATATTAGTGAAATATTTTCTTCGTGGAGTAGCCCACATTGGATGAACCACATTAAATTGGTATCTCTATTTTTTGTGGTGATTTATGCATTGCTTTTATTTATGTTTTTGATATTTCTATTGATACCTTGCATAATATTGATTGAGAAAGAAAAGTAAAAAGTGGTCTTATACTGTTCAACTCCCCTCTTAGTATAATAAGCTCGTGTTCTTCAAAATATATGTACCTTTTGTACATTAAGGGTAGTTAAGATAAAGAAGAAAT
This sequence comes from Wollemia nobilis, assembly GCA_028583015.1. NCBI lineage: Eukaryota > Viridiplantae > Streptophyta > Pinopsida > Araucariales > Araucariaceae > Wollemia > Wollemia nobilis. The sequence goes on from JAQPPZ010002556.1 coordinate 14,663,328, forward strand.
TTAATATGGAATACAAGACATATAGTGATATTTGAGCTAGTTATGTGTACACTCTAGCAATGGAATCATTGTAAGAATTATTTGAAGAGGAGAAAGTAGATAATACAACATAAAAATTGTTAGCAAAAGATCAACATCATAGAAAGAAAAATGATAGTGTTAGATTTGGAGGTTAGAAGCTATGCTTTTTTGTGCAATATAAATATAAATACAAATACAAAATATATTATTCTATTATATTATTTCCTTCTCTATTCTCTTAGTGGATACCAATTTATATGCAATACCAATACAAAACATCTAGGCTATGCCAATATAATTTCCACACTCATCCAATTTTTACTTTTAAAGAAAAAAACTCACACAATTATTTACATACAAGAACACCTATAAAGATCTAACATTGAAAAATGTGGACAACATAAAATAAATAGTAAACCAAATCACTATTTATTTTTAGAATGAAATAAATCAATTAAAAATATATAGTATAAGAAAAAAATAATCAAACATAAAGTGAAATATCCATGTATCTTTTCAATGTTGTTAGCCTTCATAGAATAAGAAAAAAAAAGTGCTCATAAAATTTAAAACTAATTCACATCTAATGTAAACAAAAATTGGTTCTTTTAAGTGCAATCCAAGAGCAAGTGTGAGTTGAGAGTGAGTGCAAGTCAAGAGTGAGTGCAATCTAAGAGTATCTACAAGCCAAGAGCAAGCAAGAAGCACACACAATTAATAGTAAGTAAAGTGCAAGCAAGGAACGAGTGCCACTTCTTCATGTTCTAGATTTCAAGTAAAAATAAAAAACTAAAGAATTTATATGAATAAAATATAGGTAACATGGTAGGAAAGTAATTTTTGAAAGTTATTATTGGAAGTAAGGATTCCCTAGCTAGAAGTATGTATGCCCTAGTTAATGATAATAGGAAGAGTGAATCTATAACAAACCCTATCCAACTAGTAGATACTACACCAAAAGTGATTATCAATGATGAGACAATAGAGCATGATATACTGGTTCTTAAAACCATAGGGCTAATATGTAAGTTTCAAGGATATTGACCATATTTTTCTAAGATTCAAAATTGGATCATGTGGAAGTGGGGATTGAATTTAAATTACTCCATTATTTTTATTCTAAAAGTATTTCCATGATTATCTTATCCAATTCAGAAATAAGGAATAAAATAATAGATGGTGGCCCTTGGTTTAGGGGTAAAGATACATTATATTAAATACTATGGAGAGACTTTTTTATGGATACAAAGACTATTAAAAGGTTTCCAATGTGGATTATAATTTTTGGAATTCCTTATTGCGGGTCAATGTGATTACCCACATTCACAAGTCTTCATTAGTCAGGTAGGATTGCAATTCTACTAATTTTTTGTCAAAATTTTACTAAGGCAAGAGCCCAAAAGCTTGAACATAAGCATAATGGTTGCATAAGTATGCTATTAAATACCCAAATGCATCAATCTAGGGTCAAAGTCCAATATTACTAAGTGATTTTGGAAGGTCCAAGATTGCAAAAGCTATAAAGCATAATACATCTAACTTGGTTGAAAATGACTAAGTTTAAAAGGGTTTAATAATACTTAAACTTAGAATCAATCATTCCTAGACTTTTCCAGTGATGAAATCACACAAAGCTCTAGAAAAATTCAAGAATGAGAAGGCTAGAACAACATGATCTTAGGATCCTCTAGTGATGACATCACTAAAAATCCCAAGAAGTCTTGGCATAAAAGAAACATATGAACCTAGGATTTCCAAATGCTTACATCAACACAAGTTCTATAAAATTTTGAGAAAACATAAGTTTGGAAATCAAAATATTACTTGGGAAGACCTAAGCCCACATTTTTAAAGGGATGACATCAGCCAAACCCTCCCAAGATCTTGCATTTGCCTCTAAAGCCCTTGTTTTATCCAACAGAGCTTTAAAATATTGTAAAGTCTTGATAATAAGTGAAGAGCACATAGATATGTTACTTTTATAAATATCACATATCAAAATCTATTATCTCTTGGATGCTTCTCAACCACTCAAAGCAAGACTATTGCACTAAAAGTGATATTTTTGATAGATTTTTATAGTGACCAGGCATGGTTGAAGAAGATGATAGTCAAATATATATTTAACTATCATAGACACATGAGTGGAAGGACTAAATAATAGATCTAGATTGGCCACATCATCATAACAAAATCTAAGTTGTTGAGCTATGTTGATTGATATAGAGAAAGAAAATGACATCTATGCCTCCATAAGCATGTTGACCAAGCTAACTCTAAAAAACCTGTAACAAGTTGCATTATAACGCTTGGGCTACAAGATTTATTATAAAGATTATAATTAGCCCAATTCACATTTGAATGAGGGTTGGCTATTTAGAATTTACTTGTTGCATATTGTGTACTTTGCTCTACAATCAATTGAAGTGTAAAGTTGTTTGACCTCCATTGGTGATAATATTTTTAGGTTTTTATAGATGAATTGTGCAACTTGATGCATTTTTGTTTTATGCTTTATGAATGGTGAATTTTATTAAAATGAATTCTATTGAAATTGGATTTCTACTTAGATTACCTTTAATAAAGTCTTTGGATGTTTAAGATGCTCAATCAAAGTCAAATGAACTTTGTAGTGTTTTTAGTAGTGGTTGGTCTATTAAGCTTTGATTTAATTTTATTGCAAATGTACTGGCACATTCTATTTTATTGTTGTTACGCTATATCTCATACATATTTTAAGCATTATCTATAACCTTTCTTCTTTTCCAACCCTCACATTTCTACCTTTAGTCTTAAACCTTTTTTAATTTCTTTAGTATTGTAAGGAACTGACCTTCTCTGAAGATTGAGCTTAGGAAAATTCTAGTCATCCAATATTGGCTGATATATAGGGTGCATTTCACATATTAGGTGAATTTTTATACATGATGTTTTGGCACACCCAGTGGGAAAAATCCATACCACTCACAAAGATCATAATGAGATATCAAAATAAAATACCCATCATGTTAGCAAAGAGTTTCTAGCATGCCCAATGGGTCAAATTCATCCCATTCACAAAGATCATACTACTATATAAAAATAAACTAACCACCATACTAGCCAAGATTTTTTGGCATGCTCAGTGGTATAAATCATCCATGTTCTACCTCATATTTTGATTGAGTAAATCTTTGTTGAAGTTGTACTATCAAAGATCATCTAGTCATTCACCTAGTGAATCCGTTAGAAGGAATCAGTAGTTAAAAGCCTAGATTCCATCTAATATAAAGGCTTAAGATCACAATATCAACAACCAAGAAGTTTGAAAAACCATTACAATTCCTTTAGCTTCTAACATATAGACCTAAAAAAATATATCTCCATATCCTTCCCCATGTTCTCCTATAGAAAGTAAGGATTACACATACTCATGTTCTCAAGAATTCTCTAACTACACCTACTCAAAATTCATGGTTGGACAAATATTTCCTAGATGGAACAATACTAGATCACTTCACTTAGCACATCTCAATGAAATTTCCCAATATTCCCTCAAATATTTGTCAACCTATGATGGTACCAACAAAATTTCTTATAATCATTGTCAATATGTGGTTGCCTTGCCCCCTATCCATAACATTTGTAACAAATATGTCATGGTGAGACTCCTTACACTATATTTCAAGAGGAAGATATCATATTGGTACTAGAATATTTAATATGGGAGCATCCAGTCATGGGACAAATTGGCTAAACTATTTATTCAAAAGTTCAGTGAATTAGCAGACCCTTTTTCACTGCTTACATAATTTATTGCTATTCAGAGAGATCCTCAAGAAGATATCACAAACTTCAATATCAAGTTCATCCAAACTTGGAGGATAATTCCCCAAGATATTAGAAAAGCATGTCCTTAATCATACGTCTATTATATTTATGATTTCACTTTGGACCTAGGTCTTCAAATACATAAATCAAATATAATGGCATTCCCACACATCTACCAATTTACAATAGCTATAAAGAATAACTTAATTTCTATAAGAAAACTTCCTCCTAGGGTTGTGATTCCATATTTCTTGGAAATTGTCCAACCCGTATGGCAAAATACAATTTTTGGTCATGATAATACCTAAAAATCCATTAGCTCCAATTCCTACTCCTAATAATTTACCTTTGCCTCCAGTGCTAATCCTACTTGTATTGTCTACCCCTAAACCTTTGGAATTTCCACATATGCAAGAAAGAACACTCAAGAATCTAAGTAATAATATTGACTACCATAAAATAGGAAGAAGCCAAGAGGTATCAAACTTAGATATTTCCATATTTTAGAAGAGACCAAGGGGCCTATACAAGTATAGTTGTTGGGAAATCCAACAATGCTCATAGTAACCAAGAAAAACGGTCATGAATTTCTTTATGAAAAGAGAACTATTGGTGCTTAGCTTGGAATGATCCATATAATGCAAATATATGTATGATATATCAAAATTAGTATTAGATACTATAGAGAGGGTCAAGAAAGCACAAAATATCTTATAAATATGTTGCATATGAATCAAATTATGCTCATGTAAGATCCATTAGAATATGAAGGTATATCAATTTTGACAAGATTTGATAAGAAGCCTCTAAGGAGCCTTTCAAGGTACCATAATAGCTTCACAAGAAACTAGAGAGAGAACATACTTAGCCAGAACATAAAGGGGTTAACCTTATGTAGAGTAGAAGAAAGAGAAACTAAGTCCAAAGAAAATAAAGGAGGCAAAAGAGACTCAAGAAGTTCCTAAAGAATAGGTCTAAAACAAGATCAATTTTACCTATGTGAAAAAGTGATAGAGGCTATAAGCAACACAAGAGTATGAGAAAAGGTTTGATGAGATAGAGAAAATTGAAAATAAATTGCCAAAAATATTGGTATTTAATATTTTTGAAGAATTAAAGAAGACCCTTTGAAAAGTGAGCATGTACGATACTTTGATGATTTGTAGACAAATCGACCTTCTTAGAGCTTCACTGAAGACTTTATTCTGAAAGTGTATCATACCCAAAGCTTAACTTAGCTCAAAGTCAACCTATTCTTATAATGGGTAAAAATAGGCCAACTCCATTCTATGTCTCTACACATGGAGGGTTGGATTGCATATAATTGTATGGTGGAATCCAAAGTGAACTATTGCCATGCCTAAGGTAGTGTGTGAGGCTATGGGGATGGAATACACCCACTCAAGTCCTAGAGTCTTATAGTTAGAAGTTACCCTGGTGAAAATAGTTAGAGTAATAAAAGATATACCAATGGTATTGCATAAAATGTTAGAGGTGGTATTCATACAAGAAGTGGTGTGGTTGATATTGAGACACACTTAAGTCTCTTTCTCTCCTAGGAATTCACAACAAATATGGATGGCTACTTGTCCTTGGATTATTCACATATGATGATCCTACACAAATAAAATAAAGTAAAAATATATGTAGAAAATTTAACTATCTATCACATTGAAAATATAAAGGAAGACCGTGTCAAATTGATAAATGATGAGATGGATCCCTTGGAAATGATCATAGAAGAGTTGCAAATGGAAAATTAATTTTCCCTTAATAATTTTAATTCCATGATAAAAAACGGATTGGGCACTTATTGTATGAGAAAGCCAAAATCATAAAAGTTGTTGGTTTTGTCAAATCAATAGCTTCAAAAAATAGAAGTTTAGAAGCTCTATTTTAATGGGACTAGATGTCGTAATGATGCTAGAGTCAAGGTGGTGTTGATATCCCCTTTAAAAGGAATGAAAAAATTATCTTATAGACTGACATGGAGTTGCACTAATAATGCATTTGAATAATAAGCCATGTTTCTTGGTATGATATAAGAAAAAAATGGGAATTAAGTTGTTAATTTTTGGTGACTTAGAGTTGGTGACTAATTAGGTGACACAAAAATGTAATAGTAACATCACTATTTCAAGGGATACTGGAATAGAATATGGGATTTTATGGAAAGTTTTGAAGCATTGAATGTAAAAGTGGTACCCGGGAGTTAGAATAAAATATTTGATACATTAGCCTCTCATGGGGTAAACTTTGATCCAATTGTTAACTATTGTAAGTAACCAAATATAGAAAAAATAGTTTCCAGACAATCCATCCTAGAAAAAGATACCTTCTGGTAAGTGTTTGAGAGTGAATAAGAGATTATTGACTTCTTGACTAAAGAAGCTATTTTTACAACATAGTTGGAAGAAATGTTGTATCATACAGACTAGGAAGAGGTAATTCAGCTAAAAAACAATCATATTCCTAAAGGGTTGATTACCTTGGAAAGCCTATTTGATAACAATGACCAGTCAACTAGCCAAAAAATGAAGATAGATGAACAAGAATTTAGGAAAGCTCAAATCAAGCCTAAAAATAATTTGAAGGTTATAGTGTGCTACTCTAAATAAGAGATAGATAAGCTATTGTCCTTGTGTAAAGAGTATCAAGATGTAATAACATGGAGGTATGATGACCTTCAAATCTACAACAAGGATGTTATCCAACACACTATAGAATTGCTACCTAAAAAAAACCATTCAGGTAAAAATAGAGGCTAGTGAGCCTAAATATCGAGTCCATAATGAAGCAAGAACTCGCAAATCTACTCAATGCCAAGATCATCTATCCTATCAATCACTCTACATGGATGACAAATATGCACTGGTAAGAAATAAAAATGGAGACATTTACGTCTATGTTGATTTCTAAATTTGAATAAGGTATAATTTAAAGACCATTATCCTTTACCTTAGGTTTATTAGATCTTACAAGAAGTAGCTGAATCAAAAATATTTTTGCTTCTTGATGGTTTTTCCAGTTATAATAAAATTTGGGTGAGACATGAAGATCAATACAAGGAAGCCCTCACCACCAAATGGGGTACTTTTGCATATCAAATAATGCTCTTTGACCTATCTATTACCACTTAAGGGGGGGTTTTAGAGTATATCTTAAGTTGTTACTAGGATATTTAGGATAGATTGTGTGGCTAAGATCTGATCAGTTGGTTATGATCCAATGGATCATATTGTATGAACTTGCTATTTAAGTAAGGTCCATTTCATAGAATAATAAGAAGTTTTTCATTATTTAACATGGTATCAGAGCGGGCTTTACATACCCTATGAGTTTGAGTTAAAGCTTGAGGGGGGATTTCCCCCATGGAAATCCCTCCCTCATTTTTTTCCCTTTGTCCATTTTTTTTTGAAAACTAAGGGAGTATGCTCTCCATATTTGATGGATCAAAAACCAGACGTTTAACCCAAAAAAGGGAAAAAAAAACTTAGAAGCTTTCATATGGTTTAGTTTAGTACGATATTGGTCTTGTTAGAGCTACAATTCTCAGGTTTTGAAAGCCCCCAGTTTGGCCAAGGTTTACTATTTTTTTAGCCATATTTGTGTGCTATGGTGGTTGATTTTTTTGTCCTCCATGAGTGTACCCCGTGATTTTGTGGATCTTACTGCCTCTTTCGGCTCATAGCAGTTCTTTTCAATTGTGTTGATATCACAACTTTTTCCACTGTGCTACAGGTTGAAGGAGACAAACTTGTATGGCTCAACCATTATGGGGAAACAGGTGCATTGCTTTATCTCCATGATGATGTTTATGTAGATCTAAAGGTACCCATAGTTTCCACTTTATCACGTGTAGTCTTGTGAAATGCAAGGCAACACTCTAGATGGTCTGATGGATGACATCACCAATTTGGCCTTAGGTTTGACACTTTCCAGCAGCGGATCGATATGTGAGATAGTGAAAAAGGCCACCGTTGTGGAGGGGAACTTGCACAAGGTATGGTTCATCTTATTAACACTCTATATACATTTGGTGTTCGGGGAAGCACAATGGGACTTCAATAGGTAAGTTCCATGCCACACCAAGATTTCCTTGGAGCAATGCATCAATTGGAGACATAGAAGCTCAACATTTCCTAGTCGGCTCATCGATGCCACTTGACTCCTGATAAAAATGCCTTGGTAATGGTAAAAAATTCCACATTAGATGATATCATCACATGATTTCATGGGATTTCATATTTTTATGCAGTATTATTTTATTGGTCATATGGAGTGATTACTCCATGCTCCGAGAAAAGTTGTATAGCACCAAACTGTAGCATCAACAAGCACCTCTATGGCCAATTCATATTTTTTCACTCTAGTGGATGCATAGTCTTTTATTTATAATGGTGCAGTGCACTGTGAATTTTACTACCAAAAAAGAGTTCAAAAAGGTGGCCCGTGATCTGGTATCAATACATTATTTATTGTTTTTGTGCATCATTTACCACTACAGTTGTGGGCTATCATTTCTTTGAAGATATTTGCATGGTTCGTGATTAGAAGTTTAATTTCTACTACTTCGATGATGATGATTTTACATTCTCTCTTATGCACGCATTGAGGGTTCGATAGGAGGCCAATCTAAAAAGTGCCCAAATCTATGGAGGTGACAGTGACAGATTCCCATTCTGGTCGATTTAAGTTGATTCCATATGACAATGAGGAATGCCATTGACGAATCCTAAGGAGAACATATTCTCTCGTATCTTTTCACCACTAGTGCATGCCATAGGTGCTTGAAACATTGGAGCATGTTCCAACATCGCTAGGGATCATAAAATATGCATAGTTGGGGTTACTTTTGCAATACTTTCAAATAATTGGAGCACGACAGCTTGGAACACATGAGAAAATACACCTCAACATGTTTGACCATTGTTCCCACACATCTTCACTACCAGTAAATCCTCTCTACTTCGATTCCATGTTTCAACCATCACAAACCTGTTTAGATTTCTAGTTTCCAATTACTTTTTTGCCTCTTGATGGACAAGTATCGTGGGTCCATAACCTACAAATTGGTAGAAGATATCATAGTGATATTATAGAAATATTCTATCTTTCAACTAAACTTCAGTCATGGTGCGTGATGGCAAAGATTGTTACAAAGGATAAAATTTTTAGGCACTGTGTATAGGATAAATCTGCCCATTGAAGGTATGCTTTGCGCTCTTCCCGTCAAGCAAATTTTTGGCCACTATGATCAGGGCTAAGTTTTGGGAGGTGGTGTGCGATGAGCATGGGATCGATCTCACAGGAATGTACCATGGATGGTAGTGAGGATGGGCCCATATGGGTAGACTTTCTGGCCACATAATTTTATTTTTTTGGGTAGTCCAGCATCGAAAACAACTAGGCCAAGGGCCACTAGACCAGGTTAGTTCTAACTATTATTGCAATGCCAAATTTTCCAAGTTACATAGATAGGCAGTGGAAGGAATGGTTGCATTTGTGTAGAATGTGAAATATTACTCCATTGAAAAAATCCATGGGCGCTGAGAATGAATTACTAGAGGTAGCAAAAAATTCGAGGAGTTTCTACTGGTGATTGATGAATATATTTTATTTGAGATAGGGATTATTTGTGAGATCCTCCACTGAGTTGCAGTCTTTCACGCTAGCATATACAAGCTAAGAAATCTCATCTATTTCATTGAGAATCTACTCAAATCTATTACTATGATGAAAAACTACTTTGATGTTGCTTTCGCACATGCAGTCCAGCTTCCTACACACTAGAGTTGCTCAAATTTTGTCTAGTGCTATTGTTTTTGCTTGTGGATTTGCAACAAAGATTGTTGCCCATGAAGATAGTTTCCACGGATCTAGAAGGATCGAGTACTTGAATGCCAAGAACATTGTTGACCTGATGGTAATACATTTTTTATAGTATTTTTTTTGTAGTATTTTTTGTTGATGGTCCCAACACCCATGTAGTCAAAAATGTGATCGTAGTTTTTTCTCTGCAGTTTGTTTCCTACATTTTTATTTTGTGATTCTTTTTTTATGGAGGATGTGGATATCTCACTACACAGGTGCATCCCATGCATAGGAGATCATTTTGCATGCTAGTGAACTGAAGACCTGTAGGAGCTAAAATAAAGGACTGTTGCAATGTTGAAAGTTACACATCATAGAGAGAATATGCAGGAGGTTATTAATAATAGATTTGCAACACTATTGGCCGATAACTCAACCAGTTTCAAGGTGGAGAAAACACCTTCTACAAGGGTCATTATCTCCACATGGTTGAAATTTTCCAAGCTTTTCTAGTCTATGGTGCATTGTAGTTGATGAAGTTGATGCTGGTTCCATCAAACATCCATGTGCACCAAATTTTAACCTCCATTCCAGCAAATCCTTGTAAGTTGACATGAAATCTATTCCATGCACATTAAACCTGTTGGTGGACATTGGTGTTGGAAATATTATTTAATCCAAATTCTGTACTCACCTTCACCATTGGAATGTACTGTCTGGCAGAGGAAGCATGGGTGAGTTAAGGGAGTAGGTGAACTTCGTATGCCTCCAGGCTGGCCTCAAGATTCATGCCAAGCTAGCCTTAGATCCCCTACAAGTATAAATGGAAGCCTCGGGCACACATTTGGTATTATGGGTAGCAGCACTAGTTTCCCTGCACACCAGCTGTGCAAGCTATTATCTGCACATCAGCAGTGCACAGGATTCGACGACAAGCCTTGTCGTAGTTGATTGCTCAGAAAGAGCTTCGGGTTTCTTGCTGCTCCTTAGCGCAAAACCCCTTTGTAATGGTGGTTTATTTCACAGGCAACATATGCCACAGATGTAAGGCTCCGTAGAGCCATTTCCTTGTTTTGGGTGACCTCCCCTATTTTTCAATATAAACCTTATAAATTTATGTGCCTCTGCTTGTGTGTTGTTTTCCTGTAATAAGGAATGTCTTCAAAGATCCACATTTTAATTTGTTATGGTTTAGTTTCAACTTTAAACATGGTATCAGAGCCAGATACACACAACAACATAATGGTGTAGCTGAGAGAAAGAACTGGACCATCATGGAGATGGCATGAAGCATGATGAAGGCAAAGGGATTTTCGCATGAATTTTAGGTGGAGGCTGTAACATGTGTAGTCTACTTGCTGAATAGATGTCCCACCAAAAGCATGAAGGACAAAATCCCTCAAGAGGCTTGGAGCGGTGTGAAGCCAAGTGTGGCTCACTTGCGTGTGTTCGAGTGCATTGCATATGCACATGTTCCAGAAGAGAAGCAGCATAAGTTGGATGATAGAGCTGAGAAATGCATTCTCATAGGGTACATTGAGTAGGCAAAGGCATATAGGCTGTACAAACCTGTGACGAAGAAGCTCATCAGCCATGATGTGAAATTTCTTGAAGATGAATCCTGGAACTGGAAGTCGAAGACTGGCCAGTCAAAGCCAGCAGTAGTACAATCTATTGGCTTGGAATAAGGAAGTGTGCAGCCACCTACAACTTACAGTAGTAACAACGGTGCCAACAGTAGCACATCCACTCCGTCTAGGTCACCTCCGTGTGCAACTAGAATCCAGAACCTAGTGACACCAACGAAGACAAGGAGCTTGCAAGAAATCTACGAGGCAACCCAAACCCACATAGATGAAGAGTACTCTGACTTTGCATTATTTACTAAAGCTGATCTAGTAGAGTTCGAAGACACAAGTTAGAATCAGAAGTGGGTGCAGGCGATGGACGAGGAGATTAAAACCATTGAAAATAATGAGACATGGCAGCTGGCTGATCTTCCAACAGGCAAGAAGACCATTGGGGTCAAGTGGGTGTATAAGAAAAAGTTCAACACCCAAGGAGACATTGACAAGCATAAAGATAGACTGGTGGCATCGATTACCATGAGGTATATGTGCTTGTAGCCCGAATTGACATAGTCAGGATGATCTTGGCATTGGCAGCCCAACAAGGTTGGAAGATGTACCAGATGGATGTTAAGTCAGCCTTCCTCAACGGAGTGTTGGAGGAAGAGGTCTACATAGACCAGCCTCTAGGTTATGAAATTGAAGGCCAGGAGGGCAAAGTCCTGAAGCTGAAGAAGGTCTTGTACAGTTTGAAACAGGTGCCCCGGGCTTGGTACAGTCAGATTGACAATTATTTTCAAGAAAATGGGTTTGTTAAATGCCCATATGAACACACCCTGTACATGAAGACAAATGAAGCAGGTGAGCTCATTATCATCTGCCTGTATGTGGACGATTTGATTTATACTAGCAACAACAATGTCTTGTTCGACCAGTTTAGAACAACCATGAAGAAGGAGTTTGAGATGACGGACTTAGGGTTGATGAAGTATTTTCTCGGCATTGAAGTTGACCAATCGGTAGATGACATCTTCATTTCTCAGGGCAAGTATGCAAAGGATGTCCTAAAGTGGTTCAAGATGGAGGACAAAAAACCTACCATCACACCTGTAGCCACAAGTTTGAAGCTGAGCAAACTGGATTCTGAGAGGAATGTAGACCCAACCCTGTTCAAGAGGCTAGTTGGAAGTTTGATGTATTTGACTGCAACTCGGCTAGATATGATGTTTGAAGTCAGTATGATCAGTCATTTCATTGAGACTCCGAAGGACACACACTAGAAAGTATGCAAGAGGATCTTGTGCTATGTCAATGGGACGTAGAACAATGGCCTATTTTACGCCAGACAGGATCAGTTGGACCTAGTCGGCTTCACAGATAGTGATTGGGCTGGCAGTACTGATGATCAAAAGAACACCTCCAGGTATGCTTTCCATCTTGGATCAGGGGCAGTCCCATGGGCATCCAAGAAGCAACCCATCATTACGTTGTCCATAGCTGAAGCAGAATATGTCACCGCCATGTCAGCCGTATGCCAGGCAATTTGGCTGTGAAGAGTTATGAGTGAACTAAACCATCCTCTGGAAGGTGCGACAACAATTTTTTATGATAAAAATTTGGCCATCGCACTATCAAAGGATCCCGTGTTCCATGGCTAGACAAAACACATCGATATTCGTTATCACTTCATCAGAGAGTTGGTGAAGTCCGGAGAAATTCAACTGTAGTTTTGTAGATCCAAGGAGCAGTTGGCAAATATTTTCACGAAGCCTTTGAAGGAGGAAGACTTCAGCAGATTGCGAGAGCAGCTTGGAGTCAAAGCGCTCGTGAAATCAGGCTTAAAGGAGGGTGTTAGAAATATTAACCCAGATTTCACGCCTCTGTCAGACTGCGCTGCAAACTTGGGTGAAGCTAGACTGCACTGGCACAGTTGGGGATCTCGACAAAAAGGTTTGACATGACATCACACCTACCCTCTGATAGATGTGACATCTGACAGATCCGATCATCGCAGAAGTTAATGCTAGTTCGGCGATTTAATGCCAGTTCGACGATTGGTCAAAAACCCTAGTTGAGGGTCTATCAGAACCTGTCAGAGGACAAACCCTATCCTCCTCTCTTCACGGCTATATAAGATAGTTCAGGTATTTTAGATGAAAGAGGAAGAAGAGTGGAGAAAGTGAGTGGAAGAGTGGAGAAGAGAGCATGTTAGCGTACTGTTCTATTTGTCGCTATTCAGTATTTAGCGTACTGTTACAACTGTGTAACAGTTCCGTTTCACCGATGTGCTAATCCCGGCGTTATGTAATCTTATTTATACCTGCTGCTGCTGAATAAAGTTTAGTTCGTTGAATCTTACATGGCATCAGAGCCACTCAAAAATTCTGGGCGAGAAGATTGCAGGGAGCGATGAAAGGTGGCTGTGTTGCGACGGGATTAAAATTTTTTTTTTCAAAAAAAAAATCCGCGGACGCGCAGGCCGCTGGAAGCTCCTTGTCTGTCCGTGCCCGTAGAAGCGCAGGAAGGGGACGTCCGCATAGGAGGCACGACAATCGCTCCCCCCGCCCGACGAGGACGCGACAGGCCCGCGCGATAGCAACTGTCGCATTATGCGACAGTGCGCGCAGGGCCATGCGACAGCAACTGTCGCACAACGCGAGAGAGCACGCACGTGCGACAGCCCTGTCGTAGGCCGACAGGCCCTACCGTGGTCGCGTATTACGACAGTGATAGGAGGGTGAAGGAGGGGAACCCACCCCCCCCGCGTTGGTGGAGATGGTGCGCTCCCCAACGCCATCCCCACCTCCCCCCACCCGCGGGCGACGCTGAGCGGGAAATTCAAAATTCCCGCTCGCGCTCCCAGGCGGGGAGTATAAACCCCCCCCCCGGCCGCGCAGCGATTGGTGCTGCGCGCGGTGTCCCCCCCCCGGTAGCGCAGCGATTGGTGCTGCGCGCGGTGTCCCCCCCCCTCCCGAAACATTATCTCTTTGAAAAAAAAAAAAAAAAAAAAAAAAAAACGAAAAACCGAATTTTTTTTTCGAAAGAGACGGAGGAGCCGAGCGGACCGCTGCTCGCGGACGCAGAGGGAAGGCCCGGGAATCGGCGGGTGATTTTTTCCAAGCGCGCGACCCAGGGAACCGGAAGCCGAGACCGCGTTGCAGAGGAGAAGCAGCGGGGTGTTGAAAAGGGAGGTGGCTTACTGATCATTTCGGATCAGCCCGCAAGCTCACTTGGTAGTGAGCTGTGCGGTAAGGCTCAGGGAGCCTGCAGGTCGGGGGTTCAAATCCCGCCGACTCCCCTCAGGTATATATATATTTTTTTCAAAGTCATTTTTAATTATTATTATTTTTAATTAAAATTTTTAATTTTAATTTTTTTAATATAGTTTTAAACTTTATAAATTAAAATTTAATTTTAATTTATTTTTTTTTAAGTTTTTAAAACTATATAAATTGAAATTATTTATTTTAATTTTAAATAAATAATGATTATAAAAATGCTTTGTTAAAGAAAGCCTTTTAAGGGGGGATATTTTTTCAAAAAATCAAAGGGGGATTGAGATTAATTTTATGAAAAATAGCAATTTGGCATTGTAAAAGGTGCATTTTCGGCTGTGACCGACACCTTGTGGGTTATTCTTGTGGGCAATTTTTTTTTTTGTATGTTGCATATTTCTTAATTGCACTATAACATTAAAAATTAAAATCAAAACACTCCCTAAGTCCCCGGAATATAAAAACCCATCTGTGCAATTTTATTGCACTGCAGCGTTCGGTATTTGCGATACCTCTGGCCGGCACTTACGAGTAAAGCTGTCGTGATTTGGCCTATCTGTATCCGCAGCCTAATATAGCTGCTATAACGACGTCTGAGATTGTTCTCTATAAATCGTCGGGGAGGAATAAGTACGCCATTTTTGCATTTTTTACTCCATCCACTACCCTTTATCGCACTTGTGTTTAGGCATAAATCCTGACGAAGTATTCTTCATAGTGTTTAGGGGAAGTTACGCCCCACGCATGAGAAGAATCTTCTATGGTAGGTGCCATCAACAAGGCGATTCCCTTTCAGTACCGCTTATGTTCCACGTATCGTATGATCTCTAAAATTCACCTATAGTCTCCCTCACGTAAGGGCGGGTGATTTTTGTTGATCTTTCTAAATACCTATAGTTTCCCTCACGTAAGGGCGGGTATTTTGTACGGTATATTGGCCTAGCAAAAGGTATATCGAAAGGGGGACCAATTTGGTGATATAAGGAACCTTCACTATGGCCGCTGTTGCAAAGTTGATGACTGATCCGCATCAGTTATTGAAAGGTCCAAATTATACACCATGGAAACATAATATGAAGGCAATTCTCCAAATGGAAGATTTGTGGGATATTTTTACTGGAGTAGCAACCAGGCCTTCACCAACAGCAGGATCCATAGGTCCTTCAGCAGATCAGATTGCTTTTGACAAGAAAGAAAGTAGAGCAAAGGTGCTCATTTTGTTTGCTGTTTCAAATGAAGTGCAACCTCATATAGCTGACAAAGCAAGTGGTAAAGAGGCATGGGATGCCCTTAGAACCATCTATGAGGGGAAGAATGAATCCACCATTCTTCATCTTCAACAACAACTTCATAACCTGAGTTTGAGGCAGGGTGAAACAATTGAACTCTTTCTGTGCAGAGTGTCTGAGTTGAAAGAGAAATTGAGTTCTCTCGGAGATATCGTGGACAAAAAGCTTCTCATTTCACTTGTGATGAGAGATTTACCTTCTTCATTTGATATGTTGATAACCTCCATCCAGGTGTCTCAACGACAAATTACCTACATCGAGTTGGTCAATCTGCTCCAACAACAGGAAGCACGCCAACTTCACAAGGATGATTCTTCCAATACAACCCTATACACCAACAGGCAGGGTTCTAGGAAGAAAGGTAATGGGCAAAAAGGAGGCAAATTTTAGAAAGGAGGAAATTATCAATAGGATACGAAAGGAAAAGGCAAACAACCTCAACAGAAGAAGAGGTGGTGCAAAATCTGTGAGAAAGACAACCATGACACCAACAGGTGTTGGCATAAGAACAAGCAGAAGGGCCAAAACAAACCACAAAATAAGAACAAGCAACCCCAGGTGAATGTTGCTGTTGAAGAATCTAACTCAGATTCTGAATGGGCACACAAGGTGCTCATGACTACCATAGATTCCACACAGAGGGATCCTATTTTGTATGTCGATTCTGGAGCTAGTAAACATATGACTGGCGACAGATTGTGGTTTGAATCATTTGTGGCCAAAGAGGGCAAACCTGTCACAATTGCTGATGATAAAACCTACAGGGTTCAGGGAGAGGGTACAGTTTTAGTCACTCTTCCTGATGGCAAGTTTCAGATTGACAAGGTCCTCTATGTTTCGATATTGGCCAACAATTTGTTGTCAGTGACACAAATCCTGGACAGAAATATGGTTGTCAACTTTCGTGTTGAGAATGGAAAGAAGTGTTGTACAATTACCAGGAAGGGTAAGCAGATTGCAACGGCTTCATATAAGCATGGCTTATTTGCACTAGATGCTATCTCTACTCCACATGTTGCCATGATCTGTCTCTACCAAGGAGGCAACTTCCCTATGGCACAAGAGATATGGGCATCTTAGTTACGGCTACTTACTTGAGCTCGGCAAGTATGAGATGGTAAAGGGTCTTCCTTCCCTTTCGCCACATTGCCGGTGTGCTCTCGATCGCTTAGCGGGAAACGGCATAGAGTACCATTTGAGAAGAGCTCTACAAGAGCAAGAAAACCTCTGGAGCTAATTCACACCGATCTATGCGGTCCTTTCACACCCAACAAGGTGTTGGAGGGAAGAGGTACTTTCGGTTATTCGTAGATGACTACTCACGAAAGATGTGGGTTTTCTTTCTCAAACTGAAATCGAAGCTTTTTCATTCTTCCAGCAGTTCAAGAAATCCGTTGAGAAGGAGTCAGGGGCTTCTATCAAAACCCTCCGCTCAGATCGAGGGGGAGAGTTTACCTCTAATGAATTTTCTGCATTCCTAGATAAGCATGGGATCAAGAGACGGTTAACAACTCGCCTATACTCCTCGACGAGAATGGAGTTGTCGAGAGAAGGAACCATTCTATCATGGAAATGGTTCGTTGTATGCTCACGGGAGCTACTCTTGGGCAACAATATTGGGCAGAAGCTGTCACCACTGCAGTGTATCTTTTGAATAGGGCACCCACAAAGGCCCTAAAAGGAATGACTCCACAGGAAGCATGGAGTGGTCGAAAACCCTCCATTTCTCATCTACGTATTTTTGGATGTCAAGCTTTCATGCACATACCGAAAGAAAAAAGGAAGAAGCTAGATGAGAAAACGCTGAGATGTATTTTTCTTGGATATTCTGAGCACTCTAAAGGATATCGGTTGATAGATCCTTTGACCAAGAAAATTCATATCAGCAGAGATGTTGTCTTTGATGAAGCTTTCACATCATAGAGCACATCTACAGTACACCAGGATATTGTGGAACCTAAGGAAGAGGAGATTCCTTCGTCAACACGGACAGGAGGTCCTTCTACATCTTCTTCACCACCACCGAAGAAGAATCCTAAATGGTGTACAAATACAATCGGAGATGCAAATTTATCCACTCCTCCCAATTTGAATTTGGATAGACCTCGTACACGCAGTATGGCTCAAAAGGAAAGAGAAGCCAGAGAAACTGGTGAGGTTGATGATCTTTGTCAATCTTTTGAGGAACTTTTTGTGACTCCAAGTAGAGAAGTTGAGGATATGGATATTGATGATGACAGGGCATTCATGTCTACCATAGATAGTCTTGAACCTGCATCAGTGCAAGATGCTCTCAGTGAGCCTCAGTGGAAGGCCGCTATGGATACAGAGTATGAGTATCTGATGAAGAATAAAACTTGGAAGCTTGTTGATCTGCCGCATGGAAAGAAACCTATTGGCTACAAATGGGTATACAAATTCAAGTACAAGGCAGATGGAAAAATTGATAAGCATAAGGCCCGACTTTTTGCAAAGGGCTATGATCAAAAGGAAGGCATCGACTATGAGGAAACTTTTGCACCTACTGCTCGGATGACCACAATTCGGGTTATGTGTGCTATGGCAGCACAATATGGGTGGAAACTTCACCAAATGGATGTCAAAAGTGCCTTTCTTAATGGTGATCTCCAAGAAGAAGTCTATATGACTCGGCCTGAAGGATTTGAAGTGGAAGGCCAACAGCAGAAAGTTTGCAAATTGGTCAAATCCTTGTATGGTATGAAACAAGCTCCTCGAGCTTGGTATATAAAAATGGACAATCACCTTATGCAGCATGGATTTAAGAGATGTCCGTCAGATGCAAACCTCTATTTCAAGAAACAGGGTTATGAGATAGTGTTGCTTGTACTCTATGTGGATGATCTGCTCATTAAAGGGAGTTCAGAAGATATGATATCTACTGTCAAAAGAAACTTGTGCAAATATTTTGAGATGACAGATCTCGGACTTCTCCATTACTGTCTTAGTCTAGAATTCAGCCAGAAGGAGCACACCATCAAAGTGTCTCAGAAAAAGTATGCCAAGACATTGTTGGATAAATATCGCATGATCGATCGCAAGCCAATGGCAACTCCTATGGAGAATGGACTTCGAGTTATCACGATATGATGACTCACCTCGGGTAGATGGTACTCTCTATCGACGATTGATTGGGAGTCTCATATATCTGACCAATACTAGGCCAGATATCGTTTTTGCTGTCAACTATCTTTCGAGGTTCATGCAGGAGCCTAAGACCACTCATTGGAAAGCAACAAAACGTGTTCTTCACTATGTCCATGGTACTATGGAATATGGCCTAGAATACAAGAGGAACAACAAATTATTCTTGCAAGGATACACGGACTCCGACTATGCCGGATCATTTGATGATCGCAAGTCAACTTTTGGATACATTTTTCATCTAGAATCCGGTCCTGTATCTTGGCACAGAAAGAAGCAACAGGTGGTTGCTATTTCTCCAACAGATGCAGAATATCACGCCGCACATGAAGCTATGTGTGAAGTGATATGGTTATGTCGCATTCTGACAAGTATGGGCCATCCATCAAAATCTCCAATACACTTGTTCTGCGACAATCAAGGTGTTCTGAACCTCGTCAAGAATCCAGTCCATCATGAAAAAACAAAGCACATTGACACACAATGTCATTTCATTCGAGAGGAAGTTCCAAAGCACCGAATTCAACTTCAGCACATTCCCACCGATGCTCAAGCTGCAGACATTTTCACTAAGGCACTTGGACGTGTCAAATTTGAATTGTTTCGCAGCTCACTTTGTATTGCAAAATAATGTAAGGGGATTTTAGTATAGCTATTAGTTATTACATTACCCAAATAATGTAATAAAGGGGGATGTTAGCGTACTGTTCTATTTGTCGCTATTTATTATTTAGCGTACTGTTACAACTGTGTAACAGTTCCGTTTCGCCGATGTGCTAATCCCGACGTTATGTAATCTTATTTATACCTGCTGCTGCTGAATAAAGTTTAGTTCGTTGAATCTTACAGAGCAGAGAAAGAAAGGAGAGTGTTTCAGTGAGCAGTGTGGCTCATCTGATTAATGTTCGAGCAACCGACTCGACATTTTTCCTTTTAGTTTATCCTATAGCTTAATCTGTAGATGTTGTTATTTCCTCAGTTGAGGACTTCTGTAACCCTTGTTTCATATGAATAAAGTTTGTTGTTGTTTAAGGCATCTTTAGGGTTTACAATTATTTTATGTGCTAAAGTCTGTTGTTCTCTGTACAAATCGCCTTAGAGAAATTTTGTTCAGGTTCTATAAGTTAGAGCTCAGATCTAAAACATTGGACTCAGATCCGACGTTTCTCTCTTCCATAGGGTCCTTGCCAATCCAGGAAAACCAAGCTACAGCCGTGCAAGCCTTCGAGTCGAGAAAATATTGCAAGGGAAAAATTTGGCTAAGTCTAGAGCTATCTTCCCAACTTCGCCCGTGTGAAACCCGACTTCGCCCAAGATCTGTACGAAACCTGACTTCGCCCGTGCAACCCAACTTCGCCCGAGATCCATGCAAAACCCGACTTCGCCCGTGCAACCCGACTTCACCCGAGATCCGTGTGCAACCCGACTTCACTCGAGATCAGTGCGCAACCCAACTGCGCCCTTCCATACTACGCACTTCGCACTGCGCTCTCCCTACTTCGACAAAAGAAATTTGAAATAATTTCTTCAATTGGCACATGGGCCAATCCAAATTTTGTGGATCTGGAGGACTATGGCCCCATATTTTTTGGTCGATGGAAAATCTCCATGGAACCCTTCTGTTCATCGAGGAGCTAGAAAGAGCGAGAAATGGTCCATAAAAAACATCGGCATGATGAATTTTTTTTAATATCTAAACCTAGTGGCTACGTATAGTGCTACATACTATCCAAGAGACCTAATTGTGTCCATTTTTCTACTAACTCCTTACTCATGCAGATGCTCACCGACACTTAACTTTTTACTGTAGATTGAATCACAGGTTTCACTCTTTTATTTTACAGCCTCAAAATTCGGACAAGATCTTTGAGCTGGCCAATAAATTCATGGTAGGGAAGCATTAATGCCACTACAATAAATCCCATGATCTAGGAACCTGGAGCTACTCTTCTGGCTCTTTGAATCTATTTTTTTTTTTATTGTCTACACCTATTTTTTCCAAAAGAGAAGTTTTTTCCCGTTTGCTGGTAGTGAAAGCTCCACTTAATGATAATGCTACACACTCAAAATCAGAAGGTTGTGTGAAAGATTCACATCGGGTTCATTTTATCTCGAGTGCTACATCTACTTCTTTGGCATGTAGTGCGTAGGGAAGCTTCAGTACCGCATCAGACTTGATCAAGTTTTTTTACATTGAGATCTGTGTATTGTCCAACAGAATCATCATCTCCAGTTAGCCATTGATAGTGCACACCACACCAAGCCTCGTTGTTTGATCATGATACCCACTTCACATCCATATTTTTCTACTATGCTTGAAATGTCCATATTTTGATGATGGACAATTTTAGCCATATATGCTTGACTATTTTTTGTTTAACATGTATGAGTCTTCATGCCTGGAGGATTCAACATGATATTTTTTATTTTTGGGGTTGTCACTGGGAGTGCAGTGGTGTTGCAAATAATTTGCATCATGGAGATCCATGTAGGCATTCATTTGGTGGCATCTCATGGTGATGACGTAATGTGTGTGAGAGTTTTTGAATGTTTTCAGCTCGAGCAAAATATTTTTTTTGCCATTAAATCTCTTCTCCACTGCATGAGTTTGAGGTGCATCAGTAGATTTGATCCAATGTAGTTTCTCCACTAACCACAATAATTTTTATGTCATGTGAGACTTGTAGCATGGATCGGTATATGTGCCTAGTTTAGAGTGAGGATATCCCAATCATCAAGATCATTAACAACAAGTGACAAACTTAATAGTGACCAAGCTATTTTTTTTGGCTAGATGCATGGTGAATGGTAGATTTGCAGTGTAGTTTATTGCCAGTATTAATAAGAAATGATCACCTATTTTTTGGATCAAGAATGCCCATGTGTGCCTACATATGGATATGGGTGTGTGTCAGAGGATCTCCATGTACCAGTGACCAAGCACCCCCTTTCAAATTGACCACAATTTGGTGTTCATGGAGATGTTGCATGGCCACTTGCACTTGATGGAGTCTGATCACGTAGTTGTCCTCCTGTTCAACATGAGAGTTTTTAGATCATGCAAACCCACCTAGCCTTCCATTTTTGCTTACCTGCATGTTGTTCTATGATGGACAAATAATGAACTCCTTTTAAAATACACATTTGCTTGTATTTAATTTCAAGTTGGAGTTTCCTTTTCTGGTTGTAATTCTCTAAAAACTCCCAAGTTAAGCAATTTATCCGGGAGTACCACATGGATGGGTGACCACTTGGGATGTTTCAAAGCTACTTCCACTTAGAGGAATATTTTTTTTGCATTTTGAGAACCTCTAATATTAGGAGTATACCTTATATATTTGTTGGAAATATTTTTTCGAGCTGAACACAATGGTGGTGTCTATTTTTAGTTTTGAAACTATTTTCTATATGTTTTTATGGCTAAAAAATAATTGTATCTCAGAGTGCTCTCTTGGTTGAAAGGTTTTGTGTGGCTGCTACAAACTAAATTTATAAAGTCCCTTTGACCCTTGTTTGGCTTCTTTGGTGACTTTTTTATTGTTTGACATCTACCTTGGTGCCCTTCCTTTTTATCCCCTTGTTTGGCTATTTGTCCCAAAGTTTGGATCTTGTTATCAGTCCATTGTGTTCGTATAGGTGGAAACCACATATTTATGCTTATGGAGTCATTTTGGACTACCCTTACGATCGTAGTGGTTCTGTCTCCATCCTATCTTCTCACCCTCCTTTTATGAGGCACTTTTGTTTTTAAGGGGATACCTTTATTTGGTTGTTTATCCACAAGTTTTGGATTTTGTTATTAGCCCAGTATGTTCATATAGATGAACACCATATATTTGTGCTTGTGGAGTCATTTTGGACTAACCTTGCGATTGTGGTGCTTCTTTTTCCATCCTATATTCACACTCTCATTTATTTTGAGGCAATATTTTTTGTGAGACTATGACTTTTTCATGGTTTACAGCCTTGCTCATAGTCACAAACACGAGATTACATGTTGTTTCTCATACCTTATTGGAGTGGGAAAACATTCAGTTCGAAGATGACACATCTCTATTTTTTGGGACATCACATGGAGCCTTTGCAGGCCCTTCTTGATGGAAGTTGTCCTAGGGGGATTGAAGAGGACATCTTCCACTCCATCCTCCTTGCACAGGTTCCTTCATCTTTATCTTATGGCAGTTTTTTTTCATCATCTCTCTAGAAAAATTTCTTTTGGATATATTATACATGAGTACCTTATCAGGCCTTGTTTTTAGGACTCATATATGTGGATATGCCACTTGTTTTGTTTTATTATTTTCAATACCTCTTACTACACATAAGGGGGGTGTTAGAGTATATCCTAGTACCACTTAAGTGGGGTGTTAGAGTATATGCTAAGTTGTTACTAGGATATTTAGTATAGAGTGTGAGGCTAAGATATGATCAGTTAGTTATAATCCAATGGATAATATTGTATGCACTTGCTATTTAAGCAAGGCCCATTTCATAGAATAATAAGAAGTTTTTCATTCTTCAACACTATCCAATGTTGGAATAAATTTACATTTGGTGATATAGTCAACAACTTATATATCCTGATGAGATGATGGTCTTTTTCAATGACAAACATGGGCATTTAGAGCATCTCAAGATGGTTTTTAGAAATATTAGGAGTTTAGAGTGTCACTCAACCCCAAGAAATCAATATTTTTTATGCATGAAGGTAAGCTACTAGGGCATGTTGTGTCTAAACAAGGATTAGCTATCAACCCAAATTGGATTAAAGATATCTTAGCACAGGGACTTACCCTTAGCAAAAAGGCTCTACAATTATTCTTAATGAAAATCAACTTTATCTAGAAGTTCATATCTAATTTTGCTCAAGTAATCAAGCCTATGACTGAGCTTCTAAAGAAGGACACGATATTTACTTTCACACTAGAAAGAAGAAAATATTTTGAGCAAATAAAAAAATCAATAACACAAGCACCTATCTTAATCAACCCAAACTACATGAAAGACTTTATTCTATATATTTACAAGTATAAAGATAGTTATGCTGCCATATTAATTCAAAAGGATAGTAATTAGGAGGAGCATTTGATATTCTTCTTAGGTCAAATTCTTCATGCCAATCAAAAGAATTACAATTTCATAAAGAGACAAGTATTTGCTCTTATGAAGTCACTCAAAAATCTTAGGAACTATATATCTTAGAGCAAAATCTTAGTCTATGTAGTTCATACAAAAATTAGGAATTTTTTTCTTCAAGAAGAGTTGGGAGAGAAATGAGCTTGGTGCATTAAAAATATTCAAGAGTATAATATTGAAATCCATCCAACTAAAGTGGTAAGAGGGAGAGCTCTATGTGAACAACTAGCTTGCACTTCTAAAATGGAACATAATTGTTCATAGAATATTACCCAAGAAATGACTCTAGTGATGATGGATGCACAAAAAAGGAATATTGGGTGATGCAATTGATAATGTATTTCTAGATAAGAAGATGTTCAAAATGTTTGAATGCATATCAAATATGGAGATACTGATTGTAGGATTTAAACTATGTTTTACTACTAGAAGGGCTATTTAGAACAATATTTGATGGAGTTCTTCTTCAATACATCTGGCTAGAACAAGCAATGAAAATATTGGATGAATTACATTATAGCTTCTTTAGAGGCCAATATTTATGATATACTACTATAGCTAGAATACGAGAATAGACTGACATCCTGTGCAGAATGCAAACATAAATGACATCTATGTAATCAATGCCCTAACCTAGCAATGAATAGAGAAAAGCAGTAGGGAATGCTAGATAGAGGAAATTTGAGGAGTTTCCCTGGTAGAGGCGATTTCAATCAGGAAAACTCTGTCTACAAAAAAATAAAAGAGAGGGTGCAGGGTCCCAACAAGACAAAGGAAAACAATAGGTTTTTGGCAACCAAAATACTCAGGTAAGTTCCAATCCTCTAGTTTCAAATAAATTTTCAATTCTATTCAATATGGGAGTAGGAGGATTATCAAAAGACATGGAAGCCCAAAACCTTCAGGCTAACCTTTCTGACTCTCTAGAATCCCCATCCAAGTAAGGATCCTCAAACCCTAATGCTAAAATTACTATAAGCCCTATGGGCATTTGATGGCAAAGCCGGGATTCACACCACAAATTCACAGTAATTTTCATTAACTTTCTTAATACAGTCATACAATAATTTTCCAGGCTCACAGTCTCTCTTCCCCAATCCCGACTTCACCATCCTCAAACCTTACAAATTTTGAGTTTTTATCGAGGCCTTGATCCTCTCAAAAATCAATGCTCCCGCCCCACAACAATTTCAATTTCCATTTTCCCTCCGATCGAATTTTTAAATTTTGGTTTTCTGCCATAAATGGGCAACTGCCCGACCAGCCTGGAAGCTTGCATTAATGGCTTCCCATACCCTGCACTGGCCGCTATACACTGACTGTACTCTATACCGCTGCTTCATTCATTAATCCATCTCCCGCAATTGTCGTGTTGCCAGAAGTAAAAGGATGCATGGCTTACACCCCCTTATTAATCTCCTTGACCTTCCTCTTTGGTTTTCTTACACGCGACCGGCTCATCGGGTCATGCTCTTTCCTTGTCACATTACAGTAGAAACACGTGTCCTCCACACTGCCCACGTGTCAAGTTGACCTTGCCAGGCCGTTCTATTGTTTACCTTCGACTGTGCAAAAACCAGGCCGCGATATCGTGAAAGGTCACGATATCGTGACCTGTCGCAATATCGCGACAAGCCTCTCCCTCTTCACTTTTCCCCATGAGATCGTCATGATATCGCGACGTCACGATATCACGATGACTGTGGCCACTTCCCATAGCCTCAACAATGACGTCACGACATCACGACGTCAGAGGACCTTTTCCAATGCTCTCAACACACTATCGCGATATCGCGACGTCGCGATATCGCAACGTCGCGATATCACGACGGAACTCAACCATCACTTGGCAGCCTTTCGGAGGTCACGATTTCGTGACCCCAACCCCCTTGCTTTGCCAAACCTTCTCCAATTTAAACATTGCTCAACAAAACTTCTCCTGGACTAAAATAAAATAAATAAAACAAGGTGCACAGAACTTAGAAAAACTTGAAAATTTTTTGGAAGATGCAAGATTGCTTCACTGTCTCCGGATGCTCCTGCATCAGACACCCGGGGTAATTAAAGAATAGTGATCCTCACTTTTGGGTTGTTAGAGGAAGACCTAGGTGGTCAACCTCTGTTTTAGACAACCAAGTTGCATCTTCAACAGGCCTGCCCTTCCACTTGATCAAATACTCAGATTATACTGTCTGTTTCTGGTGCTTCTGCCTTCATGGGTATCCAATACTTCCTCGGCCTCATTTGTGCTTGGAGTGGATGCTGGAATTTGCCATAATTCTGGACTTTGCCTCTCTGTGGCTTCTCCCTCATGATATTCCACTAAATCTGAAATATTAAAAATAGGTGAAATATCAATCCAACTCGGCAATTCCACCTCATACGCATTTCCTGACCCCCGCTTTCCCAGTATTTTACATGGTCCAAACTTTTTCATCTTCAATTTATTGTAAGTCTTGGTAGGAAATATCTCCTTCCTGAGATGCACCATAACCTCATCTCCAACCTTGAACTCCTTGAACCGCCGCTTCTGGTCTGCCCTTGTCTTATATTGACTGTTCATTTTTGTAATTTGTCTTCTTACTTCCTCATGCAGACTTTTCATATGTTCTGCAAATTCTTTTGCTTCGGCACTACATTTTTCTTTTCTGTCCAACTTTCTTAGTTCAGACACATTCCTCGGGCTATGTCCATATATTATCTGGAATGGAGATTTATCTGTGCTTTTATTAACTGAACTGTTATACGTAAATTCTGCCTACGATAAAACTAAATCCCATCCCTTGGGCTGATCTGCTATCAAACATCTCAGTAAATTGCCCAGGCTTCTATTGACCACCTCCGTTTGCCCATCTGTCTGTGGATGGTATGTTGAACTAAATTTCAGGTCTGTCTTCAACTTCTTCCACAGAGTCCTCCAAAAGTAGCCAACAAACTTGGTGTCCCTATCAGAAACTATGCTTCTTGGCAGGCCATGAAGCCGCACCACCTCCTTGAAGAATAGCCCAGCAATGTGGACTGCATCACTTATCTTCTGGCAGGGAATGAAATGTGCCATTTTGGAGAACCGATCAACTACTACAAATACTGAATCATTTCCCCTCTGTGTTCTCGGAAATCCAAGGATAAAGTCCATGCTTATGTCCTCCCATGGTCTCTCAGGCACAGGTAATGGCTGGTACAGTCCTGTATTTTGTTTTACACCCTTTGCCATCTGGCATATTCTGCAACTTTGCACAAACTTTCGTACATCTTGCTGAAGTTGTGGCCAGTAGTAATTTTCCCCAATCAAGGCAATGGTCTTATCCCTACCAAAATGCCCAGCCAATCCTCCGTTGTGCTTTTCTTTGATTAAATTCTCCCGCATGGAACTTATGGGAATGCACAACTTACTACCCTTGAACAACATTCCGTCTTGGATTAAGAAATCCAACCATTTTGTTCTATCCATAGTAAGAGGTATTGAGCAAGCCTCCCAGGCTTCTGCAAAATCCGGATCTATAGGGTATAGACCCTTCAGTTCTTCAAACCCCACTACTTCTACTGTCAATATAGTCAGCAGAGTCTGCCTTCTGCTTAAGGCATCCGCAACTCTGTTTGACTTCCCACTTCTGTGCTTCAGTACAAAGGTATAACTTTGGAGGAACTCCACCCATTTCATGTGCCTTTGGTTCAATTTTGTCTGACTGTTAATGTATTGCAAAGCCTGATGGTCAGTAAACAGTACAAACTCCTTTGGTAATAAATAATGTCTCCACTTCTTCAGGGCCTGAACTATAGCATAAAATTCTTGATCATAGACAGAATACTTTTTCCGAGCATCATTTAACTTTTCATTGAAATAAGCAACTGGCTTGCCTCCTTGACTCAGTACCGCCCCTATTGCACTGCCACTGGCATCACAGTCCACCTGAAATACCTTGTTGAAGTCTGGAAGTGCCAAAATAGGCTATTTTGTAACTTTTCTCTTCAATGTATCAAAGCTCCTTTCAGCCCCTGATGTCCATTTTAACTCCTTTTTATCTCCCCTCATTGTCTCTGTGAGAGGTGCACAAATACTGCTGAAGTTCTTTATGAACTTCCTATAAAAACTGGCCAGACCATGGAATGACCTCACTTCTGTTGTGCTCCTTGGAGTAGGCCATTCAATGATGGCTCTCACCTTTTTGGGGTCCATCTTTAGGCCTTCTACTGAGATTACAAACCCCAAGTATACCAATTCCTTCTTGACAAAATTACACTTTTTCAAATTTATTAATAATTGTTCTTCTTGCAGCTTTTCAAAGACCCTCCTGATATGCATCAGGTGCTCCTCCAGGGTCCTGCTGAATATCAATATATCATCTAAATAAACAATAACAAACTTTCCCAGAAATTCTTTCAGTACTTCATTCATCAGCCGCATGAAGGTACTTGGTGCATTGGACAGTCCAAAGGGCATGACCAACCACTCAAACAAGCCTTCTATCGTTTTGAAGGCTGTCTTCCATTCATCTCCCTCTCGGATACGGATTTGATGATAGCCACTTTTTAGGTCAATCTTTGTGAAGTACTCAGCTCCACTTAAATAGTCCATGATATCATCCATTCTTGGTAACGGGAATCTGTACTTAATAGTAATTTTGTTGATGGCCCGTGAATCTATACACATCCTCCATTCCCCATCCTTCTTTGGTGCCAGCACTACAGGGACTGCGCATGGGCTCAAGCTTTCCTGAATTAATCCCTTTTCTAATAATTCTTGGACCTGTCTATTTAATTCCTCAGTCTCTACAGGTGTCATCCTGTGTGCAACTTTATTTGGCAGGCTTGATCCTGGTATTAAATCTATATGATGGCTAATTTTTCTCACAGGGGGTAAGCCCTCGGGCACATTGTCAGACACAATGTCTGGAAATTTCTCCAGCAGATTTAGAATTTTTGCTGGGGTATCCTGGCATTCCTTCCCCCTAACTCTAAGGATTATTGCATAACATAAATGTTCACGCTTTAACCCGTTTAGAAACTCTCTCCCCTCAACTAAACAGACTCTGGAAATATGACATACCTTTTCATCTGCATCCTTCAAGGGATTTAGTTTATGGCGTACACCATTCTTTGTCAATGAGTAGGTGTTGGCTTGGCCATCATGTACTGCACTTCGGTCAAACTGCCAGGGTCTCCCCAGCAACATGTGGCAAGCATCCATGGGCAAGATGTCACACGGGACCTCATCACAATAATTTCCAATGTTAAATTTAACAGAACACTTCTCATTGACCAAAGCTCCGTGGTCCTTTTGCAACCATGCGACCCGGTATGGGTGTGGGTGCTTCTTCCTTTCTAGTTGTAACTTGGTAACCATTTCCTCAGAAACCAGGTTATCCGTGCTACCATTATCAATAATGATATTGCAAACCTTGCCCGCACATTTACATCTAGTGTAGAATAAGCTTTTCCTCTGGTCTGTGTCCTTCTCCCCATTCAATAGGACTCTTCTTACAATCATTGTTTCTCCCCTCTTTGCTTCTTTGGAATGCTCAGATTCAGCATCCTCCTCCGCCACAGCAGCTCTTGCTGGACCCTCAGGCCTCTTGTTTGTTCTTTCTCGGTGTTGTGGACATTCAAATGCTCGGTGTCCTTCACCATAGTGGAAACAAGTTCCACGAAATACTCCTCTTCCAAATCCTCGTCCAGATCCACCCCGTCCTCTTGGATAGCTGTTCTGATCTCGATGCTGATAAACATCTTCTTCCTTTTGGTCCTGGTTACTACTGGCTTCACCAGTCTTCTTCGGATCCTTGTACTTTTCCCCACTGGTTCTCCCACCAGTCCTTCCACCTCGGCCTCTTCCTCTTTGCTTGCCTTCAAACCGCCTGTTCAGCTTTTCTTCTACCTTCAAGGAAAATTGGTAAGCATCCTCAATGGTGTTTAATCAAACCAGGCTCAGTTATTCCTGGATACCAAGCCTCAACCCATTAATGTAACGGGCTAACTTCTCTTTGTTTGCCTCTAAATGCCCTGTTCTAATAGAAATTTTGTAAAACTCTTCAGTGTACTCTTGGACAGTTTTGTTTGTCTGTCTCAAGCTATACATTTTTCTTAGCAGATCCAACTCGTAATCTGTCAGGATGAACTGTCTTTTAAGCTTCTCCACCATTCTATCCCATCTCGTTATTCTCTCCTTCCCTCTCCTGTTCCTCTCCAACTGGATTCCTCTCCACCAAATGCTTGGCATGGCCCTTCAACTTCGTCTTAGCAAATCTGACTCGGTTAGGGTCTTCAACTTCCTCATACTCGAAATATTCCTCCAAATCATTTATCCAGTCAATCACTTCTTCTGGATTTAGGTTTCCCGAGTATGTAGAAACCTCCATTTTAGGCTTCTTTACAATCTGAGAGATGGCCTTATACAACTAGGCCTGAGCTGGATCCATAGCTTCTGCTTCTTCCTCAGACTGTTCTTCCTCTTCAACTTCATCTTCACTTTCCTCTTCCCCTCCGGGTTCGCGCCTTCTGCGTAACTCTGCTTGCAAGGCTTGAACTTGCCTTTGCAAGGCCCGAAAGTCTTCGGCCGACACCACACCTCCTCCTCCGCCTCGGTTCCTTCGTGGAGGCATTATATATATATATATATATATATATATATATATATTTTTTTTTTTTAAATCTTCCCATAGATCCTGGTGTAACTGCCTCTTTCTCCGGTGATCTGTTACACGCTCAGGAGCTCCTGCTCTGATACCACTTGATGGCAAAGCCGGGATTCACACCACAAATTCATAGTAATTTTCATTAACTTTCTTAATACAGTCATACAATAATTTTCCAGGCTCACAATCTCTCTTCCCTAATCCCGACTTCACCATCCTCAACCCTTACAAATTTCAAGTTTTTATCGAGGCCTCGATCCTCTCGAAAATCAATGCTCCCGCCCCACAACAATTTCAATTTCCATTTTCCCTCCGGTCAAATTTTTAAATTTTGGTTTTCTGCCATAAATGGGCAACTGCCCGACCAGCCTGGAAGCTTGCATTAATGGCTTCCCATACCCTCGCACCGGCCGCTATACAACGTTCGTACTCTGTATCGCTGCTTCATTCATTAATCCATCTCCCACAATTGTCGTGTTGCCAGAAGTAAAAGGATGCGTGGCTTACACCCCCTTATTAATCTCCTAGACCTTCCTCTTTGGTTTTCTTACACGCGGTCGGCTCATCGGGTCATGCTCTTTCCTTGTCACATTATAGTAGAAACACGTGTCCTCCACACTGCCCACGTGTCAAGTTGACCTTGCCAGGCCGTTCTCTTGTTTACCTTCGGCTGTGCAAAAACCATGCCGCGATATCGCGACCTGTCGCGATATCACGACAAGCCTCTCCCTCTTCGCTTTTCCCCACGAGATCATCACGATATCACGATGACTGTGGCCAATTCCAATAGCCTCAACAATGACGTCACGACATCGCGACGTCGCGTTATCGCGACGTCAGAGGACCTTTGCCAAAGCTCTCGACACACTGTCGCGATATCGCGACGTCGCGATATCACGACGGAACTCAACCATCACTTGGCAGCCTTTCGGAGGTCACGATTTCGTGACCCCAACCCCCTTGCTTTGCCAAACCTTCTCCAATTTAAACATTGCTCAACAAAACTTCTCCTGGACTAAAATAAAATAAATAAAACAAGGTGCACAGAACTTAGAAAAACTTGAAATTTTTTTGGAAGATGCAAGATTGCTTCACTGTCTCCGGATGCTCCTGCATCAGACACCCGGGGTAATTAAATAAAAGTGATCCTCACTTTTGGGTTGTTAGAGGAAGACCCAGGCGGTCAACCTCTGTTTTAGACAACCAAGTTGCATCTTCAACAGGCCTGCCCTTCCACTTGATCAAATACTCAGTATACTATCTGTTTCTGGTGCTTCTGCCTTCACGGGTATCCAATACTTCCTCGGCCTCATTTGTGCTTGGAGTGGATGCTAGAATTTGCCA
Organism: Wollemia nobilis; assembly: GCA_028583015.1. Taxonomy (NCBI): domain Eukaryota; kingdom Viridiplantae; phylum Streptophyta; class Pinopsida; order Araucariales; family Araucariaceae; genus Wollemia; species Wollemia nobilis. The sequence continues at coordinate 14,695,379 of JAQPPZ010002556.1, forward strand.
TAATTCTGGACTTTGCCTCTCTGTGGCTTCTCCCTCATGATATTCCACTAAATCTGAAATATTAAAAATAGGTGAAATATCAAGCCAACTCGGCAATTCCACCTCATACGCATTTCCTGACCCCCGCTTTCCCAGTATTTTACATGGTCCAAACTTTTTCATCTTCAATTTATTGTAAGTCTTGGCAAGAAATCTCTCCTTCCTGAGATGCACCATAACCTCATCTCCAACCTTGAACTCCTTGAACCGCCGCTTCTGGTCTGCCCTTGTCTTATATTGACTGTTCATTTTTGTAATTTGTCTTCTTACTTCCTCATGCAGACTTTTCATATGTTCTCGCAAATTCTTCTGCTTCGGCACTACATTTTTCTTTTCTGTCCAAATTTCTTAGTTCAGACACATTCCTCGGGCTGTGTCCATATATTATCTGGAATGGAGATTTATCTGTGCTTTTATTAACTGAACTGTTATACGCAAATTCTGCCTGCGGTAAAACTAAATCCCATCCCTTGGCTGATCTGCTATCAAACATCTCAGTAAATTGCCCAGGCTTCTATTGACCACCTCCGTTTGCCCATCTGTCTGTGGATGGTATGTTGAACTGAATTTCAGGTTTGTCTTCAACTTCTTCCACAGAGTCCTCCAAAAGTAGCCAACAAACTTGGTGTCCCTATCAGAAACTATGCTTCTTGGCAGGCCATGAAGCCGCACCACCTCCTTGAAGAATAGCCCAGCAATGTGGACTACATCACTTGTCTTCGGGGAGGGAATGAAATGTGCCATTTTGGAGAACCGATCAACTACTACAAATACTGAATCATTTCCCCTCTGTGTTCTCGACAATCCAAGGATAAAGTCCATGCTTATGTCCTCCCATGGTCTCTCAGGCACAGGTAATGGCTGGTACAGTCCTGTATTTTGTTTTACACCCTTTGCCATCTGGCATATTCTGCAACTTTGCACAAACTTCCGTACATCTTGCTGAAGTTGTGGCCAGTAGTAATTTTCCCCAATCAAGGCAATGGTCTTATCCCTACCAAAATGCCCGGAAAATCCTCCGCTATGCTTTTCAATTGGGTATTCCGGGTTCTAAAGACAACAAATTAGGAAAACCCCCTCAAGGGAGGGGGAGAGGAAGAAATCCCAAACAATCTAAATGAAGTTCCTCTCATGGAACATGAGATGCCTCAATGGCCTACCCAAACACAGGGAAGTCTGTGCAATAAGAAATCAAGTTAATCCAACTATTATCATGTTGCAAGAAACAAAAATTGATGAGATTCAATCAAAAAAAGTAGCAAAAAAATATGGAATCAAGGGTAGATGGTTTACAAATCAGCCAAAGGAGCGTCCGAAGGCCTTATGACTTTGTGGGATCCCTGGATAGTAGAAGGCACCATTATTCAGAAAGATGACAGGGTTCTTAGTGTTTTATTTAAGGAAATAAACAACAACAGGTCATGTATCTTTTCAAATATTTATGTCCTGACTTCAAATCAAGGGAGAGATCTACTATGGGAGTACTTAGGCAATCTGAGTGAAATATTCCATAATATCCCCTAGATTCTGGCTGGGGATTTTAACACTTCTCTTTAACCTTCAGACAAAATGGGTGGAAATGGACCATTTATTAGGAGAATGGATGAGTTCAATGAATTTTTGAACTCCAACATGTTCATGGATGTAAAACTTAGAGGAGTAAATTATACTTGGAGCAATCGACAGATAGGGTGTCATCTCATTCAAGAAAGGCTTGATAGGTTTTTTCTATCAAAGGAGGCTACAACTCTGGCCGGTGATTTTACCCTACAAGCCCTTCCTAAAATTGCCTCTGATCATAATCCCATTTTTTTGGATATCCTTAACTCTCTTTCCTTTGAGAAACCTTTCATATTTCAATCTATATGGATCAAAAATTCTAGTTTTAGAGATAACTTAATTTAGTGGTAGCAACAACTTGTCAGGGGTAGTGCAGCTTTTAAACTTGCTGGTAAATTAAAAGTTTGTTAAGGAAAAACTTTGAACTTGGAATAGAGAGGTCTTTGAGAACCTATTTGAAAATAAAAAATAGGTTGTTGAAAGTTTGAAGATAATTGATCAGAGGATTCAACATGGTGATGCTGATGAAACTACTAGGCAGGAGGAATAGACAAAACTAGCAGAGTTTCTTAACATTTTGGCCTGTGAGGAAATATATTGGAGGTAAAAATCAAGGGCTATTTGGTTGAAATATGAAGATTCAAATTCCAAGTTTTTTCACGTCACCATGCTTAGAAACAGAAGCAATAACAAGATAAAAATTTAAAAAAATCAGATGGGTCTATTACTTAGGACTTAACAAAAATAAGAAAGGAGGCAATAACTTATTTCAATTCTATCCTTGGTCAGGAATCACAGTGCAATGAGGAGGCCAAAGATATTCTCTTGCAATCTATTCCTAGCATAATAAATGAGGATATAAACCTTAAGATTCTAGCTCCCTTTTTTGATGAGGAAATTAAGGAAGCCTTGTTTAGCATGGAGCGAAACAAAACCATGGGAGCCGATGGATTTTCCCTCGTTTCTATCAAGATTTTTGGGATATTGTAAGTGAGGATGTAATTTCTACTATCAAAGAATTCCAAGCAAGCAATCATATCCCAAAAGGTCTCAAATCTACTTTTATTTCTCTAATTCCTAAGAAGCAAATCCCTGAATCTATGGCTGACTTCAGGCCAATCCGTCTATGCAATGTTTCTTACAAGATCCTAACTAAAGCAATTGTAAATAGAATGAGATATGTTATATCCCACATCATAGATCCATGCCAGGGAAGCTCTATCCAGAGTAGGTCAATATTGGATGGAGTTATCATAGTTCATGAAGCTCTGCACTCTGCTCATAAGACTAACAGGTCAGTTTTTACCCTCAAGATTGATATGAACAAAGCATTTGACAGGCTAAATTGGGAATTTCTGATTGCTGTCCTCCTTAAGTTTTTTTTTCACCACCAATGGATTAATTTGATCAAATAATACATTTCTAAATCATGGTTCTCAATTCTGGTTAATGGAAAAAATACTGGTTACTTTCAAAGTCATAGAGGAATTCGGCAGGGAGACCCTATCAGCCCCATGTTATTCATCATTGTGGTAGAAGATTTAGGCAAAACCATAAAAAATGCTTGCAATTCAAGTCTAATATCAGGAATCAAGGAAACATCTCTCACTCAGGCTATTTCTCACCAATAATTCATTGATGATACCCTTCTATTGACTAAGGCATCGGTGGTTGAGGCCAAAAGAATTAAATACATCTTGCAACTCTACAAGGACGCTGCTGGTCAGAAAGTTAATTTTAGTAAAAGCAAGTTATATTTCTTTAACACCCCCATTCAGAGGCAAGTAAGGATTGCAAAATTTTTAGGGTGTGATATAGCAAACCTCCTCACTTAGTATCTTGGTATCCCTCTTTTCGTTGGTTCTTCGAGAGGGTCAATGTGGGACAGGGTTATTGAAAGAATTCAAAAAAACTTACTGGATGGAAAGGTCATATTCTATCTCAAGGAGGAAAGCTGATCCTCACTAAGGCCTCTCTTCAGAACATTCTCGTCTATTTCCTCTCCATTTTCAAAGCCCCTATGAAGGTTTTCTAGAAAATTGAGAAACTCCAAAAAGAATTTTTATGGATTGGATCAGAGGAGAAAAAAAGGATACACCTTGTAGGATGGACCAAAGTGTGCAGACCCAGGGAAAATGGGGGCTTAGGTATGAGGAGAATTGCTCATATGAATTTAGATTTACTATCTAAGTAGACATGGTGCCTCATTTTTGGTGAAGAAAATGAATAGACAACTATCATCAAATGAAAGTATCTTCAAAATATGGAATTTCTAAGTGACTCAGTTCCAATCAAAGGTTCTGCTTTTTGGAAAGTAATTCTCAATTGTAAGGAAATCATCAAAAAAGGTTTAAGATGGGTTTTAGGCAATGGTGAGAGGATAAATTACTAGAATGAAAGGTGGGCTAAGGACGAACCATTGACGCAATATCCTAACTTAGCCCGAATTAGAGATATCATGAAAGAACTCATTGGCAGGAAAGTCTTCGATTATAGGGTTGAGAATAGAGGCAGAATGAAGTGGAAATAAATAAGGATTCAGGGATTTCAAGAGGAATCAAATGATATTTGTAACATTCTTGGGCAACAGTTTATCCCCATGAGACCCAAGGAAGATCAAGTGACCTGGACTCCTACAAAAAATGGGCAGTTCACTGTTAAATCAGCTTACAAGCTTTTGCTTGATGATGAGGATTTTATCCTCCAAAAGGACTTAGTTTGGATAAAAAATTTAATTCCAAAAATTGTAGTCTTTTCATGGTTGGTTATCCAAGGAAGAATTCTGATATTGATAATATGATGCATAAAGGTATTTGTGTCACTAATCGTTGTTGTCTGTGTAGGGCTAATTGGGAGACCATTTATCACATTTTCCTTGAGTGCCCTTTTTCCTTGACTGTCCTAAGTGGGGTTTTTTAGGCCTTTAATATTTCATGGGTTAAACTAGCCACTGTACTTGATTTTTTCGTCTAGTGGCCTTGCCTCTATTCAAGCCAAAGACTTAGATACATGTGGAAAATTTGTCTCAATCACTATCTTTGGCAGGTGTGGTTAGAAAGGAACCATAGAGTCTTTAATGAGTCTATCCATGATCATCAAACTATCATTTCCAGGATTCTATCCTTTGCCAATGAGAATGTGAACCTTATCCCTTTTGATAGCCGTAAACCTCATCTACAAGAGACTACGATTGCTCAATATTTAAGATTAACCTTGTTAGATAAGTCTGTTCCTAGGGTAGTCAAAACCAAAGCCAATGTTAAGTGATCCCCACCTCCTACGGGTTGGTTTAAGCTTAATTTTTATGGAGTGGATAAGGACAATCCTGGAAGAGCAGGCGCTGGCGGTATTGTGTGAGATCATAATGGGAATATGATGCTTGTATTTTCCAAATATTTGGGAACAAGGACGAACAACGAAGCTAAAGCTAGAGCTATGTGGAGAGGCCTTCAAATGAATCAAGACTTAGAAGGCAATTTTATCGTAGAAGGAGACTCTATGCATGTTATAAATCTCTTCAATAATTGGAAAACACCTCCTTGAAGGTGATTTGTTCGTCCAGTGGCCTTACCCATTTTCAAGCCAAAGACTTAGATACATGTGGAAATTTTATCTCAATCACTATATTTGACAGATGTGGTTAGAAAGGAACCATAGAGTCTTTAATGAGTCTATCCATGATCATCAAACTATCATTGCCAGGATCATATCCTTTGCCAATGAGAATGTGAATCTTATCCCTTTTGATAGTCGTAAACCTCATCTATAGGAGACCACGATTGCTCAATATTTAAGCTTAACCTTGTTATATGAGTATGTTCCTATGATAGTCAACCCTAGATCTAATGTTAAGTGGTCCCCACATCCTACGGGTTGGTTTAAGCTTAATTTTGATGGAGCATATAAGGACAATTCTGGCAAAGCAGGCACTGGTGGCATTGTGTGAGATCATAATGGGAATATAATGCTTGAATTTTTGAAATATTTGGGAACAAGGACGAAATATGAAGCTAAAGCTAGAACTATGTGGAGAGGCATTCAAATGACTCAATACTTAGAAGGCAATTTGATCGTAGAAGGAGACTCTATGCATGTTATAAATCTCCTCAATAATTGGAAAAAACCTCCTTGGAGGATTAAAACAATTGTTGAAGAGGCTAGGATCCTTTTCCAGGGAAGACAAGACAAAAAAGCCCAACATGTCTTTCGGGAAGCTAACAAAGTTGCTGATAAGCTGGCCAATTTGGGTGTCGATGGTGAAAAACTTTTCAAATGGGAACACGGTGTCCTGAGTGAAGTAGAGGATATTATTCAACAAAAATTCTAAGAATGATAGTCGAATTTACCAATAGAGAAGGCATTGTAAGTTCGAAGGCTATGAGTATTCCCATCTCATTTTTGAAATGGACTCACAATAAAAATTATTTGAGTTGTCAGTCTTGGTGGATGTTGCTTGGAAATACCACAAAGACTAATGGGGAGAGTCACATGTCAAATAACATGGCTCCTAGTCATCTTAGTAATTTGAGGTTGGTTGATAATCATAGGGAAGGAAAGAAATGATAATATAAGACTTTGAACCAGAGCCACGTGGACCACCAGATAGCCACCGCCATAAATATAGCCAGTAGGTTCACTTCTCCAAGGCTGATTGGCCAAGACGGGATGTGGTCCTAAAGCATTTCATATACGAAAGAAAGCAATTGCCAAAGAATTATTAAGAGTAACTATCAATACATAGCTTTTGGGAGTTTTTTTTAGTACTCTTCTATGTGTGTCTGTAGGTTTTTGTTTCTCCACTGTTTCAAGGAAGATATTTGTGCCTGTTTCTTTTTTGTAACTATGATGCAGGTGTGTTTTCTTGGGGTATACCCAAAATTTTGTACGAGAAGTTTCTTTTTGATAACAGGCTATGTGCCTTACCGGATATAATGGCTTTTGTGACATGTAGATTTTACATATATAGGATCCTTAGTAAGGACATGTTCATCAATAGCCCTGGGCTGATTTTTGTAAAAGGTTTTGGGTCAACTTGTAAAACCCAGTATTAATGCTATAGTATCTTATCTACCAAAAAAAAAGTCCTCTAGGGTGGATACTATTGGTCCACCATATTTATGGATGCATTCATCTTGATTGTAACATATTATTTTACTAAGTGGTCAAAAATAGTATCAACCAAAAAGGTTGATCAAGACACTGATCGAGTTTTTGAAAAGACTAGTAACAATATTTGACATTTCAATGACCATAGAAATAGATGTTGAGACTACCTTAATAGGTTCCAAAATCATAAAATTCACAAATAGATATGGCACAAATAGATAGGGCATCTACCTAAAGGTCTCTTCTAACTATTATCCACAAGGAAAAAAACTAGTAGAGTCCACCAATAAAATTTTGATAGAATCATTAAAATAATAGTTGGTGAGACTTAAATAATTTGGCATTTAATGCTAAATTTGGCCTTGTGGATTGACCACATCATAGGAAAAAGGAAATAGAGGCTTCATAATACTCCTTGGTCTATGGCATAATTTTTTTCTATCTCTATATTTGGAATTGCCAGCAATGAAGCTAATAGATAAAGGGAACTTACTAGATGTAGAGATGATTGAAGCCCAAATAGTAGAATTATTATTTTTGGAAGATAGAGAGAAGAACTTATGACAACTTTCAGGAACACCAAACTAGTGTAAAGTGGTGGTTCAATTATAAAGCTTCACTCCAAGATTTTCAAATTAGTGACTTAGTGCTAAACTGGAATGAAGACAAAATAAAGTTGGAAAAACATCAAAAGTTTGATTAATTTTGGTACAACCACTATCCAATTGTTGCAAAATGTGATTGTAATGTGTTTGATTTAGTGGACACTAATAACCATTTTTTTTATTTTGATAAACATCCATCATTTAAATCACTTCATATAAGAGAAAGTGTCACTGAAATTGTATCATACATACATATTTATGCAAAAAATAAGAAAATAATTTTGAGTTACAAAATTTTTATTGGCTAAAACAAAGGCTTATGCATTTTGTAAGCTAAAATACAAAAATTACAATATAATAAAATCTTGGTAACCATGGTCAATGATTCTAGGGCTCCCTCCAAGGAAAAGAAGAGCATATAGGAGAAAATTATGAAGGGAAGGTAGACTTAGAAGGAGCCAAAAGAGCTACAAGACCACACGAGCAAAATAGGTGACTTAGTGCTCACTCTAAAATTAAAGCATAAGAGTCTAAAAGATGCAAGCAAACATCCCTTCAAGTTCTAGCTAGTAATGAAGCTGCAGCTGAATGGATCTTATTTTTGTCATCATAAATATCTAAGTTTGTGCATCCTTTCTTGGAACTAGTACTAGCAGTAGAACAATACTAAAATCCTAAAATCAAGATAGTTCAAAATATAGTAGGCCACATACTTTTCTACCTTATACCTAGAGTTTTTACTGATGCATTTACAGTAGGTGGTTACCCTGAGGTAACCCCCAAATTATTTACTACATAAAGCTAGAGTAGACACCTCAAATATGGTGGCAAAAAACTAAAAATTTGGCTTGACCAAAAATTGTACCACCCCTCGTTCAATGATAACTTGCAAAAATACCCAATTTAAGTTGTTAAAGTTTAGTATCCAAAAACTTTTTCCATGTTGATTATAATATTTGGCTTAGAAATAAATAAATATGTTTGTGCCACTAGATAGGCATGGCCTACACCATCACTAATCCTTGTAATTATGATGTATACCACTCTAATCCATATGAAATTCCTTTTTTATTTGATTGGGCTTAATTTTTATGTGCTAGAATGCATGAACAACTAGTGGAATTGCAAAGTTCCAAGTGTAGAGTATTTAGATACCCATAACATTTAGCCTAGTTGTTTTTGTACTACATAGTAGATAGAATGGTATGGATAGTAATAGAAAAGTAAACTAGTAAGGAGGCTACCTCTCAATAGTGGACTGGCCATACCTCATTAGGGTCTTCAACTCTTATTATGATTTCAATAGCAGTTCTTGGTTCTAGCATTGAAACACATATATGGAGAAATGCCTAGGTTGTGGTAGGAAGCAATGGAAAAGCTTTGCACCCACACTAGGAGTTTGGATATTGGTATTTATTAAAGGAAGGTACTATGATAGAAGTGTATGGTTTTGTTGGAAACCCCTTTTTGTTCCTTTACTAAGTTACAGAGTGGATTTTTGGTATGGAATTTTATTTCCAAATATATAAGGCAAATACAAATTATGGTATTGGCATAAATAGGGTTGAAACCTATTAAGTACCATTTATTTTTGAGCTAATTACACTAAATCAAAGAGGAGAAGGTGATATTTTAGAAGCCAAACTCAAGCATTTCAAACTATGAATGGTGCCACACAAATAGAAATATGACCTAGAGGACAGATTTAAAGATAAAGTGATAAACTTAAATAGATCCAAACCATAGGCATTCAAACATGTCAACCGAATTTTAAAATATTTTGAATGGAAAAGAGGTCGATTGGTACATAATCAAGCTACAAGAATTGCCTCCTTGGAGAGATTTATATAGCATAGTACAATAGTTTGATTAAGAGAAAAATGAAGATCAGGTTTTAAGTCAAGATCTAATAAAGGCAATGGAGAAGAAGCCAAGGTGATAAGTACCAAAAGTTTTAGAATGGTAGATGTATAGATGTGAATGTGGCCTACAACATTCAAGATATAGGATTTCCTTAGACAAAGATATTTTAGATAGATGTGATGCAAATTTGAATACTTGGAAGCGTATATACAAATAAACTCACCCTATAATAAAATAAAATGATGAAAATGAAGAGGAGTATTCTTAGAGGATGAGTAGACTGAAAAAGTAGACATAATATAAGAACTTGCTAAAGAGGAAGTGTCACCCATGGGGGAAAAATAAGTTGGGGGATTAAAAATGACAAGTCTAGAAGGACAGTGACCCCTAGAAGTAATCTCGAGTTGGCATCAAGAGGATCCTCTATTCACACCAAATGAGTTCTAGAGGGTAACATATCCAAAAGGATCCTAAATAATTATGAAAATGAGCTATATTAGAGGTGGCTTATGAAAGGAATCATCAGGGATACTTTAAGCCTCACAGGTAGAATGAAGACCATGTAGACTAGCCCTTAGAACTAGCACCATCATGTCCAAGAAGGAATCTACCCAATTTGTGTTAGCATATTCCAATCCTTGGTCTAGCCAAAACATGCATTAAAGGATAAAACCATGGAAAGGGTGGGCCAAGTTGTAGAAAGTAGTGGTGAAGCAAAAATCAACTTGAAGGAATATCTACAACAAACACAAGGTCAACACCAAGTGACACTTGAAGCTGATACTAGCCACCTAAATAAAGAATAGGCTTCCCACATTGAGCCACAACCTTTCAATACCTCAACTCCATTGAAAGAGAGAAACTAGAAAAATAAAAATATCCCCTTTAAATCAACAATAAAAGAGATAAAAGAAGACCAAGATCCAGAGTATCATTCCAACAACATAGGTCATAGCCACACCAACTCAAAAGTAATCCCAAGAACAAGGAATAGGTGAATTATATCAAATGCCTCCTAATACTTCTTATACTCTCTTTATACCTACTAATATCCCCCTATTTCAACTCCCCTACATCATTATCCTCCATAATAAATCATACAAGAAGACGCAAAAATAAAAATATTCCCTTTGAATCAATAATAAAAGAGAGCAAAAAAGACAGAGCCAGAGTATCATTCCAGCAACACAAATTAGCTACACCAACTCAAAAGTAATCCTAAGCACAAGGAATAGGTGCATTATCTCAAATACCTCCTCCTACTTCTTCTACTATCTCTATAACCACTAATATACCCCTATTCCATCTCCCTTGCATCATTCTCCTCTATAATAAATCATCCAAGAAGAAGCAAAAAAAATCTTCCCTTTGAATCAACAAGAAAAGAGAGCAAAGAATACCAAGCGCCAAAGTATCATTCTAGTAACATAGGTCATAACCACACCAACTCAAAAGCAATCCCAAGAATAATGAATAGGTGCATTGTCTCAAATACTTCCTACTACTTCTTCTACTCTCTCTATACCCACTAATATCTCCCTATTCCACCTCACCTAAATTATTATCCTCCATAATAAATCATCCAAGAAGAGACAAAAAGATAAATCTTCCCTTTGAATAAAAAAGAAAAGAGTGCAAAGAAGGCCGAGAGCCAAAGTATCATTCCAACAACACGGGTCATAGCCACACCATATTAAAAGTAATTCCAAGCACAAGGAATAGGTGCATTATCTCACATAACTCCTACTACTTCTTCTAATATCTCTATACCCACTAGTATCTCCCTATTCCACCTCCCCAACATAATTCTATTCCATAATAGATTATCCAACAAGAATAAATTCCAAATCACCTTCCCACCACATTCATTTCACAACTATAGACCCCACAAGTACTGCTTCATCAGTTTATAATTTCCATTTGTACCCATTTCCTATCCTCCAATCCATATTCACTACATCACAAACTTCCAATCATCCAGCCTTTGGAACTTTGAATCAATTCAAAAAAGCTAGCCAAAATGTTTAAAAATAGTGGGAAGAAATATTTCCATGAAAAGAAAAGAAGAGGGTACCACCAAGGGTAATGAACATAATGGATCCAATTGCAAACAAGAAAATAGGGATAACATTTATTCCAAAAGTAGATAAAACCAAGGCTTAGATGATACTAACGGACTATGACATGGTATTGCAAGAGATAGATATTATTGAGGTCTTGATGGAGGACATATTCCATAATACTCAAATCCAAGTCAACACAATGTACCTCCAAGGAATTAGTCTAAGAAGAAAATTTTGACAAGATGAAAGAGAAAGTTCCTTACCTTGATAAAATGTTGCAAGAGGAATAAAATGAGAAGTCCTTATAGATTGAGATCAAGCAATTGTAGTGAGAACTTATGGTACAACTTTAGATCAATTATAAGAAAATGATGAAATGGTTTAGGTTGTATATGATCAAATGCAATATCTGCAATAAAAACTGGATCAAGAGCAAAAGAAAGCACAAACTTCTTGTTTCTCTTGGGAATAATTAACCCAACTTAAGAAGGAGAGCTTGAATGAAATCCTCCAAAAATCCCTAGAAGCATACCTAGACATTGACTATTTGATTTTTTACAAAGAACTAATAGAAGTCATACACACAAATATCACAAAGGATCAAGCTAAGGTTGATGATAAAATAGAACAAGTGAAGTCCATTGTCAGACTTGCAAGGAGAATATTTGACCCACCACTAGTAGTTGTTATAAGCAAGGAATGGAATGGTACAATATACATTGTTAAGGAACTAATAGAAGGTAAAAAGCTAGTGCAATAGGGATGGGATATTATTGGTGAGCTATGAAGAAAAGTAGAAAATATGATGGCTCTAGTAAAGAAAGCTAAAAATCTTGGGTTTCTAGGCTTTTGGGATAAGCAAAATTAGTTTTGCACTATTGAGCGACTCTAGGCCCAAAGCGAGCTAATCCCTAGCAATGAAGAATAGTTTCATCAGTGGTAGGAAACTATTGCAAAAGCTCAAGTTTTTGGATTTTTGAACAAAATAACTACAATACAAGCAAAATTTAAGACATGGCTAGAATATATAAAGAACCTTCATATAAAAATGCCTTTCAATTGAAAGTTATTAATACCAAGATCATAATAATTAGATACCTAACCTTGTAAATATAGAGTACAATATACCAAGTATTACATGCAATAGAAAGTGCCTTGACTAATCAAGAGACTAGTAAAGATGAACAAGAAGAAAAAACTAGTAGGAACAATGCATAGACAAGAAGAGCAACATGAAGTTGCAAGAACCCCAATCGTTGAGACTTTAAGAGTTGAAGCTTATCAAGAAGCAAAGGACACACATGCATAGAAGGATGTAAAAAGCTTGTAGCATGATACCTTAGTACCCTAATGATGAAAGCAAACACAAGGTATCCAAGTGGGAAATACCTTGTTGGCAAAAGGTTATTGGTTGTATAAAAGGAAAGCATGCAAATAAGCCAATCATACAAGGTGCAATTTTTTGGAAAGTGTGCTAACTCAAAAATAACACTTATATTAGCTAGCATAGTCATAAATAAAAATTATAAAATAGAATGCAAGTATAGGACAAGGTAAAGTAGGTTTGGCTTAAGTATTTTTGTTAAGAAGCCAAGCAACCATGCATATCTCAAGAGCACCAGGATGTACAATTTTCCAGATTTTTGAAGAAAAGTAGCTACATAGTTTTATAAGGAAAAAAAATGAGAGAGCAATGAAGGGTCCCAATCCCATAGTACCTAAAATATTTACCTGTTTAGAAGCAACACATCCCACTAATTATAAAATTTTGATCTTATCATAATTAAATTTTATTCTCCGAGGGGACCCTCTTGAAGTATTTTGATTTTATTTCTAAATTTTGCTTTCGTCAAGGTAGTAAATTTTGCCCGCACCAAGGTGTCACAATTGCTTACCTAAAAGTATTTATCTCAATTGAATTTATCTAGATATTTGCACTTCAATGATATTATTTTAGATTATTGATTTCATAAAATTTAATCTTCATAGTTTTTCTAAGGTTGAAATTATTAAAATCGAATTTTAGGGTTTTCTTCAATTCTTCATCTTACCCTAATTCACATCAAATTTGAAATCATCATATCTTTTAATTGGGAAATTTTTTTGAGGTGACTCAAATTCTTGGTGGAAGATCTTGATTTCCTCTTTTCAATGATACCAAATTTACTAAAAGTTAGACATAATGTTATTGCAAGAAATAGTAGTTTCTTGTTACAGGTCATGATATTATTAATGCAATATATCTTGATAAAAGTTGAATTTTTGCATTTTATTTGCATATTTGGATACCTATTTGGATTTTTTACAATTGTGAATTTTTTTTTTAAATATGAGAACTTTGATTTTTCACCCATTTTTACACTATAAGGGTTCGGGAGTAAAGTCGTGGCTTGGAACAAACATGTTCTATCCTGCTATAGAATCTCCTTTAATCATAATGGGATAGAACCAAATCATTTGGAAAAGCATGATCTATCCCACTACTAAATCTTCTTTAATCATCACAGTGTAGAACCAACTCCTTTAGCCAAAACATGCTCTCTCGCTCGTGCTCTATCCCATGATCAAAATGGTCAACAAAAGAGAAGTCCCAAATAAAATAGCGGGCTAAAACATCTTCATTGAAAAATTTATAGATTTTTTGAGAAATTTAATTTCATTTTACTCTCCCTCTTTCAAATTCTCTTTAATCATAGCGGGCTACAACATCTTCATTGGCAAAGTTGTGGATTTTTTGAGAAATTTAATTTAATTTTAATCCTGCTCACATTCTCTCCCGATATCAAATGCTCTTTAATCATAGCGGGCTACAACATATTCATTGACAAAGTTATGTATTTTTTGGAAGATTTAAATTCATTTTAATCTCACTCATGCTCTCTCCCGCTCGTGCTCTATCTTGCAGTCAAAATGGTCAACAATGGCAAAGTGCAAAATCAAATAGTGGGCTACAACATCTACCTTTCCAAAGCTATAGACTTTTTGGGGATTCCATTTCATTCTCTCTTGCTCATTTCCATATTTTACGATAAAAGAAGAAGGCATTAGAATTTATTTTTTTAATTATATTTTTGCCCTAAACATTAAAAGCTTAAACCTTAGGGATAATTGAAAATTAATTAATTAATTAAAAATCAAAAGTTTTAAACCTTAGAAAAATAAAATTAATTAATTAAATATTCTATTAATTGTCTAATATTTGTTGTTTTATTTCTATTTTTGTAGGAAATTTGCTAGTGGCAAGAGTAATGGCAGATGTGATGGTAGACATAAAACTTCAATGCAAAAATAGGCAAATGCGGTTGTGTAGAGGTAGAAGATGCAATAAGTTAATAATCCACCCAAATTTATGCAAAGCTCACCGCAAACAAAGACTTGATTAGGTATGGTCAAGGGAGTGCCCATTTAATGTAGTGCAACTGCAACTAGCTGGAAAATGAAAGCATCTGCATACAATCGTAGTTTGATGAGGATAAGATCATATTATTTCTTCACCATTTATGGCAGGGTACCCAAACAAATTTTTAGAAGTAGTTGGAGTTAAATGAAGATGTCAAAATATGTTTTATCATGTAAGGTCCCAACGATGGGATTTTTATAATAGGATTTAAATCTTTGGAAGCAAGATATTTTTAAAAATATTAGGGCATGTCCTGAGTCTATATATACTTCCATTGAATGTAAAATCAAGATGCAAGAATTTATAATAGAAGTATTTTCTATAAAATGGAAAATTTATCTGTTGTTGACATGGGATATTTTGCGGTGTTGTTTCTCTAAAGTGGCATAGCCAGGTGCTTAATCTACTTCTAGAGTTTGAATGGTGCTCACTCTCTATTCTTGTTTTCATTGGAATGTATGTGATAGTAATTGTTGTGAGTTTGATTGATTTAGATATATTGTTTATGTTATATGAAGAGCTTCATTGAAGTTTAATCATTTTGAGATTTAGTTCTTTTCCTACTGGATCTGGTTTTACTGTGTGTGCTATGCTACTAGTAAAACCATCCTATCAAGATTAAATCTTTAGAATGATTAAACTATCCTGAGAGAGTGTTTAAATCTATAGTTTAAGGATTTGGAACTAATAGCTCTGGTCTGTGTGCATGAGCATTCACTATCCACAGATATATCTTATTAGTTACAAGGAAAATTATGATTTAAATAGGTTGGTTTGTTCTATATACTTGTTTCACCCCTTGCTAGATAATAAATTGATCTTAGAAAGTTGGATAGTTTATTATTTTATTGGTTATTATTGGAGAACATAATAGTATGCCAAGTTGAAAGAATAATTAACAATTAAAATTGTAGGATTTTACCCTTCTTTTTTGCCCTACCTTACCCTCTGTTTTATTTATGAAAGGTTCTCATTTTTATATTTCTTAAAAATATTTACTCTTTTAATATGCTAAAATTGAAAGAGCTAGATCCATTCACAAATGCAAACCTGATCATGAACAACACAAACCACCACCAAACACCAATGAACAAAGGTTGAACCCATTGTAACTTGAAACTATTCTAGAAGTGGAAAAGAGTGAGAGCATTCGACCCGACTCTATAACTCACACCTTGGATAACCAGCAAGATCCTAAAGTGAGAGGGAATTTATTCCCATTCAATATTACTTGTATTTTTGTTCACTCTTCACAAGGTGTGCATGAAGGTCAAATCAACATAAATTGATGCTAGAAGGAGGTCCACTTTCATTTGATGTTTAACAGAGTGTTTAAAGTGAGAAATATAGTTTTACATAGTGTTTTATCTTCTACATGTCATTGATCAGATAATTATGGCCAACTGGTTGGGCTCTACCACTTTGAATATTCCTGGTGCAGCACATGATTTACCTAGAAATCTTGAGAAGTATCTTCCCATTTATAGGCATGACATAATCAAGACACCAAAAGAACACTTGGTGGCCTTTAAGAACACTTTGAAACTATTGAATGTGCAACATGAAGATGTAGCTTGTAGATTATTCTCATTCACTCTCCAAGAGGGAGCATATGACTGGTTTCTAAATCTTACAAATGACTCTATCACCAGTTGGAATGATTTAGAAAAGGTTTTTGTATCCAAATTCGATCAAGTGATTGATCCCAGTGTGCTATATCAATAGTTTTCCAGCATTAAAAGAGAATATGATAAAACTATTAGGTATTTCAATGTGATATTCCAAAAGGATTATGGTAGAATGATAGGTCATTATGTCCCAAGTGAAAATTTAGCCTTAGAAATTTATAAGAATACTTTGGATCCAATAACCTCTATTTTCCTCAAGAGAGACACCAATATCACAACCTTGATAGGAGCTTAAAATGAGGCTCTGGTTCTCGAGATATAGTTCTCGAGATATAGTTGAGATATCAACCTTTGAGCACTCCTTTAATACCATTTGTTATGCAGAACATACCTATTTTGAATCCCATTCCATATCAAATGGTATTACCAACGTGCAAAGCTCCACCTACAAAAAATCTGTTGACTTTGCCACACATTGGGCATGTGCAGACTGTGGAGAAAGAATTAGATAAAAATCTGGTTGAAAAAGTTACAAATATGATCCAAAAATTGGCAAATGACTTATTGAGTTTCAAGAGGCAAGTGTCTATTGGAGAAAATTCAAATAGATTTTCTTACCAACATAACATATTTTCAAGACCTTTGTATGAACCTAATATGGATTATAACAAAGGAAAGTGGTCTTGAAATTAACATTTGTGACTTGGCCTTACCTAATTGGTGCAAGATTCATGAAACATCCCAACATGGGTAATTACATTACCTATAATTTTATAATGCTTTTGAAGCTTTGTCTGGTGAATTTGTTTTTACCTAAGAATTAGATAAATGTTTATGGTTTTGGTTCATCCAAACATAGTTTTGTTATGGTTTTGGACTCATTCACTTTATCGGATGAGTTAGAAAATATTGTGGAAGTGCTTATGGATGAATTTTAGGCTTTTTAGGAGTATAGAAGAGATAATACAATCTCAAGAATAGAAATATAGAGCCCAAAACTTCATATACACCTCCAAAAAACTCTCACAATATTCCTCTTGATCCTTCTCCAAATAATAATCCACCCCACCCAAGAGGGGAGATCCAAAAATGCAGGATGGATTTGTTGCTCGATAAATCGATTAAAAATTACTCTGGATCATCTGCTAAACCTCAGAAAAATGGGAAGAAAATAACAAATGCCAATATGGTCATCTACAAGGAAAATACTAAAGTTCCATATTTTTTTCCAAGAGTTTGTATATTTGGAAAACACCTACATAACTATCTGGTGGATTCTGGTGCTTCAACTAATGTCATACCCATAGCCATTTTATAGCAATTGGGGTTAACACTAGTAAAATCTGACAGGAGAGTCCTTCATATGGATAAAAATGAGGTCAAAGTTATAGGTGAAATTTAAGGTATAAACATCCAATTTGCATCTAAACCAAGAGCACAACATAGAATTAAAATTTAGGTGGTAGATATTCCTGTGGGATATGGGATACTTTTGAGTAGATATTGGTCCGAATATCTGAATGTATATTTAGACATAGATTTCTCGCACATGTGGTTGCATTGGAAAGGTGTAGCAAATTAGTTAAGGATTGATAGAGAGCCTCGGTATAAGCACATGATAAATGAATATAATGTCAAAAATAAGGCTATTAATTTTGCTGATGCAAATATTGGGGTCTATAATTTGACAACTGCAAAGAAGGTGAGATCAATTAAATCTCTAACTACTCATGATAACGATGTCTGGATAATTTACATTGATGGAGCCAAATCTAAACAAGGTTTTGGTATGGGGGCAGTTCTTAAAGGACCTCACGGTCAGGTTTATGTCATGTCTTATTGCTTGTAATTTCCTTGCACAAATAATTTGACTGAGTGTGAAGCATTAATTCTAGGATTGAAATTTGCTTTAGATAAAAATGTGAAAATATCCAAGTTTTTTCAGACTTAGAGTTGGTAACTAATTAGATTAAAGGTATGTTTCAATGTGAGACCTCTTACTTGAAGAGGTACAAACATCGAGATTGAGATCTTATGGAGGATTTTGATGCTTTCAATCTAACACGTATTCCTGGGGAAGAAAATTCACCTACAAATGTTTTAGCTTCATCAGTTGAAAATATAAAACCCTTAGAGGAATTTAAATGGAATTTTTTTTAATAGAGTTAGTCTCGTCCTTTTGTTCCAGATAACATATATATATTTTAGGTATTTTTGAAGGTCAATAAATTATAAATTTCTTACAGAATACAAATGCATTTGAAAAACTATAACTGATGATGGTCAAAGGGATACTATGCTTGAATATTTTGATGATGATAGGGAAGTAGTGAGGTTAAAAAATAATAGAATTTCTAGGAGAATAGTAGAACTTGAGAGGCTATTTGAAAATGATCAAATTAAACAAAGAATAAATTTTAGAAATTCTATTGGTGTAGCAGGGAATGAGATTGAGAAATTAAATATAGGGACTGAAGAGGATCCCAGATACATTCAATTAGCTATAGTCTGTGATCCCATAATAAAATATAATATTACCGAGCTACTTCATAGGTCTAAGGATGTTATGGCATGGTCATATAAATACTTGAAGATTTTCAATCCAAAAATTTTTACACATACTATACCCCTAAAAGAGTTTTGTAAAACCTTCAGGCAAAAATAGAGATATCTTAACACCTTATTAGAACGTATCATTTTGAAGGAGGTAGAAATACTGCTGAGTGCTACCATCATTTTTATGTTAAAAATTCTACCTGGGTAGCTAATTTAGTATCAGCTAGAAAGAAGAATGGGGGAATTTACCTTTGCATAGATTTTAGAAACTTGAACAAGGCTTATGAAAAATATAATTATCCTTTGCATTCCATGGATGATGTATTGCAAATTATAAATGGTTTAGAGATGATGTCTTTCTTGGATGGATTTTCTAAGTACAACCAGATATTGGTGGATAGGGAAGATAGAATGAAAATTGCCTTCACAACCAAATGGGGGATCTTTGCTTACAAAAGAATGCCATTTGGACTGATAAATGTTGGAGTCACAATCCAATGTGCAATGGATTGTACCTTTAAAGGTCTCATGGGTAAGTGTATTGTGGTATACAGGGATGACTTGATAGTATTTTCTAAATCTTTATTTGATCATGTCAAACATTTGGAGTCTATTTTTGACAAGTGTAGAGAATTTGGTATTTCTTTGAATCCAAAGAAATGTGTATTTGGTGTAACTGAAGGTAAACTCCTTGGTAACTTAATAACCAGAGATGGTATTTCTATGAATCCCGAGAGAGTTGAAGCTATATCAAATATACCCTTTACCAATTCTAAGAAAGAGTTAAAATCATTTTTTGGGAAGATTAACTTTGTTAGAAAATTTATTTTTGGCTTTGCTAAAATAGTCAAGCCACTCAATGATATGTTAAAGGAGACTACCCAGATTTTCTGATCTATAGAAGCCAAGGTGGTATTTCAAGAGATTAAATATTCTATCCAACAAGCCCTAGTTTTGGTAAGTCCAAATTTTAGTGTAGATTTTACTTGTACTCTTTTGATTTTGAGTATACACTTGCTACAGTATTAACTCAACTGAGGGAAACAGGAGATCACCCTATTGCTTTCATAAGTACCAATATGAAGGGTGCTAAATTGAAGTAATCTCATTTGGATAAGAAAGCCTATACCTTAGTGAAATCGGTTAAGCAATTTAGGCATTATATTTTGAGGAGTAAGGTCCATGCCATAGTTCCTGACCCAGCTATGAAGTATTTGTTAAGTCAAAATGAACTAGGAGAACTACGAGGTAATTGGTTACAAAATTATAGGATTTTGACTTAGAGATCTAGCCTACCAAATTGATTAGAGGACTTGGTCTATCCCAACATATTGCTGAGATACCTACAGGGATAGAAATCAACCAAATAGACTCCAAGTTACATGATTAGTATGGGGATATCATGTATTTATTGAGATCTAGTAATTTCCCACCTCATTTGAATAGAACTCAGAGAAGAGCACTAAAGTTAAAATTTGCTCATTTTCTACTCAAAGGGGATAAATTATATAGAGAAAATTATGCTGGCATATTCTTAAGATGTGTTGCTCAGGATGAGGTGGATGAAGTGATGCCTAGTTTTCATGAGAAGTTAGGAGTAGGACATTATTTAGGTTTAGCTACTGCATATAGCATATTAAGAGTGAGATATTACTATCCCACATTATTTAAAGGTGTACATCATCATGTGAGAACTTATAATCAGTGTCAAATTTTTGTAGTCAAGCAGGCTAATCAAGCTCTATCATTGCAAGCTGTTATAATAGTTAAACCTTTAATGTAGTGGGGATTTTATTTTGTGGGAGTGATGAAGCCGAATTCATTAGCAGGGCATAAATATGTATTAAAAACCACTGATTACTATACACGATGGACTAAAGTAGAAACCATGATGATAATGGGTCAGATTTTCAATCATTAGAATTTGTAGAGTGGGCGTACCAAAATGGGATAGTCCTCAAATTTTCATCCAACTATTATCCCTAAGGAAATAGACTGGATGAATAAAAAAATAAGAATTTGATGAATACCATTAAGAAGTTTGCTATGGACAAACCTAGACAATGGCATACGTTACTAAAGTATGCACTTTGGGCTGATAGGATAAGACACAAAGAGGTTCTTAAAACTTCTCCATTTACTTTATTGTATGGTACTTAGCCTATTATCCCTATTTATTTAAAATTGCCCATATATCAGTTTACTTTGGATTATTTTAATGATAGTGTAGATGCAAAAGCCCACATATTAGAATTGATTAATCTATAGGATGAAAGGCTTCAGGCCCTAGAGCATTTTAGTCAACATCAAAAGATAATCAAGTGTTGGTTCGATAAAAGAGCAAAAGTGAAGGCATTTAGACTTGCAGACCTCGTGCTTCTATGGGACAAATCCCATGAAAAGAAAGGTAAACACACCAAGTTGTAGCCTATATGGATAGGGCCATACAAAATCATAGACATTCTAGGTAATAATACATTTTGTCTATAGGACTTGGAAGGTAATTTCTTTAACTTACCTATCAATGGTCAATATTTGAAGCATTATTTCTTTACTTTTCCTTCTACTATATCATTCGAGTAATAATAGAAGCCTTTGTACACACACACACACACACACACACACACACACACACACACACACACCATATATATATATATATATATATATAATAATAAGTAAGGGTAGTGAGGTAGTGTTTTGTTCATTTATTTTATCGACATTAAGTTGGTCCTGGTAAGTCAAGTTTTCATTTCCTTTATTCTTTTGGGTCTTTGTCTTGGTTTTGCAAAGGAAAGCAAGGTGATTTTAGCAAAAGGATATTCTAAGTGCGAAGGAAGTGGTAATGCTTGTCATATAGAATAATAGTAGAGAGGTAGTATAGATTCAATATCTTTTTTACCACAATTATTTTAATTATAAAAGGAATTGTTATGTTATTTAGCTGGAGAGCTCCTAGGGAATCCAAGAAAAGTTAGTCATGAGAGGGAAACTATGATTCACAAAAATCATTTTAATTAATCTGAAGAGGTTATTGGTGTCTAAAAACTAAAATTGTTAGTCGATCAACTATTTGGTTAATGAAATATCAAGGCAAATACAACTTTTGAACCTTTGGTAAGATTTCTCAGTTATCTAGTCTTTATCAAAAAAAGAGGAGAAAAGAGGAAAAAGAGTTCTACAAAAAAAAAGAGTTCCATAATAAAAGAGAGATAACCAAGATATTTGAAAAATAAATCTTAGACATGTTCACCAGGGCTATAGAAGCTCTATGGCTATGAACCAAGGTCTTAAAAATAAAGTTAAGAGTAACTCTATCGGGGCTATAAAAGGCTAAACTAGAATCAAAGCTCTACTCAAATAATCCTATGCAGTCCAAATAGTTTGGTTGATCCTCAGTAAGAATCTAAGCCATGGTCATATTAAGAGGAAGGATTTATACACTTGCATCACACACCAGAGTTTTCCTTGAGTGATTCAACCTAGTATGTTCTTGAGAAATTTCTACAGACTGGAAGATAGCAATTAAAATATTTTGAATATCTTTGTGGCAAGGTATGGTACATGATTTAAGTTGTTTTAAAACTAGAGTTCTAGGTTCCAAATAGTGCTACTATTTCTCAATAGATGTCGTCATTTTTTGAGAATCAACACACCCCATTGATTATAAAATTTTGATCTTATCATAATTAAATTTTATTCTCTCAGGGGAACCTCTTGAATTATTTTGATTTTATTTCTAAATTTTGCTTTCATCAAGGTTTTAAATTTTTCCCACATCAAGGTGTCACAATTGTTTACCTAAAAGCACTAATCTAAATTTAATTTCTCTGGATATTTGCACTTCAATGATATTATTTTAGATTATCGATTTCGTAAAATTTAATCTTCATAGTTTTCCTAGGGTCTAAATTATTAAAATTGAATTTTAGGGTTTTCTTCAATTCTTCATCTTAGCCTAAATTCACATAAAATTTGAAATCATCATATCTTGTAGGTGATTCGAATTCTAGGTGGAAGAAGTTGATCTCCTCTTTCCAATGATACTAGATTTACAAGAAGTTAGACGTAATTTCATTTCTAGAAATAATAGTTTCTTATTGTAGGTCATGATATTCTTAATGCAATATCTCTTGATAAAAAAATTGTTTTGTATTTTCTTTGTAGATTTGGATACCCATTTTGTTTTTTTACAAGTTTACAATATTTCGTTTAAATTTGAGAACTTTGATTTTTTACCTATTTTTACACTATAAGGGTTCGAGAGTTAAGTCATGGCCTGGAACAAGCATGTTCTATACCACTATAAAATATTATTTAATCATCAAAGGATAGAACCAAATCCTTTGGCAAATCATGCTCTATCTCGCTACTAAATCTTATTTAATCATCATGGGGTAGAACCAAATCCTTTAGCCAAAACATGCTCTCTCCCGCTCGTGCTCTATCCTGTGGTCAAAATGGTCAACAAAGGAGACGTCCAAAATCAAATAGAAGGATAAAACATCTTCATTGGTAAAGTTGTGGATATTTCAAGAAATTTAATTTCATTTAATCCCCCTCATGTTCTCTCCCACTCTCAAATTCTCTTTAATCATAGTGGGCTACAACATCTTCATTGGCAAACTTGTGGATTTTTCGAGAAATTTAATTTCATTTTAATCCCACTCATGTTCTCTCCTACTCTCAAATGCACTTTAATTATAGAATTATTAACAATGGAAAAGTGCAAAATCAAATAGTAGGCTACAACATCTTCCTTACCAAAGTTGCATTTTTTTTGGGGGATTCTATTTCATTTTAATTTCGGCTAAAAGCATGCTCTATCATGCTTCGGCTCGTGCTCTATCCAGCTTGTGCTCTATCCTGTTCATTCTCTCTTCCACTCATTGCCATATTTTGCAATAAAATAAGAAGGCATTAGAATTTAATTTTTTAATTATATTTTTGCCCTAAAAATTAAAATCTTAAACCTTAGGGATAATTAAAAATTAATTAATTAATTAAAAATAAAAAGCTTTAAACCTTAGAAAAATAAAATTAATTAATTAATTATTCTATTAATTGTCTAATATTTGCCTTTTTATTTCTATTTTTGTAGAAAATTTGCTAGTGGCAAGAGTAATGGCAGATATGGTGGCAAACATAAAACTTCAATGCAAAAATAGGTGAATGCGACTGTGCAGAGGTAGAAGGCACGAGAAGTTAATAATCCACCCAGATTTTTGGAGAGCTCACTGCAAACAAAGACTTGATGAGGTATGGTAGAGGGAGTGCCCATTTAATATAGTGTGACTGCAACTAGCTGGAAAATGAAAGCATCTGCATATAGTCACGATTTGATGAGGATAAGATCAAATTATTTCTTCACCATTTATGGCAGGGTACCCAGATAGATTTTTAGAAGTAGTTGGAGTTAAATGAAGCTATTAAAATATGTTTTATCATGTAAGGCCTTGGCAGTGGAATTTTTATAATAGGATTTAAATCTTTGGAAGAAAGATATTTTAAAAAATATTAGGGCATGTCTTGAATCTATATACTTTATTTGAATGTAAAATCAAGATGTAAGAATTTATAATAGAAGTGTTTTTCTATAGAATAGAAAATTCATCTGTTGTTGACATGGGATATTTTTATTGTTGTTGCTCTAAATTGGCATAACCAAAGTTTGAATGGTGCTCATTCCCTATTCTTGTTTTCATTGGAATGTATGTGATAGTAATTGTTGTGAGTTTTATTGATTTAGGTATATTGTTGATGTTATGTGAAGAGCTTCATTGAAGTTTACTCATTCTGATATTTAGTTCTTTTCCTACTAGATTTGGTTTTACTACGTGTGCTATGCTATTAGCAAAACCATCCCAGCAAGATTGAATCTTTAGAATGATTAAACTATCCTAAGAGAGTGTTTAAATCTATAGTTTAAGGATTTGGAACTAATAGATCTGTACTGTGTGCATGAGCATTCACTATCCACAGATATATCCTATTATTTACAAGGAAAATTATAATTTAAATAGGTTGGTTTGTTTATATAGTTGTTTCACCCCTTTCTAGATAATAAATTGATCTTAGAAAGCTGGACAATTTATTATTCTATTGGTTATGATTGGAGAACATAATAGTAGGCCAAGTTGAAAGAATAATTAACAATTAAAATTGTAGGATTTAATCCTTATTTTCTGCCCTACCTTTCCCTCTTTGTTTTATTTTTGAAAGGTTCTCATTTTTATATTTCTTAAAATTTTTTACTCTTTTAATCTACTAAAATTTAAAGAGCTAGATCCATTCGCAAATACAAATCCGATCATGAACACAAACCACCACTAAACACTAATGAACGAAGGGAGAACCCATTGTAAGGTAAAACATAGTCTATTTGAAACTATTCCAAAAGTGGAAAAGAGTGGGAGCATTCGACCCGAATCCGTAATCCACACCTTGGATAACCAACAAAATCCTAAAGTGAGAGGGAATTTATTCCCATTCAAGGTTACTTGTATTATTTGTTTACTCTTCACAAGGTGTGCATGAAGGCCGAATCAAAATTACCTAAGGTAGTTTGCCTGGGTCTAAAGTAGCTCTTAGCTATGGTGGACATGTTGGAAAAAAATTTGCCATACTTGTGGATAGGCAATGCACCCTAGAATGTAGTTGAATTATAGAATTAGATGAAATGGTATCTCTCTTTGTTTTAACCTTCAAAGAAGGCCAACTTATTAAAATGATTATATTTTAAGAGGAAAAGTGTTAGAAAATATTAAGGGTTAGAAAGAGGTATTCAAAAGTGGATGGGATATAGTATAATGATAGTGGCTCTCACTAGATAATAAGCTAACAAAATAAATTGCATGATACTTAACAAACTAGCCATTATCAACTTCAATTATAGATTTATTCAACTTAAAACAAATATTTTAATCATTCCAGGGATTTGAACAATTAGCAATCCAATAGAGATCCAAAAAATAGAATTCAATTTAATAGAATATACTATGTGTTAAGTGTAATAGAAATGACTTAAAACAAATAATACATGCATAAAAACTTGCATTTAGATAGTATGGTAGGCCAAACAACTATCACTTCATTGATTGGTATTAAGATTACATAGCAATAACAAGAAAGGACTACAGAGCCAACCCTTGTATCATAGGTTTCATGGCATATTTATAAGCTATAGATTGGAACTTGCAACATAATATTTACAATCAGTTACAAAATTGTTATAAATATAGTTTGGAAAAAACATTATATAAGTTGATGTGGTTGTCTTAGATCTTATTTTGCATTTAAATTTGAATAACTATGAAATCAACTCTATCGATCTGCAACTACTCCCTACAAGTGGTTTGAATTGTTACAATATATCTATCAGAGTTATCACTTTCATGCTTGGGTGGTGCTTTGATGGATAGCTAGGAGGCATTGAGATAGTTATAGAGCATTATTAGAGTTGCTCTAGCCTTTTTTATTTTGTGTAGCATTATCCTATCTTTGTGTATTTGGAAATTTTAGTCCTATGTGCTTTGCATAAATTCAAGATCATGAGCAAGAACATTGATGTCATTGTTAAGGGAATCCCAACTTTGTGCATCTCAAGTTTACTCATTCCTCTCCTTTGCATGATCCTAGGATTCTATTTAGGCTTGCTGATGTCACATTCATAGTGACCCTGATTTTGAGCATCGTAGTTTTATGCACTTGACTTTATGCATTCTCAAGTGGAGAAAGCATTGTGCTAGTATTGTTGTTATCGTAATCCTAAATTTGTGTAGTCTAGTTTTATGCAACATGAATTTGTGTATTTAGCCTATCATGTGTGTTTTTGACTTCTATTGGTATCATCATATATGCAATCCTAGTTTTACACAATCAAAGTTTTGTGTAGTGAGCTTACATGTTACTGCGATTGTATGTTGTCATGTGACGTTACTGTCAAAAGGGGCCTAGTTTCATGCAACGTGACTTTGTGCATTTTGACCATGAATATATTGGCTTCATGCATTGAAATAATGCAATATTAGGATCTAGTGTAGCTATGTTGATGTCACCCTAGAAAAGATATCAAATTTGTGCATCATGATTTTGTGTAGTCATGAATTCGTGAAAACACTTAGCTGATTTTGCCAAAAAATAGCCTATATTTTTTAAATTACAAATGAGATCATGAATTTGACATATATTATTGGTGCCCCCAAATATTTTTTACTTATATAAAAATAACCAATAAGGCATTATATTTATAATATAAACTTTTGAAGAAGGGAATGAGCTAGAAAATAAGTTGATAGAAAGAGAAAGGGTGAAGGTAGTACAATGTACAATGGTTGTTGCAAGAAGCAAGAAAGTTAGGATCATAGAAAGTGGAAGAATTGGATATGATGAAGAGATATATGAGTATATGGAAGAATAAGAAGTAGAAAAAATGGAGATACATGAAGAAAATAAGGGGAAATGGTACTATGTGTGGTATTTACTACAAGAATCAAGAAATACATAGATCACAAAAAATAGGAAAAATGAAGTTGATGAAGCAATGTACAGGCGAAAAATAAAAGGATATGAGATACAAAGAGGAATATGGGAAGCAAATAAGGGGAGATGATGAATGGAGACACTTGGACTATGGTATCCCCAAAGAAAAAAGTACCTCCATGAGCATACTCTATCGTAGCTAAAAGTTGCTTCACCTCTAGACAAGATGACTTAAGCAAGTATTCTAGGTGCTTGTAGGTCAAAATTTTCCATTTTTACTATGTGTTCTCCTTTTTCTCACACAATTTTGTAGGAATATCTTCTACTTGTTTATTGAATAAGTATGATACTACAAACTTCTTATAAAATACATGAGTGATCCAAAGGATATTGTATCTCATATTATTCTAGTTGTAGGAGCCTTATATAGAGCTTGAGAAGTAGTTTTACCAGCTAATATTCCTATAATGATTGCATGATATTTTATTATAACTTGAATATTTTTCTAAATATTCAGAGCTTTGTGGATAGTTTAATCATATACTTTATTTAATGTGTTTGTTCCAAGTTATCTCCTTTAGCTCAGTCATCTTACATTTTTCTTGAGTCACACATGGGGTGGAGTGTCCTATAATGCATATCTCACATTAGTTGTCAACTCATATCAAACCACACCATGATTTTGAGTACCTTCCTTTACATCTACAAATTCATCTTGTCTTGTCTATTGGACTACAAAGTCAAAGGAAAAATGGTAGATGACATTCTAATTAGTGAAATGAATGGGGTGGGTGAGGGAATGATTATGATATTTAGAGGTGTGTATAGCGAGTATTTCTACTTCAAATATATTCTTTGCCTCTCCATCAAGATTATGAAGCTTCTTACTTATTCCTAATATGATATGCTCCCGATCTAATCAAAATTGAAGGTTGTTCATAGTTACACATTTTCGAATATTTGTTTTAGCATGCGTAGCTGTGAACAACCCTCATATTTGGATAGATAGTCTTATGATTTATATACCTATAAGGATTTATGATAATATTTGAGCTTATTCAATTATTATTTGTCTAAGATTCTCTTATATAGACCCATGAACCTATCACATGTGTTGCTCTATCAGTTAAGGTGGTCCTCTTTTTTTGTGCATCTATTCCTAGGCAAAGACTTTTGCACTCTATTATTGATTTTTTTGACCAGTCTATTGTAGTAGCCACAAATCCTACCTTTCAACACCTTGTTATGTGTGTCATTCTGCTACTTTATTAGCTATTTGCCTCATTAGTAAAAGTTGTATTCAACTTTTTATTTACTTGTTGGTTATTTACACAAAAAATTAGTGTGTTTGCCCATGCTTGGTAGAAGTGCTTTCGTGCCATCTATCCTATAAATTTGCAATGTCCTAACCATATGAAATAAAATTTGAATTTTTATTCATGATAAATTCTTTGGGACTCACAACTATCATCAGGTATTTTTGGACGTTGATATGTTTCTACTCTACTTCCAAGAGATTTTTGGCTTTGGCCATGTGTGATAGTCATGGAGGGTTATTTTGAAAAAATATAATAGCTAGGATCCATCTTCTTAAGCATTGATATTTCCAATTTTGCATGTAGAGTTTCCAAAAGCTCATTTATAATCAAATCATGTTCTATTTCATTTTTCTTCTTAGCCAGTGTCTTCTTCTCATAGGTTCTCCTTGATTCAATGGCTAGAATCGTTGAAGCTTGTGACTCTCCATATTTTGATAAGAACTATAGTTAATAATTGAGTCTAACTATTACATCAAAAAAAATTGGTGCTATGACTTTCCTACCATGGATTTTTCTATGCTAAACCTGATTCTTCTTTTAGCCAGTCATTTATTTCCACATATACATTACAGACACCTTTCCTTGAAGATCTACTTTCAGTTCTCCATATTCTTCAATATAAAAGGGGTGTAGGCCCTGATTAGATATTTTGACTAACTTACCAATACAAATAATGATCATGTGACTTCAGCCCTCAAGTGTCCTCCAATTTATTCTAAGCAATATTTGGACAAGAAAGTATCAAATAGAGGAGGTACATCAAAAACCACTACATCTTGAACTGCTACAAGATCTGTGCATCCATGTATCATCATTAGGAACCTTCTCAGAAGACCAAATACTCTTATCAACTTACCTTTGAATTGAAACCACCCGAGTTCCATTTGATTGAAGGTTAATACTATGCTTTTGTAAACTTCTTGAGGTATAATTGTAACCTTGCTTCTAGATATACTACACAATTATGTAGTATGCATGCCTTAAAGGAAAGAGATAATTTGAATGGAGTAGGATAAAAACTTTCATACATAAAGATGATATATTCATCACTAGACTCTATGGGTTGTCATTTTTATTTGAATCTTCAAGAGATAACTCAACTAGGTCCACTCCATCCACTAATAGGTCTTTTCTTAGATTTATGTCATACGTTGTAGGGCCATTCTTCCAAGTCCTTTTAAATCGATATTAAAGTCAGAAATATTTTCATGGGAGGCTCTTTGGATGGAAGAAAAATGGGTAAGTAATAGGAATGGGTCTCTGGGATCATCAAACTTGGTAATAAGAGCTTTGGATAATTTATCCCAAGTACTAATGCTCTTATTTTCTAAGGACCTATACCATAATAATACTTTTCCCTTGAAATATTGAACAAGTAGTCTAATCATTACATTTTCAAAGATAATATCATAAAAAATAGCTAAATAAGCTACATCTTGATAGTGATCATAAGTTGTTTTTCATTGCCATCATAACTAGGGAGGAATTTTAGGGAAAATTTTGGTATTTCATGAAAGATTGAGATGTTAAGGAGACCAATATCATACTAGGCTGGGTAAAATTGTTTGACCATGAGAGTAAGACCCAAATTATTCCTAGGGAATTCTAATTTTGATATTCAGGGGAGTTACTAGATGAACATACATTCTCTGCAAATGAGCTCAAGATTGTTCATAAAATCTTGAATCTTCTAGGAAAGTGAAACAAAATAAAAATACTATGCTATTGGACAAAAATATACCATACCTATAGATAGGTGATGTGACCTAGAATTTAGCCAAAGTATATAATTGGATGAAATGAGACCTCTCTATTTCAACCTTCAAAGAAAACCAACACCTTGAAATTATTATATTTTAAGAGGAAATTGGTTAGAAAAGAGTAAGGGCTAGAAAGAGGTATTAAAAAGTGGACAAGATATAGTGTAACAACATTGGATCCCACTAGATAACATGCTAACCAAACCAATTACATGATACTTAACAAACTAGCCATTATCAAATTCAATTATAGATTTATTCAATTTAAAATAAATATTTTAATCATTCCAAGGACTTGAACAATTAGCAATTCAATAGTGATCCAAAAAGTAAAATTTTCTTTAACAGAATAGACTAAGTGTTAAGTGTAACATAAATGACTTAAAAAAAGAATACATACATAAAAACTTGCAATTGGATAGTCATGAAAGCCAAATAACTATCACTTCGTTGATCAGTAGTAAGATTACATAGCAATACCAGGAAAGGACTATAGAGCCAACCCTTGTATCAGAGGTTTCATGGCATATTTATAAGTTGTAGATTAAAACTTGTAGCATAAGATTTACAATCAATTATGAAATTATTACAAAGATATTTTGGCAAAAATATTCTAGAAGCTGAGGTGGTCGGCTTAGATCTTATTTTGTATTTAAATTTGATCTTATAATTTTAAAATTAAAAAAGGTATTAATGAACCTCTGTTTAGCTTATCTTTGGTTTCTTGTATTCACCCCTTAGGCATCTAAATTGAAAATCACATTTAAAAGTGCATTAGGCTAGCTTTAGTTTTCCTGCATCTTTGTTTGAAATAAAGAAAGGAAATATATTAGACTTTAGAACTAGTGCAAGAAATTTAAATTATGTATAGGAATCTCTTCTACATTTTTTTTTCTTCATTTGCATCACACTTCCATCATTATTGAATTTAGACATTAGGATAGTTAAAAATCTAGGTGTTTTCACAAATTAACACCCAAAACTATATTTAAGGAAATAAAAAACTATCCTTGGTGAAATCATAATACCACCCTTTTACCAAAGATAAGAGCTCAAAAAATTCACAAATAGTGGGATAGTAGCAGCACCCTCCCATACAAGTGTGGACCCTCAAAGGAAGGAATTTCCAAGGACAATGCCTCTATGGGATCCCCTTTTTGGCATTCCACATAATCTACTTGTTTCACATATAAGTTGTGTGAGTTAGTCCTTCGTTGGCCCATGATCATATTTTCTCTTAAAATGATGTTTTACCCTATATAGTTTGTTCTTGTGGTGATCATATGTATGGTTAAATTCAGTAATATAATTTTCTTTCATTATTTCTAACTTCTTTTTGTACATAGTTGCTCTAAATTTTTCCGTAGAAAATGAATTTATGTCTATGTTATTATTTAGACATTAATCCAACTTGATTTTCTATTTTCATCCATTTTTTGTTTAGCTTACATATGTTTTCTTCTTTTATTTAACTCTTATTATATTATAACTTTAGGATTTTAGTCTACATCCGTCTATTCAAATTTTTCATATATGCTAGAATACAAACCATAGTATTTGCCTCCATAGGAGGGGTAACTATTTTTTCTAGGAGAATCTCATATGAAACTAATGCTTTTATTTTGATTTATTTTGAATTAGAAATTTTTGAATCCTCTCTATTTACCTCTATTTTAAGTCTATTGTGTTGATAATTCATAATTTATACCCGCATAATATCATTGGTACCACTAGTAGCCCAAATAAAACATGTGTAGTCTTTCAGTCCCATAACTCAACTTATTTGCTTCTAATTTTTGGTGCAAAAAGTGATTTCCATCATCTAGATATTATTTTCATTCTACCTATTTTCTAATTGAGCTTATTATTAAATTATATTCCAAGATATTTGTACTTAATTACTTCTATAAGATCCCTTAAAAATAAGAATTTAATTGATTCTTTTTCCTTTGATTGCAGAAGATAATAATTTTGGTTTTATTGGTATTTACTTGCATGCACCCCTCCTTGCATGGGTGTTTTAAGGCCTTTAAGCACTCTCTCAAATCCTATGTTGGCCTTACAATTAGAATAATACCATCTACATATAAAAGAAACATCATCATAATTTTTCCAAATGAACGTTGTCCCCTTCTCTTAGATTTAGCTATTTTTCTAATTTGTCAATATATAAACCAAATAAGGAAGGAGATAATGGGAGTCCTTGTATAACCCTTATGTCACTTCTAAATAATTTTCAAAGGCTTGCTTATGTTCTATTTTTTGCTATACTTTTCTAGTATAGTATTTTGTTCTACTATATTTTTTAACTTCTAGGCACTATATTAACAACTATGAATGGTTGTTCTATAATTTTCTAGTATAGTATTTTGTTCTCCTAAATTTTTTTACTTCTAGGCACTATATCAAAAGCTTTCTTGAAATCCACAAAACAACAATAGGATTCTCCTTTTTCATTCCATATTTTTCAATGATAGGTATCAAAGTGATGACACCATTTATTGTGGAGTGATTTGGTATAAAACTTGCTTCTCATTTTGACCTAATTTCTTGTTCTTCTACCCAATTATTTATTATATTCTTAACCATGATTTCAAGTAGATTTATGAATAGGGCATTGACCATAATTGTTTGGTAATTTGATGGATTGTATATGTTTACACTCTTAATGAGAGGTGTTGTTAGATTTATTTTCAAGTCCCTTGGAAATCCATGTTGGAAGATGATGTTGGATATCCTCTTGAAGTGTGGTTCTATGTCCTATACTCCCTATTTTTAATATTCTACTTGTAGTCCATCAATTTTACAAGCCTTTCCCATTCCTATATTTTTAGTACCTTTTTTACATCCCTTAAGATAAATAACTTTTCTTTTATGATGATTATGGGAGGGGCCTCTTATTCTTGCTCTCATTTATATGGTTAATTTGTATAATTCAACCATCACATTTGTTTTAGTAAGCTATGTGTGGCTTCTATTGGGGCCACTCCCATTATAAAAATAAAACAATACATTACTCTCGTTACACTTATAACAAGTTAATTAAAGCATACCCATATTTACCTTTCTATAAAAATATTCTTAATTTTCCTTTCTATCAAAGATATTATCCATCTTTCTCAAACTACTAAGTTTTCATAATTAAATCTTTTTTTTGACATGACACAACTCCACCAAATAGAAGGAATATGAATATAACACTCATCTATCAAAGAGGAAATATGTTTGATTATTTTTATTATTTAGTAGACATTCTTCCTCCTTTAGAGTGGTAAGATTTGAGAAAGCATTTTTGCACTTCAATATCCTAAGGTAATATCTAGTTGTAACACATTTTGTAGGATCTTCATTTTTAAAAAAATTATTGTCATCGATTTTTTCATAATTAGCTTCAATAATACCATGTGAGGTGTTAATATTTTCCATGGAACTATCAGGATGGTCTTTAGTAAGCATTTTTCTTTTATCAATGATTTGATTCAAATTCTCCTTTTGGGATTGAGTCTTTTTTTGCTCACATGATTCTTATTGGACAATTGGCACATCTGGAGGATGAGATTATTTCTTTTGAACTAGAACATTTGAAGGTTCCAAATCATTAATGTGTAGGGTATTATCCTCCACCAAGTAGGAATTAGAACATGATCAAATGATTAGACATCTCTTGTTCAGGTGGCCATATTGCTAAGAACCATAACATCTTAGGGATAAGTTTTCATATTCAATATTTTGGATCCATTCCCCTTTGCTTGAGGAGAGAGTAATGGATTGAGGCCCAAGAATTGAAACATCCTGTAGACACCAAAATATGACACCCTATAAATCACATTCACAACCTCACCATCAAATCCTGCATGATAAAGAGATATGCCTAAGTTTTAACTTAGGATATAGAATCCTACACATCATCCTATTTTCCTAATTTATTTAATTGGGAAAATCACCCTAGGATACATTGTCCACCCATTGGACATGTGTCTAGGACACTTCACCCATCATCTCTACCACATCTCACCCACTCTTGTCCTCCTGTCTTTGCACATAGGACATATTACCAACACCCATACCACATTTAATCCACCTTGTCTCATTTGTCCCTTCACATAGGATAGGATCCCATGTTTCACTCCACTTGTAGCCACATCACCCCAGTTAACTAAGGCATACTTGATGACTCACTGTAACTGCCCCTTCCACTTAACAACCCAGATTTACCACTTTTTAAACCAAGCTTGCCACCTCTAACTTCCCCCAAAAACCCCAAGGAGCCTATAAAAGCACCATTGATCCATCAAGTACAGGGAGATGAATTTGCATATCGATAGGCTATAAAAACATATCTAGAATCGATGAGAAACTGAGAGTGTGAGCTCGATCCTGATTGTTGGCACGCATCTTGAGGTAAACTATCATTTCAGCTAGAACCGTCCACCCGTGGTTTCACAGATGAAAATGTAGGTTCGTAGTTTCACAACTACAGGTCCGCAGTTTCCAGTCCACAACCGTACTTTCATGGTTCCACAGTCCCAAGTGATTTCATCAAAAAATATTAAGTAATAATAAATTTTGCAAGGCTTTTATTTATTAATTTTTTTCGATTATTTACTTTTCATTTGCATTAGCACAGGATTCATGTTTAGCTTTAGATTTATTGCTTGAATATATAGGTGCTACTGACTCCCTTTGTTGGTGTACGTGTGTGCAGGTAACATATATATTGGATGAGCTACTGAATCTGGAGTGGTCCCTTACCGGATACCAAAGCCCACTCATCCCTTTGAAGCTGTAATAGAGGAATGAAGAACACCACATCCTACAGAAGAGCTAGAATATTTCCTCTCTTCTATCAAAATATTACCAAAATCTGACACCCTCTAAGTCACATTCACCACCCCACCATCAAATCCTGCATAATAAAATTATATGCCTAAGTCTAAACTTAGGGATATAAAATCCTACACATCATCCTATTTTCCTAATTTATTTAATTAGGAAAATCACCCTAGGATACCCTGTCTACCCATTGGACATGTGTCCTGGACACTTCACCCAACACCCCTGCCACATCTTACCCACTCCTGTCCCCCTTGTCCTTGCACATGAGACAGATTCCCAACACCCATGCCACAACTCATTTGTTGTTGTCTCCTTGTCCCTTCACATAAAACAGCATCCCACATCCCACTCCACTTGAAGCCACATCACCCCAGTTAAGTGAGCCACACTGAATGACTCACTATAACTGCCCCTTCCACCTAGCAGTTCAGATTTACCACTTGGCATGTCAGGCTTGCCACCTCTCATCCCCCCCCCACCCCCGGGCCCAAAAAAGCCCCCCCCCCAAAAAAGGGGGGGGATATCGACAGGCTACCAAAATATATCCAGACCCGATGAGAAACTAAGAGCACGAGCTCGATCTCGATCATTGGCATGCATCCCGAGGTGACCTATCATTTCAACCGAAACTGCTCGCCCATGGTTTCATAGTAAAAAATGTAGGTCCATGGTTTCACAACCGTAGGTCCATGATTTCCAGTCCACAACCGTGCTTTCATGGTTCCACAATCTCGAGCGATTTCATCAACAAAGATTAAGTAATCCTAAATTTGGTAAGGCTTTTATTTATTAATTGTTTTTGGTTATTTGCTTTTCATTCGCATCAGCACAGGGTTCATGTATAGATTCATATTTATTGCTTGAATATACATGTGCTACTGACTCCTTTTATTGATTTGCGTGTGTGTAGGTAACATATATCTTGGATGAGTTGCTAAAGTTGGAGTGGTCCCTTACCGGATACCAAAGCCCACTCATCCCTTTGAAGCTGTAATAGGGGAACGAAGAACACCACATCCTATAGAAGAGCTAGAATATTTCCTCTCTTCTATCAAAATATTGTACCTTGAGAGAGAAGTGAAACATTGTCCCATTCCAACACACTTGGGGTAAAATCCAAAATCATTCTTGTAACAAATTGTATCAATATCAATAGAAAAGGGATTTTGGCAATCTTACCTCTTTCTTATATTTAGTTTATTTGTGTTCAATTCTTTTGGTTACAAAAATGGCGATCACGATGGGACCCCCCAAGGGTTCCATTTTGTTTTGCCTTGCTTATTTTTAAATTTACTAATCTCTGTCTGCACCTACAAGTTTTGGGAATTCGAGACACATAGATTCAATTTTGAATCGATACATTCAAAACCTTTGCACCTAATTATTTACTATGGAAACACGAAAACACAATTTTTTTTTGAGGAAATGCAAATGTGCGGTTCATTATTGGACAAAATACAAATGCATGGTTCTTGGTTCGAGAAAATTCAGAAATGCGGTTGTTGTTTCAGAAACGTAGACCGGTGGTTGACAGTTGGAAGGAGAGGCGAAAGGAACACAGGTCTATACTTCATGCTCTCTATTTCATTTTTTTTCTTTAGTTAAGTTTAGATTGCATTTAAATAGATTAACAGTCTTAGTCTTGTATGCCTTTGTGTGCACTTAGGTCTTAGAGATAGGAGAAAATACTTAAAATTTTGCATTCATACATAAAATAACAAGAAAAAAATTAAAGAAAATCTGCATTTGCATAGTAGAAAATAGATCATTTTGCATTCACCGGGTTAGAAATAGCTTAGGTGTGTATTTAGGTTTGGGTCTATAAAAATTATTCTATTTCTATTGATAGAAAGGACCCACGCATCCATGGTTGGGATATCCCAAATGCAGAAGCACGGTTGGCAAACCACGCACCCACGGTTTACTAGAACTAACCTGCATCCACGGTTAGCCCTATTAAATAGAATCTGATTAAATTAGACCTAAAATTGGCACTTTTGCCCCTGATTTGTTATTTTTCATTCTCTATTTTCTATTTTCCTACATTTAGGCATTGAAACAAAATTGCATGATAATATTGCATACCACAATAATCAAACAAAACCACCACACACTCACATAAACGTTGGAAAATGATTAGATTTCATCACCGCCAGGTTTGGATTTCATCACCGAACCACCAACATCATACCCCATTCTTTGCCAAGGCCGATTCCAAGATCCGTCATAGCCCATGGGTTATAGCACGCATTTCTCCTCGAAGAGGTGTATCACAAACTATGGGTGAACTAGGTGAGGAATTGGTAGGACCTGTGCTCCCTGGCCGTGTGTGGGCTTCATTACCACACATTATAGGTGGGATTACATGACCTGGAGTTCATAGCCAGGTTGTCGAGCTACGAGTATACAGGTGAAATCCTAGATTCATTTAGGGCAAAACATTGAGCACACGACTTTTTCATTTTCTGAACAAATAAAAAAAAAAGAAATACGAAAATCTAGCTTCAAAAACTTTGTGTTTGTTTGCTTTGCGTGTTGTATTGCATCATATTGTCATTTTATTTACATAGATAGTCGCACTTGGCATTGTACCACATAATAGCGTATGGTAGTGACTCGTAGTCAAGCTAAGAAACTAGTGTCAAACCAAAGTCAGTGGTCTTCCCCTATGGCCTCTCAGTCGGGTAACGTCCCTCCCACTTCGGTGGTAGGACAAGTAGGCATGCCCCTTTCTATGTCCCAAAGTCTTAATGTAGGGCCTTCTAGTAATGCCCCTAATACGGACATAGACATTATGCATAGGGCTACTCACACAACCATACCAGAGACACCTAGGAGTGAACCTCCTGTAGTGGTAGATAGTCATGTCACCATGTTCGATATGGATACTATTAGAATGTACTTGAATGCAGCTGGAATGGTCTTCCCATCATTACCACCACTCTCCATCCCATCCCGTGTCATACCCTCATCACAACAAGAATCCACATTCACCTATCCACAATAATCAGAACATATTTTCACCAATCCTCTTTTTGAGTTAGTCGCTATAGCATTGGCCAATCAACCATCGTCAACCAACCAATTACCCCCCACATTACCTCAACAAATGACCATTTCCACTAATCCCTTGTATGAAACAATTCCTATTGTTTCACAAGCCCCAACATCCATTCCTCCCGCCACACTCATAGGACATACATCTCATACCATACCACAGTCAGTAGTGATACCTTTTGCTACTTACCCCCCACCTACTTCCACTACCATGGTTGTCCCACAACCAACCCAGTCTACCACATCACATGTAGCGGTTCCTACTTCAAATGCAATTGCTATGCAACAAGCT
This sequence comes from Wollemia nobilis, assembly GCA_028583015.1. Lineage (NCBI taxonomy): Eukaryota > Viridiplantae > Streptophyta > Pinopsida > Araucariales > Araucariaceae > Wollemia > Wollemia nobilis. The sequence continues at coordinate 14,733,944 of JAQPPZ010002556.1, forward strand.
TTCTTACAGCTGCAGCAAATGATTTTAGATAATGCTAACCGTAGCATGAACCTTGACCCCAACCAACATTTGCAAGGGATTGAGCAAAATTTTCCACCTACATCACATCAACCTAATGCCTTTATCCAAGATCCATCTTGGGTAATGCACCCTCCTTCTACCACTATGGTTCATAATCAACCGCCACACCCATATGCTAACACAGTAGGTCAGCATAACATCATACCACCATCACCCCATCCATACCATAACATCCCTCAACATCCATACCATAACACATTTCAGCCACCCATGTCTTATCACCCACAACCTACATACAATCCACCCCATTACCAGCAACATCAAGTACATTCAAGTGTCAGTCCTGTGGATGACCCTAGATACCAGTTTTTATAGAGTCAGATTGATAGTCTTGCCATGCAAACCCCAGGTTTGCAATACCAAAAGCCAACTTTGAGGTAACTACTCAATCACCCTATTCATGCTTCGGTACCTGAGCCACCATATCCACAAGATTTTCAAATATCGAAGCTTGAATTTAAAGGGGAAGAGGACCCCCATGAGCATATAACTAGATTTGTGAATGCATGCTTCAGAATCAAAAGCAATGATGCATTACTATTACATACATTTCCTCAGACACTAGGGGGAGAAGCACAAGACTGGTACAACCACCTACCACATCAAAGTGTCTTTACCTTTGAACAACTAGCGGACCAGTTCTTGGAAAGATTCGCCCTGAATGTTAGAAAACAAACCACATTGACTGATTTGATTTATCTAAAACAATATGATGATGAATCGGTCTATGAATTTGGCAATAGGTGGAGATCAGTCATGATCAAATTACCATTTTCCCTCCCTATGCCAGAGATAATACGAATGTTCACGAAGAGTTTTGGTAGACCCATCTCTTCATTACTACAACTACAACAATATAGAACATTCGATGAGGCACTCGCCCAAGCAAAATTGATTGAAGAAATAAAAATCCAAGAAGGCGAGATAAAGCCTAAGAAGAAAGAGTGGCACAATAAGAATCAAAAGGGGAATAACCATGGTCAATCTAAGACCGCGTAGGTTAACCAGATAGTTTTGGGCCAACCACAGTTAAATCAACCGACCCAAACACAAATCCAACAACCCCAACAACAACAACAACCACAACAATCGAATTATCAAGTGGTTCCACCCCCACAGTAGGCACAAAATTAGACACAACCTGCAGAAAGGCAACAACGTCATTTTAAGCCAAAAATAAATTACACACCAGTACAAGAGCCATATTCATTAGTGTTTCAGAAGTTGTATGCGGCAAAACTTTTTACATTGCCGAAAATGAAACCTGAAGATCCTAACAAACCAAAAACAAAAGGTTACAAAGAACACCTCTTTTGCATCTATCATAGACAAAGAGGACATGATATCGAAGGTTGTCATGGATTTAAAGGAATTGTGCAAGATTTATTGGAAGTGGGTACAATCAAAGTTGACAATCCACTAGCCCAAAACAATCAAAACCTAGGCATCTATCAGACACCTTTGCCACATCGAGAGGCAAATCAACAACCGATGGGAGCATCAACTTCTACAGTTCCTCCCAACCAGGTTAATTATGTGTCTCAACTACCACAAGGTTTTGTAGGAGCTATTAGCATAGTTACCCATGGAAAGAGGTAAGCTAATCGCACAACACAAGCTCCAACAACACAACCAACAAATGTGCCCATACAACTTGGACCAAGCATTCCACCACCACCTTTCCACAATCACCCAGTTGTTACTTTGAACAATCGGTTAACACAAAGTTTGAAAATGGCTTCAACAAAATTGTCAATATATGAGCTAATACAACAATCAACACCTCATAGGGAAGCATTGATGGAAATTTTAAAGTCTATCCAAGTTCAATCAGAAGACCCCAATGCATTCAATTCCTTTGTAGGGAGTGTGCAAAAGTGTATGGAACCCTCGATAGTATTTTATGACTTCGAGGAAAAACAAATCTCAATAGATTCACCTGATCCACCACTGCACATAGTAGCTCACATTGACAGGAAACCATTCAAGAGAGTGCTTATTGATACTGGTTCTTCAATCAACCTCATCACCACACCTGCAATGATGAAGCTCAACATCCCATCATCTCACATCACAACATCCACATTCACCCTTAGGGCTTTTAATGATGCTTTATGCTCAACTATGGGGAATGTTGTTCTTCCCATCACCGTGGGGGTGAAAACAATACATGTTCTCTTCCACATCTTGGAAGGAGAAATGCAATACAACATACTTCTTGGATGCCCTTGGATTAGGGAAATGAAGTGTGTGCCTTCAACATTGCATCAATGCTTAAAATATGTACATGAAGGCAAAGTGCATTGCATACCAACTGACACAGAACCTTTCAAATACTGCAACTTTATTTCAAACCCATATGAGCCCTTGCTTCCATCAACGCACCTAACTATCCAACCACTAGCCATTAGGACCATTCCATCTAGTAGCACATCCTCAAAAGCACCCATTCAAGAAGAATTGCCTATAGTTGACCCAACTTTTGCATCCAAAAGTGTTAGCTCAATGCACCCTTCAAACACTGCATTTCATTTTCAAGTCACACCTACCCATCCTGCTAACCAATCACCAACTCCATCTAGTAAACTTCCAGATCCACAACAACCATTCACATTCACAACACAACCCACACCATCCATCACTACATCACAATCATTAGAACCCGTAGTCTCACAAATAGGGCCACCTATTAGAGATAATCCACCACCGCCAGTGGAGCCACAAGCTAATGTACAAGAACCCTCTTCATCCATCGAGCCATTAGCCTCCCAACCATCTAGAGTTGTAGTACATCTCGCCAATCTAGGCATTGGTGAGTACATTATTGAAAGTGTCACAGTTACACCACCCATTGAGTCAGTCAGGGATTATGGTCACCCTCGTGACCCACCTTTAGCTATAGGTGATATATATAGAATGGGTTCTCAAACAAATGCAATCAATTTCATATATGGAGGGGTGGATTCTTCATCGGATCCACCTCCTCAAAATGACAACTCTTTACAAGAGTTTAATGAAAACATTGATTATCTATCGAACCCAAGTTTCCCAGTGAGATATTTTTGAAGGGTTAATTGGCAAGGATATGGACTTGGAAGACATGAACAAGGTCCTCACCACATTATTGAACCAGAATATAGAGAGCCAAGTGACCGCTCTGGTCTAGGCTATAAACCTTCCATCGCAAGCTCTTCGCTTAATCAAGCTTTCCAAGAACTTGACATAGAATGCGAAGAAGAGGAAGAAAAGAGTGATGAGGAAGATGAACCTAATGATGAGGATGAACAAATAGATGGTGGGTACCAAATCTACACTTTTTACCCTCAAGAGCAAGCCTTACAACAAGAGCCAGAAGATCCTATAGAGATGACCTACCTTAGGCCAGATGATACGCCACTGGTATTGGGACCTCACACAAATGCTAATGGTTTTTGGATAAGTGACGATGATGAAGAGGATGAAACTGAAATGATATTCATGAATCATATGCATGAAATGCAAGCTAGAAGAATGATACAAGCAGAGGCACGTCCTGAATGGCTTAATCAAGAAGAAGAAGAGCCTCAAGAGGAGATAATATATGGAGAAACTATACAAAGAGATGACTGGTATCAAAAGAAATTCCCAATAGACCGCACTCTTTTTTGACTAAACAAAGAGCATGAGGGTCCTGAACCAGAACCTCCTCCATCACATTGGCATCGCATACAACACAACCAATCACACACATTAGGTCAGTTGCAACCTAGAGAAGATGAGTCATCAATTCTCGAATCGCAACCACCTCATTTCCATCAAGTCAACATGATTTCTGTTGATTTGCTCACCCCACTCCGCAATCCATATGATGAGACAAAACCGATCCATATCGACACTAGTCTCATAGCCATGGACAGGATCTCATCCCCGCCATCCACTACCGAGTTTATCCTGTCCGAAGAGTTGTTGCGTGCTTCAAACGCATATATTCCACAACAACCTTCATCATCAAACAATTCAGTTTTTCAAACTGAGATAGAGGGGGAAACCCCAGAAACATTTGAAAATGTGGCGGATGATATCCACCTCATCCCAACTCCACATCAGTTAGAAGAAGGTTCTCACATGCTAATTGAAGAATCTATAGATGTGAACCTTAGTCAAGACGCGGACAATCCCCAAATTGTCAAAATTGCAAAATATTTATCCGTAGAAGAAAAAGAACGCATAATAAACATGCTAATGAAAAAGAAAGAAGTGTTCGCATGGTCATACAAAGACATGCCTGGTTTAGATCCAGACCTGGTAGTCCATAACCTTACACTGGCACATGATGCAAAGCCTTTCAAACAAAAGCTTAGGAAAGTTCATCCAACAGTCGCATTAATTGTGAAAGAAGAGCTGCAAAAGTTGTTGGATGTGCACTTCATAGTACCAATTGATTACCCAGAATGGCTTTCAAATATGGTGCCCATTCGCAAACCGAATGGAGGGATACACGTATGCACTGATTTTTGAGACTTAAACAAAGCATGTCCCAAAGATGATTTTCCTTTGCCTAATATCGATCAACTAGTAGATTCATGCGTTGGTCATGAAATGCTTTCCTTAATGGACGGTTTCTTGGGATACAACCAAATTCGAATTAATCCCGAAGACCAACACAAGATGACATTTACAACACCCTAGGGGACATTCTATTATAGAGTGATGCCTTTTGGACTTAAGAATGTAGGAGCAACATATCAACGAGCTATGACGTACATATTTCATGATTATATGCATAAGATCATCGAGGATTACGTAGATGATTTGATTGCTAAATCAAAGACACGTCTTGAGCACATCGATGTACTAGAAAAAGCGTTTGATCGATTGATAGAACATAAAGTAAGGCTAAATCCTAAGAAGTGTGTATTCGGAGTCACATCAAGAAAACTTCTAGGATTCATTGTCTCCAAGTGAGGCATTGAAGTGGATCCAGGTAAGGTAAAAGCAATATTAGAAATGCCACCTCCCAAAACATTGAAAGAGTTGCATAGTTTACAAGGAAAGATCCAATCTATCCGATGATTCATCGCACAACTCTCAGATAAATGCAGGCCTTTCAATCGCCTATTACAAAAGGGAGTGACATTTTCATGGACAATTGAATGTCAAGAAGCATTTGATGACATAAAGAAGTATCTGGCATCACCACCAGTTCTTACACCACCTAGATCAAGAATCCCTTTTCACCTATACATTTTTGCAATAGATTTTGCACTAGGTACAATGCTTGCACAAAAGAATGAAAAACATAAGGAGCAAGCAATTTACTATATTAGCCGAACACTGGTAAGTTACGAAACAAGATATGCTTATGTCAAAAAGTTATGCTTAGCAATGGTTTTCGCCACTAAGAAACTTAGACATTACATGCTAAGCAATACTACCTATGTCATAGCTAGAGAAAATCCTCTGTGATACATGATGACTCGCACATACAACAACACCCGAACTGCTAAATGGATAATGCTTTTAACCGAATTTGATCTCGAATTCGTAAGTCAAAAATCCATAAAAGGGCAAGTGATAGCTGATCAATTAGCGAAGCTCCACTACATAATGATAAACCATTAATAATTGAGCTTCCAGATGATTCAGTATTTTCTATCACAGAACAAGAAGAAGTAGTTTCTCCTGAGGATGAAGTAGATATGACAATGTTCTTTGATGGATCCAAGTGCGAAAAAGGACAAGGTGTGGGAGTCATGTTTTATACACCTGAAGGAATACCAATTCCTTTATCATTCAAACTCGACTTCACATGCACCAATAATAATGCAGAGTATGAAGCCTTAATCTTAGGTCTTCAATCAGCTATAGCAATGGGCATAAAAAGGCTAAGCATTTTTGGGGATTCTCAACTAGTTGTATACCAAGTAAAAGGAGAATACCAATGTAAAGAACCAGTCTTAAAGAAATATCATGAAGTAGCAATAAGGTTGCTAGAAAAATTTGACTGGTACGAAATTAGTAATTTACCATGATCGAAAAATAGATTTATGGATGCAATGGCTTCTTTAGGATCTCTCATCCCTAAGAATGAACATGGAGAAGTACAACCGCTAATCATAACAACAATGTCAAAATCATCAATTCAAAAGGTAGAACCTACAGGTGAGAAGAACGTTTGTTTGGTACATGTTGAACCTTACAATTCTTACCTTGATGAGATAAGAGACTTTCTCAAGTCTGGAATACTCCCAATAGAAATGACATGAACTGCAAAAAGAACATTCAAACAAAAAGCAATTCATTTTACTCTACTTGGGGATGTGTTATACAAACGTGGGTATGATGGAATATTATTACGATGTTTAGATCCGATCGAAGTAGAACGAGCAATAATAGAAGCCCACGATGGTACTTGTGGTGGCCACTTCAGTGGAATGGCCATTGCAAAGAGAATACTATGCATGGGATACTATTGGTCGACCATGGAAAATGACTATTGCAAATATGTCAAAAGGTGTCAAAAGTGCCAATATCATGCAAATTTGACTCATGTACCATCGCACGCATTACAACCCATTCAAAGTCTTTGGCCCTTTTCACAATGGGGTCTCGATTTGATTGGTAAAATATCACCTGCTTCATCAGGACAACATAAGTTCATCATAACTATGATAGAATATTTCACAAAATGGGTAGAAGCAATTCCAATGACCACTACGATTGGACCTCGAATAGCGGAGTTTATACTTCAGCATATTATCTATCATTTTGGAATACCCTCAAAAATAATTTTTGATAATGGGAAGTCATTTAAGAATAAGGATGTTAGAGCATTGTGCAACAAATTCAAAATTCAACACAGTTTCTCCACACCTTATTACCCACAAGCAAATGGGCAAGCTGAAGCAACCAACAAAACAATGGTATCTATTCTCAAGAAAATGGTCAAAGAGAATCATCGAGATTGGCATACTCAACTTCCTTTGGCATTATGGGCTTACAGAACAAGCATCAGAACGCCAATGGGAGCGACACCATTTTCACTAGTTTACGGTGCTGAAGCTATATTACCTTTAGAGCTCGAGATACCTTCCTTGCGAATAGCATTACAGGAATTCATGGATGATGAAACAACTAGACAAGCACGTCTTGACCAATTGACACTTATTGATGAAAAACGTATCAATGCCTTAGATCACTTACGAGTATATCAAGACAGAATTAAACGTGCTTATAACGCAAAAGTCCATCCTCACGAATTTCAAGTGGGGGACCTAGTGCTCAAAGAAAATCAACAAAATACCAATGCATTGCCACACTTAAGAGATAAATTTATGGCTAATTGGTTAGGCCCGTACATTGTAAAGCATAAATTGGGACCAGGAACATATAGACTTGCCAACTTGGAAGGAGAATTGGAGCCAGAACCACTAAACATAATGCACCTAAAGGCATTTTATGCATGAAACGACTTGCAATATATGTATATATATGTACATGGCTTAAAAAAAAAAAAAAAAAATTTTTATTTCCAGAGTTTCTTTACATTGTAAATATAAATGTCTATCTAGCACTTAGCATGTTGCATTTGCATATTAAAAAAAAAAATCTAGTGCATTAAATAGGCATATCACATGCATATAGCAACATTAGAATAAACACATAATTGCATCCATCCCATCCCATGTTCAGTGATCTTTCATAGTGGTGATGATACGACCAAGTAAAAACAAGTTCCAAAGAATTGGGGATACCCAACTAAGACTCTTCGCAAGTCAACAAAGTTCATACTCACCCATGTTTTACTATATCATAAATCAAATTTTCAGTCACTCAAAAATGTCTAGTGAAAAACCAAAAATCATAATATGTCCAATTTTCTTTAGGACCAAAGCACTTATGACACATTAAGAAAGTCTTGAGTATGGTAGATTGACCCCGAAGCAATCTTGAACCAAAAACACTTTACAAATTTAAAAATATTTTGAGTAAGAAAAGATAATGCCAACTTGGGTACAACCTTGAAGCGAAAAGGAAATATTCCCCGCTTGTCCCATTACGCAACATAGTCCAAATCAAAAAGGTGGTTTTCACCACCATCACAACAATCCAAATAATTAAATTAAAAAAGGTAGACAATAAGGATAGGATCACATTCTCATCACACTTCGATTGAGAATCCGATTCCCCAAACTCTATCATGATAAATACTATACACACACCACAGATCACAAAAGCAAGAAGGATCATACTACATTCCCCTCAGAAAGTTATGTAGTCATCCCCAAAGCTCGAAGATCGAATCATTGGACTATGGAGCGAACCTCCACCGGAGCTATAGACGCTTGACTGGCAGTGGAGTAAACTCATGCAGGGCGACACGTCTTTCTCCAAAGAGAAAAGACCTCTGACCGCACATACGGATAAGCTAGCTAATTGGTAAACCCAAACAGGTACCATCCAATTTTACTCATCATGAGTTAATGAACTTCACATACACATGCACTGATTCTTGATTGCTTAGGGTCATTCCCAAACCAAAGATTCAGAAAACAAACTCCACTTGCACACACCTTGGTCCTAAAGAAGGTTAGACGAACATTGAGAAAATGGTTAAAATCACTAGACTGTTTGAGTCTTTGAAAATCCTCCAATGTTATATATCAAAAACCTACCAAATATCATATCATTATCACATGTTCTACATTATCACATACATACACCCACCATACACCAAACGCGAAGAGTCATCAAGTTGGATACCCCCAATTGCAAAAATGAACAAGTAATGGTCAACTACTCTGAGCTATAAAAGATTACAAAAACATCATGCATATCATCATATAGTTAAATGAAAAAACATAAGCTGCATATTACATGTTAGTTACATTCATTTATCATAGCACAAATATAAAATGTGAACATTGCACACATATGCACAAGCAAAGCATATATAAAAAGCATCATAATAAACATTAACACATGAGATAACCAAAATACAAAGCCATGTATATATATGTATAAATATGAAAGTCCCAAAGGTACAAAATGCCCATAGGCTGTATACATCGAAGCACTAAGGCTCATAGCAAAAAATAAAAAGCAAAATACAAAAAGAGAAGCGACAAGTCGCACTAGCTAGTACCAGTAGGATCCCTCTAAGGACCCTGAGCTGTAGAAGCACCATGAGAACTCGATGAACGATGAGTCCTACGACTCCTATCAGTCCCTCGAGTAGCAGTAGTGGCTGATGGAGGAACAGGAAAAGGAAATTGACATTGGTGCAGAATGTTCTCCAACATCTCTATATAAATAGCCTACTTGCATAGGCTCCTCAAGTCAGCACCCTCATGAGCAACCCATTGAGAAATATCTGCTCATAAAGCAGAAATAGTAGCCGTAGTGTCACCTCCATCGAACCCTGCCTGTAGCCGAGTCAGCTCACCCTCTAACCGAGTGACCTCACCTCCAAGCCTAGAAATCTCTAAGTCCTTTGCAATGAGAGCATCATTGCTAGGCCCATCACGCATCCTATCCACCTCACCCTAGAGGTGAGTCACCTCACCCTGGTACCATGCCAACTCGCCCTTCAGACGAGTAACCTCTAAACCCAGGCTATCACGCTCAACCTATAACATGTCCCAATCCTCCTCAGTCCATCGAGGAGGAGCATCCTCATCACCAACACCACCATCACCACCATCCCCACTAGCCTCCTCGGGCTACAAAAAGTTAGTACCCATATCAGCTCTCGAAGAGCTACCTCGTCGATGCTTCATCGACCAAGGAACCCAACCTCCAACATCTACATCATCACCACTCCCATCATCATCTACGATGACACTAGGAGTCCAAAGAGGCTGACTCACAAACCATGCATCATACTCAGTGGTAGTACCCACATCATCCAAGTCAAACACCTCCAAGTCAGGGTCATCAGAAGGATCATCGACTCACCAAAAATTAGGAGCAACAGGTAGCCCTAGCTCGTCACCCCATCACCTGTAGGTCACAGGCGCATCAAGAACATCCTAAACAAACCCAAACTGATGCTGCACTCAAGAGAACTGAATGAACTCCATATCCCTAAGATGAGCGCCAACAACCCATCATCCTCGCTTGATACGACGAAGCTCTGCTACATCCATCACCCAATCCAGACCTCTCCAAGGATGCCAACTCATCAAGTCTCTAGTCAGAGAACTCAGGATATCTCTGTACTGAAGTGCTCACTACTGATCGACTAACCTCCTCACTGAGTACCCATCTGTATGCATGGGGAGAAGTGGCATCCACACCACAAGGTAAACCACAGGGCGACCAATGATAATATGCTCCCAACACCAAATCTGGAGCAACAAACTACAACCCAGGCCCTTATGCCCCTGCCTCTTCACCTCATATAGCTCACTGTAAACCTCGCAGAGAAGAGTGGGAGCCCAGGCCAACCGACGAGGATCAACTATCAGATCAAGAACAATAGGCACCTGGTTCCACGGGATCCTCGATCCCATGGAATTGGGCAACAACATGTTGCTCAATATGTACATCATGAAAACTGGTAATGCACCCAAGCTACCAGCTGTGTAAAGATCCAAATAGGCAATGTCCCCTACTGCAATCTACGTCCCACATCTCACCAAACAAAGGGAATAAAGCCTCCTTCTTGTCGAGGCCAACCCGAACAATAGGACCCTCGATAGGAACACAGAATATATGATAGATATCCTCGAGGGTGATAGTCAGCTCCCCTATCGAGAGCTGAAAAGTACCTCTGTCCGGATCCCAGCACTCAACAAGCATCGAAAGAAGATCCTCATCAGCTCGGACGGTGCCTAACCGCCCGCAACCATCTAGACCAATGGTCTGCAACAGAGTCCAATCATCATCAGAAAGTGCTTTCCGCACTTTTCGAATAGTCCTCGACCACCTATGCCGAGCATCAAGAAGCTTAACCTGAAAAGCAAACAAATTAAAATTAGCAAAACATACTAGAAATAAAAAAAAAAAAACAAAAAAAATTTTTACCTACTCCATGGTAATAAAAAACAAAAAAATTTTTTACCTACTCATGGTAATAAAAAACAAAACAAATTTTTTTACCTACACATGGTAATAAAAAACAAAACAAAATTTTTTTTACCTACTCATGGTAATAAAAAACAAAACAAAATTTTACCTACTCATAGGTAATAAAAAACAAAACAAAAATTTTACCTACTCATGGTAATAAAAAACAAAACAAATTTTTTTTTACCTACTCATAGGTAATAAAAAACAAAACGAAAATTTTTACCTACTCATGGTAATAAAAAACAAAACAAATATTTTACCTACTCCTAGGTAATAAAAAACAAAACAAAATTTTTTTACCTACTCATGGTAATAAACAAAACAAAAAATTTTTTACCTACTCATGGTAATAAAAAACAAAAAAAAATTTTTTTTACCTACTCATGGTAATAAAAAACAAAACAAATTTTTTTTACCTACTCCATAGGTAATCAAAAACAAAACAAAAATTTTACCTACTCATGGTAATAAAAAACAAAACAAAAAATTCATTACCAGCCCCACTTAATAAATAAACAAAAATTCATTACCAGCCCCGCTTAATGAACAAACAAAAATTCATTACCAACCCCACTTAATTATAAAAAACAAAAAAAAATCATCCAAATAAAAAACAACAAAAACAAGAAAATGAACAAAAACAATAAAAGAAGAAACCACCTACCTCAAGCATAACGGGTGCCAACTTCCGCTCCAGCTGAGCCACCACCACCACTTCCCTCGCCAAGCTCCATCTCACTCATCACTCCAACCAATCACACAATGACAACTGGCAGAATGACTCTGAAAGCGACATCAAGCCTTTATATAGCCGCTTTTAGTGACCAAAAATGTGCGCTCGTGTTTTTCGTAGCAGGTAAAAAAGCAAACTTGCATTTTAAGGCAAAAAAAAATGTGAAAACGCGGTTTATAAAAATAAAACTGGTCGATCCTGATTGTTGGCATGCATCCCGAGGCAACCTGTCATTTCAGTTGGAACTGCCCACCCATGATTTCATAGTAAAAAATGCAGGTCTATGGTTTCACAACCGTAGGTCCATGATTTCCAATCCACAACCGCACTTCCACGGTTCCATAGTCCCGAGCGATTTCATCAACATATATTAAGTAATCCTAAATTTGGCAAGCCTTTTATTTATTAATTATTTTTAGTTATTTTCTTTTCATTCACATCAGCACAAGGTTCATGTGTAGCTTCAGATTTATTGCTTGAATATACAGTAAAAACTGACTCCTTTTGTTCATTTGCGTGTGTGCAAGTAATAGATATCTTGGACAAGCTGTTGAAGTTGGAGTGGTCCCTTGCCGGATACCAAAGCCCACTCATCCTTTTGAAGCTGTAACAGAGGAACAAAGAACACCACATCCTACAGAAGATCCAGAATATTTCCTCCTTTCTATCAAAATATTGTACCTCCGAGAGAGAAGGAAGCATTGTAACTTTACCCCCAACACATTTGGGACAAAATCCAAAATCATTGTAACCTTGTATCAAATCTAATACAAAAGGGATCATTTTGGTAATTCTTACCTCATATCTAGTTTATTTGTGTTCGGTTCTTTTGGTTACACATCCATATAAAAAACCAATCTTACTTTACTCATATTAATTTTACTAGATAAATTTTCCTCTATTTGGGCATCCATATATTAGAATGCACCAATGGTGTTACCAATTTTGGTGAATATCTTCTCTCCCCAAAACTCCACAGGAAGAGTATAAATATTCACCCATATTGGGAAACCATTAACTTATTTTGTAAATGGATTGAAACAAGGAGTCCAAGGTCTTATATAGACACCCCTTTGTACAAAAAACCAATTATATCTATAATCCATTACCCTATCTCTATCTTCTAAATTAAAAAAGAAAATAGAAAATAATTTTTTGGGTAGTAGAGTTACTTGGAATTTTTTACTGGTCCACCAATATTTAATGTATCGTTTGATATCCTCCAAGTCTGGTATTTTATCCTTGAGTTTGTAGATAATTATTTGGGCTTCATGATCAATTAGATTCAACCCAAATTAATCCCTAAAAATATTGATAAAGGGCAGAGGTTTATCAAGAATATACACCCGTAAACCCAAAGATCCTTAAGAGATATTTCTTCTAACTGATAAGGCTTTCTCATAGACTGAGAGATGGTCTATGAACAACCCTCTTACTTCAATTATTGACTGCACCTAGGGTTTGCATCCATTTCATGAAGATTGTAGCAAAATGTATCACTTTATTCTATTGCTTGACTGCACTGAGGATTTACACCCCTTTCGTTCAAAAAATGGAAGATTGCTTGGTAGGGCTCATGTTTGAATCCAAAAGGTATGGATTTATTTCAATAAATAGGAATTTATTCACCATATATGCTTTCTAGACCACCTATTTTTATAGATTAGAGAGGTCAAGTTCCTCCATGGGCCACCTATTATCCTCGATATGTGAATTCCTCACTTGGAGATTCTCAACTTTTCAATGAATTTACATAGGTTTTTATGAGGGGTATCAATCCCTTCATATTGAGTGGGGTTTGAAACTTGAACTTCTCAAAGAGAGGCCAAAGCAATTCATGTTGGAGTATATTACATTATTTGGTACATGTCTTAGATTAGGTTTTACTTTATGTAATGTAATAAATACACAAGTGTGTATAATATTCAATAATGTAAATGTGCATAATTGTCCATGTGCACATGAGTCCATAAAATAGGGATATGAAGAGTCTAGAAGTGTGAAGGCCAAGAGTGCTCCATATGAAGAGTCACATTACATTATATATGTATAGTAATGTGAGGATGTAAAGTGATGTGATTGTAATAACATTACTTGGTACTTTCAAAGCTATGGCACCATTTTTATGAGTTATTGTTTATGCCATATTTAGGAGTAGATATTAGAGTTATTTCTCTATTTTATACTTGAATATTTCCATTATCATATACATTTGGTTGCTACTTTATTTGATATATTTTGGTTTGTTTATCTCAAGTAATAAGCCTCAAAATCTAACAATTCAACCATCATATTTATGCAATGTTATTTTATTTATTTATTTTGTTGAAGGTTTTTCCATAATAAATTGGATTATTCTTCCCTAAAAAATTAGTTTATATCATATTACACTCACGTACTTCTCCTTTTCACTATGTGTTTATATAAATAATCGTCTTCTTTACCCAATTCTTTTAGATCTCTCCTTGCTACTTTAAATTCTTCTTTGTACCATGCATTTGTTAGAAAGCTACTTTTTATCTTCTTCCTAAATTTAGAAAATTCGCACCTTTTTAATTCTTCTAGAATTTATAAACATATAAGTGACCACGTTATTCATTGATGTAATAATATATATAAAAAATAAAATGTGCCTTGACAAGTGTCTTCCTATAACTATATTCTAATTGTTTATCTATTCCTAATTTGTAGCATTCACCCCTTATTATATTAATGTAGAAGTATACATAACAGTCCAAATAACGGATAAATGATGAACTAGAAAACACACAATAGTTAATCAAGTACTCAAAGGTTAAAGGTTACTATTGATACTGATATGCATAAGGACACACTCAACTATTCACCTCATTAGACTTGTGACCAAGGACAGGGAAAAACATAACTATGTAGGATCATACATAAAATATGGATATGGATACACATTATCCATAATAAAAAGTATAAATAGGGACACACATATCTATCTACAATACCTCTGTGACTAGGGACACACTCAAACAATCACATGTAACCAGTAAGTTAAAGCCTTATTGAAATACTTCATCTTGTGAATAACAACATACATAGCTATTCATAGGTACATATCATTTTTACAATTCAATAAACATATTCCTCATCATTGTTCTCATGGTGAGGGTCTACAACATGTGTCTCAAGGCTACATTCTTTGCCAAAATTTTATTTAGTAAGAAATATTTCCTTTTTTGTCTTCAACTTTCTATCTATGAGGCTTATTGAATACAACTTATTACAACATGACCCATTTTATTACAATAAAAACACATGAATCTAATCTTTAAATTATGATTTAGTTTTTAATATTTCTAACTAGCTCCCAAAGTCACATAAATCTTGTTCTTCATGGGAAATGCAATTTCCTCCATCAATGAGTCATTTTTATTAAATAAAATTTCTTTATCAATCAATGAAGAAATTACATCTTCTAAACTAAGTTAATTTTATTTAATTTAAATATAATTCTAGCATAATTAGCATGCATTCTATTTAACAAACCAACATTAACATCATAATTGTCCACTATAGCATTGATTCGAATGAGTTGATTTAGTAGTGAGCAAAAGTTACATATGTGTCAAAAAATATTATTTCTTACTATCATTTTTAGTCTAAACAATTTTTGCTTTAGAATCATATATACACTTGATACTTGCAACTTGAACAAAGCATTGAGTCCATACTAAGCTCCTTTTATGGTCTTCAAAATATCTACATGGTATAGATAACCATTAGAGAGACCGATTTTATTTTTTTTATTTTTTTAAAGAAAAAAACCCCTCGCGGAGCCGCCTTGGTATAAGAGACCACGAACAGGGGGTTCTACACCATCAAAGTCACCCGAGAGTCGCACCCGACCCTGCCCGCACCAACATTATCAATTGGATTTTGGATACCCAATTCAGATTTTTGGTAGGGTGGATATTTGAACCTGGGACCTCCCTTGGAGGATTGCCCTCTCCTCTCCAACTCACCTACAACACATGGGTAGAGACCGATTTTAATTATAGTCATTTGTTTGTACTCTTTTACAATCCACTTTATTGCTTCATCAACACCCTATGTCTTTAGAATATTTTTATCCATGATATCCCCTAGATCCTTTTTGATCAACACCAATTGGAGCTTGATTTGACGTGTGAAATTTCATCTTTCAAAATTTGTAATAGAATCACTTATCTATATGTGCTAATAAATTCTTCTTCTCAATAAAAGTAATTTAGAAACATTAGGCTCTAGAAAATCTATTCAATGAGTTTAAATACCATTATAATCATAAAAATATATAGTGTCAAAAAATAATTATAGTTCTAAACAAAATTTATATGATCTTTAAGTAATTTACCAATTATCAAAACACGACTCAAAATCAATTTTCTTCTTTCATCACATCATTAAAAAACCACTTTGTATACATCTGACAATTTACGTGGAAAAGAGATTGTATTTTTATACTATTATTGCTTTTAAGCTTCAAATCCACTTTAACATTGGCATTGTCTTCTTTTTCAACAACAAGATGTCGAAAACCTCTATCAACAATGTCTTATTTGTCAACAACTAGATGCCAACAATTTATTTTTTAGCAATTCAACACTTTGTTGGTATTTTTTTCCTTTGTTAGCAACAATGTGACTCCTCTTAAGTTATACTGGGACAACGAATACACTATGTTAATGTTCTTCCTACTTTATGCCTTCTCTTACTTGAATATATTTAAATATTTATTAGTTGAGATTAGTTAACTTATGAACTATACTTACTTCATTCACATTCACTCTGACATGAATTGAAATGGAAAAGAAAACCACTTAGATGTCACTTCCATTCAACAAGATTGTCAAAACTTTCAATATCAATAAAATTTTCATTGAAATTATTTACAAGATAATATTCTAAAAATAAGATGGCACATGCTCTAGAAATAAGACAATATGCACTGTGGCAACAAGATGTCACTTTGATAATTTTTTATGTCAGAAATGAGCATCCTTTAGACAACCCTATCTCCAATTACTAGAAATGTGATGGAATTTGAGATTTACTTCTTACCCAAAAATGCTTTAAATGACTTCCACATATAATGCTTCTTTTTGATAATAACCTTTGAAAAAAATACTTTGTGCCTCCTCTACAATACATAACAAGGCTCGATCTCATATATAAAATATATCCAACATGAATAAGTGTTAATATATTTTTTTATTTCTTAAAGATCTTCAAATATTTTAGCCTAGAATTTAACAACAAAATATCTTTAACATAATGCAACCTCCTACAACATTTTTTATAATGACACCATATTTGATTTATCTTGCAAAAGAAAAAAATGGAAGATAAACTTCCTTGCAATATTTAAATCAACAAGATCTTCTCTTTGGTCATACAACAACCTTCTCTTTCTCTAAACAACATCTTCATTTAACCATATAAGATTGTTGAAATAATTTTTGGGTTGGACAAGAAGTCTTATACTAGAATGGATTATTATCCACTTCAACTACAACTCCTCAAATGGGTCTTTCACTTTGCAACTCTAGTCTCACCTATGAATTGTGTATTGCTATGATATCGAATGATAAACATCACCTATGAATTGTGTATTGCTATGATATCGAATGATAAACATAAAAGATACCACTTTATATATTTATATAATAATATTTATACAAGAAATAGAATGTGTCATTAGAAATAACCTTATATAATTGTATTATAACCATTTATGTATTACCTAATTTATAAAAACAATTATATTTTTTAACTCATGGCTCTTGATTTATTGCTCTCTTATTTATTTTCTCCTTTGCATTATTTATTTTACTATTGTAGACAATAAATTTTGTGTGCCTCAATTTGCCCATCCAATATTCCCTAATTTTGGTGTAGACACCCAAATTTGGCACATTTCATCAACCTTAAAGTATATTAAAATCCATCAATAACAAGCCTTTTAATCAATCAAATTGAATCAATCTTCTTTATATATGAATTCGGGATGGTTTTTGCCCTAAAAACAAAATCATATTTAGGACATAATTTTCCATATCAAGTCTTCATAAATTTTTATAAATTCCTTCCATTAGAATGGTTCAAAAAGATATTACAAACGAGTATATATATGCCTATACTCCTATATTAATAAATACCTTAAACTATGAAAAATAACACTAGTTGTGCTAGTGGTGCAAATGTGCCACCCTACTTGCAATTGGTTGGCACAAATGCACCAACACATTTGTGCCTAGGTGGTGAAAATTCTATATTTGACTATTTTATATTCTCTCACCCAAATATAACCTTCAGTGATCATTTAGAAAATGAACCAAATGCATTTGTATTAGTGGCAAAATTGTGAATGACACAAATGCTCTAACATGAGTAGAATATAAAAAATATGCCCACTCTAGCACATGGATTCTCTTCACCATTTTCAGGCATAATTGAGCATACCATTTCATGTCTCCTAATCCTTAACCCCAAGATCTTGTACAACCTTCCAAAAGAATCTTTGAATTTTCCATCTCCCTCCAAGAAATCCTTACAAAAATCTATAATTACAACAATGGAAAGGGTATTTTATCAAGAAGCTTTCAAGTGTCAAAACTCTATTGGAATATTTCTAGAATAATTTATTACACTCTCTTGCTATTTCTCTTGCATTCTCAAGCATCCATCCCTTTTCCACTTATGCCATGATCATGATTGATGATGTTTTCTTGTTGATGGAATGACTGACTATTTCATGTTTAGTTTCTGCAAATATATATTTCACGAAAGAATATAACGTATATTTTTGTTGGAATACCTGACTATTTCATGTTTAGATTATGCAAAAATAAATATTGTATGGAATAATATAATGCTGCTAATAGAATTGCACTTTTGCAAGAACATGCTTTCTGATAGGTGGGGAGAGAACTAACCACCAAGAACGAGATGCCATAAAAAGGGAAATGAAGATTGCTCTTAAAGGTGACAGCTCCGAGGAAGACAAAATTTCCTCTCATGTAGTTGCATATTGTGTTTTGCATGTGGGAATAAATCATCGATAGGGAGGTTGTTTTGAAGAAAACAACGGAGTCGATTGAGAGGAAGTTGATATTTGAAATGCTAGATTGAAAAGAGACCTTCCATGCTTTTGTTTGGCATATGCTTGCTTGAACAAATTTTGTTCAATTAATGAGTTGTTTCATTGCTCATTCTCTATTTAGATGCTTTCTCTCTCTATTTTAAAGAAAAATATAATGCTTGTGATAACTTTTCATTTGCAATGAGATTTATGTTCCCTAAGAAAGAAATATTTCAAGTACCTTGATTTATTTTACAAAAGAGAATTTAAAGGATGGATTCCTTTAATAAGTTATGATACATATATAAAATACCCATACTGACATGGTTAAGAATCTGAGCTATTAAGAAATAATAGATTGAGTTATTAACTATGGGTCAAGCAATAATTTTTATTATTAGATTATTATTGGTATGTTCTTCATGAAACATTTCTTGTAGATTTGATTACTGCCTATTTTCATGGATGAGATGGGGGTTATTAGCTACTAATTTAGAATGTGGTCTCTTGAGTGCACTCAAAGGAATAATGTGGTGGAAAGGAGGTAGATTAGAGGTCATTGGAAAAAGAGGAGAGTAGACGAGAAAAAATGAACAAGAGGAGGAGAAGGATGGATAGATGAAAAATAGAGAAGCAAATTTGATTTGCATCATCTATATTGTAGTTGGAAATTTGGTAGAAGGTTTAGGTAGTCTATGTTTACCTCAATTTTGAATGATGTTATTTCAAAATATAGCTATTCTATGTGTGATAAGTCTGCATGTTGTAAACCTGTGAAAAATGGTTGGTTAAAAACCTTTATCATTTGATATAATTTATTTCTTATCTGTATACCCACCGATGGAAAGTGGATGGGCTATATTTACTTCTTGTGCACTAGAGATGTATTTTTACTAATTTTTTTTTTTTATAATATTTTATTTTAAAGCACTTGAAGAATAACTTGTGTGGTTTTTTAAAAATAGGAGAAGTGTATGTTGTTTGACTCTTTGTTGAATATACCATTTTGAAGAGCATTGAAGCTCTAGGAATAACTCTGAGTGTGTAGGAAAAAAAAGGAATATGAACTATTTACTTTAGGTGTGGTTTTAAAGAAATAATGAATTGATATTTATTTTTGGACTATGTTTATGTCTTACAAAAGAACTGATGGAGCACTTGCTTTTGAATATATATACTATGATAAGTTCATAAAATTATTTGGTGCTCATTGAATATCAAGGTATTTAATTTTTTATCTTTTTTAAAAAGGATAAAACCCTAGGCTTAAAGCTAACTTAAATAATTTGTCTTTTTTTTTCCTGATAAACATAATTGTTGAGTTCACTGTTGGAGGAAGACGTAACTAGGACTGAGTTACAAGATTTTCTATGAGCATAATTTAGACTATAGAAAATGTGTAGTGTATCATGGAATCCAAGAGATCAAAGTAAAGTCTTAAGAAGCCTCATGTACCATCATACTGTGCATTTTAGTATACACCCATTCAAATTATTTCTAATGGATGCTTTAGGTGGTGTTCGTTAACACCTCAAGATAAGTTTATGAATGAGGATGGCTATGCAAGATTTTATTAGTGCTGAGTGACAATCTCTTTGTTAATGATCCTATATTATTGTAGCAGAATCCCTTTGAACATAAAATAAAGATGGGTTTTGTGAGTCTAATGGAGTTTAATATGACTATGATTTTGCATGCTCCCATGATTTATTAGAATTGTATAGTTTGATTGAGAATGGGGTTTTGAATTATGTTGTTAAGGAGTACTTTGGAAATGAAACTTATGGTTTAAGGTATGTATATGTCCATTAAATTTAACTTGATTTAAATGGCTATGTACCTACGTGGTACTCTTTTAGCTATTTAAAAGGATAGAAGTAGTGGGTTTAAATTTAGTTGAATTTAATCCAAAAGTTGATGACATGAAAGTAAAAATCAGTCTTAAGTAAATATGGGGTTACTTAAAAAATGTTTTTCTTTCTAGTAAAAAATAAAATAAATATTTATGAATTTTTGGTTGCCAAAGAAAAACTTGAATGACTAAGTTTTGGATCTATTAGCTGGTTTGTTGCAATAACGGTTTCTTACTTGCATATAGGAGTGCATTTGTATCAATAGAGATTGTGTTTATTCAATTTGACTACCAAGAAGAAACTTGAATGACTAAGTTTTTTGGTTTGTTGTTTAAAATGTTATATCATGCATTTAGAATTGCATTAGCATACTTAGGGAGTTGTCCTGATCCCTTAAAACACATCTCCATATTGGTGGTTAAAGAAATAAGTTGAAGAAGGATGGAATAAAGATGTAAAAGAACATAGAAAAATGAAAAATATTTTAGTTACCTTTCCTATAGTTCTTGTTGGATTGGACTATGTAAAACAATGTATATTATTTTTAAATAAAGGAATTTTGGAAGTCTTTATGTATTGGTTAAAGGCACTAGAATCCTCTTGAGTGAAGATGAATTCTAAAAAGACTATGTAATTGGTATATTCTATGGTTGAAATGGAAAGATGGTTAAATATATTTGAGTCAACATGCTATGTATTGGTCCATTTGAATTGTTAAAAAAATATTATTATTATTATTTAATTTCTTTTGATGATAAAAAAGGAATGAGTTGGTGTTAATTTGATCAAATATATATATGAAGGTGTTTCATTTGTTTTAAACAAGGAAAATCTTACTTTGATGGGTTAGATGGATTTTAGTAAATTAACGAGAGAGCTATTGAAATATTCTTGTTAGACATGATGAATGAATATTTATTTAAAGCATAATAAAGGATCTTGAAGGTTTTAACTAACAAAGTTCTTGAAAACTAATTTAAGATAAATAGAATTGTTAAACTAGAAAGGTAGAAATTCTTTTAATATTACCCTTGGAGAGGGTGAGATTGTAATAGGATGAAAATTAGCTTCCTATAATTATAAAAATTTCGTATTGCAACTTCCTAAAATAATCCTTATAATAAAATACTTTAACAGTGTAACAAGGAAGAAGGAATTTTTAAAAATACATTGTACCCAAATAATATATCTTGGAATGAGGCATATTAATGGGAAGGTTAGCTCATCACGGAGATGAGATGGATAGTTGAATTCCTATACACTTATTGCATCTACATATATGGACTTATGTAGTGTCTGGTGATTAGCATACCCCTTTCAACAAAATGAAAGTAGGTAAGCTACCTCATTTGGAAAAATGAGAATGATAGCTTGAACTTGGCTTTACACCTAGTACACTTACATAAACTGACATATGTAAGTTGTAGGTATGGGTCTAAGTGGAACAAGACTTATGTAATTTATGTTGGTAAAATCACTTAGTTAAGGATCCTAATATTTTTAGCTGAAGCTTAGAAGGTTCCTTGATATGAAGGAAAGGACCAACTCCAAACAAGTAAAGGTGTTTGAATACTCAAATAAAAAAAATAATGTTCACATTTTGGATGGAAAATTTAGGATTAATTTTGGGATATGACCTTTGGTATCATAGCTCATGGTCATAGGACTATAAGATTCCGTATATAGGACCCAGGAATTACTAGAATTAGTGAAGAAAATATTTTGAAGGAATGAAATCATTAATAAGGATTATATCTTACATGGGATAGGGAAATTAACTTTGTTGATTAGTCAAGATAATGAATTATTTAACTATTATAAGTGATAAAATTAAAAAAAATAATTGTGATCTAATCCAAACTCTCCTTGTGCGTGACTAGGAAAAATGACACCAAGAATAAGGAGAGGAAGTGTTGTCCCACCAAAGAGGCAAATACAATAGACTAATATTGAGGATAGGACCTTAGATTTAGGTACAAGTAATCCTACTATTGGATGGGAGGACCTTAGATTTAGGTACAAGTAATCCTACTATTGGAGGGGAGGACCTTACTATAATAGTTCCTTTGCTTCAGGGACAAATGGAACAACAAAAACATCTATTGAAAACCATAGTGAATCAAGATTCACAAGCTAGGATATCTGGGGTTAGATAGGCTAATGAACCTCTTACAGAGGCACAACAAGCCAAAATATGAATGGAGGCTGAAATGGCCAAACATTTGAGGCATGTTTGATCCTCCAAGTTTAATGGAGAAGGAGGTGATGCAGCTGAAGCATGGCTGAAGTAATTAGAAAGCGTCTTCAATATCAAAAATTACTCAACAAGGACTTGGATAACATATGCCACTTTACATTTACAGGGTGTTGGACTAGATTGATGGGAAACTTAAAGTGGGGAACAAAAGATTGAGGTAGTGGATCTAAGATGGGAGGATTTTATCGAAGCTTTTAAAGAAAGGTTTCTCACAAAGAATTTTTATGCAAATAAATTTGAATATTTCACCAATATTAGGCAAGGAAATAATACAGTAGAGGGTTACTACCAAAAATTTATCAAGTTATTGAAGTATGTGCCGCTTATAATGAGAAGATAAAAATTTATAAATTCATACTTGGAGTAGATCCCAGGATAGGGCATAAAGTTAATATGCATGAACCTAAGACCCTTTAGAAGGCCTACAATTTGGATAGGAAAGTGAAGACTTATATTAATATCTAATTTGATTATGAAGGAGCATATAAACAAGACAAAAAAATACTCAAGAAAAGAAACAATGTTGGTTTCATGAAATGGGATAAAAAAAACAAACAAAAGTTTCCAAGGGTAGGACAAAAGAAATGATAGGAAATAGGAAAATTTTAAGAGAAGTTTTTGGGAAATAATAGCAACTGTAACAACAATAATAACAATCCACCATCGTAGGGGTAGTCAACCCCACACTAGTAGTGAAAGAAGAGGGACAAAAGTAGGGAACATACCTAGGATCCAAGGGTGGATCCTACAATTGTGGAGGTCCACATTATATCAATCATTGCCTGTATAAAGTAGGACTAAGTTTGAAAGGAAAATAACTTTCTTACAAAGAACCTACGCACAAGGAACCTACTCATAAGATCTACATAGTGATAGGATGTCAAAATATAGATGGACAAGCCAATACTCTACTTATAAAGGGTAAGATTTTTGGTAAGGATGTCAAAATTCTAATAGATAGTGGAGCTACTGATAGCTTTGTTTCAACTAGTTTGATCAAGGATATATCAAAAAGGCCAAGAATCTTGGCACATGGGTGGAAGGTCGAGTATGGTTATGGATAAACCTACTCTATGGATCAATGCTATCCTATGCCTAAAATTACCTTGCCTAGTGGTACGACCATTGGATATATTTATGTAGCACCACTACATGATTTTGATGTAGTCTTAGGAATGGACTAGCTATGAGCTCATAGGGCTATGATCAATTTATAGGAAATATGGATTAGTTATTCAAAATATGGAAGGAAATACTAATAATCCATAACCAGCAAGGGACTTTTCAACCCCAGATCCTCTTTGCAATACAACTAAATAAATGCATTAGAAATGAAGGAATAGTATATGTTTTTAAGCTCAACATAATTGAAGAGGAAAAGAGGGAAGAGGTTTTTTGGAAATACCTAGTACTTCAAGAGTTTAGGGATATGTTTCTAGAAGATTTACCTTGACTTCCTCCTAAACATGAATTTGATTTCGCTATTGAGTCGAAACCTGGAACAAAGACTATTCATAGAGCTCCTTATAGGATGAATCCTATTGAGATGCAAGAGCAAAAGGGACAACTATAAGGGTTTCTAGAGAAGGGATTGATCAGGTTGAGTGTATCACCATGGGGTGCACCAGTGTTAATAAAAAGGATGGTTCCTTGCGATTATGCATAGATTACATAATTCTTAATAAGGCAACCATTAAAAATGGATACCCTCTACCTAGAATTGAAGATCTTTTTGATCAATTAAAGGATGCCACTATCTTTTCAAAGATTGATTTGAAATCTAGATATCACCAATTGAGAATCCATGAAGAGGATACTCATAAGACAACATTTAAAACTTGGTATGGATACTATGAGTTTACAGTTCTACATTTTGGACTGATGAACACCTCAAAAACATTCATGAACCTGATGAATAATATTTTCAAAAAATATCTGGATCAATTCATCCTTATATTTTGTAATGATATTCTGGTATATTCTTGGAATAAGTTGGAGCATGATAGACATCTTAGAATCATGCTATAATTATTAAGGAAAATCCAACTTTATGGAAACTTATCTAAGTGTGAATTTAATGTGTTAAAAGTGCAGTACTTAGGACATAGAATATCATCTAAATAGATCATAGTGGATCCCAAAAAAATTGAGGCTATACTGAGTTGGTCAACACCCACAAATGTGATTTAAGTACAAAGCTTCATGGGTTTAAATGGATATTATAGGTGCTATGTGAAATATTACTTCAAGATAACATCTACAATAACTAATCTCTAGATAAATGGAAAGGATTTCAAATGGACTAATAAGTGTGAGGTCGCTTTTGAATTTCTCAAACAAAAACTCACCAAAAAACCTATATTAAAGATTCCAAATCCACAAGGTAATTTCTCAGTATGCACATACGCATATTTGGAAGGTTTGGGTGGAGTAATTTCATAGGATGAAGTAATCATAGCTTATAGATTGAGGAAGCTCAAGAGGCATGAGGTCAATTATGTCATACATGATCTATAATTGGTAGTGGTGGTATACACTCTCAATATTTTATGATATTATATAGTGGTAAGACCCTTAGAATTGAGGACCAACCATCAAAGTTTGAAATATATATTTACTCAACCTTTTCTTAATGCTAGGCAGATAAGATGGATGGAGTTTCTCAGTGAATATGATTTTTGGATCAAATATATCAAGATAAAGGAAAATAAGGTCATGGATACCTTAAGTAGAAGACACATTGCTGCTCTAACCCATAGTAATGTAGATTTTATGGATCAAATCAAAGTGATGCAATATTAGGATGTGTATTGCAACCAAATTCAGGAAAAAATGGAAAGAAAATCCAAGGAAAGTAGGGATTTTAGCATCAAGGATGGGTTTCTATACTTCAAGGATTGGGTAATAATTCTTGAGGCTGGTGATATAAGAAAAATTATCATTAATTAATCACATAGATATCCTTATTTTTCTCACCCAGGGGGAGCCAAGATGAGGGAAAACATAATGAAAACATTTTACTAGATAGGAATGAAGAGGGATATTACTAAATTTACTATCCAGTGTCTTGAATAGTAGAAGGTTAAGGCTAAATATAATACCCCACAATATTATTATATCCACATGATGTACCCATGCATAAATGATAGGTCATTTCAATGGATTTCATTGTAGGTTTTCCCAAAACTAGGTTCAAACATGACACAATTCTTGTTATAGTCAATAGATTGACAAAGGTTACACATTTTATACCTAAAAGCACCAATGATGATGTCATGATTATGGCTAACATATTTTCCAAGTAAATATTTAGGCTTCATGGTTTTATTGAGGTAATCATTTCATATAGGAACTCCACGTTTATATCTAAAATTTGGCAAGATCTATATTGGGCTATAGGCACTAGATTAAATATTAGCTCTACATATCACCCAAAGACTAATGGATAGAGAGAGAGAGTGAATCAAGTGTTGGAGTACATGATTCACATGTATTTTATGGACCAAAATTCTTGATGGGAAGACTATCTACACCTGGTAGAATTTTCTTACAACAATGGTCACCATTAAACTTTAGGCATGGCTCCATTTGAATATTTTTATCATGGGATAATCTAGAGGACCAGGTTGTGCTTGGGCCATACATTGTTAATAAAATGGAGAAATAACTAAGTATGATTAGAGAGAGGCTTAAGGAAGTCATATATCATTAGAAAAGTTATGTTGATTTAAAGAGGATGCCAAGAGAGTTTTTTGTGGGTGACAGAGTGTTTTTGAAGGTCAAAGCAAATAAGAGTGCCATAAAGTCCATAAAACTAGATCCTTATTTTATTAGACCTTTCAAAATAATATAAAGGATTACTCTTGTGTGTATAGACTCAAAATACCACCTAGTTTGTTAAATATTCACAACACCTTCCATATATCCTTTCTTAAAAAATATATTGCTAATCTTGGTCATGTTTGAAAATTTTCTAAATTATAGATGGTGAACCCAGAGGCCATTGAGGTACATCCAATGAATATACTTGATTTTTTCTAAAAATAAATAAGGAAGGGAACTTTGGAGCAGTGTAAGGTCTAGTGGGACCTCTATTTCGAGAAAAATGCTACTTGGGAGAAAGAATTAACCACCAAGAATGAGATGCCATAAAAAGGGAAATGAAGATTGCTCTTAAAAGTGATAACTCCGAGGAAGATAGAATTTCCTCTCATGTAGTTGCATATTGTGTTTTGCATGTGGGAATAAATCCTTTACATGGAGGTTATTTTGAAGAAAATAATGAAGTCGATTGAGTGCAAATTGATATTTGAAATGCTATATGAAAAGAAACCTTTTATGAATTTGTTTCGCATATGCTTGCTTGAATAAATTTTGTTCAATTAATGTGTTGTTTCCTTGCTCATGCTCTATTTATATGCTTTCTCTCTTTGTTTTAAATAAAAATATAATGCTTGTGATAATTTTTCATTTGCAACGAGATTTATGTTCCTTAATAAAGAAAAATTTCAAGTACCTTGATTTATTTTACAAAATATAATTTAAAGGGTGGATTTGTTAGGATACCTAGGAATAGATATTTGGGGATATATTATTATATTATATAAGGGTTGGCATGAGCCACACATAACCCAAGGTTGATTGTATTATAATATTATATTATATTATAATATAATATTATATTAGTAGTAGGCTCCCCAAAGTAGTATAAGAAGATGGATATATAAAGAGAAAATATTTATCATTGTAATCATTATGGAGATGAATCATATGTAATCATCTTTGTCCTTGAAGTGGCTTATGGGACTTAGCCCTCCTTAAGTGGAACTTTCATCTTGGGAGATCTTGTGGAGTTATTCCTTCTCTAAGGATTATTATTGGTGTTTCCCTAACTTAAGGGTTTTATATCTCTCTCTCTCTCTCTTATTTGTGGATTGTTATTATGGATAATGTATTATGGATGAATAATTTGATATTTCTGCATATAAGTGAATGATTTATGTTAATGATAATAAATTTATGCAACAAGTGGTATCATAGCAATTATTTTGGGAAAGTGAGGATTTTTGTGTGAAATTAGGGCATTTTTTTTTGGAAAAATATCTCATATTTCAAGAGCTATATCTCTGCGAAATTTTATTCAATTTATATGATTCTTGGATTTGTTTGTGCAAACTTTGGAGAGATTTAAAATGAGTGGTCATACAAAGGAATATAAGCAGTATTGAGGGAGATACGACCTTCCAAAGTCAGTCGTCTGGAACAAGGGTAGTGACGAATTTTCAATTCACAAATTTTTTGAAAGATAAAATTTATTTAGTTTGGGTTAGCAAATTAGTTGTAATTTATTTTTTTTGGAAGAAAAATTGTAGATCTAGTTTTCTCTATGGAATTTTAGCTTCAACTCAATGGGAAGATGTTTATTTCCATAAAACCCTAGTTTGCATTAGGGCATGATATATATTGTCAAAAAAAAACCTAGTTGCATTAGGGCATGAATGATGGCACTCCAAAAGATGATATTGATGTTAGGGATTGGTGGTAAACTTTTAAATCCTTTTATCATAATATTCCTCTTTGGAAATGTATGCTTCCTTTTTTTATTGATGGAGATGCTTTTTCTTGGTATTGTAAACTTCCTCACGCCCATAAAGATGAACTAACTTGGGAAAAAATGGAGCATGCATTCTTGAGTATATGGGACCCATATAAAAAGATAACTAGTCTAAAGGTCACCATTAAGGGATATGAAGAAGAAATAAATATGCTTCAAAAAGAATAAAAGGAAATAAAAAGAGAGCTAGAAAATTTCAAAGAAGTGGTAGAAGATAAAAAAGATGTCAGTATGTAGACAAAGGAAACCATACCTTTGGTAGAAGATAAATTAAAAAGTGGACAAAGGAATTTGTTTGAATCTAAAAAGTTTATTTT
Source organism: Wollemia nobilis (assembly GCA_028583015.1). Lineage (NCBI taxonomy): Eukaryota > Viridiplantae > Streptophyta > Pinopsida > Araucariales > Araucariaceae > Wollemia > Wollemia nobilis. Next base: position 14,762,941 of record JAQPPZ010002556.1, read on the forward strand.
ACAGGTTTATGGAAGAATTAAAAAATAACAGGTTATTATTTCCCTTGAACCTAGCAGAAGATATAATTTTATTAATATTTCCTTGGCTAAGAGGTTGCAAGTTCAAGCAACAAAAATTAATGGCACACATATTGAGGATGAGAATGTTCAAATTTTTGAAGATTTGATGATCACCATGGATAAATATGTTTTACATTTAGATTTTCATGTTATTTATATGGATGATGAGGATATTGTTCTTAGTTATCCTTGGTTATATTCTTTGGGTATTTTTAACATTAATGTGTAAAAGAAATTTATGAAGTTATGGTACAGGAAAAAGAAGATAACATTGCAGGATATTTCTTAGCTTAAGGAGCAAGGATCCAAGGAAAATCAAGAAGTGGTTGTAGAGAAATAAATTGAAGAACCTAAAATAGAATACAAGAAGGCAATAGCAGCAACATAGTCCATGGAAGAAGTAGCAACAAGTGAGTCCATGGAAATAACAATAACAAAGTCCAAGGAAGCTTGGATAGAAGAGCACAAGGACAAACCAAACAAAGAGAACATGAAATAACAATGTGTAGAAGAATTTAAAACAATGGAGCCAAATTTTGAGAAGTCAAAGAAGGTAGTGAAGAACACAAGCTTATAATGAGAGGAGGGGTGAAAATTATAAGATCAAAATTTTACTTTTATTTCCAAAGAAATATCATCCAATATTATCAATTGCAATAATGAAATAATGCAAAAATCATCAGACACATGAGAGACACATATTTAAAATGGTTCACCAAATGTGGGCTACATCCATGGAGAAATATTTATTATAAATTTCTCAAAAAATTCTTGGCAACTCATTCCCTATTACAATGTTTATGGAACTCTATCTACATGAGACACCTATCCCCTTTGCTCTAGTTCATGGACCTCTATCCATAGGAGACACCAATCCCCTATTGCTCTGGTTCATGGATATCTATCCATAGAAGACCTCAATCCCCCCTGCTCTAGTTCATGGACCTCTATCCATAGGAGACCTCAATCCCCTTTGCTCTAGTTTGTGTACCTTTATCCATAGGATACATCAATCCCATCTGCTTTGGTTCATGGAACTCTATCCATAGGATACCTCAATCCCATCTACTATAATCTACTCCAACCCTTTACACAAGGCTTTCTCAAATTTACTCCAATACCTACCCTTAACTCTACTCAAATCTGCTCTAAGCCTACATACAAGGTTTGCTCAAATATACTCCAAAACCTACTCTCAACTCTACTCAAATCTACTCCAAGCCTACACATAAGGCTTACTCAAATTTGCTCACTAAAACCTGCTCAATCCTTGTCACATAACCTACTAAATCCTACTTATATATAATCAATAAAACTGGTCAAACCTACTCACAATCCTGCTCATAATCCTACTCAAATATGCTCACAATCCTACTTAAACATTGCTCAATCTTGCTCACAAACAGTACTCATATATTTCCCAAAAGTGCTTTCTTCAACTAAAGTAATTCAGACATATTCTACCTAGAATTATTTTATCTTCAAGAACATATAGAGAATGATATGCAATAAAAAATTCCCAATATGTTCTTTCACATTCATTAAGTCTATCGCTTTCTCATATCTCACATTTATTGCATTAAAAAAGATAGCTCTAGTATAGCACTTGATAATTGAATTTCTTATGTACTCCCAAAATCAATCAAAACTAATGCATAATTTTGCTTTCAAACCCTTGCTCTATTATTCCCAAATTCATTCAAAGCAATGCACAACTTTGTTCTCAAACCCTTGCAATTTTATTCCCAAATTCATTCAAAGTAGTGCATAAATCTACTCGCAAAACTGACCTATAATATTTCATTAATTTATTCCCAATTTCAAACACAAACAATGCACATCCAATAATTTCTTATACCTCCAATATAATGATAAAAAAAATGTTTCCTTCAAACAAAAACACCTTGATAAAGGAATTAAATCACCATACCTCTAAATCTGCCTCAATTATGATGATGAGCTTTCCAAACTTGCTTTTGACAAAAATAATTTTCTCTTTGTTTGTCCCTTCAAAATCAGGTTAGCAATTTTCTTTTTTCCTTTTTATATTAAATCAACCACTTTTAACACTCTTATCAAAACATATATACTATAAATCTCAAAAACACTCCTTTTTTCTCCTTTTGAGACTCACAATAATTAGCAACAAAGACCTTTCATCTCTCCTTTTATGACATGTAAAAATTAATTTTAAAGATATCAAATTTATACCTTATAACTCCCACTTAAAATATGCAAACATATAATTTTAACATACCCTATGTCTCCTGATTAAGCATGCAAAAATATAATCTTAACATACCTTATGTCTCCCACTTAATTAAATAAAATTAAAATGTTTAACCTTACCTTTGCATAGCAAAAACACCCACCACACGCGGAGGAGATTTTATCTCCCAACTTTCACCAACACAACACATTAGAAAAGGCTAGGCAACCAACCAAGCTACCTCGATGGTGTGAATAATAAGTTGCAGCCCGTATTATTTGACCTTTCCATCATTCTATTAACCAAACAAAAAAATACTGCAATAGGGATTCGATATTGCCACCTCATTTCCCACAACACTTTAGCACTAGCTCAATAGCCAGATGAGCTAGCTGCATAGATGATATTGACGTTGGAGCTTAAATGATATATTTCATTTTTTGATCACTACCACCCACAATGTGCTCTTCTTCCTTCTTTGCCAACTGTCACTCGAATTTCAATGTAGCATTCACGTTAGTTTCAAAAATGCAATATTTTTCTTCCATATAAATATGCTTTATCATTTACTTTAGGAGGTCGACTCATAGATTTATGAGTGATTAAATTTTGCTCTTCAATAATTTTGGTTCCAAAAATTAAAAAATATTATAATATTAATATTTTTAAAACCTTTGGCCGTTGTAATATTTAAACCTTTGTCCCAAGCACTTTTAAACCTTTGTTCTTCTCTGTATAATATTTAAATATGATATTTAAATATTATAATCCTTTATTTAAAACCTTACCTTAAATAATTATCCATTGTTATATTGTCCAACCTTGTCAACTTCACACCCTTGAAGAATATGCACCCTTTGACATCAATGACAACTCAATATACTCAATATTTCCAACAGGTAGAACATCAAGCTAAGGTTAGATCTTGTGAAGTTAGTCCTTCCTTAAGGATTATTATTGGTGTTTCCTACCTTAAGAGTATTATCTATCTCTCTCTCATTTGTGGATTTTTATTGTGGATGAATGATTTGATATTTTTGCATATTGGTGAATTATATATGTTAATGATAATAAATTTATGCAACAAGATTCCTTTAATAAGTAATGATAAATATATAAAAGACCCATGCTAACATGGTAAGAATATTAGCTATTAAGCAATAATAACTCGAGTTATTAAATATGGACCAAGCAATAATTTTCATTGTTAGATTATCATTGGTATGTCTTCATGAAAAATTACTTGTAGATTTTACTACTACCTATTTTTGTGAATAATATGGGGGTGATTAGTTACTAATTTGGAACATGGTCTCTTGAGTGCACTCGAAGGAATCGAGTGATGGAAAGGAGGTAGCTCAGAGGCTATTGGGAAAAGGGAAGAGTAGACAAGGAAAAATGAAGAAGAATAGGAGAAGTATGAATAGATGAAAGATGAAGAAGCAAATTTGATTTACATCATTTGTATTGTAGTTGGAAATTTGGTAGAAGGTTCAAGTAGTCTACGTTTACCTCAATTTTAAATGATGCTATTTCGAAATATAGCTAGTTTGTGTGTGATAAGTCTGCATGTTGTAAACCTATAAAAAATTACTAACTGAAAACCTTTGTCATTTGATAGAATATATTTCTCATATATATACCCACTGATAGAAAATTATTGGGTTGTGCTTGTTTCTCATGTGTTGAAGATGTATTTTTACTGAAATGAGCTCCTTATAATATTTTGATTGAAATCACCTAAAGAATAACTTGTGTGATTTTTCATTTTATAGAAATGTATGTTGTTTGAATCTTCATTGAATATACCACTGTGAAGAGCACCGATGCTCTAAGAATAAATATAAAAGTGTAGAAAAAAAAGAATATGAATTGTTTCCTTTAGGTCTGATTTTAAAGAAATAACGAATTGATGTTTATTTTTGGACTATGTTTATGTATTACAAAATAACTAATGGAGTGTTTGCTTTTGAATAGATATACTATGATAAGTTCATAAAATTATTTGGTGCTCACTGAATATCAAGGTATTAATTTTTTAGCTTTTTGAAAAGAAGAAAACCCCAGGCTTAAAGCCAAGTTAAACATTTTGTCTTTTATTTTCCTGATAAACATAATTATTGAGTTCATTGTAGGAGGAAGACGTAACCAAGACTGAGTTATAATATTCTCTATGAACACAATTTATATTGTAGAAACTTTATAGTGTATCATGGACTCCAAGAGACTGAAGTAAAGTTTTAAATAAGCCTCATGTGCACCATCATATTGGGCATTTTAGTATACTTCCATTCAAATTATTTCAAATGGATTCTTTGGGTGGTGCGTGTTAACACCTCAAGATAGGTTTATAAATGAGGATGACTATGTAAGATTGTGTTAGTGTTGAGCGACAATATATTTGTTAATGATCCTATATTATTATAGCGGAACCCCTTTGACCATGAAATAAAGATGGTTTTTATGAGTTGAATGGAGTTTAATATGATTATGATTTTACATGCTCCCATGATTTATTAGAATTATATAGTTTTATTGAGAATGGGGTTTTGAATTATTTTTTTTAGAAGTACATTGGGAATGAAACTTATGGTTTAAGGTATGTATATGTACATTAGATCTAGTTTTATTTGAAGGGCTATGTACCTACATGGTAATATTTTAGTTATTTCAAAGGATAGAAGAAGTGGGTTTAAATTTAGTTGAATTTAAACCAAATGTTGATGACATGAAAGTAAAAATCAGTCTTATTTAAGTAAATATGGGGTTACTTAAAAATATTTTTCTTTCCAATAAAAAAGAAAATAAATATTTATGAGTTTAAATAAGTAAAGGATAGAAGAAGTGGGTTTAAATTTAGTTGAATTTAAACCAAATGTTGATGACATGAAAGTAAAAATCAGTCTTATTTAAGTAAATATGGGGTTACTTAAAAATATTTTTCTTTCCAATAAAAAAGAAAATAAATATTTATGAGTTTTTGGTTGCCAAAGGAAAACTTGAATGACTATTTTTTGGATCTATTTACTGGTTTGTTGCAATGAAGTTTTCTTACTTGCATCGAGGAGTGCATTTGCATCAATAGAGATCGTGTTTATTCAGTTTGAATTTCAAGAAGGGAATTGAATGAGTAAGTTTTTTTGGTTGGATATTTATAATGTTATATAATACATTTAGAATTATATTAGAATACTTAGGGAGATGTCTTGATCCCTTAAAACACATCTCCATATTGGTGGTTAAAGTAAGAAGTTAAAGAAGGTTGGAATAAAGATGTATAAGAGCATAGAACAATGAAAAATATTTCAATTACCTTTACTATAGTTCTTGTTGGATTGGATTATATAAAACAATGTATATTCTTTTTAAATAAAGGACTTTTGGAAGTCTTTATGTGTTGGTTAAAGGCACTAGAATCCTCTTGAGTGAAGAGGAATTCTATAAAGACTATGTAATTGGTATATTCTATGTTTGAAATGGAAATATGGTTAAATAGATTTGAGTCAACATGCTATGTATTGGTCCATTAGCATTGTTAAAAAAAAATATTATTATTATTTAATTTCTTTTAATGATACAAAAGGAATGAGTTGATGTTAATTTGATCAAATATGTATATGAAGGTGTTTTGTTTATTTTAAACAAGGAATATCTTACTTTGATGAGTTAGGTGGGTTTTAGTAAATTAAAAGAAATAGCTATTGAAATCTTCTTGTTAGACATGATGAAGGAATACTTTTTTAAATCATCATATAGAATCTTGAAAGTTTTAACGAATAAAGGTCTTGGAAACTAATTAAAGATAAATAGTATTGTTAAACTAGAAAGGTGGAAATTATTGTAATATTACCCTTGGAGAGGGTGATATTGTGATAGGATGAAAAGTAGCTTCCTACTATTAGATAAATTTCATATTACAACTTCTTGAATTTTTTTTGGATATGTAGAACATTAGGAATCATACAATAAGTATATCTGGTAAGAAATTATTGAGAATATGTAAGATTGTGTGATACATGAACTAGGAATGGGTGATGTTTCCAGGAAATTCTTTTTATCCATAGAGGATTTGTTAATATCATTATCATAAGACTTATAATAAAATACTTCAACAGTGTAACGAGGAATAAGGATCTTTAAAAAATACATTGTACTCATGGAATAAGTCTTGGAATGAGGCATATTAATGGGAATGTTAACTCATCACAAAGATGATATGGATAGTCAAATTCCTACATGCTTATTGCATCTACATATATGTACTTATATAGAATGTGGTTATTAGCATACCCTTTTTGATAGAATAAAAGAGGGTATGCTAACTCATTTGGAAAAATGAAAATGATAGCTTGAACTTTGCTTTACACCTAGTACACTTACCTAAACTGACATATGTAAGTTGTAGGGATGGGTGTACCTTGAGGTGGATCTAAGTGGAACAATACTTATGCAATATTGTGTTGGGAAAATCACTTAGTTAAGGATCCTAAGATTTTTAGCTGAAGCTTAGGAAGTTCCTTGATATGAAGGAAAGGACCAACTCCAAACAAGTAAAGGTGTTTGAATACTCAAATCAGAATAAAAAAAATGTTCACATTTTGGATGGAAAATTTAGAATGAATTTTGGGATATAACAACTTGCGTTTTCAATAATATCTCATTGGTTTTATGGGGTATACAAGACATTTCATGAGCACTTGTAGCAAAGGGGTAAGGATTTTACTAGGCACTAGTTGCAAGGGGGTTCATCACCAAGATTGGGTGATGCCATTTCTCTCCTATGATCTATGGCTTCTCTTCCTTTTTTATGTAACTTCATATAGCCTAAACATTTATCTTATTTTATGCATTATATTAACTTATTTTTCTAATTATATCAATGCATTATTATTGATAAAATATCTTAGATATAGTCCTATTTCATATTGCTCATTTAGAACCCAAATTGTGTTCTTCTTGTAGGCATGTTAGGTTGTATTTTTAACATTTTCTAAAGAATAATCAAAGATACTTATTTCTAGACCTACCCATTACCTATATATACCTAAAAATTTGATTTTTATTGCTTCCCTCTACCTATTTATCCTTCCTTAGAATTTGCATCACCCTAGTTATAAGAGGTGGTGCATTTGCTATGAATGGTTGTTCCTTAAATTTTAGGTTTGAAACTAGGTTTTCCATGGTACCTATGAGTGAGATACCTTTACTAGACAACTCATACTTGTACCTCACTTGGATATCCTAAAATTAGCCTCATATATCTGTGTTTGTCTATCTTAAGCATTTGCACCATCTAGATTTGTAGGAGGTAATGCATTTGTTGTCTATCATTTTTCTGTGACCTTACTTATTGAAAAAATATATCCAATATATATCCCATCTAAGATGCATATTTGTAAGGTTTATCTTTGTTTAATTTATAATATTATATATTAGATCATTCTACTTTTTTTATTTGTGTTGATTTTTCCTGCTATAGGAAACACAATCATCATCCAAACAAGATTGAAGCCATTTTATTTTATTTTTATAAGTGGATAAAGGTTTTGACCTATCAAATAAAAAAAATTTAAACATATTAGTTGATTAGATCCCCTTGCTCTCATCCTTGTTGCTATTTTGTCTATTTTTGTAGGTTTCATATTTGCATTGGTACAATCAAATAGGGGTGGTACATTTTTTTAGGAGGTAAATTTATGTAATCTCTTTTGGTCATAATTTTCTTGGTTTTACAATATGGTTTTAGCCACTATATTCTTTGATTTGTTTCTATTTTAACTATTAATTTAATAAAAAATAAAGAATAATAGGCTTAGCATATTTCATTTATTTTCTCCTTTTGAACTAGGTAAGGAATCAAAATATCATATATCTGCATCTAGGATAACATTGCATGCCTACATAATCTCTTATATGCCTTTGAAAGGAAAAAAAATCTTTATTTTTTTATGAAATTTTCAATTTAAAGAGGCACGTAGTCTAGGTTTTTCTTGCTTGCATATCTTGTATGTTTGCATCCAATTTATTTTTATTTTACTTTAGGCACTATAGGGTTTTGGTAAAGAAATATTATTTTGAACCCCTAGGTGTTTACAAATCAACACATCAAACGTAGTCTTAGGATTTAAACATAAAATATATTAAGGTAGATCCATCGTGTGATCTAGGTCCCTTTTAGCAAGGGATATGGAGAATCAACTTATGTGTGACCCACTATTTACATTTTGGTGAATCCAACATAAAACACGTCTAGATTTAATAAAAGATAAAATTAATTTAAACCTAAATAAAACCACATAAAGTTTTTTGATTATATTAGGTCACAATAACCAATATTAAGAACTTTTTACCGATGTTATATATCAACACTGAGTCACATATCTAGGTGTGGTTGACCCTCATATCAGTCCTTATTCATGTACATAAAGGTTTTCCCTTATGTATGACCATGTATATTGGTAAAATTGAGCCTCTTCCATGTATTGATGGGTATCTCAGGAGGGTAGGTATATCGGATAGGTTTAGTATATTGGGAGACCATCCCAAGGTATATTGATCAATTTCATATTCATAGCATTTAACATATTTTCTAATCAACATCAAAATAATTAATCAATTCTCTTTTCCCAAGCTTATCCAATGGTCATATCCCTAAAATTTAGAAACTTATTTAAAATTATTTCTCTTTCCATTTCAAATCCTCTTAGTGGTCACTCATAAGGTATAACATTAATTGGTTACTTATATTAAACCTTTAGTGGAATATTATGAAGAACCTTCCAATCACAATAACCCTAGTCCCAATGAAGAAATTAAGGGTTCTATTCCTTTGGACCTTATAATACCCTCACATATGATCTTGATCATATGCTATCCTCCTTACAAGAGCATGAAGACATCATCTATGAATTCCTTAATAAATTTCTTAATAATGATCAAGAGAGAATAACCTCCAAAGATCTTAGTCATATGATATCCTCTTCAGAACATGAGAGTATCATTCATGAATTCCTTAATAATATTTTACCTAACAATGATATCCTCTTCATAATAACAGGAGAGTATCATTCATGAATTCCTTAATAATCTATTACTTAACAATGATCAAAACAAGACAACCTTCAAATACTCTAATCATATGGTATCTTCTTCACAAAAGTATGAAGATATTATCCAAGAATTCCTTAATAATGCTAAAAAAATAATAATTCATAGCTCCCTCAATCATATGACAATCCTTTAACAAGAAGATGAATATATCATCCAGAAATTTCTTAATAATGTTAATAACAAACAAATTGTTTTCCTAAGGGAAGACTCCCTTAAGGATTGTCCTCTAGAATATAATTTTGATCAATTACCCTCTCATTGCTATAAAAAATATTAACAATAAACAAAATAGTCTCTTAAGGGAATATTCCCCTAGGGATTACCCTTTCCCTCTAATACCAATCACTCACAAGTTACTACAAACCTTAATGCTTTGAAACCTAATCCTGTTTCTCTTATCAATAATATTTTTGAAAATATTAGAACCCAAGATACTCAACCATTGATACAACAGTATTCATTATGTCATGATGAACTATTAAGAGGTGAAATAATTTATCCCTTGTTTCAACAAGGCAACATGGTATATACCCCTAACTTGGGTATACCTCCTAGTGCTTCAATTACCTATTCCTTTATCAACACTTTTTCTAATCCCATTAGTGTGGATGTGAATTTTGAACAAAGCTCTATTTCTTCCACCACTTGTTCTACATTCATTAGACCTCTTAATCTAAATAATTTGTATATGAGTTGTAGTATATCACCTTTGGTACCATCCCATATATTATATCAATATTATCCATGTGACAATTTGCAACTTCCTTTGGTCTTAACCCAAGTACATTCCAACCCACTTCCTCTTAAATATCAAAATATAAACTCTAAACCAGAACAACTGGAAAGACAAAATATAAACTAGAACTCAAGCAACATGTGGCCTTCATCCAAGGATCCTATTCCAACCACAAGTACTATAATAATAATTTGTGCAATCAACCACTAGATCTTGTCATAGTTAGTTGTGCCTTTACCTTAACTTTAAAACATCAAAGGTTAAATTATATGAACGAAATAAAGACCCCATCAACCATCTTAGGCTCTTTCAATTTTCCTATATAAAAATTGCACATGATGAAATGCTATTTCTCAAGGATTTTTTCAAAATCCTTAGTAACCCTACCTTGCAGTGGTACGACCAAATACCAAGGCATTAGCTCAAACTCTTCAAAGATCTTGCCAAACTATTTGTTAAATAATTTTCCATTTACATTGAAGAGAGGTCCACAATTAATGACCTTCTTGAACTCAAACAAGTGCAATACAATAATTTTATTGACTTCTTAGCAAGATGGAAAACCTTGTTGGGGAGAATCCAAAATTTTCTCCCAATAAAATACCTTTTAAACATATTTATAATAAAAACTAATGAACAAATATCTTTCCACCTATAAACATGTAATGTGTCTTCCTTGAAATATGCCATAGAAATGGCTAGGAGGGTAGAAACTACTCTTTGTAGAAGGGGGCAATTGAAAACTGGTACTTGTAAGGAAGTAGAGAAATACTCCCCATCCCAAAAGGGGTAAAATAAGAACAAGAATATAATAAGAAATGAAGTCATGAAATCTCACTGGATCAACAATATCAATGCTACTATAAATGCTCAAAATATTTTTGTACAACAAAAACCACAACAAAATTTTACTAAACTAGGTCAATATCCTACCACTATCCTAGCACAAATTCTTGAAGCCAATATGGTGGAACTTCAATCGATCAAGCCTATTAACCTTGCAAAAGTGAGAGTGCATATTTATACCGTCATGGACATTATGCTTTCTATCACATTAGTGGCCATGCAATTGATAACTACAAAGGCCTTAGGAATCTAGTTCAAGACTTGATAGATAACAACCACATTTTCCTTAGTAGTTATAGTTCCCAACCTTACTTAGATCAAAATCTTAGAAATTTTCATAATTCATAGCCCACCCATAGCCAAATGGAAACAAACCATATTTACTACAAGAACATCCTACCTCCATACTAATGTATGATGATAACACTATCACTCTTTTGATCAGTCTTTACCATAATATTTTTTATCTCTAGCCTATTAACTCCTTAACAAATTTAAGGTGCATTAAGGTCATTCAACCTTGAGTACTTCCCTCGATCGATCTGATAGGATAGATATGTTGTGGGATAGGGTATGTTCATAGTAGTTGTATCATCTTTTTGCTTCACTTTCATCCAACCATGATAGTGAAATTGATTTATTTATTATTAGGATCTCATAGCAATACCATTCCTATAAATATATTGAATTAAGTTGAAATAGATAATAATACTTTGCTTCTTCTAGTTCATTCCCCCTTTCAATCCATATAAATTGACTTTATCTTCCCCATAATGCATCTTAACAAAATATTACATTTGAATCTGCAAATGTGTCTACATTAAATTATTACTCATATGGCTCTTTGCATTGACTACTTATATTTATGGTTACCTATTATCATGATTTGCTTGCATTCACTTGCCTGATTAAGCCTAGATTGCTTGTTGCATAAAAATTCAAGATATCTATCGGGATGCAATGATGATCCTAGTCAAGGATAGCTTACATGCATTGCACTCGTAGTTGGTGAATGATGCTAGTGGATCCTCCCAGTACCATACTTGCAAGACAAATTAATATTTTTCTAACCATATATTCATCAATATTACTCAAATATAATTTTAATATATCTATCCCATCATCTATATTTATCTACTTGATCTCACTATCAATTTAATCCTTCTAACAATATCTATCTATTTCACCCACTTAGGCATATCTATATTTTTGTAAATCTAATCATTCATATCTAGATCATCAATATGTATCATCTCTTTATCAAATTGATTTATTTTAAAATCATGGTTATAAATTATTTCAAACTACAAACATCTCATTTCCATAAGAATAATGCGTCTATATTATTACCACTACAATGATATCTATCTCCCCATTTACACATAGGGGCATAAATAAAAATATATTACAATTATACTTATCATTATAATTCATTAATAAATAAGGTGATGGATAATATGTGGATGCTGAGGTAAGGGGGCTTGGGATGAAGGGGGTATATGTGGATAAGAATGGATTAGTCAAATCAATGATACATTATCAAGATTTTCATAAGATTGGGCTTATTCTTGAAATGGGGTATAGATAGAGTATTATGGAATACTAAGCAAAGGTATATTGGGTTTGTTAGCTTTTGAGGATATATGCAGTGGGAGAGATCTAACATAAGTCCTGATAAGATGAAAACAAGTGAGTTTGCAATATGATTCAAATATACTATAAATAGAAAGTGGTAAAAATAAAATGCAGTATGCAAAAAATGGTCACTCCATTAATATAAGGTAAATAACTACATTGTGCTCCATCCAGGAGCTCTACCACAATCTACTCTCTACTACAATGCTCTTGATATCTATATGTTGTGTCTTATGATCTATCACTATGAGGCCATTTACATAGGAAAATATATTCCTTGGCCAATGTAGACACCTAAAACGCGTCATGTCGAGGGTGACTACTCATATGGACATGCTACAAGACCATATGGAGGATCTTGGATAGACTCCAAGATAGAGTAGTGGTTCTAACCACTCAATTTAGGCATTTTGGCCTAATCAGTCTGAACCACAGCCCAGACCTGTAGTCTCTAGTCTAAACCATGGTTGACACATGTGATCTGTAGTCTGGACTGCAACTATGACCTATGGTCTTAACTGAAGTTCAGTTAGGCCTTCCATCCAAGCCAAATCGGTTGGAACAGCCAAAAGATCTAGAAGGAGGCAGTTGAAGGATGGAAGATTCCAGAGGCTTCCATCCCAACTGTCCTAACCACCCTTCTTGGTCTTGGATTCTCCATGAAGCCACCCCTAGCCCTAGGGGCATGCTATAAATACCCCCTCCAAAATGGGGAGAAAAGAGAATGAAGAGAGGATGATTTGTATAGTGAAGCATTGACGAATTATCGAGTGAGTGTAAAGTGATCAAGTGAGTAGCAAAGCCCTATCGGATTGCATACTGAATTTGTGCATTCGAAGGCTACTTTGCTATTCATCCAATGATCAGTTTGCCATGGAAGCCCTAGGAGCCTAGGAGGATCAAGAAACACAAATCCAGGCAAATGAAGGCCCTTCACATCGAATTGACCACCAAATAAGTCTGAGGACAACAAAGGTGACCCTTGAACATCAATTTGGACAAGGAGATCAAGCCCACTACCCCTGATTTTGAGGGTAAACCTATCAAAGGTCAAACCGTGGTTGTCAACCATGGTTCATAGTGCAGACCGCTCACTAGAGCTATGGTTTGCAATAGGTGACAAATCACCTTACTCTTTTCATTTATGTCCAGTTAAATAGGGTAGATTAATCATTTCTTAGGTTTAATTGCAGTTTAGAAGAATTCTAACCATAGGAATTAGCTTAGAATAGATAGTTTATGTTTTGCATTAATTAGGACATTTGTGGATCTTTTATGCACCTCTATGCTTCTATTTTGTTATCTGATCCATGCATTATTTGTCTAACGATCTCCTTTATGCTATATTACAAATATTGATTCAATTAGCATAGTGCAAAGGCTTTCTTTATGTTTTCTTGATTATTAGTTTAATGGCATTATCATGTATGTTTCCTTAAAAGGCCTCATCATGAGAGGCTATCTATATTTTTGATCGTGTGTTATTGTTTCTTGATTGTAGGAAGATAGGTACAAGAGGAGTCTATGTCATAATCCTTCCACATCGTGAAGAAGGGGGTCAACTCCACCCCAAGGCAGTTTACGACTAGTCAAAGGGCAATATTAATGTGCCTACCCTATTGAGGGCATTGGCAATTGTATAAACTGTATCATCATTTAAGTGACCCTAAGAGGGGCATATTTGTAATAGAGATTCATCCATAATCAATACAAGAAATATCATTTTGTTGAATTTATGCAATGTGTCAAGCTTTTTATGCTTTTATGATGATTATAGACCAATACAGTAGATAGGTGCATGCTTTTTGGTTAAGTTAGATGGCGATCACGGTGGAACTCCGCATTTGTAGCCCCTGAGTGCTGACATTCTTGAATTTTTTATCTTAGGTGCTAACCGTAGCTAACATATATGATTATTTTTTGGCCCGTGAATGTCACCCACGGTTCACACTGTAGCCCAAAAACTAGAGCTGCGGTTTACAATAGAAGCAGCAAACAGCAGAGAACCACTTGGCATCAGATCAGGAGCTGAGGTAGGCTTTGTTTTCATTCTCTGTTCTACATTTTCTTCTCTGTATTTTTACATTAAGCATCAAATCGATGGCAAATTAGGTACACTAAAGGAAAATGGTGAATGAATAGTCCTAGTTTGCTTTCACATTCCTTCCATTAGAAAGGTGTTGCTAGGAACAACGGACCTCTGATTGCAATTCGCCCTAGAATACAATGACCTTGATAAAAATTGTGTGGTCGTTTGCATGCTTGAGGCCCAATTAGAGGCCATGTCATCATAATCGCATTGTCATAACATCATGTAGGACATAGCATGCATACCTTTCTAAATTTGAAACGTTCCTTTTCTTTTTATGCATATCATGTAGGAATGATCATATGAATGCTCTTTTATGCATTTGTCTTTATGCAAAGTAAAAAGAACCACACACACCACGTTTCATTTAAACATCAGTGGCATTGGGCTCTCACATCCAACCCATTTGTATTGAGACCAATAGTGGATGTCATTACCACTTGGTTGGCTCATTTGAAATTGTATTATCGAGACCCGCTTGTTGCCAAGGTTGACCCAAGAACTGTCCTATCCGTACAAAATAGCATGCACTCATCTTCGAAAGAGTGTATCACTATGCACGGTGTGCTGGGTGAGGGTTGGTAGTACCTATGCTACCTCGTTGAGTATGGAATTCACTCCCATATTCGGCTTGTGTGAGTATATAGGTGAAAACATTTGAACAAATTGAGTATAACATCAACTTTTGAAAAACATGATAAGAGTTTAGAGTATATTCACAACAAATCAAATGCACTAAACCAGTTTTAGGACACACATTTAATACTTAAAGGAGATAATCACATTGTTTACTTTGTATGCTTCTTTATTTCTTAATTCATCAAGATAAGGCCCTCCTTGAGGCCATAATTTTTAGTAAGAGAGGAAACCTCTCGAGTCTTGTTTAGTCGGTTCATCATGACGACTAGGCATGATAGAGCTCAATCATGAGCTAATGAGTCAGAGAGTTCATGGAGGGGCTTTGAACACTCCCGATGTTCTCTTGAGGATCTTTCAAACCTCGTACGCCTCCTTTCTAGGCATCGCACTCATTGTGCACCTGAGGATCTAATCCTCCAAGCGCGACCTTCTGAGAGTCATCGTGAGCTCCCTTCATCATGTAGGGGGTTCACCCATATAGAGCATGGGGTTTCTTCACATATGGTGAGAACCCAAATCACTAGGTCTCCATCTAAGGAGATAGAGAGTCATGGATCATACTCCATGAGTTAGTCCTATAGGGAATCTGAGTCTCATGCAGCCCATGAGAGGTAGCTACTCCAAGACCAATTGGAGGAGGCGTGCCATCAATGTAAGCGTCTAGAGCGTGAGTCCGTAGAGAGAAAGAGAGCGCATCAACAAAGGTTGGATGAGCTCCAACAACGTGAGGAGAGGATTTACCAACAAAAAGCACATGAAGAGCAATCATGTGAGGTAATTTTTGAAAAGAAGCTCATACCTAGAGTGTTTAGGCAACAAGTCAATGCGATGCACCCAATGCATCGTCAAGAGTTGCCACTTAAGCCAGTAGATAGCCATGCTTCTAGATAGATAGACATGCCTCGGGTTATCGAAGAACAATCGAAAGAGACATCTAGGGATCACATGCATAAGCATGAGGTCGAGAGTAGTCAAGTCTGATAGGTGAGCAGTGTCAATGCTCGAAGGTCATCACAATCCTTGGGGCATATACAATTTATTCCACCATATAAGGAACATGTGATTACTTTCCATAAATAGGAAGTCAAACCTGTCCCTGTCAGGGAATCTGATCCTCCATTGCATATCATAGCGAGGATACAATAGATTGCGTATAAGCGAGTGCTGGTGGATACAGGATCATCAATTAATATCATTACCACCTCAGCATTCAAACATCTCAAAATTCCACTTTCTCACATCAAGGAAACAAATTTCATGTTGTAAGCCTTTAATGATGTGGAATCCCCTACACTAGGCACAATAGTCCTCCCCATTGAGGTGGGACAGAGGATTATTCCTACATTGTGCTATGTTTTAGAGGGATCAAGATAGTATAATCTACTACTTGGTAGACCGTGGATAAGATCCATGGAGTGCGTACCATCAATAGTGCATAAATGCATTAAGTACACCCATGGGGGTGAAGTTCATGTAGTTGAAGTGGACCCAGATCCCTTCAAGTATTATAAGCCTAAGGATCATCCACAGGAACCTAGTGAGACGCCTATGCATCTACAAGTTAATTTGGATGAGCCTATCCAAAGTGTGGACGCAGCTTCGTAGACGGTGTTGGAATTGCCATCCCCACCGCTATCACCTATGGAGTCACCTACAACCCCTACACTCTCGACATCGCTTAGTAGGGGAGGATTAATGAATGCCCTTACGGAGTTGCTCATAGCTACTTTGGAGGTATCATTAGAAGATCTTCACACTCCTATCAAGGAGGAAGAACCTAGCATGGTCATGGATGCACCCGAGTGTATCACACCCTCTTCATCCATCATGACACCAGGTAGTTTTTACGAGGACTATGGTGAATATGAAGAGCCTATGGAGGCTAGTCTTACGATGCTACCCACCATAGAGTCCACTAAAGATTTAGGTCAGCTTTTCATTGAATCTCCATCTATGGATCCTATCTCGGAGACATCGTATGAGCATGAGGAAGGTTCAGTTATCACAACTAAAATAGAACAACCTCAGTATGTGGACGAATTACCCGTGATGCATGCAGTTGTGGAGTTTGCTCACGAGTTTGTGGGGATGGTCAACATTAGGCCAGATGATCAAGTGATTCTTAATCACATAAAGTAGGAGATGGGACAACCTAGTGGTGTTTCCACATTTCCAGGTCCAAAAATTTTGAGATTAGTCACTCCTGACTCATTTCTCAAGGCACCATCTCAAGAGTACAAACAAGTAGGTTCCTCACATCAGATTGGAGGTACTGAAAGTGACACAGTTCAACACAACAAAGTGAAGCAAGAGCTTGAGCTGAGTCATATGCATGAGCATGTGGATAATATTGACAAAGTGTGTTATCAAGAAGCATCCACATCAATTCAAGTGAAGGAAATAGGTGATTTGCAATTACCTAATGGATCTATAGCATCCACTTTTCTATTTCCTTCAAATGACAAAGGTATTTCGAATCAGTCGCTAGAAATACATATGAATTCTTTGTTAGTCTTGCAATCCATTTTAAGCCATCTAGAATGGATGGAGCATCGAATGGATGAGCAAGATAAGTCATTGCATTTTATCAAGAACCAGATTGAAAATTTGGAATTACAAAAGCAATCCCTACCTGAGGACAAATTGCTTCCCATGCAAATACAGGAAAAGCCTCAGTGGAAGCAAAATCCCATGCGGCCAACCCAACCATTGGATTCTCAAAGCAAACCAATGCGGGGCAAGAACCCAAAACAGTCGCAACATAGTGGGACTCCGTTACAAGAGTCTATGTCTGATATCTTTGAGAAGCTGCAAGAGGCTAAGGTCATCACCTTGCCTAATGTCATCCCTTTGAACCCAAATAGAGTTAAACCTATGGGTTACAGGGAGTATCACTACTATCTCTACCACTGAATAGAGGGTCATGACATTCGATATTATCATGAATTTAAGAGTGTGGTGCAAAATTTGATAGATAAGGGGGTTTACCATGCAGATGGTTCTCTTAGAGTGCCCCAATATGATGAAGTGGAGGTCATGCCTCCTCAAGAGCGACCTCAGAGTCATCAGTCGCCTCATAGGCACAATAGGCCAGTGCAATGAGTAGTTTCATTTTAGATGACTACTCTAACTTTGTTTCAAAAGTTACACGAGGCACAAGCATTCATATTGCCTAAAGTTAAGCGTAAGGCATCCAAAACTGGGTCACCTAATGAAGGTCCCTTTTGTGTGTATCATCGAGCACATGGACACGATATTTGGAGTTTCTAGTCATTTAAGAGGGTCATCGAAGACCTAATCGAATGAAATGAGATCCATGAGGATGGCTCTCTCATTCACTCGTGCCGAAGTGTAGGCACACCGGTGAGGTCCAATCTTCACCTTGGGGAGTCGAGTTCTGTCATTCTTCCTAAACAAGCTGATTACTCTTCAGTAAATAGCATGCACGTTGGGGGTCTTCAAGGTAACATACCTTTCCCACTAGCCACACCACATTCGATAAGGAAAAATGAGGAATCTAGAGGTATTGCACCTCCCTCACCATTATCAAATGGCACACTCACTGGGGGTATATAGGGCAGCATGCCCTTCCCAAAAAGGCACCAAGGATTTCTAAAAATCGCTTGGTCAACCCAAAGGCTCCGAGGGTTGCTTAAAGCCACTCGGTCATCCCAAAAAGGCACCAAGGATTTCTAAAAATTGCTTGGTCAACCCAAAGGCTCCGAGAGTTCCTATAGCTTCTCGATCATCCTAAAAGGCTCCAAGCCCTCTTATTGAGAGTTTGGTCAACTAAAATGTTCCAAAGGCGTCTGTAAGCCCTTTGGTCAATCCAAAAAGCTCCAAGGATTTCTAAAAATCGCTTGGTCAACCCAAAAAAGCTCCAAAGGCATATATACTCATCGTTTGGTCAAATATGAAAGCTCAAAAATTCATAAAAATTTGAAAATATATAAAATTCCAAAAAAAATTGGTAAAGCATAAAATCCAAAAACATTTGCTTTTGCAGTTTGCATTTTCATACATGCATTCACCTCATCATATTGCATTTAGGCATTTTTCATCCATTGCATTCCATAGTAGAGTGTAATGTGTCTATCAAAATCTTACAAACGGTCGCACGTTTGTGTTTCAATCATGCACCCTTGCATTTATCATAATTCATTGCATTCATACATGATACCTATTGCAGAGAAATATGTATGTATATTAAGTTTTCCAGTCACTCAAACATACCTAGTGGGTTCTTAAGATATTGTAGAAAGCTTACTTTGCTTTTATAGACGAGGTCATTAGTTGGGATAGTGCTTCAACATATCAGGATCCCGTCACTAAGCAAAACAATATAAAATCCTACTAAGACAAGAGATGATGAAAGCTGCAAAAGAGGTCTTAGGTATCTAGAGATATGGGTTTCACGACCTGCTTATCTTGCAAATAGTTGGTCTAGAAAGGTGAAATTTGGCAAAAGGACAAGAATTTCCCCTATAAATCCCAAAGTTACAAATTTTAAATCCCAAGTTACAAAGTGCAAATTTCAAAGTACAAAGTTCAAATCAAATGTAAAGTGACATAGTGAATCAAAAGCACTATAAAAATCCCTTGCTCAAATAAAATGGTAACGCATGGACTAACAGTGATTTTTATCACTACATATGAGCAAGTAAGAAGGGTGAGAACTTGAATCCCTGGATTGTCCACCTTTTGAAAGCCATAGAGTGATCCCCGATCGCAGCAATGGGTTGGAAGAGTCCCGCCTGCAATCGGAGGGGTAGTTCTATTGGGTGATCCCCAAACATAGCAATGGGTTGAAAGAGTCCCACCTACATTTGGAGGGGTAGCCCTGATCAATTTGCAAGATGAGCTAGCTCTAGGTGCCTAGGTTTGCCTAGTTGTATAAGTCTAATCAAAGCTAAAACAAGGATGGTACGATCGTATGAGGAACCCTATCTCACATATGGGTTGAAAGAGTCTCGATTGACATACGGGGTATGCTTATGGTCTATCTAAAAATACTCACATGCACACACAGGGATAATGAATAGTTGGGTTTGTCATGGCAAACACCTTGTCCAATAAAAGCCTTGTATAGTTAGTATATGATTTTTGGAGAAGTCTACTAGGGTGTTTGAGTCTCATGGAAAACCTCAAAAAGTTCTCTAATAGCAACAAAATACCAAATATCATTAGACATAAAAAATACGAGTCATTCATTCATTAGAATGCATTTTACAAAGCACAATCAAACATATAGGATAGATACCACATGAATATCAGAAATGATGTTTAGATGACCACTAACTATATAGTGCAACAAAGAAAAATATACATAATGACATATTCATTCATTAGCATTATACCAATCTATTTTCTTGCATTTCATATATGGGTGATTAATTGATTAAGTTCTTGTAATGAGAATTATAAATTATTTTGCATGATTGTTATACATTCTGTGGTGTCGTATTTTAAAAAATTGATATACACAAGTTTACATTTATTCCTTATGTTTTAAGTGATTAAAGCATACAGGTTCATTCCCATTAGATTACAATTATGTACATAATGCATTACCATACATTGCATAGCATACCATAACTTCATAAAAATAAATGCATGCCCACAAAGCAAAAACAAATATGCGTTCAAAATAAATAGTGCATCCATATGCATACATCATATATGGCACATCTAATCATCTAGATCATCTGCATCTCATCAACATCATCATAAATAAGATAGCTATCTAGTGACATTTCATCCATACATTGCATCATATAAACATAGCATCAACATAAGCATTGCATCCATGTGCATCAAATAAACATAAAATCAAAAATAAACATCGGATACACATAATGAGCCATAAATGATCAAGTCATATATATATGTACAAAAGAGTACATAGGGAGTGTATAAAAATTCCCACAGGATACAAAGTGTGTAGGTCCTCGACCTTACACCTAAAATGAATATAGCATAGCAAAAGTGTAGTCTACATCTAGCAGAGCCCAGATCTAGTCTTCTCCCCCTATATCGGAGCTCTCATCACCTCCCTTAGCACTGTGCTCTAGAGCCTGCTCTCTTATCTACTCTAGCACCCATGGTGGGTCCTACTATGGATCTTGCCTACCTCCAAATCCTAAGGCACCCAACACATGAGAAACTAGTAACTCGTAGTAGGCTAGTCCTCTGAACGGCGGCCCCTGAAGTCTGCCCTACATCTCTAGGCCTGGCATGCAAGGTTGCACCATGTGTGCTAGAGGACCTGTGCATCCTCTAAGTCCTATGAGTCCTATGACCCGAGCTCACCATAGACTATCCCGAGGTCCTAGACCTGGTCTACTGAGACTCTAAGGAGAAAGGATCCTCAAGAACCTGTAGCTCATGCATCTCAATATAGCCAACTAGTTGATCAATACGAGCAAGTCGGGCTGCATGCATCTCATTGGTCCTCATGACCATACTATGCAGTCACTCTACCTCGGCCATCGGATCCTAAACACCTACTAGAGCTTCCACTAGTGCTACCGGAGGCCCCATAGTAACCTAAGGAGGTGACATAGCCCCCCTCGATACCTGGAGGAGATCCCTCTCTGCCTCTACTGTAGTCTACTGTGCCTGTGCTAACTCTAGGGAAGTCTGTAGTCTCTAAACTTGGGCCTCTGCATCTGTAGCCCACATAGTAAGATCCTATATCTGATCCTACACCTCAATCAGGCACCTATCCCTATCAGATACCTTCACCTCCAGAGTGGCGATAGTAGTATCTCGCTCTAGCTTCTATGTGTGGAATCATCCAAGATGACTCTACAAGTTAGCCACTTGAGCTAAGAGCTGACCCTCTACACTATCGAAAGGGACCTCACCCTCCTTTAGAGCCTCCTCATCTAGGTCAACCTTAGGATCCTCCTCGATGGTGGCCTTTGCACCCCTGTCACCCTCTGTCCACTGGCACACCTTGCACCCGTTGAGATCCACCTCTGCCTCTGCCTGATATAGCTCTCGATATATACGCCCTATTTTTTACCATATGAACATGGACCACCACCCATAATAATCTGGATTGGTCCCAATAGTCTCGAATCTAATCTCCTAGTAGTCATCAATAGCATCTCCTAGAGGCTCAAGAGCGATCCACTGTAGATCATGTTTCACGACCAAGAATTTGTATCTAAGTGGGATATCTGGAATATCTTGCATGAGCCCAAACTATTGTAGGACCCGAGAGTAGAATTGGTACTCTTGAATCTTGACCTTATGGCCGATCAACCATCTATCGTGGTGCATATGTCTCAACCATTGGCCCTCCTCTAGCCACGCTTGGACAATCCATATAGGGCTACCAATGAACATAATTCGAGCCAAGTGCCATGAACTGAGTGATATAATGATGGATGTCACTATCATAGATCCTACTGTATGTACCCTCCTCCTCACGAGGCCAAAAAGTGGTATAACACTAACGATCATTAGCAATAGTAGTGATCCACATTGGAAGATCTATAGGACACTTGATCCGGATGTGTTGCCACCCCCAAATCTGCAATAGAAGACTACAGCTGATGCCCTTATAGCTATGCTCAGTAACCTGGTATAGCTCCCTATAGAGCTGATATAGTAGGGTGCTCCCCATGATATAAGTAAGGGCTCCTCTGTAGAGCTCTGAAGAACCCTCCAGGCAGTGGACATGAGGTTCTAGGGAATCCTCACACTCGAGGAGTTTGGAAGGACAATATGTACTATAAGGTGTATGAAGAGGGCTTCCCGTACAGAGAAGACATCCTCGTGGTACCACTCATCAATGTGCACCCCTCCGTGGTCAATTGCGTCCTGAGCATCCTCGCTCTGGTCATCGAAGATAGAATCAAAAACAACCTCCTTTACCCTAGAGGTAGAGGAGATGATGGCCTCACCATCAATGGGGATCTTGAAGATCCTATAGACATCCTCTAGAGTAACAATCATTTCACCTATAGGTAGGTGAAATTTTTTGGTCCGCACATTCCAGCATCGGGCCAACATAGTCAGGTAGGCTTGATCTACCCTAATGATGGGCATATCCATGACATAGTTGAACCTGATAGCTCGAAACTAATCTCGACCATCATCATACAAAGCCTCATGGAGAGGCTTCAGAATGTCAGGCTCCTGGGCTCTAGAAGTCAATATCTAAAATAAAAAGCATAATTTAAGACAAAATCTAGCTAAATAGAGCTAAAAACAATGCTAAAAATGACAAAAAAAACCGTAGTTGAAATCTATGATCCCTAATTTGCAAATTGGAAACTGTAGCTGAAACATGCAGTTCACAATTTGCCAATTGGTAACTACAGCTACCAGTTGCAGTTTAGGAGAGGCATCTATTTTGAGTACCCTCCTGGACCACTAAGTCATAAAATTAAAATCCTAAAGCTAACCTAGACTAGTGGGGTTCATTACAAGCAGTTTAGTGAGGTTCATTATCCGTATTACTTAATGTGGTTTATTTTACTGGTATTCAGTGTGAGGTCTCAGTTTCGAGTTACCTTTCCCACACCTTGGCCTCGGCTAGTAGATGGTTGATCAGGATCCACCATCGAGGTAGAGGAGTGTAATTATAGTAGAGTGTGGTAGCATTTCGGATCAGGGAATATTCTCTCACTCTCAGAGCTCTCAAATTTCTAGTGCTTGCAAGAAAATAATAAAAAATTTCAAATGGGAATTCAATTTATAGGTTCTCCTAGTCTCAATGAACCACAGTTGAAACCTGTGGTTTTAGAACTAGGGTTTTCCACCCATAGGTCTGACCCGTGGTTCCAAAAATTTGGAAAATTAAACCATAGACCATACCTGTGGTCCATAAATTGCATTAAATACACTCAAAGCCCACCGTGGGCAGGTCTAAAAGAGAAAATCAATGACTTTCATCGGACTAAAATTCAAAATCAATGATTAAAATTACAAATTTGGTTATGTTAAAAGAACCAAGATCAATCAAATACATGCAAAATTAAAACAAAAAATAAAATAATTAAAAACCAAATGTTCCACATATTCAATGATTTATCCTATACACTTGGCGGTTGCAGCGAGTTGTGTTGCAGCGAGTTGTGATCAATGCAATCCAAAAAGATGAGTAAATCACCACAAGGACATTTGGGGTAAAATTGTCATTTATTTTATGACATCTTTCAACAAATCATCGATAAATATGATTCAACATAAGTCTAATTGCATTTGTATCATTTTGATTCCTTAAGATGGTTATTGTAGCCTGACTGCTCCATGGGATAGAAATGTGCAAATACTACTAAGAGTTGCAATCATAAGCTGAACTAGGCCTAGCCAAGGCATTAAAAGGCTCGAATCTAAATTTGTTCAGGATCATTCATTATGGTCAAGTGATTTTGTCGCTTCATACATTGTCATTACCCTCATTGACTCGTCTCTTGAGGGGGTAGTCATAATTTCATAATCATAATCAAAGTCAGTAGAAGATCCCTAAGATCGTAGATCCCTTGATCTTGTCAAAATTATGTTCGTTCTTGCAAATCATTGTCAACAACTATCATAAGCTTTCCCCTTTGCTTGGGGTAAACAGCAAATATGATAATTGGTTTGTAACTCTCATCCTTCGGATTTATGGGTTAGAAGATACCCATACTTGGAATTGATGCTATCCGAACGTTTGATGATGATGGCAGACTTGTCAAAATGTAAGCCTTTCACAAGTTGGAAGCAATGATTCCAAGATGCGCATCATTTTTTTGGACCTAGGGCATCTAATGTTGATCTAACTAATGATCATCATGGAACCTTAGAAATCATTTTAGGATGTATATTTTTGCTCAGCATTGTTCAATCTCACAACGTGACTCAAAAGGGTATCTCTAGACATCTAAAATGTGTCATGTCGAGGGTGACTACTCATATGGACATGCTACAAGACCATATGGAGGATATTGGAAAGACTCCAAGATAGAGTAGTGGTTCTAACCACTCAATTTAGGAATTTTGGCCTAATCAATCTGAACCACGCAGCCCAGACCTACGGTCTCTATTCTAAACCATGGTTGACACCTGCGGTCTATAGTCTGGACCACAACTATGACCTGTTGTCTTAACTGAAGTTTAGTTAGGCCTTCCATCCGAGCCAAATCAGTTGGAATGGCTAAAAGATCTAGAAGGAGGTAGTTGAAGGACGAAATATTCTAGAGGCTTCCATCCCAACTATCCTAACCACCCTTCTTGGTCTTGGCTTCTCCATGAAGCCACCCCTAGCCCTAGGGGCATGCTATAAATACCCCCTCCAAAATGGGGAGAAAGAGGATAATGAAGAGAGGATGATTTATGTAGAGAAGCATTGACAAATTATTGAGTGAGTGTAAAGTGATCAAGTGAGCAGTGAAGCCCTATTGGATTGCATACTGAATTTGTGCATTCGAAGGCTACTTTGCTATTCATCCAACGATCAGTTTGCCATGGAAGCCCTAGGAGCCTAGGAGGATCAAGAAATACAAATCCAAGCAAATGAAGGCCCTTCACATTGAATTGACCACCAAATCAGTCTAAGGACAACAAAGGTGACCCTTGAACATCAATTTGGATAAGGAGATCAAGCCCACTGCCCCTGATTTTGAGGGTAAACCTATCAGAGGTTAAACCATGGCTGTCAGCCATGGTTCATCATGCAGACCGCTCACCAGAGCTATGGTTTGTAACAGGTGACAGATCACCTTACTCTTTTCATTTATGTTTGGTTAAATATGGTAGATTAATCATTTCTTAGGCTTAATTGTAGTTTAGAAGAATTCTGACCGTAGGAATTAGCTTAGAATAGATAGTTTATGTTTTGCATTAATTAGGACATTTTTGGATCTTTTATGCACCTCTATGCTTCTATTTTGTTATCTGATCCATGCATTATTTTTCTAATGATCTCCTTTATGCTATATTACAAATCTTGATTCAATTAGTATAGTTTAAAGGTTTTCTTTATGTTTTATTGATTATTAGTTTAATGGAATCATCATGTATGTTTCCTAAAAGGCCTCATCATGAGAGTCTATCTATCTTTTTGATCGTGTGCTATTATTTCTTGATCGTAGGAAGATAGGTACAAGAGGATTCTATGTCATAATCCTTCCACATCGTGAAGAAGGGGGTCAACTCCACCCCAAGGCATTTTATGACTAGTCAAAGGGCAATATTAATGTACCTACCCTATTGAGGGCATTGGAAATTGTATAAACTGTATCATCATTCAAGTGACCCTAAGAGGGGCATATTTGTAATAGAGATTCATCCATAATCAATATAAGAAATATCATTTTGTTGAATTTACGTAATGTGTCAAGCTTTTTACACTTTTATGATGATTATAGACTAATACAGCAGATAGGTGCATGCTTTTTGGTTAAGTCAGCCAACAATCTACCTAACTTTACAAGTGGACACCTTGCACATTGACTCTTGTGAATTTATTACATTGCTTAAATTAAGTAGATAACTCCCCCCTAAAGTAATATCTAATATTTTTTTAAGAGAAAAACCCCTTACAGGACTGCCTTGGTTTGAGAGACCATGACCAGGGGGTTCTACACCATCAAAGTCACCCGAGAGTCATGCCCATACCTGCCTGCATCAACATTATCAATTGGATTTTGGGTACCCAATTCAAATTTTTGATAGGGTGGAGATTTGAACTTGGGACCTACCTTAGAGGATTGCCCTCTCCTCTCCAAATCACCTACAACACCTAGGTAAGTAATCTCTACTCTAACTATGTACCAAAGGTGGTACATTTACATGACCCAAATGATGTAATATATTCTAACTCTAACACCCCCATGTATTACATTATTTGGGTATTGAAGATTTCAATATTCAATATGGATCTTCTTCTTGAGAATGATCTTCAGCTTGATCTGCTCCTTTGTATTTCCTTTAATTGCACTACATTCCTTCTTGACTTGGTTCTTCTTCTTCCTGTGGATGTTCTTTGGCTTGGTTAGGTTCTCCTTTAGCTGCTTCAATATTCATGTTATAATCTCGTGTCCTTTCCAATCCTCTATTCTTTGACATCATATATCTTTGATGAACTAGAGATCTCATGATTTTGCATGTCTGAAGTGGATCTGAATTGACCCATTTTCTCTCTTTTTTGTATGACCTATTTCTTTTACCTTCATAAGTATCAAACTTGAGCTCTTTGTCAGTAGATGCTTATGGAGTAATATTTTGAAAGTAGCAATCTATCCTGTGTAGTAATATTTCTTCGTAACTTTATAGTACTTGTATTTATAGTAGTAGAAGAAAGATGAATGATTTTTTCCTTCATAGTATTTGCATGGATGGAAATTCCAACAATTGATTTTTTCATGACCATATTGATTGCAATAGGTGCACACCAGAGATGTTTTGACTACTTTGTGATCTATATTAGGGATATCATGTTTATCTATATCCTTGACTAGATCCTTAAACCATATGTGCACAATTGAAGCTATTTCATTTTTACTTCTTTGTATGATATCTTCTTGATCTACTTTTCCTTCTCCCTTTTGAATGTGATCTTTTGTGTTTTCATAGTTGTCATCAGTTTCATTAGAAGAATCTAATTTTTCGTAGTTGTTTGCTTCAGAGATTATTTCCCATATTATTGATTCTTCTTTCTCTTTTGCATTTTCCTTGTTGTTATCCATTATATCACCCATCATGCTTTTAATCCATACTGGTATTTTTCTCATTCCACTTCTAAGTGTATGGCTTAATGTGTTGGTAGTCATCTTTATAGTTTCTTGGAAAAGTGCTTTGATAGAGCTTATATTTTCTTTTCGATCTACCTTATATTTCCTTTCTTTTGTTTTGAGTTATTTGATGAAATATTTTAGAGCTTAGGTTTTGTAGGCTTCCTTATATCTCCCTAGTTTAAGAGATGTGAATCAGTAGAAACCCTGTAGACTTTGTAGATACCTTATGATTCCCAAATGGATTAAGTACTTGATAATATTTGATGAATGCTATAATTATCAAGTTTTGTAGAATGCCTTATGACTCCCTAGTGTTTTTGGATATGCTATATGATGGATAAAGTGCTTTTTGAGTATAGTAGTTCAATTTTGAGTTGATTTTGTAATGTTTTGTAAGTAGCAAAAATCAACTTCTATTACACCTTATTACTCCTATTGAACTTTAAGCACTTTTAATTTGATGAGGTTCTATTGGTTGGATTTCTTTTGTCCCTTTAATTTGGTTTGAGACAAGTATGCCAATGTATTTCCAACTCTTGATTTTTCTTAATAGACCTCCTTTATAGCTTTTGATATTTAATGTTTAATGTTTCTAAATTCCAATTACCTACTTTGATGTAGTATTCCTTATGACTCCCTAATATGGAATATTAGAAAACAATATAATATTTGCAATAATAGGATTTTTAATTTCCAAGTTGAAATCCTTATTCCTCCTTTATTATTTGCAAATATAAATATTTTAGAATATGCTTGCATAATATTTTACTAATGCTAAGTGAATGAATTGCAATAGTAAATATGATGTGCCCTTATAACTCCAATATAACCTTAGTCTTATAGCAAGCAATAAATAGTTTATGATTTACCTTCGTATTCCTTTGCCTTGACGTTGTGAGGTGGTAGATTTGGATTCTTTGAAATGGTAGTCAATGCCCTCTATGACCGATGCTGAAATATCCCTTACGTAGCACTTATTTTCTTTGTAACTGATGTTGGTATTCTCGGTCTAATCTTCTATGATTTGCATGTTGTTATGATATCTTCCTTGGATGAATTGGATGCTGGATTGCTGCTTGAATGAGGTGATGTCTTGGCTGATCTTATGATAGCTTCTTTAATGTTGGTGTTCTCCTCCGAATGGTGCACAGGCTTGAATTAGCCTCTTCCTCTTCACACCATTCAATGTTGGTCTTCTCTTTGACCTTCGATGCTTTCCTTCTTCAATATGGATGCCTTAAATAGGAATGCTTCCTTGTGACTTTTGGACAAGTGTCACTTGAGCGTTACTTAGTAGGCATTGATATTCCAACGTATGCAATGATGAGGTTGGTGGTAGTGTAACTCCTCCTGGGTGAGCATTGGATTATTCATGAACGTTGGATGCTTAGAGCTCTTGTGCCAAGTGGCACTCATGGTTGTGCATGTAGACCTTTCTTCTAATGCTCCAATGATGGGCATTGATGCCCTATATTTACCTATATCTTTGAAATATGCGTTGGCTTGCTATGTTTCTTGAAACACAAGCATTCCCTCTTCTGTTTGTACGTTGTCTTGATGAGGATAATGGATGGCACCAGCTGTATTGCTCCTTGGTTCTATGGTGCTCTTCAATGGTGGTCTTATGGTAGCTTCTTGTGCTCTTCAATGGTGGTCATTCTCTCCAAGTAGAAACCTTGGGTATTGCACTTCTTCCTTTGTATTTTCATACCTATAATATGTTGTTTGTACATCTTTTATAACAACCGATTGCTAGCCTTTTGCTTGGCTTTGATAACGCTTCTTCTATTGTTTGTATGTCTTTTATAACAGTTGATTGCTAGCCTTTTCTTCTTCTTACGTAGATAGTCTCCCTCTGTATGCTACCTTTTTCTCTACGTAGACTTGGATGGTAATGGCTTCTTATTATGACTCCAATGTTGCAGGTGATACGCTCTCTTCTAGGGCTTGGATTGGACGTGGAGAAATGGTGTTTTTAAACACCTTGATTCTTAGATGTGTGAGCTCTTCGGTGGCTCCTTCCTCTTGCTCAAATTCTACCCTTCAACCTACAAAATATGATGGTTGCATTGCTCCCTGTAAATATGATAGCTTTTTTCCTTTCAAAGGAACAAAAGAGGTGCTTTGTAATAGTTAGATTTGCACCAATATGAAGGACCTTTTTATGAAATCCTTCTTGCCTCTTTTAATCTTCTTCCTTGGATCTTTTAATGATAGTTAATCCAAGCTAATGAGATGTTGTTTTTGAAGTAAGGATTTTTGCTCTTTGCACTTAAATGAAATCCTTATATTCTCCTTGAATCTTGAGACTCACCAAGTCTCGATTTGAGGCTTCCTTCAAGGATATTAATGGTGGCTTCCTTCTTCACCTTTTTCTTGTAATGGTGGCTTCCTTTGGCCACATAGTGTTGTAGATTCTTGTGCTAGTTTTGTGCTTTTAGTAACACAAACTAATTTCTTGAGAGTAACTAGTCAAAGATCAACTAGTATAGTGCTATAATGGATTAATAATGCACTTTTAATGATAATAAACTCTCAGAATAAATTCTAATGCACTTAATAATCTTCTGCAATTTTTCACTACAATCAATATTGTAGGATGTAGTCTTCTTGCTTTCTAGATAGATAATAGGTAGATGATAATTTTCTTTCTTTTAAAAATATCCAACTCCTATTAATGTGCAAATATATCTTAAAATGAATTCTCCTTTTTGCACTTTCTGGAAGACTATAATATGAGCCCTTCTTCTTGCAACTTTAATCCAAATATGGTGCTTAATGGAATTTGATAATGAACCCTAATTTAAGTTCAACTGATTGCACCCTAGTTGCTTACCTTTAATGGCTTCTGTAGTAGATGTAGATCTTGGTGTTTTGTTTCACCAAGTTGCTGCCTTGTAGTGGATGAATTCGTAGCTTCTTATTGGCTGTCCAGAATAGCTTCCTGCTTCACCAAACTGAGGTCTTGAACTTTCTATCTTGAGCCTTAGGTTTGGTGGCTTGATCCTTCCAGTGATCTTCTACCTTCTACTATAGATTCAGAGAACTCCTTTCTCTGAACTTGTGCCTTCTTGCTGTGAGAGGTAATCTCCAAATCTCCTAGATTTGGTAGGCTTCTTCTGTCTGAATCTTCTTTCAACCTTCTTGTCAAATTCTGACTTCAAACAGGATCTTCTTCTTCTTCTCAAGATTTTGAATGTCTTGAGGTCTTCACTGGATTCTTCTTCTTGGATTTGGCACTCCTTGCCAAATTCTTCTTCTCTTGGGCTTGTTGTTGGATGGTGATAATTGTCCCAAGTCCTTCACTATCAGGAGCTTTTCTCCTTGGTAGTGGATTTCTTCAATGAGTTCTCCTAGGAACTCTTTTAATGATGCTTCTACGAGCTCTACAATAAGGCTCACCAAGCCTTCTTATTTTTCTTCTTGAGACCTCTCCTAGGTCTTCTATCTTGCAGCTTCTTTGGTCTTCCAACTGAGACCTTTTCTTCAACCTTCTACTTCTGGAAGTGTTGGTGATGAGATCTTCTTCTTGGATCTCTAATTTTATTGCTTCTAGATTCTGGAATAGGACTTCAATGGTCCTTTCTCTTTCTTCTACAATTTGTAGGCTTTGATGGAGATCACCAATCTCCTCTTTCTTGGACTCTTCTCTAGAGTCTTCTTCTAAATCAAGAACTTTATCTTCTAAATCAAGAATTTCTTCTAATTTTTTTTTTTTTTTTTTTTCAAAATTCTTCTCTAAAATTTTTTTTAGAATTAAGGCTTCTATGGCCTTTTCTAGATCAAGGCTTCTATGGCCTATTCTTCTTCTAGGCTTCTCTGGCCTATTCTTCTTCTAGGCTTCTCTAGCCTATTCTTATTCTAGGCTTCTCTAGCCTATTCTTCTTCTAGGCTTCTTTGGCCTATTCTTCTTCTACACTTTTGTAGGTATTGATCTTGAATGAAGATCACCAATCTCCTATCTCCTTCTTGACTCGACTTCTAGAGTCTCTTCTTCCTTGAGTCTGCTATGAGGTTATTGTGGCCTTTTTCTTCACTTATGCACTTCGTAGGATTGCAACTCTTGTAATGGGACCTTTCTTGAGGTCTTTGAAATCTTTAGTCTTCTCCTTGTTATTGTAGGTGCTGGAATGATTCTAAGAAGATATTCTTCCTAACTCTTTTGTAGGAAGCTTCCCAACCTTTTCTTGAATCTTCTTTTCCTGCAACAAGTTGTTAGAAACTGGAACGAAAGGATTTATAAATCTGGAGATAATAATCTTCACTAGTTGATTTTTCAAACTAGTGGTATGAATGTTGAGTCCTAGTCTTCATGAGTTTTTCTACAACTCTATGGAAAGACTCTAGCCAAATATAATCTCAGAATTTCTATGACTGAGATTTTATTTCAGTCCTCACTTGTGATTCTCTCCCTATTCCTATTGACCTACTGGATGATGATGGATGTAGGCCCTCCTATTCCTATCTCGATTCACCATGGCTTTGATACCACTATTAGATTTTGAGGATATATGCAGTGGGAGAGATCTAACACAGGTCCTGATAAGATGAAAATAAGTGAGTCTGCAATATGACTGAAATATACTATAAATAGAAAGTGGTAAAAATACAATGCAGTATGGAGGATATGGTCACTCCATTAATATAAGCTAAAGAACTACATTGTGCTCCATACAAGAGCTCTACCACAATCTACTCTCTACTACAATGCTCTTGATATCTATATGCTATATCTTATGATCTATCACTATGAGGCCCTTTATATAGGAAAAGAGATTCCTTGGCCAACACTCTACCTAGTTGTACAAGTGGACACCTTGCACATTACAACATGCACATTGACACTTGTGCATTTATTACATTGCTTGAAGTAAGTAGCTAACTTCCCCCTAAAGTAATCTCTACTCTAACTATGTACCAAAGGTGGTACATTTACATGACCCAAATGATGTAATATATTCTAACTCTAATAGGGTTAAGGGAATTTAAAAAACAAGTATTATGGATGATGGTCTTGGGCATGTGAAGGAGAGGCTTTATCAAGAGATTCAAGTGGAACATATTGGGTGATATAGTGGTATGTGTCATATTGGTGATGGGTATCCTCAAGAAAGGGGATATGGCAGAGGGATAAGTCACTACTCAACGGATGAGAGAAATCCTCAAAATAGGTAGGTGGAGTCGATGAAATAGGAAGGGCTTGAGTAAAGGAATCCATGGAAAGTTGTTGAGCACACACTTGGCTTTATATTTGGATCATAAGCAAAATATAGCAAGGTGGGATAGAGGGGGGAGGATAGATTTGGTGGGAAATAATGGAAAAAGATGGTTTTGGGAAGGTTTTGAGGGCTTTTGAGAAGGTTTGTATGGTTTTGGGATACGAGCAAGACTATTGACATAAACAAAATCAATAAATTAATTCAAGAAAAAAAAATGGTGTGAGATGTTTTTGTGAGGTTATGTTTGTGTTTTAATTTAGTTTAGTTTAGTTTTTTTGTGTGCATTTTGATGTACCTGACCCCAAAAACTACGAAAGGGAGGGGCAGTGTGAATTCTATGAAGGGTGTGTTTATGCCCACTCTTCTTATGAGGCATGCAACACAAATGACTAAGAGGATTCCTTGGATGGATGGTTAGATTTTGGGTAGCTTAAGAGAATAAAAATATACCTCCCGAGAGAGGTCATGTTGTCTAGGTCTTACTATTTGCCCAATAGGACTTTTGCTTCATCCTCAGTTAGGTTCAAATAAAAATAATAGCTACGGTTCCATTTATTATTAAACCCCATGGTCAAAGGGCATTTAACCTAACCTAGCCTAAGCTAGTCTCAAGATTAGGGGATTTTCTGGTGATGAAGTCTAGAAAACCACTTAGGGGGGCTACTAGGGTGTCTAAGTGGTGAGCCAATGGAAGGAAGTGAAATCCAACATCGTTGGTCTCAATTGGGGGTTGGTGATGAAATCCAATGTTAACGGTGTGTGAAAAGCATGCTAGTATGTGGGGTGTGTTTTTATTTTTTATTTTTGATAGAAAGTAAAATAAAAATAGAAGGCAATATATATCTATATCTATATATATTGATACAAAGTAAAATAAAATAGAAGGCAAATTGATTTTTTTTGATAGAAAGTAAAATAAAAATAAAATGTAAAGAATTTTTTTTGATAGGAAGTAAAATAAAAACAAAAGACAAAGAAATTTTTTTGATAGAAAGTAAAATAAAAACATAAGGCAAATAATTTTTTTTATTGGTAGAAAGTAAAATAAGAATAGAAGGCAAAGTGATTTGTTTAAAAATTAATTTATTATTATTATAATTTTTTTTTTAAATCATGGGGGGTGGTAGGGAGGGTTTGATAAGCCTAATAGGCTGACAAACAAGCCCACCTTAGGGCCTGACAAGCCTGACAAGGGCTTGGCAAGCCTGACACGAGCCTATGGGGTGTAGGGCTTGCATGTGCATAGAGGCCTGTCCCAATAGGAGGAGGTAAAAGGTGGGTCAGGTGGGGATAATAAGGTGTGATGGAGAAAATGTAGGGTATATCGAGAGAGGGAAAAATCAAGGGAAAAAAAAGGAGCAAAAAAGATGAGATATGGGGGTGTGTGAGATAGGTGGGTTGCAGGAAAAGAGGAAGGGGATCAAGGAGAGTGGAGGGTGAGGTGGCATAACAGAAAATGGACTAGGAAGAGTGTGAGGGGGAGATCAAGGAAAATGATGGATGAGTTGAGGTAAGGGGAAAGCAGGAAATAGGATGATGTGGGGGAGTATGAAGACTATGATGGAACATACGAGCCATGATAGGTGGAGGTCCATGGGTGTGGTAGGGTAGATGGACCATGAGAGGGGCTGGAGTAGAGAGTGCAAGGGGGTTAGATAGGGTTTACAAATAATCCTTCTATAAAGCCAAGGATTTCCATTAGGATTTTGCTACTGATGAAACTAGAAAATAGGAAATAAGCTCGAGGTGATGCAAACCCATGATCAACACTAAGAAAGAGTTTTTAAAATTATTGTGATTGCATTGAGGAAATAAGGTAAGGTAGAAAATATAGATATTGTGTAGTCCAAATAAAAAATGGGAGGCCACACTCAGGTTATGTGGTGGAAAGCTGAGGGAAGCAATCTATGTTCAAATGGCAGAAAATAGGTGGGAAGGAAGAAGCTATGTTCGGGATGTGGGAGACAGGGGGAGTTGCATTGGATGGTAGGGTTAGGAGGCCATGCTTAGGAAAATAAATGATTATGGGAAGGGGGAGTGAAGGAGCTATGCTCATGAGGCTATAGGGGATAAAGGGGGACAAACAAGGATGTAGGGTGTAGTGGGCTTAGGGAGAGGCCAAGCCTGATTTTTTTATTTTTATTTTTATAAATAAAAGAAAAATAAAAAACACAAATATTATAAAAAATGAGTTCTATTTTATTTTTAATTTAAAAGATAACAACATAAAACAAAATAAGAACAATCTTTCTTCTATTTTTCTATTTTTTTAAGAAAGTGAATGCAAAGAAAAGTAAAAGGGTATATATATAATGATTTTTTAGAAAGCGAAGACAAAGTAAAATAAAAGGAAATATATTTTTTTTAATGAAAAATAAAAATAGATCAATAATAAAGATATATATATATATACTAACAAAAAATAAAATAAGAGCAAAAATATATTTTTTTGTTTTTTAGGGTGATCAATACAAAACAGAACCTGCAATAAAAAAACCAAAAGTTATTTTTTTTAAATGAAAATAAAAAGAAAAGGAAATATGGGTAAAAAAACCGTAATCAACTTCCCTTACCTTTATCGTGGTCTCGCCTCTCCTCATTGCCCTATTCCCTACAACCCCTACACTTCCCCCGCCCTTTCCCCTACCCTTGCACCTCCCTCATTTTCCCCTCCCCTAGACTTGTCTCTCATGTTTTCCCCAATCCCATTAGCCTTCCCTATATTTTTCTCTCCCCTCCTCCCTTCCTAATCCAATAAGGGGGCTCTACGCATGTGCAAATCCTGACAGGTGACAGGCCTGTTGTGCGCATACCTACCGTTGGTAGGCTTGACAACGATAATCCTATTACCTATGTTAGACCTATTAGGTTTGCTAGGTTTTGCCATAGACCCATGTGCACAAACTCTACGTGCAATAACTATGTCAAGCCCACCACCCTATAATAATAATAATAATAATAATAATAATAATAATAATAATAATAATAATAATAATAATAATATAAAAAATTAAAAAATCATAACATTAAAAAAATAGAAAATAAAAAAACAAAACATTACATTTAAAAATAATAATAAAAAATAGAAAATAAAAAAATAAAAACTCATAAATTTTAAAAATTAATTTAAAAAAACAACAAAAATATTAACAAAAAAAATAACAATAAAAACATAAAATAACCCCGCAAATCTTCACCCAAGCTGAAACATCAAAATACAAAAACACCAAAAGTCAATAAAGAGTAGGTCATTACTGACCAAATTGAGGTTGCTGATAATGACAAACCTCTTACAATTGAGCACTCTGATCAATTCATCTTCCACATCAAAGAATCCGAAGAACATGTTGACCCAGATGATGAAGGTTTTGTTGGCATGATTCATATTGTTACTAGAAATAAATGCTATATTGATCAAAAATCATGATTGATTGGCCTTTCCAATGCTCTATCTCCTTCAATGATGCCTCCTTAGTTAGTCACAATTACATCTTCCCCACCTCGTCTAGTCATCCAACTCACAAGTTGACTCACCCATAGTCTCAAAATGGAATTGGCCAAACATTTGCTCTATGACCTCATCCAATAATATCCCCACATAGAGAAGCATTAATGAACATTCTTAAAGCCATAAACCTATAATATTAGGATCCTAATATTTTGCCAACTTTGTGGGCAATATATAGGCCTATGCTAAGCTAGACATTATATTTTATGACCATGAAATAAAAACCATGTCCATCAAATCTCCAAATCCACCTATGCACATAATGGCTCATGTTGATGGCATCACCTTTAAGTGTGTCCTGGTTAACATGATATCATCCATGAATATCATTAATTCCATTGCCCTCAAACACCTCAACTTGTCTCTCTCCTAAATAGTCACTTCCACATTCACTCTATGGGCCTTCAACAATACCTTATATTTGAAACTTGGAATGATAGTCCTCCCCATAAAATTAGGGGTTCAAACTATCCATACTTTATGCCATATACTTGAAGGCATGATGTAGTATAACCTATTTCTTGAGTGACCATGGATTCAGGACATTTAGTGTGTGCCTTTAAAGCTACATCATTATCTTAAATATGTTCATGAATTTCGTGTCCATTGCATCCCAGTTGATGATGAACCATTCAAATATTACAATATTGTCACCAATCTCCATGAGCTACCCTTTCCATATATCATTTTGCTCTCACACCTATCCAATATTCTTAATATTGCCAATCATATCAAACTCCTCTTGCATCATCAAGTGCCTCTTCTCATCCCTAGAATACTACTTCCCCTAACCCTTCTAACCCACCCCCAGTGCAATCTTCTCTTACTCCTTTATCTTATCCACTACAACC
Organism: Wollemia nobilis; assembly: GCA_028583015.1. Classification (NCBI taxonomy): domain Eukaryota; kingdom Viridiplantae; phylum Streptophyta; class Pinopsida; order Araucariales; family Araucariaceae; genus Wollemia; species Wollemia nobilis. The sequence goes on from JAQPPZ010002556.1 coordinate 14,800,574, forward strand.
TTCCTATAATGCCCCTCTTCTTACATATACTTCTCCTCAACAAGCTAGCCCTCTCCAGACTTCCTATTTGATGGTTGTTATTCGTACCTCTCTCTAATGCTTCTCTCATCTCAATTTCTCCTTACCCTCCACTTTACCCTACTTCCATCTCCATTCCTTGATCACATAGTCCAAAACATGCACACCCATACCTAGCCTTCACCTAGTTGAGGTAATATTACCTTCTTCATATCCACACATGATTCTTCTACCTCCATTAAATACCCATCCATTTCTACCACTGCTTCAACACCAACCATCCCTGCTACCCTTCAATATTTCTCCATCATTATCTCATCATCGTAAACTAACTCGCTACCATCCTTAAATATCCCATCCCCCTCCATTCTTGTTCCTATGCAAGAAGTGCTAGCCCTCGCATCTTCATCCCTTACTTTACATAAACCACCACCTATTTTGACCTAGATCATGTCAACATCTTCTTATTTGGCTAAGTTTTTATCACCCTCTTCCCAATCCTCTACTCATGTAGATGTTGATATGATGAGCTCTGGTATAGGGGAATACCTTGTACATGATGTCATATTTACTTCTCCCTAGGATAGAGTCAACCCAAGATTTTGGTTGGTTGCATAACCCGTCATTGATCATTGGTGCTATCATTCCCCTAGGTTCTTCATCCAACCATACCAATTTAATGTATGGGGGACTTGACACCTCTATTGAACAAGCTCCTCCCCAATATTTTGAACCACCTCTCTATACTAACATTAACTATTTGTTCAATATATATTTCACTTTGTGCTACTTTCAACATTTTCATTAGCATAATTTTGGCTTAGGAAGTTATGAGTAGCGAACATGAACCATTGTTGAGCCTTATTATCATCTACCTCATGACAAGTCAATGTTAGGATATGGCAAGAGTTATTTTTTTGACCTTCTCGATGCTAATCTCGGGTGCCTTACTTTAGCCCTTAAGGAGGACAACAAATATGATGAATATATAGGCCTTGAATATGTGCACCTATTACCGATAATTTTTTCCAAGTCACCACCATTCATACTAGCCCATACAATACTTCAGAGGGGAAAATTGAAGAATACTTGGAACAACTTTCCATTACTTTAGATAGTTTGGAAGAGGAATCATCCCTCATTATTCCTATAACTAATCCCTCATAAGATACCAACCCTTACTTCATATATTTCCCATTCCACTCCCTATACTTCCCACTCTTCTCCCTCTTTAGTGTCCTAACCTTCTCGATCAGCCCCCACCACCACCCTTACAAGCTTGACCAAATCCCTATCCACCAATCTTAGGCCAACTTCTTCCTCGTGAGACTATGCCTAAATTTTGCTAGAAATAAAGAGTATCCTTCATCCACCATTTCTTTCTCCCTTCTACACTCTATACTTTTAATTTTTCTCATTCCATGTTTCTTATTTCATACTATTTCCATCTCCTTCTTTTATTATATCACACATCCCTTTCCTCCAATGCTTGTTTAGTCACCCTTTTGGGCAATCGATCTATTATTTTGGCCAATCTCAGTTAACCCTTCTTAATCAAGGGCATATACATATTCATGAGTATGGTATTTCTATTCCACTTTCTACCCTAATTTTTTATTCATTCCTCTATCTCTTGGTCCTTGGATGATTATTATTTGGAAGTTCTTTTTGGTAACTCAATCACACCTAGTGTTCCCTTCAATCTTCATCAAAATCCATCATGACCTTTGGAGATCTTGCCCTCCTCTAGTTATCTCGAGTCTTCTCTTAGGTCCATACATATTATCACCTTGTTAATCATAATGTTGAGTTATGGAGGATGACACCATAAGTAGTTCTTACCATGAAGTGATCAGTTTCCTCTAATCATCCTATCATACACATGGTCTAAACCCAAGGATCCACACTAAAAAAAACAAAAAAAAAACAAAAGAGATTATATATGAATATCATTATCCACAGTATGGATCCTTGGGTATTATAGATATCTCCACTAGGGATAGAAATGCCTGGATAGTAGTGGAGCAATGTCAAAGGACCATTGGGCTATCTCCACCAGGGCTATAGATGCCTAACTGGTAGTGGATAATATCCTCTATGTGGTAGAATGTATATCACATTAGAACCCTTATTTTGTATAGACCTATGTACACTCATGGATGATCTAGCATCTATTGGCTTGAACTATAAATGGTTAAGTCCAATATCACTCAAAATTTGGTCAATAAACTTCACTACACACACACAGACCCCTAAGCACCTCGATTACCCAGGATGGTCCTTATATTTCATAGTTCTTGATTGGTCACTAGATGAACTTGATTGGTTCACTAGGGTATTTTAGTCTCTTGAAAACACCTCCAAATACACAACAACCTATGATATTTAAGGTCCCATCTTTCTTTACCTTCTCCAATCCCTCCTTCCTCTTTTCCCCCTTGCCCCCTTTCTTCATAAGTTCTCTATATTCCTCCCTCATCATTCCATGCTTCTGATCATGTGTATGCCCTTAATTAATGAGCTCAATCATACAGTGTACTAAACATACACACGTATTGTCAACTCATTATGCTATAAGCCTCCTCCATTATTCTATATACCATATTCATCATGCCATTTAGCATCTATTTTGAGATGTTCTATGTAAGCTTTTATTTTACTACCCATGCTTATGCCCTATTTTGTTTCCTTTTATTCACCTTTTATCAATCAGCTCATGAATACCCTATGTTCCATTCTCCATTCCCTCACTGCTTGAGGGTGAAGAAAAATCCACAAACAATTTCTTAAAACCAACTAAAAAAGTCTTAAATCACCTCAAAAGTGGCCCAAAAATTTCAAAACATCACATCAAATCATCTTCACCATTATTTCTCTTCCATTGGGGAAAATGTAAAGCAATTAAAACATCAACAACACAAGCCCTCCTTTGAGGGGGCAAAATCAAAATCCTTTTCATCTTTCATCCTTTTTTGTTGGAAAAAAAAAGAAACAATCAAATCATCAACAACACAAGCCCTCCTTTGCAAGGGCAAAAGAAAAATCCTCTTCATATTTCATCCCTTTCTATTGGGGAAAAATTAGAATAATAAATTCATCAAAAATAAAAGCCCTCCTTTACTGGGACAAAAGCAAAATCATCTTCATATTTTTCCCTTTTCTTCTTAGGAAAAATTAGAACAATCAAACTATCACTAGCCCTTATATTGGGGTAAAAGTAGAATCATATTCATCTTTTATCCTCTTTCATTGGGGTAAAAGTGGAACAATCAAACTACCACTAGCCCTTCTATGCTGGGGCAAAATTAGAATCATCTTCATCTTTTACCTCTTTCATTGGGGTAAAAGCAGAAAAATCAAACTATCATTAACTCTTCTCTACTGGGGCAAAGGTAGAATCAACCAATATTTATCAATTCTTAGTTCAAAATAAAATTAGGTCTCCTAGTCAATCCCATTGGTGTCACTTGTTTTTAAACTACCTTGTGTCTGTACATAATGCAGTACAAAAAGGGGTATCTATAGACACCCAAAATATGTCAATTTTGAATGCCCTAAAACTATTATGAGCAAAATCTTCAATTCTCTCCAAAAAGTCTCCAAATCCTCAAATTACCCATTTATATTGCTTATTTTCCTCTAATTTCCCTCCTTTCCGCCTAATTTTCTTTCTAATCCTTTTTGGTCTTCTCAAATTTTCTCCAAAATTTACCAAATCTTCTCTAACATTTTAAACCCTAATTTCCTTCAAGTTTTCCAAATTCACTTTTATTCCTTTCCAAATTCTTCCTAATTCCCTCTAAGCCTGCCAAATTCCTCCTAACCTCTTTGTAATTCACTTTCCTTTTTTTTGGTAAGTAAGAAACTATTTCATTAATATCGAGTTTTACAGGTTAACCCAAAACATTTTACAAAATCGAGCCTTATAATCGGATCCTTATATGCCTAAGGACTCCTTGTCCTTTCATTTTATTGGCCCTACTAGGATCTGGATCAGCATTGCCTAAACAGCCTACCCTAACACAGAAACTTCTAGTGAAGACGATGCACATCCCACAGGTGAAACCAACCCTAAGAGCTAAACCCAGACCCTAAAAAGGAATAAGTCCTCTAAGCATTACAAAATTCAAAATTTTACAGTACTAGAACAATAAAATTTTCCCAGATAAATGACATGGATGATGTTAGGTTTCCTCTTCCCCATCCTCATCAGGATCCTCGTCCTTATCTTCCTCGTCAACATTAGAGTCTTGGTTAACCATCACCAACTTGTTACTCTGATATCCTTTGTTGAAGAACACCTTGGTGAGTGACTCATGGACCTCATTCATATGTTGCATGATGTTGGCCGAGGTCTTCAACACAAACCATTTGAGGAACATAATCGAAGGGTCTGTTCCTTCGTCCTCCGTATCACTCACCTCAACTTTGGATATTTCTTGGACATGTTTATTCTTCTACCTCAAGGATATTTGCGTGGCCGACTCCCCAATTTTCAGCTTCTTCCTCACAAAACTACCTCTAGTGGTGATGTCCCCCACTATCTTCTTCACTATTGAAATAGAGGATGGTTTGGGTATGCCTAGGCTATACCTAGCCCTAGAGCTCTCTACATGATGACTAGCAGGGGCATCCTAAATTGCAAGGGGTTCAATTTAAACTTCGAGAGTCGTGGCCAACACCCACTTGTAAATCACCTTGAATAACCCCTAGTTCAAAGGCATTGCAGATCCCCACTTGCTTAGACATGATTTAATAGTATAATTAATTGATTTCATTAAGAACTAGGGTATATTTATCGGGTTCAAATCACGAAATAAATTAATGAAGGTATAGTGAAAGCTGAGCAAAATATTACTCGAGTCTTCCACAGTAATAAACTTCATAATATTCTTCATAACACCATTCTACAAAGTGGGGAGGTCCATCCTCGTCAACCCGTTATTTGCCTCCTTAAATATTTTAGGGTTATCCTTGAATTCATGCATTTCAACCTCCCAATTATGCTTCTGTCGATGAATGGACCTCCCTTTCACTGTTTTCCTAGTGATAGTGGTAAGTAATGTTATGTCAAATATGATTTCTCGCCCATGGATTTTGACCCTACCATCCTCCCAAGTATCCATCATCACCTAGGTAATGTCCTCCTCAGCTCCAAAAAAAGGTCAAAAAACTAGGTGAACCTCCTTTCCGTAAGGATAGCTTGGGCCACAGACTCTATGATTACCATGCAAGGCTCAACGTAAGTCATATTGTTGTTGCTCACAGTATTCTCCTCCTCTATACTATCAAATTTGGATGACAAACCGCTCTGCTTCCTTACTATTACATTTAAAATTTGAAGGTGGTAGTGCTTTTGCCTTTCATAGATGATTGAGGAACCTTCCTTGATGAGGGTGCCATAGATGGTGTTAGGCCACACACCACACTCTACCTGGAGAAATTTCTCCTTGGTATTGCTTGTTGTTATGTAAAGTGTACCACCATGCCCAAAACCACTGTGGCAAGGATGTGTTATCTTTGTAATCATGGACATGTTTGACATTCTGCATGTGGTGGAAATACCATGTCCTTTGAAGCTCTCAATAATGACCAGAACGTAATTAGTGAAATATACCTGCCTACCTCAAGACCATGTCCTGCCTCAGGCCCACGCCCACACATGAATGTCTCTCCTAGGGGGGTTAAAACTTTGGCGTGTCTCTAGATTCTTGTCTTTCATCTTGACATGCTGGCTTTACCCATGATTTGTGAATGACTTGGTTGAATACACAAAAACCTACCAAAATTGGCAGTAAATCCACAAGGGCACAAGACTGGGGTCTGCCTACCTAAGGTCCACTTCACATGTTTTATTGATGCTCAATTTTAATTATGTCTTCCACATCATGTGGGACACATTGCCTCCACATGACCAAGCCATTCGTATCCACCTCGATATTGACTAGTTTGTCTGTAGTTTTATTGGCTTCCTAGAAATAATGCTTTGCCACCCTGTCCTACCTGGATTAAAAAAGGATCCTTGCCTCACTAATTATGGCCTCAATCCTCCACAAGTATTTCTTACCATTTTCTAGAAGGCTTACTATGTTCATTGTCTCCTTCGACTTGAGTTTACCTTGGAGTTCTTTTAAAAGTTGCAATCCTCTCCATAGGGCTCTTGCTTCTACCTCATTGTTGGTCTTGATTCCAAGATTTTTGGCAAATGCCATTACTAAATTTTCTTGGTGATCCCTAACCACACCTCCAACACCTACCCTTCCAGGATTATTATTTTTAGCCCTATCGAAATTAAGTTTGAGCCAATCTTCAAGGGGTGGGGTCCACTTAATGCTATATTTAGGGTTTGGATTCCTGATAAAAGACACATACTCAAGAGGAATGTTTAATGCCTTAGCTAGCTAATTTTCATAAAGAGGGATCACTTGGGTCTCTAGGGGAAATATACTCACATTTTATTTAGAAAAGGCAAGGATTCTATTGGTGATAGACTTGGGATCATTCTTGGACTCATTAAAAACTCTATGGTTCTTTTCTAACCAGATTTACCACAAAGAATGGTGAAGACATATCTTCCACATGAACCTAATTTTTGGGCTAAAAAATATATTGGGCCATTTATGTAACATCTCCACAAATGTGGAAGGTCTAACCCAAGCAACATTGAAAGCATTCAAAAATCCATTAAGGATTTCAACTAAAACTGGGTATTCAAGGAATATGTGTTGGGTGGATTCCCAGCTTGCCTTGCACAAGTAATAATCATTAGCAATAATAATTCATTTTTTTAACATGTTATAAATGGTTAGGATATTTCCTTGAATCACAAGCCATGAAAAGAAAGTAATTTTAGAAATCAATCTTTTGATCTAGACCAACTAGGTCTGTATCTGAGGATCCTCTAGGTTCAACAGCAATTTGTATGTATATTTAACTATAAATTGCTCACTTTTAGTCATATCCCAAGTTAAATGATATTATTTTGGGTTTTTGGGGATGATTTTCTCGGAGAAGATATTATGGATCTTCTTTGACTCCGCTTCCAAACCTTGAATATTGATTTATTTCCACCTAACTCTGTTCATGTCCTGCCTTATGAAATTTACAACTCTCCTCCCTATTACTTGATCAGTGTACTCTTTGAGCCTGGCTAGGTGGGGATTCTGAGCCAAGACCTCCTCCCTGACCTATTTATCTTCCTAAAACCTGATCGTTTGGCCATTTCCTAGGATCCATCTAAATCCTTTGTTAATAATGTCTCTACTGGTTAGGATTGCTTTCCATAAGGCTGAACCTCTACTTTGAATGGTGTCACTCAAAAAGTCTATGTCTTAAAGGTATTTTATTTTCATGATGGCCATCCATTCATTCTCCACACTGGTTAAGAGTATCCATGCTTGTTTGGCCAAGAGCATTGTATTTAAATGGGAGACTCTTCTCAATTCTAGCCCCCCATTCTCTTTGGGTTTGCACACCTTGCTCCATCCAACCAAATGGATCCTTTGCTTTCCTTTAGAGCCTGACCAGAGAAATTTTTTTGTAACTATTCAATAGTTTGGTACACCCTAGTAGGAGCTTTGAAGATAGAAATAAAGTATAACAGGATGCTCTGAAGGGATGTCATTTTAAAGGTTGCTTTGCTTTCCTGAGATAGAAAATACCCTTTCCATCCGGCTATTTTTTTTTGGATTATTTCTAACACATTATTCCACATTGCCTCAGTCAAGGTTATAGAAAATAGAGGGAGGCCTAAGTACAAAGTAGGAAGGTTGGCAATGAAGCACTCTAGAATCCTGGCTATCCTGGTTTGTCTGGGGATAGGAGTTCAAAGGAAATACAACTTATTTTTGTTGAAATTCACCTTTTTCCTAGCTGCTTCTTCATATAAATTTAGGATGTGCTTAATCCTTCTGGCCTCAACAACCGAATCCAAGGTCAAAAATAGTGTATCATCAACAAATTGCTGATGGGACACTAGGTTGGTGAGTGAAGTGTCTTTGATCCCCGATATTATCCCTGCATTACAGGAAGCTTTGATGGTCCTTCCTAGGGCTTCAACAACGATGATGAACAAAATAGGGCTTATAAGATTCCCTTGTATAAGGCCTCTACCACTTTGGAAAAACCTATTGTTGTTCCATTTACCAAGACAAAAAACCAAGGCTTGGATATGCAACCTTTGATTAGTCTGACCCACTGAGGATTGAAACCAAATTTTAATAATATTGCATTCAAGAACTCCAATTTGATTGGGTCATAAGCCTTTTTCATGTCTAATTTTAGGGTGAAGGTCGCCTTCTTAGTCTAAAAAGATGAATGTAAGGCTTCATGGACTGAGATGACTCTGTCTAAAATTGATCTTCCTTGAACCAAAATACCCTGAAATGGATCAATGATAAAGGGTAGGATATATTTCATTAGATTTACTATGACTTTGGTGAGGATTTTATAGGAAACATTGCACAATATTATCAGTCTATAATATGCCATGTGTTTAAGGGCTGGTCCTTTGGAAATCAAAGCTATGGAAGTAGAATTGAAACCCTTGGAAATATGTTTGGAGGTCTAAAATTCCCAAATTTTAGCTATCACATCTTTCCCTATAATATCCCAGAACACTTGGTAGAACCGAGGTAGAAATCCATTTGGTCCCTGAGCCTTATCAGGTTCCATGCTGAACAAGGCATTTCTAATTTTCTCATCAGATAAGGGAGCTAGGAGTTTATTGTTTGTAGCCCTATCTATAGCTTGAGGTATGAATTGAAGGAGAGACTCATTGGCTATCTCCTAGAATTGAGTTTACTCCCCAAGGAGGGCGCTAAAGTATGAAACAACTTCCTCCCTAATCTCATGAAAGTCTTGGGTGATGGTCCCATCAACTTTAGTTAGCTCTCTAATCTTATTATTGCTTCTATTCCTCAAAGTTGTTACATGGAAGAATTTAGAATTTGAATCCCCATCCTTAAGCTATAAAGCTCTGGATTTCTACCTCCAAAACATCTCCTCGCATGCCAAGATATTATGATATTCTAAAAAAATATTTCACTCCTCTATTTTGGTTGCTTCATCACATGTTCCATTTTGGAATTTGTTGTCTATGATTTTCAACCTTTCTCCTACCCCTTTCTTGTTCTCAAATAAGTTTCCAAAAACCTCCTTATTCCAGATCCTTAGATTGTCTTTCACTGTCTTCAGCTTTTGAGAGATTTTGAATGAGGGGATTCCTTGACAAGAGTTCTACCACCAATTATTGATATTTTCCTCCAAATTTGGGTGCTTAATCCACATTGATTGAAACCAAAAAATTTTCTTAAAAGAAGTGGCTTGCGTGACCTCCAATAGGATAGGGCTGTGGTCGGACGCTATCTTAGGGAGGGAATGCAGAGTTGAGTCCCAAAAAACTATGATTGCTTCTTTTGATAGGAGGAACCTATCCAGTATTTCTTGAATTAGTTGGCCTCATATTCTATGATTACTCCAAGTAAAATTTGCACCTTTTAATCTAACATCCATAAGATCATTTGAGTTAACAAACTCGTTAAATTCCTCCATGCTCTTGGATGGTAGGCCAGACCCTCCCTTATTATTCAAAGGATATAACGGTGTATTAAAATCACCAGCTATCACCCAAGGAATATTGTGGAAAGTTGCACTCAAATTAATCAGATAATCCCACAAAACATATCTTCCTTGAAGAGAGTTGGGCACATACACATTTGATAGGATCTAGTATCTATTATTATTAATATCATGGAAAAGCACAATTAAGACCCTCTCATCATATTGAATGATGATGCCTTCTACTACCTGAAGATCCCAAATAACCATGAGTCATCCTGATGCTCCTCTTGCCTATTTGAACACTTTCTACTTGCTTCCATATTCTTTTTGCTATTGATTTTGACTGCATTTCATCTATTTTTGTTTCTTGTAGTAATAGAATTGTTGGGTTAAATTCTCTCCTTATTGAATTGACCATTCTTTTTTTTGGTGGGCCGTTAAGGCCTCTCATGTTCCATGAGAGTACATTCATTTGGATTTTTTGGATTTTTTCCCTCTCCCCATTCCTTGAGATGGAGGAGGTTTATTAGGTTTGTTATCATCCTGGCTTGGAATAACCTATTGTATAAGTGTCCTTTGTTTTCCATTAGCAATTTCATTGTCAATCGTCACTCTATAGTATTCGAATGTAGACATCTTCCCTCTATTTTTCACTACCATAATCAATAGGATATTTAATCGTGCTTATGGTCTATTTCGGGCTGAACTGAGGAGGTATTATTTGTTGCATAACACGGCTGGAACATCCTTCTAAACTTGTCATTCCTATGATTTAAAATATTGACTCTTCTTCCTCCATGTTCTTCCTATACTCTCTAGGGTTTTGGGTCATGCAAACCGAGTGATTTGAAGGAATTTTGGTGATAATGTTAGAGGATCCTAATTTTGTAGGAGATTCAAGGGATTCTAGAAGACCGAGCCATAGGTCTTCTAGAATCCCTTAGTATTCTCTCCTTTAGTTTCTAGGTTAGCTAGGTTAGTATTCTTCCTATCCTCAATATTCTCTCCTTTAGTTTCTAGGTTAGCTAAAATTTCAAAGGTATTAGAGCTAGGTATTTTGGGGCTTACCTGATGATCCTGATATTTCCCCATATGTTGCTTTCCTTTTTTCTTTTGCTAGTTTTGATATGGAAGCTCCTACTAATTCTTGTTGTTCTGGATTGGCCTATAGATGCCTTTGCTTGCCAAATCCCACTGCCCTTGATTTTTGATGAATCCTCTATCATCTATTATTTTGGCCTTAGATTTATTTTGGCCTTCTCTCTCGACTGGTAAATTTGGGTATTGATTCCTTAGGTGGCCTTGAGTCTTGTACTCTAAGTAGAATGTAGGCATATTTTTGTATTTCACATTTTATTTTCTCAAGTATTCACCATACCCTAGTTCAAAAAACATTGGGAGTTTGAAGTCGAAATCTGCATTGACACAGATATTGGCATGTATCATCCTTGATATTTCTAGGGTTGAGTGGTCTATGGCCACCAAATCCCCTATGGTTTTGGAAATCCCTCGAAGCTAGTACTCGTGGAAGAACTAGACTGGGAGGTTCAGCAAATGGACCCAAATATGGGCTATATTGATATTTTGCTTTTTAGGGTCAAATTCTTCCACCCACTGCCTCAATAAAAGGCTATGTTTTCCTCGGAACCATGGCCCTCTTGTTAGTTGCGATTTGTGTATTCCTTGTTATTGAACCCGATTATGAAAAATCCCCTGGAAAGAGCAACAATCTCCATGCTGCCTATTGTTCTCCATTTGGATAGAGCCCATGATCTTATGGTTTCAATGTCCAACCTTCCATCGAGGAATTTTCCCACCAACAAAAATTTCTCCAATGCCATGAACCCATACATAATATTTGCAGGTGCCATTACCCTATTTTTCTCTGGTATGAGAGGTGGAAGAGATCCAAAGAAATCTTGTTTTTTCCCTTTTAGGATTTTGGCAAAGGACAGAACTCCTTTGGGACCCACCACACCTTGTTGTGTTCCTTTTTTAGGGTCTTTGTCATGAGGACCTATCCTTTTACCCTTAACCACTTGATTAGGAATAGAATCCTGTCCATACCCTGCCTCCTTGGTTAAACCTACCACTGGATCCTTGCCTGAATCGAGGTTCCCATCCAGAACCTACATACTCCCTTCGCTGCCATATCCTATGCTCCTCTGCTCCATCCCAACCATCACTCTCTAGATTATTTTTAATTCACTTTCATCCTCTTTATCCCCCTTTAATTTCTTCAATCCTTCTCTAAAAATCTCTCTAAATTCCTCTTAATTTTTCTAATTACTTTTATTCCCTCTAAATTTCTGTCCAAAATTTACCTCTAAGTTTTCCACTAAATTTCCCTCTAAATTTCCCCCTAAATTTCCTCTAAATTCCCTCATTCCTCTAACCCCCCTAATCCCATTATAATTCTTCTTTATTTCCTCTAATCCCTCTCTAAATTTTCCCCCAAATCCACCTAACACCCCACTATCCTTTTTTTTTAGCAATTTAAAATTATCTCCAATTCCTCCTCATGCCACCTAGCACCCCATGAGGGAACATTAAACATAACCCCATGCACCCTTGTCTCCCCTCCTCATGCCACCTAGCACCCCACTAAGAGATGCCATCTAACCCCCCACTAAGAGATTTTTAAATTCCCTCCACATGACACCTAAACATTCCATTTACACTCTCTCCATGCCACCTGGTATTTCATTAACTCTCCCTAGCTTACCACCTAGCATTCCACTTATTCCCTCCACATAATGCCTAAATATTCCACTTACACTTTCTCCATGCCACCTAGCATTCCACTAAGCCCTCTCTCATGACACCTAAAATTCCACTAACATTACCTAGCTTGCCACCTAGCATTCCACTATCCTTCCTTCCATGCCACCTCACCCCCCTCCTTTGTCTCACCTCAAATTCTATAAAATCCTCCCTTTTTTACTTTATGAGAGAAGAAATAACATTTCACACACCGTTACTCTAGTAAAATCTGGTCAAAACTGCTATCTCCCTATTCAAGTGCTTCATTTTGTGAGTTTGAGTGCTTAATCTTGATCTCCTTATGCTTTGTGAGTGTCTAACTTGGATAAATTATGCTTTGTAAGTTCTAGTTTTTGTTACGCTTTTAGTTCATTCCAAGGCATATTGAAATTGTTTAGTTCACCTTATTATTAATGTTTTTGAATATGTAAACAAGTACTACTGATGATTTTGGTGTTTGGGTGGTTATAGTTGGTATCAAAGCTCTAGGTCACAAGGCTTGAAGCTTCCAGTGAGTGCACTTAGGTTAAGCCTTGACTTGATGTGCTACTTTGATAAAGGAACATTGTAGGAATGCAAGAATGACCTTGATCATTATCTATTGAATGATAATGGTATATGTTAGTTCATTAGGAGAATGAAACTAACTAATTGTAAGTACATTTGAAGGAAATTGTAACTTATCCAACTCCTTTGTGTGGATAGGATATGGCACCTATATTAATAGGGAGTTCATCCAATAAAACCAACATGGTTTCCCAAGAGGAAAACACAATGCAAAATATGGAATGAACTATGGATTCTAGAAAGAAAATTGGGAGAGCAACTACTCCTAGCAAGAGGGCTTAGAGGAAAAAAAACCTTGGTAGGGATGCTAGGGAAAAAACAATTTCAAATGGGAGAGAAGAAGATATCTCCTCTATAGTGAACTTGCTTCAAGAATGGTTGGAGAGCAACAAAACTTGATAGAAACCTTGGTCAATAAAGAAGCTAGAACTATAAATATAGAGCGTAGGTAGGAAGGGAACCTTGTTAGAAGATGCCAAGAGGGCAAGGCATGGATAGAGGTTGAGCTAGCTAAAGATCTTAAGAATGTTAAAGTAACAAAATTTAATGAAAAATAAGGAGGAGATGCAACCGAGTAGTGGTTGAAAGAGCTAGAAATCTTCTTTTCCATGAAATATTATTCATGTAAAACAAAGAATGTGTGGTTTACCCTTCATCTTTTGGATGTATCCCTAGATTTGTGGGGTACATTTAGTATAGGCAAAAATATCCAAGCCACAAAACTTAAGTGGGATGATTTCATTGGGGATTTTAATAAAATATTTCTTTTAGAGTAGTTTTATGTAGAGAAGTTTGAGGAATTTTGTATGCTTCAACAAGGATCACAATTAATAAAGGTGTATTTTTAGAGATATGTGAAACTTTTTAAGTATGTACTAGAGTGTGAAAGAAATGAGTTCCTAAAAGTGCATAAGTTCCTTCTAGGGATAGACCCTAAAATAAGGACAATGATTAATTTACTCAAACCTAAAACCTTGTAGGAGGCTTACGACTTAGCTAGATAAGAAGAAACTAATCTCCAAACTAAAAATTATTTCTTCATCTATTTAGGATTAGTAGAGTTAGAGAGGCAAGAAATTACAAAAATAAAGAGTGTAGGATTTATGAAGTGGGATAAGGAACAAAACAAGAGAAACAAAGGCAACCCAAAGTTTAGTATTAGGAACAATGGGAATCAAGGGTAATATAAGAAGAAATATTAGGACAGTTCCAATCCTCTTCCTCCAAAGCAAAATTAATCAATACAAAAAGAAGAAATGTGAGAGAGAAGGCAGGAGAGATAAGCACCTAGGGCAAGTTGCTATATATGTGGGGGTCCTCATTATTCCAAAAAGTATCTCCAAATATTATAGTCAAGTAATCGAGTAGATAAATAGACACATCGAACATATGTTGCTACTAGGAGTCAGAACATGGATGGACAAGCTACTTCGATGTTACTAAATGGTAAGATATTTGATAAATATGTCAAAGTTTTAATAGATAGTGGAGCTATAGATAGTTTTATTTCCACTAGCATTATCGAGGATATACCATAAAGACCTATATTTTTGGCATAAGGGTAGGAAGTCGAGTATGGTGTTGGATAGACCTACTCAGTAGATCAATGTTTACCTACAATTGATATAAATCTATTCAATGGGTCCACTATATCAAACTTATATGTGGCACCCCTTCATGCTTTTGATATTACCCTAGGTATGAGTTGGTTGAAGACTCATGAAGCCTTAATAAAATTTCAAGATAAAAGTAGACAAGGTTATTTTCAACCTCACTTATTTTCAGTTATGTAATTGAAGAAAGCCATTAAAAGAGGGGGTATGTTGTATGTAATGAAGATCAATGGAAAAACTAGAGAAAAGGGAGATGAAGAAATATTTAAGAAACACCCGATTCTACATGAATTTTGAGATGTATTCCTTGAAGATCTTCCAAGTCTACCACCCTAATGGGAATTTAACTTCACTATTGAGTTAATGCTAGGGGATAATTCATTTCAAGGACACCTTACAGAATGACCCCAATCAATTTGGAAGAATTAAAGGTACAACTTCAATATTTTTTGGAAAATAATTTGATCAAACCTAGTGTGTCACTTTGGGGTGCTCCGGTATTATTTATGAAAAAGTAGGTTGGTTACTTGAGATTATGCATAGATTATAGAATTCTAATTAAGGTAACCACTAATAATAATTTTTTGTTACCAAAGATTTACAACCTCTTTGATCAGCTAAATGATGCAACTATGTTTTAAAAAACAGATATAATATTAGGATATCATCAGTTAAGGGTTTGAGAAGAGGATACCTATAAGACAACCTTTAAGATTAGATATGGTCATTATGAGTTTTTAGTGTTGTCATTTGGATTGACAAATGCATCAAAAAATTTCGAATTTGATGAACAATGTGTTTTGAAATTATTTGGATTAATTTATGTTAGTATTATTATATGATATTTTAATATATTCTTGCACTAAAGAAGAACATGATCATCATTTGATATTAGTGTCAAAGGTGTCAAGAAAAAACCAACTATATGGGAATTTGTCCAAGTGTGAGTTTTATACCTCACAAGTACAATATTTGGGATACATCATCTTGATAGAAGGAATTTTTGTGGACCCAAAGAAAATTGAGGCTATATTAAGTTGGCTTGCACCAACAAATATTTCAGAGGTTAGGAGTTTCATGGGACTCACCGAGTACTATAGAAATTTTGTGAAAGATTATTCTAAGGTCAACTATTCAATCACAAACATTTAGAGAAAATGAAAAGAGTTTAAATAGATGTATAAGGGTAAGACCGCCTTTAAGGCTATGAAGAATAAGTTAACTAAGAAACCTGTCCTCAAGATACCAAACCCTCATAGAAATTTTATTGTGTGTAAAGATGCTTCCTTGGAAGGTTTGGGTGGGGTATCATTGCAGTAAGAGGCTATAGTAGCATATGAGTTTAGAAAACTCAAGAAGCATAACGTAAACTATGCTATGCATGACCTATAATTGGAAATAGTTGTGCATGCCCTAAATGTTTGGATATATTATTTGTTGGGCAATCCATTTGAGCTAAGGATAAACCATTAGAGTCTAAGGTATATTTTTTACCTAACCTATGCTAAAAACAAGACAAATAAGATGGATAGAGTTCTTAGCAGAATATGACTTTGGTATTGAATATATCAAAGGGAAAGAAAATAAATTTATCAATGCCTTGAGAAGGAGAAGGCACATAGATGCACTAATTCAGAGTCATATAAAATTGATGTATATGGTCAAGAAGATGGAGATACAAGACTCGTATTGCATAGAAATCTAGGATTAAAATCAGATAAAACGTGAAGAGAGTAAGGAATTCAACATAAAATATGGACTTTTATATTTCAAGGATAGGGTAGTTATACCAAAAACTAGTGATCTAAGGATATTGATTATAAAATAGGCACATAGTTCTCCCTATTCTGCTCATCTAGAAGGGTAAAAAATAAGGAAAAACATGAAAAACAACGTCTGTTGGGTAATAGTGAAACAAGATATCACTTGTTTCATTGTGAGATGTTTAGAATACCATAAGGTGAAGGCAAAACATTGAAGCCTAGTAGGAAAATCGTACCCACATGATGTACCTATGAAAAATGATAGGTAATTTCTATGGATTTTATTATGGGTTTATCTAAGAATAGGTATCAACATGACGTAATCCTGGTAGTGGTTGCTAAGTTGACCAAGTTTGTACACTTCATATCGAGGAAAATCAAAGATGATGCACCAGTGGTGGTAAAAAAGTTTGCCAAATAAATATTTAGGCTACATGAAAAGTGCCATCAAGTCAACTAAGTTGGATCCTCACTATGTTGGGCCCTTTGAGATCATTGATAAGATTAGTCCCATATATTATAGTCATGCCTTGCTGCCCAACCTATAAAATATACATGATACTTTACACATATCCCTACATAGGAAATATGTTGCTAATCCTACTCACATGTGGAATATTTTTAAATTGCAGATGGTAGATCCCTCAACCATTGAGGTGAGACCCATAAATATTATAGGGTTTCATTCCAATATTTTGAGGAAAAAAACCCTAGATCAATGTAAGGTCCAATGGGACCAGTATTATAAGAATTGTGCCACATGGGAAAATGTTGAAGAAATACAACAATAATTTCCATACATGTTTGAATAAAATATTTGTTAAATCACTTGCAAGAAACATAAAGGAACGTGTTTCATCAAATGGGGGGAGTATGTAACAATCCTTCATGGTAGAAATTATTATTGACGATAAATTATGTATTGGTGTGAATGTTTAATTGCATATCTTCATTTTATGATGTCAATATGATTGGAAAATTGCACTTGGTGCTTGGAATATGGTACTGCTAATGTATTTGTGGGTGCAAGACTAGGTGCTCTCACTAGTGGGATCATATGGGTGAACCACCTATATTGAGATATATTTGGGAACTGATGTTGATGACTTGCTCATAGATAACTTAGGGTAACAAAATACTCTTTTGTAGATGCATTGCATTGTGCTTATTTCATGTTCACACCATTCAACCAGAAATTTGTTTGTGCAATGGGTCTCCTTAATAGGTTGACGATAGCATTAGACTATGTTAAAATGGAGACACCTACTTAAGGATAAAATAATGGTGTATAATATTATCTATGTGAATGAAATTTATTTTTGTTTATGGTATTCTTAGATTTATGGGTAAACATTATTAAAGTATTAATTTGATTGGTAACATTAATACTTGTGAATATTAGTATCAATGCTAATAATTTATATTAGCAATTGAAAACTAATAAAATGAATTATTAAATTAGTTCATAAGGAAACTTTAATTATTGTATTGTTTTATCCTAATGATAAAGCATTAAGAGATATTACTTTATGGGTTTGAAAAGCATTAAATAATTAGCAATCCATACCCTATTTATTCCTTAAGCATTTCAATATTGGAACATTCTAAAGAAAATATAATGAGATGAAATATCCAGATCAAAGGAGGTTTGAAGGAAGAATGTTAAGTTCTTGATGAAACCACCTCAAGAAATATATAGATGGCTTGGACCAAGTTTTGGATAACTTTTGGAAAGGACAGGAAAGAAGGAACTAGGGAGCAGAAGGGAGGTGCATGTGTCAGAGGAGCTAACCAAGGAAAGCATAGAGAGGGTTAAGGTTCATAGGGGTGGAAGCTTTCCACTATTGTAGGACATTATCCTATGTATTGTTTTACCCTTTAGTTGTATAATGGATATGTTTAGCCTTACCACCTTAGATGTATTGAATTATTTGTAAAGAGCTTGATTTTATGTTTGCATGGGTATCTATATCGGTTTGTGTTTGATCATGTTATTGACAGTGTAGTCTCATGCTTCCTTGGTATGCCTAATGTATCCTTTCTAAAGTAGTGAACTATCGGCTCTTTTCTAAGCTTTTGAACACCTTCAAGTGCAGGGTTTGGTCTAGTTTTGTATTATGTTTTTCATGTGCCTCCTAGTGGATTATTTTTTATTGATTTTAAGGTTTTACATTGGTTGGAGGTATTAGAACCCGTCAATGTATTATTTTGTTGACCACGTGTCAAATATTGCATAGGATGTTGTTTTTTGGTCACTCGAGAACATATGTTGGTTTTATTAATCCCAGGTTAGTATTGTTTACTGTAATTTTAAAGCTAAGTCTGGTCTTTGCTTGTTGTTATTTATTGAAGTAAGTTCTTGTAAGCCATACCTGGGAGGTGTGCATGGAATATCATGGTTTTTTGTATGTTTTTGGTTGATTGCTGGAGGTATGGTTACTCTAATATTTTAATCATTGTGGCACATAGTCTTTATTGCATTAAACAAAATATAAACTTAATGTTATTAAGAAATACATAAGCATAATTGCATTAAGCACAACATAGTCTTGTTTGCAATAAGGAAACATAGGTAGAGAGGTATTAAGCAATGATGAATGTATTAAGTGATGAGTTAGGTGTGCATGAAATTTTTAAAGTATGTGGAAGGCATAGATCTAGATGTAATGAGTAAATAAAGTAAGTTTGATTATGTTGAATTGAAAACATAGATTGATTTAGGGAAGAAAACATTAGAGTGGTAAGGAGAGTTCTTTATTTTATTTTTGGAATAAAGGAGAGAATGTTATTTTCCAAAAAATAAAGATAAAGTTGATTAAGAAAGTAACTAATAAGTTTCCTTTCTATAAAGTTGATGTTTTCTTCATATTATGTTAATAGTGAAAAGTTGATTTTCTATGGATAGTGTTTTTCTATGGAATAGCTAGTAGAGTAGATTCTTCTACTTGTTGCTTGATAAGGGAATGGTTTTTAAAAAAATGATTATAATGGTATTCTGAGACTTGAGTTGGTAGGGAAACCATTATAGAGAGAAGTATGAGATTCTCTCATTGAGTGCTTTTATTTCATGTATTTTGCATGGTTGTGAAAGTGTAACAACCCTCCTTGGTAGAACTCTTATGGATAATGAACTATGTATTCATGAGAAAGTTTAATAGCATAGTTTCTTTATTGATATCTATATTATGGAATGATTACATTCTTTTGAGATTGGAATATGGTACTATTGATGTAATTGTGGATGCAAGACTAGGTTCTCTCTCACTGGTGGTATCATAAGAGTGAACCACATACAAAGAGATATTTGGAAAAATGATGGTGATGACTTGATTATTGACAAATCAGGGTAATAGATCACCCTTTATGTAGATACATTTGCATTTTTTTCTCTATCATGTTCACACCATGGGGATGGGAAGTTGCTTGAGCAATGAGTCTCCTTATTAGGTTGGCGATAACATTAGACTATCTTAAAGGAGACTACCTATTTAGGGATAAAACAATGGTGTGAAAATATTATTTGCAAGAGTCTATGTTTGCTCATGGTGTGCAAGTTTTATTCAGTACTATTTGACAACTTTGTTACCTTAGATGCATGAGTTGTTAATATTATTGTTCATGAATTATATAGCTAAATTAATTAGTGAATTTAGCACTTTTAACTAAATATTAATTAGCTTAGTGGCATTCTAATTTTTGAAAGAAAAGTCAATTAAGACAATATGTAAATTTAATTGATCTAAAAGAGTGGTAATGGTAGCCTTCTTCGTAGGCATGCATGGGCATCACACTATCTTTTAAGTTGGCAATGAAAGTAACATTCTTAGGAGATGAACACTACCATGCATAGGTGCTCAAGATCCTTGCTTTAGAAGGGAGTTGGATTTAGATGTTGGTTGTTGGATATTTGAGAGGGTAAGAATATAGCAAGCTTAGGAAAGGGAGCACAAGTAGTCTATGGAAGGGAAAAACTTCAACTAGCCATTGACTATTATTGAGACATGTAGTTTCTAGGTGATCAAGATTTTGTTGGTTACCTTTGATTAAATAGAATTGATGCTCTTGTTTTAAGCTTGGTGCTAGGTTGGATGACCTAATCTAGATTGTTTCTCTTTAGTGCAGTTGTCTTATGTTCTCTTGATTTTGTTGCTTTTGGTTCCTTTAGTTTTTTTGCTCTATGCACTCTTGTGAGGCAATCGGTTTGGTTTTTTACCCTCTCAACCGATGCTTTTGTATTATTGATCTAAGCTATTTTGAGGCTAGTACGATCCAAGTTTTACCTTTCCTTGTCCTTAGAATCATCTTGCAAATGTAATATTTCTCTTGTTATTTTGTGGGGTGCTCCTTATGTGAATTTAAGAGAATATTTCCTGTGTTATTGGTGAGATCATACTTTGCTTTACCCTATGAGTTCCTCCTTTGTTTATTCCTTGAGGGATGTTTATGCTATTTTAGGCACTGTTTGATGTTGCTCTTTTAGGTTGATTTGGGCCCTCAGCCCTTATTTTATTGTTTGGATACCTGGCTAAGTTGCTTTGGTGTGTGGTTCATTGCTAGCAAAGGTTTGTTGTAGGGCTCCACCCTTAGTTTTTGTGAAACTTAATTTATATAGGTGGTGCACCTTTGTTTAAGTTAGTTTTAATTAAGTTTAATAAATACCTTATGTTTTTTTTTTGAAAATTTTGAAAAAACTTGTATTAAAACAAAGATCAGTTACAAGTTGGGATGAGACTTTTCCCAGCCATAGACAGAGAGAACACAAGATTACAACAGTAAAAGAAGATTTGCATTGGAGCCAAATCTCTTAAACCAAAACCTAGCTAACAGGGGAGTCGGTGAATCCGAGATTCAAGCGTGGAGAGACTCCTTCCCCATTGGCCTAAGGCACGATCCAACGAGTTTCAATGTTTGCACAATGTGAGATGTTGCCAGGGGGATCGGTTTGGTCTGTTGATGCAACTTGTCGCGATGTCGCGACACTTTTTCCTTCTTCTCGTTTGGCCGCAAAAATGCAACATGTCGCGATATCGCGACACTTTTCTCTTTTGGCCGTGAAAATGCAACATGTCGCGATATCGCGACACTTTTTCCTCCTTTGGCCGCGACGATGCAACATGTCGCGATATCATGACACTTTTTCTCCTTTGGCCGCGATGATGCAACATGTCGCGATATCGTGACACATTTTTCTCCTTTGGCCGCGATAATGCAACATGTCGCGATATCGTGACACTTTTTCTCTTTTGGCCATGATGATGCAACATGTCGCGATATCGCGACACTTTTTCTCCTTTGGCCACGATGATGCAACATGTCACGATATCGTGACACTTTTTCTCCTTTGGCCGTGATAATGCAACATGTCACGATATCGCGACACTTTTTCTCCTTTGGCCATGATAATGCAACATGTCACGATATCACGACACCTTTTCTCCTTTGGCCATGAAAATGCAACATGTCGCGATATCGTGACACTTTTTCTCTTTTGGCCACGACGATGCAACATGTCATGATATCGTGACACTTTTTCTCCTTTGGCCGTGATGATGCAACATGTCGCGATATCGCGACACTTTTTCTCCTTTGGTCGTGACGATGCAACATGTCGCGATATCGCGACACCTTTTCTTCTTTGGCCGCGAAGAAGCAACATGTCGCGATATCGTGACACCTTTTCTCCTTTGGCTGCAAAAATGCAACATGTCGCGATATCGTGACACCTTTTCTCCTTTGGCCGTGAAAATGCAACATGTCACGATATCGCGACACCTTTTCTCCTTTGGCTATGAAAATGCAACATGTCGCGATATCGCGACACCTTTTCTCCTTTGGCCACAAAAATGCAACATGTCACGATATCGCGACACTTTTTCTCCTTTGGCCGCGAAAATGCAACATGTCACGATATCGTGACACTTTTTCTCTTTTGGCCGCGATAAAGCAACATGTCGCGATATCATGACACTTTTTCTCCTTTGGCCGCGACGATGCAACATGTCACGATATCGCGACACTTTTTCTCCTTTGGCTGCGATGAAGCAACATGTCACGATATCATGACACTTTTTCTCCTTTGGCCGCGACGAAGCAACATGTCATGAAATCGTGACACCTTTTCTCCTTTGGCCTCGTCAAAGCAACATGTCATGATATCATGACACTTCTTCTCAACTAGCCATGACGTTGCAACATGTCACGAAATCGTGACACCTTCCTATTGTCTTCAAGCTGTCTCGATCTGTTGCCCTTTCAACACCCTGCCTAATCACTTCATCCTCAACAACCATGTCACTGTGCCACTGAACCCCTACCTCCTTCTCAACACCCATCTTAGCCAGGAAGTCTGCCACTTTATTTAGATCTCTCCTCACATAAACTGGAATCACATCATCTAATTCCCTCCATAATTCCTTAATTTGAGTGACAAGAATCCTCGACCTCCATGTTTTCAAAGCAAAGTTCCTCATGCAATCTAGAGCTCCAACCATTATTTGAGAATCCGATTCTAGTATTATCCTCCCGTGGCCTTGTTTTACTGCCCAAATAGAAGCAGATTTGATAGCTAAGGCTTCTGCTTCATTGTTTGTGGCTCTTCCCAAGCCTTGCAGTTCCCAATAGAGCACTGTTCCAACATGATTTCGGCAAACCACTCCAATTCCAGC
Organism: Wollemia nobilis; assembly: GCA_028583015.1. Classification (NCBI taxonomy): domain Eukaryota; kingdom Viridiplantae; phylum Streptophyta; class Pinopsida; order Araucariales; family Araucariaceae; genus Wollemia; species Wollemia nobilis. The sequence goes on from JAQPPZ010002556.1 coordinate 14,823,524, forward strand.
TCTACCCGGATTGCCTTTTGCAGCTCCATCCGTATTAATTTTAATCCAACCTTCTGGGGGTGGTTTCCAACTAGCTTTGTCCTATCCCTCTTGCACTTCAACTTCCTTTTCCATTGCCCCATTAACAACCTGAGTTTCCTCTTTAGCATAGATTGCCACAGTTTTTGTGACTTTGCTCCAAATGACCTGCCAAACTCCATCTAAAGAAGAAAAAGTTTCTCTAAAAATTCTAGCATTTCTCTCCAACCACACTTGCCACCAGATAAAGTTTAATCCAAGCTCCCAACCAATACAAAGAGCTTTAGATTTAAATCTACCCCTCTTCCATATTTCCCAAATATTAATCCGATTCAAATCACCATTAACTTGAATTTTATAATATAAAAACCATCTCTCCCATATCTGGCGCGTGAATGGGCACTCAAACATCAAGTGATCAGTTGTTTCCTCGCTCTTGTAGCATAAAACACATTGATATGGACCGATGATTCCCTTACATCTGAGTTTATCAAAAGTAAGAATTCCATTATGCATGAACTGCCAGGCAAAAAAGTTTACTTTCGGCCAACCCTTGGACTGCCAAATATTTCTCCAATCCTCCACCTGATAAGTATGAGGAGGGGGCTCTGGAAGGATCTTATCATATCCGTCCTTCACTGTGTAGACACCAAGGCTCCCATAGCCCCAAGCTAATTCATCCTCCTCGTCTCTACCTGTGAGAAATATTTTTGCCAAGATTTTAGTCATGATGGGTGTCAAATCCGGAGGGATTGAAATTGGCCACTCATCCAACTTCTTAAACTGCTTAAACTTATAATCCCCCAGCTGACTAGTGTTGAAATAACTTTCAATTTGGACCCATCCCTTGGTTTCTATGGCTATTTTTATTGGTTGCAATTCAAGAAATTCAACAATGATAGGTGGGTATTGATCCCATGAATCTGTCCAAAATCGTGCCTTCTCCCCTCTCCCCACTTTCCAAAATAATCTATCTTTTACTACCTGAGATCCTAACTTGAGAGCCTGCCACACTAAGGATCCATTACCATCCAAAGGGAAATGACCCACCTCATTTGGGTTCACTTGTCCCAAATATTTACTAGTTAAGATTCTACTGAATAAAGAAGTTGGTTGGGAAATCCACCTCCAGTAAAGCTTTCCAGCCAAAGCTTTATTATTTAACTTTGATCTTCTCAGTCCCAAACCTCCTTTTACCTTGGGCTGGCTTACTTTGTCCCAACCTACTAAGGCCCATTTCCTCTCTCCTTTTACTCCTTCCCATAAAAATTTTCTAGCCATCTTGTCCAACTCTTTCCATATAGTATGTGGGGCAGCAAGGATAGAAAATTTATAAATTGGCATGGCCTGAATGACTGACTGTAAAAAAGTTAATCTACCCCCATAGGTTAACCATTTGTGAGACCAATGATTAATTCTATCCTTGATACAATCCAAAATATTCCTCCAGATATCTATTTTTAGTTTTTTAAAATGCAAAGGGACCCCCAAGTATACCACTGGGAGATAAGTCCTTGTGAATCCCAAGATCTCTAAAACTCTGCCTCGAAGCCTTTGATCAAGATTGAAAAAGACCACTTTGGATTTTTTATCATTGATGACTTGGTTTGTAGCCCTAAGGTAGACATTAAGTGTATCTCTAATCATTCTTGCTTCCCGAAACTGGCCACTCCCACCAATCCTGTGTCATCCACAAACTGTAGGTGAGTCAAAACTTCCTCACCCACCTTGATACCTGTTAACAAACCTTGTTGTCTTCTCCTCAAGATAAGTCTACCCAATCCTTCAGCCAAAATGAGAAAAAGATAGGGAGAGCAAGGATCTCCTTGACGAAGGCCTCGAGAAGCTCCAAACGGTTGCGAGGGAAGACCCTTGATTAACACTGAGTATGTCGGAGTAGAAACACAACTCATGACCCATTCTATCCAATCCCGAGAGAAACCAAAGGCTGCCATCATCTTTGACAAGAAGCTCCACTCCACCCTATCATAAGCCTTTGACATATCTAATTTTATGAACATTCCTCTATTACCAGATGTTTGCATTGAATGGATTGCCTCCCGAGCTAGAACCACACCATCCAAGATCTGCCTACCCTCTACAAAACCCCCTTGCTCCGAGGAGATAATGTTATGTAGAAGAGGTTTTAGCCACTCAGCCATTACCTTTGTGATTATTTTATATATGACATTGCATAAGGCAATAGGTCTATAATCTGAAATGTGTACCCCCTCCTCCCCTTTTGGAATTAAGGTAATGAAAGTATGATTTAATGCTTTAAGCATTCTTTTACTACCTTTGGACTCCTCTATAACAGCCATTACATCCTCCTCCAAGTTATCCCAAAAGGCCTGAAAAACTCAATTGGAAAGCCATCTGGACCTGGAGTTTTTCCGATGCTCATTCCAAAGACTACATTCTTTAGTTCCTCTCTATCAATGGGTTTAAGTAGGGTCTGATTTTCTTCTTCAGAGATAACAGAGGGTATGACAGCAATAACGTCTCTTTGAGCCTCTTCATCTTGCACCATACTTTCCTTAAAAAGTTTAGAAAAATAATCCATTGAATGGAAATGTATACCTGGAAGTGTATCAAAGGAGTGTCCGTTCTCATCTTGAAGAGCTTCCATGTTGTTCATCTGTCTCCTAGCATAGGCAGTCCGATGGAAAAATTTGGTATTTTTATCACCTTCTAATAACCAAGTGGTTCTTGCTCTCTGTTTCCAGTAGGTCTCCTCTTGGTTGTCAATGTCCTCAACCGCTTTACGCAATGCATCATCCTCTTCTTTGAGCTGCTCTGTAATTGTTCCTTCCCTAAAGTGTTTTTGAACCTCATCCCATCTGGCCACCAATGGAGCTCTTTGGACCTGGAAGTCTGTCTTGTTAGCTCGCCTCCATTGTTTCAATTGATCTTTGACATAATGAAGTTGTTTGTGGAATCTAAACATTGTTGTCCCATATGTTGGGCGACCTTCTTCCCACCACTGTGGAATTTTCTTTCGAAGTTCCTCTTTTTGTAACCAAAAGTTTTCAAATTTAAATGGTTTGTGATGCTGCACTGTCTTGATCCCTCCTTCCAACAAAATGGGGAAATGATCTGAAACTGGACCCTCCAAAATCTAAAATTTTATATTCCATTTTACAAATGCCTCCTCTGAAACCAAAAAATGGTCTAACTTCACCTTCCTGCTATGTGGCTCCCTCCTCTTATTAGTCCAAGTATAGTTGGTTCCAGGGCATTTAATATCCACCAAGTGTAATGCCTGGACTTGGGCAATCATAAGTCGATCCCCTGGGTCCAAAATTGGGGTTCCCCCTTCCTGATCTCTAGAGGATAATTTAGCATTAAAGTCCCCAACAATAATCCAGTCTAAATCTTCCCTTGAGACTCTCATGTTATGCACAACTTTCCATTGATGCATCTGACCATCTAGGTTTTGAGCCCCATAAAAATTTGTGATTAAAACATGTTCAGCTATGACATTATTTCTAAAATGTGATGTGAGAACACCCCTCCAAGCTATATGTTCTATTGCAGTCCATTCAAGAGAGTTCCAAAGAGTAACTATCCCCCTTGAGGCACCTTGGGCAGCCACTTCCATATGACCAGCACCCCTCCAAATTCTATTAACTGTTTTGCACATAAGATCTAACGACATTTTTGTCTCCTGGATAAGCAAAAAATCTGTTTTACATTTTTCTAAGAGTCTTCGAACAGCAGATTGATGGGTTCTACTATTTAAACCCCTAACATTCCATGATTGTATAATCATTGGTTACCTTGAGAGCAGTAAGAATCTATTGGCCTCACCGATCCTCCAGTGATCAGTTTGTCTCCTTGAACTGCTATCAATTCCTTATTTGATTTTCTACCCACTCCTTGAGAGTTGCTATTTTTTGCTCTCTTTTCCACCTGAGTTATCCCTAAAGTTGGCCTTTCTCTGTTCTTTTTTGCTATTCCCATGCTGACATCCTTAATTATTGGCTGCTCTTGGTTATGCACTATCAATGCCCCTGCACTCTCGACTGCGGTAACTCACCGTACTCAATTACTCGCTCTATGACGGGGGAGATGAAAGAGGAGCTTGAACATGGATGTTATTATTTTCATTATTCCCATCCACTCCTTCCATGAATTGATCTTCTTGGTCCATTAGTGTCTTAAATATCTCATACCTATTGGAGGGCTTGAGTTGGGTTTGCTCTTTACCATATTTTTTCTTTTGCCTTCTCCTTCTTTTGGGTTGTTCAAAACCATCTCTCTGTGCTTCTTTACCTTGAGAAATATTGGTTGGTTCTTTGTTTATTGTTGACTTACCCTCCTTAGGAAGATTTGACATTCCTAGAGGAGCCTCCATTTTTGTGTTCATATTATTTGGGCAAGATCGGGCCAAATGCCCATATTTGTGGCAAACTCTGCATCTGAAGGGCAAAGCCTCATAATCCAGTTGTTGAATCCAAGATAGTCCTGCAAGTTCAAGTTCCACCTCTATCGGTAGAGGCTGGCTAAGATCCATTTCCACACATAATCTTGCATAAACAGCTGTGTTTCCTTCTATTGTGTCTTTGGATACACCCAAATGTCTTCCAAGGGAATTATCGATAATTTCCAATACCTGCTCACTCCAAAACTCCATTGGAAGTGCATACAAACGGATCCAAACCGGGACAACAGTGGGTTCAATTCGAGGATCAAATCCCACTCTCCAGGGTTGAACAAATAATCCTGTCGGACCATGATTCCTCTTTTCTGATTCAAAAGCCCTATTTCTATCGGCCAGTGAAGAAAAACTAACAATAAAATATCCATTGCTAATAAACCATAAAGAATACTCACCAAGAGGCTCCTAGTTTTTTCGGACCCAAGAATGCAAAAAATTTAGGGTAGGGCGAATACCCATGAATTTACAGATCAAATCATGATTGGCTCTATATAAAACTGTTTCTTCCACCATCCTTTGCTCAATGACAATCTTTGGCCTTGATTCTGACTGTGGCAAGCATCCATTAACTCGTTGAGATGTTGATCTATTTCTAGCAATCGTAAAGAGCATTTTTAATGCAATTTTTTGTGCTTCTTCAGTCTTTGATGGAGATTTATCCTTTAACAAATCTGCAAAAGAACTATGTCTCTCTAGAAGAGGATCCGGAGGTGTCCCCATTGGACCCTCCTGGGGCAGCAATCTTGTCTTCAAATCCACAGTAACCAAAAATACCTTATGTTACTAAGGTATTTTATTAGCATTTTGTGTTATTAATGTATTTACTTTAAGAGTTATTTTGTTAGCATTTATTATCGAAGAATCTTCTTTATTGTGAAGAATTATAAGAAATGTACATGAGAGTTATATTGATAGTTTTGAATTGAATGAGGAATAATAAGAAAATAACCTTAGAATAATTGTATCAATGGTTTTTATGAGGAGGAACATTAAGTTATTTGATGAAATATTTATATGGTTTTGAAAGAGAAACTATATAATGGTTCCTGAGACTTATGTGAGATAAGGAATCATTATGAAGAGAAGTATGGGATTCTCTTTTATAAGTTATTTTTTAGTTTTGAAAGAGAAACTATATAATGGTTCTTGAGACTTATGTGAGTTAACGAATCATTAAAAAGAGAAGTATGGTATTCTCTTCTATAAGATGGTTTATTGCATGTTGGTTTTGAAAGAGAATATATTATAGTGGTTTTTGAGACTCTTATGCGCTAGGAAATAATTATAAGAGAAGTATGGGATTCTCTTGTTTGTTTTAACAGAAGTTTGAACATAGGTTTTGAAAGAGAAACTAATAGAATTAATCCTAAGACTCCTAATAGTATGAATCCTAAGACTCCTGTGGGTTAAGGGATCATTATAAAGAGAAGTATGGGATTATGTCCATGTTATCTTATTTTTATTATGTTTTTATGCATGGTTGCCTTCATAATAGAAAATGAAAATGAAAAGTAGAGTTGTATGGTTAAAAAAGGGGATGAAAATACTATTTTTTTCATAATTTTGCTAATCATATGAAGAAGGTTAACACTATCTGGGAGATGCAGAATGAAGAAGGGGTTCTCATTAGGAGTTTTTTTATTAGTATATTTGGGAGTAAAACATTTTCAATCTATCTATAAATAACTTGATAGAGTCAATATTAGGTAACTTTTAAAGTTATCTACTTTATTCCCTAGTTTTGTGATAGATGAGGACAATTAGTTACTTATGAAGGAGGTCACAAAGGAAGAACTAAAAGCTATCCTAAATTCTTTCAAAAAGGATAAAAATCTAAGACACGATGGATGGTCTGTGGAGTTTTTCCTAGTTTTCTATGATCTTGTTGAGGAGAATCTTCTCAGAGTAATAGAGGAAGTTAGGTTGAGTGGTCAATTTTTTGGGGGGCTTTAACTCCACTTTTTTAGCTTCAATTTCTAAAAAGGAACAGTCTAAAACCTTTGATAACTTTAGACCTATTTCGTTGTGTAACTATATCTATAAAATAATTGCAAATATTCTAGCTATTAAATTGAAGAAGATTTTCTTTGAAGTTATTTCCCAGGAGTAGTTTGGGTTTATATTAGATATATGTATTTTTGAATCCATATGAGTTTCACAAGAGGGCCTTAACTCTATTAAAACTAAAAATCTTCATGCAATGGTATTGGTCCTTAAACTAGATCTATCTAAAGCTTATGATAGAACTACTTGGTTGTATCTTAGATTGATGCTCTTACATGTGGGTTTTACTATCCAATAGTAAAGTGGATTATGGGATGCATTTATTTTGTATCTTTTGTTGTTCTTATCAATGTATCAGGTTCCAATTTATTTAGATCTTTGAGAGGATTGAGATAGGGATGTCCTTTATCTCCTTCACTTTTTTTTGGTTGCTGAAGGTTTGAGTAGATCTACTTTAGATTCAAAGAGGGTAGGATCCTTGTCTAGGATAAAAGTGGGGTTCATTTATTTATCTTATTTATTATTTGTTGATGATGTATTATTGTTCACAAATGGTAGTTTAAGGGAAGCTCAAAAGTTAAAAGGAAATCTTGGATATTTACGGTATTGCTATCGGCATGGAGATAAATTTTCAAAAATACTCTATTTGCTTTAATAGTCTAGAGAAAGAGACTAAATAAGATCTGATAAAAAAAAAAATTCTTTTAATCTATTATATTTCAAGGAAGGCTTTAAGTATCTAGGTTTTGTATTGAAGTCAAATAGTTACATGAAGAGATATTGGGGATGGCTTTTAAAGAATATTGAAGTTAGGATTAACCATTGGTGTAATAGATGGTTGTCTATTGATGGGATATTAACACTTGTAAATTCAGTTCTTGAGGCAATTCCTATTTTTTGGCACTCCCTGGCCTTCATTCCCAAAGGATTTCTAGAAAAAATAAGAAAAAATTGCTTCAAATTTCTTTGGACTAGATGCATTACTTTAGTTAAGTGGTAGAGCATTTCTAGGCCAAAGGAGGAAGGTGGTTGGGGACTTAAAAATATCCATATTTTTGGTTCTTCTTTGGCAGCAAAACTTTTATGGAGGATTTTGACCAGAGAAGGATTGTGGAAGAATATTATTGAATAAATGATATGCGTCTTGGAACTTTTATGGATTATATTAGAGGTCCACAAAAAAATTTAAAAACATATTTCCATTCAATGTAAGGCACTAGTATAGGCATTTCCTATGATTGAAAAATATTTGGCTTAGAAAGTGGGCAATAGTGAACAATTTAGAATAAGGGTTGTTTCTATTTTGGTTTGTGGAGAAAAAAAATTGTTGTCGAAAGCTATGATAATTTATTTACAAGACAAGGGTTGTTATTTTCTTCATCAGGTGGGGCAGTTAGGTTCTTATAGTATTTGGACCCAAGGTTGGAAGTAGGCTTAGGTCTTGGGTATTTTCAGTGAGCAAGTTGTTTTGTGGAAGGATTACACTGATAGCCTTAATAAGAGTCATATCAATCTAAGAGCTGAACTAGATACTATTGCTTAGGCATACACCAAATCTGGAGGTCACTATACAACTAGACTTGACTACAAAGAAAGTTTTTACCCTCATACTCAAGGAAATACTTGGTGGTGGAAGCAAATTTAGAAATTATCTACCCCAAAAAAGATAATTATTTTCATGTGGTTGGATTTGAGAAATAAGGATTTTACTCGAAAATTTTTATAGAGGAGGAGCAGGTAAGGTCTAAGTATTTGTATGTTATATCAGTTAGAGGAGGAAAACATCACACATTTATCAATCAAATTATATTTTCCTCAATAGTTTTGGTTATAATCTAAATAAATAACTAGAATGCAAAATATTTGGGAAGGAGAAACAATGGAGTAATGATTAAGACAATGGTTTTTTAAAAAAGAGCTGAAACAATTTCTTTCTTTACCATGTCTTATATGTTGGGGTATATAGTTGGCATAGAATACAACTAATTTTGAATGGAAGTTAATAACCCCATTCCAAGTCATATTTCAGGTCCTCATATTTCAGGTGAGGACTTTGGTCTCAATCAATAAAAGGCCTAGAAAACATAATAAACCTTGACAAATAGACAATTTGTTCATTGAAAAGTCTCAACCATGGGTTTTTTCATGGGGCTAGTTAGAGACAATCGTATTTTAGTAGTGTGGGAAGTATTCTATACTTCTCAAATACCCACTATATAAAATTTAAAGTAGGTTTTGGGATAGGTTCCAATAATTTTGTTGAGTTTTAAGAGTTGACATTGCTAATGAAGTGTGCTTGAAAGAGAAATGTGAAAAAATACATTTTTTTGGAGATTCTACTCTATTCATCAACTGGATGAATAGACATACTCAATTAAAAAATGATCTGCTTAGACCAATGAGAGATGAACTACTGGAGGTGATTTTAACTTTTGAAATTATATCTTTTACTCATGTTTATAGAGAATTAAATCATGAGGTAGATAGGTTATCAAAATAAGGTCAATAGGTTTCCTACAAATGGAAGAGAACAAGGATGGAGTTTGTTATTTTACCCACATATCATACCTCTAGTTTCTATGCTAGATCTAGGTTTTTACTATGGTCCTATTCATTTGATTAGAGCTTTATGGTAATTTTTAACTATTTACTTTCCTTCTACCAATTTCTTTTTCACTGATTTTTATCTAGGTTTTGAACATAGAGGTTATTTTGATGATTAAGTATCGATATATAAGGATATTTATCCTTATTATCCCCATGTAATTTTGAATATGGGTTTACCTCTTTGATCTGCTCGATTGATGATTAAGTATCGATATATAAGGATATTTATCCTTATCATCCCCATGTCATTTTGAATATGTGTTTACCTATTTGATCTGCTCGACTGTAATTATATTTTGAATCCTAGTAATTTGCTTTTATATAGGTTTTTGTTTTTGCCAAGGCACCTGAGAAGTGTAATTTTATTTCTTTCTTGAAATAAAATTATAATTTTTTTCTTGTAAAAAAATAGAAAATGGCATGTTTTAAATTTTATTGCATCTAGAGCTATCTTGATCCATAAGGATTCCTTTTGAACCGTTGGTGGTTTACCCATATTAAAGATATTTGTAGATGCTTAGATGACTTGAAGAGCATTTGTGAATGGCTTCATAGGCTCTACAAATGTTTAGTTTATGAAAAAGAATCAAGACTATGTAAAGGAATACTATGTTCAAATAGTTTTGTAAACTTGAATATTGTATATTGTATAAATTTAAATATTATATTATTTTAATGATGCTATGGATTTTGAACTTTAAGGTATATTCAACAATATTAGCCATGGATGGATAGAATTGGTTTTAGTCAATTGCTAGAATTCATCATTATGATAATTGGATATCTTAATTTAAAGTGATGGGTTGTCGTTAATGCTCATAATTTAATTTATTTTGTCAATCTATGATGGTTTCCAAGTCTATATTTGATAGAGGAGGTTGATGGTTCTACAATTTAAAAATTAGGGTACTTGCTTGTATGATGGAAACAAAGGTTCATAAGATCTTTGTAGGAATCAAACTATACTAGCATTACTTGCATAATGGAAACCTATTTCGTTGCAAAAATAATTTTTTTTGAAGGAAGAAAGAAACTAAGCTATGCTTGCTAAATATAAATGACATGAAATTAAAATGTTGAATAGAACTAACATAATTGACATAAACTAGAATTTAAAGCTACTAAACTAAGAATAAAGCTACTGAACTAAGATTGTTGAAACTGAAAATTACTACTAAAAACTAAAATTGAATTGCTGAATTAAAATTGCATTAATAAAAATAAAAATACAGAGGAAAAATGGGTAATCTAGCTGAAAACAACACAAAAACATGCACACTTGGAAATAGGAGAAAAATATGATAAAACTGAGTATTTTCCATTTTCAAACAATTTAGCAAGAAAATAATTACTTTTGATAGAAAACAATAAATGAAAAAACTAAAAATGTTGTACAACAGTCCTTACACTAGCCTTGAGATTTGGCCCTTGCTTCTAGGTACAATAGAAGGAGTGGTTTACCAAGTACTAAGTATTACTTATCCAATCATTGCATAAAAACATATGTTGAAACAAAACTACACTTTATTGAAAAAAACTATTCTTATAGAAATTGTTGACAATTTTCTAAAAATGTTATGGTTGATTCCTATTTTTCTATTAGTTTTCAACACAATAAGGTGGGGATATTTATACAAAGTATCCCACTTTACTAGCCTACAATTAAAAAGTACAATCCATTCTCTTTGATATCAATACATGATTTGTTGAGGTGCTATCAACAAATTCTATCCAAAATTGGGACAAAATTTTGTTGCAACCAAATATCCTCTCCTTGCATCCAAAAATTTTGGAAGATGTTTGAAATCATTTGGAAATGATTTTTCATCATTATCCACATGCCATATCACTTTCCTCCCTAAAAAATCAGCTAAAACATAGGTTTTAGCCAATTTTACAACTTTTTCTACAACTGCTCTAAAACATTTGGCTTAACAATTGTTAGATGTTGTTTTCTTGGATCAAGATATGTTGAGTCACTTCCTAATGATTGGTTGGCTCCTCCAAGTTTTATTTATATCTCCAAGATAGTTTCAACTCCAAAATTAGCATTTTACCTCATTCTCCTATTAACCTATAGGTTGTTGCTTGGATGTTCTAGAATAAAACATGTAGGTTCTGTTTTCAATAGATTACTTGCTTTGTTTTTACTACAACATGGTATTTTAGGGTGCCACTTCATCCAAAAATATTTCTAAGTGTGGAAATAATTTAAATATGTTCAATAAATGCTAGTTCAACAAAAATTCACTTGATAACATTTTTGTGACATGTTTTATTTATGCTACTTAATTGCTAAAAACTGCTAAAAATCTATAAAATAATCATAGAAAATGCAAAAAAATCTCTAAACAACAAAATAGTATTCCCTGTTATTCATCATGTTAACATTAACACATTAATGCATAATGATCAAACATTTGATAATTTAACTATAATATTGGTCAAAATCTAGTAGTTTTTCATGTTCATAAAATTGAAATAATGAGACATTTGAGTGTCTCATAATTCATCCTTACTTAACCTAATGAATATCCTCATGTATTTTGGTTTGCCACAATAGTGTTCATGTCTAAATCATTATGCAGACTACCCTAGAATTTTGGTCTAATGAATGATACCCCCTACTCTTCCTTATCTCTACCATCTAGTTTTGAAACTATTGTTCTAGTTCAGGGTCTAAGTAAAAATAATAAGGCATAGGTGTAATGATTATGGGTGGTCTGAACCAGAGGATTATTCATTGATGCTTCATTGGTAATACGATCTATATCACTGTTACTATCCTTTTATGTGACCACATCACATTTGCATGTGACATGGGCTCTCTTTTTCTTAAAGAAATTGTTAACTCATCACATTTGTGTTTGCATGCTTTCACAACATTGTCAAATATTTCTCTATAAAAATTATGCAAATTGGCCACACTCTTCTTAAGTTTTTCAATATAAGTGGCCTTAATGTTTGGTCTCCTCATTAGAGAGAAATATTAACTGATAAAGGCTACTAGGTTGGGTTGGTCATGCCTAAGCAAGAGACTAGGTCCCACTTCCATAGCTTTATGCTATCTCCATTCTTCCTCCCAACATATTTGATTATGTAATGTAGAGGTGAAGAATCTAAGTTGTACATATCCCATGTAAACATGTGGTATGAACTAGATATATTATACTACTACAAATTTATGTAAATAGAATTCACATTGAAGATTTTTTTGTTCTTAGGCCTTGCAACCGATCCAATCGACTTGGCCATTTTTACAGTGGGGCTTAGATATCATCAGAAAGATCTCCCCTGTGTCGTCAGGTCATCACACGTTTATCATAATGGCCACAGAGTACTTCACTAAGTGGGTGGAATCAGTTCCGCTTACCTCTATGATTGGGCCCCGCATTGCGGAGTTCATTTTACATAACATCATATGTCATTTTGGTATTCCATCCAAGATCATCTCGAATAATGGGATGTCATTTAAGAACAAATATGTGCATGCTTTGACAACAAAGTACAAAATTCAGCACAATTTTTTGACACCTTATTATCCGCAAGCAAATGGGCAAGTAGAGGCGTCAAACAAAATGCTAGTTGCCATCCTTAAAAATACAATCACAGATAATCATAAGGATTGGCACATCCAAATACCTCTTGCCCTATGGGCTTATCACACCAAAATTTGGATGCCCATTGGGGCAACTCCATTTTTGCTAGTGTATGGCTCCGAGGTAGTCATGCCTCTTGAGTTGGAAATACCCTCCCTGCATATATCAATGCAAGAGTTCATCAATGATGACACTGCCTGACAGGCCCGATTAGACCAGCTTACGTTACTCTATGAACGACGAGTCAATGCTCTCGAGCATTTATGTATCTATCAAGAGTGACTTAAGAAAGCATACAACATGAAAGTTCACCTGAGGGACTTTCAGGTTGGTGATCTGGTCTTAAAAGAGAACCAACAAAATTCTAACTTGTCGCCCCATCTAAGGGACAAGTTCACGATAAATTGGTTAGGTCCTTATGTAATCAACAGTAAAATAGGACTTGGAACATACCGACTCGCATCTCTTGATGGAATCAAGGAACTAGAACCCTTTAACATCAGTCATTTGAGGCCATTCCACATTTAGAGAGCCATAGCCCACCCTAAAAGCTCCAAGGGTTCCCGTAATCACTTGGTCAACCTAAAATGCCCCAAAGGTATCCGTAAGCATTTTGGTCAAAATAAAATCCCCAAGGATTCCTGCAATTGCTTGGTCAACCTAAAATACCCCAAAGGTTGCTATAATCTCTTTGGTCAAACAAAAATCTCCAAGGATTCCCGCAATCACTTGGTCAACCTAAAATGCCCCAAAGGTACCCATAATCCCTTTAGTCAAACCAAAGGCCCCAAGGATTCCCAAAATCACTTGGTCAAACCAAAAAAATCCCCAAAGGTATCCATAATCCCTTTGGTCTAACCAAAAGCTCCAAGGATTCCCACAATCGCTTGGTCAACTCAAAATGCCCCAAAGGTATCAATAATCCCTTTGGTCAAACCAAAAGCTCCAAGGATTCTCGCAATCGCTTGGTCACCCAAAATGCCCTAAAGGTATCCATAATCCCTTTGGTCAAACCAAAATCCCAAAGGATTCCTGCAATCACTTGGTCAACCAAAATGCCCCAAAGGTATCAATAATCTCTTTGGTCAAACTAAAATCTCCAAGGATTCCTGCAATCGCTTGGTCAACCCAAAATTCCCCAAAGGTATCCATAATCCCTTTGGTCAAGCCAAAAGCTCCAAGGATTCCCACAATCGCTTGGTCAACTCAAAATGCCCCAAAGGTATCAATAATCCCTTTGGTCAAACCAAAAGCTTCAAGGATTCCTGCAATCGCTTGGTCACCCAAAACACCTCAAAGGTATCCATAATCCCTTTGGTCAAACCAAAAGCCCCAAGGATTCCCGTAATTGCTTGGTCAACCAAACACCCCAAAGGTATCCATAATCCCTTTGGTCAAGCCAAAATTTCCAAGGGTTCCCACGATCGCTTGGTCAAAAATGGATAATCAAAAATAACAAAAAAAAAAAATGCATCTCACTTTCATGCATAATCTTAAATCAAAACACAAAAAGAACTGCATTAGGCATCGCATACATACATTGCATATTTGTTGGTCATACATGTCAAATGCACCATAGACTGTAATTACTTGGTAATTCCACCTTTTTTTCAACTACAGTCCATTTTGTAAAAAGATCCATCAAGAATAATGCCATTCACATTTTTGCCATATCATAGTTAGTTGTCTTTTAATGTCTTTAGGGTTTTTGTCATTCAGCTATCTTTAGATTTCTAGCCAAATGTTGTACAAAGTCAGACCGATTTTTACAAGGTAGAGTTTTACTTGGATCACGCCTTGTTACATAGCATCCCAACACAATCTTAAAACACATAAAAATTCCCAAGTTGTGTGAATGAAAGATGAAACCTGCATAGTAGACTAGGTTATGATAAGCGAAATGGTTATCTTGTTCATCCCCCTGTGCGAATGACCCCAATAATGCTGAGATTTGGCAAAAGGAAAAGCATATTCCCTACCTAATTCCCCAAAATAAATAGTGGTTTTTACCACTATAAGAAATCCCAAATTCTATAAAAGTTGCAAACATCAAAAAATTGCAAAATTCAAAATACAAACTCCAAAGTTTGCATCAAAACCCTCAAATTGCACACATCAAAAAGCATAAGAAATAGTTATCCCCATAACTCAAAATTCAAATCCCTTGCTCAAAACAAAAGGAAAATAAACAGTGATTTTTATCACTACATACGAGAGCAAGTATCCCAATAAAATTGAATAAAAGAAGGGAGTTGAACTTGAATCCCTGGAACTCTCAGCATTCAGAAGGTCATGAGGTGCTCCTCAGTACCAGTTTGGTGGATAGCCCGCTAGTCACTGGTGGCAAAACCTCCTGCATGACTATATATCTGTTGCATTAAATTGTGTATAGATCAATGTTTGCATGTGGATGAGCTAGCTTATGGTATCATAGATTGCATTGTAGATTAATCTTACTAAATACAACAAAGGAGTTAGTGGAACTAATTAGGTGATCCTTAGTACAGGTTTGGTTGACAGCCTATCTGGCACTGGCGATATCCTGACAAATACCACATAAAATAATTCAATCAGACACACAGGAAAGTGAAATAACTTGGTCAAAAGTTTGATTCGTACCTTGTTCAAAAGTCTTGTAACATAAATGTACAGTCTTGGCTAGTTAATTAAAGCATCCGAGTCTCAAAAAAACCTTAACTACATTCTAAAAACAATTGTTGTACATCTCATTACTTACATCACCATCAGAAAATACAAAACATAAATTACAAATGCATAGTTATTTCCTAAAGCAATCACGTAGCACAGAACACCAGTAAATCCTGTATAGTCTATGGTGCCACCACCAATATATCAACAAATCATTTCATCCATTCCATATGCATACATCCATATAGTCAGAAACATCTGCATTCATAATAACATATGCATACATCAACATAAATAAATGTGCATGAAAGAGCAATAAACCACAATAAGTAAATAATCCAAAAAGAGATTCATGTATATATTAAGTCAAAAATTCCCTTAGGATACAATAAAATGGTCCTTTGACCTCACAAAAAAATCAAAAACTCAAAATCCCCAAAGCCTATGGAGTTGGCCACCATGATCCGATAGGATCGGTGTGACTGGAACTACCCCTAGTGGTGTGGGTCCTATGGGACCTCTCAGGGCAGCTGCTGCCAGCCCTCGCATCATGCCCACTAACGCTACCATCACCCACCCGCCTACGACAAGAGGATGTCGACTGCTTAGTCTCATTGCCTCTCATACAGCATGACAATCCACCTCCAGTGAGCTTAGGTAAATATCCATCAAGGTAGATAATCTTGACCTCCAACTCCACCTGGCACTGACCCCACTCCACATCCCATCGATGGTACGTAGCCAATGCGTCATCCCACTACGCCAACTGAGCCTGTAGGAGATCCCTATCGACTCTATGCTCCTCATCCCATCTCCATAAAATATCCTCCAATCATGCTATCTCTACATGAAACCTAGCCTCCATATCCCTTGGGACTGCCTGAGGCATGGGCATCTCCGGGATGGCATGCTGCTCCGACACCCACTACTCTGGGATGTCCTATGTATCTAGCTACTCCGGAACCCCTAAATCATCCCCAGTGAAGTCATCTACCTCCACCATATTTGCATCATCGAGTGGAACCCCCCAACCCTCCACCGGTGCCTCTACACCCCCACTGCCTGTTGCTGCTACATCCAGACCTCCTAGAGGTCCCTCACCCCGCCATCATCTCATCGTCCACCATTGGTCATACTATGTAGTCACCCCAACATTGTCCACATCAAGGACATAAATCACTACATTAGAATCCTTGTCTAGTGGCTCAATAATCGGCCAGGCTAGAGCCCTCTTGTTGCCCCGACGTTGATAGATCAAAGGCTCACCAGGAAATCCCTGGTGCACCCCTAACTATCAAGTCACCTGAATGTATGAGAAGTACTCTTGCTCTATCCCATGTCGCCCGATCAACCATCTCCACCTATGCACCTTCTGGAGCCACTCTCTAGCCTCAGGCTAGGCTAGACAGTCTCGGTATGGCTGCCAGAACACCTCCCCTGGAGCTAGATGTAAGAAGGCATTAGTATAGTGCCCTACGACACCTACCCACCATCGAATCTACCCATGCTCCTCTGACCTCTGCCATAGAGCAGCATACCCAATCTTCCTATCCACCATCTCACCCCGAGTGGTCCAAGGCAACCCCTGTGGCTGCTCCACAACTATGTGCTACCACCCCCAACACTACAAAATATAGCTACACCCGATCCCATTTCGCCTCTGATAGTGGACCTCGTATAGCTCGTCATATAGCTATGCCAATAGGGTCTGACCCCACCTCATAATAAGTGGCACTACTGTCAGACACTCCACCAGTATGAACACCACCTCAAGCAGGTTCTAAGGGATCCTCGCACTTGAGGAGTTGAGAAGTAGCATGTTGGAGATGAGGGTCATGATCAACTCATGCCTCACCCTCAAAATACCCTTCTCAACCCACCATCGCACCAGAATCCTACCAATCGGGCTGTCCACCTCTGCCCTCTCCATAGCCCTATCCACACCCATATTTGTTGCCTACCCAAAGCATCGTGTCAGCACCATCATCCACTGATCATGGGGAGTCATTCGAATGGGCTGACCATCTATCAGAATCCATAGAATCTGATATACGTCCTCCAAATTAATCGTCATATCCCCTGTCGAAATATGAAAGGTGTTGGTGTGGGGATCCCACAAGTTGATCAAGGCAGTCAGATATTCTCGATATCCCACCACATGCTCCAACTGTGTCACCTGATTGAGCCCAAGGGCATCAAGCCACTCCCAATCTACAACTTTCAATGCATCTTGGGCATCAAATAACATAGTTGACTGGCGATGCCGACTCCTCACAACCTACAAAACAAAAACACAATAAAACAAAAAAAACAAATTAGGGTTTCAACCTTAATTTAAACAAAAACATTACAATAAAACTGTACAGCAAAAGTACAGAAACATTAACAACAAACCAACAAAAGTACAAAACATTCAAATAAATGGTACACTCAAAAACAAAAAAAAACAAACAAATTATAACACAAAAACAAAAATCCTAGGGTTTCAACCTTAGCAGGACAAAACACTAATAAAACAAAAACATCATCCTAGGTTTTTTAACCTTAAGTGTGAACAAAAAATCAAATAACCAAACAACAAATTCATACTAGGGTTTTTAACCTTAAGTGTGAACAAAAAAATCAAATAAATACATAAAATTCATACTAGGGTTTTTAACCTTAATATGAACTAAAAAAAAAAAAACAAGTAGAATAACGTGAACAGGCATTTTATATGTGCGTTTTAAAAATTCATATAAAAACAAAACAAATAACAAGAAGAAGGAAGGAACATCATACCGGTCTCACCTCAGCTCCTCCACCTGAAGATCTAGTTCTTGCACTCATGGTGTCCGCAAAATTTTGGCAGCGCTTTGCTACGCAAACTCGCACTCCTCACAACTCCAAATTGCCAAAAAAAAAGATTGCAAATGAGCCCAAAACCTAGTTTTGGCCCTTATATAGGCTCTTAGGCCTGTAATCATTCCACATTGGGATGAGTGCTCTATTTAGAACTTGTACCACCCTAGGACAATTACCAAATTGCTATTCATCCCACCCTGGGACGATTACAGAGCAAAAAATAAAGCAACAAAAATAGAATCCAAAAAATGCACCAAAAATAGTAATAACTCTGCCGAATAAAGGTGCCTTTGCACCTGACATTATTGGCATGAAAAACTGATTTCGGGACCACAAATTATCACTATCCTACTCCCTAAGAAGGCTACCATAGTCGGACCGCTCCACGGGAGGAAGGATTTTTGACAATTTCAACCCTAATCGACGTCACAAAAAGGGTCCAAACCCATCAAAAAATAGCAATAAACCTATCGAACAAAGGTGCATTTGCACCTGACATTCATGGCATGAAAAATAGACATCAAGGTCACAAATCATCACTATCCTACTCTCTAAGAATGCTACCATATCTGGACCGCTCCATGGGAGGAAGGATTGTCGACAATTTCAACCCCAATTAGCATCACAAAAAGGGTCCAAACCCACCAAAAAATAGAAATAACTCTGTCGAATAAAAGTGAATCTGCACTTGACATTCATGGCATGCAACACCAATGTTGGGGTCACAAATACTCACTATCCTACTCTCTAAGAAGGCTAGCATAGCCGGAACGCTCCACGGGAGGAAGGATTTTTGACAATTTCAGCCCCAGTAGGCGTCACAAAAAAAAAAAGGTCAAAAACCCACCAAAAACAAGTCCGATTGTTGGAAAACTGCATAAACATTCAACAGAAACCAACTGAAGGCACCCTTACAAATGTCATCTTGGGTCAAGTGACTCGTCGCTTTTATCATTTTGGTCATTCCCTCATCGATTCGTCACTTGAGGGGGTAGTCACACTTAGTCACCAATCAACAAATACACACCCAATCAAGGAAATGGCATGCATTCAAAGAATCATTGACAAAGACAATCACGCTCCTGCTTGGGGCAACAAACAAGCAATAACCACAAGCTAAAAAAACACTTGGCATTCCGAAAGCATGAAGACAAGGTTTCTCAGACAAAAGGTTGTGCCATTTTCCTATTCATGACTTAACAATGTCCAATATCAAGTACACCTCACTGAAAAATGTTACACTTGAAGTAAGCTCCTTAGCTCATCAAAAGCAAGGATTCAAGAATGCGTGCCCTTTCCATACTTGGGGCATCAAAAAAAATTTAGGTTATTGAGAAACCCTAATAATTAAGTGCTTTGGTCATCAATTTTTTCTCAGCATTGCGCAACACATAATGCATCCCAAAAAGGGGCATCTGTAGACACCAAAACAACACCAATTCGATTATGTGACTACAAGCACTGACCGAATTGACATACATCCCCCCTAGGGCAGCCTCCAAAGGTTAAACAGTGGTCCTAACCACTCCCAAATCATTTTTGGAAGGTCAAAGGTCAATTTGGCACCTTCTAGGCACTTTTCTCCTTATTCGTCCCACCCTGGGATGATTAGAATCCTATTCGTCCCACCCTAGGACGATTAGCAGCGCTCATCCCAGGGTGGGACGATTAGCAGGTTTTGACTGGAAAAAAGTCAAACCTTAACAAATGGCAACCCAGATCTTCCACTTAACTGTGCCTTCAAGGCATGCAATTATGAGGAACAACTTCAAATCAAAGAGAGGGACTTCAGTCAAGCATGCCCTGATCATGGAGGCCTCATGCAAGGAGACTCTAAATTAGGGAGGAATCTTCTCTCCCAAAAAAAGGCATGGCAAGCCAAGTGGCGCCCTCGCATGCACATTCAAAGAGAGACCCCTAGGTCTATAAAAGGGTGAGCCTCCTCACCCTGAAAGGACAGAGCTGGAGCATTTGGAGCAACGGAGTGCTGCCAAATTATACCCACATTCCCTTTTACACTTCTTACATCCCTAATTTCTCTTTTGAAAGAGAGGTTATCGGGTGAACACTAAGAATGCAATCCCGACCCAAAACCCAAACAATCAGCCACAATCCCACACCAAATTCATTGACACAACCCCCTAGGAGGTTTTGGACCCATCCCAAGTGGATTGGTGCCAAAACCAGGCCCCAAACGGAGGGCGTCCTGCCCCCGGGTGCCCCCCAAACTACTGCAGTCCTAATCGTCCCACCCCGGAGTGATTAGAAATATGTGAAGAATTTCTCTACTGTTATTTTTGCATTATTTTCTATTTGGTTTACTTATGCTACTGTTCAAGTTTCATGTTATTCTGACCTATTTTGACCTTGTTTTTATCATTTTACGCGTTTACTAACATACAGGGAGCACATTCGAACATAGGAAAATCTAGGTAGAATATGCCAAATATGACCTTCTGGGTCATCCCAAAATACCCCTTTTTGTCTAACCCCAAGTTTGCAAGAATTTTGGAGGCCTCTGGACTGGAAATTTGCACGGTCACCTTTGCATGCTTTGTGACAGTCCTAATCATCCCACCCCGGAGCGATTAGAAATCTATGCATGATTTCCTGACTGTTATTTTTGCAATGTGTCCCTGATGATGTTTTTATGCCTCTTTCAAATTTTGGGTTCATTATGACATGTTTTGACCATCATTTTGCTATTTTATATACTAACTAGTCGGAGGCCCTAGGGATTGAATGTTTTCCCTCTATCCACATATGCTGTTAACTATTTGTTGTTTCTTTGTATGTAGGATCTCACTTCCAGGAACATTGAAGGGGTAGCAAGGATCACATGAACACATGAACACAAGCGGTGGCAACCTTTGGCCCGCCCATTTCGAATGTGAGGCACACGGAAGACATTGGAAGCGTACCATCCATTGATGTAACAAACTGTATCAAACATTCTGAGCCCTAAAGTGGGGATGTATTGTAACTGAATCAAAAACAACATTAATAAAATATTATGCGCTTTGTCTTTGTTTTCTTAACATCTCGTCTATGCATAATTTCCTTTGTGCATTGCTTTCTCACATTCGTAGGACTTAGCATTTTTATATCAATTTCGTTTAAACCATCTAGTCTGGCACACTGTCACCCTGTGTTTGGATTTCAAAAGCTTAATGAGACAAAATATCTCTTATATTATTTCTAATTATTCCTCCTCCTCTTGTTGGTCCTGGGTTTCCTTTAGATGCTCCATAAAAATTCAACTTAACCCACTCCACATCTGGTGGTTTCCACTTTATCTTTACCTTATTTTTGCTTCTCTTGTACCCAACATAATAATTCTATTTAATGACTTGAATCCATCTATCAAGACTCTCTATTTTCAAATTAGGGATTGGGTGAGTTTATAGGGTTGGTTTAGACTCCTCTATGGCTAAAGATATATTCTTTTTCATTAACTCTAAATTGCTTTTATTTCCTTTAAATATTCTTCTATTTATTTCTAGCCATATAGTACAAAGTATTGTATCTTTTGATATATCCCAAATTGTTTTTAAAGCCTCACTTTTATAAGTTCTCTACCATTGCTTTAACCAATATTGAATTCTACTGTTCATCACCATACATTTACAAAAAATATTAAGAATCCATTACCATAGATTCCATACTATTGAGCAATTTCCCAAGAGATGGTCAATACTCTCCTCCTCCTTATTAGATAAAACACATTTAGAGGGTCCATGAAAACCCCTTTTCATAAGATTATCCTAGGATAAAATTCTTCTATGACCTACTAGCCAAACAAATATTTTGACTTTAGAAATGCTTGGGCTATCCCAAATATCTCTCCAAATTCTAGTGATATTATTATTATGTGGTGTTGAACATTATATCCATTTCTAGTTGTGTATTCTCCTGAGCTATTCAAATTTCAAATCAATTTATCCTTGGCACCCCTCAGAATAATTACAGTTATATTTCTACTCAATTGCCTCTTAGCATCAATGTATTGTATACTTGTAAAAAATCTTCTTTCCATTTGTATCTTCCTTCTCGATCCTTGTACAAAATGTTTGAAACCCTATCACTGTATTTGTCTTGAAGCAATCTCATCCAAGGTTTCAAAACTAGATCTAAATTGAGTGGTTTTTTATCACACCAACTATCCATCCAAATAGAATTTTTTTCTCTAGTTTCCACCACCCATATTAAACCTTTAATCATAAGATCAATAGATTTTTTTTAACCATTCCAAAGAGCAGAACCATTTGGAAGAGAGAAAGCAGTAAATATTAAACTTGGGTCATTGGGATCAATATACTTAGAATAATTCTTACCCATTGTATTTGACTCTCTTTGTACAATCTCTAGATCACTTTTCCCCTAAGAGCTAAGTTTACATCTGTAAGAGATCTTAAACCAAGACCTCCCCTGGTTTTATCATCACACAACTTGCTCCATTTCACCAAAGAAAATTTCTTTTTATCATGTAAACCTGACCATAAAAAAGGATCGCATAATAAATATTAACCTTTTTTCAACTGATTTTGGCATAGAATACAAAGACATAATATGTTGGATGGCTTGTAAGATTAAATTAATTAACTGCACTCTTCTTGCTAATGAAAACCATATACCTTTCCAAGTTGGAAGTTTAATTTGAACTTTACTACTAATTGGATTCTATAAATCTATCCTCATTCTCCTCTCAAATAAAGGCATCCGTAGATAAGTTGATGGCAACTTTGCCTCCTCCATTTAAAGCAACCTACAAATTATTGCTTTGATATTAGCGGGAGTGTTATGAAAGTAAATTTTGGATTTGGTCCTTTAATTTTTTGCCCTGAAGCTCTTTCGTACTCTTTTAAAAATTTATTCAAAGCTCTGGACTCATTTATCCTTGCCCTTCCAAAAAGGGTTGTATCATATACAAATTGTTGATGGGTGATGTTATCAATGTTATTACTAACCTTAATTCCACTTATAACCCCATATTTGTAAGCCTTATTTAAGTTCCTACTAAAAACTTCTGCCATAATAATGAACAAATAAGAATACAGAGGATCTCCTTGTCTAAAACCTCTATTGGATTTAAAATATTATGTCACTAACCCATTGACCAACACTAAATAAAAAACTATAGAGACACAATATTTCATCCATCTAACCCATTTCTTCCCAAAAAAAACTTATGTAAAACTGTAAAAAAAAATTCCATTGAATCCTATCATAAGCTTTACTCATATCAAGTTTTAAGATCATAGCTTTCTCTTTTCTTGAAGTTGTTGAATGTATAACTTCATGAACTACTATGATCCCATCCAAAATTTGTCTCCCTTTGACAAAACCTTCGTGCTCTTCTGAAATAATTTTATCTAACAAGACTTTAATCTATTTGCCATCACTTTTGATATAATATTATAAGCCATATTACATAGTCTTATGGGTATAAAATAATCAAACAATTCAGAATCTTTTTTTTTTAAATTAGGATAAGATAAAAATAAGGATTTTGAATTGTTTGATTATTTTAGACCCATAAGACTATGTAATATGGCTTATAAGATTATATCAAAAGTGATGGCAAATAGATTAAAGTCTTATCTGAGGTGTAGACCAATTGGTTCATCCAAACCCCATAATGGGGGAGGAGGTCCAAGGTTCAAATCTCGGGCCTCACCGAACTAAACACTTGTCCATTTCTTGGTGCTTTCAATGGCGTAAAAGGTTTAAAATGATTGTGGCATGGTGGTTATAGGGGCGACTGCACAAAGATCTGTGTGGCATCTTCTGGGGTGAACAACGTAGAATATTGTGGCAGCCACAACAAGCTGGATAGCCTACCCGAATTTGTGGTGGCTACCGATTTTGCCATGTAAATTCAAAAAAAAAAAAAAAATAGGATAAGATAAGTTGCATTTATTTTATAACGAATGTATTGTTTTACCCTAGAATTTTCCACTCCTACCAATAAATAATACTTCACTATATCCAAATTATGCTGGTAAAATGTTGTAGAGAGCCCATCTAGACTAAGGGATTTATCCTTATTAAAAGAGAAAATATCTAAATGAACTTCTTCTAGAGTAATAGGCTCCATTATTTTCCTAGTGTTGTCATTTGTTATAACTGAAGGAACATCTTGAAGAAGTTTATCATTAAGAACTTTGGTCTCCTCTGAACCTAGAATATTCTGATAAAATGACTTAGCCTCTTTTCTAATTTCACTATGATCTTCAATCCAAACCCCTTCTATTGATTTAATTCTACCAATTCTAGAAGATCTTTGTACTATAGCCATCATATGAAAAAACTTTGTATTTTTATCTCCTTCTTTTAACCAAGTATATCTTGATTTTAATCTCCAAAATTTCTCTTTCTTACTCAAAATATTATGATATTCACTAAGCAATTCCTTTTCCTTAGAGCTTATATTATGTTAATCACCTTTTTGGAATTTTGAAAGTTTATCTTTTAGTTCTTCTTTCTTCTCAAAAAATTTTCCACAGGTGTTCTTGTTCCATTCTTTTAATCTAGATGTCAGCTTTAATTTGGTTTGGAAGAGCATACAACCCACCATTACCTAAATAATTCCATGTTTGAGCTATCATATCAACAAATTGAGGATGGTATTCTCACATCTACTCATATTTAAAATATGACTTTTTTTTTAATTCACTAACCACCATTTTAACTCTTATTGGCCAGTGATCTGAACCAATCCTTGTTAAGGTATTAATTTTAACACAATTCCCTTCATCTATCCAATAATCTAGGAGAATGCATCAATGTAATTTTTCTGCAATTAGGTTCTGGCCTCTCTTGTTGTTGGTCTAAGTATATTCATCTTCTTCAAACTCAACTTCCCATAGATTGCTGTTTTGAAGAAAATATGAGAAATATTTCATAATTTGGGTTAATTTTCTAATCCCCCAAATTTTTCATTCAGCTTGGTAATGGCATTAAAATCTCCAATGATCATGAAATGGGTTTCTTGGTCTCTACTTCTCATAAAGGTCTCAATCCCACTCCAAACTTCTAATCTACCTGATTGAGTTGTAGGACCATACACATTGATAAGGATGAAGAAAATATCAGTAAAGTAGTAAGTGAATAAAGAGGTTATCCAATGCCTAGTTTGATTAATGGTTACACAATAGGTTCTAGAAGGATTCCAACAAGTTAGAATTCCCATTGTTGCTCCTTCATAATCTATAGCATCTCATTCACATATTTCCAAAACTGCTTTTATACTTTTTGAAACTTCTTCTTTTGTTATTTTAATTTTCTAGATATAGAGAATATCAAGATGCACACATTGGGATGCAATTAATCCCAACAATTTTCCCAATATATCCCCAAATATTTGTTTATGATTTTTTGGGTGTACCTTGTACTCCCATAGCTAATAAAAGGTGTGTTTTAGGCCTTGATCATGGTCTTCCCATATCAAACATCAATCAAGAATATCATCGACGTAGTCTTCGATGATGTCATGCATCATGTCATGGCTCTTTGGTAGTGTAGATGGAGAAAAATGCCCTATCACATATGATTCTCAGTTGGATCTGTTGAGAGACGAGGTGATCACGGGGGTGTGTTATATTCTCTACAATAGAGGGCTTTGGGATTGAAGGGTTCACCAAGAATTATTTAAGAACTCATTTCAAGTATGGGGTGGAAATTTTTGATGTGTATATTAAGAAAAGAACTATTTTTGACCTTTCTAAAATCTAAGCTAAAGAAATGAAAGAAAAATGTAAGATAATCAAAGATACAAGAAGACAAGAAAATAAACCTAGAATGATTTTTTATTTTTAATAATTACTAAGCCCTAAATTGCAAAAAAGAAAATATTTTCCTTTTAAGAAATGGTTTAAGAGGATGCACAAACAATAATTAACCCTAAGATGTAAACTATATGCTTTTATTCTTCAAATTCCTAGAGATGAAGGATCAAATATTTTCTTTTCCTTTTATGATAAAAAATATGAAATAGAAAGGACAAATATACTCACCAAATAGCCTAAATATATACTAGGTAACTTACCTAATTTGATGATTTGATCCTAGCTTTAACTTGCATCCAAAATATCCAAATAGATCCAACCTACAAAACAACTTACAAAACCCTAGAAAATTTGATCAACATTTGGGGACTTGCTTAGGCCACTATATGATTGATTTTGGAGGTGAAAAATTCAATACCCTTTGGTAATTTTAGCTAACCATATGAAAATAAAATGATATTTGACCTTTGGAACAAGCAAAAACAATATGGAATAGACATGCAATAGTGAAATGAAATGAAATAGAATGTAGGTGATAAAAATCTAAAAAGCAAGCAACAAACTAGGGTTTTGGGAAGGAAATTTTTTTCCCCAAGCTCTAATTGACCAAATTTGTGCCTTTTAATTAAGGGGAATGAATTTTTCTTGCCAATTTTGCACCCTATATGGGTAGGGTAAGAATTTGGTTTAGATGCACTTTTTAGGTCCCAAATGATGAAAAACTGTAAAAATTAGAGCTAATGATTAATAATGCAAGTAAATAACTTGGTTAGATGATGGAGAAAGAAAGAAGAAATGAGAATATGAAGGTATCACTCTAGAATGGTGGACTTTTCCAAATATCAAGACTCCTCCATTTGATCCCGAAGGGTATCTAACACCACAACAGGAAAACAACAAAAATAATAAATCATAGCAAAAGAGAACTTGTTAGTGAACAATAAGTGAGTTAAGATCTAGGATTATTAAAAATATTAATTAGAGGAAAATAGGACATCCAATCCTCTATTTATAATATGTTTTAAGGGCTAAAGTGTGGAAAAACAAAATTTCACTGCGGGCAAGGTCCAACACCAAAACGGGCCAATGAGGGGTGGGGTTTTTGAGAGAAAAAATATTAGAACACAAAATTCAGACTCAATAATTATAGGGTGTGAATTTGGAAAGCCAAATTCATGCCTTGCATGGATAGAACATGAATTTTGTAAAGCTAGGGAAAAAGGACAAAGGAAGAGGGGAAACAGGCCCCAATTTTGTATTTAGTAAGCTTGGGTGTCTTATTAAGGATATAAGGAAAAATTAACTCATTTTGATGGGTCGATTTTCCATTTCTACATTTTTATCCCTCTTTAATGCATTTATTGCCAAATAAATGCATCAAAGAAATATGTAGACTTCTATGGGAAAAAATGATAAACATAAAAAAAGGGGTGGTTGGGTTTAGACGAAGGAGTAGTGCAAAAAGGGGTGTCATCCCAAACACCACAAATTTACATGAAAATAAAGGCATTAATATCATTAATAAATCTAAGGCTAGGATCCCCCATTGTATTTTTAAAGGAATGCAAGATTCCTTAAAAAATCAAAAAGAAAGGTGAAAAAAGGAAGTAAAAACAAGAAAAATAAAGAGAGAGAAAAGACAAGAAGAGAGAAAAATAAAGGGAGGACAAAGGAGAAAGGAAGTGAAGAAGAGAGAAAAATAAAGGGAGGACAAAGGAGAAAAGGAGTGAAAAAAAAGGAAGAGATAAGAAAAAGAAGGAAAAATAAGGTAAGAAAAGAGAAATAGGAGGGAAAATGAGCTCACTTTCACTATGCGAGGAGGAGAAAATAGCTTTAGAGGAGAAAAAAGAGAATGACACTTCCAATTCACTATGCTACCATGGCGAGATGTGATTTTGGGACTACTATAAATTAGAAGAAGGTATCCTGCATATACATTTTTTTTAGCAAAATATCAAATTTATTGGGATTTTATAGCAATTGGTTTTTTGTAAAATTCATCGTGGAGCATGAATTTGGCCATGTAATGAAAATTTGGTCAAGTGCCCTTGCCAAATTTATGCTCGTTCATTTTGGGGAATGAATTTGGTAAATTTTACCAAAAAAATGCACTTTTTAAAAAAGTGAATATGATGAAAAAATGTGTGAATGTTGTTGTGTTGATTGTGCATCTAGATGTACTCGAGAGTAGAGTGGTGGTCGAGCACACTCAAGGAGGTTATGAAATAGCTCACAATAGCAGAGAGGGAGACACTAGAGAATGTGGGGCTATTAATTCTAGCATAGATGCCCACATTGAGGTTGATAGGGCACTACTAATGGCTTTCGTAGAGAGATGGTATCCAAAATCATCTACATTTTGGTTATCCACAAGGGAGATGATCATCACATTGGAGGATGTGTGGCACATATTGAGGATCCCCATTAGGGGAGTATGGTTTACATGGTATGAGTTTTTATGGTGGCATCGAATATGATTTTGGGAGACCCAACACATGTGATCCATCAGATTGGATTCCATGTCGATGAGATGCCATATTGATATAGATTTTAGGTATTGATGTTCATACTATGTGGGGTGGTGGTGGGTATGTTGGTGTGCCATACAAGTAGGCAACACCTACCATAGGTAATGGTGAGAGTAGTGGTAAAAATGCAATATTAGGGAGTTAAATTCACATGGGGATAATATGTGTTAGCTTGCTTGTACAAGATGCTACACAATATTGTGTATAAATGATAGATAAGGTTTATGTGAACGATGTTTCTCTATGTGTGGTGTTGGGAGAACATAGTGGTCTATAGGTTGAATGCACTACCAATACCATTACCCAATATGGAGCAACCAACAACATATAGGTGAAGTCAATACTATGAGCATGGACATAGGGTGTACACTAGTGTCTTACCACTAGGGAGATGTATAATAGATGAGCTATGAGAGCACCAAATCATATGGCAGATATGGCATGGAAACCCTGGCTAGGAAAAGGATACAGAGGAGCTAGCTCAGGTACAGAGGATTTGGTGGGTTGTCACTAAGAATGCTGAGTAAGAATTATACCAATTTGATTGAGTTCAATACCAATTTGACATTATGTAGGAGATTCTATATCTCAGTGACTATTGGTTTAGGAGAGTGAGGAGGGATCCATTAGGAGTTGAAGGCACTCCTTATGTGGGAAGATAGGTCTATGAGGACCTATATGATCCACTATACATGGATCTAGGTATGGAAAATTTTGAGGTGGACTTTAAGTATAAGAGATGGTATAGGAGTATTACACCCCCAAGGATATCCCCACCAGTGCTAGTGCAAATATGCTAGGCTATGATCTGACAAGTGTAGCTAGCACTTTGAGAAGCCACTCGACACACCATGAATCAAGAGCATAGGGGTATATTCCCACTGATACTAGCTTGGGCATAGGTTTATGTGGATATAGTGATGACCACAACGGACACTATCACCATATCTAGCTCAATGGGAGGGGTAACTATAGGAGTTGCCCCCATAGTGACATAGGTGGGACCTAGTGAGGCTATAGGTCTAGGGGAGTAGGTAAGAGAGATAGAGATGCTACAAGCCATATTTACAACCATATAGGTAGAGATGGACACCATATACATAGTGTTGGACTAGGCCAAAGTTTAGCAAGACATGGTGAGGGTTGAGGTAGAGTTCCTTAGAGGGGATATGGGGTAGTTGGAGTGAGAGTGGCAATAGGACCAGGTAGATGGGATTACTATCATTGTGGATAGTCAATAGAGTGAGGGAGACCACCTACTACTGGTAGAGCTACAGAGGATGAAGGAGTCATATGATATAGTGGTGTAGAGGGAATACTACTACTAGATGGTATACTTCTATGTTATCCCAATAGATTAGAATACTCCTCTATCATCATCTATATGATCACAGATTCACTCATAATCATAAGCATGATCTGGTCCATGATCTATTAACATGGCTCCTCCACCACCTCCAACATGCAAAACAAAGGGGATAGGCTCACATGGATAGGGTAGGGATTAGGATGATATGCCAATTTTGATTATGACATGCACCTTTGGGTATGTTCGAGTGTGCCAAGCTCTCTACTATGTCACATTGACTGAATGACATGCACTTAGTGCTTTCAAGTAATACAAGTTGCTTTATTTTATTATGGATTAAATTTGAATGATATTTTATTTTGTTTTATTATTTTTTTGTTTTTATTGATTCATAATAATCATGAACATGATGAATGTAAAACATGAAAATTCTAACTAAATTAAATGCAAGAATTAATCTAACTAAATGAAATTCAATCTAACATGCAATCTAAAATGAATGTAAAATGAATTGCATGAATGAGGAGATTCAAAGAAGAAAGGAAATAAAGAAGAGATAAGAATGGAACAAACAATAAAATAATAGAGAAATATGGAAGAAGTGAAGAACACAAGCTTATACTGAGAGGGGGGTGAACAGTATAAGACCACTTTTTACTTTCTTTCCAAACCAATATCAATTAATGTCCTTAATTGCAATAACCAAATATAGCAGTGTGCATTAATAACTCAGATAGCAATAGTAAGCAAGAGCACAAGTCACCACACACAATTGAGACACAAGATTTAACGTGGTTCCCCCAATGTGGGGTACTCCACAAGATAATCTCCTTATAATATTTCACACAGAAATAAGGATCCTTATCCAATACAATGATTTCTTTGATCTGCTCAAAGCTAGGCAATAACAAGCTCACACAGAACTTGTCCAAATCTGCATAACAAGCTCACACAAAACTTGTCCAAAACTGCTCAACAAGCTCACATAGAACTTGTCCAAATCTGCTCAACAAGCTCACCAAGAACTTCTCAAATTGCTCAACAAGCTCACTAAGAACTTGCTCAAATCTGCTCCAACAAGCTCACCAAGAACTTGTCCAAAATTGCTCTAGCAAGCTCACCAAGAACTTGCTCAACTCTGCTCAATAGGCTCACTCAGAACCTCATCAAAATCTATCCCAAATCTATCCATAAATCTATCTAAAACTGTCCACAAATCTATCCACAAAGCCTTCTCAAAGGCTCAATCAATCATACACAAACTGCCACAAATATGTCCAAAAATCTATCCCAAAGGCCTTCTCAAAGGCTCAATCAATCATGCTCAAGTAGTACTCAAATCTCATCCACAAATCTATGAAGGCAAGGCTCAAAGATGAACTCAACAATGAATGGCAATGCACTCTACAATGGATGACAACAATGATCCACAATGATCTCAACTCAAATCAATCTCAACTCAAGTCAACTCATAGAAGCATAAAGAGAATTGTTAGAGACTCAATATGTTCTAAGCTCAATCTCAACTCAAATCAGAATTATAGAATAGTTTGTTTCATGGGACTTGAACAATCACCTCACACAATCACTTGACTAGGCTCAATCAACTCAACTCAACCAATCACCACAAGGGACAACTCTTTCTCACAAAACCCTAGTCCAAGCATGTATCAACCAACTCAAATGTTTCCAACAATGCTCAACCACAAATCTCACATAACAATGATACTCATGTTCTTTTCAAGTTCTTTACATAACCAATGGGCTTCAACAACTATGCTTATAAAACAAGGTTTAAACACAACTCTCAAACCA
Source organism: Wollemia nobilis (assembly GCA_028583015.1). Lineage (NCBI taxonomy): Eukaryota > Viridiplantae > Streptophyta > Pinopsida > Araucariales > Araucariaceae > Wollemia > Wollemia nobilis. Next base: position 14,855,125 of record JAQPPZ010002556.1, read on the forward strand.
GAAAACCTTGAAGCATTCAACCAACCACTTTCGAAAAGGAAACCACAATCAATCCTTTTCACTCCAATGATATTTCAGAAATCAACCACCATAAACAATCAATAGGAGAATGTGCCCATACCTTTTTGATGCCAAGAAGTTGTCCACAAAATCTGCCACACTAAACACAACTTTCCTTTCCAATCTCAATAAGGGTTAGTGGACTTCAAATAATAATCACAAGATAAAGCATAACTCAATTTACACCTTTTTACTCCAACTTAATAAACACATCCACCAAAGTCCTTTTTAATAAAAACCCTTATCAAAAATAATAATCAATAAACCTCTCAAAAATTATTTTATAACAACTCCTTATTTCTCCTAAATCTTAATTCTCAATTTCATGAACATCAAATTAAATCAACAACTCATCCACCTTTGAAATAATAATCACAGCCCTTATAAAAACAAAGTTTAATTAAAAACTTTAATTATTCCTAACCACCTTATAACTCCAACTTAGGGCTTAACAAAATTAATTAGAGCAAAAATGTATTTACCTCCTCAAGGGGATTCGAACCCCCGACTTGCCCACACCACGAGCGCCTTAGCCATGGCTAAGGTTGCCACACGAGCTAGCCGCTCGTTCGAAAGGGAAAGGCACAACGTGCCTTAAAACCTTTCCTCCCTTTTCACAAATCAAAAGCGCTTCGAGCGCTTTTCTTCCAACGCCTTCCGAACGCAGTCAAGGGGATTCGAAACCTTGACGTTTGTGCTGCCACACACCTTAGCCAAAAGCCAATTGCCAATGCGCCACTCTGCCCACGATGACTTTGGACTTCGACCAACCTTCGTTTATTCATTGCTTCTGCTTTCTAAAATATTTTCGCATGAGCTCAATTCGGATGCTTAGCCAATGATTATTAACCATGAGCAAGGATCAGTTTATGAACCTTAGGTATCCCCTTTATATAGCCTCCTTATTATTTTCGATGACATCGACAAAAATCTTGCATATTTAATTTTAAATTTAAATTTAAATTTTAAATAATTAAAATTTAAACTAAATATTAAAAATTAAATATCTCCATCACCGGGGCACATTTTTCGATGAAACGAAAGGCCAACTTGGGTTTTAAGAAAAACCCAGTTCAAATCTGCCATCCATGGTTTTAAATAAAACCTTTTATTTTGCCTACCTTGGTTTTCACAAAAACCCTGTATTTATCCATGCTTTCCAAAATATCATTTGGCCACCAAAACTCAATGTGATCCATGTGACATCAATGATCCATGTGACATCAATGACAACATAAAATAACTCAAATTACCAACAATCTCCCCCTTTGTCATTGATGGCAACACCTCTAATGCAAAAACCACAATCACTACAAAAACCATCTCTGAGAATCAAAGTTGCTCCCCTTGACTCAATACTCTCTATGGAGGTTGCTCCCCCTAACTCAATGCTCTCTTTGGAGGCTGCTCCCCCTAACTCAATGCTCTCTCCCTTACTCAAATATCTCCCCCTTTGACATCAATGGCAAAAGGGACACCTATGGGGCTAAAATATATGACTCTTAAGCATAGCCCCCTCACCACCTTCTCTCTTGAGGTGATTAATTTTGGGGTGGGAGTACTTTTACTCCCATATTACATTGTTTCTTTCCTCTATCAACTTCCTTCCATGTTTTTCTGATATCCTTCTCTTGATATTCTTGCCTTGAACCTGTTTGACCTTCTTGCCTTGAACTTGTTTGGAATTGAGTCCTACACCATTTTGCAATATGTCCAAAGTTATTGCAATTAAAACACTTGATATTGTAGCCTTTGGATGGTGCCCATATCCTGAAATATTTCTTGAAATAATTTCCATATCCATTCCTTTCCTGAACCCTGTATTGTGAAGTTCTATTTTCATGACCATTATGACCATGACTTCTGAATTGTGTAGCTCTAAAACCAAAACCATGTTGCTCATTTCCTTTGCACTGAGAAGCTCTATGACCAATCCTGTTACATGAGAAGCAATGTCCCTAAAAACCATACCTTCTTCCTTTGATGTTCCTTCTAGAAAAATCAAACTTCTTTGATCCATAGACCCTGCAGTGTATAGCCCTGTGTCCAAATCCATTACAAGAAAAACAATGTCCTTGAAAAGCCCTTTGTTCATGCCTTGGTTCCTCATACCTTTCTTGACCATTATCCTTATGATCATTTTCAACTTGTGCATTGCATCCTTGAACCTTCTTTGTAGTATCTAAATCCTCTTCCTTAGTTTCTTCCTTGCTTTTCTCTTCAAGTATTTCTTTTCCTTTTGAACTTGATTCACCTATCTCAAAACAAGAACCAAACTAAATTTTTGGAGCCATAGGAACTTTGGAACTTTCTTCATAACACTTAGGTGCTTCCTTGCTTTCATATTTTAGAACTTCCTTTCCTTTTGAGTGTGATTCCCCAAACCTGAAATATGAGACCTTTGATGCTTTGAAATCTTCCTCTTCTTTCTCTTTATTTGTGTCAAGTAGCAAATTGGCATCCATCTCTATAGCCTCTGAAATACATGTTTCCTTCTTAGTGAAAATATCTTGACCTTTTGAGTCATGTGATGGATCAAACTTCTTACGTATGGAACATCTCAATTCTTTTAGATTCTCTTTAACCTCTTGTAGTTGCTCATGGATCTCATTGAAGTCTTCTTTTAGATCAATTGAGATATCTGACTTTCTTACACTATTCTCTTGTTTAACTTCTTCTGATTGGAGTGAATGTTCTTCTTCTACTTCTCTTATCCCATAGAAAAACCCTTCTTCATCTTCACTATCACTAAGATCATTATAATCTTCTATAGCAAACAAACTCTCAAGATTTCTTTGACCATGCTTGTTTCCTTGATGTGTCATCTCATCTTCACTATCATTGAAACCATTGCAATATCCTGATCTGTGATCTCTTTGACCACACACAAAGCACTGTTCTCTTTCACCTTCTATTCCTAGGAATAGATGTTCTTCCTTTTCATCATCTGATTTGTCTCTATCACTATGATCTGAGCTATCACTTGCTTCTACAATGTAGTAAGATTTCTTTGCCTTACAAAAAATTTTCTTCTTCTCATACCTATTTTGCTTGTATCTATCATCTTTGTCATGCTTATGCTTTCCATATTCTTTTCTTCTGTGACCCTATTTTTCATCATCACTATTTTCTTCATGTGGACACTTGTATGCATAGTGACCAAGATCACCACACTTGTAGCATCTGACTTTCCTTATATCCCTAAAATTCCTTGAGTCCTTATTCCTTTTGATGAAGTTAGCTTCCTCATAATTATCTGAACCTCTACTTGTTTCTGAAACTTTCCCTTTCTCTTTTTCTGAAGCCTTGAATGCAATCTCTTTTATTGGAACCTGATGCTTACTTACCCTCATCTCATAAGTTGTGAGAGTTCCTTGCAATTCTTCCATTGTTAGCTTGTTGATATCCATTGTTTCTTCTATTGCTGAAACCTTAGCATCATATTTCATGGGAAGTGATCTCAAAACCTTTTGAGTAACTTTTGATTCTTTCATCTCAAATCCTAGGCCTCTCATGGTGTTAGTAATCTCATCAACTCGAAGTAAAAACTTTGCAATATCTTCAGAATCTTCCATTTTCAATTCCTCAAATATTTTTCTATGAGTTTGTAGTTTTGCCAACTTTACCTTGGAATCTCCTTCATAAGTATTCTGCAACTTGGTCCACATCTCATTAGCTGAATTACATACCATAACCTTTGCAAAATTTATCTCTCGTAGCCCACTCAAAATATAATTCATTGCTCTTGCATTGATCTCAACCAATTTCTTGATAGTCTTATCTCCTCGGGATCACCTTCAACCCTATACTCTTTTTCAACCATTTTCCATACCTCATATCCTTGTGATATCAAGTAGTTCTTCATCCTCATGCTCCAGAAAGCATAATTGTTACCATAAAATAGTGGAGCCTTATTTGTAGATGATCCATTCTATGAAGCCATCTATGTTCTTGTAGAATCTGCCCTCAAGCTGTTAGCCTTTTTGAAGGAACCCGCTCTGATACCAATTGAAGAACACAAGCTTATACTGAGAGGGGGGTGAACAGTATAAGACCACTTTTTACTTTCTTTCCAAACCAATATCAATTAATGTCCTTAATTGCAATAACCAAATATAGAAGTGTGCATTAATAACTCAGATAGCAATAGTAAGCAAGAGCACAAGTCACCATACACAATTGAGACACAAGATTTAACATGGTTCCCCCAATGTGGGGTACTCCACAAGATAATCTCCTTATAATATTTCACACAGAAATAAGGATCCTTATCCAATACAATGATTTATTTGATCTGCTCAAAGCTAGGCAATAACAAGCTCACACAGAACTTGTCCAAATCTGCATAACAAGCTCACACAAAACTTGTCCAAAACTTCTCAACAAGCTCACATAGAACTTGTCCAAATCTGCTCAACAAGCTCACCAAGAACTTGCTCAAATCTGCTCCAACAAGCTCACTAATAACTTGCTCAAATATGCTCCAACAAGCTCACCAAGAACTTGTCCAAAACTACTCTAGCAAGCTCACCAAGAACTTGCTCAAATATGCTCAATAGGCTCACTCAGAACCTCATCAAAATATATCCCAAATTTGTCCACAAATATTCTAAAACTATCCACAAATCTATCCCAAAAACTATCCACAAAGCCTTCTCAAAGGCTCAATCAATCATACACAAACTACCACAAATCTGTCCAAAAATCTATCCCAAAGGCCTTCTCAAAGGCTCAATCAATCATGCTCAAGTAGTACTCAAATCTCATCCACAAATCTATGAAGGCAAGGCTCAAATATGAACTCAACAATGAATGGCAATGCACTCTACAATGGATGACAACAATGATCCACAATGATCTCAACTCAACTCAACTCAAATCAATCTCAACTCAAGTCAACTCATAGAAGCATAAAGAGAATTGTTAGAGACTCAATATGTTCTAAGCTCAATCTCAACTCAAATCAGAATTATAGAATAGTTTGTTTCATGGGACTTGAACAATCACCTCACACAATCACTTGACTAGGCTCAATCAACTCAACTCAACCAATCACCACAAGGGACAACTCTTTCTCACAAAACCCTAGTCCAAGCATGTATCAACCAACTCAAATGTTTCCAACAATGCTCAACCACAAATCTCACATAACAATGATACTCATGTTCTTTTCAAGTTCTTTACATAACCAATGGGCTTCAACAACTATGCTTATAAAACAAGGTTTAAACACAACTCTCAAACCAGAAAACCTTGAAGCATTCAACCAACCACTTTTGAAAAGGAAACCACAATCAATCCTTTTCACTCCAATGATATTTCAGAAATCAACCACCATAAACAATCAATAGGAGAATGTGCCCATACCTTTTTGATGCCAAGAAGTTGTCCACAAAATCTGCCACACTAAACACAACTTTCCTTTCCAATCTCAATAAGGGTTAGTGGACTTCAAATAATAATCACAAGATAAAGCATAACTCAATTTACACCTTTTTACTCCAACTTAATAAACACATCCACCAAAGTCCTTTTTAATAAAAACCCTTATAAAAATAATAATCAATAAACCTCTCAAAAATTATTTTATAACAACTCCTTATTTCTCCTAAATCTTAATTCTCAATTTCATGAACATCAAATTAAATCAACAACTCATCCACCTTTGAAATAATAATCACAACCCTTATAAAAACAAAGTTTAATTAAAAACTTTAATTATTCCTAACCACCTTATAACTCCAACTTAGGGCTTAACAAAATTAATTAGAGCAAAAATGTATTTACCTCCTCAAGGGGATTCGAACCCCTGACTTGCCCACACCATGAGCGCCTTAGCCATGGCTAAGGTTGCCACATGAGCTAGCCGCTCGTTCGAAAGGGAAAGGCACAACGTGCCTTAAAACCTTTCCTCCCTTTCCACAAATCAAAAGCGCTTGCCTTTTCTTCCAACGCCTTCCGAACGCAGTCAAGGGGATTCGAAACCTTGACGTTTGTGCTGCCACACACCTTAGCCAAAATCCAATTGCCAATGCGCCACTCTACCCATGATGACTTTGGACTTCGACCAACCTTCGTTTATTCGTTGCTTCTACTTTCTAAAATATTTTTGCACGAGCTCAATTCGGATGCTTAGCCAACGATTATTAACCACGAGCAAGGATATGTTTATGAACCTTAGGTATCCCCTTTATATAGCCTCCTTATTATTTTCGATGACGTCGACGGAAATCTTGCATATTTAATTTTAAATTTAAATTTATAATTTTAAATAATTAAAATTTAAACTAAATATTAAAAATTAAATATCTCCATCACCGGGGCACCTTTTTCGATGAAACGAAAGGCCAACTTGGGTTTTAAGAAAAACCCAGTTCAAATATGCCATCCATGGTTTTAAATAAAACCTTTTATTTTTCCTACCTTGGTTTTCACAAAAACCCTGTATTTATCCATGCTTTCCAAAATATCATTTGGCCACCAAAACTCAATGTGATCCATGTGACATCAATGACAACATAAAATAACTCAAATTGCCAACAAGAAGAAGAATGCAAAGCTCCAAAAAGATCAAAATGGGAAAAGAAAATAAAAACATAGGAGTAGAACCCTTGTAAGGATGTATGCTCACAAATGACCAAGATGGAGGTTAACCCTCATGTGTGTCCATGAAGATTATCCCAAAAGGGTGTTATTCTTGTAAATATGGATATGTGTGGAGTGATACCCACTATGGATATAGTTCTCACTAATGGCCAAAGATGAAAATATACCTTCTAGGATGTATGCTTGCAAGTGACCAAGATGGAGGTTGCATCTCATGTGTGGCCATGAAGCTTATCTTCTATGAGGTGGAAATATGTGATTGATGTTGCTAAAATGAGTACTACATGATAGGGGTGTGGTGTGTGTATAGATGTATAAGTAGACCAAAGCACAAAAAAAGTAGTGTGAGTGTGTGCATGTGTTAGAAGAATATGAAAGAAAGAAAGAAGCAAGAAGCAAAAGATAGTGTGTGTGTGCATCCTTAGTGAAGTGTCAAAATCTAAGAGGTGTGTGCAAGATAGTTAGTGGTCGTATGAATACCATGAATATTATCCATATGGTATCTACCCTATCTTATGAGTACCAATTAACAATCAAAATACCAATAGGTGTGAGCAAGGAAAAATAGAAAACATAAAGTATGTCCTTTGTCTTGGGGAGGATAATAAATGATTAAAAATTTCAAGGAAAATGACATAAAAGTGATGAAGAACTATATCCCTTGACTTGGAGAGAAATTTGATGATCATTTTAGACTTTCAAGATCAAGGAATATAATAGAGAAGAAGAGATGGGTGAATGTAAACATGAAAAATACACAAATATGGGCCCTAGGTCAGGGATTCACTAGGCATCAGAGCCCTTGTATGAGTGCAATACATGTGAGTTAAGACCTAAGTAGGTTTCATCACTTTCCATCCTCATGAAATCCCCAAAAATCTATATGATCAAGCAACCATGCAAATATGGTCAAACAACAATGTAACTATATAACAAGTAGATTGAAAATGGAATAGAATGTTAGGTAAACCATGTAAGATATGACAAGCAATCATGTAGTATTAATAAGCAAACTAAATGCATTATGAAAACTAAGCTAAATATAATATGAGAAAATGAAAATATAGAATTATGCATGGTATCTATTTAGATGCATTATGTTCATTGGTTCTTTAAGTTTTTTAGACACCTAAGCCAAACTTGGTTTCTATGACAAAGGGACCTAGCTAGTTATTCTAAAACTTGACTTTAATATTTGAACGAGCATTGGTGTTCTCTTGGTTTTCCTTGAGGATAAGGTCCCCAAACTCAAAAGAATGGTTGTGAAATCTCTTGGAATAATATCGCTTGAGCCTATTCTAATAGGATCACAAATGCTCTAAGGTATGAATGCAATTTTCATCCAATAGCTAAAATTAGTGCAAATGATCGAAGTGATACTCATCATTGATTGAGACATATTGTAATAAGATGTGCAATGAAGGGACCTCCAGCTCAAATTAAAAATTGCCTCAGTTCCATAGACCAAGAAAAAAAAAGAGACACCTATATGAGTTTTTACATTAGTACAATAGGCCCATAAGGTAGGATAAAACTAGATATGCTAGTCATGGTTGGTCTTACTAACTAAATTTTTAAGCATCTTAATCAAATATTTATTGGATTATTCATCTTGTTTGTTACCCTAGGGGTAATAAAAAGTTGACAACATATGTTGAAATCATACTTAGAATAAATTTTATGGACATACTTGTTCTTGAAAGGAGTGTTATTGTTAGAAATAATCACTGAAATAATATGGAACCTATAGAGGATATGGTTGAAGATGAAATTGGAAACCTAAGCTCTAGTCACCATGGCTAGGGGTATGGCTTCTACCTATTTAGTAAAGTAATTTTTCACTGTAAATGATAAAATTATGACCATAAAATTAAATTGGGTTAATCTTCTTGATAATTTCCAATCCCCACATGGAAAATGGCCAAGGAGAAGAGATAACCTAAAGGTTCTGAGAAGGAGCACGAACAAGTTTGTCATGGAATTGACACTTATTTTAGCATTGAACATGGTCACATGCATATTTCTCCATGGAAGGACAATAATACCCCATCTAAAGGAGCTTCTTGGAAATGACATTATCACTAAAATGGCCTCCACATGAGCCTTCATGAGTTTCACTAAGAGCTAGTCAAGCTTCATAAAATTTAAGGCATCAGAATAGGATTCCTTTAGAAGAAAATTAATATAAAGTATTATCATTTATGATGAATCGATGCACTCCATTTCACTCTAAACCATTATACATCAAACCATCCTTAAGAAAATTAAATATGTTGATATACCATGACTTAGATATGGAAGCTTCAATGGTCAAAACATCTAATGAAACAAGAATAGAACTAAGCAATGTAGGCTCCTAGAGTTGTCTAATGATAATCAATGCTTGATCATCTTCCAAATCCAAGGAAAACAAGGATGCACTAGTGGCCATGGCATCCACATGGCAGTTGAAGGATCTGGAGATAGACTCTATGGCTACTTGATAAAACACTAAAAAAATCTTAGTGATAATATCTTTGTAAGGTTTTAGCTTTTCATCCTAATTCTAATAAACATCATTAATTTGATTGACCACAAGTTGAGAGTCATCAAAAAACAAAAGAACTCTAACCTGTAGAGCTAATGTTGCTCTAAGAACAAGGATCAAAGCTTCATACTCCATAATTTTATTCGTGCAAGAGAAATTAAGTTTTAAGGACAAGGGGATGAGCTATTTTTGTGGGGTAACCAAAATGATTCCAATACTAGTGCCCTTTAAGCATTGGGCTTCATAAAAAAACAAAATCCAAGACTCTAGCTCTCTAGCTTCTATGCTAAGGAATGTGTAGGGAAACTTGACAACCATAGGATGGGTGGCTTCTATGGGAGTGGAGGCTAGCTAATCAACAATAACCTAACCCTTGATAGCCTTATAACCTATGAAGGTTAGGTCAAACTCACTAAGGGCTAGAACCTAGTTAGCAGCTTGACCTGAAAGGTGGGGCTTAGACATTAAGTAGCACAAAGGATAAAACTTCACAACCACCAATGTATTATGGTTGGGCATGTAGTATCTTAACTTCTAGGAAACAAATACCATAGCAATGAAAAGCTTCTCTAGGGGAGTGTACCAAGTTTTATAGCTAACCAAGGTTCTAATTATGTAGTAGATAGCTAACTCTTTATTTTTATCATCATGTTGAGCCAACAAGGCTCCCAAAGTGTGAGTTATGTTTACTATGTAAAGCATCAGATGCTTATCTAGTCTATGAGAAACTAAGATAGGCAAGGAAGTGAGATATCTTTTGAGCTCATAAAAAACTTGTTGACACTTAGTATCCCATCAAAACACTACATATTTCTTATGAATCTTAAGAAAGGGCTGATAATTATTGGCTAACTGAGCTATGAACCCATGAATAGCTTGAATTATACCTTGCATGCTATGTAATTTAGTTAGCGATCAGGAAGGAGGCATGTCAATGATAGCCACTATCTTAGTGGATTCCACCCCTATACCTTAAATAGACATAATGAAACCTAGAAACTTGCTAGATGTGAGTCCAAAACACACTTGGAGGACTTAAGATGAACCCTAAAATATTGAAGCCTTTCAAAAATTTATCTTTGATTGTGAACATGATCCTTTCAATGTATGGAATGACCCAAAATATCATCCACATAGTCTTCTAGAATAGCATGCATCATGTCATAAAAATATAAGTCATAGCCCTTGTATATATGGCACCAGTGTTATTTAAGCTAAAAGGCATAACTTTATAATAGAAGGTACCCCATTGTGTGATGAAAATTATCTTGGCTTGGTCCTTAATTGCAATCATGATCTGGTTATATCTAAAAAAACATCCATGTGCGAAAGCATACCATATTTTGTCATAAAATATATGATCATATCTAGGGGAGAGGAAAATTATCCTTGGGATATGCTAAGTTGATGCCCCTAAAGTCAATACATATTATGATTCTTCCTACCTTCTTAGCGATAAAAATGATGTTGGATATCCAATAAAAATAGTTGATAGCTTTTATGAAACTAATATCAAGGAGTTTCTGGAGCTTCTCTTGATCAAAAGGGTGACCTTAGGATACATCTTACTAACAAGCTGCTTAACAGGATTAGCATAAGGCTTGACTACAAAATTATGCATAACAAGGAAGGCACCAAGCACTAATATGTTAGCATATGATCAAGAAAAAATATCATGAAATTAATTCAATAAACTAGTCAATTGCTTCTACTCATCCATGGACAAGGCTTTGCCTAACTTAAGGATTCTATGGCTCTCCTCAAAACTTATGTTAATATATATGGTCTCATAAATGATAATTAAGACTCATAATCATAGGGAGGTGGGTCAAGGATCAATCCTATTTTCTCAAGGTCCTCAAGAGACATAGAATCAAAATCCTCTTGAGAACTAGAAGACTTGACATGCAAGATAAAAGGGACTGAACTATAAAACAAGAAGCTATTTCAAATAACATCCTCATGATTCATGTCACAAAGAGTATCACCTTTAGCATACTCCCTTGGGGCCACAACTAAATCAGGATACACCAAAGTTACCATATTACAAAACATAATTTTAGTGGGATAAGGTAGTCCCTCGTCCTCATCACTCCACTCCAAACCTTGATGATCTAAATATTTAGCATAAGTAATAAGGTGATCATCATCATAAAATGGTAAAGGTTTATTTTTATTAGGGATTTAGCCTATGCCACATCTCCCTGGTCAAATCTCAACTTCTAAAGACTCTTGAATACCTTTATGTTATGGCCTTAAACCTTTACTTATATGTCCCATACAAGAAAAGATTTTCTTGGGAAGTGGGTAATCATTGGATAGATAAAAATGGGAAAAAGAATGCTCTACAGGAAGAGGGTTGCTACCACAAATATTTTATTTGAGGGTCATAATTGCAAAGATAAAGGTACAAGTGCCAATGTGTATGACTTCACCTTTATTATAGGGTAAACCCATAGTCCTCAATGAAGGTGGTATCTTGGCAAGATCCAGAAGAGGTTATTGAAGAAAATGATTGACTTGATCTTGTGATAAAATAGTGATTAGTGGTTCCTCACTCATATTTAAATTTTTAAGTTGCTTGGTAATGTTATATGAATAAACTAATGGACATAAAATAAGATCATACTAAGCTTTTTCAACCATTGAGCAATATTGAAATGGATGAGTGTCACCTAGAATGGTGAAAAGTTGATCTTTGAATATAAACTTCAAAAATTGATGAGAATTGAAATGGATAACCATCATCACATGGATCCAAAGGCATCCAAGAAGCTTATTAAAATATGTAGGGCAAGACACCCCATAGAACTAGGTATCTAAGATCTTAGGTCCAAACCTAAGGGAGAGAGATATAATGCCATAGGCCTCCTGGGACTCATTGTTGAAAGCTTTGATGATGATATTAGATTTAGTTAGATATTCCTCTTTTAATCCAAAATTTTTGAAAAATTAATAAGTGTGGTTGAGGGAGGAACCATTGTCTATAAAAATTTGCATAATAAACATTTTCCCAATAAATGTAGTGATGTTGAGGGAAGAATCCCCTTGTAAGTCTAAGGAAGAAATATCGTCATCCAAGAATGTGATATGATGTATCCCAAGGGAACCTACGACATCATCTATAGCACTAGGGAAAATGCCTTTATGGACATATTTTTATCTTAGAAGCTTCAATAAGGCTTCCCTATGAATAGAAGAATTTTGAAAATGTTCTAAGAGGTAAATATTAGCTGGGGTACTAGCTAACTATTGTTGGATGTTGAAGGAGACTTTAGGTTGTGGTTTCAATACTAAGGGTGGGTTTTCTACTCTTGTGCTCATTTTTTAGGTACTCTTAAAAACTAGGGGTGGTTTTGAAGGTTGATTGAATGTAGAACTCATATCTTACTAAGATCACTAAGTAGATTGTGCTTGAGCTTGTTGCCTTATGGTTACTGCTATAATATGAACCATATTATTATAGGGAGGTAGCACATTATGATTAGACACTTTATTAGCTACATGTTTCCCATGCTTAGGTAGGGGGTCTTGGAATATCCCCATGTCTTGATTAGTTGTGGGTGATTTTTGAGTAGGAGGTTGATAATTTATTGGAGGATTAGCTTGAGGACCCTCTACAACAAGACGACCTTCATCAATTAGATCTTGAACCACATGTTTCAACCTATTACATGAATTTATCATATGCCCCTCCACTCTATGATACTCACAATGTTATCCAGGCTTATACCAATTAGTCATGGTATCGGGTTACCTCATGGGAGGTAACTCAATCATATTTGCTTCTAAAATCTTCTTTAGGACCATTTTCATAGGTGTGTTGAGTCTTGTAAAATTCTTTGGTGAGGGTTTTTTAGATTGGCTAAGCACCATATTTTGTAAGGATTTAACAACACTATTAACAAGCCTACTATCCATTACCCCATAACTGACTACATGCTTGTTATTATACTAATTTATTGTGGTTAAATATTCTTATTTCTTTGGCTTAATTTGACCTCTTCAAATAATGATTTGCTCTACATTTCTTGCCAAATCTATAGCTTAGTCAAAAGAGGTAATAGTCGTTGTTCCAATTCATATGATATTTGCTCTTGTAAATTTTTAATCTCTAACATGTCTTGTGGAGGTAAAGTATATTTCAACCATCCAACTAGACTCCTTCAATGAGATAATAATTCTGAAAAACTTTCATCTTTACCTTGTTTTAACATATAAAAATATTTCATAGTCACATAATTCTCAACATAAAATCCAAATTATTGAATAAATAATTTTGTTGTCTCTTCAAAATTCCTCAAAGAATTATGAGGTAGTTAATAATATCATTCCAATTCCATACCACCAAGGCTCTTAGGGAATGTTTTTAGTAACAACATGTCATCATATATAATATCATGGCATGTTGTCCCAAACATCCTTAAATGTTTAATTGGTTCCTCGGTTCCCTTATAAATAGGTAAAAATAGCATTGGTAAATGCTTAGGATAGGGCCTAGAAGTGACAATAGGGTCTAAGGGATGATTTTACATCTCCTTGTAGTTGTATATGAAACTTGGAGGTTGAATCATATCCACTATTGAAACCAGTTACTTCACCAAACTTGTCAAACTTTGCATATCAGGATTGTTATTATGCAATACCCCTAGGTTCCCTAGGGGAGGGGTATAGGTAGGTTTTTATAAGATAACTTGGCCAATGTTGGAAGCATTAAAACTATTATGGTATGGGTTATGATATGTGGTATCTTGCTATAGAGGATAACTGAAATTTGGTGTAACATATGCATGAATGTTGAGATGAGAAAAATAAGGATGAAATTGAGCATAATTTTGTGATGCACTATCGATTGGAGGAGCTTGCAGAATTATCTCAATGTTGGTGGTCATGGTAGAAGCATATGTTGGTCTATGTAAAGGATTAATATGATGTAAATATTCATAGGGTTGTTATAAATATTTCTAGGAGAGGTGGTTGGAGGAGAAGGCATCCCATCTCTTTTGAGTTAGGCTTCCTCTTCCATAGTCTTAACCAAAGCCTCCTTATGGTGTTTCATAAAACCCCATATATGATCAAATTATGTGAAAGTGAATCCTCCATTGGTCCCCTTAAAAGGTTCAAATTCATTACTAGTTTCTTCATGTTCTTCCTCTCCTACATCTAGATTAGGATTCTCCTTATCAATCTGATCATCTTCTTTATGAATTTTATCATATTCTCAAATCTTTCACTTACTCCTAAGGGTGGGAGCCATTAGGAGGAAGAGAAAGGATGGAGGGGAAAACTAGAAAAAGACACACAAGAAGATTTTTTAATATGTTTTTAATATTTTCTAATTCCAAACAAATATATTTAGTGGTCTTGCTTAAATTTTTCAAAAGAAAAATAAAAGGAAGAGGTTTTCTATCTTGGAAACTAAGACGTGTTTAGGTTGGGTTCACCAAATATGTAGAGGGGAAAACTTGCCCTACTAGGTATGATTCTTGACTAGATCTACTAGGAGTCGAGGTGACTATGGGGATGTGTTATATTCTCTACACTTAGGGGCTTGAAGATCGAAGGGTTTACTAGGAATTATTTAAGGACTCACTCCAATTATGGGGTGGAAATTTTTGATGTGTATATTAAGCAAACACCTATGTTTGGTATTTATAAAATCTAAACTAAATAAATGAAATAACAATGCAAGACAATCAAATATGCAATAAGACAAGAAACTAGCCCAAGAATGATTCTTGGTTTTTAATGATTACTAAACCCTAACTTGCAGTAAATCAAATAATTTCCTTTTGAGTAAGGGTTTAATAGGATGCACAAACAATAATTTACCCTAGGATGCAAACTATATGATTTTATTCTTCAAATTCCTAGATATGAAGGTCAAATATTTTTGTCTTCTTTTATGATCAAAAACATAAAATAGAAAGGACAAAGACACTAAACCAAATAGACTAAATATATACTAGGGAACTTACCTGATCTGATGGTTGATCCTAACTTTAACTTTCATATAGAATATCCAAATAATTTTAACCTATGAAACAACTTACATAACCCTAGAAATGTTTAGCAACGTTTGGGGGCCTACTTAGACCACTATATGACTGATCTTAGAGGCACATCAATCAAGCCCCCTTGGTCCTTTTAGCTAACCGTTCAAAAATAAAATTATTTTTGATATTTTAAACAATAAATATCAATATGGAATGGACATGCAACAATGAAATGAAATGAGATAGAATACATATGATAGAAAACTAAAATGAAAGCATGAACTAGGGTTTTGGGAAGAAAAAATTTACACCCAAGCCCTAATTGACAAAATTTATACCTTGTAATGAGGGGGAATGAATCTAGATTACAAAATTTACATATTTTATGGTTGGGGCATGAATTTAGTTTAGATACACTTTTTGGGTCCCAAATACCAAAAAATGTGATGCAAAATAGTGAATATAGAGCTAATGACTAATAATAAAAGTAAATAACTTAGTTAACTAATGGAGGAAGAAAGAAGAAATAAGAAGATGAAGTAAGCACTCCAAAATTATGGAATTATCCAACCATCAAGACTCCTCTACTTGATCCCCAAGGGTAGCCAACACCACAACAGGAAAATAATAAAAATACCAAATCATAGCAGAAGAGCACTTGTTAGTGAACAATGAGTGAGTTAAGATCTATGATTCTTCAAAATATTAATTTGGAGAAAAGAGGACATACAATCCTCTATTTATAATAGGTTTGGAGGGCTAAAGTGTGAGACAATGAAATTTCACCATGGGCAAGGGCTGACACCAAAATGGATCGACAAGAGGTGGGTTTTTTGAGAGAAAAACTCATGGAATACCATATTCGTGCATAGTAATTATAGGGTGTAAATTTGGAAAGCCATTTCATGCCCTGTATGGACCAGGTATAAATTTGGTAAATCTAGGGAAATGGAAAAAAGGAAGAGGGGAAAAAAGCCCTAGTTTTGCACTTGGTAAGATTTGGTGGCTTCCTAAGGATTTAAGGAAATATTGAATCATTTTGATGCATCAATTTTCTATGTCTATAGGTAGATAGCTAATTTTCAATCCAAAAGGCAATGACCTTATAGCAAAATTTTCTCCATAGGATGGTGAAGGCTACATTGTCTTGGTCCTCAAAGTGATTTTGATCTGATTATAGGCTAAGAATCTATCTATAAAAGAGAGCATACCACATCCTATAATGAGAATCATGATCATGTAAATGTTGGAAAAAAGGAAGTGATCCTTAGGATAAGCCTTATCAATGTCCTAAAATTCTATGCAAACTAATTAGAGATCCAATTGGAATAGTCAATAGATTTAATGAATCCAACATCAAGAAGCTTTTTGAGTTCCACTTTGACTAGCAAAGAACCTTTCAAATGTATTTTATATAGTTTTTGTTTTAAGGCATTTACATCAAGAGTGATTACTAGATGGTGAAAAACTAGGGAAGGATTAAGACCCATCATATTAGCATAATATCAAGTAAATATGTTACGAAAAATCATTAAAATCTTAGCATCCTCACACTTAGTTAAGAGCAAGATTTTTTTATAGCATAAGGAGTTTGGGATCTTTAGGATTTCCAATAGCAATCTCTATAGTTTCCCCAATTAGAATACAAGACTCATCTTCCAATTAAGGGGAAGTGAGAAACACTCCTAGTCTCTCAATATCTATAAGACCTATGGATGACTAATTATAATCAATCAATTGTGAGAGACAAACATTTATAATTTGAGAAAAGGATCCACTAAATAGAAGTCATTTTGGTTTATATATGCTAAGGAACCATATTGAAGAGGATTTTTTAGGTCTTTCTCTATATCGTAGTTAGCTTCATCAACCATTAGCTCAATATTGTCTACGGTTAGAAAATTTACACTAGAAAATTATGTAAATCAAGAGATACTAGAATATATGAGGGGTGATAAACCATTATCATATGCCTCATCTCAATCCAATTCATTTAAGTAAATGGTGTCATAATGAGACTTCCTATAAGGAAGGCTAGATTCATCCTCACTATTGAAAAACGAGGAAGAGGAAGGAAGAGGCTAACTACAACTAGTAAAATAATTTATACCATAGTGTCCTAGCTAGGATTTTCTCTATAGGGGCTCTTTGATATCTTTTTCATATAGACCTAGTCCTTTGCCTTGAAATCCTTTGTTAAAAGGAATATATTTTGCAATGGAATACAAATTTGATAAGAAGCATGAAGAATACTAGCATTCAACCATGAAAGGTTACTACCATGGATTTTATCATCACTATGGTACCAAAATAAATAAATTAACACCTTTTAATTTGCACCATTTTACCCTTGCTATTAGAAGGTAGTCTTAAGGTTTAAAAAGTTAGAGAAATCTTAGGTCCATAAAAGGTTGATTATTATCTTGATTATTAATGTTAATGTAGAGGTTTAAGCTTAAGATATATTTTTAGGTGGATTTCTTAAGGTGATATATTTTAATTCAAAAATTATGGAAATTTTATAAGAAGAAAAAGAAGAAGACCACTCAAAGGATAAATTGAGAAAAAGGAAAAATGAGCCTTAGGATTCTCAAACTCAATTAATTGAAAGTGGGTGAAGGGCTTAGGATTGGCTATAATATGGTAAGTCTTACTCCTATATTTGCATTTAATATATTTGTTAAGAGTTAAAGTAATGACCCTCATATCATGGATCCATGACCTCCTAAAAAGAATGTTGTAAATTAAGTCACAAGGCATGATATAGAAAGAGTGTTTAAAATACAAGGTCTAACTCTAAGGGATAAAACTATAATGCCACAAGCCTCATGTTTCCTATTACTAAATTCCTTGGTAATAAATCATATATCTCTATATATTGTTTGGTTAACCCAAAATGTTTGATGAATCTTAGGATACAAACATTAAGACTAGAGATATTTTAACTAGGATTTTGTTTAGTAAACCTATCACAAATATGGCTTGGGATGTATAATGATAGATATTTAATCATACAGGATTGAGGGATATCAACCTTATGGAATTATATAGTTGCATAATTAACCCTAGTGTATCCCACCAAGAAAGTGAGATCATTCGATTTGAGGTCTTGAGGAACAACTTGTTCATTCAAAATATTGAGTAATATGTCCCTATGGGTCAAAGAGGTCCTCAAAATCTTAAAAAGGGAGACTTTTTCTAGGGCAATTTCAATTTTATGGAATAAATTGAAACTATCCTCAGCCTTAGCTCCTGATAGTATGATTTATGGATGCCCTTCAAGGGGAGAAGTTTTTTACAAGAAGGACCAAAAAAATCTTGAAGGTTGATTAGATTAAGGATGTTTACGTTATTGTATAGTTACAATAAAATTAGAAGAAATATGATTATAAGAATGGATTATCCCTATAATTATTTGGTTTAGAGGTGGAATATTTATATAGTGAACATTATTCACTATATTTTGATTTAAATATTATTAGGTAGCAAGTTTTGGAAAATTGTGGTCATGATTAGAAGAAGGCTGAGAATCAAAGCTATTAAAAACAACATGATCTTTATTGATTAGGTCTTGGATTAGGTTCCTAAGGCTCATGCATTTATAAATTGCATAACCATTAATTCAGTGGAAGGCATGTTGCTCATTGGGATGAAACCAAGAAACTTTCTCCCTTTCAAGATCTAAAGTCTTGGTAGGAGGAGCCTCCATAATTTTAACTTTTAAAAGTTAACCTAGTATGGCTAAAGGAGGTTTGTTAAGTCAGGAATACTTTCTCCTAGGTCTTGGTTGTTGTGGATTTCCTAAGATAATATTTTTATGGTTTTCCATAGCACTAAAATTATTGGTTTGACATGATTCTGTAACTCCATTGCCTACAACATGTTTGTTCTTGCATTGCCCATTTAGGTGAGAGGAATACTTATCTTCATCCTTATGGGATTTTAATTTTTATTTTCCTATTTTATTAAGGTAATTTATAATCTCTTAGACATTCTAATAGCATCTTCAAAATAAGATACATTGGCAGTATCTAAAGAGAAGGGCAATTGCTCATTAAGGTTATCTATAAATATGTCTAGAAGGTCTCTTGGTGGAGGGACATATTGGAGTATCCCTCCTAAGGATTTTCAACATGCCATTTTTTTTGTGAATTTCTCATATTTAGATTTCTTGAGTTGATATAGGTTAATCATGACCTTTTCCTTAATGTAGATAAAGAGTTGCTTGAAAAAATCTTGATAAGAACCATAAATATCTTAAAGAAAAGCCTTGGTATTTGGTAGCACCATTCCAACATAGGGCCACTAAGGCTCTCGAATAATAATTTGAGTAGCAATATTTTATTATAAGAAATATCATTACAATTAGTTCTAAATAACCTATTGTAGTTTATGGGATCTTCCTTCCTTTTGTACATTTGAAACATAGGAATATCAAAGTTGGGAGGGAAAGGAAAACTAGCTACAAAAGGATTTGGAGATTGGTTGCACAAGTCATGATAAGAGTTATTGTCACTAGATGAATACCCTTGGATTATGACCATTTATTGTTTTAGTAGCTCTAGTTGAGAGGTCAAATTTTGAATCTAAAAAAAAAATTGATTGTAAAAAATGAATATGCTAAGAAATAGTAGGAAATTGATAATTGAGTTGAGGATATTGATACACTTGGACATACAATGTTGAGATTGGCATCGTAAAATTTACTTCTAAGGTATTTTGAGTGAAAGGGTTAGAAGATGAAGAATGAGAGATTGTAGGATTAGGACTTTAAGTAAAGCATGTACTCTTGCTTATGGTTATAGAATAAAGGTTGATAACATAGAAATTGAAACGCTTGATGGTATATCTATATTAGGAATGTAACATGCCCATTTGTTTAGATATAGGATAAGTAATAATTCCCTATATTTTTGCAAGAGAAGGCAAATATGAATTATATCCAAAATAATATGGGAGATTTTGCATCCCAACATCCATAGAAGTGTTGTTGATAAGAGGATTTAAACTATTGAAATTAAAAGTTGAGGTATTAAGGTTTACATTTAAATATCCAAAGGATGGATCCAATTGATTCAAAGACAAATAGATTGAGATAGGTTATTGGGGATATTACAAGAGTGAACCTTTCCCTATATATACATTGATTTTGTAATGACATTTACTAATAAAGGACTCCACAACCTCCTTATGTTTTTATAAATAGAAAGTCATGTGATAAACAAATTTTAAAATCACTCTCCCTTACTCATCATAGATAGGGGTTAGTGAAATTGAGAGGGGAGAATCCTTATATTCTTCTTCAAATTTTGGGTTATTAAAGGTGGTTTTGTCTTAATAACCTTCCACCAAAGGGTTAGTGTTAATGGCTAATTTATGAGCAACACCATAGGTTAGCTAGTGTCTCTTGACCATGAGCTTGGAAGGAAATAAGGGTTCAGTTAATTAAGTTTATAGATTTTATTAAATAAGAGGGAGAATATGTTTTATAAACCTTATATTCCCTTCCATAAATATACCAAATCTGACCTATATACCTCAAGGCCCTTCCTATATATCAAAAGTCCCTATATACTTGATTCATCTCTATATACTCGTCGATACATGAGATAAAGTTGATACATGTATTCCCAATGAAATGTGGAAGTGACTACTTGGATACATGGCCAAGATGGTATATGAATATTAATAGTATACCTCCTTATTACTCCTACTAGTCCATTGTAATACTCCTTACTAGGTGTAAGTGTGTGTGAGATCATAAATGGGTGATTGGTGGCTTGGGATCGCTATATACCCAATATAACCATGTAGCTCATATGATAGCAACTCAAAGGATCACGAAGACCCTTTGTAGGACTAGCAATTGATTACATTTTTATTATGTATATTTAATGAGATCTAATATAAACAAACAATATTATGTTACCTTTGATTAAATTTTGATAAAATATAGGATGATTAAGACTTATAGCTTGGACAAAGAAGATCTTGGGACCTATGGTGGTGTTCATGTTGGATTCACAAAAATATGGTAAGGGAAAAGTGGAAAGGTATTATAAAGGGCCTTTGTAATGTTTTCCTACTATCCTCTATATCACTTCAAGACTAGGGGTCATTTTTTTGCACTTTGTGTTTAATGGGTTAGTTTAATAACACCTACATTTCTTCTAAGATACTTATTTGTCTACGCTTAATCCTAATCTATCGCCAATGCAATATACAAATGCAACAAACAAGCCCTAAAGCTAAAATTACTTTTTGCTTTTTATGAGGAAGGAAATAAAAGCTTCTATTTTAAGAGGCAAGGGTGTAAGAAGATTTTTCAAACAAGTCCTAAATGTAGATACATGCAATTTTGATTGATTGCTAAAGCTTAAATATTAAGTTTTTCCCCTCTATGATTAAGACTAAATTATTTCTTTCTTTCATTTTTTTCTATTTTGCTAATAAGCAAAAAATTGGACATAGTTTAAGTAGACAAGAATTAAAGTCTAAGTCCTAGATGCTTAAATGAGAAAGATTAGGGAAAAAAGAATATACTTATCTCATAGAGGTAAAAATATGTCTAGTCTACAGAAGCATTGTTGATGTTATCATTTAACTTGTAAAATAGAAAAAAAACACAAATTTAATGATAAAGGGGCTTTTTTGAGCTAGCAAAGGATAGTTGAACTTCCTCAAATAATAGCCAAGTCCTTGTTTAGATAAATAAAAGTAATGAAATGATAGAATGCATGAAATAAAATATTTATGGAAAAAGTGTCATTGGATTGAGATAGTGACACTAGCACTTTCAGTTTGTGTAAACTAGAGAGCGATAACACCATCAACTTGTAGTCTAGCAGTGCTTTCACTTATTAGAGTAAAACCATAAGATTAGTCCAATATAGGATAATATTACGATGATTGTGATGAAGTAATTTAACTTAGGAGTACAAAGGCCATATCAAACAATGGAAAACAAAGATTTAATTATTTGAAATAAATATTAAAAGATAAAATGAGATGCTAGCTAAATGCAAGTGCAAGATGTAAGATTAGTTCTAAAGTACAAGAAGATAAAACTTAAAGCTATAAATACAAGGAAGAACCAAAATCAAATAAGAGGAAACTACAAAATCCAATACACAATATTGTTTTCCCCTTGTTGGTGGAAGTTTATTGAAAATTTCCTAGCTTGCCTCTTGTTGGAACTTGAACTTTTGAGCTCATGGTCTTTTATGCTTTATGCTTGAAGACTTGATTATTGTTTGAAGAAATATTGGAGACTTGATTGCTTATATGCTTAGATGTTTACAAGAATAAGAACTTGAGATCTTGAAATGATGGACTTCACAATATTGTGGTAATATTTTGGCATAATATTTCCATGTACAATGACAAATTCCTAGGATTCTAGATATATTTTAGAAGAATTTTGTTGATTCTAAAAAACCATGGATTGACCTCTCCCAAGTGTTGGATTTATAGGTAGTCATGGCTCCTTGGGGGAATAATTACATTGAATATGACAATATTGGACATTGTAGTAATTTGAAAGGGTATCAAGAAGCCATTAATGGAGAAAAATAAGAATGGCAATTCTTGGATTTGGGATTCCTTAGAGGATCTAAAAATTAGATTTTGAGGATCTAGATCATTAATGGTGGGTGGCTTGAGGGGGATATAAATTCAAATTTCTTGATTTTAGTGCATGATAGTTAAAAGCATTTGGAGGTGATAGTACCAATGACATTTTTGTATTAAAACTCTCATCATAATGACCATTAAGGATTAAAAATGCTCAAGAAAGATAAAAATTGAAAGTTTTTGTAAAAGAATCACCAAGTCATGATAGCATCATTGGCACTATCTCTCATGCCTAACACTTTCATTTATGGATAAAAATTACTCCAAATTTTGGCACAAGGAAGGTTGGTTAAATTTGGATGACTAAAATGTTGATTGATGAAGGGATTGGCAATCTTGAATATTATCCCTACACAAAAAATTCAGTGTCTACAATACCATCAATGAAAACTAGGATAAATTTGTGAATAAAAGGATGAAAGAAAAATTTCATAAGACTTTGAAAACTGGAAGGAGAATTAGTGAAACCAAAAGTATGAATAGGGACTCATAATGACCCTCATATGTGTGAAAGGTAGTCTCAAGGATATTCTCTTATATAACCCTAATTTTATGGAACCCAAAATGCAAGTTTAATTTGTAAAGTATATAACACCATGTAATTTATCCAAAAAATCATCTTTAATAGGGATAGAAAAATGATAATTGATGGTGATATTATTGAGAGGTTGAAAATAAAAACACATGCACCAAGAATTTTCCTTGCAACATCCCATAACCACAAAATATGAATAATAACTAATGGTTGTATGGATGATTCCTTTCTCCAATATTTACCAAACCAATATCTCAATTTTAGTCATTTGGGATAGGAAATAGTAGTAAGTGTTAGGTACCTAAGTATTTGTATATGGGGATATAATATAATATTGTATTATGGCATGGGTCATACATAAAATTATAATAATATATAACATAGTGTCATATTATAATATTATGCACTTTGTAACTCATGGAAGGTGAACTATCACATTCTTGTATAAAGAGAGATGTACCAAAAATTGTAAAACCAAGTTATATGAAGTGTTCTTTGTAAGAGTCTTGGCTCATGGAGCTATAGATCTTGTGGAGCGATTCCTTCCTTTAAGGATATTCTTGGCGTTGCCCTACCTCAAGGGTATTATATATCTCTATTTTATTATTTGGATTGTTATTGTGGATGTATGTTTGATATTTTTGCATATTGGTGGATTATTTATTGTTGATGAGAAGAGAGGTTCATAAAATTTGGTATTAAAGCAATAATTTAGAAAAGTAGGATTGTTTTTGCAAAGCTAGGGCACATTTTCCTTGAAAAAACATCCCATTTTGAGAGTGTCATATATTTTTTCAGTAGTTTTTTATAATATTTTGTTCCATCATGTAGATAATTTTGATTGCAAAAATCACCACTCATTGATTAAATTCTGATAAGTATTGAGGAAGTTATGGCTATTTGAAGTGGGTTATCTATGTTGCTTTTTGGCTACACAAAATTATTTTCAAAAGAACAAAATCATATCAAATTTTTAGTAGTTCTTATTAGAAGATTTTTGCACCATTGTGTAGATTTATTTGAATACTATAAAAATTACTACTCATTTTTCAAATTTTGATAAGTATTGAATAAGTTAAATCTATTTGAAGTTGGGCTTTTGAGGTTGTTTTTTGGGATGTGCAAAAAATTTTCAAATGGAAAAAAATTATATCTCCCAATCTGGGTAAGCAAATCAATTTTCATTTGTTTTGTTTCAAATAAAATCTATAGATTTTATTATTTGAAGAAAGAAGTAGATGAAATCCTAGAAATTTAATTTTAAAGAATTTTCCATTATTTAAAACCCTAGCTGTTTTTAAAAAAATACTAGTTTGAGGGCATGGAGTTGCCAATATTAATTGGAGAGGATGATAGTGATGCTAGGGAATGGTTGATAAAGTGGAAAAATTTCTTTATTATTTTTTAGAAAATGGAGATGTAAGCTTTATGCTTATTTGCAAGAGGAAGTTTATTCTTGGTTTTTAGACTTTGTGCATGCTCATAAATATATATACACAAGAGAAGAATTTGAAGTTACATTTTTTATAAAATGGGATTGGAGGTAAAGAATAATAATATACAGGCTAAGAAAATCACACATTTGGTGTCAAACAATGTTCAAAAAGAATTGTTTGAATATAAAAATTATATTTTGAAAGTTCCTGGTTGCATCCAAAAGAAAAAATTTAGTCTCCATAAACCCTAACAATAAGCATAACTTCATCAGTAGGTACTTGGCTAAGATTTTGTAGGTTCCAACAAAAAAAATAAAAATCACAAAACTTAAGGGTGAGGATGTTCATATTTTTGAAGATTTGAAGATCACCTTGGATAAATATGTTTTACATTCATATTTTTATGTTATTGAGATGGTTGATATGGATATTATTCTTGGTTATCCTTGGTTGTATTCTTTGGGTAATTTTAACATAAATGTATAAAATAAATTTATGAATTATAGTATAGGTAAAAAAATATAACTTTGCAAGATATTTCTCAGGAAGGATAAAGGGAAAACCAAGAAACCATTGTAGGAGAACAAATTGAAGAACAACCAAAATAACTTGAAATAGAATCTGAGGAGGTAGTGGCAAATATCAAATATGAAGCTAAATCAAAGTCTAAAATGAAGTAAAATAAGAGCACAAAATATAGGTACAAAATATTGGAGCATATTGCCATCCACATCACCATGAAAGGAAAAAATCATGGAAATAGGGTTTAAGGTAATAAAATAAATATGAGGGGCATACATGGAACTAGAAGAGAAAAAACTATAGATATTCAAATGGTACAAGGGAAACATGGAATAATAATAGATCACCACCAATCAATATTTCACTTGGATGGAGGGATAATCAAGATATGTATGATAGGGATTGATATTCCATATCATCCCTATTCACACGGATCAAGTGTAACAACATTTAATAAGCACATGGATTGGTGCATTTAATTCCACTTTGTAAAGGCAGACATGCCTATAAATATGTTTTTGGTATGCAATACAAATCAGTTTTTCATTGTGCTCATTCTTGCTTCGAGTTTTTGAGTGTTGTTTCCACATCAGTGGTATCAGAGCCGCATGTTGATTGGCAAGTATCCTCTTCCCCTAGGCCAGGTTGGTTCACAGGGGGAATGAGAAAACCAGCAATAGGTCTTGGCTTGGAAAGAACACTCTTTTCCTTATAGAAGCATTCGAGCACGCCGTTTTCTTTTGAAAAACTTTGTTGGAGTCCTCTACATCCTCGACTCATAGCTAGCTGGGTCCTTCTGACCTTGACCTCAGCTATCGATACTGCCATTGGATTTGTCATTATTTTGATAGTTTCTTATGATGTCATCCTTCATCTTGGGCTCTGGTGCAATTTTTGATTTGTTGTAGCCACTGCTACCCTTACTATGCAACACCTACCATCGCCTCTCCTTGCAGATCTACTCTCAACAATCTGACTGAGGTGCTCTTCTAGCACATGCCCTATATCTAGCAATTTAACATCGAGATCCATAGCATCTTCCTCCATTCATTAGTTCCATGGAGTGTTTAAGTCGGTATTGCTACATCACTGCTCCATTCCTTCCTTGCTTTTCGTGTGTCGATGTATGCTCCCTCCTATGTTTTCTATGTTGTTGATGTGTTGTGCTTATCTTGTGTTGTTAGTCATTCAAAAAATTTAGGAACTATATTCTCCTCCCACACTAAGGTGTGCTCCTCCCATGTTGTCCACTGTCATTCGATCAAGTCAGGTTGTATTGTCCACCTTGATTTGGGAGTGATTGTGCTAGTCCGCCTTGCCTAGCCATTGGGGTGTTTGATCATTGGCCATTGTAAGTGTCGCCTTGACCGCCTGGGCTAGCCTGCTTTGCCTAGCCATTGGGGAGTTTGACCATTAGCCATTGTAAGTTGTGCCTCTTGACCGTTAGGCCATTAAATATCCTCATTAATTTTGCCATTAGGAGGGAAGGGCATATTACACAAAGTTGAAACAATTTTTTTGATTAGTAACCTGTCACCAAGTAAATCTCCTGGCTCCCAATCCTAGTCGACCGATGGCAACAAACATGGCCATTGTTGAAAAATTGGCCGAAATAATGACCTCTCATGATGAACAATGGGCAGCACAACAAGAACAAATGGCAGCACAACAAGAACAAATGGTAGCACAACAAGCACAAATGGCACAAATGGCTACCATATTGCAAAATCTACAAGGTTCTTCAAATTCTTCCCATCCGAAGTGTGATGTGAAATTATATGAAGGCTCACGAGATCCTGATGTCCTCCAAAGCTGGATTCTTGACATGGAGACTTGGTTCGAGTACCATCAGATGTCGGATACAACGAAAGTTCCAATTGCAAAGTGCATAATTTCTAACATAGCCAAGGTTCTCATAGCCAATAGAAAAATTGGTACGTGGGAGGAGATGGTAAAAATTTTAAAGGCTTATTTTTATCCATAAAATTATGAGGATGACTTACTGAATCAATGGCTACGCCTTCATCAAGGAAAGAAAGAATCCATGCAGGATTTTATCCATCACTTCAATCGCCTTCGAGTTTTACTTGGGATCTCAGATTCTGATGCGGTCTTGATTGCCAAGTTTAAAAGTGGTCTTCTAGCCCACTTTTATAGGGAAGTCAAATACACTATTTGCATTACATTGGATGATGTTTTCAAACATGCCCTTTTAGCCGAAGAGAAGTTCATTGCACAACATCGGGAGTCTCGCTACTCGGGTGCATCTACAGAGGATGGGTACAAGAATCAGGTTGATAGAAAGAGATCTCCTAATTTTTCTTCTTCTGTTAATCCCACTTCTTATGCATCCCTTGCTTCTAAAAATTCTTCTTCTTCTTCTTCTTCATTTTCTCATGCTCCAAACAAGAAATTTTGTAACTATTGTAAGAGGCAAGGCCATGATAAAACTCAATGCCCACAATTACAAAAAAAGAAGAATCTTTTTGTACAGTCCGATGAGGGGACTTGTGATAACCCCATCGAGACTTCTGGTGAAGAAGAAATTTATGAAGAGTTGAGAGGGCAACTCAATAATGTAACACTCATGAATCACCATTCCCGAGCTGGTGACCATGACCACTTGTTCGTCACTCGGGCTCACTTGCTCCATAACTTTGCAGTTGATTGTATAATCGACAATGGATCGTAGAAGAATCTGATTGCGTAGTCCATTGTCGATAAGCTTAAGCTCCCTACTTCAAAACATCCTCGCCCATACTCTCTTGGGTGGAAGGACAACACAAACACATCAAAAATAACACACACATGCACCCTGGCTTTTGCATTTGGTACCAAATTTAGAGATGCAGTAACATGTGATGTCACACCGATGGATTGTTGTGGGTTACTTCTCGGTAAACCATATCAATATGATAGGAGAGCAACATATGATGCATATAAAAATACATATACACTGCAAAAATATCACAAACATTTTCTCATTAAAAGCACTCCAATATTTGCAAAGCAATCAAACAATATTTTGCTTACTTGCCACCAAGCTAGAAAAGCCAGTAATAATGCTCAAGCACTTGCACTTATTTTCATTCGTCCAAAAGAACAACAAGCAACAGATAAAGGGCAAAAACACACCATTTCTTTTCAAGTCAACAATTCCAAAGTAAAAAGAATACTACAAAAATATGAAAGTGTGTTTCAGGAACCCACTTCTTTACCACCGAAAAGAACAATTAATCATGCAATTGAGATCATTCCAGCAGCACCTCTTCCAAATGTTCCAATGTACAGGCAATCCATTATACAATATGATGAAATTAAAAAACAATTGCAAGAATTATTGGATAAGGGATTCATAAAGCACAACACCTCTCCTTGTGCCTCACCAATTCTGCTTGTTCTAAAAAAATATGGTACTTGGAGATTCTGCATTGATTTCAGGGCACTCAATAAAATAACAATAAAAAATAGGTATCCACTTCCTCGGATTGATGACTTATTAGATCAACTACAAGGGGCTAAATTCTTCAGCAAACTTGATCTTAAGAGTGGCTATCATCAAGTTCGAATTCAAGCAGAGGATACATGGAAAACAACTTTCAAAACAAATATGGGACTGTTTGAATGGTTAGTTATGCCATTCGGTCTCACCAATGCTCCAACTACATTTATGAGGCTCATGAATGAAGTATTCCGTGATTGTCTTGATCAATATGTAATAATTTATCTTGATGATATCTTGATATTTTCCAAGACTTGGGCTGAACATTTATAGCATTTGGAGCATGTTCTAGCCACCCTTCACAAGAACCAGTTATTTTCCAGCTTGAACAAGTGCTCATTTGCCCAAACATCAATTTCATACCTTGGTTTCATCATAAATCCTGACGGTATCCAGGTTGACCCTATCAAAGTAGAAGTATTACTCAAATGGCCTGCTCCCACAAATATCACTGAACTCAAAAGTTTTCTTGGCCTTGCTAACTTCTACCATAAATTTATTTCAGGGTACTCAAACATTGTTGCTCCATTGCATTCATTGACGAAAGCCAAATCTATTTTTCATTGGACAAATACCCACAATCAAGCTTTTGTCGATCTCAAAGATAAGCTTTGCTCCGCTCCTATCTTAGCCATTCCTGATCTTCGACAGCCCTTCGAAATAGAAACTGATGCCTCTCAATTTGCTCTCGGTGTTGTTCTCAAACAAAATGGACATCCCATTGCTTATCATTCTGAGTCATTCTCTACAACAAAACATAATTACTCCACTTATGATAAGGAACTCTATGCCTTAGTCCAAGCTATAAAATATTGGCGTCACTACCTTCTTGGTAAAGAAACTATTGTTCACACAGATCATTTACCCTTGCAGTTTCTTCAATCACAAACAAAAATCCAAGAAGCACGCCACATGAAATGGGCCTCCTATCTACAACAGTTTCATATAGTCATCAAATACAAGAAGGGTAGTCAAAATTTTGTTGTCGATTGCCTCAGCCATCCTCCATCAGCCACAACCCTAACCATTGTTACAACATCTCATTTAGCTTTCCAATATTGGCCTGCTGAGTACCCTAATGATCCTGACTTTGCCATAGTTTATCACAAATTACAGCATCCATCCTCCTCCAATTTAAGTCCCTTTGAGGATTTCCATCTCAAGGAGGGGTTGCTTTACCATCTTGATAAGCTTTGTGTCCCTACTCCGAGTAGACCATCCCTTCTAAGAGAGGCTCATTCCACACTCTATGGTGGTCATTTCGGCAAACATAAGACACTTCACCATCTGCAATGATTCTTTTATTGGCCTCACATGCAGAGAGATGTTCTCAAGTATTTAAAACAATGTGTCCCATGTAGTCGGTCTAAGTCATCCAACCGTAGGCTTGGTCTCAGTATGCCCTTACCTATCGCCTCCCATCCTTGGGAAAGTATATCTATGGATCTTGTTAGTGGTTTTCCCATGACCGTCCGTCAACATGATTGTGTCTTTGTCATAGTCGATCATTTTAGTAAGATGGCTAAGTTCATTCCATGTCGAAAAACAAGTTCTGCTGCAGACTTAGCCAAATTGTTCTTTGATGTCATCTGGCGATCTTTTGGTCTTCCCACAAGTATTGTGTCCGATCGTGATTCCCGTTTTGTCGGTCATTTTTGGAGGTCCTTGTGGAAACTATTAGGTGTGTCCCTTAATTTTTCCACAACATTTCATCCTCAGTCTGATGGTCAAACAAAAGTCGTCAATCGTACACTTGTCCAGAGTCTTCGAGTCTACCACCATACGTCACCAGCCAAGTGGGATCTCAGTCTAACTCATATTGAGCATGCATATAATAGAGTAGTCCATACATCCACTGGTCATAGTCCTTTTGAGGTATGTCTAGGGTTTCAACCTGTCGCTCCATATGAGTTACCCTTGGCTCTTCCATCTCCAGTCATAGTACACATGCAACATGAACAAGAGAAAGCACAATCCTTCATCCAACATCTGTAGCAGCTATAGTCCAAGGTTGTACACATCTTGTAGCAGACACAAAAGCAGCAAAAATAGGCTATGGATCACCACCATGTTCCACACTCCTTTTAGATAGGTGATCGAGTTTGGTTGTACCTTGATCGTAAGAGATTTCCAGAGAAGGCACACAACAAGATCAAACCTCTCCGCTATGGGCCTTACACAATCATTCAACAACTATCCAAGAATGCATTCAGATTGGATCTTCCAGCACACCTGGGTATTCATGATGTTGTCAATGTTGATCTACTCCGTCCATATCATGAGTCCACGCTAGAGAGCCCACCGACCATTAGTCATCCATCAAATGTTGTTCCTGATTTCCAACTTCCATTGGAGGAGGACCGTCTATTCGACACCAGGACTCGCCACACTCGACAGGGTTCTTCAACTTCGTATCTGGTTGCACGACGTGGAGAGCTTCCTCACCAGGCTAAGTGGATCACTTCAGCATAGTTGGCTCAAGATTTTCCATCCCTTTTAGATGCATTGGAGACCAATGCTTCTAGGGTGGGGAGGAATGATAGGGATTGATATTCCATATCATCCCTATTCACATGGATCAAGTGTAACAACATTTAATAAGCACACGGATTGGTGCATTTAATTCCTGATGAGGAAATTTAGACCTAGGGGCTAATTTCTTTTTAGACCTAGGATATTTTAATTAGGCTTAGTCATAAGAATAATCAACGTGAGTTGTTTATAAGCTTCGTTGAATAGTCTAAGTCTAGGTGTTTTACTTTTCATTCTTGTAAAGCTTATGTTTTATCCTTTCCTTGATTTTTGTACATAAATCCTTGGAGCAGTTGATGATTTCCAGGATTATGATTTACATTTTGGACTTATTTAAGTCCTATGTTTTCAAATAATAGTTAGCTTCAATATTTCCATATCATTGGTATCAGAGCTGGTTAATTTTGGAGGTTTTGGGTCATTTACGACCTCCATAGTGTTACTCCACCACTTGTTCCAGTTGAAGCTCAGGGAAATTGTAGAATTTTTGCTGCCATTTTTGCAAAAAAATTACTGCCAACTTCCATTGCTATCGACACAAAATTGCTGACGATAAATTTCTATCGTATAAGTCGTCAACACCTTTTGTCAATTTTTAATAGTGTCTGTGGCTGTTCTTGGGCCGCACAACTTGTGCATGAGATAGACTATTATGTTTTGTTAAGTTGATGCAGTCCCAAGAATTGCCCACTTCGACGTTTAGCCCTGACTACAAATCGATCGTGTTCGAAAAAATTTCTTCTTGCGTCGCATGATCTAATGCCTTGGACAAAAACATTTTTGCTCGGTGACGTCCGTGTGACGTCTATCCCTATGTTGGATATCTCAGCCTACATGATATTCTGGCCGTGCACCACCGTTTGCTGTGTTGACCATTTTTGTCCATCCATGATCAGCCGGCTGCTACACACCAGTGTCAAATAACAAATTTTATTGCATCCCTTTCCAGCTGGCAGAAAAAAAAACTGTATTTTCAGAACACGCGAGATCAATTGTAGCTCTACGAAATGCAAGTTTCAGCCGTTTTCCAATGCCTTTTTTTGACTGGCAGTCTTGATTTGTGATAGTGAATTCTATTTCTGGTTGACACGATTCGCGATGATTGGTGGCCAAATTGCCAACCATTCACCGTATTTCGACGTCATTCCTTTGCAGCAAGTTACAGCGAGACAGAATTTCACTTCTCGACGGTGATCTATTCTATTTTGGTTGTTTTGGTTCTAAAAAATAGCTGATTAATAGAAATTTTGGTCACTGTATGGTAGATCGATCTTTGCAGGCAACACGTGAAACTTCGACGACCGATCCCATGATTTGTGGCAATACATTTGCTAATTTTTGGTATCTGGCGTGAAACTCCGACGGTAGGTGTTCCCACATTTTCTTGGCGGTAGTTGCGTCCAATCTGGTTTATCATTTGGCCATTTTACAATTTGGCCAGCTGCCACGTGATTCCTGTTGTAGCTAGCTTGTGCGCTATCCCCACACACCCAATAGCTCAAACCGGTTCAACCCACAATCCAGGCTCGTTTTGGGCACTCACGGAGACTTTTTGTTTTGTCCAAGTCCTTTGGTAAACTCATTTACCATCTTATGATTTTCATATCAATATATTTTAGAAATATTGATTAAACTAAATATATATATATATAAGATAAATTTTCATTACACCCAATTGAAACAAATTGTGCAATCTCTTCCTTTGCCCATTCATTGTAATATTGCATATTTTGCTTTCTATTTGGGCAACTTTTGCACATACTTGTATTCAGTCACTTTTTTGTAATTGGGGTAATACTTTTTGTTGGCGCTTACTCGGGGAAGAATGGCTTCTGAATTAGCTGACAAATTGGCTCAAGTAACCCAACTTGTCAATGTTTTGGCTGATAAGGTTACTTCTACTGAAGTGCAAAAATAGTGTGAGGTTCCCCTTTACACTGGCTCGCGAGATCCATAGGTCCTCAAAAGCTGGATTTTGGACATGGACAGTTGGTTTGAGTATATCAAGATAGCAAAGGATCAGCAAGTTAACTTTGCTAAGTTGAAGCTTTATGGCATTGCCAAGGTCCTTGTCACTGATCGACAATGGACCCAAAATACCATTGACACGTGGGATGAATTGCAAAGAGTTTTGAAGAATAATTTTTATCCTTCAAACTATGCCACTGATCTTGACATCAAGTGGCTTCGTCTTCGACAAACCTCCAATATGAGTGTTCATGACTATATTTTTCAATTTAACAAGTTGCGGATTTTGAATTCTGTTCAGGATAACACGGCGCAACTTGTTAACAAATTCAAAAGTGGCTTGCAGGAACCCATTTACAGGAAGATGAAATACAAGTTGATTGTTAACATTAACATGGCTTTCAATCAAGCCTTTCTTGCTAAGGAGGAAATGAGGGTGCAATCGCATGGGACTCACTCTTCTACATCAGGAGGAAATCAGAAGGCTTCTCCTCAACCTTCCAAGGGAGCTAAATATTCTTCTTCTCCTTCTCCCTCTTCTTCATCTTCCCCTTCTTCTTCACAAAAATCTTCTTCTTCTAAATCACCTTTGATTTGTAATTATTGTAAAAAGCCAAGACATACTCAAAAGAGGTGTTTTAAGTTGCAAAATGTGAAGAAACAATCCCTAGTTGTAAAGCCTTCCAATGAGGACTCACAAGAAAATCCCATTGAGGCTATAGGGGAACGTAAGCCTTATAAGGAATTGGCAGGGTTAAACAAATTGACCCTTATGAATACTTCACAAGGTGATTGTGAGAATTTGTTTGTGACTACGGTCCACCTCAGTGATACCTTTATGGTTGATTGTATAATCGATAGTGGCTCGTAGAAAAATCTAATTGCAAGGTCCGTTGTTGACAAACTGAAGTTATCGATGAATCCCCATCATCATCCTTATCCTTTGGGATGGAAGGACAATGGGATTACATCCGACATCACACACACTTGCACTGTGAATTTTGATTTCAGTCCTTCTTTTGTGGACTCGGTTGTGTGCGATGTAACTCCAATGGATTGTTGTGGCTTGTTGCTTGGAAGACCCTATCAATATGATAGGAGGCCTATACATGATGGGTACAAAAATACATACACTTTGCACAAAGACAATAAAACTTTCATAATCAGAAGTACACAACAAACTCCACATAATTTGATGTTGAGTTGTAGACAAGCACGCAAAGTTGTAAACCAAGCAAAGGAATTATTACTCATCTTCATCAGACCAATTCAAGAAGAATAGCAAACACCTAAGCACACTAATAACAGGAGTTCTTCAGTTCATTCAATACTTCAATAATTTTTTGATGTTTTTCAAGAACCCACAAGTCTTCCTCCTAAAATACAGATTAATCATAGTATTGAGATTGTTCTTGCATCTTCTCTTCCTAATTCTTCAATGTATAGACAATCAATAGTGCAAATGGAAGAAATTAAAAAGCAAATTCAAGCATTGTTGACTAAAGGGTTCATCAAACCCAATACTTCCCCTTGTGCTTCTCCTATATTGCTTGTGTTGAAGAAGGATGGCACATGGAGATTATGCATTGATTTTAGGGCACTCAATAAGATTACAATCAAGAATCATTATCCACTTCCTCGCATTGATGATCTCTTGGAGCAATTGCAAGGTGCAAAATTCTTCTCAAAGATAGATCTCAAAAGTGGGTATCATTAGGTGAGAATTCAAGTAGAAGACACTTGGAAAACAGCATTTAAGACCAAAATGGGGCTCTTTGAGTGGCTTGTCATGCCCTTTGGCCTTACAAATGCTCCAGCTACATTTATGCAGTCGATGAATGAAGTATTCAGAGATTTTTTGGATCAATTTGTAATCATCTATTTGGATGACATTCTTATATATTCTTCTACTTGGGAGAAACATTTGGAACACTTGGAAATGGTTCTTAAAACTCTTCGAACGAACCAATTGTATGCAAATTTTCCTAAATGTTCCTTTGGGCAAACATTCATTGCCTATCTTGGATTTGTAATTAGTGAAAAATGTGTGCAAGTAGATCCTTCCAAAGTTGAAGTTATCTTCTCTTGGCCAACTCCTACTTCAGTCACGGGGTTAAGAAGTTTTCTTGGACTTGCTAATTTCTATTGCAAGTTCATTGGAGGATATTCTTCTATTGCTACACCTTTACACTATTTGACGAAGATCAAAGTTTAGTTTCAGTGGACAAGGAACAACAAAAAGCCTTTGACACATTGAAACACAAATTGAGTACTGCACCTGTTCTTGTTCTTCCTGATTTGTCTCAACCATTTGAGATAGAAACTGATGCTTCGCAAGTTGCACTTGGAGCTGTGCTCATGTAGAATGGCCATCCAGTGGCCTATCATTCAAAAACATTTTCAAAGGCCAAGAAGAACTATTCTACATATGATAAGGAGTTCTATGCTTTGGTTCAAGCAATCAAGTATTGGAGGCATTATCTCTTGGGAAAATAAACAATTGTTCATATAGATCACATGCCCCTTAAGTTTCTTCAATCTCAAACAAAAATTGAGGAAGCCAGGCACATGAAATGGGCATCGTACTTGCAACAATTCCATTTGGTAATCAAGTACAAGAAAGGACGAAACAATGCAGTGGTTGATTGTTTGAGTCGTCCTCCTTCTACTATTGTTTTTATAATTGTCACTACTTCTCATCTTGGCTTCCAAACTTGGCCTACACAGTATCCTATGGATCCAGATTTTGGCAAAGTTTTCCATCAACTTTCCAATCCTTCTTCTTCAAATTTGACACCTCTTCAGGACTTTCATATTCAGAATGGAATGTTGTACAAATTGGACAAACTTTGTGTTCCTCATAGGAACAGGGAATCTCTTATGAAGGAGGCTCATTCCACACTCTATGGGGGACATTTTGGTAGGCAGAAAACTCTTCATCATCTTCAACGGTTTTTATTTTGGCCACACATGCAAAGAGATGTTCTTCAATTCTTGTGACAATGTGCAGTCTGTAATCGCTCCAAATCAACCAATAGGACATTAGGTTTGAGCATGCCTTTGCCCATTCCTTCTCGTCCATGGGAAAGCATTTCCATGGATATCTTGAGCGGTTTTCCAATGACAGTATGCAAGCATGATTGTGTCTTCGTTGTGGTGGACAGATTCAACAAAATGGCCAAATTCATTCCTTGTCGCAAGACAAGTACTGCACAGGACCTTGCCCAACTTTTCTTTAAGGTGGTATGGCATTCTTTTGGTCTTCCTACCAACATTGTCTTTGATTGTGACTCATGCTTTGTGGGTCACTTTTGGTGATCACTTTGGAAGATTTTGGGAGTATCTCTTAACTTCTCTACTGCTTATCATCCTCAATTCGATGGGCAGACAGAGGTAGTTAATCGTACTCTTGTGTAGAGTTTGAGGATTTACCATCATTCCACTCCAGCCAAGTGGGACTTAAGCCTCACTCACATTGAGCACGCCTACAATAGGGTCGTCCATAGTTCTATCGGGCACTCTCCATTTGAAGTGTGTTTTGGTTTTCAACCACTTGCTCCTTATGAGTTACCTTTGTCTTTTCCTTCTTCCACCAAAATGCACATTCAGAAGGAACAAGACAAGGCCAACTCTTTTGTGCAGCATTTGTAGAGTCTTCAGGCCAAAGTGGTTCAAATTCTTCAGAAGACTCAGCAAAAGCAGAAACAACAGATGGACAAACACCGCACTCCTCATCACTTTCAGGTTGGTGACAAAGTATGGTTTCATCTTGACAAACATCGATTTGCAGATAAGGCACAGCAAAATCAAGCCTCTTCGTTATGGGCCTTATACTATTCTTCAGCAAATTTTTGAAAATGCCTTTCGCTTGAACCTTCTAGCACATCTTGGCATTCACGATGTTGTCAATGTTGATCTTCTCAAACCATACTATGATTCCACATTGGAAATAGTTCCAGCCATCATTCATCTAGTTGATGTGGTTCCTGATGCTCAGCTTCCGCTTGACATCGATACAGTATTTGATACGAAGACTCGACAAACACGCCAAGGTGCTTCTACTTCGTATCTTATGGATCGACGAGGCCAATTTCCACATCAGGCTCGTTGGATTTCTGCTCACATTCTGTCTCGGGATTTTCCCTCTTTGTTAAAAGCATTGGAGTCCAATGCTTCATTTGTTGGGACGAATGATGAGGAAATTTAGACCTAGGGGCTAATTTCTTTTTAGACCTAGGATATTTTAATTAGGCTTAGTCATAAGAATAATCAACATGAGTTGTTGATAAGCTCCGTAGAATAGTCTAAGTCTAGTTATTTTACTTTTCGTTCTTGTAGGGCTTATGTTTTAGCCTTTCCTTGATTTTTGTACGTAAATCCTTGGAGCAGTTGATGATTTCTAGGATTACGGTTTACATTTTGGACTTATTTAAGTCCTATGTTTTCAAATAATAGTTAGCTTCAATATTTCCATATCAATTCCACTTCGTAAAGGCAGACATACCTATAAATATATTTTTGGTATGCAATACAAATAAGTTTTTCATTGTGCTCATTCTTGCTTCGAGTTTTTGAGTGTTGTTTCCACATAAATGTACCAATTATCAACATCACTTATAAGATCATATTATTTAGTTTCTTCCTATGTTTTGAGGATAAAACATTTTTGTAAAGGGAATGGAATTTTAGATACCTAAGTATATGCATATGGGGATATATTATAATATTATATTATGGCATGGATCACACATAAAATTATAATAATATATAAAATTATGCCATGTTATAATATTACACACTATGTAACTCATGAAAGGTGAACCATCATATTATTTTGTAAAGAGATATAAACCCCCAATTGTAAAAGTAATTCATATGAAGTGTTCTTTGTAAGAGTTTTTGATCATGGATATAGAGATCTTATGG
Source organism: Wollemia nobilis (assembly GCA_028583015.1). Taxonomy (NCBI): domain Eukaryota; kingdom Viridiplantae; phylum Streptophyta; class Pinopsida; order Araucariales; family Araucariaceae; genus Wollemia; species Wollemia nobilis. The sequence goes on from JAQPPZ010002556.1 coordinate 14,893,367, forward strand.
ATTGATTCCTTCCTTAAGGATTCTTATTGGTGTTGCCCTACCTCAAGGGTATTATTTATCTCTATTTTTTATGTGGATTATTATTGTGGAATTTATTGTGGATGCATGTTTGATATTTTTGTATATTTATGGATTATTTATTATTTATGAGAAGAGGTTCATAATAGTAAGGATGCATATTATAAGGTTGAATTCCTATAACAAGGTGGATGGCATGATAATTTTTGCACTTGGAAGGAAGATCGATGGGGTCACCAAAAACCTCTTCATATTGATCCACAATGCTCTACAAATCCAAAGGAAGGGCTGAAAGAAGCAACTTCAAAGGTTGAACTTCCATGCAATTGACTTAGATGAAGAATCTTTGAATAAATTTATTGAATATATATTTCATGCTATGGAACCTAACCACATTAGAGGGATGGGGTTGTATTCCTTAGAGATAAGTGACCCTTCCATTCTCCATCCACTTGATATTTAATTTTTATATATTAATATTAACATTACAAAAATGACATAACCATTGTGGTCCCAAGATGACATATGCACTAACAAAATTCATGGCAAAGATATTTCCCATTTAAGTATAATCCCCAATTTGGATATTAACCTTAGTTATTGAACCCACGCATTTATTGGTACCCTATTTGCAATCAATACTTGAAACTGATCTTGATTTGTAGAATTGACATACAAGTCCAAAGACTGTGTTACTTACTATAAATAAAGTCATGTATGCTACCTAAGTTAATCAACACATCGATGCATCATTATTAGATAAATCCTTGGACCTTGATAGTATGGTGAGATTGTATTCCTATAAGAGCATGATAAAATATCCATAGTATCTTCCTTATGTTTAGCTCCATGTACTTCAACTAGTTGCTCCTGCAGCAATGAATATTTAGCTTTTAATATTGTTACTTATTCACCTTCCAATTGAAAGCTTTGATGTTCTTCATGAAAGCTTTGATGTTCTTCAAAAGTATAATATTAGGTATGGTGAGAATACTATTTGAAATAGAATAATCCCTAAGAATACTTATTACTATTGTTATTAAAGTAAGTATGTTGAATTTTGAAGTCATGTGTAGGTTGGGGACTAGGATTTTGGAGCTTCAATTTTGTTGCCAAAGCTATATATTGAGCATCATTGAGGGATAATATTTAATCATATCAACTTCCCATTAATTTCATCCTTAAGACCATGGTAAAAGGCTAAGACAATAATTTCTAGATCCAATTGGAAATTTTCGGTGAAAATATGTATGAATTTTATCCAATACTCAACTATTATTGTTTGCTTTGTTTGCATCAAACATATCACGTACGATGTGGAACTTTAGAGGAATCATGATTGTAAATCATACCATAAAAGAGAATAAATTCAGTTGGAAAATCTCCCATAACGATCATTATTAAGCATGGGTTCCCAAATTAGTAGTTGCTAATGTGATATGATATTCTTCCAATATATGATGTAGATGAGTAATTTTATCTATCTTAGATAGTCATCCATGTGGATAAACACCCTTAAAGGTGGGGATATTAATGCATGGAATAGAAACATTATGAGTCTAGCAAAGGAAATTAGATGCACCTCCTACAAAAAAATCTATATCAAAAGCAAATCCTTAGTTGTAACCATGCATACCTGGAAGAGTACCTATGGTAGCATACGGAGCTAATTGTCTACCATAGGAAATTAGAGGACTGTGACTAGATAGAAACTATTGAAGAATACTTGTGTCCCTTTTTTTTAATTCCAAATGAATGATCAAAGGTTTTTTCTTATCAATATGTTGATATTTTTGTACAAGAGGATGCATAATAGGATTTTAATGTCAGATAAGGCCTTCACAATAGAATAAACCACCCTTTCTTGATTCTCAAGATAGGTACCTAGACTAGGATGAATAGTGTTGGGAATAGGATTACCAATTGGAGGGGTAGCAAGAGGAGTTATAGAGGGAGGTTTATTTGTAGGAGAGTGAAGTAGGGAAAAGCACTGGACCTAATGAAGAGAAACAATATGTGTATCTATCCCATCTTGCACATGAGCATCAAATGGAAGCATGCATATGAAAATGAAGCAATACCAAGCAATAAAGAATGAAAATAAATGAGTGTCTTCTTTATTAATTGGGTGGATCAGATCCAAGGTTATACAACAGTCCCCTTGAGGGCTCAAAATGTGATACAACTGTTACAATTTTTGGGGGTTCCCAAGGATCAATTCCTCCAAGGAATCAGGGTGCACATCCAGTGCTTTTCCTCATACCCACAATCGAGGTGGGTAGGCAAATGCCACCACTACTTGTATCTTCAATATTTGATGTCTGATATTCCTTCCCAATGCCTTATAAGAACCTGCACCTGCACACAAGGAAGCCAAAGGGATCAAATAACAAGGGTGTATGGTGAAAACATGCAATCCCCATAGGGGCAAATATATCAAAACATGTCCAAATGACTTTAAAATTTGCATAGATATTAAAGAGGATTTTTTGAGGGGATATCACCAAAAAAAATATCAGAAATTACATCTGTAGACCCCTCTATTTGGTGTCGCCCGCCTGCAAGATGCCAAGAAGAAGACAAGCAAATCCTGAACCTAAACATATCCAAAACTCATGAAATTTTGACAGTATTCATAAATTAACATTTCAAGACAACCCATATGATTATATTTTCAAATTGATGCCCATATCCACCTACATCAAATTGGGGTTCCCGGATGGGCCCTACGAGCCTGCAAAAACTTAAAAATGCTATAACTTTGTCAATTTAACTCCAAATCACCTAAAATTTGAAATGTAGCATCATGGGATAATATAGAAAAATAATAATTAAAAAAAGTAGTGAAATTGTGTAATAATTTACCCTTTTCCCAAGGGGTACGGTGGTGACTGCAACTATTTGGGGGGCACCCTGGGAGGGGATACCCACCAATTTCGGCCAACTTTTGCTACCAAAATCACTAGAAGATGTTCCTAAACAATATAAGGTGTTTTTTAATCAAATTTTGTGAAGAAATTCACCCGGATGGAAAAGTTACGCTCAAAAGACCCTCTTGAAGTCACCCGGTAACCTCCTTCATAAAAGAGAGATTTTGAGGGCAAGAAGGCACAATAAAGTGAGGGGAAATATCAAAAGCACTCCGATGCATATCCTAGAACTCCTATCCATTATATGTGTGTGTTTTTTTGTGTAATTCATTTTATAGCCCAAAGGAGCTCATGTGCAAAAAGGCATGCAAGGGCATGCATGGCAGGAGGCATCATTTGTCAAACGGGAGACATGCAATGGATGTGGAAGAGAATCTCCAATTTGGACCTCCATTAAGAAGTGTTTCATAAGGATTAAGTGCCCTCTGACCTGTATGCTCCATATGGCGTGCTAAATGATAGTTTTTGGGCGCCAAATGTCCCAAATTTGACTTTTTTTGGGTCAAACCTGCTCATCGTCCCACCCTGGGACGATGGCTCACCACCATCCCAAGGTGGGATGGTGGGAACCTACCACCATCCCAGGCTAGGATAGTGGTGAATTTTGGGCCAAAAACTCCCAAAATTAGGCCAGTAGCCTCAAAAAAACATTTTCAAAGTGGCTAGAACCACTGTGAGCCTCCTGAGGGCTGCCCAAGGGGCCATATGATGTCAATTTGATCCTTGTTTGTGGATGCTTAATTGGGTTTACAATATTTTAGTGTCTACAGATTACCCTTTTTTAGATGTGTTGTGTGCAGCACAGTGCTAAGCAAAAATAGATGACTAAAATGTTGAATGATTAAGGTTACTTGATAACCCAACCAACTTTAGATGCCCCAATCATGGAAAGAGAATGTGTTCTTGAATCCTCATTTCTGAATCGGTAAAGACATTGGTCTTGGTTTCTCTTCAGCTTCCAGGTATGCTCAAGGGACTTATAACCCTAGGTGTTAGAGAATACCAAGTGTTTTGGTAACTTTTAAGGTTACCAACAGGCAGGTTCATCTACACTGTTATGTGCTTAATTGAGATATTTGCTTATTTTTTGCCCCAAACAGGGGCATGATTGTATTTGTCAAAGATTCATTGGATGAATGCAACTTGCACGATTGAGTGTTTAATTATTGATTTTTTATTATGAATTTGTTAAGCATGACTACCCCTTCAAGCGATGAGTCTATGAGGGAATGACCAGTGAGAAAAGCGACGTGTCTCTTGACCCAGATGATGTTTGTTAAGGTTGCCTTCAGTTATTCTCATTGAAAAATGACACAATTTTGAAAGGATTTGGATGATGCTATGGAGATTTCATGGAAGCAAAGAGTTGAAAACCTCCTTCTCATGGGGCAGTCTAGCCATAATTGCCTTCTTGGGGAGTGAAGTAGTAACTTTTCCATGCATCCATGAGAAGTTTGCATTCCATCTTGACCCTAAATGAATTCCATCATATGTGACTTGTTTTTGTGGGTGTTGAACCCTTTTCTTTGAATTTTGTGTTGTTTTGTTGTTTTTTTTTTATTTTTTATTTTTTTATTAATATATATGTATGTATACTTGACCAATGGGATTATTGGATGCCATTGGGGCATTTTGAGTTGACCAAAGGGTTTATGGATACCTTTGGGGCTTGTTGGGTGATCAAAGGATTTATGGAGACCTTTGGGGATTTTTGATTTGACCAAAGGGTTTATGGATACCTTTGGGGCTTGTTGGGTGACCAAAGGGTTTATGGATACCTTTGGGGATTTTTGGTTGACCAAAGGTTTTATGGATACCTTTGGGGCTTTTTGAGGCTATTTCGACTCTTTTTGGATTTTTGGATGTTTAGCATTGTGAGGTCTAAGGACCCACTTTATTGTAGCCTACGGGCAACATGATGTATCTTTTTGTCCCATATGTATACACATATATATATATATATATATATATGATATTTTTATGTGGTTTGTCATCATGTGTTTATTGTTTTATGAAATGTATGTAAATGTATGCAATTTTATTTATGAGATGATGATGGATGTCTACATGTATGCATATGTTGTAATGTGATTTGATTTGTTTTTGTACATGCATGGATGTATGGTGAGATGGATGATTATTTGATTTAGAGGATGCAATGTGTATACTATATGACATATCATGCTAGCACCATAGATTATGTATATTGCACCAACTCATATGTAATGTTGTCATGAGACTTATATAATGAATTTGTGAATAATGTAATTGAAATGAATGTGGTGAAGTGATATGATGTTTATAAGATGTTCATGAGGTTTTCACGAGACTCAAACACTCTAGTCAATTGATCAAAAGTTGTATACTAACCATGCAGGTTTTTTGACAAGGTATGAATCTTCTAGGATGACCAAGGTAATTCATATCCCTGTGTGTGCAAGTGAGTTCATTCTTGTGAGATGCATAAGGATACCACCAATTCCAAACAGGCTCTCAACCAAACCTATACTTAGGATCACCAAATGAATGCCACCATCGTAGGTTTTCTACTAAGTATGACTAGACCACAAGGAAATCTAGGTCACCAAATCTAGCTCATCCACATGCAAACATTGGTCTACACATATGCCCGAAAGGTAATATGGTAGACATATTGTCATGCTAGAGGATACCACCATTGATGGATAGGCTATCCACCAAACCTATAATGAGGATCACCTGATGGTTTTCCAAATACTAAGAGTTCTAGGGATTCAAGTTCTACTCCCTAATTTCTTGAATTTGATTGGGATACTTACTCTCATACAAAGTGATAAGAATCACTGTTTATTTTTCTCTTTTTAGTGATAATAATCACTATTTATTTTGAGTTTTTTTTCTCTTAAGCAAGGGATTTGAATTTTGAGCGATGGGGATCATTTTTTATTGTGATTTTTCACATGTGCACTTTTTTATTTTTGTGTGGTTTTGTACTTGGAATTTTTGATTTGTGGGAGTTTGCAAATTTAGACTGTTGTAAACATGTGGTAATGTGGGATTTTGATGACAAAAATGGGGAAAACCACTTATTGTTGTGGGGGAATTGGGTAGGGGTAAACTTGTCCTTTTGCCAACTCTCAGCGTTCTTGAACCATTTGCATAGGGGGATGAGTAGGATGACCTTTTCACGTGAGGTAACCTAGACCACTTCATGAATTTCATCTGCCTTTGTGCAAAACTTGGATTGTTAATGTTTAATTGTGTTTGGGATATGATGTACACAAGGCATAATCAATGCAAGATTCTACCTCCTAAAAATTGAGCTAGCCTTCTACAAAATATGAGTAGAGACTGGATACGGTTGAGTGACTGAAAAATCCTACTGACATTCTAAAACAAATGGCTAAGTGAAGGGAATAGAAACGACTATGGAAATGTAAAAAAATGTGGGTGAAACTGATAATTGTGGCATTAAACTATTAGTACTTTCACAACATGGATTTTGAGCGGTAAGTAGTGTACCATCATGGTGCTAGACATGTATGAGCAATTCTAAAATGTAAAGTGCTAATTATGAATATGCCTAGATGTAAGCGATGATAAAATACAATGGGATGCAATGTGGTGTAATGCAATATTTTTGAATTTTTTTACATTTTGATAATGTTTTGTTTTTTTGAAATTTTGATTGATATAAAAATATATATATATATATATATATATATATATATATATATATATATATATATGAAAGTGCAATGCGATGCAATGTTTTTGTATTTTGATGTTTTGATGATGTTTTTGAATTTTTGATTGATATGTATACACATGTGACCAACGGGCTTATTTGGGGGCCATTGGGGTGTTTAGAGGGGACCAAAGGGCTTATGGATGCCTTTGGGGCTTTTATGGTTGACCTAGACGATCGTAGATAGTCCAAGAGCATTTTTATTTGACCTAGATGGTGAGAACCTGCTAGGAACCTTTTGGGTGACCTAGATGGGCGATGACACTTAAAAAGTGTCTACAATTGCCTAGGGGCATTTGGTTGTGACCAAAGAGCTTATGGATGCCTTTGGGGCTTTTAGGGTTGACCTAGACAATCGTAGATAGTCTAGGAGCATTTTTATTTGACCTAGACGGTGAAAACCCGCTAGGAGCCTTTTGGGTGACCTAAACGGGCGATGGCACTTAAAAAGTGTCTATGACTACCTAGGGGCATTTGGTTGTGACCAAAGGACTTATGGATGCCTTTGGGGCTTTTAGGGTTGACCTAGATGATCGTAGATAGTCTAGGAGCATTTTTATTTGACCTAGACAATGAAAACCTGCTAGGAGCCTTTTGGGTGACCTAGACGGGCGACGACACTTAAAAAGTGTCTACGACTACCTAGGGGTATTTGGTTGTGACCAAAGGGCTTATGGATGCCTTTGGGGAATTTAGGGTTGACCTAGATGATCGTAGATAGTATAGGAGTATTTTATTTAACCTAGATGATGAAAACCCGCTAGGAGCCTTTTGGGTGACCTATATGGGTAGCGATACTTAAAAAGTGTCTACAAGTGCCTAGGGGAATTTGGCTATGACCAAAGGGCTTATGGATGCATTTGGGGCTTTTAGGGTTGACCTAGATGATCGTAGATAGTCCAAGATAATTTTTATTTGACCTAGACAGTGAGAACCTGTTAGGAGCCTTTTGGGTGACCTAGACGGGCGGTGACACTTAAAAAGTGTCTATGAATGCCTAGGGGAATTTGGCTATGACCAAAGGGCTTATGGATGCCTTTGGGGATTTTAGGGTTGACCTAGATGATTTTAGATAGTCCAAGAGCATTTTTATTTGACCTAGACAGTGATAACCTGCTAGGAGCCTTTTGTGTGACCTAGATGGGTGGCGACACTTAAAAAGTGTCTATGACTACCTTGGGGTATTTGGCTATGACAAAAGGGCTTATGGATGCCCTTGGTGTGTTTAGGGTTGACCTAGATGATCATAGATAGTCCGGGAGTGTTTTTATTTGACCTAGACGATGAGAACCTACTAGGAGCCTTTTGGGTGACCTAGATGAGCAACGACACTTAAAATGTATCTATGACTACTTAGGGATATTTGGTTGTGGCCAAAGGGCTTATGGATGCCTTTGGGGATTTTAGGGTTGACCTAGATGATCGTAGATAGTCTAGGAGCATTCTAGGTTGACCAAGCAATATGTAGATACCCTTGGAGCCTTTTTGCATTACCTAGATGGTTCTAGACTGCCTAGGAGCCTTTTAGGTTGACCAAGCGGGTTAAGGCACCCTTGGAGCATTTAGGGATGACCTAGATGGTTCTAGACCACCTAGGAGCATTTTAGGTTGACCAAGCGGGATGTAGGTATCCTTAGAGCATTTTGGGGTGACCTAGACGGTTCTAGACCGCTTAGGAGCATTTTAGGTTGACCAAGCGATATGTAGATACACTTGGAGCCTTTTGTAACTTTGCTTACTTTGTTTTCTTAGGAGGAAGGTACAATACCTTGTATATCCCCAACATTTACTGTGATTGATGTGATGTTATTGACTTGACCAGGAGGAGCAATTTGAATTGACCCCCCCTATTTTGGCAAGGAATCCTGGGTAATGCTAATGTCTTGAGGGGGTAAAATGAGTGACCCACTCATGGATAAAGATCCCTCATCAATAAGATCTTGGACCTTGTGTCTAAACATATGACAATTATTAATGGCATGCCCTCTTATCCGATGATAGAGGCATTAATGATCCTCCCTTTATTGTTTAGTTTTGGGCCCATTTGGATTGAACGGGAATATGTATGGAAATACGAGTGGTTGTGTATCTTGCATATTATGGAAGATGGTTGACATAGGCTCAGATAATGGAGTCCAGGTATGACTTTGATGCCTTAAAAAAGGCAAACTCAGCTGACTCATTTTACGATTTGATGAGGTTGTATGTGCCTCAGTAACCTATTTAGGTTGCTCTTATTGACTACCATCTATAGGTAACATATGTTGCACTATGTCAATTTGTTGGTTGTTGATTTGAAGATAATTCTTGTCAAACATATCTGGTACCAGGTTTTTAAATTTAAAGCACCTATGCACATCATGCCCCTTTTGCCTATGGTATTTGCAGTATAGGTCTTTGCGATATCCATAGGGCTTATGTGCATAGGGGTCGACAAGTTGACTCTCAGGTAAAGTAATTACCTTTGTCACATAGAGTCACTCAAATAGAGAGTCCCTGGACTTATTAATGGACATAAATTGTCACTTAGGGTGACATTGTTGGTTTAGCCCTTCATTTATTTGAGACTTAACATTGGACTGTGTAGGAGTGGGTTGGTCTTGACAATCAAGGGGTTGAGGTTTTGGATGACTCAATTGTAACTCAATTCTTGTGAGCCGATCCATGATCTATTGTAAATCATTCTATTGGTGACTCACTTGTATCTCCACATCATCTCAGCTATCCAAGATATGTTGTGATACTAGTGGAGGCGATGACTGGATGGCTATTGAGGGAGTTGGATGGCAACTTATATGTGGTGGAGGTGAACTAGATGTGGGAGCTAGGAGATAATTGATCGAGGGTGGATCAAAAGTCCTTAATGTCTGAGCAGATGTGGATGTTTCATGATTATTAGAGCTAGTGATTATATCCACATGTTCTTGTTCTTGATTTATCTCAGGCTCATGTTCCAACTCAGAGTGTTCAATAGTGGTAGTTGGGTTACCCCCACTTTGGTCTAGGGAGTACACATGTTCTTGGTTTTGTGGAGATGTTGAGTTTGAGTCATATTTCCCTTTGTATATCCTGTGTATGTCTCTTATCGCCCTTCTCTTGTCATTTACTAGGGACTATCAAGGTGCATCATTCGTTGTGATTATTTCTCATGGAACGTGCTGGAGTTGAGAACTCTTACGTCACTGTAATCAGGATGAGGAGGAGATACCCCTTGTTTTGAATATTCAAACTAGAGGTTTATTGTAATCAAATGGCACATGAGGATCAAGCAATCTGTTGATCTATTCTATGCACATATTTTATTAATGAAAATATCAACTCTTACCTTGGCATCTTTTGTATGATTGTCTTGTGTTAGCTTTTTTATGTATTACTACAATTAGAATCCATAAATAATGTCTTCCCTCGCTAGTTTAATTGTTTTATTTATGTTACATCATTTGAATGGAGTAAAATTAACTAGTTCCTCTTTATGTTATCTTTCTAAAGTCATTTATCAACTTGCTACGACTTTGTAATGGATAAGGCACCGGTCTAGGTTTTATAGGCTCTAATATTGATAGGTTCGGTCACTAAAAATATAAAAAAAAACTAAAAAATATTTTTTTTGGCATAGTTGGCATGTGCATAACAAATAATTAGTAAAAGGACCCACTACTTGGGGTTTCCTTACCCAACCTGGTTATTTTAGAGCTGTCTAAGGTAGTCTATTCCCATGTTAATGATGTGGATCATCCATAATCCACAGTGCTGGTTGTGATCTCCAGAGTTTTTGTGACATAGCAAATCTGCTGAGGGTAAGTGGAAAAACTCCACAACACTTCCCAACACTTCTCCAGAATTTTTGGCACCATTTTTAGGGAGGGCCTTTTTAATTTATTTTTGTCATATTACTCCCCTTTGCAACATATATTTTTATTTCCCTATGAGGCTATAAGTTTCTGGGCTGAGCAATCTTAGCTGAAGAGATTATTCCACTATTGCGCCTAGTGCTGGAAACTCTAAAATCAAGGAAGATAATATAGTATCCATAAGATAAAGAAACAAGGAGCTCTACCCTGAACTACTAGACCCACAGGTACTTTTTCGAATAAGTAAAAAGCAAAAGCACTCTTTGATTTTTGTTCCTTCAAGTAGTCAGAGTAGTAACAGTCCCCCTCATATTCCTCAAAATCCTCAAAATAGTACTTCCACTATCATATCTACTATTCTGAGGGGCCCAGTTCCACCAATGGCCAACCCACCTTTGAATAAATGGTGTTTGAATAGGTATAGACCCTTTATATTACCTCAAGATTTAAACCCTTTGTCTCCTAAGGCTCATAAATACCTTCCTAAGTTCCTAGGGGACAATACTGTGATGGGGGAGGATCACATGAAATATTTCTTATACACCATGGACAATCTAGAGGTAGAACACGAAGACATTGTCCTCTGATTATTTTTACAGACCCTAGAGAAATATTTTAGGGAATGTTTTAATATCCTCCAAGCTGATACCATTGGTACCTTCCATGAACTGGAAGAGGCTTTCCTAAGAAATTATGGGGAGAAAAAGAATGAACAGTCCCTGCTAACTAAGTTGGCCACTATGAAGAAAAAGTAAAATGATATTGTGGATGAATTTAACTGGTGCTTCACTAGGCTTAGGAATCGAATCCCCACCGCCCTTAGGTCCAATGACTCCCAATATATTTTTTTATAAGAATGCCTTCCCAGGAGATTTCAACTATGAGCTGAGACAACAACCCACACTTACCATTGATTTCTGTATGGAAAGGGCCATCATGATATAAAGAGATATGATAGATAGTGGGAAAATGAAGTCCACCTCCATGGACCCCAGTCCTAGCCAGCTGGATAAAAAAACAAGAAGGTGGGATTTGATATTTAAAAAAAAATAGAAGTAGAATCCATTGAGAAACTATCCTCCCAAGTTACTGAAATGTTTTTGTAAATAAATAATACTTTCCAAAATCAAGAGGGAAAAAAATGATTGTGGAGAACCCTCTCAGCACCAGGACAACAATAGGCCTCCATTCTGAAGAAATTTTAACAAAAATTAGAGTAATGAAGGGATCAGGAATTCAAATAACTGTTGGGAAAGGAAGGAAAACTAGAAATATCCTGATGTCATTCCCAACCCCATGGCCTCTGACAATATAGCTTCTAATTTCCTATTTTTCTACCCAACCTGTGATGCTCCTCATAACCCAATTGATTGTGGTGTCTTCCATAGCCTGCATTCAAAATTTAACATGGAGGAAGGCTCTGAAGAGATCAAAATAAATGCTTTTTGGACGTGGGAAGAAACTGTAGACAGTCCCCCAATATTGGAAGCTATAAATCAGTCATTACATCTCGATAACCTCCCCACTGCCTTTGCCAATGATGATTCAAAAATACTAAGAAGACCCCAGAATAACCGGTTTGAACAAATCATAAAAGGTAAACTAAATCCCACGGCTAAAGAAGTTGAAACTTTGGAAAGAATCCATGCCACCCAGTTACATAATAAGACTATTCCTGACAAAGATAATAATAAAAATGAGGGAGAGCCTAAGAATAAAAAGGGAAAAGAAGAGACTAAACCTCCTCCTCCCCCTGAAATGATAGAACCTATTAATACTATTACCAGTCCTAAAGGGATAGAATTCGACATAGGAATGGAACTGGCAAAGTAGAAAATTAATATCACCTTTGGGGAACTAATGACCATCCCAAAGTATCGAGAGCATATATGTAACACATTTGGACTAGTTAATCAAGGGGACAATCATGTTTTGGCAGCCTCACGTTCAAACCCACCAAACAAAACTCCTATCTCTATCAAGTTGTTTTATATCTCTCTCAGGTATACATCTGGTTTTGGGGACCGATATGTAATCCACAACTGCATGCTAGACAGTGGGATGTCTCATAATGTGATGCCCAAGCAAGTGGTTGACCATTTGGGGTTGATATGCACCAAATATTCTCTCGCTATTTTTGTCATAAACAATAGGCAAGTCTCTTGTGTAGGGATAATTATGGGTCTCTTGGTTTTCTTAGACTAATATCCAAAGAAGGGGATTGTCATGGATGTGGCGATCGTGGACGTAGACCAATTTCTATCCCTGCTATTATATAGACATTGGATAGAGCATTTGGGAGGATCAATTCAGTTAGACTGGTCATTTTCTACTATTCCCCTCTCTTCCAAAGAACAAGCCACATTAAGAAGAGAACCCTTCAACAAAATATCAGTAGAGCTGATGAAACTTGACAACACCACAGTCAATTTGGTAAGCTCCGTAGAAGAGAAAGAGTTGGGAGTTTATTCCATTTGGCACACCCATTTTCTCAAATAAGTACTATATGTTGAAGGTTTGGATCCCTTACTCAAAGCAGCAATAGATGCTAAATCAGGCAGGGTTCTCACCACTGAAATGTGGAGTCTGACATTTGATGGTGCTAATTCATAGACACGGGCTGGGGCTGGGATTAATTTAACTGATATAAAGGGTAACTACCTAGGAGTACCTTATAGATTAAAATTCCCCTACACCAACAATGTAGCAGAATATGAAGGCCTACTTCTCAATTTGAGAAAGGAAAAAGAACTTGGAATCAACTATATGACTATGTATGGGGATGCAAAATTAATTATTCAGCAGATAAGGGGGAAGTACCAAACTAAACACCCTAGATTAAAATAGTATAAATAGGTAGACCTATATGAGATAAAAAAAATTGTGGAATTCAATATCTCACATATTCCTAGGGAAAAAAAACATGTGGCTAACCTACTGGCTGTAAATGCCTCTGGGGTAGATTATCCTAAAATTGACATTGAATTCATGGATAGATTTCCTACCATTTCGGTTTACCATCCCTCTATCCCAAAAAATGTAGTATACCTGTATGTTTTTTAAGATGACACAGATATAAGGGATTTCATGACAGTACAAAATCATTTTGCAAGGGTAATATGTGATGAATAGGATGAGTAAATACTGCAACATGTTATAGGTACTCCCATTGAGGTTATACAACTGAAAACTAATAAAATACCTAGGGGACTAGTGGCCTTGGAATCCTTAATTGATGATTTTGACAAAGCCCACAAGACTGCACCCAGTGAGTCAGAAGGTGAAGAAGTTAACATTAGAACCACTGGCGATCCTAAGAGGGTAAGAATTGACAGGTCACTACCAGCTAAAGAAAAGAAGCAGTACATAGAATATTTAAGAAAAAATTGGGATATTTTTGCTTGGGGGTATGATGAATTAAGAACATTCAATACAGTAGTTATGACCTACATTATTCTCCTAAAAGAAGGATCCAAGCCCTTTAGGTAGAAACAAAGAAAGTTCAATCTCACCCTACACCCTGTGATCAAAAAATAAGTACAAAAGTTAATGGATGCTAAGATCATCAAAAGGTGAGGTTCTCCTCATGGATAGCAAACTTAGTCCCGATCCAAAAGAATAATGGAGAGATAATATTATGTGTAGATTTCCAAAATCTGAATAAAAGTTCCCTCAAAGATAATTATCCTCTTCCCAATATGGAGCAGCTAATACAAGCAGTGGTAGGGTCTTCACGGATATCTCTATTGGATGGTTTCTCAGGTTATAACCAGATCCTAGTAAACCCTAAAGACCACTTTAAAATTGCCTTCACCACACCTTGGTGTACTTTTGAGTATCAAAGGATGCCATTTAGGTTGATGAACATCGGGGCTACTTTCCAAAGATCCATGGATTTCACCTTTAAGGGGCTAATGTTTAAAAAAGTGGTGGTCTATTTATATGACATTACTATATTCTCCAAGAAACCCTACAGACCACTTTTCTCACTTGTCTCAAGTATTTCAAAGGTGCAAAGAATACGGGATCTCGTTGAATTCAAATAAATGCCTATTTTGAGCCTCTCACAATAAGTTACTAGAGCACGTAGTTTCAAAGGAAGGAGTTAGTATCAATCCTAAAAGAACCAAAGAAATCGCACAAATACCACCTCCCAAAAGCCTCAAGGGAGTCATATCCTTCTTTAGAAAAATAATTTTTGTTAGAAGATTCGTTCCTAATTTTTTTGAGATTTCTAATACTATTAATGATATGATCAAGAAGGGATTTAAAATCAAATGGGAAGAGGGTAACCTTAAATCCTTCAAGTATATTAAGGATGCTATTACCACTGCCCCTATCTTGACTTGTCCAGACCATTCAAAAAATTTCAATTTGTACTCTTTTGCCTCAGATAACACTATAGTTGTAGTGTTATCCCATAAGGATGAACAAGCAAATGAATGTCCCATAGCATTCATGAGTTCAGGTATGAGAGGGGCTCAGCTAAGATATAAACCAATTGAAAAGTAGGATTACACCCTCATACAGGCCTTGGAGTATTTTAAGAGTGTCTTTGGAGCTTGAAAAGTGATTGCTTGTATACCCTATATCACCATCAAGGATATTATTACCCAACCCGATCCTATAGGAAGTTTAGCAAGATGGATGATTAAATTACTGCCATATTATGTAGAGTTCAAAGTCATAAAAAGAATTAAATGCCAGGGGTTGGTGAAATACATATTCTGCAAAGAAGAACAGTGGATAAACGATGATGTATTAGCTCAAGGAGAGCAACAAGAACCACAGTTAGAACATGAGAATTATGAGTGGTACAAAGATATCTTGTTCTATCTAAAATAACTATCCTTCTTTCTTGGGAAGACTGCTAGCTGAATAAGAAGCATCAAACAATAGTCTCAAAAGTACCATCTTTAGGAAAATAGGTTGTACTGGCGACATCCAAGTGGGGTATTGCTGCTGTGTGAGACTCAAAAGGAGGATCCCAAGATTTTTGAGGAATTTCACAGAGGTTTCTATGACGGTAAATTTTTTCCTAAAGAAACAACTAAAAAAATAATGAGAGTAGGGTATTATTATCCATCCCTATTCAAATATGTCTACCAGGCAGTCAGGAGTTGTTACAGTTATCAAGTCTTCACTGGGGAAAAAAACTTACCTACCATGCCTCTACATCCAGTCATTTTTGAAACTCCATTTTCTCAATGGGGGGTTGATTTAATCAGGGATATCAATCCCAATTCATCATGAGGATATAAATAGATCATCATTGCCACTGATTACCTGACCAAGTGGGTAGAAGTATCCTCCCTCAAAATATCAACAACAATAGCCATCATTAACTTCTTGGAGGAAAATATACTGACCAGATTTGGAGTCCCCAAAAAAATGGTGACAGATAATGCCAAATATTTTACTTCCTATGAGATGGTGGATTTCTATAATCAGTATAGCATTGAGCTGGCCCACTCTGCTAATTACTACCTGTAGGGCAATAGATTTTCTGAATCTTCAAATAAGAACATCCTTACGAGAATTAAGAGGTCATTAGGAAATAATAAGAGAGGATGGGACAACAAACTCAAATATGCTCTATGGGCGGATAGGCTATCGATAAAGAGAGCTACTGACATGTCACCATATGAGCTGGTATATGGGGAAAAGGTATTGTTGCCACCATAGTTAGAAAAAATATCCCTCTCTTTACCAATACAATATCATGAATAGCCAGATGAACTATAAAGGAGAATGAACCAATTGGTAAAATTGGAAGAAGACAGGAGGGAGGATGTTACACGAATGATCGGTCAAACAAGTAAAATAGTGGAATTTTTCAATAAGAAGGCTCAAGGGTAGACTTTCATATTGGGTGATGTGGTACTATATTTAGACCCAAAAAATGAAAAGCCAAGAGAGAAGGAGAAGTTTCAGCCTAAGTGGTTGGGTCCCTACCAGATTGTAAAAATAGTAGGACAACATACTTACAAGCTGGAAAACATGGAAGGAGAAGAGTTACCTATACCAGTCAATGGGCAGCATTTAAAGATCTTTTATCCTAGTATTTAAAAAACAAATGTGTGTGTGTTAGTCCTACGTCGGTCTACTCAGAGAGTCTGGAGTCCTCAAGTCGACATCCTTCATCCGCACCCTTGTTCCAGTCAGAGCCATTATTGACTCCTAAAAGGCTGGCCACATTTAGGAAGATAAATTCACATTTGCCTTTGGGATGCACAAGGTGGTGAATCCTAAATTTACCCTGTGTGCTCCACTCCAATGGAGTGCACTCAAAGCCATCTGAGTACACAAGGTAGTTCACACCAAGCCAATTAGTGCACTCCACTTATCAGAGTACGGAGTCCTCTAAGTGGGTGCACAAGGCAGTGCACCTGTCTCTAGCCCATATGCCATTTTGAAGGAGGGGGTGCACAACATCCCTTAGGGGTGCACAAGGTAGTGTGCCCCACCAATAGTCTATGCACTCTGTAGGGAGGTGGATCTCATGATAGTCTTTTAGGGTGCACAAGGTTGTGCACCCCATGTACTTCAATAAAGTGGAGTGCATGCAATATCGTGAAGGGTGCATGGCTTGTTCAGCCTAAATTCCAATGTACGCTCCACTACAATGGAGTGCACTCAATCCCTTAGAGTGCACAAGTAGTGTGCTCCTCCTAGCTGAATGTGCTCCACTCTCAAAGTGGAACGCATAACCTCAGTTGACATGTGCAATACTGTGTTCCCCATCCCAATTTGATGCACCCTTCCCTTTAGGGTGCACAAATATCCAAGTCAGATGCACAAGGTTGTGCGCCTACCTCCAAGTTTTGTGCTCCACTATGGTGGAGCACACAAGGTATAAAGGGGCACACAACTCATGTGCCCCACTGAGTCAAGGGTGCTCTACTCCCTTGGAGTGCACGAAGGTCATGCGGGTGCACAACCCTATATGCCCACCTTGAAAGCCATGTGCTCCACTCCCCAAGGGGGTGCACATTCTAAAATTAACCCTGACGCACCTCAAGCGAGCGCACACCTACATGTGCCTCACCATCACCAATCCTAAGCCACCTTGTGTCATGACCATTGTCTATAGCTGTAATTCATCCACCAGTATGAGGAGGTGACAGTCAATGTGGCGTGCCCGAACAATCTTGAGAGCTCCTAAAAATCAAAAAGTGCATGCATCATCTACCACATTTAATACACATGTTTTAAAAGAGAAGGTGGTGATCATTTTTCACATCACCCATGCATGTAGAGCTACCTATCAATGAGGTTGAATATAGAGTAAAGTATGGAGAGCACATAAGAGATATTGCAGCCAGGGGGTGAATTTTTTACTATTGTTTGAATAGGATGGCATCCACTAGCTCTTCAGATCCTGAAACATCGATAGTTTGGTGGAGAATCAGCAAAATCATCGAAGCATGGCTCGTTGATAGGAGTCCAGGGAGGGAAAAAAATCCTAAGGCATTCAATAATTTACATGATACCATTAGGGATATCATCGAAGAATAGAAAAAATATGTGGAGGAGGTCACCATCTATGCATTCGACCCCACAGAGGAAGATAACCAGTGTCACCCAACGCTCTTGAAATACCTCTATGCGTGAGCCTACCGAGACAGCGCTAGACCAACCCATGTGTGCAACAAGTGGAATACCAATTTGGGCCAGTTAACCTATCTAAAGGCGTACCACTCTTTTGATATGTTGGCATGGCTTGTTGTCTCTTATGACTCCAAAGCACACATGATTCAGGATTTCAATGGTCAGGTAGTGGCCCGGGTGTCGACTTATAGGATTCAAAAAGTTTTTGGCTTGACCACCACTTCTAGGGTGGTGGATTTGAAAATTTTAGTCCTTAAAACCAATTATATGATGAACATGACATTCCCTCATAACATTTTGAAGAGAGAGAATATGAGGCCAACAAAATTCTCCATCGAAAAATGCATGCTTCGTCCATGGGTACAATATTATGCAAACATGATCAATCTAGCCCTAGGAGTGAAAGACTTGGAGCCAATCACTAAGGAGGTGATTTTTTAATCCTCCAATGCAATAGGACAAACAAGACTCCTCTTTATCGGTGGGAAGATATTATCAGTGACAAAATGAATGAAGAAATGCAACAGTTGCAGGAGGCCATATTGGCTAATAAAAGGGAGATGCCTCCCTTTTCATACTACTCATTTTTTATCCATTTGTTCATGGCACAATTGGACAAGACCTTGGTCATCTAGATGGGGGTGTGAATGCAACTGTACAATATCAGCTATTATGCATCCAGGAGGGGTGTTCCAGCTATATTACCTTCTTCGAGAAGGTCCTCCTTGTGGTACACTTTTGGTTGCATGGAAATTTCCCAGACAGAATAGGGCATGGGTTAGAGATTTTTTGCACAAGGAAAAAGTAGGATACTAATTTTACGTAGAATAATTCTTCTATATCATGATTTATGGATCAAAGCTACCCATGAAGGCACTACCTTTCCACTACCTAACTTCCATTTCCATCTTGGATATCACTCGACATATGGTCGAAGAGGTAAAAATTAGAAATTTGAGGAAGAAAGGACCAGTGAAGTGGTTGCCCATTCCCTGTACAATGGGTTATTACACCTATCTTGGCCACTTTGCCCCACTATGGGCCATATGGAATATGGAAACCTACTATTTCTTAGAGTTCACTTGGAGGGCCTATGACCCAGATGGCCACCACAGGAGAGAAGTTACCAGTAAGATGACCCTTCGGGTAGTCACACACAGTGGTGATGATTTTGAGGATGTGATGCAAGAAGCTTTCATAAATAATTAGACCCTAGACTTGATATGGAGGATTCCCAAAGATAAGCGGCCTTATAGTGGACTGGAGGCTGTCAGATATTACAATGCTTAGCTTAAATTACATT
This sequence comes from Wollemia nobilis, assembly GCA_028583015.1. NCBI lineage: Eukaryota > Viridiplantae > Streptophyta > Pinopsida > Araucariales > Araucariaceae > Wollemia > Wollemia nobilis. Next base: position 14,912,807 of record JAQPPZ010002556.1, read on the forward strand.
GAGTCTTGCTAGTGGATAAAATGGTCCCATTGGTCTCGACAACTCCTCTTGAAGAATTTGAAGACCCTAGTCCCCAAATTTTCCAACAAGATTTTGACCTCTTTGAGGTCATGATGAAGATAGTCAACGAGTAGGCAAAACTCCCCTCCTCTTCTAGTTCCCCCATTGCCACTTCAAAAGGGAAGGAGTTGGCCATTAGCTCTTCTCAACAGGCTGCCCCATCATTAGTGTTGAACTTGATAATCCCACGTGATCAAGGTCAATTGATGGAAATTCAATGTTCATTATATTCCACCACCCTGGTAGTATATAAAAAAGAACGTTATATACGATCCAGGGTGATGAAAAATATAGCGCAGGCTAGGGGGCTGTCCAATATTTTGAGATGCTACAAAGTGCATAGCCCCATACGGTCCCTTGCTCACAAAAATGCTAGGACTGAGCCCTCAAATCTGGGAGTGGAAAATTTTACAATGGCTAAAGTCACTGACACTTGCCAGTTCATAGCCGACGAGGAAGACCAGATCCATGATATAGAAGAACAAAGGTCTCCAAGCAAGGGGATAGTCAGGCACAGGGAGACAACTGGATAAGAAACCATCGATACACCTGTTGCCTCTTTTGATATCCCCCAATAACCCAACATGAGATATGCCAATATAGATACAAGCAAAGGAGTCATTCGAGTATTTGTTGCACCCATCCAAATGATGAAATCACAAGTGGCTGCTCAAGCACAGGTGGCCAAGGCAGTGGAAAGAGAAATTGAAGAATTGAAAGCCAAAGCTGTGGAGGTAGAGCCATTGTAGCTCAAGGTCAAGCAGCTTCAAGCTAAAGTTGATAAACTAAATATGCCCGCTCCTTCCACTACACAGACTAGGGTCCAACTCGGGTCGGTGGATGAACTTAAAAAAGAAATGAAGGAGAAGATCCAGCCCAAAATGATAGATTTGGAGTCCATCCTAATAGATATATATATGTTGTAAGATGAGCAGTAGGTCTCATCCAGGATAACTTACAATGTGGGAGGCAAATAATAGATGCAATCATGTCGATCTAGAGGAAGTGTTAGGAAGACTATGTACCTATTTTTGGGCTAACAACCACTCTGGTAGATGACTCTTTATGCTTCTTCATGGAGGAATACATCAAGGTCTCCCTATATTTATAAAATGAATAAAATTGATGCCAGTGGAACCAAGAGGTGGCAGAATCTAAGTACGAATCCAAAAATGAGTTGGCCGATTGCAACCTCTCCATTGAGGACTTTGGATGAGCCCCAATCATCAAGGATTTTTGTTTTTCATAAAATCCAAGATTTTTATTTAGAGTCTGATGATAGGCTGTCTAAACGCTTCATGGATTTGGTGGATATGGTAGACCGCCTGTGTGAATTTACCAATAATAATATATAGTGGGCTAAGGATCGGGTAGTGGAGGCCACCCAAGATTTGAACCTGCTCCTCTTCTCTCTGACCTTTCACGATGAGGCTTGGGAATTTATTGACCAAGCCATTCCAAATAATAGGGTAGGATTGGGGCCCACCGCTACTACAACACATGCACTAGGAGGACCACAACTGCCAGTCCAAGGTAGTGGGGGAGATGATACACAAATGTAGATTCCACCTGCATTGACATAGAGACGTGGCCTACATGCCCATTTTTTATTACATCTTAATTTAGGAGGAAGTGATATTGGGCTAGCTGGAGGAGGCAGTTACAGCCCCACTCGAGTGACCAGAATTATATAAAGGAGACCACTACTGCAATATATTTTTTTTATTGAACCCCTAAGAGATAAAAACCAAGTCTAGTTGTATCTGTTGTTTGAGTCGTATTTTCCCTTGTATCTCCTGTGTGTGTCTCTTATCATCCTTATCTTGTCATTTACCAGGGACTGTCAAGGTGCGTCATTCATTGTGATTATTTTTTGTGGAATGTGTTGGAGTTGAGAACTCTTACATCATTGCAATCATGATAGAGAGGAGATACCTCTTGTTATAAACATTCAAACCGGGGGTTTATTGTAATCAATTGGTATATGAGGATCAAGCACTCTGTTGATCTGTTCTATGCACATATTTTATTAATGAAAATCTCAACTCTTCCCTTGGCATATTTTATGTGATTGTCTTGTGTTAGTTTATTTATGTATTACTGCAATCAAAATCCATAAATAACACCTTCCCTCGCTAGTTTAATTATTTTATTTATGTTACATCATTTGAATGGATTAAAATTAACTAGTTCTTATTTATGTTATCTTTCTAAAGTCATTTATCAACTTGCTACAAATCTGTAATGGATAAGGCACCAGTCTGGGTTTTATAGACTCTAATATTGATAGGTTCGATCACTAAAAATATCAAAAACAACTAAACAATATTTTGTCTGGATTAGTGGGTATGTGCATAACAAATATTTAGTAAAAGGACCCACTACTTGGGGTTTCCTTACCCAACCTGGTCGATTTAGAGTTGTCTAAGGTAGTTTATTTCCAGGTTAATGAGGTGGATCAACCAGAATCCATAGTGTTGGTTGTGATCTCCAGAGTTTTCTATGATGTGATAAATCTGCTGAGGGTAAGCGAAAAAACTCCACAACAAGAACTTCCTTGAAAACCTCCTTAGTGATTTCAACAACTTTGTCCTCATTAGCGTTAGAGATTCCAAAAGTAGCAGAGTTAGCAAGAACCTCTATGTCAAAATTATGAAAGAAAACAATAAGGTTCAAGGTGTTTCTCTGATCCTACAACTGATAAATGACTTTCCTGAGAGTAGCGTAGGCAGTTTCTAGGTGATCAATGGAAGCAGAGGTGAATAACACAAGCTTATACTAAGAGGGGGGTGAGCAGTATAAGATCACTTTTTACTTTTCTTTCCAAATAAATTTTATGCAATCTATAGATAGCAATATCAACAACAATAATCAAAGCAATACATAAATCACCACACACAATAGAGACACCATAAATTATGTGGTTCACCCAATGTGGGCTACTCCACGGAGAAAATATTTCACTAAAATTTTCTCAATCAATCTCTTGGGAATATTTTCCCTATTACAATGTTTATAGACCTCTGTCCAAAGGAGACACTAATCCCCTAAATCAATTTCATCGATATCTATCCATAGGAGAACTCCTTCTCTGCTTTGGCTAGTGATCCTCTAGAATACTACTGCCTCCACTACACTGGCTTGTGGATCTCTCTCTACTAAAGACTCTTTTCCTCACTAAGAATACCTATCCTCACTACCCTAGATAATGGATCTCTATCCACTGGAGACTAATGTCCTCTCTACTCTGTCACCTCCAAATCTCTATCTCAAATCTACACTAAACATAGTCCTTCGATCTAGTACAACTCTACTCAATCTCTATCTATGGTTTGGTACAAACCTATCCTCAAATCTACATCAAATTCTACTCTCAAATATGCACTAAAAATAGTCCTTCGATATAGCACAAATTTATCCTCGATCTCTATCCTCAAGCCTTAACTCAAGGCTTGACTCAACTCTACTAGATATACCCTAAACCTTAACTCAAGGTTTGAACAAATCAATCAACTCTCCTCTCAATTCTTCTAAAATAATTTTCTCAAATATACCTTGTAATCTTCCACAAAAGCTCACACTAATATATCCATAATTTCTCTCTAGAAATTTCTCAAATCTGCTCTACAAGTCCTCTCTAGAACTTGCTCAATCTGCTTCACAAGTCCTCTCTATAACTTACTCAAATTGGCTCTACAAGTCCTCTCTAGAACTTGCTCAATCTGCTCCACAAGTCCTCTCTATAACTTGCTCAAATCTTCTCTACAAGTCCTCTCTAGAACTTGTCCAAATATCCTCAATAAGTCCTCTCAATAACTTGCTCAATCTACTACACAAGTCCTCTCCAGAACTTGCTCAAATCTGCTCTACAAGTCCTCTCTAGAACTTGTCTAAATCTGCTCAATAATTCCTCTCAAGAACTTATCCAAATCTATATTGTAAGCTTCCACAAAAGAAATTAGTCCACAAGTCTCCTCAAAGACTTACCTCAAATATGCTCAACAAGTCCTCACAGAACTTTTCCAATCTCATAGAAACATAAAGAGAATTGTTAGAGACTCAATATATTCTATACTAATAACAATGCTCAATTGCTTTTAATCACTCTCTTAGAAACATGAGGAGAATTGTTATAGATTCAATATGCTTCAAATTAAACTCAATGCTCAATCACTTTCTCAACTCAATTCAGAATATAGAATAGTTTGTTTTATGGAACTTGAAAAATCACTTCACACATCCACTTGACTAGGTTCAACCAAATCTACTCAACCAATCACTCAATGAAATAATACTTACTCACAAACCATAGTCCAAGCATATAAACATCAACTCTAAATTTTTCCAACAATGTTCAACCACAAATCTCATATAACAATGATGCTCATGTTCTTTTAAAAACCTATTTCAATCTCAACAACTCACTTCACCAACAATGCTTATAAAACAATCCTCACATAGCAATGATACTCAAACCCCAGTTCATTTTCTTCTCATAACCAATGGCTTCAACAAAAATGCTTATAAAACAATCCTCACATAGCAATGATACTACTTTAATTTCTTCTCATAACCAATGGATTTAACAACAATGCTTATAAAACAATCCTCACATAGCAATGATACTCAAACCCTAGTTCAAGTTCTTCTCACAACCAATGGCTTCAACAACAATGCTTATAAAACAAGGTTTACATAAAAACTCTTTAACCCAAAAAACCTTGAAGCATTAACTCAAACACACTCAATAAGGAAGCCCTAATCAAATCCTTTTCACTCCAAACTTATTTTTAAAAAATAAATCAATCAAATCAACTATGGAATAATGTGCTCATACATTTTTCTTGATGATTAAGGTATCTCATAAATCTATCACAACCACAACCACTTTTATACCAAACTCAAAGAGGTTAGAAGATAAATATTTCTCATAATGTAATGCACAAACTCAATTACACCTTATCACTCCATATATAAAATCAACCATCAACATACATAAAATATTTTCCAATAATACCTTATAATCTCCCAGTTAAAATAAATTTAACATCCACCAAAATTTAACTCAAAAACCTCTTTAATTAAATTTTAATAGCAAGAAGAACTTTGGTAAAAATAAAATCCACTTTCCTTATAACTCCAATAACATAAATCAATTACCAAATAAGCAACTTTTCATTCTACCCTTATAACTCTCTTTTTACCTTAGGAAAGACATTAGGCAAAAAAAAAAAATTATTTAACAAAAATACCTTTGCCACTTATGATATTCAAACCCCCAATATCTGCCTCCTTGTGTGCCTTAGACACGAGATAGACCATCGTGTGTGCTAGATGCACACTTGGAAGATTAAGAGCACCTTGTGCTCTTTCTTCTAAGTATGGTGCTCAACCGAGCACATGCCAAAATGTTATCCTCCGCATCGCTCAAGACAAACACACCAACAACCTCCACATGAATTGATCATGGTCACTTCCACCTCGAATGCTCTCGCAAAATGTGCACTACCAATGGACAACCCTATCCAATGGGAGTGAGGCCTTAAGCCCTCCCATTTTTTCTTCTTCCTAGCGCTAAAAGATAACACAAAATTGTCTTCTTCCTCAACGATTGCACGAATTACTCTTTTCTTTGTTGCATGAATATTAATCGATGAAGGGTAAGTTTAATGCCCCTTTGGCATAGCTTTTATATATGAATTTCACCTTTTGACATAGACGTCGGCGCTCCACTAAATTGATGATGTCGATGCTTTTTTTTAAAACCTTTATAATTTATAAATTATTTAAATTCTAAAAGAATTTAAATTTTATAAATTATTTTATAAACTTTGACTTTAATAAAAATTAAAGCCTTCTTGAGATAAACTTTAAACCTTTATTTGTACTCCACTGATTTGATGTAAATTATTATGCCACCATGGTTTTAATAAAAACCTTAATTTTGCCATCACAATGTTTAAGGAAGCCTTTATATCCTTATAATAATTAAAAAAAAAAAACATTTTAATTTTCCACCATGGTTTTAACACAAACCCTTATAAAACAATATTTTGACAACTTTTCTTCAACTCTTCGCATTGTTCCTGGTGGCAATAATGGTGTACTACATGGTATTAATGATAGATTAATATGTTCACTTTGGAATCAATGACAACTTCTCATCTTGACATCAATGACAACTAAATGAACTAAAAATATCCAACAATATCCCCCTTTGTCATTGATGGTAACCCAAATTCTTTTTATCAAAAATTTGACCTTTCCTTTGTTTTTCTCCCCTTGGGAAATTGCTCCCCCTAACTCAATGCTCTCTCAAATACCAAATATCTCCCCCTTACTCAAATATCTCCCCCTTTAACATCAATGGCAAAGGGTCACCTTTGGGGCTTGGGGCTAAGAATGAGCCTTTTAGCTTAGCCCCTCCCCCACCTCCTCTTGAGGTGGTTAATTCTGGGGTGGGAGTATTTCTACTCCTAGAAAGCACTGTTCTTTACATTTATTTTCTCTTCTTATTAGTTGATCCTTATGATTCCTCTGACTTTTTCTTTCCATATCCATGTTCTTGTCCATGTCTACATTCTTTTCCATGTCTACATTCTTGTCCATGTTCCTATTCCTATTCTTGTTCCTACTCATATCGATGTTCTTGTTCCTATTCTTATTCATATCCATGTTCCTATTCCTATTCATATCCATGTTCTTGTTCCTATTCCTATTTGTGTTCCTATCCATACTTGATTTAGGAATGTTTTCTCTACACCACTTTGTTGTGTAACCATCATTATTGCACTTATAACACTTAATGTTATTATTCCTTGGAGGTGCAAATTTCTTAGAATTTCTCCTTGTGAAGCCAAACCTTCTTCTATCATAAACCCTGCAATTCATGGCCTTGTGACCAAAATGATTACGTGAGTAGCAATACCCATAAAAAAGCTATATGTTCCCATATTCCTGTATTTCATGTGTCCTGCACTGTGAGGCCATGTGTCCAAACCTATGACATGAAAAACATCTTCCATTGAAGTTTCCTTGTCTTGACCTCATTGGTCTCTTAGTCTCTCTTGACCTATTTTGATTATTGTTCCATCTGTATCTTATTTGTGCATTGTTCTTGTCCTTGTTGAACTTTCTATTGTTCAACTCATCCTTAGATGTCTCACTTTCTCTTATATTGTCTTCTTCTAAAGTGTCTTCATCTAAAGTATCTTCTCCTTCAAAACTTGAGGTTGACTTTCCTTCTTGTTTCTTTTGAACTTGTTCAAATCCAAGACCTATTTTTCTTGATGTAGGCTTTTGTATATTTATGTACTTATCCAAGTTCTTTGAGCTATTTTTGAACCCTTTTAGCTTGACCTTGGAGTCTTCTAAATATTCTCTTAGGAGTGCCACTTCTTGTGCTAACTTTTCACATTCTAAGATATTTGATTCTAACTTATCCTTGAACCTTTTTGCCTTAGCCTTTAATTTTTCTAAATCCTCTATAAGCAATCTTATCTCTTCATCACATTCTTGAAACTAAATTTCAAGTTTAGAGTTTTGCTTTCTTACCTTCTTTACCGCGTCAAGGGCATAAATAAGTTCTCCCTTAATATCATATCCATCCTTTTCTGAATATTCCTATATTTTTTTTACCTTTGTCCACATCTTTATTTTCTATTGGCTTGTCTTCTGTAGGATCTTATTTTCCTTCTTCTAGTGCCATTAGAATGTTATCTTCTGGTACTTCAAGTGTATCTTCATATTCATCATCATTGAAACTATAACCATCCCTTTTACAACTATCTTCAAGATGTCCAAATTTACCACATATAAAACACTTGAGAATTACTGGAGTCCTTTTCTTAACTTGTTCTTTTTATTCAATCATAAAAAGGACTTCATATCTATCATTGTCTAAAAAACTAGCATACCTATCACTTGAGTACTTACTTTCCTTATATGCATAGTACCTCTTTTGTCTTTGAAAGAACTTATTTCCTTGTTTGCTTTGTCCATCCTTGCTTTTCTTTTAGTGCTTGTATTTTTTTGATTCCCTGTTCTTTTGATCTTATTTTTCTTCATTATTGTTATTCTTAGCTTCTTGATATTCAGTTGCATAATGACTATACCTTTCACAATTGAAAAATTTAACAGATATTGTATCTCTAGATCTTCTTCGATCCTTATTCCTTCTATAATAATTTGCTTCTTCATCATTGAATGAATCATTTTTTGATTTTGACTTCTTACCCTTTGTCTTCTTGATTGCTTTGAATGCTGCTTATTTTTGAGGATTTGGTTCCTCTTTTGTTCTTATCTCATGTGTTGTAAGAATACCAAGCAACATATCTCTTGTCAAAGTATCACCATCCATTGACACTTCTATAGCATAAACATTTTCACTGAATATTTTTGGAAGAGTTCTTAAGACTTTATCACAAACATCCGATTCATCAATCTTCATTCCAAGTCCTTGCATAGCATTAACAACCTCATCAATTCAAAGTAGATAAGTACTAATTTTTTTCTCATCCTTCATTCTCAATTCTTCAAATTATCCTTTGATATTTTGCATATTTGCTTTCTTGACACATTTATATCCATATATATTTTGTAGTTTATCCCACATTTCTTTTGCATTTTGACAATGCATAACTTTCATAGAATCTATTATATGCAAACCTCTCAAAAGTGCATTTATTTCTTTTGAATTGTAATTTTTTAGGAGCTTACCTCCCTTATCTATAGGAGGATTAATAAAGGGATCATATCCAGTTTCAACTACTTCCCAAATGTTATTACCAAGTGCCATCAGGTAGATCTTCATTCTCATACTCCAATATATATAGTCACTTCCATTAAATACTGGTGTTGAATTATCTGAGGACTCATTCTTAGAATCCATTGTATTCTTGTTAGATTTTCCTTCAAGATATTAAACTCTTCTGAAGGAACCCGCTCTGATACCAATTGAATAACACAAGCTTATACTGAGAGGGGGTGAATAGTATAAGACCATTTTTTACTTTTCTTTCCAAATAAATATTATGAAATGTATAGATAGCAATATCAATAACAGTAAACAAAGTAATGCACAAATCACCACACACAATAGAGAAACCATAATTTACGTGGTTCACCCAATGTGGGCTACTCCACGGAGAAAATATTTTACTAAAATTTTCTCAATCAATCTCTTGGGAATCCTTTCCCTATTACAATGTTTATGGATAGATTATGGACCTCTATCCAAAGGAGACACCAATACCCTAAATCAAATTCATGGATATCTATCCACATGACAACTCCTCATCTACTCTAGCTGGTGATCCTCTTTCCACTAAATACTCTTGTCTCCACTCAAAAGACCTGTCTTCACTACCCTGGGTAATGGATCTCTATCTATTGGATACTACTATCCTCTCTACTTTATCACCTCCAAAGCTCTATCGCAAATCTACACTAAACACAATCCTTCGGTCTAGTACCACTCTGCTCAATCTCTATCTCTGGTCTGGCAAAACCTATTCTCAAATTTACACCAAACTCTGCTCTCAAATCTATAATAAAAATAGTCCTTCGGTCTAGCACAAATCTATCCTCAATCTCTATCCTCAAGCCTTAACTCAAGGCTTGAATCAACTCTGCTAGATCTACCCTAAACCTTAACTCAAGGTTTGAACAAATAAATCAACTCTCCTCTCAAGTCTTCTCAAATACTTGTCTCAAATCTGCCTTGTAAGCTTCCACAAAAGCTCACATTAATCTTTCCATAATTCCTCTCTAGAACTTGCTCAAATTTTCTCTACAAGTCCTCTCTAGAACTTGCCCAATCTTCTCCACAAGTCTTCTTTATTACTTTCTCAAATATGCTCTACAAGTCCTCTCTATAACTTGATCAATCTGCTCCACAAGTCCTCTCTAGAACTTGCTCAAATCTGCTCTACAAGTCCTCTCTAGAACTTGTCCAAATTTGCTCAATAAGTCTTCTTAAGAACTTGCTCAATCTGCTCTAAAAGTCCTCTTTAGAACCTACTCAAATCTGTTCTACAAGTCCTCTCTAGAACTTGTCCAAATCTGCTCAATAAGTCCTCTCAAGAACTTATCCAAATCAGTATTATAAGCTTCCACAAAAGCTCACACAAAATCAGTCCACAAGTCTCCTGAAATACTTACCTCAAATCTTCTCAACAAGTACACACAAAACTTGTCCAATCTCATAGAAACATAAAGAGAATTGTTAGAGACTCAATATGTTCTATACTAATCACAATGCTCAATTACTTTTAATCGCTCTCTTAGAAACATAAGGATAATTGTTAGAGATTCAATATTCTTCAAATTCAACTCAATGCTCAATCACTTTCTCAACTCAATTCAGAATATAGAATAGTTTGTTTTATGTAACTTTAACAATCACTTCACACATCCACTTGCTAGGATCAACCAACTCTACTCAACCAATCACTCAATAAAATAATCCTTTCTCACAAACCCTGGTCCAAACATATAAACATCAACTCTAAATGTTTCCAATAATGTTCAACCACAAATCTCACATAACAATGATACTCATGTTCTTTTCAAACCCTAGTTCAAGCTCAACAACTCACTTCACCAACAATGTTTATAAAACAATATTCACATAGTGTAGACACCAAAATAGCACCAATCCGATTATGTGACTACAAACACTGATCGCATTAACACACACAGCCCCTAGGGCAGCCCCTAGAGGTTAAACAGTGGTTCTAACCACTCACACAGTAGTTTTACAAGTCAGAGATCAATTTGGCACCTTTTAGGCACTTTGCTACTTACTCGCTCCACCCAGGGACGAGTGCGACTGGTACTCGCTCCACCCAGGGACGAGTGCAGACTGGTACTCGTTTCACCCAGGGATGATTATCAACGCTCGCTTCTGGGTGGGACGAACGCCAGGTTTGACCGATAAAAAGTCAAACCTCGACGCATGACAACTCAGAACTGCCACTTAGCTCTCCTTTCATGGCATAGGGGTGCGAGTGAGTTCTTTTGACAACTCATATCTGCCACTTGACTCTCCATTCACTGCATGGGAATGAGAGTGAGCTTTTCAGGACAACTCGGATTGGCCACTTAACTCTCCCTTCATTGCATGGGAGTGAGAGTAGGCTTTTTCATGACAACTCAAATTAGCTACCTAACTCTCCCTTCATTGCATGGGAGTGCGAGTGAGTTCTTTTGGGCATGCAGCAGCAGTTGCAGAAGCAGTTAAGAAGCCCTTGATCAAGAAGAAGTCTTCTCTTCACAAAAAAGCATTCATGCAAAGTAACACTTCTGCATGTTAATTCAAAGAGACCCCTTGGGTCTATAAAATGGTGAGCTTCCTCACCCAAAAGATATACAGAGAAGGAGCATTTTGAGCGATGAAGTGCTGCTAATTTACTTACTTACGATTTGTGCTTCACATCCATAATCTCTTAATCGAAAAGGAGGTTATTGGGTGACTTTGGAGGCACGAATCAAGAACCAAAACCCAATTTTTTTGACCACAATATCCTACCAATTTTCCGACAACCCATCACAATAGGTTTCGGACCCATCCCAAGCGGATTGGTGTCGAAACAAAGTTTCACCCGCGGGTGGTTTGCCTTCGGGCACCCCCTGCCTTATTGCGTTTGGTGACTATTTCTTTTGCAGTATTTTGCTAGTTACATGATTATGCTTTTGTCAAATTTTTAGTTTATTTGGACTCATTTTAACCATCATTATATTTATCTTTTGTTTTTCATACACAGGTGCTACTGATTCTTTGTTTGTTTCTTTGAACGCAGATTTTTAGCATTAGAGGAGCAGCGAGGAATCTACTTTTACCAACACAAGCGACGGCAACGTTTTGGTTCGCCCATCTTATATGTGGGCACGCGGAAGAAGGAATTCTGAAACAAGTTGTAAAAGACCAACATTTAACGCTCCTATCCCCTCAAAAGGAAGGAGACGCATTGTAACACAAATTTGAAAAGCATATCAATAAAAGGGCCGTATTTTATATTGCTTTGATATCTTGTGTTCATGTTCCTTCTTTTTACGCATTTCTCAATAACATAGGGTTTGAGCATTATTTTAGTTTCGTTTACATTGCATTTTTAGTCTATCCTTTTTGTTTTTGGAATCTCGTGTTTTCAATGGCGATCACGGTGGGACCTCTGTCCTCTATTTTTTTTTAGGTTAGATTTTTGATCTGAAATTGCTTGTTTTGATTACAGGTACCTATTTTTCAATCATCAGATTGTTATTCGTTTTTGTCAGTGACGATTACAGAATTGGGATTCGTTTCACCCAGGGACGAATAGGCATTCGTCTCACCCTGGAACGAATACTATTTTGATATTCGCCTCACCCAGGGACGAGTATCGTTCTATGCATTTTTCAGAGCAGCCAATCAAAAACATCCTTTCGGGCAGAGAAGAGGTAGGGGTTTTTAACAAGCCTCTGTCAAATTTTTGTTTTCTGATTTCTGGTTTTCAGTTTTTGTATGGCTTAGGGAAAGTTTCCTTTTCATTTTCCTGTTTCAATTTTTTGCAAATTAAAATGAACCCCACACATCACGTGGTTACTTAAACCAAGGAGCTGGTCGTAAAACCCCAGCCCTTGAGCAAGACCAATAGTGGATTTCATCACCACGTTGGCTTGGATATTTGCATTCATTTACCCCGATTGTCACTGTTGCTCGACGTAAATCCTGACGAAAGCTGACCGAGTGTCGTTGGGGTGATTCCCAGCATGCGAGGATAAGTCTTCTATGGTAGGTGTCATAAACAGGACAATCCCCCTTCCGTACCGCCTATGTTCCACGTATCATCTGCTCTCACGTACCTATAGTCTCCCTCACGTAAGGGCGGGTATATAGAGAGGTTGGTATATCGGTCCGACAATGGTATATTGAAGGGGCGACCATTTTGGGAGTCACAAGAGCCTTCATAATTGCATTTAAACGGTTTTCATAAAAAGCTTTCAAAAAACAACAAACAACAAAACACACTAAAACCAGTTTAGGACACACCATTAATCTTTAAAAGAGATAATCATTGCTTTGTGTGTGTATGTTCTTTTCTGCTTAGTGTAACAAAAATAAAAAAATCATAAACAAAAGATAAAAATCTACGTAGCTTGTAGAGAGTCATTACCATGGTATTCACTCGTAGCCAAGCCCAATCACGGGCAAAAGCTGCAGAGAATGCACCAAGGGGGACAAGTCACCTCCGATATAGCCCTAAAGACTTGGCCATCCCACCTTGGCGGTAGGGTACACAAGTTAGTCCACACCATGCGCTTATAGAACATGACTTTAGAGGCACCTCCTTGAGGGGCACTCCAACTCATGCCATCACTAGACAGGACTATAGAGGCACCTCCTTAGGGGGTACTCCCATGCAACAAAGATCCTTTCAAGAAAACAACCAACATGTAGCACTTGACCTAGATATAAGGCCTCCCTTGGAAGCTCGTTATGGGTGGCCTAGTGATGAAGTGCTTGAACAACAAAGGGTCCACAAGGAGGAACCATATGATTTTGTTACTCCTAATTTACCCCTGATCAATGTCAGACACACGAGACCATATCCAGAATATCAGGTTCTCCCGATAGGGCAAGGCAATTCTGCCCGCACCTTTTATGAATATAACAGAGAATGTGAGGAAGATCAATACGTTCCTCAAGGATAGTACCTAGCATGGGAACGATGCACGTCTGCACCCGCTTTATATCCAGATCGCTCATTGAGACCAGAGCTTCAAGTCAATGCTGCCAACCTCGACAGAGGGAAGCAACATATAGGGGTCTCAGAGTACCAGGATCAAGACAGATATGTAGGGGAGGCATCTAGGCCCCCTAAACAAGAGACGACGGAACAAAATGACTTGGCATTTGCCAAACTAGCCGCCCGCCAAGCGCAAATCATGCGGCTTAGGCAAGACCAACAACAATTAGAACATTTGTGTCACCTTAATCAAGAGCGCATTCAGCGTCAGACAGCTGAATTGCTTCACAACAATGCACCTGAGAAGGCCCCAGTCCCTCATGCACAACAATCTGAGATGTATGTGAGGCACAACCCCTTAGTGCGAGACAGGTCTCCACGACTTCATCAAGCACTGCCTCTAAGACCTCCTAGACCTGAGCGGGAGGCCACTCCTCGAAACCGTGATGGGCATCCTCCGCGGGCACCCATCAATGTTTACAGGCCTAGGCCAGACACTCCTCAAGAAGCTTATGAGGATTATGAAGAAGAAGAGCGGGCTGAAATGCCCTATCAAGGTAGGAGGGGTGCTACCCAGTTACCCCTCCAAAGGCCTCAAGTTCCCCGCAACCCACAGCGGGAGCAAACCAAGGAGGAGGAGATTACGTCCTCCGATGCATACAAAGTGTTGTTAGAACGCTTAGAGACTATGGAACTCAAGACTTTTGGGCCCCAAAAGCCTACCTTACGCCAACTCCGTAGTCATCCGGTGCATCCATCAATGCCAGCACCTCCATACCCCAAACATTTTAAGCTGCCCCAGTTGGCACTCTTTAGAGGGGATGAAGATGCTCAAGAGCATGTGACTCAATTTTTGAGCCAATGCTTCGGTATACAAGACAATGATGCATTGCTATTAAGAACATTTATAACCACATTCACAGGACCTACCTCGGATTGGTTTACCCATCTACCGAAGCATAGCATCTACAACTTGGATCAACTAGTGGATGCGTTCCTAGAACGTTTCGCTTTCAACACAAAGAAAAAGGCGTCACTCAGTGATCTAGCTAGCCTCAAGCAGTATGAGGAGGAATCTATGGTGGCATATGGGAATCGGTGGAGGACGTTGCTTTCAAAGCTATCCTACCTCCCTCCTATGTCCGACCTAACTCAAATGTTCGCAAAGAGCTATTTGCGATCGATCTCTGTGCTATTGCAGCTACAACAATACGCCACTTTAGAAGAAGCTCTGGCGCAAGCTAGAATTATCGAAGAGATCAAAATACAGGATGGCAAAATTGCCAAGCCTAAGAAAAAAGAGTGGAACAAGAGCACCAAAATAGGGAATACGCAACAGAAACCCACCGCGGTCAATCAAGTTGCTATCAATGCCCCTAAGCCTGCCCAAGCGACACAACCTCCAAAGGCTAATTATCAGGCGGTGCCTCACAATAACTATGAGAAAGATAATAAAAAATAGGATCACAATCAGCAGCGTCACCCTAGGCGGCAATTTACACCATACACCGAGTCCAGGGAATCTTTGTTTGACCGTTTGTCAGCGGCAAACTTGATTAATCTGCCAGAGATTCAAACAATAGATCCTAATGCGCCCAAGCCTAAGGGCTACAGAGAGGATCTTTACTGTAGATTCCATAGAAGGAAAGGGCATGACCTTAATGTCTGTTGGACGTTCAAAGGTTTAGTGCAAGACCTCATTGACAATAATACATTGGTAGTGGATAACCCCATCGCACCCAACAACCAACAAATGGGTGTTTTCAAAGATCCTTTACCCGCACATGATGCACAAGCAAAACCTCTTCATGTCAATGAAGTGCAACAAAATTGCCCCATGGAGGGGTATGTTGGGATGATCAGCATTGTGACAAGGAACAAGAGACACTCAGGGGCTGCCCCCATGACAGCCACAAGGGAAGTTCCACCCATGTCACAACCTCAAGTGAATCCTGCACAGCTTCCCCCGCCTAGACCAGTGGCCACGATTCGCACTAGACTTACTCAAAGTCTATGGACCACGTCGGCTAGGCTCTCCATCTATGAGCTTATTCAACAATCGATGCCCCATCGGGAAGCTCTCATGGAGATATTAAAGGCAATTGAGCTGCAACCCCATGAAGCGGATTCGTTCAACAATTTTGTGGGGCATGTCAAACAGTGTACCGAACCAGTCATCACCTTTAGGGAAGATGAATTAAAAATGGTGACTGGGGATGTAGCGGATCCACCCCTGCACGTTATTGCATGGGTCAATGGGACTCCGTATAAGCGGGTGTTGGTAGACACTGGTTCATCCAGTAACATTATTACAACCGCTGCATTGAAACATTTGAAGTTGCCAGCCTCTCACATTGTACCTTCCACTTATACCCTTCGAGCATTCAATGATGCGATATGCTCGATAGTTGGCACAATTGTCCTACCCATACAAGTGGGACAAAAGACCATTCATACATTGTGCCACATTTTAGAAGGTGAGATGGCTTACAATATCTTGCTTGGGCGGCCTTGGATCCGGGATATGAAGTGTGTCCCTTCAATTGCTCATCAATGTTTAAAGTACACATTTGAAGGACAAGTGCACGTGGTCCCCATAGATTTGGAACCTTTTAAATATTGCAACTCAGTGCAAATCATGCCGCAGTCGACCCTTCCTTCAACGCATGTGGATTTCTAGTTAAATCCATCTAAGAGGGGTCCGATTAAGCAAGAATCTCCAAATCAATCAAATTCCCAGGCAGGTTCATCTTCTTCATCTAGTCCTCCCACAACGACGCCACCTACGGTGGCCACACCAACGGACAAAGGAAAGAAGCCCCTGGAAGCGGAACCACCCTTAGTCTCCAACATCTCGACAGAAGAGACGCCTAATAGAATGGAAGTCGAGACGCCTAGTTCATCCCACATGGAGTGGACTCAGGGAGAACTCCCATTCGCTTCCTCTCAATCGCCAACGATTATTGTTGAGATGTCTACCACAGGCATGGGGGAGTATATAGTGCGCAATGTTGTAGCAACGCCCACACTTCAGTCTATGCAAGACATGGGAAGACCTCGACTCCCCATAGGCTCCGTGGTTCCTTTAGGCTACCCACCTAATCAGACAAACTTTATTTTTGGGGGCCTGGATCATGGCGTTGAACCTTCTCGACGAGAAGAGGAAGATGAAGAGCCCTTTGTGGAAGATGTCAATTATCTGTCTAACCCAAACTTCGCATTACGATATCTTAGCCAATGCAATTGGCATGGATACGGGTTGGGCAAGTATGAACAAGGAGTGCATGTTTTGTGCCAACCAAGATACCAAATGCCTTATGACAAGTCAGGAGTAGGGTTTAATCACCCTTTGCCCCTCGACATCTTGGTCGAAAACATGCAAGGCCTAGGGATAGGCAACAAGGATGGGTTGGCATCAGATCCATATGCCAATCCAAATACAACTTATACATTGGGGGATTATTTCCCATTACAAACAAACAACCTTGTTGACCTCAACAACCCTTTCCCTTCGGCCGAACAAGGAGAAACCTCACGGACTCACCCACAAGGGGAAGATGGACAAGACCAAGAAGGGTCTTTCGAAGATGAGTCGGAGTATGATCATTCTCACGAATATCCAATGAATGATGATCAGGAAAGCTTCCTGACGATGTTCCCATTGGCTGCTCCAGTTGAGCACATGCCACTTCAAGATAATCCGGTCCCCCCGCAGAGAGCGGCACAACCTCGTTGGGACCATATTAATTTGCTCGAGCAAGATGAGCTTCCCATGTCGCAAGCAGTAATTGGAGCCAATGAAGGCCTGTGGTTCTCCGATAGCGAGTCGAAAGATGAAACTAAGATGGCTTATCTCAACCACATGCGACAAATGCAACAAAGGCAACAAATGCAACAACATTATCCCTTGGACATAGATGACATGTTTGAACATTTGCACATGGGTCCAAGACATAGGTGGCACCTCAACCCGACGTAGTTATAGCAATTACTGCACCCGCCACTCCAGGTACACAGAGAGCATCTTCCACCTAGAGACCCTATCAAACCATCAGTGCCTAGGGCAGACCCTATTTGCATGTCCACGCATAGGGCTGATCCCTTTGTGCCAGTGCCTACAGAGCCAGACCCAACGCATCAAGAGCATCCCAAATGTCAGAGTTATCACATCTACGGTAATGGAGGTTACCCTCATTTCATCAACATGATCTCCATTGACTTGACCGCCCCCATCCATGATCCAGCCAATCCCACATGATCATTGCATCTAGACATAGAGGCTATAGATTGGGATCACGCTGACACACCACCATCCCCATCAGAGTATTGGCCTTACGGTGGGATGTTTCATTTCACTCCAGGACAGACTCAGGATGTCTTTCATGTTGAAGAGGAACTTGACGTTCCTAATGATGATCTTAATTCAGCAAATGATATCCATCTGATCCCAATTCCACATCAGTTGGAAGACGGATCCCACATGTCGATCGAGGCAACGACTGATGTAGACATCGACATAGATCCAATGAATCCATGAATTCTCAAGCTGGGGGTAAGTCTTTCCCCCAAAGAGCAAGCCGATTATGTTGCCCTTCTTAAGGAAAAGAAGGAGGTTTTTGCATGGTCATACAAGGATATGCCGGGACTAGACCCATAGCTAGTCATGCATAATTTAACGCTTGATCCGACAATCAAGCCAGTAAAGCAAAAACTATGCAAGATGCACCCAACAGTGGCCTTAATGGTAAAATATGAGTTACAAAAGTTGTTGGATGCCCAGCTTTGTCATCTGTGTGGATTATCCTCCATGGTTGTCTAACATGGTTCCCGTCAAGAAGCCCGATGGGAGGATTCGCATATGCACCGATTTTTGAGATCTTAACAAAGCGAGTCCTAAGGATGATTTTCCCTTGCCAAGCATCGACGCATTGGTAGATGCCACAGCGGGCCACGAAATGCTTTCCCTTATGGATGGTTTCTCAGGATACAATCAGATTCGTATCAATCCTGAGGACCAACTAAAAATGGCATTCACAATGCCTTGGGGGACATTTTGCTATAAGGTCATGCCTTTTGGCCTTAAAAACGCTGGCGCCACTTACCAACGTGCCATGACGTACATATTTCATGATTACATGCACAAGACTTTGGAAGATTACATGGATGATTTGTTGGCCAAATCTCTTTTGCGCCCAGATCACCTCGGTGACTTGAGCAAGGTCCTTGATCGCCTCATTGAACATAAAGTCAGACTAAACCCCAAGAAGTGCATCTTTGGCATCACATCTAGAAAGCTCTTGGGTTTCATAGTCTCCAAACGAGGAATCGAGGTAGACCCAAACAAAGTCAAGGCAATCCTTGAAATGCTTCCCCCAACCACCATCAAGCAGACTCAAGAGTCTGCAGGGAAAGGTTGCGTCGATCAAGCGCTTCATAGCGCAGTTATCTGACAAGTGCCGACCCATGAATAAATTATTGCATAAGGGGGTCACATTTCATTGGGATGACGAGTGCCAGTCAGCCTTTGATGACATTAAATAGTACTTGGCTTTGTCGCTAGTATTAGCACCACCTAGACCAGGAGTGCCATTCTATTTATACATCTCAGCTACTGAGGTGGCACTGGGCGCCATGCTATCCTAGAAAAATGAACTTCACAAAGAATAGGCTACATACTATCTTAGCCGCACCCTGGTCAGTTATGAACTTAACTATGCATACGTTGAAAAGCTCTGCTTGGCAGTGGTGTTTGCTACCAAAAAGCTATGCCACTACATGCTCAGTAATAAGACGTATGTTGTGTCTAAGGAGAATCCATTGTGATACATGATGAGTCATACTTATCATAGTAGCCGCACGGTGAAATGGATCATGTTGTTGATGGAGTTTGACATAGAGTTCATTGGACAAAAATCCATAAAAGGTCAAGTCATCACCGATCAACTAGCTGAGGCTCCTCTTGAAGACGATCAGCCTCTGACTTTTGAACTACCTGATGATGGGGTCTTCCATGTTTTAGAATCGCCAGATTTTGATGAGCCCGAGTCACAGTTGACATAACCCTATTCTTCGATGGTTCTAAATGTGAGCAAGGGGGTGGCATGGGAATTGTATTCTTCACTCCGCAAGGTGCTCCAATGCCCTTGTCATTTAAATTAGACTTCCCGTGCACCAACAACAATGCAGAATATGAAGCCTTGCTCATAGGTCTTCAGACAGCAATCACCATGAACATTAAACGTCTAAACATCTTTGGTGATTCGTTGTTGATTGTCAATCAAGTGAAGGGGATTTTTCAATGTAAATGTCTAGTTCTGCAGGCCTACAAAGCCCTTGTGGACAAATTCCTGGCACAACTTGAATGGTATGACATCGAGGCACTCCCTCGATCATCAAATCATTTTGCGGATACTATGGCCTCCTTGGGGTCACTAATCCCGCAAGACCCTTCTGGTGAAATGACAACCATTCAAGTTAAAACATTATCACAATCTACGATGGAGCGTGCAAGCTCTGATCTAACGCCAAGAATCCACCTGATCCAGATTGAACCATCTCCGGATAAGTTCTCTCGAATCCAAGATTGTTTGACTCAAGCCAACTGGGGGTCCTTGTTCTCCCCGACCCCTCTTAATAGCAACACCACGTTGTTTTTACAAGTTCTTTCCCGCTCAGCTTTTGTTAGGGATGGACTTCAAGAGGGATTGGCCATTCATACTATCGAGGTTTCTGATCGCATAGGATTGGTACACACCCATTAGGGATTACCTCAAGCTAGGTAACCTCCCACTTGGATTGACACAAGCCATGAAAATATCATTCAAACAGAAAGCGGCAAAGCATGTCTTGTTAGGAGACATTTTGTATCGTCGAAATTATGAAGGAATCCTCCTTCGTTGTTTGGACCAGCAAGAGTCCACTTGGGCGATCACCCAAGCTCACGATGGTACATGTGGTGGCCACTTCAGCGGTATGGCCATCGCAAAGCGCATTCTTTGCATGGGTTATTATTGGCCATCTTTAGAGCGAGATTGTTGCGCATATGTGAAGAAGTGCGTGAAGTGTCAGCACCATGCTAATTTGACACATGTACCTTCTCAGGCCTTGCAGCCGATCCAATCGGTTTGGCCTTTTTTGTAGTGGGGCTTTGACCTAATTGGAAAGATCTCCCCTACGTCGTCCGGTCATCACACATTTATTTTAACGGCCACAGAGTACTTCACCAAGTGGGGGAATGGAAGCGATTCCCCCCTCTCACGATCGGATCCCGCATTGCGGAGTTTATTTTGCATAACATCATATGTCATTTTGGTATTCCATCCAAGATCCTGTCAGATAATGGGACACCATTCAAGAATAAATATGTGCGTGCTTTGACCACAAAGTACAAAATTCAGCATAGTTTTTCAACACCCTATTATCCACAGGCAAATGGGCAAGCAGAGGCGTCCAACAAAATGCTAGTCGCCATTCTTAAAAAGATAGTTGCAGACAATCATAAGGACTAGCACATTCAGATCCCGCTTGCCCTATGGGCTTATCGCACCAGCATTCGGATGCCCACTGGGGCAACTCCATTCTTGCTGGTGTATGGCTCCGAGGTAGTCATGCCTTTTGAGTTGGAAATCCCTTCCCTACGCATTTCAATGCAAGAGTTCATCGATGATGACACTGTGCGACAGGCCCGGTTAGATCAACTGACGTTGCTCGATGAACGACGCGTTAATGCTCTTGAGCATTTGCGTATCTATCAAGAGCGACTTAAGAGAGCATACAACATGAAAGTCCACCTCGGGGAATTTTAGGTTGGTGACTTGGTCTTAAAAGAGAACCAACAGAATTCTAATTTGTCATCCCATCTACGGGACAAGTTCATGGCAAACTGGTTAGGTCCTTATGTCATTGATAGTAGAATAGGACCTGGAACATACCGGCTTGCCTCTCTTGAAGGAATCAAGGAAAAAGAACCCTTGAACATCAGTCATTTGAGGTCGTTCCACGTCTAGAGAGCCATAGTCCAACTAAAAGCTCCAAGGATTCTCATCATCGCTTGGTCAACCCTAAATGCCCCAAAGGTATCTATAAACCCTTTGGTCAAGCCAAAAGCTCCAAGGATTCTCATCATCAATGCCAAAGGTCTAAAACCCCACAAACTCCAAGATTCTCATCATCGCTTGGTCAACCCTAAATGCCCCAAAGGTATCTATAAACCCTTTGGTCAAGCCAAAAGCTCCAAGGATTCTCATCATCACTTGGTCAACCCTAAATGCCCCAAAGGTATCTATAAACCCTTTGGTCAAGCTAAAAGCTCCAAGGATTCTCATAATCGCTTGGTCAACCCTAAATGCCCCAAAGGTATCTATAAACCCTTTGGTCAAGCCAAAAGCTCCAAGGATTCTCATAATCGCTTGGTCAACCCCAAAATGCTCCACAGGTATTCATAAACCCTTTGGTCAAACACCAAAAGCTCCAAGCATTCCCATAACTGCTTGGTCAAAATAAATATTCAAAAATAAACAAAAACAATACAAAAATCAAAAATCACAAAAACAATTGCATTTCAATTCCATGCATACTCATAAAAAAAAAAAAAAAAAAAAAATCAAAAAATCACAAAAACAATTGCATTTCAATTCCCTGCATTCTCATAAAAAATCAAAATACAAAAATATAGGTTGCATTAGGCATTGCATCCATACATTGCATACTTCGCTAGGTCATACAAGTCAACCGCACCATAGACTGTCATCACTTGGCAATTCCATCATTTTCCACAACCGCATACATCTAGAATAGCACCATCACCATTTTTTTTAGCATCGTCAGTTGTCTCCTAATGTATATAGGGTTTTCTTCATTCAGCTGTCTTTAAATTTCTAGCCAAAACTGTACATAGTTAAACGGATTTTACACGGAAAAGTTTTACTTGGATCATGTCTTGTTACGTAGCATCCCAACACAAATTAACACACATAAAATAATTCCTAAGTTGTGTGAACGCAAGAGAAACCTACAAAGCAGTCTCGGGTACCATAAGTGAAAGATTAGCCTATTCATCCCCCTGTGCGAATGGTTCTAGAATGCTGAGAATTGACAAAAGGACGAGCTCTTCCCCATCCATTCACCATAATAAATAGTGGTTTTCACCACTCCCACAAATCCAAATCATAGTTGGTCCCCAAAGTTGTAAGGATTCGTACTACACGTCCTTGCCAAGGATGGGTAGTCATCCCCAAGACCTAAAAGGATCAACGCCCTTCACAAACAAAATTCCAACGAACCATCATCCTAACCTTTCCATTCACCTTTGATCTCCAAGTTGTAAGGATTCGTACTATCCGCCCCTAATCAGGATGGGTAGTCATCCCCAAGGCCTAACAGATCAATGCCTTTACTTCATACTCTCCATTATCCCTTTGGTCTCCAAGTTGTAAGGATTCATACTATCCGCCCCTAACCAGGATGGGTAGTCATCCCCAAGGCCTCAAAGATCAATGCCCTTACTTCATCATCTCCATTATCCCCTTGGTTCCCAAAGTCGTAAGGATTCGTACTACACGTCCCTGCCAAGGATGGGTAGTCATCCCCAAGACCTAAAAGGATCAAGGCCATTCACAAGTTCAAACTTACAAAGCTCAAAATACAAAATCAAATCACAGTGGTTTTCACCACTATTCAAAATCCTTGCTCAAAAAAAAAAAAAAAAGAAAAACAAAAGAAACATAAATAGAAAAATAAACAGTGATTTTCATCACTATATCGACGAGCAAGTCTCCCAAATCATTCAGCCAATAAATAACCTGAACTTGAATCCCTAGAATTCTCAGCATTCGAAAACCATCTAGGTGATCCTCATTACAGGTTTGGTTGATAGCCTACCTGGCAATGGTGGTATCCTACCCGCACGACGATATGTCCGTCACATTAGCTTTGCATGTGTGCAGACCAATGTTTGCATGTGGATGAGCTAGCTTCTGGTACCTTAGATTGTCCCGTGGATTAATCTTGCTAAATACAACAACGGAGTTAGTGGAGCTAATTAGGTGATCCTCAGTACAGGTTTGGTTGATAGCCTATCTGGCACTCGGCGGTATCCTGACAAATACCACATAAACGAACTCAATTGCACACACAGGGATGTGAAATAACTTGGTTAAATTCAAGTCGGATTTAGACCTTGTTCAAAAGTCTCGCGAGATAAATGTACAGTCTTGGCTAGTTAGTTAAAATATCTACATCTCAGAAAAGCTTAACTACATTTTCAAACAACCGGTACATTTCATTCCGTACATCACCATCAAAAAATAGACAAAATACAAAAACAAAGTTTTCACATGCACAAGCATTCCACAAAGTTATCCCATTACTATAGCAAGTCAGTCAAATCTTGCACAGTCTATGGTGCATCGACAAAATCATCAACAATTCATTTCATTCATTCCATATGCATACATCATACAAAGTAGACCCATCGCATTCATAATCGCATATGCATACATCAATGTAAAAACATGTACATCAAAATAAATCATGAAAAATGTATAAACACCAAAAAGAGTCATCTCGTATATATATATCATAACAAAATTTCCCACAGGCTACAAGAACCGGTCCTCGAACCTCGCTACCACAATCCAAAAACTCAAAATCCCCAAGTCTAGGGCATCGTCCACCATGATCACATAGGATCGGTGCGACGGGAACTACCCCCCGTGGTGTGGGTCCTCTAGGACCTCTCAGGGCGACTACTGCTCGCCCCCGCACCATGCCCACTAGCCCCTCCCTCATCTAGCTGCCTGCGACAGGATGATGCTGACTGCTCCATGTCGCTCCCTCTCGATCAACGCGATGATCCACCTCCCAGGAGGCTGTAGGTACTTGCCCACCAAGGCGGATAACCTCACCCTCCATCCTCCAGCCGTGTCTCCTTCCCCCGCGTCCCTCCCTGCATCGTATATCGTGAGGTTAGCCCCTCGCTCTCCCTCTCCGCCAACTACGTCCGTAGGAGATCCCTCTCCTGCAGTGCATCCCCAAGCTCCCGATATCGCCTCCGTAGAACCTCCATCAACCGTGCCACCTTCGCGCGCAACCCCGCCTTTGTATCCCCGGCACGGCCGGCTGCGTCGGCCTCTCTGGCGCATCGGCCTGCTTCGGAGCATCCTGCATCTCTGGCTGCTCCTCCTCACCAAAGTCCTCTCCCGCATCTGCCACCTCCACCATGTCCACATCAACAGGAGCTCCCCAACCCTCTCCTGGTGCCTCTGCACCCTCTCTGCCTCCCGCTGCCTCATCCCCTCCCAATGGCCCCTCACCTCGCCATTGTCGAAGCGTCCACCACTCCTGGTACTCGACAGTAACTCCAACGTCATCCACGTCCGGAGTGTCCAGTACTGTATCTGCCTCCTCCCCTAGCGGCTCGAGGATCGATGTAGCTAGAGTCCTCTCATCGCTCCGACGTCGATAGACTACGGGCTCCCCAAGCAACCCCTGGCGTACCCCAAACTATCGTGTCACTCAGAGATAATGGAAGTATTCCTGCTCTGTCCCATGTCATCCAATGACCCACCTCCCCCTCCGGACCCATCGAAGCCACTCATCAGCCTTCGGCCATGCGGGACAATCCCGATATGGCCTCCACACCACATCTCCTGGAGTCAGTCGGGCCAATGCATCTACGTAATGGTCCACGTCTCCCGCAAACCGTCGACTCTGCCCCCGCTCCTCAGCTCGATACCATAAAGCCCCATAACCAATGTCTCTATCCACCATGTCAACCCGTGTAGTCCAGGGTAGCCCTCGTGGTCGCTCTACGGCTATATGCTGCCAGGCCCAACACTGCAATAAGTAACTACAGCCAATCCCCTTTCGCTTTCGACAGTGGACCTCATACAACTCATCATATAGTTGAGCCAAAAGCGTCTGGCCCCATCTCATGATCATCGGCTCTATCACAGGACAATCCACTAACTGCCACACCACCTCTAGTAGGTTCCATGGGAACCTCGCCCCCGAGGAGTCTGGCAACAACATGTTGGAAATGAGGCTCATGAGTAGTGCATGCCTCACTCCCAACACCCTCCTCTCATACCACCACCGCACTAGGATACCACCCACCTGACAATCCTCCTCCGCTTTTTGCACCGCGTCCTCCTCACCCAAGTCCCCATGTCCAAAGCATCGGGTCAGTAACATCATCCTCTGGCCTCGTGGCATCGTCCGGATGGGAACCCCGTCTATCGAAATCTGAAGAATCCGATACACATCCTCCAAGGTAACTGTCATCTCCCCTGTCGGGAGATGGAAGGTGTTCGTCCGAACATCCCACAGACTGATCAAAGCTGTCAAGTACGCCCGATCCCCAACCACTGCCTCCAATCGCGCCACATGCTTGAGCCCCAAGGCGTCAAGCCACTCCCAGTCCTCCGCACTCAACGCCTCGCGGGCACTAGAAAAAATAGTCGGTACCCGATGCCGACTCTTCACCACCTGCATATCACAAAACATAAACACATCAAAAACATGCATCAAATCACCATCACCTATTCAAAAATGCATCAATATCTAGTAACAACATTCATTCACATGTACATCTGTTACAATTTACAAACATACCAAAAAATAAAAAAAACACAAAATCGACATGGTTTACCTATGGTTTCGACCTAAGTTTACCATTTCAACAAAAAATTTATCAATTTTTCATCTTTAATTTCATACAAAAAATAACAAAATTTGACATGGTTTACCTACGGTTTTTACCTAAGTTTACCATTCAAACAAAAAAAATTCATCAATTTTTAACCTAGGGTTTCATTCTTTCATCATAAACAACAAAAATTTGACATGGTTTACCTACGGTTTTACCTAAGTTTACCATTCCAACAAAAAAAAATTTCATCCATTTTTTTTTAAATCTAGGGTTTCATCATAAAAACAGACAAAAAGTGACATGGTTTACCTACGGTTTCGACCTACGTTTTACCATTCACATAAAAAAAAAAAAAAAACATTTTTGTAACCGTGGTTACCCTAAGGTGTTACTCTAAGTTTCATTTGGGTTTATTCTACGGTTTTCCATCTAGGTTTCCATCGGTTTGCATACACGTTTCATTTTGTTCCATGGTCTTTAAATCAAATTCATTCACCTTTTAAATTAATTAATTAGGGTTCCATGTCTTACACAAAAGAAAAACACAATAAAAACACATTTGCACTTTTCAAATTAAAACTCGAGGAGATAGTTCACTTACTGGTCTCGCTTCGGCTCCGTCGCCTGATGACCCGGTTTGTGCACTCATGGTAGCTGGAAAATTCGACAGAGCTTCGCGTCAAAAAATCTCCCTCCTCCTCAGAGCTCCAAATCGCTCGCGATGCACAGTGCAAATGAGCCAAATCCATCATTTTCGCATATTTATACTTTTTGCTTGCTGGTATTCGTCCTTGCCTGGAATGAGCGCTTTTTCCTCGGAGGAGCGCTCGTCCCACCCCAGGACGAGTACCATAATGGAGTTCGTCCCCCCCGGAACGAATACCAAAAAAAAAAAAAAAACAAAATAAAAAACAACCAAAATATAAAAATGACAAATGCCAACAAAACCACTAAAAATTTCCGGACCAAGTGCTCTTGTACTTAATCTCTTGGCATCAAAAAATAGATGTCGGGGTTTTACATTGTCATTCTCTGTCTCCCAAAGAAGGCTACCATGGCCGGACTGCTCCATGAGAGATCAGATTTTTGCCAATGTTAACCCCAAATGGCATCCCCAAATGGGTTCACACCCACCAAAAATAGGTCCAAAAATCGAGAAACTGCTTAAGCATTCAATGGAAAAACATCTAAAGGCACCCTCACTTAAGTCATCTTGGGTCAAGCGACTCGTCGCTTTTCTCATGTTGGTCATTCCCTCATCGATTCATCGCTTGAGGGGGTAGTCACACTTAGTTATCAATCAACACACACACACCCAATCAAGGCAATGGCATGCATTCAAAGAATCATTGACAAAGACAATCACGCTCCTGCTTGGGGCAGCAAACAAGCAACAATCACAAACTGATTAAACGCTTGGCATTCATGAATTATGAACACAAGGTTCCCACAGACAAAAGGTTGCGCCCTTTGCCTATTCATGATTGATCAATGCCCAAGCTCAAGTCACACCTCACCAAAATAGGTTAACACTTGAAATCCAATTCCTTAGCTCGTCAGAAGCAAGGATTCAAGAATGCATGCCCTTTCCATACTTGGGGCATCCAAAGCTGGTTAGATTACTGAGAAATCCTAATCATTAGTGCTTTGGTTATCTATTTTTGCTCAAGCACCGCACCATGTGCAACGCTTTCCAAAAAGGGGCATCTATAGACACCAAAACAGCACCAATCCGATTATGTGACTGCAAACACTGATCGCATTAACACACACAGCCCCTAGGGCAGCCCCTAGAGGTTAAACAATGGTTCTAACCACTCACACAGTAGTTTTACAAGTCAGAGATCAATTTGGCACCTTTTAGGCACTTTGCTACTTACTCGCTCCACCCAGGGACGAGTGTAGACTGGTACTCGCTCCACCCAAGGATGAGTCAACAGCCACCCAGAGACGAGTGCAGACTGGTACTCGTTTCACCCAGGGACGATTATCAGCGCTCGCTTCTGGGTGGGACGAACGCCAGGTTTGACCGACAAAAAGTCAAACCTCGGTGCATGACAACTCAGAACTGCCACTTAGCTCTCCTTTCATGGCATAGGGGTGCGAGTGAGTTCTTTTGACAACTCATATCTGCCACTTGACTCTCCATTCACTGCATGGGAATGAGAGTGAGCTTTTCAGGACAACTCGGATATGCCACTTGACTCTCCCTTCATTGCATGGGAGTGAGAGTAGGATTTTTCATGACAACTCAAATTAGCTACTTAACTCTCCCTTCATTGCATGGGAGTGCGAGTGAGTTCTTTTGGGCATGTAGCAGCAGTTGCAAAAGTAGTTAAGAAGCCCTTGATCAAGAAGAAGTCTTCTCTTCACAAAAAAAAGCATTCATGCAAAGTAACACTTCTGCATGTTAATTCAAAGAGACCCCTTGGGTCTATAAAATGGTGAGCTTCCTCACCCAAAAGATATATAGAGAAGGAGCATTTTGAGCGACGAAGTGCTGCTAATTTACTTACTTACGATTTGTGCTTCACATCCATAATCTCTTAATCGAAAAGGAGGTTATTGGGTGACTTTGGAGGCACGAATCAAGAACCAAAACCTGATTTTTCTGACCACAATATCCTACCAATTTGTCGACAACCCATCACAACAGGTTTCGGACCCATCCCAAGCGGATTGGTGTCGAAACAAAGTTTCACCCGCGGGTGGTTTGCCTTCGGGCACCCCCTGCCTTATTGCGTTTGGTGACTATTTCTTTTGCAGTATTTTGCTAGTTACATGATTATGCTTTTGACTTTTTTTAGTTTATTTGGACTCATTTTAACCATCATTATATTTATCTTTTGTTTTTCATACACAGGTGCTACTGATTCTTTGTTTGTTTCTTTGAACGCAGATTTGCAGCATTAGAGGAGCAACGAGGAATCTACTTTTACCAACACAAGCGGCGGCAACGTTTTGGTTCGCCCATCTTATATGTGGGCATGCGAAAGAAGGAATTCTGAAACAAGTTGTAAAAGACCAACATTTAACGCTCCTATCCCCTCAAAAGGAAGGAGACGCATTGTAACACAAATTTGAAAAGCATATCAATAAAAGGGCCGTATTTTATATTGCTTTGATATCTTGTGTTCATGTTCCTTCTTTTTACGCATTTCTCAATAACATAGGGTTTGAGCGTTATTTTAGTTTCATTTACATTGCATTTTTAGTCTATCCTTTTTGTTTTCGGAATCTCGTGCTTTCAATCAAATCTACTCAACCAATCACTCAATAAAATAATCCTTTCTCACAAACCCTGGTCCAAACATATAAACATCAACTCTAAATGTTTCCAATAATGTTCAACCACAAATCTCACATAACAATGATACTCGTGTTCTTTTCAAACCCTAGTTCAAGCTCAACAACTCACTTCACCAACAATTTTTATAAAACAATATTCACTTAGCAATGATACTCAACCCCTAGTTCAAGTTCTTCTTATAACCAATGGCTTCAACAATAACGCTTATAAAACAATCCTCGCATAGCAATGATACTCAAACCCTAGTTCAAGTTCTTCTCACAACCAATGGCTTCAACTAAAATGCATATAAAATAAGGTTTACATAACAACTCTTTAACCTAGAAAATATTGAAGTATTAACTCAAACACACTCAATAAGGAATCCCTAATCAAATCCTTTTCACTCCAAACTTATTTTTAAAAAATTAATCAATCAACTCAACTATGGAAGAATGTGCTCATACATTTTTCTTTTGGAAATTTTTGAAGAAGATAAGCATAAAATATCTTAAATAGACCTTTATGGGAAGGCCAACCTTCCTCTTTCTTGGCACGGGTGGAAGTAATAGAATAATCCATAGATAGGTATAAAAACTCAAGGATGTTTAGAAATTTGACATCTCTAAAATGGTTTACAAAAGAGAGATGAAAATTGCATAATTGTGACTCAGGGTCATCAACAGTCAGATATTACATTATGGGTTTTAAAATTTCCTTCCAAGGAGTGGCCAAGTCTTTGAGAAATAAACTTTTTTTGTGAAGCTTCCACAACGGTGAAGTATTTTTAAAGTGGGAAAGCTCTGCCTCCTAGTTGGGCTTGTTCTCTCCTATCACAACCATCCAATATTATATGGTTATGGATGTGGTGTAACAAGTAAATTTAAATCCTTTACCATATGATAAAAAAATACTTTTTGAATCCCACTATCAATAATGAAATATAACGACTTAGCCTTGATCCATATTTATGAGTGAAATAGAAGTTCCTCCTCTTGTGACTCCTTTGGTGTAGCATGTGTGGTGGCAATGTCACATTTATTTTGTCTTCCATGATTAACTTCCTACTGTTCTTAGCCAATGGATGTGGAGGTTGTGGTGTAGTGGATGTAGAGGGTTGCAACTTAGCAAACAATGATTGAATTACTCAACACTCCTCCCTCAAATATTGATTGCTCTTGTGATAGTTGCACCATTTTCCACTCTTGGCCTTTGAGATATTTATTTATTTAGAGCCTATTTTATGCTTTCAATTTTGATTTTTTGGCTAACCTCCTTTATTTTGATTCTTTGAAGAGTCACTCTTGTATTTCTTTGGCTAGTATATAGTGTTCTAATTTTGGTTTTTTGGTCCTCCTTTTTTATTTTTGTTTTTTTACTTTTGCTCCAATGTGATAAAAAATTTATATACCTCTCCTAATGTCTTGAATTTAAAAAGGTATATTTTCTCTCAAATGCACTATTTTGGTATCTTGAATACCTATCTTTTTTGTCATGGAATGAAAATCATTAGTATAATCTTGAACATATTGGTCTTCACCTTAATGGTGCAATTCTTGCCATCTCATGCATTGGTCTTCGTAGACTCCCATAAAATAACATTCTTCCTTGATGGCATTATGAAATTATCCCATGTGAATGCTACTTCATCTTCATTATCTTCTATAATCCCATCATGTTTAGATAATGATGAAGCTTTAAATATTTCAAAAGTGATTTTCTCATTATCGATGAATTTATTTATAGATAAGTATAAAGCTAACTGATCCAGCAAATTTTCCACTATATTAGCACCAATTTTTCCATCAAAATTAGGAAAATTAAAATTTAACTACACTTTAAAGGTGTAGGAGCAATGAACAGTGTTAGGGCAATGAGAGGCTATGTAGAGGGAATTGCAAAACATGTAATAGAACATTGTTGAAAAATTTAAGTAAATTGGTCCATCATCTTAGTCCTTTATTTTATGATATTTTTGTTTAGCATCTACCTAAAAGGATCAACTATCTCAATGTTATCCATTCTAATTCTCACCTAAGATCATTTGGAATGACAAGGGAGTTAATCAGAGAGAGCTCACATATGATACCCAAAATTCTAATATTCTAATCTTGTGTTATGGCATACACTCAAAAGATAGACCACTCTGATACCATTGATATAAGACTCAAAATATTAGTTGATCTCAAACTTAGAATTTTGATTCATGAAAGAGTGTAATTCAAAAATAACAAAGTATAAACAACTAGAACACAAATATATAAGAAAAATAACAGAATTATTTTGTTGCTCAAAAAAATATAGTACAATGCAAGCAATATTCGAGAAGAGTTGTGAGGTTATACCATTAAATTCATTGCTTCATATAGTTAGGGATGCATATCTCTTTATACAATAACTGGTGTGTTGCAATCCGCCATGTTGAATATGAAAGGTCACCATATAAAAATGTGGTGGTTCACCTTCTATGAGTTATATGACCATATTCAAATATGGTGATTCACCTTCCATGAAATACAAAGTGCATGTTAAATAAAAATTACATACATATGACATGTACTTTGGTGTATTGTCTTCGAATTATGTGTCAAAATAGCTATAGATGCATTTTGGTTATGAAAATATATAAAAAAACAATTAATATTTATAGTAATTATTTTATTTTGTATTTTTGAGGGCTTCAAGAGTGTTTTTCCCACAAACATTTCAATAAATTTTTCTATTATAGAGCTACCTATGGAAATTATTATTCTCTCTAATTTCTTCAACACTTATTGAATGCACCAAAATGGAGTCCTTGAACACAAAATTATACCCCTAATAGTGCAATTAGGATCAAAAAATAGATTATTGGCCATTTTGAGCATAAAGCCATGTTGTAAAAAGGTGACATGCCTACATCATTCATCTCCCTTGAAAATAAATCGTCTCCATTGCCTCAACTTTTGACATCAGGTGAAGAAATTGTTTCTTTATCTTATTTTTATTGAGTCATTTCCCTTGGTGACCAAGTTGCATTTCCTTGATAACTCTATAAATTTGAGTGGACTACCTTCTAGTTTTCCTAGTCCGTGTATCAATAGTTTGATCCTCCTTCACTAATGGTAAGTTGTATGTGTAGACACCTAAATCATGTCATGATTAGGGGAGCTATTCACATAGACACATTCATAAGATCATAAGACATAATCTTGGACTTTCCAAGCATCAACAGTGGTTCTCACCACTCATTTGGGGCCTTTTAAATCCATTCAAGTCTAGCCACTAAAGCCAAGAGCAGTCATATCCTAGCCGCTCAAGCCAAGAGTGACCAGATCCAAGCTGCTCAAGCCTATAGCAACCAGACCTTAGCCACTACAGATGATAGCAGTCAGATCTTAGCTATTGCAGACTACAACGGCTAAGCCATAAGAAGCATTTTGTTGACAAATAAGCCTAATCATAGGTGAAAGTGGCAGTCTACATGCAATAAAGGTGAGCGGGAGTAACTTTGCATTCATTTTCATGACCAATTCACATAGGAGGCCCAAGTGGGTAGTTAGACTTTAGTTAACTAACCTCCAAACATAGACAAATGATAAAAGCTTCTCATGCTAACGACCAGTGCGCATAGGAGGCCCAAGTGGGCACTTAGATTTTAGTTAACTAGCCTTCAAACATAGACAAAGGACAAAAGCTTATCATGCTAACTTGCACTACGCATGAGAAATTTATTTCTAGGGCTTGGACATAGACCTAGGGTTTCACACTATAAAAGGTGCAAGCCTAAGAGCACCAAAATAAGGATCAAATATTATATCATCAAGACATCTTTTATTGAGGAGAGCTTTCAAGACTTGAAGAGTTCCCTTGGAGATCAAGTGTATGGCAAAGCCTTGACGAATTGAAGAGCATAACACCTATTATTTCAACATCAGATATAGGCTTTGACCCATAGCTTTGGGGCAAAGAGAGCAAGGTTTACCTTAGTGGCCACTATCTTGGATAGTGGCCCGTAGGCTTAGCTTAGATTTTAGACATAGCTTCTTTTATTCTATTTTTTATGTTTTTATATCATTAGCATAGATTTACATGATTTCATGGCATAGTTTCATCATATTTCCATTACATTATTTTATTACTAACAACCTCATCCAAGGAGGCAATCTTGGATACCTAAGCATGTGTTGTTGTTTCATTGCTTGTAGGGCCACAAGTTCATCGGATGAAGTTTGCAACATACGAAAGCAAAAGGGATCCCTCCAAGAAACAAACCTGGAGAAGGAGGCATCTATAAGCCCTCATACATTTCCATGTGCGGAACCGGGAAGCCTTTATAAGTGTACCACCTCTTCATGAAAGGGACACTCTTTGCCTATTTGTAACTTATTATATTGAAATGGGTATCCCTAAGACGAACCGACATGTAACCGAGCTTCAATATCAATAAAGAGATCTATATTTGTTATTTTGTGTTATATGCTTTTTCTTCTTGTCCTCCATTTCATCCTAGGTTTTTAATAACATTGCAAGTAACGTTAAAAAGGGTCGGTGCATGCATTCCCGAGGTTGCTACAGATGGCGATCATGGTGGGACCACCACTAATTTTTTATTTTTTGTCAGAATACTAACTTAATTTTGTATGCAAGTCTATCCACTTTGAGCTACAGTGGCCAAAAACTATCTACTCTAAGATACAATGGCCAATAGAGCTTAGCCGCTCTGAGCTACAGTGGCCACGAACCAGCTGCTCTAGTCATTAGCGACCAAAACTGGAGTGCAGTAGAGGTCAAAACACCAACTCTCTAAGCTAGATCAAATGTTGGTATAGCTTCTCTAATATTTTATAGCTTTCTATCTGCTTTTGTGTATCTAAAATAGAGAACTTAATGCACATTTATGTTTGGAAATTGAAATAATAAAAGGAGAAAGAATGAAGCATTTCGCATATCTTATATCTTCTTTTAAATTTTTCACTAGGCATTGCTAGGAACAGTGGCTTATGCCTAAAAATTTCACCCTAGAATCCAACGTGCTAGATATTGTATGTTTTTTGCTTGCTTTGAGGCCCTACTAGAGGCTATAGTTGCATGAAATAAAATGCGCTCATACA
The DNA here is from genome assembly GCA_028583015.1 of Wollemia nobilis. Taxonomy (NCBI): domain Eukaryota; kingdom Viridiplantae; phylum Streptophyta; class Pinopsida; order Araucariales; family Araucariaceae; genus Wollemia; species Wollemia nobilis. The sequence goes on from JAQPPZ010002556.1 coordinate 14,947,625, forward strand.
AATCATAGTAGTTCATGCATCTTTCTGAATATTGAAACGTATTTTTGCACTTAGGCATATAGGAAAGATTCATTGTTGCTATATGATGCACTTTATGTTACACAAGCTTAAAATTAACACCACACATGCATGTCTCATTTAAACATTGGGGAGTTAAATTTCATCACCAACCTTCAATTCAGTCCAGTGATGTTGGAACTCATCTCCTTCCACTGGTTTGCCCCCTAGAGCTTCCTAGAAATTGATTGAGAAACTTACTTATAGTGACACTAAGTTACTTGTGCTCAAACTATATCCCACTATTGGAATAATTATTCGTTCAGATTGGAAGAGCTATATGAGCCCTCCATTGGGTCTTCAGTGGTGTACCATAGCTTATTTTGAGAAAATCATGTTTGGCATGAGTGTACTTGATTGTCACTATGGGTAAGTCTTCTCATTCTTAATCCAAAAATAAGAGCAAATAAATTGAAATAACAATACATCAAAACACATTAAAAAGTTTAGGGCACACTCAAATCATTAATCAAGATAAAAATTTGTTTGGTATTGTGTGGTTATTCCTAAATTGCAACTCAAAAGATCAATTCATAGACAACATGGTCAAAACAAGAAGTAAGCATCCTCGGTCTGATATCGAGGGAGAGATAGAAGCAACTCATACCCATAGGCGGAGTCATAGTAACATTGAACGACCTACCTATAAGACCGTGATATGTAGCTTCACGAGCCTAAGGGGTGATAACTCAATCCTTTGGGGATATCCTTGAGAAACCCCAAGTAAGGAGCCACATCATGGAACAAATTCACATAAACAAAAAGAGGCTTCATAGCCATCCTCATCAATGATACATGAGGAGACCTCAAGGGCCTCCTCTAAACACATAGAAACATCTCAAAGACATGAGGAAGCTTCAAGGCCTTCCTCCTCACATGTACATAAAGAAGGTTCTAAGACTCATTATTCACATAGGTATGACGAGACTACTACATCTCCATCCACATGGATAAAACATAAGCCCTCTTCATAAAGAAGGCAAACAAGAATTGCAACACCTCAAGACTCACAAGAAACATAAAAAACAGGTTTGCCTACTAAAGGGTAGGAAACTAGGGCTACATCTAGTCATGGGAATCATATAGAAGAAATACTTTACACAAAAGGAAATATTCCCATAGACTATTACCTCATAGGAGTGAATGGCACCCCACAGGACCAGCCATGGAAAACAAGACAACTAGATGGGTTGGATCGATTTCCGACATGACCAACTCGAAACTATAGCTATTGAGAACTTTGCATCTGGAAGCTCACGAACAGTAACTTCTAAACATGTCTCGCATTCTAGGGGTACCTCAGAGTGACCCCACAGTATACACATGGAGTTTGATCATAAGGATACTCAACAGTACACTAAAAAAGTCACATTAGCTAGCAAGAGTACAGATACAGCAAAAACCTCCTCGAGGAATCTACGAGTCAAGACAACAAGAACAGAGTCAGATAAATATGAGTCTTCTATGATAGTAGAAACTGACAGAATGAGGCAATTATAAAATGCATTACGTAAGGAGTGAGAGCTAGTGGAATCTCTCAAACAGGAGAAACAAATAGAAAGACTCTTACACCAACATGAGCAGCATTTAAGAGAGCAGGTTGAGTGGTTAGCTCTTAACTACTTACAAAAAAATGGTGGTGACCACCAATGAACAAGATGTGCTGACTCACGAGGTACACTAGACAAGATATCCCACAATGAAATCCCCCACCAAATCATGAACGAAATCCAACTAATAAGGGAAGGGCAAACATAACAAATCGAGATCACAATCCTGAGTCCCCTCTTAGGAGGGAGGAAAATATAATGAATCAAATGGATATAGAGTTACATCCATTGCCAATGAGAGTAGGATTACAAGAGGAGGAAATTTGTGCATCAAAAGCATTTCAAGAGCTTGTTGAAAAGATGAAAACCTTTGAGAAACAAGAGGCAACTGGGAACTCACCAACATTGAGCAAAATATACAATCAACCATTGTGTCCATCAATCCCTTACCCTCCATATCCTAAGCACTTTAAAATGCCTAGGTTAGAAAATTTTAAAGGTGAAGAGGATGCACAAGAGCATGTCACAAATTTTATCAATGCCTATTTTCATCTTGAAGACAATGACGCTTTCATGCTAAGAACATTCACAATGACATTCTCAGGTGTTGCCACTCAATGGTTTAACCAACTACCTAAGCATAGCATAACCAAATTTGAAGAACTATTAAACATATTCTTAAAGCGTTTCTCCTTTTGTGCTAAGAAGAAGGTGAACCTTTCAGACTTGGCCAACTTGAAACAGTATGATGACGAGCCAGTAATGGATTATGGGAATAGATGGAAAAAAATCATGGCAAAATTATCATTCTCCGTTCCCACAGAAGAGATCATTCGCATGTTCACCAAAAGTTGCTCTAAACATATATCCCTCTTGCTACAAATTTAGCAGTATCCTTCATTTGAGGAATCTTTGGCACATGCCAAGCTCATCGAAGAAATAAAATTAGATGAGGGAACCATTAAACTTTGAAACAGAAAGGAGTGGAACAATAATGGTAAGAATGACAAGTATAAGCAAAAGCAGGGCAACCCTGCTCTAGTCAATCAAGTCGTATTGGCTACACCCAAGGACGAGGGTGCACAAAAACCCCAGAACTATCAAGCACATCCCCTGCTAGCTAACTATGACCAAAAGAACAATCAAGAAAGAAACCGAGAATGCAAGCCTTCTCGTTATTTCACGCCTCTGATAGAATCAATGCAATCAATATTTAATCAATTGAGTGAGACGAGGAGGATCATATTTCCTAATATACCTCTTATAGATCCCAACCATCCTAAGCCAAAAGGATATAGGGAAGATCAATTTTACCCTTATCACAGGATACCGGGGCATGACATTGAGGCTTGTGTTGGGTTTAAGCATCAAGTGCAAAATATGATTGAGGCGGGAGAACTCAAAGTTGACAACCCACTAGCTCCCGATAACAGATACATAGGCATATACAAAAACCCATTACCCAATCATGAGGTCCCTCGAGAGCAAGGGGTCCAATTCAATCAGGTTCGAGCTGACATACCTACCCACGGATGCATTGGGATGGTTGAGATCATTAACATAATAACAAGTACTAGGTGGTATGGTCAACCGCAACCACCTGCAGTGCCCATAAACATCCTAGCCACTCATAAGCAAAGGCAATACAACCTTCTAGGTCCATAAACATGGCCTATGGTAACTATTCGAATTAGATTATAGAAAAACATACAGATAACTCCAACTAATTTATCCATCTATGATCTCATATAATAGTCCCCAAAGCATAGGGAGACTCTAATGGAGATCTTAAGGACAATTGAGCTTCAAACGCAAGATGCGAATGCATTCACTCATTTTGTGGGACAAGTACAAGAATGCCAGGAGCCTGTAATTTGATTCTATGATCATGAGATTAAGACAGTTCTTGCTGCCTTACCAGACCCTCTGCTAAACATTGTAGCGGTAATAAATGACTTACCTTTCAATAGGATCTTGGTCGATACAGTTTCATTGATAAACATCATTACAAAAACTGCAATAGAGCACCTCAAAATCCCCAAGTCCAATATCATTCCAGGAGCTTACACATTAAGAGCTTTTAATGATGCTTTATGCAATACTATGGGAATGATAGTCCTACCCATAAATGTGGGGTACAAGACCATCCTCATGATGTGTCATGTCTTGGAAGGAGCTATGCAATACAACATCCTCTTAGGGTGCCCTTGGATAAGGGCCATGAAGTGTGTATCTTCAATCTTGCACCAGTATGTCAAGTATGTGTAAGAGAATAAAGTCTATGTGGTTCTGGCTGATGAAGAGCCTTTTAAATACATCAATCAAGTGGAAATTATGGGATAATTTGTAATCCCTTATACTCATCTATACGTGGCACCTTCATCCTTGACCACACCAGTGGATAACAAAGACAAAGGGGTAAGAAAAGACCCATGCATATCAACACCTCCTGGTGCACTCAAAATAGTCAATGCTTCTAAAGTACCATCAATGTCAAAACCAAAAGATAATCAGAAGCTAAAGTCACTCTTAGTTAAGGAATAAAATCCCAAGGAAGTGCCAACTTTAGCCATTGCTGAAATGCTAGGTCCTATGGAAGAGGAAGATCTTCAGGATCAATATGAAGATAGTGATTATCGCCCTGCTTCTCCAGTGTCATCCATGGGGTCATATACATCGTATGCATCAATACACTTGGAAATCACAGGCATAGGGGAGTACCTTGTGCATAACATCACCTTTACGCCTATAATTGAGTCTGCACAAGACATGGTAAGACCTAAGGACTTGATGTCGCCAGTGGTAACAATGGTTCCACTTGGAATCCCTCCCAACCAAACCAATTTTGTCTATGCCGACCTATACTGTGCCCATAAGTCTTCAGATATAGAATAGGATAGTGATGAATTATTCATGATCAATTTTTGTTACCTCTCTAACCCTGAGTTTTCTCTAAGCTACTTTGAGTGTTACCATTGGCATGGCTATGGCCTTGGCATATATGAGCAAGGGTGCAGGCGGTCATACGAGCCATAATATCAGCTTCCCTCTGATATAATTGGCTTAGGCTATTATAGTGGAGTTCGATATGACTCTCTTGTAGTGGCATTGAAAATATTAAGCTTAGGGTTAGGAGAAGACATTGATTTCATTCCTTATCATCCCCTAAGAATAGGAAATTTTAGCAACAAACAAGTGGCCATGGTAAACTTACCGCAACCATAAACTTATCATCCAAACATATCAATTGATTCCACCCCAATAGGGTACAACTCATGGGATGAGGAGAATGGATATGAAGCAAGTGATGATGATGTGCAACTTGGTTTAGCCTACCAGGGGCCTCGATTTCTTACAAAAAACACCTTGGGGGTCTTTGATATCCCAAGGACCTATGGAGTGTGGTGCAACCATACACCATAGAGTTGTTCCTCAATTCATGTTCACTATCTCAAAAATATAGTAAGAGCAAGCTATCTTTTCTATAGAAGCTATGGCTTATCAGGATTGGCTTTCCCAACTGCGGGGCTTCCTAAAGCTTGGAATAGTACCTCAACGTTTGTTGCATACTGAAGACAAACATTCAAATAGAGAGCAACAAGATACATCTTGCTAGGATAAATCCTCTACAAACGAGGATATAATGGAGTATTACTTCATTTTCTTGAGCCCCAAGAAGCATCCTAGGCAATTTCGTAAGCTCATGATGGTACATGTGGAGGGCATTTTAGTGACATGGCCATCGTTAAGCACATCTTGAGAATGGGTTACTAGTGGCCCACCACGGAAAAGGACTATTGCAAGTATGTCAAGAAATGCAATAAGTTCCACTATCATGCAAATCTAATGCACTTGCCATCACAAGCCTTGCAACCCATCCAGGCAGCATGGCCATTCTCGTAGTGGGTACTAGATTTGATTGGGAAAATCTCACTCCCGTCCTCAAACTGACACACATTCATCATAACGGCCACTAAATACTTCACTAAATGGGTAGAAGTGATCCCCTTAACATCAACAACTGGACCAAGGATTACGGAGTTTATACTCCACAATATAATTAGTCATTTTGGGGTCCCTTTAGATAATATCAGATAATGGGTCATATTTCAAGAACAAAAATGTGCATGCTTTAATGAACAAATACCATATTCAGTATATTTATTCAACACCTTATTATCCACAAGCAAACGGGAAAGAGGAAGCCTAAAAAAAACAATAATCTCAATTTTGAGGAAGACGATGCAAAGAAAATCATAAGGATTGGCACATGCAGTTGCCTCTTGCACTATGGGCATATAGTACTAGTATACGGACGCCCATTGGGGCAACACTGTTTTCACTAGTATATGGCACTGAGGCCATCATGCCACTAGAGTTAGAAATTTTGACTCCACGCATAGCATTAAAGGACTTCATAGATGATGAAGCTGCGTGGCAAGGCCACCTTGATCAGTTGATGCTTCTTGATGAACTTCGAATCAATGCTTTAGAGAATCTTTGCATTTACCAAGATCGCCTTGTGTGAGCTTACAATAGTAAAGTCCACCTAAGGGAATTCAAGGTTGGAGATCTAGTGCTCAAAGAAAACTAGCAAAATTTGAATCTGCCACCGCATCTGTGAGATAAGTTCACGATAAACTGGATAGGCCCATACATGATTTCATAGAGAGTTGGACCTAGAGCTTATCACCTTATATCATTATATGGTGTTGAAGAGCCTGAACCTCTCAATATAATTCACTTAAATGCATTATACACATAAACACAAAAACATTCAAATATGTCATAAATACAAAAACATTCAATTATGTCATAAATACAAAAATATTCAAATATGTCAAAAACACAAAACAAATCATAAAAACATAAAATTTCAAAAATACAATCAAAGGCTCCAAGGGTAATTCAAACCGCTTGGTCAAAATAAAATCAAAGGCTCCAAGGGTAATTCAAACCACTTGGTCAAAATCAAATCAAAGGCTCCAAGGGTAATTCAAACCACTTGGTCAAAATACAATCAAAGGCTCCAAAGGTAATTCATATCACTTGGTCAAACATCAAATCAAAGGCTACAATGGTAATTCAATCCGCTTGGTCAAAATCAATTCAAAATGCTCCAAGGGCATTCAAGCCGCTTGGTAAAAATAAGTTCAAAAAGGCTCCAAGGGTAATTCAAACCACTTGGTCAAATCCAATAAATTCAAAAGGCTCCAAGGGTAATTCAAATTGCTTGGTAAACATCAATTCAAAGGCTCCAAGGATAATTCAAACCACTTGGTTAGAATCAATACAAAAATCCCCAAAGGCATAATAAGCCCTTTTGTCAAATTGATCAAAAATACAAAAACAACATAAAATCAAAAATACAAAAACAATTGCAATTCACATTTTGCATCCACATCATTCCATTGCATTTTCATATCCACTACAATCGCATATATCATGAGAGCTTTAAAATTGATACCACAGTTTGTCGCACAAATCACTCAAATCCATACCTCCATCAACACCAATGTGTAATTGTGTTTCTCAACACAACCATTATTTGTTGGTATACATTATATACTAAGGTTTTTTGGTTAATCAACCACACCTAGTGATCTTATCAAATTTTGAGGAAGACAACTTTGATTAGAAGAAGGTAAGGTCTAGCTGTGATAATGCCTTGGATATTCAATATCCCCTCACTAATTAAAACACTAAAATCCTAGCTGGTACAAGGAAAATATGAAAGTTGCAAAGCAATCTAGGTTACCTTAAGCAAAAAGGATTTTCTTTGCTTATCCCCCTATGCAACAGGTTTAAAGGTGCTGAGAATTGGCAAAAGTACAAGCTTTACCCTACCCAAATCCCTTGCTTAAATCAAAATAATAAAAATCCCAAAGTAAAGTACATATTCAAAAAGCCAAGCATACAGTCAAAATTTCAAAGCAATAATCCAATACACAAATCATAAATTCAAAACAAAAAAAATCATAGCTCAAAAAAATCAATCAAAAATAAACAGTTATTATCATCACTACAAAAATCCCCGCTCAAAGAAAAATCAATAAAAAATAAACAGTGATTTTCATCACTACGTATGAGCAAAATAAACAGTGATTTTCATCACTACGTATGAGCAAAATAAACAGTTATTTTCATCACTATGTATGAGCAAAATAAACAGTGATTATCATCACTACAAAATCCTAGCTCAAAGAAAAAATCAATCAAAATAAAAATTGATTTTTATCACTACATATGAGAAAATATTTAAAGCCAAAAAGAAGGGAATAAAGCTTGAATACCTAGAATTCTTAGCATTGTACAAAACTGGAAGGAGAAATCCTTACGCATGACAATATGTCTATTACAATTTCTTCATGCATTTGTGTAGACCAATGTTTGAATGTGGATGAGCTAGCTTAGGTAACCAAATATTGCCTAGTAGTATAGTCCAACTAAGTCCAACATAAGGATGAGATGAACACTTGAGGATCCCTAATCTTAGCAATGGGCTGAAAGAATCTTGCCTGACATTGGAGGAAATGCCTAAGTTCGACCTCAAAATATACAATCACATCCACACACAGAGATCATGAAAAACCAGGTCCATGGTAAAAACCTTACTTGTCAAAATTCTAAGTGGTCAGTAGATAGCTATTGATAGGGTAACTAGAGTGTTTGAATCTCCGAAAAGCCCCAAAATTTCTTACATAGCAACAAATCATAACATCATTCATGCCATCACTTTCTTTATAAAATTTTATAAATTAGGGGGTATCAACATAGTAGGACAGATATCACATATATATTAGAAACAGTATATAGACGGCCACTGACTACTTTATATCTTTTAATTTATAGAAACTTATTAATAAATACATTACACACCATTACATCTCATATATGAATACTTAATCAATTCTTATGATAAGAGTGATTATTTAAATTCGTGATTATTTTTTTACTTTATGTGGTATCACCCATTAATATTTTCAATGTCATATGCATTCCATATGTTTAAAGTGATTAGAGCATACAGTTCCATTTATACCATCCCACCACTAAGTTAGATGCATACAATTAAAGCAAAATTAAAACATGCATTTACCAACAACATCGCATTCACAAAAACAAGTCATTAATCATCCATAAACCACATCATAAAAAATATAGGAAATATCCATTTGCATACATGATGCAGGAGCATCCGGAGGTGGAAGAGCAATCTTGCATCATCCAAAAATATTTTTTTCTCTAAGTGCCAAAGTTGTCACGATATCGTGACACTTTTTGAGAAAAGGCGCCACGGGGCCAAGCTGTCGCGATATCGCGACACTTTTTGAGAAAAGGCACCAAGGTGCAAAGTGGTCGTGAAATTGTGACACTTTCGGAGCAAAGGGGCCAAGGTGAAAAGTGGTCGCGAAATCGCAACACTTTCGGAGCAAAGGGGCCAAGGTGCAAAGTGGTCACAAAATCGCGACACTTTCGGAGCAAAGGGGCCAAGGTGCAAAGTGGTCACGAAATCGCGACACTTTTAGAGAAAAGGGGCCAAGGTGCAAAGTGGTCACGAAATTGCGACACTTTCGGAGCAAAGGGGCCAAGGTGCAAAGTGGTCGCGAAATCGCGACACTTTTGAAGCAAATGCGCCAAGGTGCAAAGTGGTCGCAAAATCGTGACACTTTCGAAGAAAAGGCGCCAAGGTGCAAAGTGGTCGTGAAATCATGACACTTTTGGAGCAAGGGTGCCAAGGTGCAAAGTGGTCGCAAAATCGCGACACTTTCGGAGCAAAGGCGCCAAGGTGCAAAGTGGTCACGAAATCACGACACTTTTGGAGCAAGGGTGCCAAGGGGGCAAGGTGGTCGTGAAATCATGACACTTTCTGAGAAAAGATGCCAAGGGACAAAGCTGTCGTGAAATCGCAACACATTTCGTAAAGAAGCACCAAGGGGAACAGCTGTCGCGAAATCATGAAACATTTTGAAAAGAAGATTCAAAAGGAGCAACCATCGTGAAATCATGACCCGAAGGCAGAAGACAAGGGCGAAAGGCAAAGACGTCATGAAATCGCGACATGTCGCGGTTTTGCGACCCAAAGGCAGAAGACAAGTACGAAAGACTAAGACGTCACGATTTTGCGACGTGTCACGAAATCGTGGCCCGAAGGAGAAAATAGAAGCCAAATGCCAAAACGTCACGATATCACGACCGAAGAGGAGAGAGAAAGAAAGCAAAAACGTCACGATATCGCGATAGAATGCTCATGACTCCAGATAGGCCGACGGTTGTAGAGGCCATTGCAAAAGGGCACGTGGCAGCAAATTATAGGTGGCCATAAAGCACTAGGCGATTACAGATGCCATTGCAGAAGGGCACATGGCAGCAGATTACAGATGGCTATAGAGCACTCCTATGAATGATGACCCAACGGGTTGATGGACAGGCGGCTGCAGAGCATTCTACCACTCCACGCCATGATGATTGAAGACACCTGGCAGCAACATGCAGGCGGTGACAGAACATTCATGCGGGTGGTTATAAGAAACCCCGCATTCTATGTAATGATGTCCGAATGGGGTCGGGTCTGTTATAAAAGGTAGTGCATACATTGTAAAAAGGGTTGGCCATTTGATAACTTTTGTATTTTGAATTTGAAAGCTCTGTTAATGAAAATTTTGTGATTTTCTGCGTGTTATCTCAGTCCTGCGTCAAGTGCTAAGGAGTTTGATGTAGGAGATTCCGTCATGGTCCATCTAAGAAAAGAAAGGTTTCCTGCCAAGACCTATAACAAGCTAAATATGAAGAAGTTTGGGCCATGCAGGATCATTGGAAAACGGGATTCGGGTAATGCATATGAGGTGGAGTTGCCGAGTGAACTTAACATCTCATCGGTTTTTAACATTTCAGATTTGGTTGAGTATCATGAAGGAGATAGTAGTGAGACACCCAGCCCGGATTTGTGGAGCATTCCCGTGGCCACTCCAGTCGCAGACGAGATAGAAGAAGTCCTTGATACGCGTGAGGGCCGAAGTACTCGGAATAGGTGTTATTCTGAATATTTGATCAAGTGGAAGGGCAGGCCCATAGAAGATGCGACTTGGTTGTCGAAGGCAGAGGTTGATCACCTGGGTCTACCTCAGACAGATCAGAAGTGAAGGTCACTTCTCACTTCACCCCGGGTGTCTGATGCAGGAGCATCCGGAGGTGGAAGAGCAATCTTGCATCATCCAAAAATATTTTTTTCTCTAAGTGCCAAAGCTGTCGTGATATCGCGACACTTTTTGAGAAAAGGCACCAAGGGGCCAAGCTGTCGTGATATCGCGACACTTTTTGAGAAAATGCACCAAGGTGCAAAGTGGTCACGAAATCGTGACACTTTCGGAGCAAAGGGGCCAAGGTGCAAAGTGGTCACGAAATCGTGACACTTTCGGAGCAAAGGGGCCAAGGTGCAAAGTGGTCATGAAATCGTGACACTTTCGGAGCAAAGGGGCCAAGGTGCAAAGTGGTCGCAAAATCGTGACACTTTTAGAGCAAAGGGGCCAAGGTGCAAAGTGGCCACGAAATCGTGACACTTTCGGAGCAAAGGGGCCAAGGTGCAAAGTGGTCACAAAATCGTGACACTTTCGGAGCAAAGGGGCCAAGGTGCAAAGTGGTCGCAAAATCATGACACTTTCGGAGCAAAGGGGCCAAGGTGCAAAGTGATCGCAAAATCGTGACACTTTCAGAGCAAAGGCGCCAAGGTGCAAAGTGGTCGTGAAATCATGACACTTTCGGAGCAAAGGCGCCAAGCTGCAAAGTGGTCGCGAAATCGTGACACTTTTAGAGCAAGGGCGCCAAGGGGGCAAGGTGGTTGTGAAATCGTGACACTTTCTGAGAAAATACGCCAAGGGACAAAGATATCACGAACTCGTGACACATTTTGTAAAGAAGCACCAAGGGGAACAGCTGTCACGAAATCATGACACATTTTGAAAAGAAGAGCCGAAAGGAGCAACCATCGCGAAATCATGACCCGAAGGCAAAAGACAAGGGCAAAAGGCAAAGACATCATGAAATCGTGACATGTCACGGTTTCGTGACCCAAAGGCAGAAGACAAGTACGGAAGACTAAGATGTCACGATTTCACGACGTGTCGTGAAATCGTGGCCCGAAGGAGAAAATAGAAGTCGAACGCCAAAACATCGTGATATCGCGATCAAAGAGGAGAGAGAGAGTAAGGAAGCAAAAACGTCGCGATATCATGATAGAATGCTCACGACTCTAGACAGGCGACGGTTGCAGAGGCCATTGTAGAAGGGCACATGGTAGCAAATTATAGGTGGCCATAGAGCACTAGGCGGTTACAGAGGCCATTGCAGAAGGGCACATGGTAGCAGATTACAGATGGCTATAGAGCACTCCTATGAATGATGACCCGACGGGTTGATGGACAGGCGGCTGTAGAGCATTCCGCCACTCCATGCCATGATGATTGAAGACACCTGGCAGCAACATGCAGGCGGTGACAGAACATTCATACAGGCGGTTACAGGAAACCTCGCATTCTGTGTAATGATTTTTGAAGGGGGTCGGGTCTGTTATAAAAGGTAGTGCATACATTGTAAAAAGGGTTGGCCATTTGATAAGTTCTGTATTTCAAATTTGAAAGCTCTGTTAATGAAAATTTGGTGATTTTCTGCGTGTTATCTCAGTCCTGCGTCAATACAATCATAAATTCATCATTCATCATCAAAGTACATCGCATCATATCTTCAAATCATATAAGCATCTAAACATCCATCTAAGCATATCATCTATCATCTAACATATTCATCAAGTCATTATAATACCATCATCGCATCATATCATAAAATAAAATAACAACAAAAACATGAGCAATAAACGATACACATAATAAGTCATAATGCAAAGCTATCATAAAAGTATGTGTGTCAAGTCCAATGGATGTACAAAAATGCTCATGGGCTATAGTCATATAGGTCAGTCGACCTTAAAAATGAATCAAGGACCAAGTAAAGCATCAATCAAGTATCAGTCATGAGCCCCCTACATCACCTAATCTAGTGCCACCTCCCCTTGTGGTGGTGTTGTGAGTCGAATGATGCGAGCATGTTGGTCTCTCTATCGGCATGAGCCCCCTACATCACCTCCTCTAGCTAGGACGGGCGAAAGACTACCGTGAGGTGGAGTGCCCACTGACCTGTGAACCACCCACACCAGGTGTATCCTTAGAGACAATCCTATGCCTCCTAAGCTGCATCTAAAGAATGGTGACATGATCCACAAGTCCTCAGATCTACGGCTTATGCTCATCCAACAAATACTGAAGCTATCCCACATCAACTCTTGGACCTACCACTGGAACCTCCTGTGGCATAGAATGAGGAACAACAAACTACATCCTAGCATCGCCACCCCCAATAGTAGCCTACAGATTCTGTATTTGTGTTGTGAGCTACTCAATAGTAGCATCTCGTCACTGTACCTAGATCTTAGTGGCTTGAAGCTCAGCCTTGACCTCATGCAGTTGTGCTCTTAGAGGAGAGTCTCTCTCCTCGGGCTCTAACTCCTCCTCCTCCTCAGGAACATCAGGATCCTTTGCTACCACCTGCTCTGTTGGCTGGCCCCATACCTCGATCCTAGATCAGACTCTACATCTTGTTGGATCTGCACCATCACCCTCGCCATCATCCTCGCACCCTAGGCTACCAACACCATGCCACATCTGATCACCCCAAAACTAAGTGTAAGCCTCTATAACTCTCGTAGCCACTCTAGGGTCAATAGTTTGGGCATCCTCCTCATTTGAAAGCTCTATAACCTATCATGGAGGTAGGTACTTCTCTGCTGTGAGGCACCTGTACAAGAACGGTATCAAGGGCACATCCTGCTACAATATGTACTGATGAAGAACCCATGATTAGAAGAAATACTCTTGGATGGCAACATTACAGCTGACGAGCCATCGCTTGTGCCATGTCCTGGCAGTAAAACTAGCTGGATCATCCCAAGCAGGGCACTCATAGTAAGGCCACCACATGACATCTCTGAAAAAAATTCTAGTGAAAGCATCAATATAGTGGGATAGCTCTCCTACGAAAGTGTGGCTCTTATGCTCCTCATGATCTTGAGCCCATCTAGCAGCATAGCACTGTGTCCGAGTTTCAATCGCTATAATCTCGATTGAGAGACCCTTTGGGCGATCTACCTTAATATGCTCCCATCCCCAAACTTATAGGAGCAAGCTACAGGTAATGCTGACATGTCCTCACCAGTGGATGTGGTACAACTCATCATAGCACTAATCCAATAGTGATCTACCCCATGCATATATGATAGGCTCCTCGTTGTCAAATAGATCCTGAATCATTGCCAGAAGGTTCCACGGGAACCTCAAACCCGAGAAGTCTGGGATAATAACATTGCTAATCACCATCAGCAATATGGCATGCCTCATCATGAATATGCCCTCCCTGTGCCAGCGACTGATGGACACTCCTTCAGATTTGTTGTCCTTGAGAGCATCTGTAGAGTGCCCTCTAAACACCCGAGTGAAGAAAACCACCTGATATTTAGTGGCTAAAGAGACAATGGCCACTCCATCACATCAAATGGAATTTGAAAGATCCTATATACATCCTTCGGTGTAATGGTCATCTCACCGGTCAGGAGGTGGAAAGTATTAGTTTGTGGGTCCCAGCGATGGGCCAGATATGTAAGGTAAGCCTGATCTACCATGATGTAAGGTATCTTGATGACATACTACAATATGTAGGCTTTGAACCATGCCCAATCCGTATCATCAAAGCTAGGAAGTAAGTCAAGCAGGAGCTTCGGGTCCTAAGCCCGAGCAGTAAGGATCTAAGCAAAGCAAAAGAAAGATAAAACATAACTATAGTAAATCTAATGCATAATTCATAATAAACAAGAAAACAGTGCAAAAGAGTATGAGTTATTCTAAGTCTAGGCAAAACAACAAGATTGCACCTAACCAAAAAAATCAAATATGTCATAAAATTCAACAAAATGTAAGAAAACATAGCTAAGGTTTTAGTAATTGTTGCCTAAAGCGATCGAAACCTGGTCGCTGGAGGCAGCAACGACCAAGACCCAATGGTTAAATTTTTGACCATTGGGGTTCAAGCTTGGCCGCTCTAAGCGACAGCGACTCAGAACTGACCACTCTGAGCGACAACATCCAAGGTAAGACACGACAAACCCGTGAACCCTTGGCCAAAAAAATAAAAAAAATTGCAAAATAACAAAAAATTGAAACAAATCAAAAGAGGGAGGGAAAAAAATAAAACAAAAAGGAAATATTCCCACCCAAGCATCAAAACTAAGCTAAGTTCAAAAATACCCAAAATGGTGGCAGCAAGTGAATAACAAAAAAATTCAAAAACCCTAGGCCAAAGCCAATAACAAAAAAATCAAAATTGAGGATTAACCCACCATAGCAAAGGGTATGCTAATCCTAATTACGGAGTTTGTTCATTGCCAACAGGTTTAGTGAGGTTCAGTTTACCCATTACTTAGTGAGGTTCAGTTTTACTTAGACAAGGAAAAGAGAGCTAGGGTTTAGAAGAGACAAATACCTGAGAAGCTCTGGCTCCTCTAGTAGCTGATGTCTCACCCTACGTGGCCATGTCTTCAATGCCAGTAGACTCCAAAGTTGCAATTGTCGTTGTCACGCCAGAGCTACCAAAGTGAATCTTTAAACAATGAAAGTGAAAGGTCAAACCCTAGAAATGCAAATTTTATATTTCCTTAATTATTCCTTGGTTGTTGTTGACATCAGTGGCCTGAACTTATTTGCTGCTAAAGGCAATAGTGGCCATAGGCAGGAACTAAGAGGTCGTTGGACCTGACAGCAACCAGATCCACAGGTCAAAATTAGGGACTTCTTCCTTGAGGTATCCCACAAAAATAGCAAATAAACACACTTTGATGGTTTAAGATCATCATAATGTTCAAAATAACAAAAAAATCACATAAAAGCACAATCTCAGGTAGTCCTCGTACCTATTTATTTACTCTATCCACTCGACGGTTGCAGCATTTTCACTCCATGTATTTTGGTGAGATGAGTAGATAACCATAAGGCCACTTGGGGAAAAAACCACTCATTTTGGAATTACGATGTACCACCTTTCAATCCCAAAGAAGACCAAGATGGTCGTACTGCTCCACAGGTATGAAATTATCATCCTAATTCAACTATGACATCAAAAACATTAAGTCAAAGGGATACAATCTAAACATAAATAGAACCACTCATCCTAACTCCCTAAGAAGGCTATTGATAGCCGGACCACTCCTCGGGATAATGATGGATGATCATCATAAACAATTGGAATCACACTTAGATGTGGGATTGCCCATTAAAAGCAACAAATGCTAAAAAGGAACCAGATTAGTCATATTGTTCAAGCGACTTGTCACTTCATTCATTGTCATTTCTTCACCAATTCATTATGTGAGGAAGTAGTTCAAAACTTCAACTTAATCATAATCAAAATCAGCAAAATATCACTCGATCATAGCAAAATCATGTTCGTCCTATGAATCATTGCATACAACAATCACAAATTTCCCTTGTTTGCTAGGAACGTAAGTAGATATGACATCTTCAATTGTAGCTCTCCTACCGGTCAAAATTTTTGTAGCAACTGAAGCTACCCGATTGAGTTTGAGGAATGAGTACAATTTAACATGCAAAATCCACTAAGCTAAGTCCTCCGAACATTGAGGCAATGATTCAAGGGATGCGTATCATATTGCATGATTGGGCTATCCAGTGTTGATCAGACCATTGATCACCATACACCCTACAAATAGATCAGTCTACATTTTTGCTCAGTGTTGTGTTTTCCATGCAACGCATCATAAAAAGGGGTATCTCACCATAATCCCTACAAACAAATCAGTCTACATTTTTGCTCAGCATTGTGTTTTCCATACAACACATCGTAAAAAGGGGTATCTGTAGACACCAAAATCGTGTCATTATTAGGGGATTTTCTCACATAGACACATTCATAAGATCATAAGACATAATCTTGGACTTTCCAAGCATCAACAACGGTTCTCACCACTCATTTGGGGCCTTTTCAAGCCATCCAAGTCTAGAAGCTCATGCCAAGAGCGGCCAGATCCTATCCGCTCAAGCCTAGAGTGGCCAAACCTTAGCTTCTAAAAAAAATAGCGGCTAGATATTAACCACTATAGACAATAGCGGCTAAGCCATTAGAAGAATTTTACCAAAAAACAAGCCTAATCATAGGTGGAAGTGGTAGTCTGCATACAATAAAGGTGAGCAGGAGTAACTTTGCATTCCTTTTCATGACCAGTTCACATAGGAGGTCCAAGTGGGCCATTAGACTTTAGTTAACTGATCTCCAAACATAGAAAAAGGACAAAATATTCTTATGCTAACGACCAACTCACATAGGAGGCCCAAGTGGGAAGTTAGATTTCAGTTAACTAGCCTTCAAACATAGACAAAGGACAAAAGCTTCTCATGCTAACTTGCACTATGCATGAGAAATTCATTTCTAGGGTTTCACACTATAAAAGGTGCAAGCCTAAGAGCACCAAAATAAGGATAAAATCTTCTATCATCAAGACATATTTTATTGAGGAGAGCTTTCAATACTTGGAGAGTTCCCTTGGAGATCAAGTGTACGATGAAGCCTTGATGAATTGAAGAGCATAACACCTATTATTTTGACATCAAATATAGGCTTTGACCCATAGATTTGGGGTAAATAGAGCAAGGTTTACCTTAGCGACCACTGTCTTGGACAATGGCCCACAAGCTTAGCTTAGATTTTAGACATAGCTTCTTTTATTCTGTTTCTTTATGTTTTCATATCATTAGCATAGATTTACATGATTTCATGGCATAGTTTCATCATATTTCCGTTACATTCTTTTATTACTAACAACCTCATCTAGGGAGGCAATCTCGGACACCTAAGCATGTGTTGTTGTTTCATTGCTTGTAGGGCCACAAGTTCATCGGACGAAGTTTGCAACATACGAGAGCAAAATGGATCCCTCTAGGAAACAGACCTAGAGAAGGAGGCATTTGTAAGCCCTCATACATTTCCGTGTGTGGAATCGGGAAGCCTTTATAAGCACACCACCTCTTCGTGAAAGGGGTACTCTTTGCCTATTTGTAACTTATTGTATTAAAATGGTTATCCCTAAGAGGGACTGACATGTAACCGAGCTTTAGTATCAATAAAGAGATCTATCTTTGTTATTTTGTGTTATATGCTTTTTCTTCTTGTCCTCCATTTCATCTTAGGTTTTTAATAACATTGCAATTAGCGTTAAAAATAGTCGGTGCATGTGTTCTCGAGGTCTCTATAGTATGGATTTATTTCTTTAATGTCCAACCATTATGCAACTACAAAAGTGTCCAACAAAGGTAGATTATAGGGCCTAAGAAGTTCAACATTAAATATTGGATGCAAACCAAGATAATATGGAAGATTTAATTAAAGGTATTTTCTCCTGCCATATTGGTGATGGTGTATGGTTCATAGCAAAGAGGTCTAATATTCCTATAGGGTCCTACAAGTCTCTCTTTTTGAAAAACATAATAATACCTTATCTCCAACCTTGAATTTATGCAAGACCTAATGTTGTTCATGGTGGTGCTTGTATTTTTATTTATCTTTTCCAAGAGGTTATGGACATCCTACTAGATGTGTTGAATCTATTCTACAAATCATGCTTCCTTTTCTACTTCTTTTTGTCCATGAGGTGAGTACTCCATGGGTTTCAAATGGAGAGCTACATCAATGGGTGCGAAGGATTGGAACCCAAAATAGATATGAAATAGGCTATGTTTGGTAGAGATATGTAGAGCTTGATTGTACCCATGCTAAATGTAGGGGAGGCTCTCGTCCCATGTGCATGTATGTTTGGAATTGTATATTCAAATATGTAAAATCAATCAATTTATATATTTTTTGACCATTAGTCTAAGGATATAAGGCTATGGACATGGCCAATTTGGTGTCCATCATGCTCATAGAGTAGACCAAAAGATGCTCAAAAATTTATTATTCCTATTAGATATAATGGATTTTGGCAAGAAAAATTTGAGCCACACATGACTAAAATAAAGCTTAGTAGTATCCTTGGCTGAAATGGATTTCTTACAAGGAATTATGATATTTATTTTTGAAAAATTATCAAATACCACAAAAACACAGTCATTATCATGCTTATATGTGGGAAAAACTTAGAGGAAATTCATGGATATAGGCTCCCAATTCTTGGATGGCACTGAAAATGGTGTACACCATCCCTACTTTTTATTGGTTGGTTTGGCTATAGTGTAGGTGGTACATGACATGATGTACCTCTCAATATGTTTCCTCTTATTGTGCCAATATAAGTAATTTTAAAGTACTACCAATGTTTCCATCCCAAAGTGATCTACTAATTTACTAAAGTGTGTTTCCAAATAATTTTTGATATCTCACTAGCTAGTACAAAAATATGTTCCATGTGGTAGAGTAGGTTTGCTTACAAAGAAAAATCAAAAAAATTCTTACCCACACAAAGAGCTCTATATGAATTTGCAAAACTATAATCTACTTCATCCAAGGTGAACCAATTGGAAGAATAATATCCACAAGAATATAGAATAGTGGTGAGTTCCATTATTGGAGGTTGGCTCAAACAATCTACTATTGAATTTACACTTCCTTTATTATGCTTGATGATCAAATGATATTATTGTAGATATATGGACCACTTGGTGTCTTTCATTCCTTAGCTTAATCTACATCTGAATGAACTCTAAAGGTCTATGATCTATGATGAAGATGATTTCACTTATCCAAGACATAGGGTTTCCATTATTTACATGTTTGGATAATAATATAGAGCTCTTTGTCATGTGGGATATTTTTGAGTTATTTCATGGAATGTTTCACTATGATAGTGAATAATTTGAGAAAATTGGTCCATCATCTAATTTCTCTATTTTATGAGGGCTCACTCAACATCTCCTTGAAATGATCAACTATCTCAATGTTTTTAAAGATCATTTGGAATGATAAGGGAGGGAATTAGAGAGATCTTGCATCTAATCCTTAAATTTTCAATATCTTAATCTTATGGACATACACTTAAAAAAATTGCTCTAGTATATAGTCCATTACTCCTTCTTAGAAAATAGAGTCCATTACATATGATTTTTGAATTTAGGGATACATATATCTTTATAGAAGAATAGGTGTATTAGAATCCACCATATTTAATATGGATGGTCACCCATATAGAAATGTGGCAGTTCATCTTCATGAGTTAGAAGGTCACCCATATGCAAATGTGGTGATTCACTTTCCATGAGTTAGAAATAATATTAAATAAAAATTATATATATGACTTGTCATTTTATGTTTTGTATTCTAATGGTATGTCAAAACAGCTTGAGATGCATTTTAGCTAGAAAAATAAAAATAAAAATAGAGAATTACTAATTTTAGAAATTATTTTGTTTTGCATTTTTTAGGACCTCTAGAGTGTTTTTCTACAAACATGTCAAAAAATTTATCTCTGACAGAGTTGTCTATAAAAATGTTGTTCTCTCTCTAATATTTCTAATGCTTCTTGAATGGATCAAAATAAATTCCTTAACATAAATTATATTCTTAATAGTGAAATTAGGATAAAAAATAGATTTAAGGTATTTTTTAGCATAAAGCCATGCTATAAAAAGGTGACATACCGAGATCACATATTTTAATTTATTATAACATATATTATCATGGTGAGTGTGTGGTCATTGGTGATAATTGTTCTTATTTATAGGTATCTAGATATGGTGATGTGACTCTTGGCTCCTCATATTTTGGAAAAAAAAATCATGTTCTAATAGTTGGTCCTAACCTTTATTTTTTTTATTACATTACTCACACTAACAAAAAGGTGGGTATATGTCCTAATAGATGGGTGATCAAGGATATTGATGATGGATTTAAGATAGTGAATTTAAGGTGTCATAACAAATCTGATAAAATGTGTAAGCTTGGTGATCATCAATCTTCCTCTTGCTCTAAATAAAAATAGTTTGTTTCTATAATTTATAAGGTAGATGACATCAATAGGCATTTACAAGCATATCAATTATGGTTTATTAAGGTACATGAGTCATCTTCCAATAGCAAATTATATTCCACTCATTAATTCATGTAGTGATATGTATGAGGGGTGCATCTTGAGAAAGAAAAATGAGATCCATTTTTAAAATAGAAATATACAAGTGCCACCTAACCATTGGTTCTCATTCAGGTGATATTTTTGGTCCTATGACTAATCATTATCTCTCTAAGGGTAAGTATTTTCTCACATTTATTGATGATTTATCCAGTCTTTTTGTGAATTTGTAATAGTAAGATCAAATATTAATATTTTAGTCATTTTAAGACCTTAAAATATTTAGTGGAATATATTTAAGAGGATAAACTAAGTGCCTTCAAACCAATGATGGTGGTGCATTTATAGTCATACTTTTAGGGATTTTTAACATTTAATGGCATTGAATTTTAGAGTACTATGTATTACACTTACAAGTAGAATGGAGTAGTTGAGAAAAATAATAAGGTCATTTTAGATATAGCTATATGTATGTTATATGCCAAAAAAAATAGGGACCAAATTTTGGATCAAAGATCTAATTTATGTTTTTCATATTCATCAATAGGATACCAACTTTGTCATTCAGAGGTATGCCACCTCTTGAAATATTTATGGGATTTAACCTTAATATTTCCTAATTTAATATATCTGGGTATGTTGGAATAATATCCCCAAATGTAATTAAATTCATGATTTGGAAGAAACCCAAGTCTAGCCAGAGGAAAAAACCTAAAGGATATGGTAGAAGTTTTTGGAGGAGGTCTAAACAATTGGAGGAATGTTGTGATGGCGTCGGGCCTATCATAGAGCGTGCATGCTAGTGACATTTTTCATCTAAAAATGATTGGAAGAAACAGGATTTCTCATTGCATGTTGAGAATCACTTGTTAAATAATAATGGATGTTTGGAATGATGTGAAGCCAGGATGATTCTAGTGGTTCAACCAGACTCAGTGGTAGAAGATGTGGAGTATTTAACCAAACATTCACTTATTAGAAAAATTATGGGCATCTAAATTTTTCTTCCCTTTATGGAGGCTTGGGTTAGAAAGACTTAGAACCTTGAAGGTGATGTGGAGATGGTGTTGAGTGTGAATAGCTATTTTTGGTGGTTTTTCTTGTCTTGCGGATCGTAACAAACCATTTGAAGGGGGTCCCTATTTTTATAACCAAGAGAGACTCTTTCTTAAACCTTGGCATATGGTTTTCAACCCGTATGAGGAGCGGTTGTTGTGGGTTACAGTGTGGGATCAGCTCCCGTGGCTCCTATTGGAATTCTGGAGAAATGACATCTTCCATATGATTTCCCTTCTTCTTGGGAAGTCGATTGGACCTTTACAATAGAAAATGGATAAAAAGGTAATCTATGTTACCCGTATCTATTTTAAAAATAATTTAAACAATCCTATTCTAGATTCTATTGAAAAATAGTTTGGATCGACTACATGGGTTCAATAAATTGACTATGAATCTCTTCTATTTCATTGTTGGACCTGTCATGAATATGACCATCTACAAATAAAATGCCCTAAGTTTGTCTTACTTGTGGCTTCAAATCCTAAGCCCTCTCGATCTGTACAAAATATGGATAAACAAAAATCTCCAATAAAGGAAGGGGATTTGGATAAGGAAGGCTTTATTCCTATAAAACCTTGAAACAAAGGAAGAAGGGAAAAAGAGGCCTTAAGGATAGCCAACCAGATGCTCTGCTCAACCATTTTAAGATACTAGATGATCTTGATCAGTACATGGAAATACCTGAAATGTTGTTACCTAATGTCGATATAACATGGCCAAATCAAATGTCTCTTCTTGAGGTGGAACCTAAGGAATCAAATCTAAGGGGTTTAAATGAAGAACAAAGGGCTTTGGTTTTGAGTACAGGTGGTATGGATGGCTCTATCCCTAGAGGGGAAACTATTTTAGAAAGTGGCACAAATTTAGTTATGCCCTCTCCTACTTAAATACTGATGAAATCATCCTTAGACTGCAAAACTCCTAAAAAAGGTGCTTCTGATAAGAATATGAAGGTGGGTCAAAAGAAAGACCAGGATAAAATTATGTTAATGGGGGAGACTTTTGTGGAGTCAGGCTTGGTGAGAATATTGGACTTCTATTTTTGTAACCCCTAGAAATGATTATCCTTTCATGGAATGTAAGGAGGTTGAACAACATCCCCAAAAAAAAAATTGTTCATGATTTGGTTTGTGTTCATTCTTCGGATGTGGTGTTTATTCAAGAGACTAAATTGGCTATTGATAGTATGTTCAATATTACTCCCAAGTTGTGGAGAAGGTGTTAATGCCAATGTATTTGGTGCATGTGGATATGCTGGTGGTGTTGCTTGTTTATGGGATCCAGTTAAGATCTCTCCTCTTACTTTTATTTCCAGTAGATGGTCTATTTTGATGATCGGGTATGATAATAAATTTGGTGAAACCATACTACTTACAAATGTGTATGCTACTTTTGATTATAATGGTAAAGTGAATTGGTGGGAGCACATTGGCTTTGTGAGAAGTCGGGCTCCCTTGTACCCATGGATTTTGGCTAGAGATTTTAACTCTATCACTTGTTTGGAGGAGAAATATGGTGGGATTGATTGTCTCAAGCATTTTTATTCTATCTTTAGTGCTCATATCCAAGCCTTGAACTTGGTTGATATCAAGTCGTATAATGGTATATTTACCTAGCACAATAGAATATGTGTGGAAGATTACATCTCAAAGAGACTAGATAGGTTTATGATCTCTAGTGTTTGGATTGGTAATAATAGAAGTGCTAGTTCTATGATTCTAGAGGGTAGGGGATTTGATCATTGGCCTATAAAACTATTTGCTCTTAATTTTGGGCTAAATAAAAATCCTTACTTTAAGTTTCAACTTATGTGGCTTAAGGATCCTAAGATTCATGAGTTCATGTGAGGCTAGTGGACAAATGGCAAACCTTCCCATGGCACTGCTATGTATTCCTTTATGAAGTGGCTGTAATTCGTTAAGTATAAATTGAAGAGGTGGAATAGTCTAAATTTTTGGAACCTTTCCTTTGCTAAGTTAGTGGATCTTAGGAATGTGGAATAATATTCAAGGAAGATCAGAGATCATGGAATCACAGAGGAGCTTCTCATTGAGGAATCTGAGGCTACAAAAGACCTTGCTGAATGGGAGTTGAGGGAAGAATTTTTTTAGAAATAGAAAGCTTGAGTGGATTGGATTCAGGAATGATATGGGAACACGACCTTATTTTTAACTCATTTAAGGCTCGTCGTAATGGTAACCTGATTTCCTCTCTTGTGAATTCTCAAGGTTTCCTTCTCTCTTCTTTCAGGGATAGTTTAGAAGAGACTAGGAGGTGTTTTTCCTCTCTTTGAGGAGGACTCCCTCTCAAATGAAAATACTGATAAGCTTATTCTAAAATGTATCCCCTCAATTATTTTTAGAAAAATTAATGAGCATTTTATGGGTCCAATTTTCTTTAAGGAGTTGGAAATTGTTGTCTTCAATATGAAAAAGTGAAAGCCTCAGGCCCGGATGGATTCCTAATTGAGTTTTATCATGATTTTTGGGAGTTAATCAAATTTTAGCTTCTAGAGGTCTTCCATGAGTCCCAGAAGAACAAAAATATGCTAAGGGCCCTAAATTTTACCTTTGTGTTGTGTATTCCCAAAAAAGAGGGAGCAAATTCCCTAGATATGTTTAGGCCTATTTCTCTCTGCAATGTTGTGTATAAGTTCATTATAAAAATTATTGTTGAGAGGCTGAAGATATGGTTGAGCAAAATCATCTCTGATGAGCAAGGTGGGTTTGTTTTTGGCCAAAAAATCCTATATGGGGTTGTTATTGATACGGAAGCTATTCACTTGATGGAAACTTCTAAGGAGAAATATAGGTTCATTAAGTTGGACATGGCCAAATCCTATGACCAAGTAAAATGGTCCTTTCTTTAGAAATTTCTTTTTTATTTTGGATTTAATAATGATTGTATTATATGGGTGATGAGTTGTGTTTCATCTTCCTAATTCTTTGTTCTTGTTAATAATGATCCATTAGAGCTATTTGAGGCATCGAGGGAATTGAGGCAAGGAGATCCTCTATCTCCTTATTTTTTTATCATTATGGTAGAAGGTTTGGAAATATTTCTCAAGTCTCAAGTTAGACATGGTTTCATTCATGGTTGGAAGTAGGATAGTAGTTCACAACCTCTTTCCCACCTTCAATTTTTTGATGACACTACTTTGCTAGGAGTTGCCACTATCAGGGAAGCTGGCAATATTAGACGGTCTCTTGACATATATCTTGGTGCTTTTGGATAGTTTATTAATGAGGACAATTCTTCTATTTCTTCTTCAATACCCATCCTCTTATTCAAGCTAGGATTTCTTGAATTCTAATATTTCAGGTCGGGACTCCCCCTTCATTTATCTTGGTATTCCGAAATCATCTCATCCTTTGCCTAGATCTTCTTGGTAGTATATGTTGGATGAGTTTAGAAGGAAGGTGAATCAATGGACCGTTATATGGCTCTCCTTTGTGAGTAAGTGTTTCTTTTGAAATATGTTGTTCAAGCTTTACCCATATACATATATTTTGTGCAAACAACTCCTATCGTTTCATCAAGGACATGGATGATTTTTTAAGATAGTTTTTGTGGTCTATAAAACTTGCTCAATATAAATGGATTTTGGTTAGGTGGGATTCTATTTGTAGGTCGGTTCAATAGGGAGACCTTGAGTTGTGATAGGTGGCTCTTTTTGTGCAGGCTCTCACTGCAAAAATTTATTGGAGATGGTGTACCTCTCAAGATCATATTTGGGCTAAAATATTATCTTGTAAGTACTTGAGAAGTATTTCTGATACTAAGATACCTAGATTCAGCTTGGTTGGGAAAGGTTCATTTATATAGGACACTCTAAAAAGAGGGGCTAATTTAATTAAGCAAGGCTTTTTCTAGATTTGCAATCGGGGATCAAGTGCTCTTTTCTAGGAGGATTCTTGGGATGGCCACCCTCCTATGTTGACTCAATATCCCAGACTACATTCTCTAAGTGTTTGTTTTTGTAAGTGGGTTGGTCTCATGTGGAGGACTTTAGAACAATCTAATATTTTTGTAATCTAGAGATGTACAAGTGGAAAGATCCACAAGATTGTCCCCAAATGGGATTGGTCAAGGATAAATATGTGCTTGCTCATATTCTTGTGAGGAGGCCCTATTATTCATTGAGGGGTAAATATAGTTTGGCATGGAACCCTAATACCAATGGAAACTACTTTGTAGCCTATGGATACCAGGTTCTTGATATGCATAAGTTTAAGAGTATCTATGTTACATGGTGGAAAAAGGTGTGGAACAAATTTGCTTGGACTAAATGTAACTTCTTTCTCTGGCTGGTAGCTCAGAATAAATGCCTCACTTCGGAGAACTTGAGGAAGAGGGGATTTCAGGGTCCCTCTATTTGTGTCCTTTATGGTAATAATGAGGATATCTCTTCTCATTTATTTTTCTAATGCTCCCTTTCCAGAGACATTTGGTATTGTTGGTGGAGTGTTTGGAACCATCCTTGTTTTCATATGCTCTCCTTGGTGGAGTTTTGGGGTAGTCTGGGAAGAACTCCAGCCAATGCTCCCTTCCTCCAGGTGGCTTAGAATTTGGGCCCTTCTTGCATCATCTATAATATTTGGCTTGAATAGAACCATCACATATTTTAGGGTAGTCATTTGGCTATTCAATAGATCTGGTAAAGGATCCTAGGTATGGTTCAGGAAACTATCCATAGCAAACACGATCTGAACCCTCTTTTGGAATATCGAAAGGAGAAGGTACGGTAGGACCTTGGTCTATTTGGGGTTAAAGAGGACTCTTCTCACCCTAGTAGGGCTTCTCAGCTTAGCAATAAATTTAGGAGAGATGGTAGGTCGATACCACCCCCTGGAGAAGTTTTAAAAATTAATACTAATGGGTCATCCAGGGGTAATCCTAGACATGATGGAATTGGTGTTGTTGGGAGAAACTCTGCTGGTGTGGTCAAATTTTTCTTTTCCATTTATAAAGGTATTCACTCCAACAATTTTATGGAAGCTCTTGCGATTCTCGAGGCCTTGCAGAGGGGGTTTTCTCTTGGTTGGTGCAAGAGCATTTGTGAGTTTGACTCTCAAATTTTGGTTAATATTTTAAACAACAAAAGGTTGGAGGATGTTAATTTATAGTTGGTCTCTGTGATTTTTCATATTCTTAATATTAGTTAAGAGTTCAAATTCATCTCCTTTGTGCACATTCCAAAGGAATGGAATGGGGTTGTTAATTACTTGGCCAATAGGGCTTCTAAGCTTTCATGTCCTTAGATTATGGATAACTGGGAGATTCTCCTATTTGGGGACTCTCAAAACCTCTAGGAGTTGATCCACAAGTATGTTCATACTTAATGTGGTTTTTTCTTGTTGTCTTCTTCGGGTTTTGACCCTTTATGGTGGTTTTAGCTTGTTTTGTTGCTTACTTGAGTCCTGGTTGGGGGCTTTGTTGTACTCTGTAATCTTGTCTTCTTATCAATAATTTTTTACCCCTTTATTAAAACAAATATCACCAAATATAATAAAAACAATCTCTAGGCTAATATCCATCAATACATTCATATGGATTGTTATGAAATTTCTAAGGCTTTTTGCCTTTATAACCCTATAGTTAGGATATAATTATTTGGTGTGATGTAGTATTTGATGAATTTATTTCTTTAAATACTTTTGGTTTGGTTTTAATTCTATTGTAAAATAATCTTGATCCTCCTATTTCCTCTAAGACCCTTCTATACATTTATCTTCTAGATGATTTCTCTCTAGAGTTTTTAGATTCTCAACTTATCACTGTGACTCCTCTAGTGGAAACTATTGTACATCTATTAACATTCTAGATTCTTTATTTACATCTATTATTTTATCAAATACTATATAATATTATCTTGATCCACCTATGTACTATGTGATAATGTTGTATGATGTCGTACATGGTGAGCATTTGATGGATTTTTAATTCTTTCTTTTCTTTGTATTTTTATAGGGCACACCCCAACATTATTTGGATTGACAAATGCCCATATGGATCCAAAATATTCTTTAGGATTTACAACCTATTATTTTATATGAGTATGATTAAAAACATTCTCCTTCTTGAGCTTTGGTCTCAAATATTGATGCCTCTAGAGATCCCATCACCCACACCTAGGCCAAAGGGTGTCCTAAATGGGAAATAACTACTTTGGCAAAATATGAGTTAAGAGCTTGTTCCTCTACCTAAGAAAAAGAACAAATTTTGTTATAAGTGGGTATATGAAGCCAAATACTCTTTGTATTATTATATTAAGAAGCACAAAGTATGTCTTGTTTCTAAGGGCTTGTCTCATAAGGAGGAAATTGACTATTTAGAAACCTTTGCCCTTGTTGCTCAAATATATTCTATGTGGATGATTCTCTAAATTTTTAATTTTGTTCACATTATTACTACCTTATAGTCCCCCATATTTTGAATATTTATAAATCCCTTGAATTGTTAATTAGATCCTCTAGAAACCTAGTTTTACAAATTTTTAGTCATAGGTGCAATTTGCTCAAAGTGGTGTAGTTGGTTCTTGAGAAGCAAATCGCTTGACAACATGGAGTGATTAGTTCCTAAAGAGAACATTTCTAGGAATAATTAAGAAAATTTCTCCTAAATAGGGGTTATTCACTCCTCGTCCTTGTGAACCCCTCATTGACAAGTAAAGGCATGTAAAGATTGCATAGATCCCAAGGAAAATCTCCAAAAAGTGATATTTTGGCATGTAATGGTGTCACTAAGAATTTTAGAAGAATTCTAAGATATTTAGAGATATATTTAAAGGCATGTAATATTTAGAGGTACATTATTTTGCTAAATATACCTCCAAATATTTACTTTTACTAAGAGTAATAATTTCTCGCCCAAGGTAACACAAGGGTGAATTATTTCTATAAATAGAAGTCATGGGATCCATTGCAACATCTTTTAGTATTGATACAGTTAGAGCTACTCTTAGTGAGGTTCAAATTATAATTGATCTTTCCTCTGAAAATAATAAGAATTTTAGAAGACATTTTACTTTCCATTAGTGGTACTGCCCTTCTAGATTATTGAATACATAATGACTACGACATTGTCCTTTTGTCCTCTTGTCATTCCTTGTTAATCCCATATCATATGCATAGAATTCATGTTGTTATTTATTTATTTTTTTATTAATTTATCACACCCTTTCCTTGCTATGGTTTCAATTGTATTTTACTTTCAATATATCACACCATAAACTCCCAAATTTGCTTTCATGCATTTTAGTTTCTCCATTTACTTTATATACTGAGCTTAGATTAACTAGCTTTGGTGAGGAAAGTGGGGAAAAATCCTAAATCCAAAGGTTGATAGAGAAATACACTCCATTCTTATAGTTTGTTAAAACAAATTTTTGGACACATCAGTTAGACCTTTCTATAATTCTACATATTTCTAGAATATCCAACAGGACCACACGATTTATTTCCATGATGAGATTGATACCAAAATCATTTCAACTCTAAAATTAAAAAAAATTAGTTTTCATGTTTGCTTCTACAACTAATTTTTGAATGATGACTTTATTACAAACCTTAAATTTCTAAAATTATCACATATTCTCTCAAAAAAATAATAGATTTTTTCAATATTGGCATCAAAATTACATTTTCCATAGGAAAAAATGATTTACTAAAGCTTAAGAAAATTATGTAAAGTATTCACTTGTAGAGAAATTCCCTCCAATATTGGAATGATCTATCCCAATTGAGGCCAATCACCTAACAAATAAATAAACCATCCAAGTTTAGATAGAGAAGTAACTTGCTTTCCAAAGGAGTAATTTGCATGAAGATCTTGAAGCGAACAACCCCAAAAGGAAAAATTCCTAAGTTCAATCTAGTAAGAAATTTGCTCAAATACCCTAGAGCAATTTTCTTAGACACTAAGTCCTATTTTTAAAGTATTTTTCTCGACATGGTGGAGCAATTCACTCCCTATCAAAACAAATTAAATTCTAAATTTGATCCAATAACTCTATCTATGCATGTACATACATAGGAGAACCTATTCTTATGAATATGTGCTCAAATATACAACAATAAGTAAAATAATTATGACCAACTAAGTTGATATCATACTAATGACGGAACTCAAAAGGGAAAAAGAAAAAACAAGTAGTCATGTGGGTACACCAAGATGACGAGATTGAAGTTGATCTAATAATGAATCCTACTCTATCAAGAGGAAAACTCAATGGATGATAACTCAACTCAAAATTGTGTCTCAAAAGTAATATTTCTTTGGTATCCTAGTAGTCTATGATTATGTGTTTTCCATTTCAAATTCCCTAAACTAAGTGTGGTATACTACAAGACCCATTGTGACCCATGTCAACCCATTATATAAAATTCCTTAGGTATCACAAATGTCATCACAAATTCAAAATTAGATGGAGTCTTTAACCAGTGTGACTAATACTAAGACAATATAAAAAATAGGTCTTAAGATTAACTACAAGTTATATGGTGTGTTTAATAAAAGTAAGGTTAATTTCAACCTATAGAGCTTGCATAATAAATTAAACACAATTCTACAATGCTTGCCCATAAGCCTAAACTAAATTATATCATACAATATCAACCTTGACCATAAGTCAAATTACACTTTCAAAACCAAGGTAAAAAGCACTTCAAGTGTTGAAAATGATATATTTAAGGCTTTTATTAGTCAAAATTATAGGTCATATTGATATAAAAGTAGGTTTTTCTTATTCTATGGTCAACACACCATTGTTTCTACATAAGGAAAACCTAGCAAAAATGAGAATCTCAAACTCCAAGAGGATAAGAGAAAAGTCCAAGATTTTTTGGATATAAGAGAACCAAAAATATATTTTCAAGCTGATAAAAGGGAAGGGCTATAAATAAAGCTCTATGATCAAGAAGATATTTTGTCTATGGTGGCAAAGCAAGTTAGCAAGGCACAAAAGCAAAACATGTAGTTGGATAACCTTCCTTGTAAAGGTATAATAAATAGAAGAAAGGTACCTATATGAAGCATATCAAATGTACTCTAGGCTATCATCCATGGAATTGTTTTTATCTCAATTCTAACAAGCATGTGGTAAAATACAAAAGAAAGAGTATATTTCCACTAAGGATACATGCACCATGACCAAAGAGACCATGGTAAGTAATCAAAATTCATATTTTACAATTTTTAAGAAGAATATAAATATCATTGGCCCCAATTTAATGAATAAAATATTACATTAAGGCCCTAGGGCTTGGAATCAATATCCAAGAATATAAAATCATGGCATTGAGGTAATGCAAAGGCCTTAAAAAAATAGGGTTAAATGTCAAAAGCATGGTGAGCACTCAAAGAAGAATGAATATATGCTTTCCAAAAAGAAGGACAAGCTATCATTCCAAAAAAATTGCACAAAGGATGTATTAGCACCATAAAAGGATCCAAATAAAGTTTCCAAGCATCTCCAAAAGAGCATCCTTCCAAAGAAGAGGATTGGACAAGTCGAATTAAAGTTACAACAATGGATAAAAGAGCAAGTAAACAACCATAAGAAAAGGTATAAACAAATATTTTGTATTTCCATTTTCTTATGATCCATATGAAAAATAAGGTCATTTGTCTTAGTTTTTTTGGTATCTCCATCTATGCAAGTGATGTGGAGATAATTGACAAGAAGATATATAATTGAAATCAAAAGCCAAGTATTCTCATCCATTACTTTTTCAATATAAATATTACATTTCATGAGAAGGCATGATGTTTCATATGCCTTTTCAATTAACTTTTCATAAATTTATATTAATTATTAATTAATAATAACTAATTATTAATAATTAACTATTAACTAGTTAATTAGTTAATAATAATTAACTATTAACTAGTTATTAGTTAATAATAATTAACTACTAACTAATTTTTAGCTAATAATAGTTTACTAACTAACTATTAGTTAATAATTAATTAATATTTTAATTTAATATTTAATGGAATGAGGAATTTTATTCCTCATCATTCCTCCCAACAATATGTGCATTGGACCCCAATGCATTCATAAGAAAAAGAAGAAAGTATTTGGAGGATGAGGAGGTGACCATGAGGGAGGTTGATGAAGTGGCACCAAGCACAACAAGGTGGCATGCAAGAAGGTTCTTCAAAGTATATTAATGCTACTCTCTTTCCAAGAATATATATGCTTAATAATGATGGATTTGATGTCTAGAACAATAGAATAAAGTGTGCCAACATTTAACTTTGCTTTGACAAAATGGTATCATTGCACAAATATTTTCAATTCAACCAACCACTTCCATAGAGGACCAAATTCCAGTAGATTTGCAACTTGTTTTGAACAAGCACAATGGCATTTTTTCAGAACCAACTACCATGCCACCTCGTTGCTCACATGACCATGCTATTCCATTGCTACCAGGTAATGCACCACCCAACATCAGACCGTATCGGTACCCTCATACTCTCAAGTTAAAAATCAAGAAGATGGTACAAAAATTGCTCAAATATGGTGTCATTCAACCTAGTACCAACCCTTACTCTTCTTCATTTTTACTAGTTCTCAAGAAATATGGCTTGTGGTAATTATGTATAGACTACCGTGAGCTCAATAAAATTACCATCAAGGATAAATTTTCCATTTTGGTAGTGGATGAATTGCTGGATGAATTACATGGAGCTATGTACTTCTCCAAGTTAGACCTTCATTTTGGATACCATCAAATCAGGCTCAAGGACAAGGATATTCCTAAAACTACTTTTTGTACTCATGAGGATCACTATGAGTTCTTGGTAATGTCATTTGGTCTGATAAATGCTCCCTCCACATTTCAAAGCTTTATGAACAATATCTTTCACCCTCCCCTGTGGAAGTTCATACTGGGTTTCTTTAATGATATCTTGGTTTATAGCCGCTTGTGGGAAGAACACCTTATCCATTTGGATCAGACATTACATTTGTTGGCACAACATCAAATTTTTGCTAAGTGATCGAAGTGTTCCTTTGGTATGACCGAAGTGGAGTATTTATGACACATTGTCTTTAAAGATGGGTATCAAGGTCGACCCCAAGAAGATGGACTGACCAAAACCTCGACCTATCAAGGGACTTCGAGGATTCTTGGGGCTTATAAGTTATTACCAAAAATTTGTTTGTAATTATGGTAAAATAGCAACCCCCCTCACATTCATGTTAAAGAAGGACTCTTTTACTTGGACGGAGCTCACTGACCAAGCCTTTCTTGAATTGAAGCATACTATGTGTTAGAGTAATATTCCATTACTTGGGATAATTACCATTTACTCCACTAGGTTATTACCTTTACTATTTAATTTTATCCTTTAGATATTTATTATTCTTATCCTAGGTTAGTTCCTAAATATCCTAGGGTAGTCAATCCTAAACCTAACTCTCTACCTAGCCTAATGCGTTTGTTAGCTTGGTTAGTGGGGAATTAGTTAGGTTTACTATTCATTGTATTATATAAACATTAGTCTTAAACCTAATGTTTAGTTAGATTAATTTGATAATTATTTCTTCAGACTTACCTTGCATCATTGGCATCAGAGCCATAACAGGAGGTGAGACGAAGGGATTTTTCCCTGGTCCCGCCTACCCAGGTTAGGATTTTTTTTTCCCTGTCCCGCAGGACAAGGTCAAGGGAGAGCCCATAGGAGCTTGATCGGCCCAAGTCACCGGGCAGTCACGGGAGAGGGCCTGCAGGCCCAAGTCACCGAGTGGCCACAGGAGAAGGCCCATAGGCCCACATCATCGGGTGACCATGGGAGAAGGCCTGTAGGCCCATGTCACTGGGTGACCTCGGGACAAGGCCCGCAGGCCCAAAAATATCTGACAGCATTCTGCTATCCGACCTATCAGGCCTGACAGGCTGACAGAGGGTTGTCCCTCGATCGGAGAGGGATCTCCTATGGCGGAAGGATGACCGACCACCGGAGCTAGCCCTTTGGTGACAAGCGGGCATCGGACTCAGATTCGACGACCGACGATGAGCGGGCATCGAACTCAGATCCAATGACCAATGATCAGACTAACCACCATTGATGACCAAAAAGTGATGGCAGGCACGCCCTCCTTATTCGATGATCGGACCGACTCATTACTGATGACCTCAAGTGACCTCGGGAATAGATCTCAAGGTGCTAACATGGCATAACCACCTAGACCGCCAACTGGACCAATAACCAGTGGCCACCTAGATGAATCAACATGCGCTCAGGCATAGAGCCAGAGGCACTGACTCAGCCTAATCATCTGGCGACATGTGGCAAGCAAATGCAACCTCGAGCATAGATCTTGAGAGCTGACATGGTGGACAATGACCTAGACCAAACACGACACATGGCAGATAGCCATCAGACTCGAAATGCACCATGACACATAGATCGAACATGTGGACCTGACTAAGCTGACGTGGCAGACAACCACTGGACGACACACCGGACATGAACTGGACACGTGGTGGCCACGTGGCGGACAACCATGTGTGCCACCTAACACATGGACCCCTCCAGCCATGCCACATGGGTGGCAACAAAAGGGGTTCGATTGGACCCTGATTGCTTGCAGGCAATAAAAGAGCACTAGGTGCTCTATTGCTTTTAAGCAACTTCAGATCGCCCGCAGTGGCGATGTGGGATAAATCCCACTAAATTCCCCATTAGTTGATAGGGAAGCCTTCAAGGAGAAGGCCATGGGCTACTCCTCTCGTCGGGCTAGCTAGCCCAACTGGAGAGAGGGCCAGCGCTAAGGCACTGCCCAATGGGAGGTCAGGAGTTCAACTCTCGTCAAGGCCGAGTGCTTTGTTTTTTTTTTTTTTTACACAGGGCTGCAGAAAATCCAAGGTAAATTTTTTTTTTGTAAATTTTTAATTATTTTTAATCATTTTATTTAATAATTTAATATCTTTTGTCTAAAATCAATTTTTTTTCATAAATTACATTGATTTTTTACAAAATTAAATTTTATTATTGATTAAATAATGATTAGATTTATTAAAATTTTGCATTAAAATAGAGAATTAAGGATCTATTTTTGCAATCAAATCAAAGGAGATTTTGTTTTCTCTAAGAGGGGATGTAAGACATATAAGAGCACTTATTTTTATTTCAAATTCAAAAAGCCTTCTTTCTTCTCAAAACTTGTTAATTTTGCAACATAAAAGGAGCCACTATTTGATTGCAAAATTGTAACACAAGGACTCACAAAAATTTGCAAAACATCAAAATTGAAGAGTGCATTTTTTTTCTCAAAGGAGATATAACACATAAAATTGCACATTTTTCTTGCAAACTTGAGAAGAAATTGTAACCTTGGGTCCACAAAAACTAAGTCATGTGTCGACTAGTTCTGGAAGCCTTCCAAACGCGGGTCGTGTGTCGACTTGTCTTGGAAGGAGTGCTCAAATTGTTCATTTTGCAAAATTCAAGGGGGAAGACAACATTGTACTTCTTTTGCAAAATTGGAAAACAAAGTAGAAGACATAAAAATATCATTTTTTGCACAACACAAAACACACATTTTGTTGCAAAAATTTAAAAAGGTACATTATCGATTTTACTCGACACCTTAATTGGCAAACTAGGTGATAATAATTTTGAGGCCATTTCTTGTTTGATTGTTGCATCATTATTTTTGCAACTATAATTCATATAATCAAGAACATCCAAACCTCAAAATTTCACAAATTTGTGTACATCCATGCATAGATTTAAAGCCAATAACACTTGATATTCTCTCCTAAATCAACAAAACCCCTAATTCACTCTTATTTGTTTGGCTTAATTTCCTCAAACTTTTCATCCTTATTGAAGGGTGTTAAGGCAGGTGCCATTAAATATCTGTTTGAGTGAATTATCTTTTGGTACTCTTTTAGGGTAATCAAAAAGAAAGAACAAGTTTTTGAAAATAAGGAACCTTGAAAGTTGCAATCCTTTGCACTAAGGGGGAATAATTCCTTTCTTCCTTCAAACATAGATTTTGATAAGAGGGAAATAAAACTTGTAACGGCAATCAGAAAAGTAGAAGTCATCAACATTAAAACTTTTTATTTTAGACTTCATAATAGCAATCATGCTTGAAGTACTTGCAATAAGGAAGGACAAATTGGTGAAATGTTTTGATTAGAAAGCATAGTTTTGCACAAATTGTAAAAATGAAAACCATGACACCATTCAGTGTTGGTTTGAAAACAAGCAAAACTAAAATGGCAAAGGCACATCACAGAAGCCATATTTCTAGTGAAGTGTCTCATTCAAATTTTGATTCTAGTTCAAAGAGAGCACAAGGAGTGCTCATTGCTAAAACCAGTATTGTAGAGGGAAAACACATGTGTCACCTTGGGCAAAAGCACCATTTTCTCTCTCTCATATTTTTGGCTTCATAAATAGCATAAGTATTTTGTTTGAAGACCTTGCAATAAGGGGTGCTTGTACCTCTTTTAGGCTTCATAAATAGCAAATTCTAGGTGTTTGAAGTACTTGTAACAAGAGGAGAGACTTTTTTGTGATGTAAAATTGTCTAGGAGGCAATATTTGTAAAATACTTCACAACACTCTTGCATTGCACACTTTTTGCCATTGAGGGGAGATATCCATTTCTTTTCTTCACTGATTTTTTGTAAATAGGGAATAAGGCTTATAAGGGTGAATTTTAGACTTTGACCGACACCTTATTCACACTTCCTTCAAAAATTAATTACACTATGTTTTGCAACGAGAAGGGGGGAACTTATAAGGGTGCATTTTTGGTAGCGACCGACACCTTAGCTATCTTATCTTTTGCAAATTCATATCGTAAATGAATGAACATTGTATGAAGTGATCTATTCTACTACACTAGCAATTGCAGTGGCTGGTTACACATGCAATTCGATTGGATGATGTGATTACCATAAGGACATTCGTTGGCATGAAGACAAAGTGAGGAATGACCCACTTTTTGCATAGGAGCAGCTAGAGCACTGTGACAGAGCAAAGAACTAGGAGATCAACATCTTCTTCACTGTATTGGGGCAGTTATATACTTTACCCAAATATTTTTGTATAGAGGGATATGTATGTATTACCCAAATAATGTAATAAGGGGGATGTTAGAGAAATATTCCATTACTTGGGATAATTACCATTTACTCCACTAGGTTATTACCTTTACTATTTACTTTTATCCTTTAGATATTTATTATTCTTATCCTAGGTTAGTTCCTAAATATCCTAGGGTAGTCAATCCTAAACCTAACTCTCTACCTAGCCTAACGCGTTTGTTATCTTGGTTAGTGGGGAATTAGTTAGGTTTACTATTCATTGTATTATATAAACATTAGTCTTAAACCTAATGTTTAGTTAGATTAATTTTATAATTATTTCTTTAGACTTACCTTGCATCACTATGACCACCACATCAGTTTTAGCCATGATAAATTTTTCCAAGTCATGTGTCATTGAAAGTGATGCTTCCAGTCGTGGCATTAGGGTAGTGTTGATGCAAGAAGGATGACCCTTGGCTTTAACTAGTAAGGCACTCTCTGATCGTAACTTGGGAAAATATAAATATGCCAAGGAGATGTTGGCAATATTACATTCCGTAACCCATTGGTGACCATATCTCATTGGGTGTCATTTCCCCATTAAAACAGACCATCAGAGTCTCAAATACTTCTTAGAACAACGGGTTGCTACCCTAGAACAAGAAAAATGGATTTCTAAACTCATGGGATATTATTATGATATCACCTATAAGAAGGGTAAAGAGAATATTGTGGTTGATGCTCTCTCTCATCAATTTTAGGCCCTCAGTTTGTTGTGTCATTTCCTCATCTATTCCCAATGGATAGATTCCTTATTACAGGAGGTACTTTAGGATGTAGACTTGAAATCTTTGGTGGCCTCGATCTATGATGATCCTACTTCATACCTAGGCTACAATTGGGATGGCCATGACTTGCATTATCACCAACACCTTGTTCTTCCTTGCACGTCCCCACTATGTGAGATTTTCATGAAGGAACTACATACTGCTCCCTCTACAAACCATTCAAGATTTCTCAAAACATATGAATGTCTTAAGTGCACATTCTTATGAAAAGGTATGAAACAAATAATCCATGATTTTGTGATAACTTCTGATACATTTTAATGGATGAAAGGTAAAATGGTATGTTCTTTGGGTACTCTTCAACCCTTGCCCGTTCCAGATCAAGTTTGGACTGATATTTCCATAGATTTTATAGAAGGGTTACCTAAATATGGTGATAAGTTCTTTATTCTCATGGTAGTGGATTGTATTTCGAAGTATGCTTATTTTTATTCCCTTGCCCATCCTTACACCGCATCCACCATTGCCCAAATATTCCTTGATTCTATTTTTCATATTTATGGTATGCCCACCTCCATTATGTCTGATCGAGACCCAACCTTCACTAGTCATTTTTGGTAAGAATTATTTAAGTTGTAGGGAACTCAGCTCAAAATGAGTTTAGCCTACCACCCACAAATAGATGGTCAAACTGATATTATCAACAAATTTTTGGAGACCTATCTTAATTGCTTTTCATCATATCATCCTACTCAATGGACGAAGTGGTTTCCTTTTGCCGAATGGTGGTACAACACTTCCTATCATAAAACAACCAAACTCACCCCTTTTGAGGTTGTTTATGGGTGCCCTCCACTCATGCATTCTTCATACATTATAGGAAGCTCCAATGTCTAGACAGTCAACGCTACTCTTAGTCAACATACTGATGTTCTTCACTAGCTGAAGTAGAATTTTGACATTGCTCAAAATCAAATGTGACAATAGGCTGACCAACATCATTTTGAGTGTAGCTTTGATGTCGGTGATATGGTATGCCTTCGCTTGCAGTCATACAAACAATCATCTCTACAACTCCGTAGGTGCCAAAAACTTACTACAAAATACTATGGACCCTACCAAGTTCTATATAATATTGGTATCATAGCTTACAAATTGGTTTTTCTGCCCACCTCCAAGCTCCATCTTGTTTTCCATGTTTCCTCTCTCAAAATATTTGTGGGCACATAGGTGCAAGTTCAATCAACATTACCAGAATTGGATGAAGAAGGGTCCATATTACTCAAACCTGAACAATTATTGGATTGTCTAACCCACACTCTTTGCAACCATACCATCATGTAAGTCCTTGTTTAGTGGCATAGGCTCTAGCCATAATATGCTACATGGGAGGATCTCCATCATCTCCAGCACCAGTTCCATCATTTTCAGCTTTGAGGACAAAGCTTTTCAAATAGGAAGGATATTTTAGGATCCTATCCTAATGCTATTTTGTAATTCTTATTTACTTATGTAATGACCCACTCCCAATGTGATGGATCCCATTATAATATTATTTTGTAATACTTTGTAATTTATGTGGCAAGTAAGGTGCCTAGCCAAGTGGTGTCATCTCATGTAACTATTTTTATCAAGATTGTAACCGATGTTTGGTAGGAGATTCTATCTTGAGTGGCATTTTTCATGTAAGCCAAATATTGATCCTTTAGGTAGGGTTGCATGAAATTTTTCTTTAAAATATATGAAGCCATGTACGAATACATATTTTTGCAAGCTAATGAAATATTGAAGGAGGTTGCCCCCTTGAACAGGCCTGTGATTTTATGTTATTGTGAGATTGTTCCATTATGCATTTAATTTTTGCATAGTGTTATTGAGTTACTTGATGCATTTGAGTTATTTTTCAGTATTTTGTGTGAGTGTGCTTTAATTTTAATAGTAAGATCCTAACAATATATTCTTCAACTTTGTATATCAAGAACAAGCTTGCATAGAGTGATCATAGCCCACTCCTAATAGAAGTAGTGGAGTGAATAAATGAGTCTCATACTGAATGATATTGCATTCAAATGTATTTTTCAATCTATTATCAAGATTCTAGTCCACTAAGATAGGAATAGAGGACACTTCTTGAAGTGAAACAAGAATAGAAACATCATATTCTATGATGTACACTTGTAGAGGCAAAGGAGCAACCTTAACTATTGGAAATTTTGTAGCCATAGGAACAAAAACTTTTGTAGAGATTTCCTCTTTTGCACATAATGAAACAAATTTGTACCAACTTATATGAAGAAGAGAATTGTAAAACAAAAAACTATCGATTCATGCGCATATCGACCCTTGTCTGTAGGGTCTCTAAGGATTGAGAAAAAGTCTCAATCTTGTCCATCAAATTGACTTTGGTCATGTTGATTCTACTATCCACAAAGCTATAGTTTGCAGATAATGAAGTAGGTTTGGAATCATTTTTATGTCCAACTTGAAGTCCTTTATACCAAGGATCTCTTTCTAAGTTGTGTCTTCCATATTTAACACATTATTCATCATCTAAGAACATATATCGTTGGTTGTTTGTGCTAGCTCTTGGATCTCTTGTAGATCCTAGAGATATTTTGGGCTAGGCAACATGGTGCTAGCTCTTAGATGTCCAAAAATGGTCTAGAAACTTCAAATGACTCGTATTAAATGGACAAAAGGCTAAGGCCTCAAATTTTAAAACTCCTTAATGTTCGAACGGTCCAAAAATATAGTCGATCATGTTGAATGAACAAAAGGCACACCTTGGTGTCCAAATAATCTAGAAATAAAGTTGGTCATGTTGAATGGACAAAAGGTAGAGGTCAGGTTATGGAGTGACTTGATCCACAGGCAGATCAATATGTTCTGATACCATTGATGTGGAGAAAATAGGCAAGAAGATGTCTATTTGAAAATCAAAAGCCAAGTATTCTCATTCATTACTTTTTCAATATAAATATTACATTTCATGAAAAGGCATGATGTTTCATATACCTTTTCAATTAACTTTTCACTTAAAATTGGAGAGTTTTTTTTTTATGGTAAAATAACAACCCCCTCACATTCATGTTAAAGAATGACTCTTTTACTTGGACGGGGCTCGCTGACCAAGCCTTTCTCGAATTGAAGCATACTATGACCACCACATTAGTTTTAGCCATGCTAAATTTTTCCAAGTCATTCGTCATTGAAAGTGATGCTTCCATTCGTGGCATTAGGGTAGTGTTGATGCAAGAAGGGTGACCCTTGGCTTTCACTAGTAATGCACTCTTTGATCGTAACTTGGGAAAATATAAATATACCAAGGAGATGTTGGAAATATTACATGTCATAATCCATTGGAAACCATATCTCATTGGGTGTCATTTCTCCATTAAAACAGACCATCAGAGTCTCAAATACTTCTTAGAACAACGGGTTGCTACCCTAGAACAACAAAAATGGGTTTCTAAACTCATAGGATATGATTATGATATCACCTATAAGAAGGGTAAAGAGAATCTTGTGGTTGATGCTCTCTCTTGTCAATTTGAGGCCCTTAGTATGTTATGTGCCATTTCCTCACCTATTCCCTAATGGATAGATTCCTTATGATAGGAGATACTTTAGGATGTAGACTTGAAATATTTGGTGGCCCGATTTGTGATGATTCTACTTCATAGCTAGGCTACAATTGGTATGGCCATGACTTTCATTATAACCAACACCTTGTTCTTCCTTGCACGTCCCCACTATGTGATATTTTCATGAAGGAACTACATACAGCTCCCTCTACAAACCATTCAAGATTTCTCAAAACATATGAACGTCTTAAGTGCACATTCTTCTGGAAAGGTATGAAATAGATAATCCATGATTTTGTGACAGCTTGTGATACATGTTAATGGATGAAAGGTAAAATGGTATGTTATTTGGGTACTCTTCAACCCTTGCCTATTCCATATCATGTTTGGACTGATATTTCCATGGATTTTATAGAAGGGTTACCTAAATTTCGTGATAAGTTTTTTATTCTCATGGTAGTGGATTGTCTTTTGAAGTATGCTTATTTTTATTCTCTTGCCCATCCTTACATTTGGTGATAAGTTTTTTATTCTCATGGTAGTGGATTGTCTTTCGAAGTATGCTTATTTTTATTCTCTTGCCCATCCTTACACTGCCTCCACCGTTGCCCAAATATTCCTTGATTCTATTTTTCATCTTCATGGTATGCCCACCTCCATTATGTTTTATTGAGACCCAACCTTCACTAGTCATTTTTGGTAAGAATTATATAAGTTGTAGGGAACTCATCTCAAAATGAGTTTAGCCTACCACCCATAAATGGATGGTCAAACTGAGATTATCA
Organism: Wollemia nobilis; assembly: GCA_028583015.1. Classification (NCBI taxonomy): domain Eukaryota; kingdom Viridiplantae; phylum Streptophyta; class Pinopsida; order Araucariales; family Araucariaceae; genus Wollemia; species Wollemia nobilis. The sequence continues at coordinate 14,989,678 of JAQPPZ010002556.1, forward strand.
ATAAATTTTTGGAGACCTATCTTAATTGCTTTCCATCATATCATCCTACTCAATGGATGAAGTGGTTTCCTTTGTCCGAATGGTGGTACAACACTTTCTATCATACAACAACCAAACTCACCCCTTTTGAAGTTGTTTATGGGTGCCTTCCACTCATGCCTTCTTCATACATTATAGGAAGCTCCAATGTCCAGGCAGTCAACACTACTCTCAGTCAACATACTAATGTTCTTCACTAACTGAAGCAAAATTTGGACATGTCTCAAAATTGGATGTGACAATAGGCTGAACAACATCATTTTCAGTGTAGCATTGATGTGGGCGATAAGGTATGCCTTTGCTTGTAGTCGTACAAACAATCATCTCTACAAATCCGTAGGTGCCAAAAACTTACTACAAAAACTATGGACCCTACCAAGTTCTATAGAAAATTTGTACCATAGTTTACAAACTGGCTTTTATGCCCACCTCCAAGCTCCATCTTGTTTTCCATGTTTCCTCTCTCAAAATATTTGTGGGCACATAGGTACAGGTTCAATCAACATTACCAGAATTGAATGAAGAAGGGTCCATATTACTCGAACTTGAACAATTATTGGATCGTCAAACCCACACTCTCTGCAACCATACCATCATGGAATTCCTTGTTTAGTGGCACAAGCTCTAGCCATAATATGCTACATGGGAGGATCTCCATCAGCTCCAGCACCAGTTCCCTCATTTTTAGCTTTGAGGACAAATCTTTTAAAATAGGAAGGATATTTTAGGATCCTATCATAATGCCATTTTGTAATTCTTATTTAATTATGTAATGACCCACTCCCAATGTAGTGGATCCCATTATAATATTATTTTGTAATACTTTGTAATTTATGTGGCAAGTAAGGTGCCTAGCCAAGTGGTGTCATCTCATGTAACTATTTTTATCAAGATTATAATTGATGTTTGGTAGGAGATTCTATATTGAGTGGCATTTTTCATGTAATCAAAATATTGATCCTTTAGGTAGGGTTGCATGAAGTTTTTCTTTAAAATATATGAAGCCATGTACAAATTCATATTTTTGCAAGCTAATGAAATATTGAAGGAGGTTGCCCCCTTGAACAGGCTTGTGATTCTGTGTTATTATGAGATTGTTCCATTATGTATTTAATATTTGCATAGTGTTATTGAGTTACTTGATGCATTTGAGTTATTTTTCAGTATTTTGTGTGAGTGTGCTTTATTTTAATAGTAAGATCCTAACAATTTATTCTTCAACTTTGTATATCAAGAACAAGATTGCATGGAGTGATCATAGCCCACTCCTAATATAAGTCGTGGAGTGAATAAATGAGTCTCATACTAAATGATATTGCATTCAAATGTATTTTTAAATCTATTATCAAGCTTCTAGTCCACTAAGCTAGTAACGGAGGACACTTCTTGAAGTGAAACAAGACTAGAAACATCATCTTCTACGATGTACACTTATAGAGGCAAAGGAGCAACCTTAACTGTTGGAACTTTTATAGCCATAGGAACAAAAAAAATTGTAGAGATCTCCTCTTTTGCACATAATGAAACAAATTTGTAACAAATTATATGAAGAAGAGAATTGTAAAACAAAAAACTATCGATTCATGTGCATATCGACCCTTTTCTGTAGGGTCTCTAAGGATTGAGAAAAATTCTCAATCTTTTCCATCAAATTGACTTTGGTCATGTTGATTATGCTATCCACAAAGCTATAGTTTGCGGATAATGAAGTAGGTTTGGAATCATTTTTATGTCCAACTTGAAGTCCTTTATACCAAGGATCTCTTTCTAAGTTGTGTCTTCCATATTTAACACATTATTCATCATCTAAGCACATATATCGTTGGTTTTTTGTGCTAGTTATTGGATCTCTTGTAGATCCTAGAGATATTTTGGGCTAGGCAACATGGTGCTAGCTCTTAGATGTCCAAAAATGGTCTAGAAAATTCAAATGACTATATTAAATGGACAAAAGGCTAATGCCTCAAATTTTAAAACTCCTTAATGTTCGAACGGTCCAAAAATATAGTCAGTCATGTTGAATGAACAAAAGGCACACCTTGGTGTCCAAATAATCTAGAAATAAAGTTGGTCATGTTGAATGGAAAAAAGGCAAAGGTCAGGTTACGGAGTGACTTGATCCACAGGCATATCAATATGCTCTGATACCATTAATGTAGAGAAAATGGGCAAGAAGGTGTCTAATTGAAAATCAAAAGCCATGTATTCTCATTCAGTACTTTTTCAATATAAATATTACATTTCATGAAAAGGCATGATGTTTCATATGCCTTTTCAATTAGATTTTCATTTAAAATTGGAGAGTTTTTATTATTATGATAAAATAGCAACCCCCTCACATTCATGTTAAAGAAGGACTCTGACTTGGACGAGGCTCGCTGACCAAGCCTTTCTCGAATTGAAGCATACTATGACCACCACGTCAGTTTTAGCCATGCTAAATTTTTCCAAGTCATTCGTCATTGAAAGTGATGCTTCTAGTCATGGCATTAGGGTGGTGTTGATACAAGAAGGGTGACCCTTGGATTTCACTAGTAAGGCACTCTGTGATCGTAACCTGGGAAATCTAAATATGCCAAGGAGATGCTGGAAATCTTACATTTCATAACCCATTGGTGACCATATCTCATTAGGTGTTATTTCTCCATTAAAAAATACCATTAGAGTCTCAAATACTTCTTAGAACAACGGGTTGCTACCCTAGAACAACAAAAATGGGTTTCTAAACTCATGGGATATGATTATGATATCACTTATAAGAAGGGTAAAGAGAATCTTGTGGTTGATGCTCTCTCTTGTCAATTTGAGGCCCTTAGTATGTTATGTGCCATTTCCTCACCTATTCCCCAATGGATAGATTCCTTATGATAGGAGGTACTTTAGGATGTAGACTTGAAATCTTTGGTGGCCTCGATCTATGATGATCCTACTTCATACCTAGGCTACAATTGGGATGGCCATGACTTGCATTATCACAAACACCTTGTTCTTCCTTGCACGTCCCCACTACGTGAGATTTTCATGAAGGAACTACATACTGCTCCCTCTACAAACCATTCAGGATTTCTCAAAACATATGAACGTTTTAAGTGCACATTCTTCTAGAGAGGTATGAAACAGATAATCCATTATTTTGTGATAGCTTGTGATACATGTTAATGGATGAAAGGTAAAATGGCATGTTCTTTGGATACTCTTCAACCCTTGCCCATTCCAAATTAGGTTTGGACTGATATTTCCATGGATTTTATAGAAGGATTACCTAAATTTGGTGATAATTTTTTTATTCTCATGGTAGTGGATTGTATTTTAAAGTATGCTTATTTTTATTCTCTTGCCCATCCTTACACCGCCTCCACCATTGCCCAAATATTCCTTGATTCTATTTTTCATCTTCATGGTATGCCCACCTCCATTATGTTTGATCAAGACCCAACCTTCACTAGTCATTTTTGGTAAGAATTATTTAAGTTGTAGGGAACTCAGCTCAAAATTATTTTAGCCTACCACCCACAAATGGATGGTAAAACTAAGATTATCAATAAATTTTTGGAGACCTATCTTAATTGTTTTTCATCATATCATCCTACTCAATGGACGAAGTGGTTTCCTTTGGCCGAATGGTGGTACAGCACTTCCTATCATACAACAACCAAATTCATCCCTTTTGAGGTTGTTTATGGGTTCCCTCCACTCACGCCTTCTTCATACATTATAGGAAGCTCCAATGTCCAGGCAGTCAACGCTACTCTCAGTCAATATACTGATGTTCTTCACCAGCTGAAGCAGAATTTGGACATTGCTCAAAATCGAATGTCACAATAGGCTGACCAACATCATGTTGAGTGTAGCTTTGATGTGGGTGATATGGTATGCCTTCGCTTGCAGTCGTACAAACAATCATCTCTACAACTCCGTAGGTGCCAAAAACTTACTACAAAATACTATGGACCCTACCAAGTTCTATATAATATTGGTATCATAGCTTACAAATTGGTTTTTCTTCCCACCTCCAAGATCCATCTTGTTTTCCATGTTTCCTCTCTCAAAATATTTGTGGTCACATAGGTGCAGGTTCAATCAACATTACCAGAATTGGATGAAGAAGGGTCCATATTACTCGAACCTAAACAATTATTGAATTGTCAAACCCACACTCTTTGCAACCATACCATCATGTAAGTCCTTGTTTAGTGGCATAGGCTCTAGCCATAATATGCTACATGGGAGGATCTCCATCATCTCCAGCACCAGTTCCCTCATTTTCAGCTTTGAGGACAAAGCTTTTCAAATAGGAAGGATATTTTAGGATCCTATCCTAATGTTATTTTGTAATTCTTATTTACTTATGTAATGACCCACTCCCAATGTGATGGATCCCATTATAATATTATTTTGTAATACTTTGTAATTTATGTGGCAAGTAAGGTGCCTAGCCAAGTGGTGTCATCTCATGTAACTATTTTTATCAATATTGTAACCGATGTTTGGTAGGAGATTCTATCTTGAGTGGCATTTTTCATGTAAGCATAATATTGATCCTTTAGATAGGGTTGCATGAATTTTTTCTTTAAAATATATGAAGCCATGTACGAATACATATTTTTGCAAGCTAATGAAATATTGAAGGAGGTTGCCCCCTTGAATAGGCCTGTGATTTTGTGTTATTGTGAGATTGTTCCATTATGCATTTAATTTTTGCATAGTGTTATTGAGTTACTTGATGCATTTGAGTTATTTTTCAGTATTTTGTGTGAGTGTGCTTTATTTTAATAGTAATATCCTAGCAATATATTCTTCAACTTTGTATATCAAGAACAAGCTTGCATAGAGTGATCATAGCCCACTCCTAATATAAGTGGTTGAGTGAATAAATGAGTCTCATACTGAATGATATTGCATTCAAATGTATTTTTCAATCTATTATCAAGCTTCTATTCCACTAATATAGGAATAGAGGACACTTCTTGAAGTGAAACAATAATAGAAACATCATATTCTATGATGTACACTTGTAGAGGCAAAGGAGCAACCTTAACTGTTGGAAATTTTGTAGCCATAGGAACAAAAAATTTTGTAGATATTTCCTCTTTTGCACATAATGAAACAAATTTGTACCAGCTTATATGAAGAAGAGAATTGTAAAACACAAAACTATCGATTCATGCGCATATCGACCCTTGTCTGTAGGGTCTCCAAGGATTGAAAAAAAGTCTCAATCTTGTCCATCAAATTGACTTTGGTCATGTTGATTCTGCTATCCACAAAGCTATAGTTTACGGATAATGAAGTAGGTTTGGAATCATTTTTATGTCTAACTTGAAGTCCTTTATACCAAGGATCTCTTTCTAAGTTGTGTCTTCCATATTTAACACATTATTCATCATCTAAGCACATATATCTTTGGTTGTTTGTGCTAGCTCTTGGATCTCTTGTAGATCCTAGAGATATTTTGGGCTAGGCAACATGGTGCTAGCTCCTAGATGTCCAAAAACAGTCTAGAAAATTCAAATGGTTGTATTAAATGGAAAAAAGGCTAATGCCTCAAATTTTAAAACTCCTTAATTTTTGAACGGTCCAAAAACATAGTCAGTCATGTTGAATGAACAAAAGGCATGCCTTGGTGTCCAAATAATCTAGAAATAAAGTTGGTCATGTTGAATGGACAAAATGCGGAGGTCAAGTTATGGAGTGACTTGATCCATAGGCAGATCAATATGCTTTGATACCATTAATGTGGAGAAAATGGGCAAGAAGATGTCTAATTGAAAATCAAAAGCCAAGTATTCTCATTCATTACTTTTTCAATATAAATATTACATTTCATGAAAAGGCATGATGTTTCATATGCCTTTTCAATTAACTTTTTATAAAATAATATTAATTATAATTAATATAATAGTTAATTAATAATTAATATAATAATTAATTAATAATTAATATAATAATTAGTTAATAATAAAAACTCTTAACTAATTATTAGTTAATAATAATTAAATACTAACTAATTATTAGGTAATATCTTTTAATTTAATATTTAATGGAAAGAGAAACTTTATTCCTCATCAACAAGCAACATGGAAAAAAGAACCAAGTACTAGCATGTGTAGCGAGCATTTAATTATCAAGTGCAAAAAAGAACTTTATAAAAGGAAAGCAAAATTCAAAGAAGATTCCCATGATGGAAAAAGTTATTAAAGTTTATTTATAGCTAGATCACTTAAAGTGAATAGAGTATAATCACTACCAACATTAAGGTCATGTGTATGCTCAAATCCTCCATAATTAATAGTAGGTGACACCACACACATTTTTGCATAGAGAGATTATGCCCAAGCAACCATGAAATGTGTTTGTAGTTTTATAATTGAAACTATTAGAAATGGAAACAAGGAGTTTGATCATTTAGGGTACATTCATGAAGAAGAAGGTTTATTTTTCACTTGATATGGAGTCGTATTTCAAAAATTAAGAAAATCTAGCGATCTTTATTGTTATATGTCTAAGGAAATCAAGAAAACATATTTTATCCAATAACTATGTAGATGTTGTAAATATTCAAGCACCAAAAAAGGATATTGTAGCACCCTAAAATTGGCACGGTTAAAACCTTATTAAAAAGATAAAAGATAAAAATTTGAATTTCAACCCCAAACTGCCCATTAAACCGCTTGTTACCCGCTTTCCCCATTTTCCACGTTATTTTTAGGATTTGTTTTGACCGTTGGATGATACCATCGCAGATTAGACGAAATCATCCCCGATATGATGAATTCATCTAGAACAGAATGTCCAGACGATTTCGTCCCAAAACTGAATTTTCATAATTAGCTTCTGTTTCAACAGCCTCTCCAACTTGGGCAGAAACACGTCTGCGCATTTGGATATTTCCCTGTTGGAGACCTCCCAAATTGGGATGATCCCCAACCTCCTAAACCTCTTCCTAATCCTATATAAGCTAGGAATTTTGTTAGTTTATCCCCCTAAACCCCTTAGTTGATAGATTTCCTTGCATATTTAGTTCCTTATTCCCTCGCACTACTGTTTATATTTTGTATTTTGCACTTTCTTGCAGGAACTCTACTATTTTTCAATCGAAGCTAGCTCGGATCGTCGTAGACGATCTCGAATGATTACGGATGATTTTGTCGAGGGGCGCAGACGATCTCGTACGATTGGAGGTGATCCTTACTGTAGTCCAAATTGGGGGCAATCAGAGTCTAGAGTTTGCATTACCTTAGCTTTCTCTGCATTTTTCTTATTTTATTTCTGCACTGTCTTAAATTATTATGTTTTTTGCATCTTGGAGTTCACCTCATTTAGCATAACCGCATGATAAAGTTGAAATCAATCATTAAATCTATCGCATTTCCTTATTTTTTATTGGAATTCATTATTTAGGCATGTTTGCTATTTTTTCTATCATTCTCATTTGTTTCTGCACTTGCATATTTGGTATTTTGTGTCTGTTTTTGTGATTGCAGGTTTTTGACGAATTCATCAGATTTAAGATGGTTATGTTCGATTTCAGATGACCTTCTATGATTTGGGATGATCCTATGAAATATCAGATGATTACGTACTAATTGAGGTGATCTGAACTGCTACAAGACTCAGAATCTTCATCAGACATCCGAAATCAGGTATGACACATTCTAGCTAGCATATTCTCTGTTATTAGCATTCATTCCCATTTTTTGTATTCATTTAAATCAGCATTGGCATATAGAATAGTTTAGATTCATCTTGGCCAAACCTAGGAGTTGAATTATCGAGTATAAAAATGAACACATCAAACTCACTGTCAACCTAGGTGTGGAAACTGTCATTCAAAAGTTTCCTGGTGAACCCACCATCCATCAAAAATTCACCCTTATACCCCTCCCCGAGAGGCGGGACCTTCAAAGGGCCTCTCAATCCGAGGTATTGTCCCATCCTTTTCACATCCCCCTTCCGGGCATGGATCCTATAGCCTTAAGGTAAGGATGCGAAAAATTTGGAGCGATACATTTTGGTGAACCCGACGTGAAAACTAAAAACCTTTTTAAAACAAAAAATATATATAAATGTATATGTATAAAAGAAAAAAATATAACAAACTCATCATTTCAAGTTTGTATGTTTTAGATTCAATTCTAAATAGTAGATATTAAATATTACTTTTAGAAGTACTAAATAAACCATGAGTTTTTACTCAAATCCATATGAGCCCATCAGTAATGTTGGAAGAATTCAGCCAAATACATTTGTTGATTATGACCAATCTCATCCCTATTCAACATCACCTCCATCACGCTTTTCTCATTTTTCATCCATAACCCAACAGGATAATCCCTTTTCCAATCCTCTTCATAATGATATTATCTATTCTCCCATATATCCATATGTCTATCAACCCACATATTAGTGTAGTCTGCATCATAGACCGCACTAGCTCATCCCTGCTTGCCCCTCCGCTCCGCGCCCTAAGCCATGTAGTCTCATCCTGCAGCGTCCATACCTGAGTCCTCAACTAAGTAGCCTCATCCTGTAAGGACTGCACCTAAGCTCAAATGTGGGTAGCCTCAGCTTGAAGAGCCGTCGTCTCCCTGCTCTCTCCTAGGTCAACACCCTTGCCCTTATCAAGTAATGGTGGTCTCTCCCCCTGCTACGAAGGGAGTCTCTCCTCCCTCCGCCCTATCTCCCACAACCTCTGTGGAGCCTGACCCATCCGTTGGCGTATCTCCTATGGGGACCGCCACTGCTCTCTCCCCTCGCGACCCTACGCTACCTCAATAACAACCTATCGTCGCCTCCCCATCTTGCGCACCACGATGTGCACTGGACCCTACACCCTTGTCATTCAAGGAGGGTGGATGCCTGCATACCAGACATCATAGCCGTCTGCAACCCCAACATCGTCACCATCCACTAGCTGGATGGGGGCATCATCTGCATCCTAACTCTAGAATCACTGCATATCTGGAGCCCCACTCAGTGTAGTACTATCTTGAATAGTCTAAGAGTACTCGTAATCCCTGATAGAAGGGATCCCTTGCTGTAGACCGAACTGTTGTAGTACCCGATCATAGCGGTGGAGCTCTACCTCTCCCTGCTCCATCCTCAGCCAGCAGACTCACCTAATGCAAGCTAGATCTTGCCCATCCTCTGCCCACCCGAGGTGCTCTCGCCATGGCCTCCAGGTGATCTGGTCTGGGATGATGTCATCTAGCAACCTCTGTGACATCGATAGATCTATCTGCCATTATGACCCCCTCTATAGCCACTAGTAAAAAACCTAGGGCCTCTCCCGATCAACCCTTGTCAATGGAAGCCCTATCGGCCTTTGCATCGTAATGTGCTCCCAGCACCAAACCTGCAGCAGCGATGTCAAGACCAGACATCGACCCCCCTTGTATATGACCCCATGCAAGATCCTATACAAGCGGCACAGTACAAAGCTGCCCCATGAAAATTTGTACCCATGGTCTCTCATGTCATAGATTATGTCTGAGAGCATCCATGGTAGTTTGCATCGGCTTTGGTGGCATAGCAGTAAGCCATCGACCACTCCTGCCAAAACTTGAGTCAGCCTAGATGCCCCAGGCATCTGTCGTAGAGACTCGATGTTCACTTTGCCCTTCTCCAGGGTGAAGCTCGGGTCTCCAGTGAGCCTCATCATCGCTTGGCTCTGATTGGCCGTAGGCATCATCAGCCGTCCCTGTATGGGAATCCTCATGATCCTCCATACATCCTCTAAAGTGGGAGCCATCTTCTCTATCGATAATCGAAAGTAGGACGACCTCGGATACCACCTCTCTGTTAGGGCTGTCAGTAGCCCCGTGTCAGTCGGTACTTGTGGCATCTCTGCCACATGCTGTAGACCAACCTGTGCTATTCGGTCGTGCTCTGCCTGGTTGAGTGTGGCTATGTCATCTCTTAGTCCGTCGTATTTCCATTCCTGGCTCTTTAGTAACCCTTTCTACAAAACAAACAATAAAACAACAAAATCATTAATAACTCAATCATTCAAATCAAATTAAACACATTTTAAAATCAAGTTAAAGATGATATCATCCACCATTGGATGATATCGTCCCAAATTAAGCAAAATCATCCTTTGTGAGGATGAAATCATCTCTGATTTTGCAACTTAGGAATTGCCCCTTGTTGGACGAAATCGCCCCTAATTTTTCGATTTTGCCCTCAGACAAAATCGACGATCTAGGGATGATTTCGACAAAATCAGGACGATTTTGTCCAGACGACGTCGACGGCCTAAAAACGGCCGTGATGCCCCAAACAATCAAATTTAAATCAAAAAACTTGCACAAAGTTAAATCAAACCTAATCTACTAGGATTAGATCCTTACCCGTAGCCCGCGCTAAACCTCTGTCACTCTGTGCGCTGTCTCCACCATTTTTTTTTTCTCTACAGAGCTTTAGAACGGTAAAAATGAATTAGGGTTTTTACCCTATTTTCTTAGTTTTATTTAAAAATCAACATTTTAATTTTTTGCTTTTCTGCGTTTTTACCTCAAATGTCCGATTTGGGTAAAAACACGGAGGGGGCACCATAGTCAGCATTCGTATGATTTGACTAAGAATCGTCATCTAAAAAATTGAGTATATTTTTGCTTTCTCGTAAAACGGGAAAAAACTCATCTTTAACGCATTTTCTTCAAAAAATTCGCTAAATAGGGGGCAAAATGTAGCACCCTAAAATTGGCACGGTTAAAACCTTAGTAAAATTATAAAAGATAAAAATTTGAATTTCAACCCCAAACTGCCCGTTAAACCGCCTGTTACCCGCTTTTCCCATTTTTCGTGCCATTTTTAGGATTTGTTTTGACCGTTGGACGATATCGTCACAGATTAGATGAAATCGTCCCCAATCTGATGAATTCGTCTTGAATAGAATGTCCAGACGATTTCGTCCCAAAATCAAATTTTTATAATTAGCTTTTGTTTCAACAGCCTCTCCAACTTGGGCAGAAATGCATCTGCGCAGTTAGGGATTTCCCTGTTGGAGATCTCCCAGATTGGGATGATCCCCAACCTCCTAAACCTCTTCCTAATCCTATATAAACTAGGGTTTTTCTAGTTTATCCCCCTGAACCCCCTAAACCCCTTAGTTGATGGATTTCCTTGCAGATTTAGTTCCTTATTCCCTCGCACTACTGTTTGTATTTTGTATTTTGCATTTTATTGCAGGAACTCTACTATTTTTTAGTCGAAGCTAGCTCGGATCATCACGGATGATCTCGAACGATTACGGACGATTTTGTCAAGGGGCATAGACGATCTCGTACGATTGGAGGTGATCCTGACTATAGTCCAAATTGGGAGCAATCAGAGTCTAGATTTTGCATTTCCTTAGCTTTCTCTGCATTTTTCCTATTGTATTTCTACAGTGTCTTAAATTATTATGTTTTTTGCATCTTGGATTTCACCTCATTTAGCATAACTGCATGATAAAGTTGAAATCAATCATTAAATCTATCGCATTTCCTTATTTATTATTGGAATTCATTATTTAGGCATGTTTGTTGTTATTTCTATCATTCTCCTTTGCTTCTGCACTTGCATATTTGGTATTTTGTGTCTATTTTTGTGATTACAGGTTTCTGACAAATTTGTTTGACGAATTCGTCAGATTTAAGATGATACTGTCTGATTTCAGACGACATTTTGTGATTTGGGATAATCCTGTGAAATATCAGACGATCACATACTAATTGAGGCGATTTGAACTGCTGTAAGACTCAGAATCTTCATCAGAAATTCGAAATCAGGTATGACACATTCTCACATTCTAGCTAGCATATTCTCTATTATTAGCATTCATTCTCATTTTTTGTATTCATTTAAATCAGCATTGGCATATAGAATAGTTTAGATTCATCTTGGCCAAACCTAGGAGTTGAATGATCGAGTATAAAAATGAACACATCAAACTCACTGTCAACCTAGGAGTGGAAACTGTCATTCAAAAGTTTCCTGGTGAACCCACCATCCATCGAAAATTCACACTTATACCCCTCCCCTGAGAAGCGGGACCTTCAAAGGTTTATGTGCCATTTCCTCATCTATTCCCCAATGGATAGATTCCTTATGACAGGAGGTACTTTAGGATGTAGACTTGAAATCTTTGGTGGCCTCGATCTATGATGATCCTACTTCATACCTAGGCTACAATTGGGATGGCCATGACTTGCATTATCACCAACACCTTGTTCTTCCTTGCACGTTCCCACTATGTGATATTTTCATGAAGGAACTACATACTGCTCCCTCTACAAACCATTCAAGATTTCTCAAAACATATGAACGTCTTAAGTGCACATTCTTCTGAAAAGGTATGAAACAAATAATCCATGATTTTGTGATAACTTCTGATACATTTTAATGGATGAAAGGTAAAATGGTATGTTCTTTGTGTACTCTTCAACCCTTGCCCGTTCCATATCAAGTTTGGATTGATATTTCCATGGATTTTATAGAAGGGTTACCTAAATATGGTGATAAGTTTTTTATTCTCATGGTAGTGGATTGTCTTTCGAAGTATGCTTATTTTTATTCCCTTGCCCATCCTTACACCGCCTCCACCATTGCCCAAATATTCCTTGATTCTATTTTTCATATTTATGGTATGCCCACCTCCATTATGTCTGATCGAGACCCAACCTTCACTAGTCATTTTTGGTAAGAATTATTTAAGTTGTAGGGAACTCATCTCAAAATGAGTTTAGCCTACCACCCACAAATAGATGGTCAAACTGATATTATCAACAAATTTTTGGAGACCTATCTTAATTACTTTTCATCATATCATCCTACTCAATGGACGAAGTGGTTTCCTTTTGCCGAATGGTGGTACAACACTTCCTATCATAAACAACCAAACTCACCCCTTTTGAGGTTGATTATGGGTGCCCTCCACTCACGCATTCTTCATACATTATAGGAAGCTCCAATGTCCAGATAGTCAACGCTACTCTCAGTCAACATACTGATGTTCTTCACCAGCTGAAGCAGAATTTGGACATTGCTCAAAATCAAATGTGACAATAGGCTGACCAACATCATTTTGAGTGTAGCTTTTATGTGGGTGATATGGTATGCCTTCGCTTGCAGTCATACAAACAATCATCTCTACAACTCCGTAGGTGCCAAAAACTTACTACAAAATACTATGGACCCTACCAAGTTCTATATAATATTGGTATCATAGCTTACAAATTGGTTTTTCTGCCCACCTCCAAGCTCCATCTTGTTTTCCATGTTTCCTCTCTCAAAATATTTGTGGGCACATAGGTGCAAGTTCAATCAACATTACCAGAATTGGATGAAGAAGGGTCCATATTACTCAAACTTGAACAATTATTGGATTGTCTAACCCACACTCTTTGCAACCATACCATCATGTAAGTCCTTGTTTAGTGGCATAGGCTCTAGCCATAATATGCTACATGGGAGGATCTCCATCATCTCCAGCACCAGTTCCATCATTTTCAGCTTTGAGGACAAATCTTTTCAAATAGGAAGGATATTTTAGGATCCTATCCTAATGCTATTTTGTAATTCTTATTTACTTATGTAATGACCCACTCCCAATGTGATGGATCCCATTATAATATTATTTTGTAATACTTTGTAATTTATATGGCAAGTAAGGTGCCTAGCCAAGATTCTTCATACATTATAGGAAGCTCCAATGTCCAGACAGTCAATGCTACTCTCAGTCAACATACTGATGTTCTTCACCAGCTGAAGCAGAATTTGGACATTGCTCAAAATCAGATGTGACAATAGGCTGACCAACATCATTTTGAGTGTAGCTTTGATGTGGGTGATATGGTATGCCTTCGCTTGCAGTCATACAAACAATCATCTCTACAACTTCGTAGGTGCCAAAAACTTACTACAAAATACTATGGACCCTACCAAGTTCTATATAATATTGGTATCATAGCTTACAAATTGGTTTTTCTGCTCACCTCCAAGCTCCATCTTGTTTTCCATGTTTCCTCTCTCAAAATATTTGTGGGCACATAGGTGCAAGTTCAATCAACATTACCAGAATTGGATGAAGAAGGGTCCATATTACTCAAACCTGAACAATTATTGGATTGTCTAACCCACACTCTTTGCAACCATACCATCATGTAAGTCCTTGTTTAGTGGCATAGGCTCTAGCCATAATATGCTACATGGGAGGATCTCCATCATCTCCAGCACCAGTTCCATCATTTTCAGCTTTGAGGACAAAGCTTTTCAAATAGGAAGGATATTTTAGGATCCTATCCTAATGCTATTTTGTAATTCTTATTTACTTATGTAATGACCCACTCCCAATGTGATGGATCACATTATAATATTATTTTGTAATACTTTGTAATTTATGTGGCAAGTAAGGTGCCTAGCCAAGTGGTGTCATCTCATGTAACTATTTTTATCAAGATTGTAATCGATGTTTGGTAGGAGATTCTATCTTGAGTGGCATTTTTCATGTAAGCCAAATATTGATCCTTTAGGTAGGGTTGCATGAAGTTTTTCTTTAAAATATATGAAGCCATGTACGAATACATATTTTTGCAAGCTAATGAAATATTGAAGGAGGTTGCCCCCTAATGTTTAGTTAGATTAATTTTATAATTATTTCTTCAGACTTACCTTGCATCACTATGACCACCACATCAGTTTTAGCCATGCTAAATTTTTCCAAGTCATTTGTCATTGAAAGTGATGCTTCCAGTTGTGGCATTAGGGTAGTGTTGATGCAAGAAGGATGACCCTTGGATTTCACTAGTAAGGCACTCTCTGATCGTAACTTGGGAAAATCTAAATATGCCAAGGAGATGTTGGCAATATTACATTTCGTAACCCATTGGCGACCATATCTCATTGGGTGTCATTTCCCCATTAAAACAGACCATCAGAGTCTCAAATACTTCTTAGAACAACGGGTTGCTACCCTAGAACAAGAAAAATGGCTTTCTAAACTCATGGGATATTATTATGATATCACCTATAATAAGGGTAAAGAGAATATTGTGGTTGATGCTCTCTCTCATCAATTTGAGGCCCTCAGTTTGTTATGTGCCATTTCCTCATCTATTCCCCAATGGATAGATTCCTTATGACAGGAGGTACTTTAGGATGTAGACTTGAAATCTTTGGTGGCCTCGATCTATGATGATCCTACTTCATACCTAGGCTACAATTGGGATGGCCATGACTTGCATTATCACCAACACCTTGTTCTTCCTTGCACATCCCCACTATGTGAGATTTTCATGAAGGAACTACATACTGCTCCCTCTACAAACCATTCAAGATTTCTCAAAACATATGAACGTCTTAAGTGCACATTCTTCTGAAAAGGTATGAAACAAATAATCCATGATTTTGTGATAACTTCTGATACATTTTAATGGATGAAAGGTAAAATGGTATGTTCTTTGGGTACTCTTCAACCCTTGCCCGTTCCAGATCAAGTTTGGACTGATATTTCCATGGATTTTATAGAAGGGTTACCTAAATATGGTGATAAGTTTTTTATTCTCATGGTAGTGGATTGTCTTTCGAAGTATGCTTATTTTTATTCCCTTGCCCATCCTTACATCGCCTCCACCATTGCCCAAATATTCCTTGATTCTATTTTTCATATTTATGGTATGCCCACCTCCATTATGTCTGATCGAGACCCAACCTTCACTAGTCATTTTTGGTAAGAATTATTTAAGTTGTAGGGAACTCAGCTCAAAATGAGTTTAGCCTACCACCCACAAATAGATGGTCAAATTGATATTATCAACAAAGTTTTGGAGACCTATCTTAATTGCTTTTCATCATATCATCCTACTCAATGGACGAAGTGGTTTCCTTTTGCCGAATGGTGGTACAACACTTCCTATCATAAAACAACCAAACTCACCCCTTTTAAGGTTGATTATGGGTGCCCTCCACTCATGCATTCTTCATACATTATAGGAAGCTCCAATGTCCAGACAGTCAACGCTACGCTCAGTCAACATACTGATGTTCTTCACCAACTGAAGCAGAATTTGGACATTGCTCAAAATCAGATGTGACAATAGGCTGACCAACATCATTTTGAGTGTAGCTTTTATGTGGGTGATATGGTATGCCTTCGCTTGCAGTCGTACAAACAATCATCTCTACAACTCCGTAGGTGCCAAAAACTTACTACAAAATACTATGGACCCTACCAAGTTCTATATAATATTGGTATCATAGCTTACAAATAGGTTTTTCTGCCCACCTCCAAGATCCATCTTGTTTTCCATGTTTCCTCTCTCAAAATATTTGTGGGCACATAGGTGCAAGTTCAATCAACATTACCAGAATTGGATGAAGAAGGGTCCATATTACTCAAACTTGAACAATTATTGGATTGTCTAACCCACACTCTTTGCAACCATACCATCATGTAAGTCCTTGTTTAGTGGCATAGACTCTAGCCTTAATATGCTACATGGGAGGATCTCCATCATCTCCAACACCAGTTCCATCATTTTCAGCTTTGAGGACAAAGCTTTTCAAATAGGAAGGATATTTTAGGATCCTATCCTAATGCTATTTTGTAATTCTTATTTACTTATGTAATGACCCACTCCCAATGTGATGGATCCCATTATAATATTATTTTGTAATACTTTGTAATTTATGTGGCAAGTAAGGTGCCTAGCCAAGTGGTGTCATCTCATGTAACTATTTTTATCAAGATTGTAACCGATGTTTGGTAGGAGATTCTATCTTGAGTGGTATTTTTCATGTAAGCATAATATTGATCATTTAGGTAGGGTTGCATGAAGTTCTTCTTTAAAATATATGAAGCCATGTACAAATACATATTTTTGCAAGCTAATGAAATATTGAAGGAGGTTGCCCCCTTGAACAGGCCTGTGATTTTATGTTATTGTGAGATTGTTCCATTATGCATTTAATTTTTGCATAGTGTTATTGAGTTACTTGATGCATTTGAGTTATTTTTCAGTATTTTGTGTGAGTGTGCTTTATTTTAATAGTAATATCCTAACAATATATTCTTCAACTTTGTATATCGAGAACAAGCTTGCATAGAGTGATCATAGCCCACTCCTAATATAAGTAGTGGAGTGAATAAATGAGTCTCATACTGAATGATATTGCATTCAAATGTATTTTTCAATCTATTATCAAGATTCTAGTCCACTAAGATAGGAATAGAGGACACTTCTTGAAGTGAAACAAGAATAGAAACATCATATTCTACGATGTACACTTGTAGAGGCAAAGGAGCAACCTTAACTGTTGGAAATTTTGTAGCCATAGGAACAAAAACTTTTGTAGAGATTTCCTCTTTTGCACATAATGAAACAAATTTGTACCAACTTATATGAAGAAGATAATTGTAAAACACAAAACTATCGATTCATGCGCATATCGACCCTTGTCTGTAGGGTCTCCAAGTATTGAGAAAAAGTCTCAATCTTGTCCATCAAATTGACTTTGGTCATGTTGATTTCACTATCCACAAAGCTATAGTTTGCGGCTAATGAAGTAGATTTGGAATCATTTTTATGTCTAACTTGAAGTCCTTTATACCAAGGATCTCTTTCTAAGTTGTGTCTTCCATATTTAACACATTATTCATCATCTAAGAACACATATCTTTGGTTTTTTGTGCTAGTTATTGGATATCTTGTAGATCCTAGAGATATTTTGGGCTAGGTAACATGGTGCTAGCTCTTAGATGTCCAAAAATGGTCTAGAAAATTCAAATGGTTGTATTAAATAGAAAAAAGGCTAATGCCTCAAATTTTAAAACTCTTTAATGTTCGAATGGTCCGAAACTATATTCAGTCATGTTGAATGAACAAAATGCATGCTTTGGTGCCAAATAATCTAGAAATAAATTTGGTCATGTTGAATGGACAAAAGGTAGAGGTCAGGTTATGGAGTGACTTGATCCACAGGCAGATCAATATGCTCTGATACCATTGATGTGGAGAAAATGGGCAAGAAGATGTCTAATTGAAAAGCAAAAGCCAAGTATTCTCATTCATTACTTTTTCAATATAAATATTACATTTCATGAAAAGGCATGATGTTTCATATACCTTTTCAATTAAAATTGGATAGTTTTTTTATTATAGTAAAATAACAACCCCCTCACATTCATGTTAAAGAATGACTCTTTTACTTGGACGAGGCTCGTTGACCAAGCCTTTCTCAAATTGAAGCATACTATGACCACCACGTTAGTTTTAGCCATGCTAAATTTTTCCAAGTCATTTGTCATTGAAAGTGATGCTTCCAGTCATTGCATTAGGGTAGTGTTGATGCAAGAAGGGTGACCCTTGGATTTCACTAGTAATGCACTCTCTGATCGTAACTTGGGAAAATCTAAATATGCCAAGGAGATGTTGGAAATATTACATGTCGTAACCCATTGGAAACCATATCTCATTGGGTGTCATTTCTCCATTAAAACAGACCATCAGAGTCTCAAATACTTCTTAGAACAACGAGTTGCTACCCTAGAACAATAAAAATGGGTTTCTAAACTCATAGGATATGATTATGATATCACCTATAAGAAGGGTAAAGATAATCTTGTGGTTGATGCTCTCTCTTGTCAATTTGAGGCCCTTAGTATGTTATGTGCCATTTCCTCACCTATTCCCCAATGGATAGATTCCTTATGACAAGAGATACTTTAGGATGTAGACTTGAAATCTTTGGTGGCCTCGATCTGTGATGATTCTACTTCATACCTAGGCTACAATTGGTATGGCCATGACTTGCATTATAACCAACGCCTTGTTATTCCTTGCACGTCCTCACTACATGAGATTTTCATGAAGGAACTACATACAACTCTCTCTGCAAACCATTCAAGATTTCTCAAAACATATGAACGTCTTAAGTGCACATTCTTCTGGAAAGGTATGAAATAGATAATCCATGATTTTGTGACAACTTGTGATACATGTTAACGGATGAAAGGTAAAATGATATGTTCTTTGGGTACTCTTCAACCCTTGCCCATTCCATATCATGTTTGGACTGATATTTCCATGGATTTTATAGAAGGGTTACCTAAATTTGGTGATAAGTTTTTTATTCTCATGGTAGTGGATTGTCTTTCGAAGTACGCTAATTTGTATTCTCTTGCCCATCCTTACACTACCTCCACCATTGCCCAAATATTCCTTGATTCTATTTTTCATATTCATGGTATGCCCACCTCCATTATGTCTGATCGAGACCCAACCTTCACTAGTTATTTTTGGTAAGAATTATTTAAGTTGTAGGGAACTCATCTTAAAATGAGTTTAGCCTACCACCCACAAATGGATGGTCAAACTGAGATTATCCATAAATTTTTGGAGACCTATCTTAATTGATTTTCATCATATCATTCTACTCAATGGATGAAGTGGTTTCCTTTGGCCGAATGGTGGTACAACACTTCCTATCATACAACAACCAAACTCACCCCTTTTGAAGTTGTTTATGGGTGCCCTCCACTCACACCTTCTTCATACATTATAGGAAGCTCCAATGTCTAGGCAGTCAACAATACTCTCAGTCAACATACTGATGTTCTTCACAAACTGAAGCAAAATTTGGACATGTCTCAAAATTGGATGTGACAACAAGCTGACCAACATCATTTTCAATGTAGCTTTGATGTGGGCGATATGGTATGCCTTTGCTTGCAGTCGTACAAACAATCATCTCTACAAATCCGTAGGTGCTAGAAACTTACAACAAAAACTATTGACCCTACCAAGTTCTATAAAAAATTGGTACCATAGCTTACAAATTGGATTTTATGCCCACCTCCAAGCTCCATCTTGTTTTCCATGTTTCCTCTCTCAAAATATTTGTGGGCACATAGGTACAGGTTCAATCAACATTACCAGAATTGAATGAAGAAGGGTCCATATTACTCGAACCTAAAAAATTATTGGATCATCAAAACCACACTCTCTGCAACCATACCATCATGGAATTCCTTGTTTAGTGGCACATGCTCTAGCCATAATATGCTACATGGGAGGATCTCCATCAGCTCCAGCACCAGTTCCCTCATTTTCAGCTTTGAGGACAAAGCTTTTCAAATAAGAAGGATATTTTAGGATCCTATCCTAATGCCATTTTGTAATTCTTATTTAATTATGTAATGACCCACTCTCAATGTGGTGGATCCCATTATAATATTATTTTGTAATACTTTGTAATTTATGTGGCAAGTAAGGTGCATAGCCAAGTGGTGTCATCTCATGTAACTATTTTTATCAAGATTGTAATTAATGTTTGGTAGGAGATTCTATAGTGAGTGGCATTTTTCATGTAAGCAAAATATTGATCCTTTAGGTAGGGTTGCATGAATTTTTTCTTTAAAATATATGAAGCCATGTACAAATTCATATTTTTGCAAGCTAATGAAATATTTAAGGAGGTTGCCCCCTTGAACAGGCCTGTGATTCTGTGTTATTATGATATTGTTCCATTATGCATTTAATATTTGCATAGTGTTATTGAGTTACTTGATGCATTTGAGTTATTTTTCAGTATTTTGTGTGAGTGTGCTTTATTTTAATAGTAAGATCCTAACAATTTATTCTTCAACTTTGTATATCAAGAACAAGATTGCATTGAGTGATCATAGCCCACTCCTAATATAAGTAGTGGAGTGAATAAATGAGTCTCATACTAAATGATATTGCATTCAAATGTATTTTTAAATCTATTATCAAGCTTCTAGTCCACTAAGCTAGGAACAGAGGACACTTCTTGAAGTGAAACAAGAATAGAAACATCATCTTCTACGATGTACACTTATAGAGGCAAAGGAGAAACCTTAACTGTTGGAACTTTTATAGCCATAGAAACAAAAAAATTTGTAGAGATTTCATCTTTTGCACATAAAGAAACAAATTTGTACCAACTTATATGAAGAAGAGAATTGTAAAACAAAAAACTATCGATTCATGCGCATATCGACCCTTGTTTGTAGGGTCTCTAAGGATTGAGAAAAAGTCTCAATCTTGTCCATCAAATTGAATTTGGTCATGTTGATTCTACTATCCACAAAGCTATAGTTTGTAGATAATGAAGTAGGTTTGGAATCATTTTTATGTCCAACTTGAAGTCCTTTATACCAAGGATCTCTTTCTAAGTTGTGTCTTCCATATTTAACACATTATTCATCATCTAAGCACATATATCGTTGGTTTTTTGTGCTAGTTATTGGATCTCTTGTAGATCCTAGAGATATTTTGGGCTAGGCAACATGGTGCTAGCTCTTAGATGTCCAAAAATGGTCTAGAAAATTCAAATGACTATATTAAATGGACAAAAGGCTAATGCCTCAAATTTTAAAACTCCTTAATGTTCGAACGGTCCAAAAATATAGTCAGTCATGTTGAATGAACAAAAGGCACACCTTGGTGTCCAAATAATCTAGAAATAAAGTTGGTCATGTTGAATGGACAAAAGGTAGAGGTTAGGTTATGGAGTGACTTGATCCACAGGTAGATCAATATGTTCTGATACCATTAATGTGGAGAAAATGGGCAAGAAGATGTCTAATTGAAAATCAAAAGCCAAGTATTCTCATTCACTACTTTTTCAATATAAATATTACATTTCATGAAAAGGCATGATGTTTCATATACCTTTTCAATTAACTTTTCACTTAAAATTGGAGATTTTTTTTATTATGTATGGTAAAATAACAACCCCCTCACATTCATGTTAAAGAATGACTCTTTTACTTGGATGGGGCTCGTTGACCAAGCCTTTCTTGAATTAGAGCATACTATGACCACCACATTAGTTTTAGCAATGCTAAATTTTTCCAAGTCATTCGTCATTGAAAGTGATGCTTCCAGTCGTGGCATTAGGGTAGTGTTGATGCAAGAAGGGTGACCCTTGGCTTTCACTAGTAATGCACTCTCTGATCGTAACTTGGGAAAATCTAAATATACCAAGGAGATGTTGGAAATATTACATGTCGTAATCCATTGGAAACCATATCTCATTGGGTGTCATTTCTCCATTAAAATAGACCATCAGAGTCTCAAATACTTCTTAGAACAATGGGTTGCTACCCTAGAACAACAAAAATGGGTTTCTAAACTCATAGGATATGATTATGATATCACCTATAAGAAGGGCAAAGAGAATCTTGTGGTTGATGCTCTCTCTTGTCAATTTGAGGCCCTTAGTATGTTATGTGCCATTTCCTCACCTATTCCCTAATGGATAGATTCCTTATGATAGGAGATACTTTAGGATGTAGACTTGAAATATTTGGTGGCCCGATTTGTGATGATTCTACTTCATAGCTAGGCTACAATTGGTATGGCCATGACTTTCATTATAACCAACACCTTGTTCTTCCTTGCACGTCCCCACTCAGTGAGATTTTCATGAAGGAACTACATACAACTCCCTCTACAGGCCATTGAGGATTTCTCAAAACATATGAACACCTTAAGTGCACATTCTTTTGGAAAGGTATGAAATAGATAATCCATGATTTTGTGACAGCTTGTAATACATGTTAACGGATGAAAGGTAAAATGGTATGTTATTTGGGTACTCTTCAACCCTTGCCCATTCCATATCATGTTTGGACTGATATTTCCATGGATTTTATAAAAGGGTTACCTAAATTTGGTGATAAGTTTTTTATTCTCATGGTAGTGGATTGTCTTTCGAAGTATGCTTATTTTTATTCTCTTGCCCATCCTTATATTTGGTGATAAGTTTTTTATTCTAATGTAGTGGATTGTCTTTCGAAGTATGCTAATTTTTATTCTCTTGCCCATCCTTACACTGCCTCCACCGTTGCCCAAATATTCCTTGATTCTATTTTTCATCTTCATGGTATGCCCACCTCCATTATGTTTTATTGAGACCCAACCTTCACTAGTCATTTTCGGTAAGAATTATATAAGTTGTAGGGAACTCATATCATAATGAGTTTAGCCTACCACCCACAAATGGATGGTCAAATTGAGATTATCAATAAATTTTTGGAGACCTATCTTAATTGCTTTTCATCATATCATCCTACTCAATGGATGAAGTGGTTTCCTTTGGCCGAATGGTGGTACAGCACTTCCTATCATACAACAACCAAACTCACCCCTTTTGAAGTTGTTTATGGGTGCCCTCCACTCACGCCTTCTTCATACATTATAGGAAGCTCCAATGTCCAGGCAGTCAACACTACTCTCAGTCAACATACTGATGTTCTTCACTAACTGAAGCAGAATTTGGACATGTCTCAAAATTGGATGTGACAACAGGCTGACCAACATCATTTTCAGTGTAGCTTTGATGTGGGCGATATGGTATGCCTTTGCTTGCAGTTGTACAAACAAACATCTCTACAAATCCGTAGGTGCCAGAAAATTACTACAAAAACTGTGGACCCTACCAAGTTCTATAGAAAATTTGTACCATAGCTTACAAATTGGCTTTTATGCCCACCGCCAAGCTCCATCTTGTTTTCCAAGTTTCCTCTCTCAAAATATTTGTGGGAACATAGGTACAGGTTCAATCAACATTACCAGAATTCAATGAACAATTATTGGATCGTCAAACCCACACTCTCTGCAACCATACCATCATGGAATTCCTTGTTTAGTGGCATAGACTCTAGCCATAATATGCTACATGGGAGGATCTCCATCAGCTCCAGCACCAGTTCCCTCATTTTTAGCTTTGAGGACAAAGCTTTTCAAATAGGAAGGATATTTTAGGATCCTATCCTAATGCCATTTTGTAATTCTTATTTAATTATGTAATGACCCACTCCTAATGTGGTGGATCCCATTATAATATTATTTTGTAATACTTTGTAATTTATGTGGCAAGTAAGGTGCCTAGCCAAGTGGTGTCATCTCATGTAACTATTTTTATCAAGATTATAATTGATGTTTGGTAGGAGATTCTATATTGAGTGGCATTTTTCATGTAAGCAAAATATTGATCCTTTAGGTAGGGTTGCATGAAGTTTTTCTTTAAAATATATGAAACCATGTACAAATTCATATTTTTGCAAGCTAATGAAATATTGAAGGAGGTTGCCCCCTTGAACAGGCCTGTGATTCTGTGTTATTATGAGATTGTTCCATTATGTATTTAATATTTGCATAGATTTATTGAGTTACTTGATGCATTTGAGTTATTTTTTAGTATTTTGTGTGAGTGTGCTTTATTTTAATAGTAAGATCCTAACAATTTATTCTTCAACTTTGTATATCAAGAACAAGATTGCATGGAGTGATCATAGCCCACTCCTAATATAAGTAGTGGAGTGAATAAATGAGTCTCATACTAAATGATATTGCATTCAAATGTATTTTTAAATCTATTATCAAGCTTCTAGTCCACTAAGCTAGGAACAGAGGACACTTCTTGAAGTGAAACAAGAATAGAAACATCATCTTCTATGATGTACACTTATAGAGGCAAAGGAGCAACCTTAACTGTTGGAACTTTTATAGCCATAGGAACAAAAAAATTTGTAGAGATTTCCTCTTTTGCACATAATGAAACAAATTTGTAACAACTTATATGAAGAAGAGAATTGTAAAACAAAAAACTATCGATTCATGCGCATATCGACCCTTGTCTGTAGGGTCTCTAAGGATTGAGAAAAATTCTCAATCTTGTCCATCAAATTGACTTTGGTCATGTTGATTATGCTATCCACAAAGCTATAGTTTGCGGATAATGAAGTAGGTTTGGAATCATTTTTATGTCCAACTTGAAGTCCTTTATACCAAGGATCTCTTTCTAAGTTGTGTCTTCCATATTTAACACATTATTCATCATCTAAGCATATATATCGTTGGTTGTTTGTGCTAGTTATTGGATCTCTTGTAGATCCTAGAGATATTTTGGGCTAGGCAACATGGTGCTAGCTCTTAGATGTCCAAAAATGGTCTAGAAAATTCAAATGACTGTATTAAATTGACAAAAGGCTAATGCCTCAAATTTTAAAACTCCTTAATGTTCGAACAGTCCAAAAATATAGTCAGTCATGTTGAATGAACAAAAGGCACACCTTGGTGTCCAAATAATCTAGAAATAAAGTTGGTCATGTTGAATGGACAAAAGGTAGAAGTCAGGTTATGGAGTGACTTGATCCACAGGCAGATCAATATGCTTTGATACCATTAATGTAGAGAAAATGGGCAAGAAGGTGTCTAATTGAAAATCAAAAGCCAAGTATTCTCATTCATTACTTTTTCAATATAAATATTACATTTCATGAAAAGGCATGATGTTTCATATGCCTTTTCAATTAGATTTTCATTTAAAATTGGAGAGAGTTTTTTTTATTATGATAAAATAGCAACCCCCTCACATTCATGTTAAAGAATGACTCTTTGACTTGGACGAGGCTCGCTGACAAAGCCTTTCTCAAATTGAAGCATACTATGACCACCACGTCAGTTTTAGCCATGCTAAATTTTTCCAAGTCATTCGTCATTGAAAGTGATGCTTCTAGTCATGGCATTAGGGTAGTGTTGATACAAGAAGGGTGACCCTTGGCTTTCACTAGTAAGGCACTCTGTGATCGTAACCTGGGAAATCTAAATATGCCAAGGAGATGCTGGAAATCTTACATTTCATAACCCATTGGTGACCATATCTCATTAGGTGTCATTTCTCCATTAAAAAAGACCATTAGAGTCTCAAATACTTCTTAGAAC
This sequence comes from Wollemia nobilis, assembly GCA_028583015.1. NCBI lineage: Eukaryota > Viridiplantae > Streptophyta > Pinopsida > Araucariales > Araucariaceae > Wollemia > Wollemia nobilis. The sequence goes on from JAQPPZ010002556.1 coordinate 15,015,453, forward strand.
AACGGGTTGCTACCCTAGAACAACAAAAATGGGTTTCTAAACTCATGGGATATGATTATGATATCACTTATAAGAAGGGTAAAGAGAATCTTGTGGTTGATGCTCTCTCTTGTCAATTTGAGGCCCTTAGTATGTTATGTGCCATTTCCTCACCTATTCCCCAATGGATAGATTCCTTATGACAGCAGGTACTTTAGGATGTAGACTTTAAATCTTTGGTGGCATCGATCTATGATGATCCTACTTCATACCTAGGCTACAATTGGGATGTCCATGACTTGCATTATCACCAACACCTTGTTATTCCTTGCACGTCCCCACTACGTGAGATTTTCATGAAGGAACTACATACTGCTCCCTCTACAAACCATTCAGGATTTCTCAAAACATATGAACGTCTTAAGTGCACATTCTTCTAGAGAGGTATGAAACAGATAATCCATTATTTTGTGATAGCTTGTGATACATGTTAATGGATGAAAGGTAAAATGGCATGTTCTTTGGATACTCTTCAACCCTTGCCCATTCCAGATCAGGTTTGGACTGATATTTCCATGGATTTTATAGAAGGATTACCTAAATTTGGTGATAAGTTTTTATTCTCATGGTAGTGGATTGTATTTTAAAGTATGCTTATTTTTATTCTCTTGCCCATCCTTACACCGCCTCCACCGTTTCCCAAATATTCCTTGATTCTATTTTTCATCTTCATGGTATGCCCACCTCCATTAAGTTTGATCAAGACCCAACCTTCACTAGTCATTTTTGGTAAGAATTATTTAAGTTGTAGGGAACTCAGCTCAAAATTATTTTAGCCTACCACCCACAAATGGATGGTAAAACTAAGATTATCAATAAAATTTTGGAGACCTATCTTAATTGCTTTTCATCATATCATCCTACTCAATGGACGAAGTGGTTTCATTTGGCCGAATGGTGGTACAACACTTCCTATCATACAACAACCAAACTCACCCCTTTTGAGGTTGTTTATGGGTGCCCTCCACTCACGCCTTCTTCATACATTATAGGAAGCTCCAATGTCCAGGCAGTCAATGCTACTCTCAGTCAATATACTGATGTTCTTCACCAGCTGAAGCAGAATTTGGACATTGCTCAAAATCAAATGTCACAATAGGCTGACTAACATCATGTTGAGTGTAGCTTTGATGTGGGTGATATGGTATGCCTTCGCTTGCAGTCGTACAAACAATAATCTCTACAACTCTGTAGGTGCCAAAAACTTACTACAAAATACTATGGACCCTACCAAGTTCTATATAATATTGGTATCATAGCTTACAAATTGGTTTTTTTGCCCACCTCCAAGATCCATCTTGTTTTCCATGTTTCCTCTCTCAAAATATTTGTGGGCACATAGGTGCAGGTTCAATCAACATTACCAGAATTGGATGAAGAAGGGTCCATATTACTCGAACCTGAACAATTATTGGATTGTCAAACCCACACTCTTTGCAACCATACCATCATGTAAGTCCTTGTTTAGTGGCATAGGCTCTAGCCATAATATGCTACATGGGAGGATCTCCATCATCTCCAGCACCAGTTCCCTCATTTTCAGCTTTGAGGACAAAGCTTTTCAAATAGGAAGGATATTTTAGGATCCTATCCTAATGCTATTTTGTAATTCTTATTTACTTATGTAATGACCCACTCCCAATGTGATGGATCCCATTATAATATTATTTTGTAATACTTTGTAATTTATGTGGCAAGTAAGGTGCCTAGCCAAGTGGTGTCATCTCATGTAACTATTTTTATCAAGATTGGAACCGATGTTTGGTAGGAGATTCTATCTTGAGTGGCATTTTTCATGTAAGCCAAATATTGATCCTTTAGGTAGGGTTGCATGAATTTTTTCTTTAAAATATATGAAGCCATGTACGAATACATATTTTTGCAAGCTAATGAAATATTGAAGGAGGTTGCCCCATTGAATAGGCCTGTGATTTTGTGTTATTGTGAGATTGTTCCATTATGCATTTAATTTTTGCATAGTGTTATTGAGTTACTTGATGCATTTGAGTTATTTTTCAGTATTTTGTGTGAGTGTGCTTTATTTTAATAGTAAGATCCTAACAATATATTCTTCAACTTTGTATATCAAGAACAAGATTGCATAGAGTGATCATAGCCCACTCCTAATATAAGTAGTGGAGTGAATAAATGAGTCTCATACTAAATGATATTGCATTCAAATATATTTTTCAATCTATTATCAAGCTTCTAGTCCACTAAGATAGGAATAGAGGACACTTCTTGAAGTGAAAAAAGAATAGAAACATCATATTCTACGATGTACACTTGTAGAGGCAAAGGAGAAACCTTAACTGTTGGAAATTTTGTAGCCATAGGAACAAAAAAAATTGTAGAGATTTCCTCTTTTGCACATAATGAAACAAATTTGTACCAACTTATATGAATAAGAGAATTGTAAAACACAAAACTATCGATTCATGTGCATATCGACCCTTGTCTGTAGGGTCTCCAAGGATTGAGAAAAAGTCTCAATCTTGTCCATCAAATTGACTTTGGTCATGTTGATTCTGCTATCCACAAAGCTATAGTTTACAGATAATGAAGTAGGTTTGGAATCATTTTTATGTCTAACTTGAAGTCCTTTATACCAAGGATCTCTTTCTAAGTTGTGTCTTCCATATTTAACACATTATTCATCATCTAAGCACATATATCTTTGGTTGTTTGTGCTAGCTCTTGGATCTCTTGTAGATCCTAGAGATATTTTGGGCTAGGCAACATGGTGCTAGCTCCTAGATGTCCAAAAACAGTCTAGAAAATTCAAATGGTTGTATTAAATGGACAAAAGGCTAATGCCTCAAATTTTAAAACTCCTTAATTTTTGAACGGTCCAAAAATATAGTCAGTCATGTTGAATGAACAAAAGGCATGCCTTGGTGTCCAAATAATCTAGAAATAAAGTTGGTCATGTTGAATGGACAAAAGGCGGAGGTCAAGTTATGGAGTGACTTGATCCATAGGCAGATCAATATGCTCTGATACCATTGATGTGGAGAAAATGGGCAAGAAGATGTCTAATTGAAAATCAAAAGCCAAGTATTCTCATTCATTACTTTTTCAATATAAATATTACATTTCATGAAAATGCGTGATGTTTCATATGCCTTTTCAATTAACTTTTTATAAAATAATATTAATTAATAATTAATATAATAATTAATTAATAATTAATATAATAATTAGTTAATAATAAAAACTCTTAACTAATTATTAGTTAATAATAATTAAATACTAACTAATTATTAGGTAATATCTTTTAATTTAATATTTAATGGAAAGAGAAACTTTATTCCTCATCAACAAGCAACATGGAAAAAAGAACCAAGTACTAGCATGTGTAGCGAGCATTTAATTATCAAGTGCAAAAAAGAACTTTATAAAAGGAAAGCAAAATTCAAAGAAGATTCCCATGATGGAAAAAGTTATTAAAGTTTATTTATAGCTAGATCACTTAAAGTGAATAGAGTATAATCACTACCAACATTAAGGTCATGTGTATGCTCAAATCCTCCATAATTAATAGTAGGTGACACCACACACATTTTTGCATAGAGAGATTATGCCCAAGCAACCATGAAATGTGTTTGTAGTTTTATAATTGAAACTATTAGAAATGGAAACAAGGAGTTTGATCATTTAGGGTACATTCATGAAGAAGAAGGTTTATTTTTCACTTGATATGGAGTCGTATTTCAACAATTAAGAAAATCTAGCGATCTTTATTGTTATATGTCTAAGGAAATCAAGAAAACATATTTTATCCAATAACTATGTAGATGTTGTAAATATTCAAGCACCAAAAAAGGATATTGTAGCACCCTAAAATTGGCACGGTTAAAACCTTATTAAAAAGATAAAAGATAAAAATTTGAATTTCAACCCCAAACTGCCCGTTAAACCGCTTGTTACCCGCTTTCCCCATTTTCCACGCCATTTTTAGGATTTGTTTTGACCGTTGGATGATATCATCGCAGATTAGACGAAATCGTCCCTAATCTGATGAATTCGTCTAGAACAGAACGTCCAGACGATTTCGTCCCAAAACTAAATTTTCATAATTAGCTTCTATTTCAACAACCTCTCCAACTTGGGCAAAAACATGTCTGCGCAGTTGGAGATTTCCCTGTTGGAGATCTCCTAGATTGGGATGATCCCCAACCTCCTAAACCTCTTCCTAATCCTATATAAGCTAGGAATTTTTTTAGTTTATCCCCCTAAACCCCTTAGTTGATGGATTTCCTTGTAGATTTAGTTCCTTATTGCCTTGCACTACTGTTTATATTTTGTATTTTGCATTTTCTTGCAAGAACTCTACTATTTTTTAGTCGAAGCTAGCTCGGATCGTCGCGGACGATCTTGAACGATTACGGATGATTTTTTCAAGGTGCGCAGACGATCTCGTACGATTGGAGGTGATCCTGATTGTAGTCCAAATTGGGGGCAATCAAAGTCTAGAGTTTGCATTTCCTTAGCTTTCTCTGCATTTTTCTTATTTTATTTATGCACTGTCTTAAATTATTATGTTTTTTGCATCTTGGAGTTCACCTCATTTAGCATAACCACATGATAAAGTTGAAATCAATCATTAAATCTATCGCATTTCCTTATTTGTTATTGGAATTCATTATTTAGGCATGTTTGCTATTATTTCTATCATTCTCCTTTGCTTCTGCACTTGCATATTTGGTATTTTGTGTCTGTTTTTGTGATTGCAGGTTTCTGACGAATTCATCAGATTTAAGACGATTATGTTCGATTTCAGATGACCTTCTATGATTTGGGATGATTCTGTGAAATATCAGACAATTACGTACTAATTGAGGTGATCTAAACTGCTACAAGACTCAGAATATTCATCAGACATCCGAAATTAGGTATGACACATTCTAGCTAGCATATTCTTTGTTATTAGCTTTCATTCCCATTTTTTGTATTCATTTAAATCGGCATTGGCATATAGAATAGTTTAGATTCATCTTGGCCAAACCTAGGAGTTGAATTATCGAGTATAAAAATGAACACATCAAACTCACTGTCAACCTAGGCGTGAAAGCGCCATTCAAAAGTTTCCTGGTGAACCCACCATCCATCGAAAATTCACCCTTATACCCCTCCCCAAGAGGCGGGACCTTCAAAGGGCCTCTCAATCCGAGGTATTGTCCCATCCTTTTCACATCCCCCTTCCGGGCATGGATCCTATAGCCTTAAGGTAAGGATGCGAAAAATTTGGAGCGATACATTTTGGTGAACCCGACGTGAAAACTAAAAACCTTTTGAAAATAAAAAATATATATAAATGTATATGTATACAAGAAAAAAATATAACAAACTCATCATTTCAAGTTTGTATGTTTTAGATTCAATTCTAAGTAGATATTAAATATTAATTTTAGAAGTACTAAAGAAACCATGAGTTTTTACTCAAATCCATATAAGCCCATCAGTAATGTTGGAAGAATTCAGCCAAATACATTTGTTGATTATGACCAATCTCATTCCTATTCAACATCACCTCCATCACGCTTTTCTCATTTTTCATCCATAACCCAACAGGATAATCCCTTTTCCAATCCTCTTCATAATGATATTATCTATTCTCCCATATATCCATATTATGTCTATCAACCCACATATTAGTGCGGTCTACATCATAGACCGCAATAGCTCATCCTTGCTTGCCCCTCCGCTCCGCGCCCTGAGCCATGTAGTCTCATCCTACAACGTCCATACCTGAGTCCTCAGCTAAGTAGCCTCATCCTGTAATGACTGCACCTGAGCTTGGAGGTGGGTAGCCTCAGCCTGAAGAGTCGTCATCTCCCTACTCTCTCCTAGGTCAACACCCTTGCCCTTATCAGGCGATGGTGGTCTCTCCCCCTGTTGCGAAGGGAGTCTCTCCTCCCTTCGCCCTCTCTCTCACAACCTCTATGGAGCTTGACCCATCCGTTGGCATATCTCCTATGGGGACCGCCACTACTCTCTCCCCTCATGACCCCGCGCTACCTCAATAGCAACCTGTCGTCACCTCCCCATATGGCACACCACGGTGTGCACTAGACCCTACACCCTCGTCATTCGAGGAGGGTGAATGCCTGCATACCAGGCATCGTAGTCGTCTACAACCCTAGCATCATCACCATCCACTAGCTGGATGGGGGCATCATCTGCGTCCTAACTCTAGAATCATTGCATATCTGGAGCCCCACTCAGTGTAGTACTATCTTGAATAGTCCGAGAGTACTCGTAATCCCTGAGAGAAGGGATCCCTTGTTGTAGACCGAACTATCGTAGTACTCGATCGTAGCGATGGAGCTCTACCTCTCCTTGCTCCATCCTTAGCCAGTAGACTCGCCTGATGCGAGCTAGCTCTTGCCCATCCTCTGTCCACCTGGGGTTCTCTCGCCATGGCCTCTAGGTGATCTGGTCTGGGATGAGGTCGTCTAGCAACCTCCGTGACATCGACAGATCTATCCGCCATTGTGACCCCCTCTATAGCCACTAGTAAAAAACCTGGGGCCTCTCCCGATCAACCCTTGTCAATGGAAGCCCTACCGACCTCTACACCATAATGTGCTCCCAGCACCAAACCTGTAGCAATGATGTCAAGACCAGACATCGACCCCCCTTGTATACGACCCCATGCAGGATCTTATACAAGCGACATAGTACAAAGCTGCCCCATGAAAATTTGTACCCGTGGTCTCTCATGTCATAGACTATGTCTGAGAGCATCCACGGTAGTCTACACCCACTCTGGTGGCATAGCAGTAAGCCATCGACCACTCCTGCCAAAACCTAAGTCAGCCTAGATGCCCCAGGCATCTGTCATAGAGACTCGATGTTCACTCCGCCCTTCTCCAGGGCGAAGCTCGGGTCTCCAATGAGCCTCATCATCGCTTGGCCCTGATTGGTCGTAGGCGTCTTCAGCCATCCCTGTATGGGGATCCTCATGATCCTCCATACGTCCTCTAGAGTGGGAGCCATCTCCTCTGTCGGTAATCGAAAGCAAGACGACCCTGAATACCACCTCTCTGTTAGGGCTGTCAGTAGCCCCATGTAAGTTGGTACTTGTGGCATCTCTACCACATGCTGTAGACCAACCTGTGCTAGTCGATCGCGCTCTGCCTGGTCGAGCGCGGCTATGTCATCTCTTAGTCTGTCGTATTTCCATTCTCGGCTCTTTAGTAACCCTTTTTGCAAAACAAACAATAAAACAACAAAATCATTAATAACTCAATCATTCAAATCAAATTAAACACATTTTAAAATCAAGTTAAAGATGATATCATCCACCATTGCATGATATCGTCCCAAATTAAGCAAAATCGTCCTTTGTGAGGATGAAATCGTCTCTGATTTCGCAACTTAGGGATCGCCCCTTGTTGGACAAAATCGCCCCTAATTCGTCAATTTTGCCCTCAGACGAAATCGACGATCTAGGGACGATTTCGACGAAATCAGGACGATTTTGTCCAGACGACGTCGACGGCCTAAAAACGACCGTGATGCCCCAAACAATCAAATTTAAATCAAAAAACTTGCACAAAGTTAAATCAAACCTAATCTACTAGGATTAGATCCTTACTCGTAGCCTGCGCCGAACCTCTGTCGCTCTGTGCGCTATCTCCACCATATTTTTTTTTTCTTTGCAGAGCTCTGGAACAGTAAAAATGAATTAGGGTTTTTACCCTATTTTCTTAGTTTTATTTAAAAATCAACATTTTAATTTTTGTTTTTTCGCATTTTTACCTCAAACGTCCGATTTGGGTAAAAACACGGAGGGGGCACCATAGTCAGCATTCGTACGATTTGACCAAGAATTGTCATCTAAAAAATTGAGTATATTTTTGCTTTCTCGTAAAACAAGAAAAAACTCGTCTTTAACGCATTTTCTTCAAAAAATTTGCTAAAGAGGGGGCAAAATGTAGCACCCTAAAATTGGCACGGTTAAAACCTTAGTAAAAATATAAAAGATAAAAATTTGAATTTCAACCCCAAACTGCCCGTTAAACCGCCTATTACCCGCTTTCCCTGTTTTTCATGCCATTTTTAGGATTTGTTTTGACCATTGGACGATATCGTCGCAGATTAGACGAAATCATCCCCGATCTAATGAATTCGTCTGGAACAGAACGTCCAGACGATTTCGTCCCAAAATCGAATTTTCATAATTAGCTTTTGTTTCAACAGCCTCTCCAACTTGGGCAAAAACGCGTCTGCGTAGTTAGGGATTTCCCTGTTGGAGATCTCCCAGATTGGGATGATCCCCAACCTCCTAAACCTCTTCCTAATCCTATATAAACTATGATTTTTCTAGTTTATCCCCCTGAACCCCCTAAACCCCTTAGTTGATGGATTTCCTTGTAGATTTAGTTCCTTATTCCCTCGCACTACTGTTTGTATTCTGTATTTTGCATTTTCTTGCAGGAACTCTACTATTTTTTAGTCTAGCTCGGATCGTCGCAGACGATATCGGACGATTACGGACGATTTTGTCGAGGGGCGTAGACGATCTCGTACGATTGGAGGTGATCCTGACTGTAGTCCAAATTGGGGGCAATCAGAGTCTAGAGTTTGCATTTCCTTAGCTTTCTCTGCATTTTTCCTATTGTATTTCTGCAGTGTCTTAAATTATTATGTTTTTTGCATCTTGGAGTTCACCTCATTTAGCATAACCGCATGATAAAGTTGAAATCAATCATTAAATCTATCGCATTTCCTTATTTATTATTGGAATTCATTATTTAGGCATGTTTTTTGTTATTTCTATCATTCTCCTTTGCTTCTGCACTTGCATATTTGGTATTTTGTGTCTATTTTTGTGATTGCAGGTTTCTGACAAATTTGTTTGACAAATTCGTCAGATTTAAGACGATACTGTCTGATTTCATATGACCTTTTGTGATTTGGGATGATCCTGTGAAATATCAGATGATTACATACTAATTGAGGTAATTTGAACTGCTACAAGACTCAAAATCTTCATCAGACATCCTAAATCAGGTATGACACATTCTCACATTCTAGCTAGCATATTCTCTATTATTAGCATTCATTCTCAATTTTTGTATTCATTTAAATCAGCATTGGCATATAGAATAGTTTAGATTCATCTTGGCCAAACCTAGAAGTTGAATGATCGAGTATAAAAATGAACACATCAAACTCACTGTCAACCTAGGAGTGGAAACTGTCATTCAAAAGTTTCCTGGTGAACCCACCATCCATCAAAAATTCACCCTTATACCCCTCCCCCGAGAGGCGGGACCTTCAAAGGGTCTCTCAGTTTGAGGTATTGTCCCATCCTTTTCACATCCCCCTTCCGGGCGCGGATCCTATAGCCTGAAGGTAAGGATGCAAAAAATTTGGAGCGATACAGATATAGAACATCATCAATGAGATATGAGCATTCTAAAGGAGAAATAAATGGAGAGTCATTTCATTCAAGAAAAATTTTCTGATTAAATTTATAGGTATAGATACCATCATATAGCATGATGCTAGTCACACAAAGGTATATGGTACAACCAATAAAATTTGATATTTATGACATCAAATTGAGCATATACTTTATTAGAGATAAAAAATGGCATATGCCTAAAATAGGCAATACACAAATAGTAAATACAATGGCTATTTATTTATGAGCAATAAGCATGTTGATGTAGTACATTAGTTGCATGCAAGCAATCACTTGAGAACAAGATAGAGAAAGTATTTTAAGGCCTAAGAAAGTACTCCAACCAAGAACTTGGAGATTCAAGCAAGCACCCCTACTAAGCTCTTACAACGCAATCAAGAAATCAAGAATCCCAAGCAAGCACTTGAGATCAAGCAAGAAAAAAAGATACTTGAGAAACCATGAGAGAAAAAAGAGGACAAGCATCAAATCTAAATACTGGGTAGAAATTTATATCTCATTCATGTTCATGAAATATGTTGAATTATTTATTGCTTGATTTTGGTGTTATTGATGTATTATGGTCATTTGTCATCAATCCATTAAGCAAGAAGAATTCCTAGGAACAAATAGGATTGCACTTTTCATGTAGGATCATATTATAATGATCATATATTATTATTTATGATAAAAATGGACACCATTTGCTCATGATTCATTCACTCAACTATCAAGCCACTATGACCAATATTGATGAAGTGTTGTTGGAAATATAGAAGGAAGATTCATTTGAGAAAGAAGAAACCTCTAGGATAGGGAAAGGGATACAATTAGGTGTACATGTCATTACAGTATCAAATAATAACAATATGAGGTGTAGAAACAAACCTTGGAAGACTCAATTGAGTATGAGGACACCATAAAATATGCATGGGAAGAAGCCACAACACTAAAGCATGCATACAAATACAAGGAGTACAAGTGGAATCAACTTAACCATAATTATATTTAAAGATGTCAAATCTTATAACATATTAGAAGTGATCCACTTGATAGGATGTATACATAAATTGGAATTCAAAGTTACTTCTATAGATAAGTACAAAAACTTCTTTAATGGAGAAGTAAGGGGGTAAAAAATGTAGTAAGAGAAAAGCCTCTTGTCTTCTATAAGTTTTATTTTGAGGGACCAAAATCATTCTCATTATAGAGGTATGATCTAAATAGATAAATGGTAGGTCACTTAGAAGTATGATAACTTGGTGTCAAGGATGATTAGGCAAGTGGAGGTAACCCAACAAGATTCCAAAATAGGGAAATATTTTCTTTTGGCCATAATCCTTACAAATTTAGTTGTATTTGAATAAACTTTAGAACAAATATTTGACATAATGAGAATGGTCAAAATTAATTTGAGCTAAAAATGCATCACCTAATCCCAAAAAGTATACAATAATAGTAAAAAATAGTTAGTATTTTAGGCATTAATGAACCAAATCAAGTCCAAATTGAGTGATTTATTTTATAGGTCAAAGTGAAATCAAAGTAGTATGGTTGATATAAATTTCATGCTAAAATACATTTATTTGACCAATAATTCCAAAACATAATCTATTGTAAAGTCCTATTTTTCTCTCCTTAGAGATACAAACAAGATGAAACCTATATTTAAGGTTTTTACATCATTGTTCAAATGGATACCAAATTTTAGCTTATTATTAATCCATTTGGACCTTTAAAAAAGGTCAAAAAATAGTCCAACCAACAAATAGGTTGGAATACAATGACTTGGTATGTGTAAGGTGGTCAAAGAGTAAACTGGGAAAATTTCAAGGATAATATGTGTAAGGGAGAAACACAACACATAACTTCCATATATACTAATAGTTGGAAGAAACTTAGATATAAAGAAACATTAGTTGCATTCCCATATTTAAAAGTGGAAGTAACTACATGAGGCTTATTTGGGCCAAGACAAGGAAGGAGAAAGAAGTTTTTGATACCCACAAGTAGAAGCAAGAAATTTCCAACAAAACCATAGCAAGAAACATTGAAAGGAATTATGTAAGGCTAAAAATAAGTGCATAGTAGTTATACATCTCATCCAAGGCCAAATTGATGACAAACATCTCCTGCATATTCTTTGCATTTGCAATGAATATGAAGTGATCTATGGGTTTTCTTTCCCTCTAGGTTTCCTCACTATAAAACAATATTTAATTATTGTTTTAAGCATATTTTTATTCTAATCCATGTATTTAGTTTGAGTCCACTTTATTTATGGGATTTGCATTGATTCATGTGGTTTTCATGCTTATAATATAACAAGTTTGAAGTAGAAGTAAGCATCACATGATAACAAAAAGCAATAGTTGGATTTAAAATAGACTTAAAGATTCATTAAAATTACATCAAGCTCTTTATGAGATTTCCATATTCTATTCTTAGCATCTATGCATGTTTTTGGACATAGTTGAGTAGTCTTGATGCCAAAATAGAGGGTTTCACAAGTGACTAGTTTCGTCATAGTTCAAGTGAAACCAATCCAAAGAGTACTTAAAGTGTTTAAAGGGATATGTTTAAGGTTTGTATTAGTGGAAATTATAGATCATATTAGTAATAGAGCAATTTTTATTTATTTTGTGGTTAACATACTATTATTTCCTCATGGAAAACATCTAGCAAAAATGGGCAATTCAAGCTTCAAAAGGCTAAAAATGAAGTTCAATATTTGTTAAAGAAAATAAGAAGAAATGCTACATATGAATCTCCACAATCAAGAAGAGCTATAGTCCATAATGGAAAAGCATGTTGAAAAGGTGCAACAACAAAACATGCATCTAGGTAACCTCGCTTTTGAAGGTATAACATAAGTAGAAGGAAAGTACCTACATGAGGTGAATTAAATGTGTGATAGGTTGTCATTCATGGAGAGTTTTATAGCTTCATTTTAACAAGCATGTGATAAAATACAAAGGAAAGAGCATATTTTCACCAAGGATGCATGCATCATTAGCAAGGAGACCATGGTAAGCAATCTCAGTTCATATTTTGCAAGTTTTGAGTAGCATGCAAATTTTATTGGATCCAATTTGATGAAGAGAATGTGCTATGAAGGCCAAGGGATTGAAAAATAGCCAACAAATCAAGCATACCATTGAGGCAATGCAGAGGCCTTAAAAAAATGGGCTTAGATACCATGAGCATGGTGAGTGCTTAAAGGAGAAAGAAGACATGTCTTCCAAAGAGAATAACAAGCTATTGTTCCAACAAAGTTTGTACAAAAGAGGGAATGACACCATCAAAGGATCCAAGAAAAGTTTCCAAATATCTCCAAGAGAGAATCCTTCCAAAGAAGAGGATTGGACAAGCCCAATGTAAGCTCCAACAACAAAAATAAAAGTAAGCAAGTATGCATCCATAAGTAAAGGTATATGCATAGAATTTCTATATTTTTATTTTCTTGTAAGCATTGTGGAAGAGATAGTCATTTATCACGGCTTTGTTATGATCTTTATCCATGTAAGCATTTTGGAAGAAATAACTATATATTAGCATGTGCAGAAAGCTTCGAGGTATTTAACACAATAAAGAGTTTTATTAAGGGAAAGCAAAAAGTTAGAGAAGATTCCCATAATGCCAATTTAAAGTCAAAAAATTTGGTTTATTGTTAGGTCACTTCAAGCAAATGGATTATGATCGTTGCTACAAACTTTAAGGGCATGTCTTTTGTCAAGTCCTCCATTGTCAATAATAGGTGACACCACTCACACTATGGCATGGATAGAGTGTGCTCAAGCAACTAAGCATGGGGTTATAGTTGCATAATCCAAGTTGTTGGAAGCAATGAGTATAATCATTTGGGATATATTAGTGAAGGAGAAAGGTCTATTTTCACTTGATACATGGTATTGTGCTTCAGCCCTCAAGAAAGGCCAATGCCCTTTTATCATTGTATGTTGAAGGAAAGAAAACATATTTTCTTCCACAATCATAAAAAACTTGTAGATATTCAAACACCAAGAAGGGATGTAGAACATCATCAATAATAGATGCGAATTCCAAAGGATCAAAGAATGGAAGAAAATCAATCCATTTAAGCTAAGTTTCTAAGAAGTAAATTTTTATCAATGAATACCATTATGTAACATGAGACAAGTCATACATGATGTATATGGTACAACTAATCAAATTTAATTTTTATAATAAAAAATTAAACATATATACTAAAGAAAAAATATATCTACATCAAAAAAAATTATATAAATAAAAAAATACAACAATATTCATTTTAAAATGATTGTGGCATGATGGTTATAAGGGCGGACTCCATGAAAACAACAACTGCCCATATATGTAAATATTGTTCATTTACAAATGTTCACTTATAAATTATAAATATGATTAAATATATATATATATATATATATATATATATATATATATATATATATATATAAAATAAAATTTAAACGATTAAAATTTAAAAAATATTTATGCTTTATGATTTAAGCTATGGTACAATAAATAAATAATAAAAATATACCCTTTAGTTACTTGAATCTTAAAATTAAAAGACATCCTAAATACCATAACTTAATTTTTCCTTTTATAGCAATTTTTTGTTTGTCAGAACTCTTTTGTGCGTTTATTGGACAGACCAAAAACACGTCTCATAAAATTTTGGAGTAAATTATGCCATTTAATAATACAAATAATTTTGTATTTTTCTCTGCCATAGTGCCATAGTAAACATTCAAGAGGTGCGCAGCGTTATTCCTCTGTTCAAAAAAAAAGTTTTGGAGTACAATTTGACCATTCTGTAACGGCAATGGTGAGGGAAGGATTATTTGCATTGAGTTTTTTGCAGTCCTCTCCCTCTTCTTTTAACCTTTCTTTTAATTCATTTGTCCCGCTCTCCCTCTTCTTTTAGCCTTTATTTTAATTCATTTGTCCCGCTCTTCATCAGATCGAGAAGCTTTAGGTTTTTCAAGTACTGCAATTCCTCTGGAACTTTATACAGTTTCACACACAGCCATAGTGTTAGCGTCTCAAGGCCTGCCATCGCTCCATCCTTCAGTTCCTGCAACTCGTCTATAACATAGCACTCGACAATTTGAAGGAAGCGAAGCTTCGGAAACCCTCCCGACTTTCCAAACGTCTTCTTCATGCCAACCAATTGCACCGTAGTCAAAGTGGGTTGAACGCGAGTATACTCAGGAGGCTCAAAAAAGTAAGAGAAGAATCACGCGGAAGCGTCTAGAACAGTCACGTGTATGGTCATTATGACAAGGTATGTCTATTTTCTAAAAGTTAAAAGATGCTGTCGGCCACTGACAATGTAGTAGTGCAGTCCAGTGCAAGATGCGTTGGCTGAAACGAAAAGATGCTGTCGGCCACGACAATGTAGTGGTGCAGGTCAAGTGGCTGAAAGGAAAATTATCAATAGTAAAATCACCAACAGCTGGCAAAAGCATAATCATGTCTTAGTCCAGATAAACTAAAGAGAGAATTCACCAATACTAAAGTTACTTATTATACATATAAATAAAAACTTTGAAATGTTGAAAGCATTTTTTTTTTTTTAATAATTTAAATTATTAAATAGATAGAGATCATATAAACCTATTTGGATGTAAATTTATGTTATTTTATTTTTTTATTTATTTAGAGTTAGTGTGAGAAACCTCTACGACCTATTAAATAGATAGAGAGCATATCAATTATTATATAGATAGAGAGCATAAAAACCTATTGGATGTAAATTTATTTTAGTTATTTTTTTGGGGTTAGTGTGAGAAACCCCTACGACCAATGGTTAGGTTGAGCATTCCCATCCCAATCATAATCCCTTGTAAGATCAAAAGCTAAACTTATCAATAGAGGATTAATACACAACCATACACATGTTGTAGTTTGAACTTTAGATCTCTCGAAGAAGAGCCAACCCCCAAACCGTTATCTTGTTCCTCTTGGATAAATTTAATTTTAATTATTATTTTAGTTTATTAGAAGTTTGATCAATAATCAAATTATGATACCTTTTATTACTTAAGTTAGAGCAAGTAATCAAATTATGATACATTTTAATACTTAAGTTAGAGCAAGTTTATTGTTGATTTCTAATAGAGAATGTAACCCTCTAATTAGCACCATCATAACTAAAAATTTTAGTCAAAAAACTAATGCTTCCAAAGTAACAACTCCAATCTTGAGCCAATCTACTTTTGGCAATTATTATACTTTAGAGAAAATTCACATCCTAGTCTCGAGACAAGGTGTGGCTTAGAATTCCAAATGCTAGCTGGTCACATGGGGTGCAAGGAGTTTAGGGAAACCCCTAAACCAAATGCCACCTTCATCCAATTAGTTACCCCAAAATCTACAATAATACCTACCTCCTCCCAATATCCAAGTCCTTCAACAAGGTTTGCAAAAACCCCCTTTAATCCAAAATTTGTAAGCCTTGCCTAATTGAAACTGACCTATCCTAATCCACCACCAATATAAAAACCAAATCCTCCTTTTCCACCACCATATGTTGTAGAATGGTATCTTTAAGGTTCTCCCCAACAAATTCTTCCTCAAATGCCTCCATATCAAGCCTACATAACCCTATATCAAGGCTATGTAGTATATCCTTATCCAATGCAATATAGTTAGCCACCTTAGTATAATCTAGCACCTCCATTGCCTAGGCCTCAAAATCAACTTTTAGATTAGATCAAGTACCATTGAACTTAAGGACCTATTCCCCTATTCTCATTGCTGCCATGAAAGCCTTCTTGAGTTTTGACATATATAAGAACAAAATGACAATGGACCACTTGAACAAGATTTCCATATTATAATTGATTCATTAGATCTAAGAGGAGGATCATATGGTACATTTTCTCATATATTCATTAGATCTAAGAGGAGGATCATAAGGTACATTTTCTCATAGATCTATACATTCTTTTACAAATATAGGGATTACTAGATAATTCTATTACGAATTGGGAATCGATTATAGAACTTTTATGTAGAGATTTGGGAACATGGTTAATGGGTATCCTATTTTGTTTCTATTGAATGCTATACAAAGAAATTCTAAGAAAATATTTATGGTTATAACACTAGATTTATGAGGATATTGTATTTAATTGCACTGAATGTTTGACATAATGAGAACAAGCATTGTCATAATATATTAAGGGTTTGTAATCCATTTTGGGTTTGTAATGGTAATGATGTCACTTTACTTGTAGCTTTCAAAGAGGTGGACAATGTAGAAGATGTCTTAATTAGAGTAGAAAAATTACCGCCTACCCTGCCTATATGGCCTATGACACTCATATTACCCAAAATCCCAAAATCCCAAGATCCCAAGATCCACTCCTACCATTTATGCTATTCCAAATGCCCTTCCATCTATGAATATTGCTCCTTCTTCATACATTACTCCTTTTGCTACCTTTAATAACTCTAATATGGTATTTTCAAGAAACTTAACTAATACTTCGACTAAAAGCTTTAATAACACCAAATTTCAAACCTAATGTTGGCCTCCTTTGTAGCAAACTTTCTTGGTGATTTGGTTCACCTATTTGCTGCCCTAGATTTGTATATTTTGCAGTTCTCCTTTCTACTTAAATGTTGCCTCAAACTTGTCAATTATGCAGCTCTAATTGTTGCCCAAATTTTTTCCTTTTAGCCTTTAATTTGTTGTCTAAAGACATGATTTTTGTGGCTCCAAGTCTCCTCCAACTTTGTTCTCTCAGACTCTAAAATTTATAGCTATTAGTGCTACCCAAAATGGTTGCCTCTTGTTGTCCTAATATATTTAATTTTTAGATTCTAATACAACCAATTCCTCCTTCATTTTGTTATCCTTAACTCTCTCGAATATACTAGTTAACTCCTCCAATTCGTATCTTTAATCTCACTTCTAATGCTACCCATTTTTTCTTAATTTGCTGCCTTATTTTTTTGCCAACTCCTCCTTTAATTTGCTATTCAATGGAACTTCAAAATCTACCCAAATATTTTCCAAAATACAACTTTATGTCACCTTCAATTTGCTATCGTATGACTCTTCAACTTCTATTGTGATAAATAACAATCTTCTTCTTCACAAATCAGCTTTCAAACCTCTAATAGCAGTCTTCAAATTTCTCAAATTGGTGGTCTCTTCTGCCTTATTTCTCCTCCTTAGCTCTTTTCAAATTCTAACTTCAAACTTGGCCTAATTAGTGGCCTCCTTCTCAAGAATCTAAATGTCTTGAGATATTTGAAAAACCTTTCCAAAATTTGGCAAACTTCTTGCCAAATCCTTTTTCCTTTTGGGCTTGTTGTTGGATGGTGATAATTATCCCAAATTCTTCTGTATCTAGAGCTTATCCTTAATTTATTTTTCATTATTGTATTTTCTTCAAATCTCCTCCAATGGCCACTTCTTCGACTTTTTAGTAGGGTTTTTCTAACCTTCTTTCTCCTTCCAAGTTTTCTTGAGACCTCTTCTCTTGGATCTTCAAATTTTGCAACTTCTCAAATATTCAATAGAACTTTTATTAGTCCTCCTCTATATTCAATATTCTATATTCTATATTCTAAATCTAGAAGTTCTTCAATGAGACCTCTTTGTTGAGTCTCCTCCTTCTCAATCTACAATATATCTACTTCTTTCTTCAATATGCAATCTATAGTCTTCAATATTCTATGGGAACCTCCTTCTTGGGTCTCCTTAATCTCTAATCTTCTATGGAACTATTTTTTCTTGAGTCTCCTCTTCCTTCAATATTCAATAAGGCTCCTTTGACCTCTTTCTCTCTTCTCAATATTCAATCTGGAATCTTCAATCTTCAATGAGGACTTCTTCTCTTGAGTCTCTTCTTTCTTCAATATGGAGTCTTCAATATTCTACCTCCAATCTCCAATGGACCTTTTTCTTAGGCCTCCAAATTCTTCAATCTTCAACTTGTTGCTTCAAGTATTGGATCAATTCCAAAGAATATATTCTTCCTAGCTATTGTATAAAGTTTATCAACTTTATTTGAATCAACTCTTATGTAAAATAAAGTATTAGAAAACAATAATGAAATTTCTTTAAATCTAAAGATAATGAACTTCACTAGTTGATTTTTCAAACTAGTGGAATCAATGTTGAGTCCTAGTCTTCATGAGTTTTACTATAGCTCTATGGGAAGACTAGCCAAAAGGTAATTCTAGAATTTTTAAAAATAAAATATTTCTATCTCCTCTCAATCTCTCTTGTGGATCTCTCTATCTCCTATTAATCAACCTTGTGCTCTGATACCACTGTTAGCTTTTGATGTTATATATTTAAGGAAATGCAACCACAAGAACTAAAATAAGCATGCAATATTAACTATATGATAATGAAAATATAATAAGCAAGAAAAACTTATAAGAAACTTTTGCAATAACTCATAAAACTACCATTAATGAAAGCTCATAAAATAATATTATGTTTTATAATGGAGGTCTCTAACCCTTCATATTTCATACATGCTCTACATTGTATCTACTTTCTATACTCCTATCTATTCTCTACTATTATCTATGCTTCTCTCTATTCTTTACTATTCTATCAAATGCCTATATAAAGAGATATGTCTCTTGGCCATTCACCTACCTATGGCTCTTCATCTTCCTACTCTATGACTCACATACACATGGACTACATGCATATTTTGATGAGGACATCACTTTATTTGTTGTTAGTACTAGGTTATATTTATTTAATTTATTTCCTAGGTTTGATTTGCAAATAACCTATCGCAAGTCTTCAAATCATGTAGGTTTCTAGCTGGATGGATATGTTGGCCATTAGCTAGACTTAGTTATTGGTTAGCTAATGTTTAGGATTAGTTAATTGGTTATTGTGCATTTGATTTTATGCCTCCCTATTCGTCCTCGTGCAAGATAAAGGGTGTATCGTGTATTTTGGGCACAATTGTACCTATTTAAGCATTAGAAATTTAATAAATCATAGTTTGATTTTCAATACCTTCTCATTGGTATCAGAGCACCGATCTTGATGATGTGTTCTCACTAGTGATTGGAATCCGTGTTAAAATTTCAATTGCTCCATATGGCTAGCTCCATTTGGTGATTAGTTGAAAAATATCAAATTGTGGGTAATTTTTTTATTAGCATCATTTGTTGGAAATTTATGAGCAATTTTTGGTAAATTGTGGGTAATTTTTTAAATTTTGTTAGCATAATTATTGGCAATTTGTGAGCAATTTTTGTTTGTTTGCTGGTTGTTCCAACAAAAATTGGTTTAATAATATTTAACATGGCATAATACTGCTAGCAGATGAATGAGATGACAAAGGTAATTGACCAAGATGATAAGGCAGGAAACATACAATGCAACCATGTGGTGGTCCATAAACCACCAACCTTCCATCAATGGGAAGCCTGACCACGAAGAGGTGATTGATTGATAAAGGAATCCATTTTCCTTTTAAACACCATTCTAGTCCCCCACATCCTGCATGTGAGACTATTGGGTGAAAACTTTATGGTGAAGACTACAATTGCACTAGCAAATTTTTTGCTAAGCTAGATCAACTTAAATAGACAAGATCATTGTGGCCTCAATCTACATTGAATCTTGTTCTCTGACAGAGTATCAAGTGGTGGATATAGTTGTTGTTTACTCCAAAATTGACTATGAAATTGGTGATCCGATGTATGATTTATTTGCTCGTGTTTTTCAATCTATTGTTAAACATGCATAGGCACCGTATATTTTTTAAATTTACATGTGTTGCAGGTGCTCATTTGGTTTGAATCCTATGCATAAACACTGAACATCGCCAGTTTGAAAGACAAATCGAAGCGTGACCAAATTTTGCACAAGTTTTTATAGGAATGCGGTAACACAGTTCATCGTAGCTAAGTGTCAGGGATATATTATTTACAATCAATGTTGCTACTTGTGTCATAGGCTACATTGAAATAAATGATAGGAGATTGATTTGGATCAAGCCTACAAGTTACGCAGACTAGCAATCTGTGTTGTAGGCCTGAGTTCATGCATAGGTGATACGAAAAAAAAAACCTTGATTAAAACCTTAGTGTTTTAATTTTGTTACTCCCCAAGTGCCATGTGTGCATGTTGGATTGGTTGTTTTTGATTGTACTATAATGCAAAAATGGATAAGATCTTGTTCATTGTGATTATAAATGGGCCTTTGTTCCACATCGGCCCTACTGCAGGTCGTGCATAATTAAAAGGCATGAACATACACTTAGTTAAGTGACCATATTTCATTGGTCACCCTTGGTTTGGTGCACATGCGTAGCCACCCGTTGGAGGTAGTTCCTTATGGGAGATACTTGGTCGATTTTCTATTTATCATTGTAGATTGGTTGATGACTCATTGACAAAAAAAGTTTGTTGGACTGTTTGAGCACCCTGCAGGCTATTTAAGCCCAAAACTAAGTTTTTGCTAAGGTAATTATTAAATTAAAATAAAAAAAATTAATTTATTTTAATTAAATTATTTTATCAATTTAATTCATTGTTAAAATTGCATTAATGTTTTTGCAATTTTTTTACCTATAGCAATATTGCCAACTAGCTACTGTAAAAGCCTATGAGGCTCATATTGTTTTGCAAATTTTTGCACAATTTTAAAACCCATCAACCATTGGAAAGATTTTGTAATTACCTAATAGGCAACAATTTGTAAAGCCTTTTGTGTCTCATTGTAAGTGCTTGCAAAGCACCATTGTAATTACCCTACAAAATAAATTTTTGTGCTCTTTTTTAGGAGAGTTTGGTAGCCTTTATGGCTTACACTAGGGGACAAATGGATGCTGATTTGGTAGATAAAGTGGCCACCATAGCTACCATAGTTAGCCTATTGGATGATAATATTCAAAATATAATTGGGCCTAGTGGGTCTAGTCCAGCCCCTGACCATCACAATCAAGTCAAATGCGAGGTCAAAATTTATGATGGATATCGAGATCCAGACATACTCAATAGTTGGATTCTCAATATGTATACCTGGTTTAACTAAAGAAAAATCCATGAATATGATCAAGTCTCTTTTTCTAAGCTCAAGATTTGAGGTATTATAAAGGTCTTGATATAGGACTACCAATGCACTTAGTATCCCACTGATACTTGGGATGAGTTAATAAAAGCATTGGAAACATTCTATCCTTCTAATTTTTCTTAAGATTTTGACTTCCAATGGCTTCGTTTGAGTCAAGGATACCACATGAGCATCTAAGACTATATTGGGAAGTTCAATAAATTGAGGATTCTAAATGGATTCCTGGACTCAACTCTAAAACTCATCAACAAATTCAAAAGTGGCTTGCAATATCCACTCTTTAGGGAGTTGAACAATACACCTCACCCCACTTTGAATGAAGTGTATTATAAAGCACAACTTAAGGAGGAGAAAATTGCTACTAAACTAGGTGCATCTCACTATTTTGGCATATCTAAAACACCCAAACAAGTGCAACCACAACAATAAGAAAAGGCACAAACATCTTCTCCTACACCTTCTTTCTCTTCTTCTTCTTCCTCTTCTTTAATGGTATTTTTTTTTGTAATCATCGTAAAAGACAAGGGCATCTTGAGTTAGAGTGCTTTAGGAAAAAGAATAGTTTTCTTGTATAGGAGGCACCACAAGATGGGCCCCTTGAGGTAACAATTGAGACTAGGAATTATGAAGAACTACAAGGTCAACCATGTGACCCTCATGCACCGCAAAAGTCACCGTGATAGTCTATTTTTCACAAGAGCACATCTCCTACACAACTTTGCTATATCTTGCATTTTTGACAATGGATCGCAAACCAATATCATTGCTAAATTTGTAGTTGATTGGCTCAAATTGCTAAATTCATTTCAAACCCCATATTTCCTCATATTCACTTGTATGGAAGGATGAGGATTCAACTTCTACAATCATAAAATATTGTATTGTATCTTTTGCCTTTGGAGCACACTATGTGGATAGAGTCACTCGTGGCATGACTCCCATGGACTACTATAGAATGATTCTTGTCCAGCCTTATCAATACAATAAGTGGGCTTGATATTATGCTTTCAACAAAACATACACATTGCGTCATCAGAATAAGGAAATTTCTTATTCACAATCTTCCACAAGCCCAATTCTTGATGTCATCACCAAGGATTGCCTTAGTCTCTTGACCTAAGGATATTCATACTTTCATTACTAAGGAGGTCATTCTTCCTCCATCATCAGTACCTCATCCTATTTCTCCTACTAGTCCTCATTTTATTCCACCTCGAGCTCTACAATGACCTCTTTCAATGCCACCTTCATAGGTTTCAAATGTTCAACAACCTTTACCGCTTTCATAGTACGTACTTGATCCTCATCTTGGTTTTTCACTTGGTGAAAGAGTGATCTCTTGATGTTATTTTTCTACACCAACATATTGAGGCTTCCATGATCTTCTTCCACCTGGTTATGAGATATGTATGTAATATTTGGTGACTCACCCTTCCACTCCTATTGTACAAGCATTAGAGTCCAATGCTTCTTGAGTGGGAAGGTATGATGAGGGCATCACATTCTTTGTTGTTAGTCCTAGGTTAGATTTATTTAATTTCTTTCCTAGGTTTGATTTACATATTAACCTATCACAAGTCTTGAACTCAAATAGGTTTCTTTTTGTATGGCTATGTTGGCCATTAGTTGGACTTAGTTATTAGTTAGCTAATGGTTAGGATTAGTTAGTTGGTTGTTGCAAATTTGATTTTATGCCTCCCTATTCATCCTCATATGAGATATGGGGTGTATAATGTATTTTGGGCATAATTATGCCTATTTAAGCATTAGAAATTTAATAAATCATAGTTTGATTTTCAATACCTTCTCATATTTACATCATCAAGTACTATGCACATTCTAACACTTGTGCATTTATTACATTGCATAAAGTAAATACTCAAATCCTAACCTAAGACAAACTCCTAATCTAAAGATGTACCCAAGGTGGTACATTGGCATTTACCGAACAATGTAATATATTCCAATAGATATTTTTTTTTGGTATTAGGTAAAGGTGGTTATAAGGTCCACAAACCTTTTACATAGTTAAAATGGGCTAGTTCTAGCTTCAAGTCCGTATAATCAAAATACAAAATGGATCTTCCCAAGACCCACATTAAGCTATACTTAGATTCCCCAGTCCTATACTTGCCGCTAGACTATTCAGGATAAAACAAAAACCATAAAACACCTAGCGCTTACTAAATATAACACTAGGATGTTGTATCGTACACTTGTCACTTTCCAACCCTCAAAAAATGGGTTGCCTTTTGCCCCTCTGCCTAATTCCATCTACCGGATTACTCATCATCAAACACTCTGATCTCTTGCTGCTCTAACATGTTTGATCTTAGATATTCTTTAGAAGCCAACACCAGTAATTCTTGAGGGAAGTTATCCTTCCAAATTTGCATCTCCCCAGTAGAAACTGTAATATTTACCATTAGATCCATCGCCTGGTTCCCTTATCTTAAGGTGTGTTGGATTCAGATTTATGAATTCTTGCTTCTAGGATAAGCTTCGAGATGGTCCAATTGGGGTCTTTATCCTCCTTAATTGCCTTGATTATATTAAGTGAATCCCCTTCAAATATTACTTCCTTATAACCCTCTAGTATAGAAATTCTCATTGCTTGCATGTAGGCTTGGGCTTCTTAAAAATGATTTGTTTGAGTTCCCAAAGGCTCCGCAAAGGCAAGGACCACTTTTCCTTCCTCATTTCTCAGAACTCATTTTTCTCCTGTAGTCTCCGAATTTTCTTTGGCTGCCCCATCAAAATTGAACTTAACCCACTTTTGTGTGGGGGGTATCCACTTGAAACCATCTCGTGGGTTTGTTGTAATGACTGGGTCTGGAGGTTCCTCTTCCCAGTTCTGCTAAATCCTCCTTTCCCTAGGAGACAGGGTCTCATTTTTGAAGTAAAAGGTTTTCCAATATTCTTTCAGAGCTCTGATTATTTTATTACCACATAACCTAAGATCTTTCTTCCATCCTTTAAATACTCTCTTATTTCTCTCATTCCATATCCCCCATAAAAAATAGGGTAAGTTGAGCTTCCAAAGCCAAGTTAAAAGTTTTTCCCAGAAGGGGGAAGCCCATTGTATGTAGAAGTCAGGCATACTATTTGGGTGGACCCAATCTATATGAAATTTGGATAGAATTATTTGGAAGACTACACAAGAAAATTCACAAGTTAGAAAGATATGACTTACAGATTTTGTCGTTTTCTCACATAGGATACATCAATTGATGAATTGGAAACCTCTCCTCTACAGATTATCTATTGTCAGAATCTTATTTTGAACTACCAACCAAAAGAAGAAAGCTATTTTTGGGGTTAAATTCTTTAACCAAATAATAGAAGTCGGAGTCCAGATATTGAATCTTGAGTGGATTAGTTTATAGGTAATTTTTACTGAATATATCCCTCTTGTAGTTTTTCCCCAGATTACCTTGTCTCTTCTTCCCCCTGGAATTATCAGGAACACCCTTAAAGCATCATTGAGTTTGGTCAGGGCCGCCTTCTCTTGCTCTGAAGGATTTTGAACTATGATTTTCTTCCAAGAGGAAGTTTCCTATGCTACAACAATAAAATCCCTTACTTTTCCTCCCATATCCTCTCAAATTTTGTGTTGGAGGACCTGAAGGTCTAAGTTATATTGTAGAGGGGCTTCTTCCAACCATGGATCTTGCAAAAAGTCCACTTGTATTCCATTACCAATTCTCCATCTAATGCCTTTCCTGACTACCTCTCGACATTCGAGTAAACAATTCCAAATATAGGATCCTCTAGGGAGATTATCAGCTTTCAAAAAGTCCTGGTTATTTCTAAGATATTTTGCCTTAAGAAGCTTTACCCATCCTAATTGATCATTATTTAGAAATCTCCAAACCTATTTTCCAATCAAATCTTGGTTCATTTATTTCATTCTCTTCAGCCCTAGGCCCCCTTGATCTTTGCTTGCACACACCTGATTCCATGCTACCAACAAAATTCTCTTTCTCTCCTCCGAACCTGACCATAAGAAGTTGTGCTGAATTTGCTCTAGTGTAGCTTGAACCTTTGCAAGAATTCTAAATAGAGACATGCAGTAGATTGGAATGCTTTGTAAAATAGTTTGAACTAGTAAGGATTTCCTTGTAGATATGAGAAGGCTACCCTTCCACCCTGCTAACTTTTTGGAGATCCTGTCAATGACTGAGTTCCATAATGTAGCCTTCATTATTCCTTCGAACATAGGCATGCCTAGATAAGTCACCGATAAAAGCTCCTTTCCACATCCAAAGAGGTTAGCTATTCTTTCCTCCCTCCCACTAGGCATGTTAAAGAAATAGATGCTACTCTTATTATAGTTTATGTATTGTCCTACTTCCATCTCATACTTGGTTAGAATTCTCTTTAGCTTCCTAGTCTGAGGCACCGAGGCTTTGGACACAATGATCGTATCATCCACGAACTATTGGTGAGACATTGGATCTATTATTGAGGCTAGTTTGAAACCTCCCAATAGACCTTCTGCCATCGCTTCTAAAATGTTCCTACCCAATGCTTTCTCTAAAATAATAAACAAGTATGGAGACAAAGGATCTCCTTGTCGCAACCCCATTTCACTCTTAAAGTAATCGGAGGGTGACCCATTCACCATGACAAAAAATATTGTGGTAGAGATACAACTAAAAATCAACTTAATCCACTGGGGACAGAAATAAAACTTACCCAAAATCTTGGTGAGGAAATGCCATGACACCTAATCGTAGGATTTATTCATGTCTAGATTTAGTAACATATATGCTTCCTTACTAGCCACCATTGAATGAATAACTTTGTGAATTGTGATGATACCATCCAGTATTTTCTACCCTTTCACAAAACCTCCTTGGTTCATATCAATAATTAATGGAAGGATAACCTTCAGCCTATTGGTGATTGTTTTCGTAAGAATCTTCATTAGAGTGTTACATAAACTGATAGGGAAAAAATTGGAAAATTCCATTGCTCCCACTAGTTTAGCGATGAGGACTAAAAATGTAGCATTAACTCCTTCTAGGATTTCCATGTCCTTTTGAGCCTCAATTATAGCTTCCACAATATTATCACCTAGGATATCCCAAAAATTCTGAAATAAAGTAGTGGGAAAGCCATCTGATCCTAGGGAGCTGTTACCATCTATGTCAAAAACCACCTTCCTGATTTCCTCCTCTGTAAAATGGCTGAGTAATAATCCATTAAGATTCCTAGTGACAAGGGGTGGAATGGCTGCCAATAGAGAGTCCTCTTCTTCAATCGTAGTATTTAAATCTTCTAGCAACAATTTAAATAACTTGGCCACTTCCCTCCTTATATCTTCCATATATTTGGTGTTAGACCCATCGACCATCTTGATTTTATTAATTTTGTTAGTACTCCTGTGGTGAAGAGTAGAGATATGGAAGAACTTTGTATTTCTGTTACCCTCCTTCAACCAACGCAGTCTGGATTTCTGCCTCCATAAGGTTTCTTCAAATCCCAGCACCATGTGGTATTCGACTAACAACTCCCTCTCTTGGTTTCTCAGATCTTCTGTAAGTTGATCTGTCTTTAGCTTCTCCTGCAGCTAATTGATATTGCCTTTTAGTTTCACCTTTACCAAAGGAAGTTTTGTTCCACTCTCTAATGTTAGCCTTCATGTTCCTTAATTTACATGCCACTTGGGCCAGTGTGGAACCATTATACTTCTTGTTCCATCATTGGCCAACCAGATCCTTGAGATCTTGGTGTTGTAGCCACATAAGTTCGAATCGAAAGGGTTTGATGTATTTTTTCTTAGAGTCCTCCCTAGTTTCCCACAGGATTGGGTTGTGGTCAGACCCGATTCTTGGTAGTGTCATTAATGAAGAGTCCCTAAACCTCTGCAGGCATTCCTGAGAAAGAAGAAATCTATCTAATATGATATGAATTTGGTTTTTCTTTAGTCTTTTGTTAGACCATGTATAGGAGAATCTATGTAGGTCCACATCCATCAACTCATGTTGATCAACAAAATATCTAAACTCGTAGATATCAGTAGATATTATTTGAGAGCCCCAAAATTTATCTACATGATTAAGGTAGTAATTGAAATCCCCTGCCATAATCCAAGGGTAGTTGGGGACCGTCTCCCTCAGTTCAACTAGCTTACCCTAGAGAACCCTTCTCAGTCCCTATCTAACTTGAGCATATACATTCATTAAGATCCACTCTTCCTGTGTGGTTTTATACAAACATAGGAGACAAATAAACCAACTAGACATCAGAATCATTCTATTATCAATCACATTCTTGTTCCATATAACCAATAGCCCTCCTGATATTCCAGTGGCCTCCTAGACTACTACTTCAACTTCTCGCCAAGTCCTATTCTTAAAATGAATCACTTTACTATCCTCCATTTTAGTTTCTTGTAGGAATATCATATCTAGTTTTTGTTCTTGTCTAAGAGCATACAGATCTCTCATTTTTGCAGGATTACTCCCACATATATTCCATGATAGAATCTTCATTTATGGGCTTTGGATCCCCGAGCCTTCACCCCAAATTGTAATACTTCTTGAGTGCCATCATCCACTTCTCGCTCTGCTTCTTTCTGCCTTAAGGCAACATTTCCAAGTTTCCCTCTTCCTACCAAACCATATCCCCATACATCCGCTTTAGGTGGGGGTTCCTTGGGTTTAACTTGGCTTTTGGTAACCATATTGGATGGGTCAGTATTGGAATTTGGGGTAACAACTTAGATCTCTAGGTTAACTGGTCTTTTTGACAGTGGATATGATTTTGTGCTCTTAGCTTCTTGATTAGTAGGTTCTTTTTTTCTTGCTTTGGGGGTACACTGATCTTGGTGGTTCACCTCTACCTCCTTAGTATCCTTGCATGTCTTATCAGTTTCTTACTTTTTCCTCTAATGCTCCTCTAAATTCTTCTCTTGGGTATCCTCTACCTCAGATTCCATTTCTTGGCTATCCATTAGATTTCCCTTCAGATGATTTAATGCATCAAAACTGTTCTCCACTGGGATGTTGATCTCCTTGGAATTTCTTCCCATAAATTCCTCTATATTATAGGGGACCACTTTCATCGAGCCTCCATAGGTCTCTCGTTTTACCCAATCAAACAAATATTACCAAGGACTATATTATGAGATTTAAGGTATTGAAAGCAAATATTAAATCCTTTGGAGGTCATAAGAAAAATGATGTAAAATGCATCAATATTATCCTTTCTAATCTATCTCCTTCATTTCAATGCTTAGATAAATGGTTCATGTGGTTCCTATATTCTTGGAAACACAAAAATATTTAACTCTTAGTTAGCTTTTCTCTCTTTTAATTAGATATAAGTAGTTGTGAGGAACTATGGTGCTTCTTCCTAGATACATGATCATGCAAAGTAATTCAAATCTAAGGAGACAAAATAATAAGGGGCTTAAGGAATAATATAAGTCTTCAAGGAATTTGAAGACAATTTGTGGATATTATAAAAAGGAAGGATATCTCACTAAAAACTATTATTGAGGTTATAGAGGATTGAAGTATGATTTAAGAAAATGGATGGTTATATTCCAAAATATGAGCAGGATTCAACTGAGTCTTCCTCAATTATAGAGCCCCATAAAGAATCCATTATAGAGGATGATGATATTATTTCACCAATTTCTTCTCTCCTTGGAACCTTAATTTAAACTATAATGGGATGTTAAAAGTTATAAATTGACTTTATTGAGTAAGGCTAATATTTAATGATGTAATCATATGTAAAGCTATGAGCAATTACTATGCAATATAATAATTAATTATCTATATATGACCTAAAGGTCTACAATTAATATTATCATGGTTAAAAGCTAACATGTAATTAACCTAAAACCTTTATGTTATGTTGATTTATGTTAATATGATTATGTAACTACTATTGTTGGTATTTAGGTATTGGTATAAATCCCCCAAACCACTTAATACATTATATATGAGTGTTGTGATTATTATATATGAATATAATTGATCTAGGCATGTGACTTTTTTGAGGCATGGCTTTATGCTAAAGTACTAGAAAATATATTTTTGTATCCTAGCCATACTATTAGGGACATAAATTTGTGCTCGGGACTCCAATTTGATCCATTCTAGAAGTGTTATATATATTAGAGTGAGAACAACAATTTTAGTAGGAAACACTATCATAGGTAAAATTACCAATAACTTTGTGAAAAAATAATTTGGAGGTCCAAAAAATGCAAAACAAAATATTTACTAAAAAATAATATTTTTCTATTATGAGATTTTCATAGCCAAAATGCATCTCTAGCCATATTGACACAACAATAAAATATCAAAGACAAAAAATATAAGGATAAGTCATATGTATGTGATTTTCATTTAATATTCACTAAGTCATGAAAGACGAATCATCGTATTTCCATGTATGATCTTCTAACTCATGAAAGGTAAACCACCATATTTTTATATGGGTGACCTTCCATATTCAATACAATGGACTTATAATACAACTTATTGTATAAAAGTAAATGCATCCTTGACTATAAAAATCATGAGTAATGGATGCAATATTATATCCTCACATTTCTTTTCAAAGATTACCTACATTGTACTTTGTTTTGTAAGAAATATAATCTTTATGCTATTTTGCTTATATATTTTTGTGTTTTGTTTTGTAATAAATTTTTATTTTTAAATTTCACTTTTCTTGATATTTCTCAACTCAAAATATTGAGTTTTGGATCATTGGCATCAAAGTTGTCTTTTTTCTTTTTTAGTGTATGTCCATAAACATGAAATCAAGATATCAAAAGTTTGGGTATCATATATGATATCCATATAATTATTTTCCTTTCCATTATAAATGATCTCAAGTAGGACCTAGAATGGAAAACATCAAGACAATCAATCATTTTAAGGATATGTTAAATGAAGCCCTCGTGAAATAGAGGAATTAGATGATGGATCAATTTTCTCAATTTCTTGCTATAAATTTTGTAACATTCTTGTAGCATAGGGGTGAAGTATTTATGGTGGGGATGTGGTTTTCAAGGGCTTATAATTATCTATTTACTATTCCCAATCGATGGACCAAATTGTATAATCATACAGTCTTCTCAACTATTAATGTGCGACAACAAAACAACTTGCACGGATCCCAAATCATACCACTGTATGATCCTAAATAATACATTGATAGGGCTTGTATAATTTCACACTCATAAAATCCTTTAGATTCATTTTTTCAAGCTGATATACACAATTTTGTAACTAAACTGTTTGATTTCCCAATACTACCAAATCGGGTAAGTTTTCCTCAATCACATAAACTACCAAATCAGGTAAGTTTCTTTTGTACGATTTGTGTTGCGTATGGTGTACAATTTATACGAAATGAAAGTGTAACCATGTGCCAAATTGGATACTCTTCTATACCAATATATCTCAGCTAAGTTTTGTAAAGGTCTACAATGGCAATTAATCCATTTCTACCAACATGCAAGTTCTATCATCAGGGTTTGAGAGAGTTCTCTCCAATGGTAATATATAGAAATCATACAATAGTATTCAAGATGTCATTCTTGATATCATCCTAATCATATATAATTCATAAGGTCCACACCAGTGTTGGTTTAATCCAATTCTTACATAACAATGCATTAAGTATCAACCACAACCATAAATAAGTACATGCAACAAAGATAAAATTCCAAAAATTACTCCACCATTCTAGGATCGTACAGTACATGAGAACAAACTATGAATTAAGATTACTCTTCATTACTTGTCAAAAATACCAATAATCACTAAAAGGTAATAAACAATTATAGGTATGCATCAATACTTCATTCTATTCAGACCAAAACATAACCAAAACTCACAAGCATTAACCAGACTATCAAAATTGAAAATGGGGCCTTATATAACATTGCACAAGCCATTCCAAAGTAGTTCTTGAGGAAATTAATTATTCACAACTTCCCATGCATAATGAAATGCATAATTATACCTTTTACTAAGTCTAAATACATCATTTATCAAATTCATGTGCAATTACAACTCAAATTGTATTTCCCTTGCATTTTATTTCATTTCATTGCACATTGTACAATTTTCCCTTTAGTTTTTATGGTTTACCTTTTGCTTGTACGATTTGCTCCTACTTGTACGGTTTACCAAAACTTGTCAAAATTATCAAAATTGGGTAAATACTCTTGTCACTTCTTCTTCTTCTAGGAGGTGGATTTGCTGCCTACATTTGTCGTCCCATTTACTTTGGTTGGTGTCCTAACTGACTCATCATTTTTTTTTAGCTGATCCTTGTAATCTCTAACTATAACTTTCAGGTCTTCCACCTAGGTGCAAATAATTGCACATTGATTCTGCAACTTGGCTACGTAGTTGCCTATTTATACTACTTTCATACCATGGCTGATTAGTTGTCTCTTCAAAAATATTTAGGAGTTACCTCAATTGTTGTTCACGCTCAATAACACTCTTCTTCAACTTCTCCTCCAAATGTGCCTCTATTCAAGTTTCTACTTGTAACTCTTTATTTTTATCTATAATTGTTTTTAGATGGTGATTAATATTATCCTCCAAAGCACGAACAATATCCTCCCTATATTTTAACTATTGTTGCTTCTTCAGGATCATGTCATTATACTGCCGATTATCCTTGGTAAGCTCTTCTACCTTCTTATCCTTTTGTGCCAGTTTCTCATCTTTCTCAGCCAACTAAGTTTTTAACTTTTTATCCTTTACCTACAATTGTTAATATTTTACTTTTAATTGAGCTTCCAACTCCTTGATCCTATCTTATACTATTTGTGAGACCTGTCACTTCTCTTCAAGCAAACTAATTTTGGCCTCAAAATCATCCTTGTTACTTAGCAGTTCTTCTTCTAGTTTCTTTATTTTCTCTTCTGTTGTAACCTTACACTTTTGCAATTCTTCCTCCATTGCAACCATTTCCTTTCGAATGGCCTCTATATCCTCTTTCTAAGCCTCTTTGAGCTGATAGATATGCTCCAATCCTATGCTCAACCACTCTATAATGTATTAGGAAGTTCAACTTCCTCAGAGTGATGGCCAAGCCTACATTTACCCTCTTATGTTCCAATTTTGTTATGTTAAAGGACAAGTTAGATAATTGGCTCTATCCAAGTACAACCTCAAATGCTTCCTGTAATTGGTTCTCACTCCATCTAGCAAGTCCTCTATTCCTAACATAATTGTTACCTCTTACCTAGGTAACTTCCATGGGTGTTGTACATGAATATCCATAATTTGATTTGTATGCTTCTAACTGCTCACCCATTCTATTACCTTTGTGAATTTGATAAACACTTGTTATTTCCATAGCTTCAACTCTCCCACGCATTCAATACAAAATTGTAATTTGGTGCTAGCCATGTCATTGCCTATCTGAGGGAAGAAATGTTCCACTTGGTCTTCTACCATTTTTGCATCCTGACCTATCCAAAAAGCATGCACCTATCTAATATATCAATTGAAATCAACATGAAAGCATGAAAAGAGAAACAAGATCACATATGACAATAAAATGAATGCTTCTTTTATTAATATTGCAATGAATCCCGATTACAATCATGCCCCTCTTAGGGTCACCCAAATGTTGATACAATCAATACAATGCCAAAGCCCCCAACGGGGTAGGCGCAATACTATTGCTCTCCAAATAGTCACAAACTGCTCTAGGGTGGAGTTGACCCTCTTCTTCGCGTTGAGGAAGGAATTTGATGATTGAAGCTCCTTTGAACCTGTTCCCTGCGATCAAGAAACAACACAAGAAAGTTATACAAATAGGCAGCCTCTCGTGATGAGGCCCTTTAAAGCATGAAAACATAAAGATGCCATGAATAACATGAAATCAAGAAAGCATATAAAGTGTGTTAAACATATGCAAGATTCATCAAGATTGCTTGAAACATGTAAACAAGAATTATAGCTACCAATCTAATGGATCAATTATGTGAAATGAAGCATTATAACTTGAAATTAAGCTATTTAGGTCCTACTTGCTAAAGTGAAGTAAACCTAATAAAATCCTTAATCCAGTTAGTCAGGGTCTCTAAACTACTAAAACAAGTGCTTAAATGATTAATCTGATCTAGCTAAATAAACTGTAAAAGGAACAGTAAGGAGATCTTACACCTGTTGCAAACCGTAGCTCTGATGAGCAGTCTGCACTGTAAACCATGGTTGAAAGCCACGGTGAGCAACCAAATAGGTTTGCCCTCCAATTCTAGGGTAGTGGGCTTGATCCTCCTTGTCAAATTGATGATCAAGGGTCACCTCAGTGTCCTCTGATAGGTTTGGTGGTTGAATTGTTGAATAGGGCCTCTGTTTGCCCAAATTAGCATTTCTTGGCTCTCCTAGGCTCCTTAGGGCATCCATGGCACAATTTGACATGATGCTTGATGAATTAGCAAAGGAATTGGCAACAAATCTCTCTCAATACTCTCAGGTGAGTGTACAATTTGATAGGGCTTCGCTGCTCTAATGTTCTATACTCATATCTCTTATTTTACCCTATTTTTAAGGGGTACTTATAGGATTACCCAAGGGCTAGGGGTGGCTTCATGGAGAAGCCAAGAACAAGAAGGGGTGGTTAGGATAGTTGGATTGGAAACTTTCATCCTTTAACCACCTTCTTCTAGAACAAATGGTCGTTCAAACTGATTTGGCTCGGATGAAGGCCAACTGAACTTCAGTTGAGACCGCAGGTGACAACTGCGGTCCAGACTATAAACCGTAGGTGTCATCTATGGTTCAGATTGTAGACCGTAGGTCTCAGTTGTGGTTCAGACTGAATAGGCCAAGGAGCCCAAATTGAGTGGTTAGAACCATTGCTCTATCTTGGAGTCTATCCAAGATCTTCCATATGGTCTTGTAGCATGTCCATATGAGTAGTCGCCATCGACATGATGTATTTTAGGTGTCTACAGATGCCCCTTTTGAGATGCATTGTGAGATCAAAACAATGCATGAGCAAAAATACACCTCCTAAAATGATGTCGAAGGTTCTATGATGATCATTAATCGGATCAACATTAGATGCCCTAGGTCCAGCAAAAGGATGCACATCCTAGAATCATTGCTTCCAACTCGGTGAAAGGCTTACATTTGAAAAGCTTGTGCCCTTCTCATATCATTCAATGCAGCTGTGCATTCAATAGGTATCTTCTGACCTATATATCCGAAAGGATGAGAATAACAAGCAAAATTATCATATTTTCTATTTACCCCAAGAAAAGGGGTAAGCTTATGATAGTTGTTGACAATGATTCGCAAGGACGAACGCAATTTTGACAAGATCAAGGGATCTACGATCTCTAGGATCTTCTACTGATTTTGATTATGATTTGATATTATGACTACCCCCTCAAGTGACGAGTCGATGAGGGTAATGACAATGTATGAAGCGACGAGGTCGCTTGACCATAATGAATGATCTGAACAAATTTAGAATTGAGCATTTAATTACTTGGCTAAGCCTAGTTCAACTTATGATTCCAACTGTTAATAGTAATTGCACATTTCTATCCCATGGAGCAGTCAGGCTACAATAGCCATCTTAGGGAATCGAAATGATACAAATCCAATTAGTTTTGTGTTGAATCAATTTTGTCGATGATTTTCTGAAAGATGTCATAGGAGACATGTCATGAAACGCCTCGTTCTCATGGAGCAGTCCAGCCTCGAAGGCCTTCTTCGGGATTGAAAAGAAACATGTCAAGTCAACGATGACAATTTTACCCCAAATGTCCTTATGGTTATTTACTCATCTTGTCGGATTGCATGGAGCGCAAGTCATTGCAACCGCCAAGTGTATAGAGTAAATAACTGAATACGAGGTGCATTTGGCTTTTGATTATTTGATTTTTTTGTTAATTTTGAATTTTTGAATTGATCATGGTGCTTGAACATCACCAAATTTGCAACATTGATTGCTCTTATTGAAATTTGATCCATTAGGAGTCATTAATTTATCATTCTAGACCTTCCCATGGTGGGATTTGAGTGCATTTAATGCTAATTGCAAACCATGGGTACGATCTACGATTGAAACTTTCAAAATTTGGGAACCATAGGTCAGACCCACGGGTGGCAAACCCTAATTCTGACACAGGTGACATCTGCAGTCCACAAAAATTAAGAGAAACTATAAATAATTCTCTCATTTGAAAATTTCATTATTGTCTTGAAAGTAATTGCATTTGTGAGAGCTCTGAAAGGTAGAAAACATCCCTTGATCCAGAACGTTGTTGAAATTTGACCTCACATCGCACTCATACCTCGATGGCGGACCCTAGACAACCTTCCACTAGAAGAGGCCATGGTGTGGGCAAGGTAACTCAAAACCGAGTCCTCGCAATCATTACCAACTAAAATAAACCACATTAATTAATGGGTTAATGAACTTCACTAAATTGTTGGCAATGAACCACACCCTAGATTAGGCTAGTGTAGGTTTAATTTTTTTGCTTAGCTAGGCTAGGAAGTGACCCAAAATGGGTCTCATTCCTAGACCGTAGTGGTAGTTGCGACCCCCAATTGTCAGATTAGGGACCGTAGGTATCAACTACGGTGAGCATTCAAATTCCAATGGTCAAAATTTGATCGCAAGCGGACCATAGGGTTGACCTGCGGTTCACCACTTTAGAAAAAATTTTCAATATTTTTGCATTTTTCTAATGTTTTCTAGTAGTTAATGCCATTTATTGCACTTTGGAAGTACAATTTTGATTTTTTTGAAAAATTTTGATTACTTTGTGACATGTTTTTGTCTTTTTATCATTTTGTTAGATGTTTTTGATATTTTTAAGGTCATTTTTCATTTTTTAGTTAGCTTTTTCCTTATACCTTGTTTATTTCCAAAGTTTGACCTCTAGAGCCAAGGAGCCCGACATACTTCGCACCCTCCGTAGACAACTTACTACGGGGGAGCAGGAGTGGTTTGGAGCCATCGACTTTGGCTATATATTGGATCTACCCACTATTAGGGTAGATCAAGCTTATCTGACTGCATTGGCCTAGCGTTGGAATGCGTAGACCAATACATTTCACCTTTCGATAGGTGAAATGACCATTACCTTGGAGGACATCTACCAGATCTTTTGGATCCCTATTGATGGTGAGGCCATCACCTCCTCCTCCAACGGGAGAAAGGAGGCAGTTTGTGTTGCTATCTTCGATGATCGGAGTGATGAGGCTCAGTGCAAGATGGACCATGGAGGGGTGCACATCGGATACTGGTAGGGGGAGCACATCTTCTCTATCAGAGAGGTAGTGTTTATGCACTTGGTGGTGCAGATTGTGCTTCCAGACTCCTCGAGCATGAGGATTCCCTAGAACCTTCTAGCCTACATCAGGAGAGTTGTTCTGAGCTCTACAGAGCAGCCACTACTCCTAGCCTGGGGGAGCACCTTGCTATGCCAACTCTACCAAGAGCTTTACCAGATCACCAACTAGAGCCAGGTTGGGATCAGCTGTAGTCTTCTTCTATAGATCTAGGGCTGGTAGCATATCAGGATCGAGCATCCTATAGATCTACCTCTTATTATCACTACGATTGATGATGCACATCAGTGCTATGCTACATGCTAGCCTCATGAGGAGGAGGGATTTCAGAGTAGGTCCCATGCAGGGGATATAGACCACTACATCACTAGATTTGCAACACTCAGACTAGATGACATTGAGTGGCATCCATATATGGACTGCCCTGCATGGATGGAGGCTAGTGAGCGGCTGTGCCAGGCTCGATGGGATAGATGGCTACTCGGCCACAAGGATGAGATCAGGGAGTATCAGTTCTACTCTCATGTCTTGCGATAGTTTGGCCTAGTACAAGACATCCCAGAGCTACCTTTTATCTACAGGCATCTAGTACTAGAGACTCATTTGACATGGATTCTATCGACAACACTGGGTGATGCAGATGATGATTTCCAAGAGACTAGAGTTGCTAGGGTTGGGACCACCCCAACGTATGATACTTGGTGGTCCCTACTATAATGGTAGGGATCAGGACCCCTAGGTAGGATAGATGACCAGGTAGAGGCAGATCCAGAGGGGTGCAATGTGTACCAATGGATCGAGGGTAGATGGGGCATAGAGGCCACCATAGAGGAGGCTTCGTAGGTCGAGGAGGAGGATGAGGGATCCGAGGAGGGTGAGGCACCTCTTGACAGTGAGGTAGGATAGCTCCTAGCTCAGATTACTGACTTGTAGAGTCAGGTTGGTACACTCTAGACCCAGCTACTACATAGGGATACTTCGCTCGCCATGATAGAGGTAAAGCTATCTGATAGGGAGAGGTGACTTCAAGGAGCCCAAGATCAGGCCTCAGCTATGATAGAGCATGCTACAATAGTAGAGGGGTGAGTTCAAGAGCTTACCAGATCACTTGAGCTGATAGAGGCATGACGGGTAATAACTATAGCAGAGAGGGACTTGGCTCAGTCCCAGGCTCAGAGAGGTGACCCATCATCTTCTCATGTTGTCATGGCACCACCTTCAGCACCAACACTTGCATTCTCAAGAGGCCGTGATCCTATGGCTGAGATTAGGTGGCTTACTTCCCTCGTACAGGAGGGGAATGATTTATGTGATGTGAGGGCAGCTCACATCTCTCAGCTAGAGGGATGGATTAGATTGATAGGTGGGTAGGTTCTAGAGGATCCACATGCTTCAAGGTCCCAGTAGACCAGATCCAAGACTATAGGGTAGTCATCCATGAGCTCGAGTCACAGGACTCACAAGACTGAGAGGACACACAGGTCCTCTAGTACACATGGTGCTAGCTCGCACAGGAGGCACAAGGATGACAGAGGTGATACTGGTGACTCTCCGACTGGGGGTGCAGGCCCTCCATAGCATACACATGGGTTGCTATTTTGATGTATTATTTTTGTGTGTAAGGTCGAGGACCTACACGGATGTAGCCTACGGGCATTTTTGATATACTTGATGTACTCATTTCGAACACACACACACACAAAACACACACACACAAAAAAAAAAAAATATATATATATATATATATATATATATGAGACTTGATCATTTTGGCTCATTATGTGTACTTGTTTATGTATTTTGATTTTATGTTTATGTGATGCACATGGATGCAATGCTTATGTTAATTTGATGCTATATGATGTGATGTATGGATGACATGCACTAGATAGCTATTTTATTTATGATGATGATATGCAATGATCTAGATGTTTAGATGTGCTTATTGATGATGGATGCATATGGATGTGATGCTTTCTCTTTAACGCATATTTGATATTGCTTTATTGTATGCATTAATTTATGTAATGCTTTATTTACATGATGGTAATCTAATGTAAATGAACCTGTATGCTTTAATCACTTAAAACATAAGGAATGAATGCAATATATGTTTAACAATCTAATGGATGACACCACAGAATATGTAAAAATCATGAATGTAATTGGAAATCCTCATAATAAGAATTTAATCAATTAATCACCCATATATGAAATGCAATGGTATGAAGTTATGATGCGAATGATATAATATGTCACTCTATTTTATTTTTGCACTTTGAATGATATGCACAATATAGTCAGTGGTCATCTAAATATCATTTTTGATATCCATCCGGTATCTATCCTATATCTTGATTGTGCTTTATGTAATGATGTATCACTTATTGGATACTTTGCAATTTGATAATTTGCAATGACTTTTACCATTTGATGGTTTATGATATTTGACATTTGTTGCTTTTTAGAGAGATTTTTGAGGTTTTCCATGAGACTCAAACACCCTAATTGACTTATCAAAAGTTGTATACTAACCATACTAGACTTCTGAGATATAAGGCTTTCGCTAGGATAGGCCCTAACTATTCATTATCCCTATGTGTGCACATGAATATTTTAAGATAAGGCACAAGCATACCTCGATGTCAGGCGGGATTCTTTCAGCCCATTGCTAAGATAGGGGATCCACAAGTGTTTATCCAATCTTAGGTTTAGATTTTAGTTGGACTAGACCACTAGGCGATACAGGACACCTGAAGCTAGCTCTTCCACATTCAAACATTGGTCTTGTTCATAAGCGAGGTGCTAATGCATCAGACATATCATCATGCGTAAGGTACAATAGTGCTGGCAATTCTAGGGATTCAAGTTTGCTCCCTCTTTTTCTTTTTCAATTTTTTGGGATACTTGCTCATATGTAGTGAAGCAAGGGAGTCGATTCCATTTTGACTTTGACTTTCTTTGGATCTTCATTTGATCTTCACTGGAACTTGCTTTCTGATCTTCATTTGATCTAGATTTGAACTTTGATTTATGATCTTCACTTGATCTTGATGTGAAATTTTATTTCTGATCTTCATTCGATCTTCACTTGAGCTTTGATTTTTGATCTTCATTTGATCTTCACTTTCTGGAATTTACATTTGATAATTCTCTTCAGAAACTTTCCTTTGGGGGATTTTACTTTGGGGGAACTATTTTTGTAATATCGATTGAGTGTATCGATCTATGATATCAATATAGGATATCAATCTGGGATGTCGATCTATGATATCGATCTAGGGTATCAATCTTGAGGATTGATGTGGGATATCACTCTGGGATATTGCTCATTTTATCGTAAGCAAGGGATTTTGAGTAGGGAATACACTTGTCCTTTTTCCAATTGCCAACATTTCCCATACCATCCACACAAGGGGATAAGCAAGAATAACTCTTTTCGCTTCAGGATACCCGGTCCTGCTTCATGGCTTTCATCTTCCCCTAGTCCTTATTAGGATTGTTTAATTTGTTGATTAGTGATAGGATTCTGATATGCTAAGGGCTATACTAACTAGACCTCAACTACAAAAGCAAAGCAAGCTTTCTATCAACTCTTGATAAGACCTCTAGGTATGGTTGAGTGACCGAAAAACCTGAGTATATCTCTCATAGCAACATTATGGGTTGTGTTGAAAAACACAATTACTCACATGAATGATGGATTATGATAAATGCAGAGGCGCATGATTAAAACACAAACGTGGTGTCATTTGTAAGACTGACAAACACAATGCCTTCTATTACGGAATGCAACGGATGATGAATGCCTATTTGCAATGCAATGGAATTAATGCATGTGTGAATGAAAATGCATAATGCAAATGCAAATATTTTTGGATTTTATGCTTTACCAATTTTTTTGGATTTTATTGATTTTATAATTTTTATGAGTTTTTGAGCCTCATATCTGACCAAACGGTGAGTACATGCCTTTGGAGCCTTTAAATTGACCAAGCGATTCTTAGGAAACCTTGGAGCTTTTAGGATTGACCAAAGGGATTATGAGCACCTTTGGGGATTTTGGGATGACCAAGCGATCTTTAAGAATCCTTGGAGCTTTTGGGTTGACCAAGCAGTTTTTAGAAACTCTTGGTGCCTTTTGATTGACCAAACTACTCATAGATGAGCTTGGAGCCTTTTAGGATGACCAAGCGATGTTTAGCAACCCTCGAGCCTTTTAGGATGACCAGAATTGTTTTATTACCAAACTACTCATAAAAACTTGGAGCCTTTTAGAGATGACCAAGTGGTTTTAGCAACCCTCAGAGCCTTTGGGATTGACCGAGCAATTTTAAGCAAACTCTCGGAGCCTTTTATTGACATGACCAAGCGGTTTCAGCAACCCTTGGAGCCTTTTGCTACGCTCTCAAGCATAGAATGCCTTAAGATGGATGATGTTGAGAGGTTCAGGCTCTTCAACACCCCCTAGCGACGTTAGGCGATAGGTACCTGGACCAATATTTTTAGATATGATATAAGGTCCTAGCCAATTAGCCATGAATTTGTCTCGCATATCTGGCGGTAAATTAGAGTTCTGTTGGTTCTCTTTCAAGACAAGATCCCCAACTTCAAAGTCTCTCTGGTGGACTTTGATATTGTAAGCTCATTTTAGTCACTCTTGATAAACGCGAAGATGCTCCAGGGCATTCACGCGATGTTCATCAAGCAACGTCAGTTGATCCAGTCGAGCTTGTCGCATGGTGTCATCATCGATGAACTCTTTCAATGCGATGCGCAGCGTTGGAATTTCCAATTCCAAGGGCATAATGGCCTCAGTGCCATATACTAGTGAGAATGGCGTTGCCCCAATGGGCGTCCGAATACTAGTCCTGTAAGCCCATAATGCAAGGGGCAGTTGGATATGCCAGTCTTTGTGGTTTTCTTGGACCGTATTTTTCAAGATGGCCACCACTATCTTATTTGAAGCTTCAGCCTACCCGTTTGCTTGCGGATAGTATGGAGTCACAAAACTGTGTTTGATTCTATATTTAGATGTCAAAGCTCTCATAGTTTTGTTCTTGAATGACGTTCCATTATCCGATATTATTTTGGATGGAATCCCAAAATGACTTATGATATGCTCTAGTATAAACTCTGCTATACGAGCTCCAGTTGTCATTGTTAAGGGTATTGCTTCCACCCACTTTGTGAAATACTCAGTAGCCATGATTATGAATGTATGTCGGCCCGATGACGAGGGAGAGATCTTGCCTATAAGATCTAATCCCCACTGAGAAAATGGCCAAGCCGCTTGGATGGGCTGTAAGGCCTGTGATGGCAAGTGCGTAAGATTAGCATGATGCTGACATTTGATGCATTTCTTGACATACACATTGCAATCCTTCTCCATAGTGGGCCAATAGTAGCCCATTCGAAGGATGCGCTTGACGATGGCCATGCCACTGAAATGGCCATCGCATGTACCATCATGAGCTTGTGAAATTGCCCAAGATGACTCTTGGGGCTCTAGACAACGAAGGAGAACTCCATCGTAACCTCGATGGTACAAGATGTCTCCTATTAAGACATATTTAGTCACTTTTTGTTTAAATGTGCATTTTGTGGCATGCGACAATCCCTCTGGGATTATACTAAGTTTTAGGAAGTCTTGAATTTGTGACATCCAGTTTTGATAAGCCTCAGCTTTGACTGCTAAGACGACTTGCTCCCCCTGCGTATTTACTTTTGCAAATGCAGACTGGGAAACAACCCTATGGTGAATGGTAGTACCACTCCCCATCGGACTCTGAGAGGTTAATGACCCCCAGGGTGCCTTCTTCAGAAAGTCTTCAACTCTGCAGAACCATTCAGCTTTTGGTTCTATGCTAATCATATTGACTGATATTTTATTATCAAAGGCTTCTCGCTCCGCTGCAGGATGCGAGAGCATTTTAACATGAATGGTAGTGAAATCAGCAGATGGATTCTGAGGGATTAAGGATCCCAAATATGCCATGGTGTCTACAAACCTATTTGATGAACGAGGGATTGCCTCGATGTCATACCATTCCAATTTAGCTAAATACGTAATTACAAGATCTTTATAGGCTTTCAGTATGGGACATCGACACTGAAAGAGCCCCTTAACTTGATTTACTATGAGCAAGGAGTCACCAAAGATGTTTAATATTTTAATATTCATGGTGACGGTTGTGTGGAGGCCCAACAATAGGGCTTCGTACTCAGCGTTGTTGTTGGTGCAAGGAAAATCTAATTTAAATGACAAGGGCATTGGAGCTCCTTGCGGTATGAAGAACACTATTCCTGCACCACCTCCTTGCTCGCACTTTGAACCATCAAAGAACAGAGTCATATCAGCATTGTTCTCTGGTTCTTCGGGTTTGGGAGCTTCGGATACGATGAAGACTGCATCATCTGGAAGCTCTATGGTCAGAGGTCTATTGTTTGATAGTGGTGCCTCAACTAATTGATCAGCTATGACTTGTCCCTTAATGGACTTTTGGCTTATGAATTCTAGATCGAATTCTGTCAGTAGCATGATCCACTTTGCAGTACGCGTATTATGATACGTCTTACTCATCATGTACTGCAAAGGGTTTTGTTTTGATATAACATATGTTGTATGACTTAGCATATAGTGCCATAATTTCTTTGTAGTGAACACTACTGCTAAACACAGTTTCTCCACATATGCATACCCTAGCTCGTAACTCACCAAGGTTCGACTAATATAATATATGGCTTGTTCCTTGCCTTGCACATTCTTTTGGGCTAACATGGTCCCTAATGCAAAGTCGGTCACCGATATATATAGCAAAAAAGGCACATCTGGCCTTGGTGGAGCTAGCACTGGCGGCGTCGCCAGGTATTGCTTTATTTTAGTGAAAGCTGCTTGACAGTCCTCATCCCAATTGAATGGGACCCCCTTGTGTAGCAATCGATTCATGGGTCAACATTTATCCGATAACTGAGCGATGAATCACTTTATCGATGCTACTTTGCCCTGAAGGCTTCTTAACTCTTTAATATTGGAGGGAGGACACATTTCTAAGATAGCCTTGACCTTCGTTGGGTCAACTTCGATGCCTCTCTTTGAGATGATGAATCCTAATAGCTTACCAGAAGTTACGCCAAATACGCACTTCTTAGGATTCAACCTAACATTATATTCTATTAGGCGATCGAAGACCTTCCTTAAGACCTCCGCATGCTCAGCACGTAGCAATGACTTGGCCAACAAGTCATCCATGTAATCTTCTAGAATCTTATGCATATAGTCATGAAAAATGTATGTCATGGCCCGTTGGTATGTTGCACCAGCATTTTTGAGGCCAAATGGCATAACTTTGTAGCAAAATGTTCCCCATGGTGTTATAAACGTGGTTTTATGCTGGTCTTCGGGTTTAATCCGAATTTGATTGTAACCAAAAAAACCATCCATTAAGGAGAGCATTTCGTGACCTGCAGTTGCATCCACAAGAGCATCGATATTAGGCAACGAAAATGAATCTTTGGGTGTTGCCTTATTGAGGTCTCTAAAATCCATACAAATACGGATCCTTCCATCAGGTTTTCCTATGGGTACCATATTGGACACCCATTCCGGATAGTCGATGGAAATCACAAATTCTACATCCAACAACTTTTGTAGCTCATATTTCACCATTAAGGCTACTGTTGGATGCATCTTTCTAAGTTTTTGCTTGACCGACTTCTTCGTCAGATCTAGCGAAAGGTTATGAGTAACCAATTTCGGGTCTAGACCTGGCATATCCTTGTATGTCCAAGCAAAAATATTTGGTCTCTCTTTCAGTAGAGGGATGAGGGTGGCCCGCTCATCTGGAGTGAGACTCTCTCCAAGTTTAACCTTCTTTGAATTGGTGGGATCGTTGCTGATATCCACCTCGAAGGTTTCCTCTACTGACATATGCGATCCCTCCTCAAGCTGATGAGGTGTAGGAATCAAATGGATGTCATCCACTGGGTTCATAGGTTCCACGTTGGAAGCACCCTCAGCAT
Source organism: Wollemia nobilis (assembly GCA_028583015.1). NCBI lineage: Eukaryota > Viridiplantae > Streptophyta > Pinopsida > Araucariales > Araucariaceae > Wollemia > Wollemia nobilis. Next base: position 15,060,329 of record JAQPPZ010002556.1, read on the forward strand.
GATACACATCGTAAGCACAGCCTGGCACAAAATGGAAAGGTTGCAACATTTCTTCGCTAGGGAAGAACTCTTCAGGCTCTATAGGTGAGTCAGCGTGATCCCAGTCGATAGCATCTACATTGAGATGCAACGGTTTAGATGGATCTGCTGGATTGTGGAGTGGAGTGGTCAAGTCAATGGAGACCATATTGATGGAATGGTATTGGTCTCCAGAACCACATGGACAAACCTCTACATAATCGATGTAGTCCTCATACCCAAGATCTGGCTCTAACGACACAGGCACGAATGGGTCCTCTCTGTGGGGACTATGGACAACTGGATCCCCCTTATGCACTGATTGCAAAATGGGATCATTTGGCTCTAGGAGCTCCAGGTAGGTAGGTGGATGGGGAAACAACATGTGATAAATCACATCAAAGTTTGATAGTCTTCCCCTAAGGTGAGGATTGAGATTAATCTCTCTATGCAGGTCCTCGATCGTATACGATGCATTTCGATGATATAGGTAAGGAGGTCCTAGATAGGCCCTCTCTATTTCGTCCTCATCATCACTGTTGAAATACACTCTCTCACCATTATTAACTAGTATGGGATGCTCTGGCAAGTGTGGTCCCATGTAAGTCACTTCCTAGTCACTATCATCACTATCTAGTAAAATCAGATACAAGCATCGTAAATATGATACCACATCATAAACCGATCTAGCTTCATCATTTGACTGACTATTAGGTGATATCTCACTATCCACCAAGGTATCTTCATGATATGACTCGGGTGGAGCTATGGTGACATACGACACCATCTGATCATCCCTTTGGAAGGTAGAAGGATCAGGGTGATATGGATTGAAGTCCACATCATCCCCTAGACTAAGGTACAAGTGATCCAATGATGCTGCAAGTAGGTCATCCTGTCCTCGTATCTGTAACCCCAACCCAAACCTATCAGTTGCTAACTGATAACGTGGTTCGAGTGGAGTCCTACGTCCTTGTTCGAAAAGACCAAGGTCGTACCCATGCCAATGATATAACTCAAAAATATGTCTGGCATAGTCGGGGTTTGATAGATAATGAACATTCACCGTGAATGGTTCATCATCATCTTCATCCATGGGCGTACGCATGGGAAGCTGATCTAGCCCTGCATAGATGAAGTTTGTCTGGTTGGGTGGTTCTCCCAATGGAACCACGGATCCAACCAAAAAATGGTGAGCATGGGGTCGGCCCATCTCTTGTGCTATCTCTAGAATTGGTCTGAAGGTAACATTTTGCACAATATACTCTCCAAGCCCTGCAGTGGCTAGATGAATAGTCACCCATGGTGCGGATGACCCTATTGATGATGCAGGTGAGGTAGGCTGAGGTACCTCCTCGGCTATGTCTTGGGCTTCCTCCACTTCCATAGGGGTGGGAGCCTCCTCGATGACTAGTTTGGGCATATGTTTCTCTTATTTCTTGCCCACTTTCACCTTTTGCTTCCTCTCATCTCGAAGCATCGTTGATGCAGTCGGTTTCAAGGAAGTAGCAGTAGTATGCTCAGATCTATGTGACACAGATATCGATGGTTGAGCATCTACTCTTTGCTTTTCTTTTGGAATCTTAGCCAATGATGTTGGCCGGACGTCTAGGTGCATTGATGGGAGTATGAAACCCCCTAGTAGATCTGCCATGTTCACAAATTTGAATGGTTCTCCATCTGACGGTACCACGTGAACCTGTCCCTCATGAATGTACTTCATGCATTGATGTAATATCGAGGGAACACAATGCATCTCATGAATCCAGGGCCTCCCTAGTAGGATGTTGTACTGCATGGCTCCTTCTATCACATGACACATCACAGAGATGGTCTTTAGGCCTACTTGGATGGGTAGGACAATCGTACCAACCATCGAACATAACGCATCATTAAACGCTCTCAACGTGAATGCAGTTGGCACAATGTGTGATTTTGGTAGCTTCAAGGGACTCAAAGCCTTGGTCGTTATGATGTTGATCGATGAACCAGTGTCGATCAAGACCCTTTTGAATGGCACATGGTTGACACATGCAATTATATGCAATGACGGGTCAGCCATATCAGTGGGAACCATCCTGATCTCGTGATCATAAAATTGGATCGTCGGTTCCTGGCACTACTGTACATGTCCCATGAAATTTGTGAATGCTTGAGCATCCTGGGATTGTACTTCGATAGACCTCAAAATATCCATGAGAGTCTCCCTATGCCTAGGGGACTATTATATCAATTCATATATAGACAACTTCGTAGGAGCTATCTGTAGGTTTTGGACTAGCCTGCTTCGTATGGTCACCATCGGTCTCATTGGTGGGCCTGGAATATTCTGTACTAGTTGTTGATTCGGTGTGGCTTGTATTCTTATGGGAGCACATGGTTGATTTAGCTGCTCATATCTCCCATGCCTTGTGACAACATTAACCATACCAACGAACCCCTGAGTAGGTGGTTCGACGTGCACCTGGTTGACGTGACCAGCGTTGTTGCATGATGCCTCATGGTTTGGAAGTGGATTTTTGTAAATCCCCATGTTCTGGTTGTCAGGTGCTAGTGGATTACTTGGTACTACAAGCTCTCCTTTCTCAATCATGTTTTGCATGATATGCTTGAAGGACCAACATACTTCGATGTCATGACCCTTCGCTCGATGAAAGATGCAAAATAGGTCATCCTGGTACCCCTTTGCCTTGGGTTGATTTGGATCGACCATCTTGATTTTGGGCAATCTGATTGCCTTGGCCTCGCACAATTGGTGGAATATCGACGTCAATGATTCTATCAAAGGTGTGAATTGGCGAGGTGGGCGTTGTTCCTTGTTCTTGCCCTTATAGTTATTATTGCGCTTTTCGTACTGCGTAGGAGGAGGTTGGGCTTGATAATTTTGCTTTTGTTGCCCTTTATCCTCTCTCTGGAGGTTCAGCACCACTTGGTTGACGTGGGCCTACTTGCCCTTATGCTTCATGGAGCTCTTCTTTGGCCCCTCTTTCCTACTCTTAAGCTTCAAGTTGCCTTCCTGCAACTTGATGTCTTCAATCACCTTGGCTTGCGCCAAAGCTTCCTCGAATGTTGAATATTGCTGTAGCTGCAACAATAGTGAGATGTGCTTGGCACAACTCTTGGTGAACATTCGGGTCAATTCCATAGCAGGAATAGGGAATGGCAGCTTCGCCATTAACCTCCTCCATATCTTTTCGTATTGTTCAATTGGCTCATCATCGCGCTGAGCTAGCACAACCAAATCGGAAAGGTTAGCCTATTTCTTGATGCCAAAAGAAAAGCATTCAAGGAAAGCATCCACTAGTTGCTCAAAACTGGTAATGTTGTGCCTCTTTTGCTAGTTGAACCACTCTCGAGTTGGGCTTGAGAGGGTCATGACAAATATGTGCAAAAGTAAGGCATTATTGCTAGCTATTTGGAAACAAGCATCCAAAAATCCCGTGACATGCTCCTGTGCATCTTTGTCACCTTTAAATTTGTCTAGCCTAGGCATAACAAAATGCTCAAGATAGGTAGGAGCAAGTATCGAAGGGTCTAGAGGCTCATTGTGAATCTTTCTTAAGGTCAACTTTTGAATAGCCATGCCTTGCCTCTCGATCACCTTCACTTTAGTTGCTAGGGCTTTATAAGCCTCTGAAGATAGAAAGTCCTCCTCCCTAAGTTGTCGTGGTGGTGGTCTAGGAGGTACATTCTTCCTCAATCATGGTGGAGGACGTTGCTCTTCCTCCTCCTCAACTTGGGAGTTTTCAAGATACTCTTGCTCAGTTCCATCTCCCTCAATTTCCTCATATTGTTGTTGCCTCTCATATTCGAATGGTGGTGGTCGTTCTCTTGGTAGGGCACTAATATGAGTATGAGCGTCTCTACGCTCCTGGTGCACATCGGCTTGTGAGAAAGCCTTTCTCTGAATGCGCTCTCTACTCTCTACATGAGTATATAGGCCAGCCCTAGCTAGCCTATCTTCCTGCTCTATGCACTCCTTTTGGGCAAGGATGTGTTCTTCATGCATGTGCTGCTCATATAGTCTCTGTCGAATGAGCCTCTACGATTGAAGATTCTCATCTTCAATGCGTTATCTTTCTAAGTGAGCATCCTCCAATTGATCTTGGAGAAGTTATCATCGCTGCTCAGATACCAGCCTATGTGATCTATCAAGGTGATTGGCCGTGACAGGCCTCTAGTATGTATGCTTTGTATGAGTGACCTTATGGGTTCTGTACCCATATGACTGATTTGTGATGCTTTTGCCCTTGTCTATGTAGATGACATTGGCATCCTGCTGAGCTCTATGCTCTGTGCCACCATGCGTAGATGGTGGGTGTGTCACATGAGGGCGCTTAGAAGCCTCTCCATGTTCTCTAGTAGTTCTGATAGAACTCCTACTATGCTCACTCAGGGCACGAGTGGGTGGAGCTGAAGGCTTATAGCCTAGCTGCTCAAGGATGCTACCTAAGCCATCCAACTATCTGGATCTCCATCGCTCATGCGGTGGTGTGCCATTGGCTCCCACCTTAGCCATATCAATGGTGATCTTTCTATGTTCACTACATGTGGGAGTCTGCATAGGCCTATGCTCAATGGTGGCCCTATCCGAATGCCCCTGAATGGGTGGATCTCGATCCCATATGTACTTCAAAGGTGGAGCCATGGATCCTCCTGTAGACCTATGTCATAGGGGTACTAGCTTAGACCCCTGTATAATGTACTCTTCGACCGATCCCATAGATGCACGTGCAATGTGATCTCGGTAATGGCTTTCGAGTGGAACACCCTCATGCTGAGAGGCTCCCTGATCTATCCTATGCCTAGAAGAATGCACAAAAACTCCTCTAGTAGGGGTATGCTCAGTAAGTTCCCCTCATGTCGAGTTATCTCCTCTAATGCTTGTCGAACGACGTTCGAGAAGTGCATGTGGGTGAGGATTCGACATATGCTACTGATGTGAATCAGTTGGGGCTTGGTCATTGGCTTCAGGCTTATGCCTTTGTCGACCATCCCCGTGTCTCCACCATGGTGCACCTAGTGTCTAAATTTATTCTTTATTACACAAACAAGGTATACAATGGTGTTTATCTTGATTAACTTTTAAAAGTGAGCCCTAGACTGTTTGATGTTGTTTTCAAGATTTTTTGTATCAGTATAGAACTCCTTATCATGTTTTGAAAAGCATTGGATGATATTCTCAGTTAAATTGGCTTTCACCTGTATGCTCATAGCTCGACAACCTGGATGTGACTTCCAGGCCATGTAAATCCCCCGTGTGTGGTAATGAAGGTCCACACCCGGACAAGGAGCACAGGTCCTCCCAGATCCTCACCCAATTTCACCCAATCAACATTATACCCTCCGAAGAGAAGTACATGCAAATTTTCTAGGCTACGAAAGGTTCTTGGATCCGGTATTGGTCTAGTATCAAAGGGTACGTAGGATTTGGGCCAACGGATGGAAATTACGCCCACCATCATTGAACCCTACTAGTGGTTGGATGTGACTCCCAACTCACTAGCATTTAAGTGCCAAGTGGTGTGTGTGGTTCATTTTAATTTGCATAAAATGACAAATGCATCATATAGCACAAATGATTATTTCCTACATGTAATGTAAAAAGAAACGTTTCATATTCAGAGATGCATGCTATACTCTACATGATTTTTTGACAATGCAATTACGATGATGCAAATGGCCACTACTTGGGCCTCAACATGCAAACCAAACACACAAGTTCTATCAAGCACACTGGATTCTAGGGTGGATTGCAATCAGAGATCCGTTGTTCCTAGCAACGCCTTTCTAATGACGTGAAAAATAAATGCAAACCTAGGACCTAATTCATTCCTTCTTTTCTTAATTTCCTAGTTGCATTGCAAATTTAAGCTCTCTGGAAAAACACAGTGACAAAAAAATGACAGAGAATGAAAAATGGGACCTACCTCAGGTCCACATTTGATCTGTGCTCTATTTTTTGTTGTCTGATCTATCAGTTGTGAACCGTAGGTCTGGTCTATGGTCTACACTGTAACCCATGGGTTGTAGCTATGGTTCAATTGTTGGCCCATAGCTGGTAGCTATGGTCTATACCTACAATTTCAAAAATCATAGAAACAGTAGTTAGATAGCTGAATTTATGGAGTTCCATCATGATCGCCTTCTGACCTATCCAAAAAGCATGCACCTATCTAATATATCGATTGAAACCAACATGGAAGCATGAAAAGAGAAACAAGATTACATATGACAATAAAATGAATGCTTCTTTTATTAATATTGCAATGAATCTCGATTACAATCATGCCCCTCTTAGGGTCACCCAAATGTTGATACAATCAATACAATGCCAAAGCCCTCAATGGGGTAGGTACAAATACTATTGCTCTTTCAAATAGTCACAAACTGCTCTAGGGTGGAGTTGACCCTCTTCTTCACGTTGAGGAAGGAATTTGATGATTGAAGCTCCTTTGAATCTGTTCCCTGTGATCAAGAAACAACACAAGAAAGTTATACAAATAGGCAGCCTCTCATGATGAGGCCCTTTAAAGCATGAAAACATAAAGATGCCATGAATGACATGAAATCAAGAAAGCATACAAAGTGTGTTAAACATATGCAAGATTCATCAAGATTGCTTGAAATATGTAAACAAGAATTATAGCTACCAATCTAATGGATCAATTATGTGAAATGAAGCATTATAACTCAAAATTAAGCTATTTAAGTCCTACTTGCCAAAGTGAAGTAAACCTAATGAAATCCTTAATCCAGTTAATCAAGGTCTCTAAAATACTAAAACAAGTGCTTAAATGATTAATCTGATCTAGCTAAATAGGTTTTCCCTCCAATTCTAGGGTAGTGGGTTTGATCCTCCTTATCAAATTGATGATCAAGGGTCACCTCAGTGTCCTCTGATAGGTTTGGTGGTTGAATTGTTGAATAGGGCCTCTGTTTGCCCGAATTAGCGTTTCTTGGCATTCTAGCTCCTTAGGGCATCCATGGCACAATTTGACATGATGCTTGATGAATTAGCAAAGGGGTTGGCAACAAATCTCTCTCAATACTCTCAGGTGAGTGTACAATTTGATAGGGCTTCGTTGCTCAAGTGTGCTATCTCATCTCTCTTCTTTTGCCCTATTTTTGAGGGGTACTTATAGGATTACCCAAGGGCTAGGGGTGGCTTCATGGAGAAGCCAAGATCAAGAAGGGGTGGTTAGGACAGTTGGATTAGAAACTTCCATCCTTTAATCACATTCTTCTAGAACAAATGGTCGTTCAAACTGATTTGGCTCGGATGAAGGCCAATTGAACTTCAGTTGAGACCATAGGTGATAGTTGCGGTCCAGACTATAAACCGTAGGTGTCATCTATGGTTCAGACTATAGACCGTAGGTCTGAGCTACGGTTTAGACTGAATAGGCCAAGGAGCCCAAATTGAGTGGTTAGAACCACTGCTCTATCTTGGAGTCTATCCAAGATCTTCCATATGGTCTTGTAGCATGTCCATATGAGTAGTCACCATCGACATGACACGTTTTAGGTGTCTACATATCCTCCTTCATTTCAATATTTGAGAACTATGGTACATCCAAGAGGTAACTTATTTGTATCCTTCATAGTTCTTCCTCTATAGGAGTTTGTTCTTCCTCTTCTTCCAAGATATGACTAGAGATTCCCCCAAGCTCTATTAGTGCTCTCTCTATGTTTATCTTTTCTTATGGCAGAGTTTGTTCTACAGTCCTCTCCACTTCCATATCTTCAATAATAATAATCTTAGGATGAGATTATTGCTAACATATAGATTCCTCGGCTTCTTTTTGTTCAATTAAGTCCACCTATTGTTCTTCTATCACCTGCTCTTCTTGATTTTGTTGGGTTTCTATTGCTGTGACTTTTTCAACAATAAGATCTTCCTATTCCTATGATGCCTTCCTATCTTCTTGTGCATCACTCTGATTATTTTGATTCATACCTCCTCCCATCACAAATTTGAAGTGAGGCTTCTTCTTCTCTCTAGACTCTTCCTCTGAGGCTTCCACTATCGCCTTAGATTTCTCTTTTTCCTCCTGAGTAGTGGCTACTACTTGTATTATTTGCCTCACTTCTGTATCATCCAAAATTTTTGAAGAGTCCAAAATTTTAAATTCATCATAGAGTGAAAATATTGATGCCCCCCAGTCTGATTGTTCTTCTTCTTGTTGATTCTTCTATACAGGCTCAACTTGATTTTCTGGAACAAGATTATTTACCATTATTATATGTTGTCTTCTTGTTCTTACTTGTATCAGGCTGGATTGCCTCCCCATAATTTCCTCCCTTTCCTGAACTAATGACTACTCCTGCTGTCATTGCTGAAGTGCTTGTTCCAGTTTAGGTTCCAACTACCTAGGCCTTTTCCTTCGAGGGTGTACATCCTCCTCCGAAGAAGTATCCTCATGTACTACAGTGGCCTACTGCACTTTCTTTGTTCAAGACTTATCTGGAGTCTCCTTTTGAATCGGTACTGACTTTGCCCACCTCAAAATGGTTGGTTATCCTGCCTCAACATTCCTAGGTTCTGTCAAACCTAGAAAGTGGATTCCCATATCTATAACAACATTCAATAACAATCCAATAGCATGGAAAGTCATCCCAAAATTCTTAGGCCTCTTTGTTAGTACTTCATGCATCTTTTTCTCTAGATAGGTACCCCAATCGTACCGGATTCCTTTGGTGATACCTTCCACATACTAAGCCATCCAGATTGGCATCTTTGTGGCTCGTGTTTCCCCTGACAGTCGAGCCATCACAATATTCATGGCACATGGCCAATATTTCCCTATCAATTGGCTCTATTTAATTCCTCGAGTCCTTACACCCGAGATCTTCACTTCGATCGATGATTTCATAGTGGTGAGTGAAGTGATGATGCAATGTGTTTCAATCAGATCAAGCAACTTCTTAACTACCTCCATGCCATATGTAGGTAACCCAAATATTTTCTTGAATGCCTCTGTTGTGACTTCTATCTTCACCGACCGCTTGCCCACATTGACATAGGTAAGTATGGTTGTCCAGTACCCCCTCAATGAGAATAGGAGGGTCGGGGGGGGGGAACACCCCTTCCTCAATTTTACTTCTCATGGGTGACTTCTATCTTCGTTGCTCCACCACTTTCCCGATGTATCTCCTCCATGTTGTACGAATGATATCCTCGTTATCTCAACCTAGATCTCCTCAAGTTCACTACTCAGATCCTCCTCCAGATCTAGGTAATGGACTTCACTACGCAACTCCCTCCTTAGGATTCTTTCCTGTGTCATTTCCTCCTCTCAAAATCTTGGTGGTGTCCTTCTCCGATCAGCCCTCCAATACCTCTACCCTCTCCATGGCATGTATCCTCCTCTCCTCCAAGGACGAGTACCACGCCAACCATGGGACTAAAACTATCACCCTTGGTATTGCCATGGATGTGACTCTCTCTCGTGTAGGGGTCCTGGTGACCGTTCCACTCTATTGGCTGCAATTCTTCTTAACCGATATCCGAACTCTTTGACTAAAATTATTTTCCTACCATTCCTCTAGTTAGCTTGCTACTTGGACATCACCTATTCTACAATTAGAAGTTCCCTAAAAATTATACAATCTACTATAAATCGTACAATACACCCTCCAACTTGTTCATGTACGGTTTCCAGATCAACAACCACCTCTAGATCATACAATCTCCTTAACTACTTCAAACTATTCAATCTTCTACAAATCATACATCTACTGCACCAAAACATATAGGGCCCATACCAATCCATACAATATCCCTGTCTACCTACTCCCCTTCACTGAATCTATACACTTTCGTATGATTTCGTACGATTTGCTCAAAAATCTTAAATCAACCCCAAAATTACCTGAAATCGCACAATTTTTCCTGAGATCGTACAATCTACCCTCCAAATCATACAACACATCCTTTGAAACCCTTGTTCACCTGAAACTCATATTTTTCACTTCTCCATGATTTCTCATCGACCTAATTGCCGAAATATCTTGATCTATCTTTTCAATACAATTCTGGAGCAATTCTTCAATTTTTCATCACTTGGTGCAATTTACCCCAAAAAATTTTTTGCTATAATGTAGGGTTGTACGATCTTCTCCTTCCTTTCCTCTACCTTCTCCAATTTATTTTTGGCTACTTTTATCATATTAGGGCTTGTAATCTCCTTTCTCCTACAATTTCTTTACTTTGGCTCCAATCCACAACTTCTTCGAACCTTGGTGTACATTTTTCCATAATCTAGTTCGTGCTTGGATGCCTTCTACTACAAACCCTCATTTTCCTTAACTAAAATTTGAAATCTACTTTTAATGGAGTCGAAACCCTTGCTTTTCTTCTTTGATTCGATTTTCTTGAATGCGAAAAGTCTCCCTAGTGCAAATTTAGAAATGGGTCATGCAATATTGTAGTTCACTGATGAATTTTAATGCCCATGTAGTAGATTCCATTCAGTTGCATGCTTTTCACCTTCGTTCTCCTAAAAATTTTGAATTCCTCCTTGTACGATTTGCAAAATTGCTAAAATTAGCCCTTTATTTAAATTGCTATCAAACCCTAACCGCTCAAATTTTAAAATTGTACCACTTTGCATGTATTTTCGTCTTCCTTGCCTGGATGATTGACAACTCATCGCTTTCCCCATGTGATTTTATCTTTTTCCCTCTTTTTTGACAACACATCATTCCACACATGTGAACATTAAATGCGATGGTTGAAAATCATACAACTACACCTAAAATCATACATTGTACGATCTAAATCATACAACATGCTTCCTTGTACGATTCTGCATGTACTTTTTCCATTTTTGCTTGTACGATCTCCCACTTATGCTTTTTCAGCTTTAAAATTGACTTGTACGATCTATTACTTAGAGAAATTTTCCATTTTCTCTCTTGAAGAGGTCACCATTTTCGATTTTCAACCCACTTCCTTCTTAATTGCGTCCCGAGGGATTTTCACAACTAAGGCATTTTATTTTTTTTTTTTTTATTTTTTCATTTCCTAACCTATTTACACTTACCATCATGGGAATCACATAGTGACATTCACTTGTACGATCCCATATGATTCTTCTCTTGGAGGTTCAACCATGACATTCCAAGTGATTGTGTCATCTGGCGCCACTTGCTCTCTAGGGTGATTCATCTCCACTTGTGATGTTACCGAGTTCCCTAGCCTTCCACTACCATGTGTACAATTTGGGATTGTACAATTGCAAGTTGGAGTATCTTCACCTGGTGTCCCTTCCTCTTGTCGTGTAGGTGATTGATCCCTTGGTAGTGGTGTCCTTACTACTCTACTATCATTTGAGTGACTTCTTCACCTATCTCCTTGGATCAATTCTAGCTCTAGACTTGGCGATCGGATCCTTTGTTGTCCTTGGTTTCTTTCATCTACAAAATGCACTCTTCCTCTACCAACAAGGCCTCTACCATGTGAGTGTCTTCCCCATCCTATTCCTCTTGACATCAGGCTTCTCTATGCTAGTGGTGATTCCTCCCTACCTTGGAGTAATCCTCTACCACCTACCACTCTTCGAGGTCCTCATCGGATTAGTGGTGGTCATCCCAATGGATACTACCCTATAGGATTTGGTAAGATCCCTCTCATCCTTGGTATACCTTGTAGATTCCTTGTCCAATTCAAACATGCTAAGGGTGCATCTCCCAACCATCTAGGAGTAGGGGGTCAGAACCTTCCTCATCCTCTTCCTCCTCTAACTGTAACATCACCTTGACTTCATTCATTCCATGGTCGAATACCTCCTCCCCTTCTTGGATGAAGCCTTAAGGGTCCTTGTCTATTCCTTCCTCCCATTGCTTGGTTATCAAGAGTTATCTCTACCAACTCAATGTTGGCTAGTGGACTTCTACTTCATCTTACACTTGGTGACAATTATCGTAGTGCTCTGATTCTATGATCTACATGTACTAAGTGATATCTCCATATTCTTTCCTCGAAGCATCTTTGTGGAGATGAGGTTGCCAAGATCTCTCTATATGCATCAAAAAAATCTGTCTCAGAACTTGAGTCATTCTGATTATCTTCTCTTTGTTCCGACCAATCTGTTAGTAAATTCATCAATCTCTCCAATATCCTTACTTCTCTCCTTTGTCTTCTTAATTATTGATAGGCTATTGTATATGCTTGTGGATCAAGGTTGGTTTGATGCTCCTGTGATCTCCCTAGTTATCGATGTGTTGTTGTACATGTTGGGGGATCATGATCATCCTGAGGATTCTAGGGGTCTCCCTAGGAAATCATCATCATCACTACTTTCTATGCTAGGTTCCCTTACTAGCCAAGGCATTCCTTCATCACTAGAGTCACTCAAATCCACCCATGCATTACCTTGTGATTCAGGTGATGTGGTTGCTTCCTCAATATCTCGCCAAAGCATCTCTGCATCTTCATTCATCATTGGTGGATCACTTGGTGGTACTTGTGAACTTGTGCTTGCACCATCATTTCTTATACCACTCCTTGGAGTTATCCCCTCATTATCCTCAGCTTCCCCTTCTAGTTCCTGTAGCCTAGATGTTCTTTGTTCATCCAACCTTCGTATTGTGCTATCCAATTCCTGGATGGTTTGTTCTCTCAACCTTGCATTATGACCTCGCAACATCTGATATTCCTCCTATAGTTGTTGAGTCTACAGTCACATTCTCTATTGTAATAGCCCTATCTGAGCTAATGGAGTAAGTCCAACTAATTCTTCATCAATGGTCTCATTCCTATTCTCTTCTAGAACTTCCATTTCAAAAGTGTCCACTCTATCCTCATATCATACTATTAACCGTATCCTTCTTCATCCTTCAACTTGTTGGGGTAGTTCTCTATGCTCCACCCAAGGATACATCATATTCCTATTTACTTGGGGTGCTTCTTCTTACCTTCCCCTATTTTTGGGTAATAGTACTATCTCATGATATCCTCTTTCATTTGGAGGAATCCACTCTTCATCTTCCTCTATTACTCATTCGATCCCATCCGTAAATCTGACATGCACCCGCAATCTTCTTCTTTCTCTGGGTCGAGGTGCCAACTCCTACTATTCTATAGTTGGTCTTGTCTCCTCCCCTTCTATGAATAAGTGTGTGAGTCCCATGTCAGGCTCTTCCTATGATGGACCTTGCTCACCTTGAGTCCTCCATTGAGCTTCTGCTCATCTTCTTCATTCAATCTCTTCCAAAGAAATGAATAAGCATTGTACTTTGTAAGGCTTCAACTTTGAGCCATTTACAGTGTCAGGTACCTCAATCCCATTCAAGTTTTGCAACTTGACTACTCCATTATTCATTACTTCTACCACTTTGTAGGGACCAAGCCATAAAGTCTTCAACTTACCAGGCTTGATTTCCTGCTTTCCATTAAACTTTAGAACCAAGTCACCCGAACTAAGTTCTAACTTCCTCAAGTGTTTGTCATGCCACAACTTCCTTCTTTTTGAGCTACCTCAATTGCCCATTGTGCCATGACTCTTCTTTCATCCAACTTAATCAGTGTTGTTAGTCACTCTTCCAAACTTTCTTGATCACCCAAGCGATGCTCCACTATGACTCTCAAACTTGGTATCAAGAATTCAACTAGCACCACTACCTCTTGTCCATACATCAACTAGAAAGGTGTATGCTCTATTGTTGGTTTAAAAGTTGTTTGGTATACCCAAAAAATAGATGGTAACCTTTCCTCCCAATATGCTCCTTCTATTCCATAGGTTTTATACAAAGTAGATACTAAGACTTTGTTTGTTGCTTTCGCCTACCCATTCGCTCTAGGATAGTATGGACTAGACAATGAATGCAAAATCCTGAATTTGGTTGTCAGCATCTTGATGATTTCATTGACAAAGTGTCCTCCTCGATCACTCGTTATCTATAGTGGAATGCCAAATCTTGTAATTACCTGCTCATACAAGAATCTTGTTGTACTTTTAGCTGAGTTGTCAGGTAATGCTCTCGCTTTGACCCACTTTGTCAAGTACTCTATTGCTACCATAATGTACCTACACTTCCTTCTTCGAGATGTTTTCAATGGTCCGATGAAGTCCAATCCCCATATTTCAAATAATTCCTAGGGTTGTGATGGATGCAATGGCATAAAGTCCCTCTTTACTGGCTTCCCTATCCTTTGACAAGTATCACATGCTTTTACATATTCTTTTGCATCATTATACAGTGTGGGCCACCATAATCCTGCTAGTAATATTTTCCTAGCGGTTGCATCTGGTCCCATGTGCCCTCCTGCTAAGCCTTCATGAGCTTCTTTCAATATCACTTTGACTTCTTCCTCCATCACACATCTTCGTAAGATACCATCACTTCCCATATTATACAATAATCCTGCTATCAATTGGAAGGGTGTTGACTTCATAATCACTTTATTTTTCTTGGTTGTCATCATTTCTTGTGGCAACTCTCCTATGGATAGATACTAGCCAATCAACTTGTACCATGATGGAACAACATTGATGGAAAATAACTATGCATCAGGGAATTCATCCAGAACCCCTATTCCTATAGGCTCTCCTGATCATATCCGAGATAGCTGGTCTCCAATTACATGCTTCTTACCAGGTCTCACTACTACTCAAAATACGAACTCCTGTAGGGTGATGAGCCACCTGTTGACCCATCCTTGTATCACCGATTTGTTTATCAAGTACAATAGAGCTTGGTGATCTACATAAAAAGCAAAGGGATTCACTAGTAGGTAATGCCTAAACTTTTGGACTGCATATACCATTCCCAAAGCTTCTCTTTCTATTGTACTATAGTTTCTCTCCACCCTTGACAATAGGTGACTAGCAAAGAAAATAGGTTGATCCAGCCTGAACTGTCCTTCTTGTGCCAAAGCACATCCGATTGCAAAATTTGAAGCATCAATATGGACATGGAATTCCTTATCCCAATTTAGGAACACCAAAATCGGGCTACTGACAAGCTTGGCCTTCAACTCCTCAAAGGCTCCTTGGTGCTCCTCTATCCATCTGAAAGGAACATTCTTCTTTGTCAATGAATCCAATGGATAGGATACATGTGCATAATTCTTGATAAACCTTCGATAATACCCCATCGATCCAAGGAAGGTTTTAAGTGAACTCACATCATATGGTTCTTCCATGTGCAATATCACATGGATCTTATCAAGATCTATTTTTAATCCCTCACTGCACACTATGTGTCCTAACAACTTTCCATACGGTACCATCAGGTAACACTTCCTAGGGTTTAATGAGATCTATGCATTTTTGCACCTACTCATACATTCACTGAGGGTAGGAAGATGCTCCTTGATCTTCCCATAAATGGACCAATCATCCAAAAATGCTTTGAAATTCCCTATTGCCAACTGATCAAATATATACAGTATGATGCATTGAAATGTAGTTGGGGCATTACAGAGCCCGAATGGCATTCGATTGTATGCATAGATGCCATTCTCCATAATAAATGTGGTCTTCAACTTATCCTCCTTGACTATACTTATTTTATTGTAACCCAAAAATCCATCCAAAAATGAATAGATCTCATGTCCTACGACTTCCTCCAGGATGGAATCTGTGAAGGGAATAGGGAAGGGGTCCTTAATAGTCACTACATTTAGACTCCTAAAGTCCACATATATTCTGATTTTGTCCACTTCCTTCTTCAAGGTGACCACTATAGGTGATACCCACTCACTGGTCGTAACCCTGAAGATGATTCCTACCTCCAACATCTTCTCTATCTCTGCGTTCACTAATGCAACATATTTTGGGTTCATTCTATACGGTCTCCTCCTTACTGGTTGTGCTCCAGGAATTAGTGTAATCTTATGGACACATAACTCAGGTGGTACTCCCTTCAAGTCCTTGTATGTCCATGCAAAGACATCCTTATATTCCAAGAATATCTTAAAAGTTATCGCTTTCAATACAGGGTTCCAATCATCACCACAGTGAATCATCCTAGGTTCATCCTCCATCCCTAGATTGATGTCCACTATCCGAGGTCCTTCATATTTGATATTCTCTAGCTCACTTGCTGCTTTCTCCACATTCTTTGGGTGTGTCAGTCTTGCATCAATTTTTGCATCTCCTACTATATATTCTGCAAAAATTTTGGAAATGTCCATTTCTCTTCCACCTCCTTCTTAGGTTCCTGGCTGACTTTGGTTTCATCTTATTTTTCCTTGATCTCCTCTGAGTCAATACAGAGGTAGTTGGGCTAAAAAATTTCATACTCCTCCATTTTCCAATGAAGAAGTCCGCTATCATATCTAGCTTCATCTTCACTACATTCATCCAGGTACAACATTCCTTCTCCATTTGGTTCATATCCTTCATCTCCTAAGGAATTTTTTGATTCATCGATCATGGCTACATCCTCACTGACCTTTTGATTAGTCAGATTAATCATATATTTGTGTTGTCCCTTCTTGAAAGTGATCTGATTCTTTCCCATTTATTCCATGTTATTTGGACCCCCCCCCCTTCTAGCCAAGTCCTTTCAGGTAGCACATTGATGTTGGATCCTCCATCCATAATAACTTGTGTCAATTTGTGCCCTAGGATCTCCATATGAACTAATGCAGGTTTCTTTCCCACATCAATCATCAATATGGTAGGGTCCATGAATTGGTCTTTTTGTTTCTTTTCCTGAATCGGTTGACTCTACACTTCCATCACCTTATGAGGTTGTATCTCTTCCACCATCACTTTTTGTAATGATGGGATAGCTTCCAACAGGTTAGCCACTTTGATCTCTACTGTGGTGTCCAAAACCTGTGTTGCCAGACTCTGCACAATTGCCTTCTCTTCTGATGGTTTTTTAGTTCCTTTTCTTCTACTAACTTCACTTGTTTAGATTTTTGTGCTTCATCTTGTAGTACTTTCTTTGCTACTTGCCAACACTGCTTTTCTTTTGTTGGCTCAGGATACTTATCCTTTTTAGCCTGATTCCTTGTCATGGCTAAAACTTCCTAGGTTTCCTATTTAACTTGAGGAACCTCAATATCTAAATAATTTACATTTTATAGGTTACTTGAACTCACCTGCTTGGGGAAATTTGCTTCCTTGTGGTTACCCGGACCACACCACCTACACATATGTGTAGTGTTCACTTGCTGCATTTCTTATCTCTGAGGTGAAGGATAATTTTTCATGAAATGCCCCCATTCTTGGTAATTGTGACATTGTATGATCGGCCTCCCTTCCGAATCATACTACAAATGACTCTATCCTCCTTATCGATTGCCCTAGTTTAGCCTTCCACCTCATCGACTATTTCTATAACCACCACTTGTTGCTTGTTGCCCACTTCCTAGGGTCTTTAGTTTCTCTTCCTGCTCCTGGATTGTCAGGACCTATGGATGTACTCTTGCATTATACGGACATAGCATCACCTCATGTCCCATCACATTACAGATATGATAGTAATCATTTCATGGACACTTTACATTTGTATGACCTTCAATTTTGCATTATGTGCACCAAATGTCATTCCTATCAGGCTTGCTTCTTTGTTATTTCATGATCTTGTCAAATTCTTGATGAAATGATGCTACTATTCTTTGTATAGTGTCATCTTCTCCACTATCTGAATCATTGGACTTGGGATGAGATAATATTCCTGTGTACGTCTATTTTGATTCACTTTCAAAATTCTTTGCATGCTTTACAGCTTCCTCATACATTTTTGATGGTACTACCTTCATATTTTTCTTATATTTTGGTAGCAATCCATCTACAAACCACCACTTCACCAATACATCTGCCAAAGGCATCTGCATCTTATCTACTAACTATTTTAGTCTATGGTTGTATGATTTTACATCTTCATCAGGATTTTGCTTCATCATACAAAGTTCAGTGACAATGTCTCCATCATCCTTCAAAGGGTAAAATTCTTCAATGAATTTCTCCTTCACTTGATTCCAAGTCTAAAAATCTATTGTATTTTCCCTTTTTAGATACCAATCCATCGCCAATCCTCTCAAGGTAGCAGGAAATAAAGTCACCCAATCATCTGGTTGGTCTACACCATTTTCCCTCCAAATGGTTATACAGGTTCTGATATGTCTTGTGGGGTCTTCCTTACCCTCACCTATAAAAGGTGGACATCTCTGCTTGGCTGCCTTGTTAGCCATCTTTGAAGAATCATCCTCATCACTTGAGGTATCCCATGGAATCTCTATCTGATTCCTCCTTGGGGGTGTTTTACTACACTCATCATCAGAAGTTTCTATCCGAGGTATCTTATTCTATCCCACCAATCATTGACCAAACTCACATGCATCTTCACTCCATGACTTCCTTCGCTGATGTGAGGGAGATGGTCTTGGTCCTTCCTCCTAAGACCTCATGCCCTGTTGCCCTGGTGCCTGACTCCCATCCTCTACACTCCCTTGCAACCCTTCCATCACTTTCTCAGGTGTCACCATCCACTCTCCTTCCTCATGCACTACTTCTCTATCAACTCGCTCCTCTACGTTAGGTGGTTCTGGTACCTCCTCTTCTATCTCTATCAATAGCGCCTCAAAATCTCCTTCTTCAGATGCCCAAACTTGCTCTATTTATGGTTCATATGTACTATGGTCTGAGTTACTTGCATTCTCTCTTTGAGAAATTCTCATGCTCCTTCTTACTAGAATGTTTTCTCGTACTTCCCATCTCCTACGCCTTTGCACACTGGTGTCTATCATTCACCTCCAGTTTTGTAATATTCTTACTTGTCAATTTGACCCATTTTAACAAAAATGCCAAGTTCGATAAGGCAATGGTGCCAAATGTAGCATAGGGGTGTAGTATTCCTAGTGGGGAGGTGGTTTTCAAGGGCTTAGAATGATCAATTTACTATTCCCAATCGATGGACCAAATCGTACAATCGTACAGTCTTCACAACTATCAATTTGCGACAACAAAACAACTTGTACGGATCCCAAATCGTACCACTGTACGATCCCAAATCATACAGTGATAGGGCTTGTATGATTTTACACTCATCCAATCCTTCATATTCAGTTTTGCAAGCTGCCGTACACAATTTTGTAACTAAATTGTTCGATTTCCCAATACTACCAAATCGGGTAAGTTTTCCTCAATCGCATAAACTACCAAATCGGGTAAGTTTCTTTTGTACGATTTGTAAGAGCTCTGGTGTACGATTTGTACGAAATAAAAGTGCAAAAAGGTGCCAAATTGGATATTCTTCTATGCCAATCTCTCTCAACTAAGTTTTGTAAAGGTCTAAAATGGCAATTAATCCATTTCTACCAACATGCAAGTTCCATCATCAGGGTTTGAGAGAGTTCTCTCCAATGGCAATATCCAAAAATCATACAACAGCCTTCAATATGTCTTTCTTGATATCATCCTCATCATATATCATTCATAAGGTTCACACCAATGCTGGTTTAATCCAATTCTTCCATAGCAATGCATTAAGTATCAACAACAACCATAAAGAAGTACATGCAACAAAGATAAACTACAAAACATTATTCTACCATTCCAGGATCATACAATACGTGAGAGAAAACTATGAATTGATATTCTTCTTCATTACTTGTCAACAATGTCATACAATCACTAAAAGGTACTCAACAATCATAGGTATGCATCAATACTTCATACTATTCAGACCAGAACATAGCCAAAACTCACAAGCATTAACCAGACTAACCAGACTATCAAAATTGAAAAGGGGGCCTTATATAACATTTCCTAGGCTATTCCAAAGTGGTTCCTGAGGCAATTCATTATTCACAACTGCCCATGCATAACGGAATGCATAATTATACCTTTTACTAAGTCTAAACACATCATTTATCAAATTCATGCGCAATTACAACTCAAATTGCATTTCCCTTGCATTTCATTTCATTTCATTGCACATTGTATGGTTTGCCCTTTAGTTTGTATGGTTTACCTCCTGCTTGTATGGTTTGCTCCTACTTGTACGGTTTACCAAAACTTGTCAAAATTGTCAAAACTGGGCAAATCCTCTTGTCACTTCTTCTTCTGGGAGGTGGATTTGTTGCCTACAATTCTTTGGACAACCTCTCATTGACCTTGCACCATTCAATATTTACACACCTTTTAAGGTTCAGGATGATCCTACTTTTGAAGAAAAAAATAATAGTAATGCCCTAGAAAATTGGTTGGATCAATTATGTTCATACTTTTCTATAAATAAATTCACCAACAATGAGAAAATCATGTTTCTACTCTTAAAAGAATCATTACTTGTTTGAAATTAGTGGGAATTATATTGTAATAGATTTGTTAAGGAGAATGAAAATGAAGTAATATTCACATGGGATTATCTTATAAAGGATATCAAGAAATAATATTATCTTGTTTACCTATGAAGGTGTAAATTTTAGTAGAAGGGAATAAAAACCATTCTAGTATATCTATCAATTAGTTTTACCTTTTTTTCATGGTAATTTTTACTATTAATTTTTGGCTCATCTTTTTCGATGCATTTTTTCTTCCATAATAGTAAGAGTTCACAATCGTTACTTCCTTTTCTAACATGATAAAAAATAATATCAAGTGTGGCTATACCCTTGTGGAAGACATATCCCATTGCAATTATCTCTTTGAGCCAAATAAAATAAGGAATACTTCTAGAAATACATTTTTAGGAATAAAGTGTGACGGGACCCTTGTAGGAGACGTGTCTCTTTGTGATTGTATCTTCTACTTGATCAAATTAAGGGCTATCTCTCACATTTTTTTAGTAGTTCTCCAAGGAGTTTTTTGGATTTTGTATTTACCCCTATTTTATAACTAGACCTATTGTTCCTACTAGTTGCTTATGAATCAATGATTGATTATAGTGTGTTGGTCATTTAAAGGATGTGTGTATGCATAGAAAAAAACACCAACCCATAAATCCTAGTAATCATCACAATATTCCTCCAAAAATTAATAATTTTGACTAGTTTCTTCTTTCTTCCTTAAATGCCATGGCCTCACCTCCTCCCAACACCTCTCCTCCTTCCTCTCTATAGACACTAAAATATGGTAAACCTGATTAAGCATCCACAAAAAAGGATCAAAACATCATATGGCCCCTTGGGCAGCCCCCAGGAGGCTCACAGTGGTTCTAGCCACTTCGAAAAGTTTTTTTGGAGGCTATTGGCCCAGTTTTGGGAGGTTTTGGCCCAAAATTCACCATCGTCCCACCATGGGACGATGGTGAGCCATCGTTCCAGGGTGGGATGGTGAGCAGGTTTGACCCAAAAAAAGTCAAATCTGGGATATTTGGCACCCAAAAACTACCATTTGGCATGCCATATGGAGCATGCAGGTCAGAGGGAACTGAATAATTATGTCACACTTCTTAATGGAGGCCCAAACTAGAGATTCTCTTCCACATACATTGCATGCCTCCCATTTGACAAATGGCACCTCCTGCCATGCATGCCCTTGCATGCATTTTTGCACATGAGCCCCTTTGGGCTATAAAATGGATATAATTTACACAAAAAATACACATATAAGGGAGAGAAGTTATAGGATATAAAATGGAGTGCTGCCGAGATTTCCCCTCACTTTATTGTGCATTCTTGCCCTCAAAATCTCTCTTTTGCGAAGGAGGTTACCGAGTGACTTCAAGAGGGCCTTTGAGCATAACGTTTCGATACAGGTGAATTTCTTCACCAAATTTGATGAAAACACACCTTATATTATTTAGGAACATCTGCTAGTGATTTGGTAGCAAAAAGTGGCCTGAATTAGTGGGCATCCCCTCCCAGGGTGGCCCCAAAATAGTTGCAGTCACCACCATCCCCCCTGGGACGAGGGTAAATTATTACATAGTTTCACTACTATTTTTAATTATTATTTTTCTATATTATCCCATAATGCTACAGTTAAATTTTCAGGTTATTTGGAGTTAAATTGACAAAGTTATAGCATTTTTAAGTTTTTGCAGACTCGTAGGGCCCATCCGGGAACCCCAATTTGATGCAGGTGGATCTGGGAATCAATTTGAAAATATAATCATATGGGTTGTCTTGAAATGTTAATTTATGCATACTGTCAAAATTTCATGATTTTTGGATATGTTTAGGTTTAGGATTTGCTTGTCTTCTTCTTGGCAGGTTGCAGGGGGGCGACACCAAATCGAGGGGTCTACAGATGCAATTTCTGATATGTTTTTGGTGATATACCCTAAAAAAATCCTCTCTAATATATATGCAAATTTTAAATTCATTTGGACATGTTTTGATATATGTTTAATATATGCGCCATTTTGCCCCTATGGGGATTGGGGATTGCATGTTTTCACCATACACCCTTGCTATTTGACCCCTTTGGCTTCCTTGTGTGCAGGTGCAGGTTATTAGAATGAATTGGGAAGGAATATAATACATCATATATTGAAGATACAAGTAGTGGCAGCATTGTCCCGCCCACCTCGATTGTGGGTATGCGGAAAAACACTAGGTGTGCACCCTGATTCTTTGGAGGAATTGATCCTTGGGCACCCATAAACATTGTAAAAATTGTATCACATTTTGAGACCTCAAGGGGACTGTTGTGTAACCTTGGATCTGATCCACCCAATTAATAAATAAGACACTCGTTTATTTTCATTCTTTATTGCTTGGTATTGCTTCATTTTCATATGCATGCTTTCATTTGATGCTCATGTGCAATATGGGATAGATACACATATTGTTTCTCTTCATTAGTTGCAATGATTTTCCATACTTTAGTGGTGATCATGGTGGGATCCTTGTCCCTTATGATTTGGGTGAAAATTTGACCTCAATTTTGTAATTTTTGCCCTTTTTGTGTTGTAGGTGCTCCCCTCCCCACCCTGGAACGGTGGCAAAGCATTTATCTGGAACACCTTGGGATGGTGGATTTAGAATCCCACCCTAATATGGTGGTGAGGCTTCTAATAATCCCACCCTGGAGCATTGAGGAAACAGAGAGATTTCTGCCCAAAAATTCAGAATTGGGAGAGCTCAAAATGGACATAAACCCTCTGTTTTTCTGCTACATTTTTAGAGACTATCAAAAATTAGTTTTCTTACTTCATTTTATTGCATATAAAGGTTAAAAGTTACATTATTTATTTTATTATAATATCACATAGAAAAGGAAGAAGAAAAATTGAAATAAACTTGAAGTAGCGATGCATCTTTATGGCTTGATTGCTTATGACTTACCCAATGGGCAGGTTAGCATTTAGGGATTGCATCTATAAGTGGCATTTGTAGGTTCATTTTATCCTAGATTTTTGAAATTAAAACACACCTATTGCATGCATTTAATGAATTATCATCGAATGATTCTTTGCTTACTTTATTTGGGCTTAAAAGGAACCACACACACTTGCATGTTCCACTATAACATCGGTAAGGTTGGATTTCATCACCAACCCCCAATTCAGAGTGGTGACGTTGGATTTCACCTCCTTCCACCATCTTGCCCATATATCCCTTAAATATAATAGGGCAATCTCTCAAGATGGAATAGGTCACTAATGTTCAAATTGCCTCTGAATGTTGGAAACATTGTTTCAGAGTGGAAGAGCTAGGCGAACCCCAATTGGGATTTAAGCGGTGTACCCTAGACCCTTTTGAGAAATCATGTTTGGCACTAGTGTCCCTAATCACCACTTTGGTTGAGTTCCTGTTGGTCACGAATCTGCCATAGGAAAGGATTTTTATATAAAATGCACCCTAGACCCGGCCAACATTGAAAGGCTGGGAGAAAGAAATGTCTCCCAGGCCAATCTCCAGAGTGGGCTGGTTCCCTTACTATTCTAAATTTGTTTTTAGATCAAAGTTGCAGGAAAGAAATTGTAAAGATGCGGAAAGAAACGGGAAATATGGCCGTAGGCCGAATTTATCTGATCGAGAAAGAGCAACAACAAATAACTCTAAGTACAACAACAACAAATAACAGAAGACAATGACGTGATCCACTCGCAACCTTGCATAAATGACCTCCAAAATAACATTCCAGAACTCACTCCCTTACTAGCAATTGTTAAAACTCAATACAGAATTAAAACTAAGCAGCAAATAAAAGATCCGAGCACAAATTAGGAATGCAATATGCAGAAGGGACAATACACAGAAAATCGCTTGCGAAACCAGAGAGCCGAATGTCTTATATTCATGCAAAGCACTTGAAAAGCTTTCAGCAAAAGTATCTCTCACTCCCGACCCTTGCTAATGAGATTTACATTGGTTTTTATAGAGGCCTTGCCTCTTGGCAGCATTTAAAACTTACAACGGACCTCCTCGAGATCTACAATTTATGCAACGAAAACAAGGAGATGTTATCCTTAAACAACTTCGGAGAAATCAGAAATTAAATGCCATATGGAAGAGTCGGCCGTTTTCATTAAATGATGTTCTTGGAAATATGCATGAAACCGTTAGAAAAATCATGAACAACAGCTTCGAAATCTTGGAAATCTTCAATTCTGGTAGCTTGGGCGCGTTCTTCTACCTTGACCGCATCGAAAAGCAGCAACACATTTAATTTTGGACTGCTTTGAATCATCGAAACTCACAAAATAGCATCGGGCCGTTTGAACTGCTTTCAGGCGCGAAACTGCAACAGGTCGCGAAAACGCGATAGGTCACGAAATCGTGACGTCTTTCTGCTCCGTACGCTTCTGCCGCTTCTAAGCCGTGAAAACCAACCATGTCACGAAATCGCTACACATTCGGCTTCTTTATCTCCTTCGCTAGCTTGCACCGCGAAAATGCGATGTCACGATTTCGCTACCACTTTCTACATGTTGTACGGTCTTGCTACTAAGCCACAAAATGCGACACTTTTGCCTTAGAATGTCTTCAACTTCACCCTGTCACGATTTCGCTACCCTCTCCACACTTACGTCTCTATCTCACTTTCTGTCATGATTTCGCGACGTCTTTGCCTTGCTGGAACGTTTCCTCAAAAGTTGCACGATATCGCTACGCCTTTGTGCCTTAGACTCTTTTTCTTCAACTGAACCGTGACCATGGAACATGTAGCGATTTCGCTACGCTCTTTGCTTTGTTTGGCTTCATTTTCTAACTGTAGCGAAATCGCTACCATTTTACAACTTAAGCCTTTTAATCCACCCACGCCGAAAACGTGACGCGTCACGATTTCGCGACGTCTTTTGACTTATGCGCTTTGTGCCATTTTTTGTCACGATTTCGCTACGACATTGAGTCTTATCGCCTTTGGCTTAGTTTTGTCATGATTTCATGACCATTTTATATCTTATGCCTTCTGCTCATTGCAAGCCACGAAAATCGAACACGTCGCGATATCGCGACGGTTTTGCCCACCTGCATCCGTTGACTGCGTTGACCATGATTTTGCGACACGTCACGAAATCGTGCCAATTCTACATTGATTTTCTCTCTCCTCGATCGACCCGCGATTCTGCGACATGTCGCGATATCGCGACGGTTTTTCGACTTGGCTCTCTATGCTATTTTTTGTCGCGATTTCATGACAACTTTTGGACTTAGTCATTTTTTGCATCAAAACCTGTAGAGAAGTTAGAATTTCAACAACTTAAGCATGAATAATCAATAATCAAATAAATGTGGCAAAAATGCCAACATTCTTGGTGGCTCATGGGGTATACAGTTCTACTGTATGCAAGAATCCCAAGCCTGAATCCATTGGGCAACAGAGTCATGAAAACTTAGAACAGAAAGCTAGCTGTTGGGGTTCATCTCGATGGACTACTGCAACATCTTTTGCTGAATAACTGAAACTGAAGAAATCTGCATTTGGCTCAACTGATTATGGAATGGAAATGAATGGAATGAGATCCTGCGGATGCGCAGGCGGTGAAATGCAAATGGAATGGTGATATGATGGAAGTGAATGATGTAGTGAAGACAGTAAGAGAGATGCTTGTGTTACCAGCTGCGATGGAAGGGGAATGGAAGTAAATGAAATAATGGAATGGAAGTGGAATGAGAATGAACTGAACTGTAAATAAATGCGTAAAATAATAGAGAACTTAGAAGAAAGGGATAAGAAGAAGCGGGAATAATAGGAAAGGGGAAAAGAAACAACAGCAGTGGCTTTTTCTTTACTGCAGAAGAAAAAGAAGTAGAAGAAGGAGGAAAATGAAGAAAGGAAAGGAAGAAAAAGGGAAGGGGAAGGAAGAAATTGCTAGAAAGCCACCAACTGCTGGGAAAGGAGAAAAAAAGAAAAACAAAAAATAGGCACCTACGGCTCGCATGCAAAAAGAGCCGAAGTGATAAAATAAAAACAATACTTCTTTTTTTTCTTTTCTTTTTTTTTTTTATACTATATACAAGTTGATACTGGACTGCCAGCTCATGAAGTGTAGGCTTTCAGATGAAAGCCGTTCACTGAAATAGGAAGTGGGCTGCCATCCAAGTCTTCCAGATAGAACGAATTTGTTGTACCAGCACTGATAATGCGGAAGGGACCCTCCCATAGAGCATCAAACTTCTTGTGATTCCCAGGCTTAGCTTTGTTTTCATTCCATTTCAGGACCAAATCTCCCACCTTAAGTGGACGATCTGCAGAATGTTTATGGAACCAATTTGAAATACCCTGTGTGTGTTTAGCAAACTCTTCATATGCCACAGAACGTTGCTCTTCCAGCTGCAACAACTGAGCCAACCGCATATCCAAGGAATTTATGTCTGTTTCATCATCCTGAAAATCTTGCAACTGCTGCAATACTGGAAACTCTAGATGAACAGGCAACCTTGCCTCTTTTCCATAAACCAGGGCATAGGGTGAAGTCTTGATAGACTTCTTGATTGAAATCCTATCTCCCCATAAAGCCTGATTCAGTAGAAGGTGCCATGATCTCTTGTTATCCCCCAAAGACCTCTTTAAAATCCGGAGCAAATTTTTATTTGTGGACTCTGCCAAGCCATTTCCCTGTGGATAATAGTTAGAGGATGTTTTCAGGAAAATGCCATACTTGTTTGCAAACTCAGCTAGTTCAGCTCCAATAAATGGAGTCCCATTATCTGTAATAATAGCATCAGGAATGCCAAAGCGTGTAATCAGGCCTTCAATAAAAGAAATCACCACACTCTGATTCGCAACCTTGGTTGGAATAGCTTCAGACCACCTCGTAAAATAATCTATCGTTGTCAAAATATACCTGTGTCCAGCTGAGGAATTCGGATCAATAATCCCAATAAAGTCCAACCCCCACTGCTGAAAGGGTGCTTCAACCTGAATTGGATGCAAAGGCAGTGATGCATTCCTAACTCTTCCTGTATACCTCTGACATTTGTCACATGCTTGGGCAATCCTGAAAGCATCTGTGAACAAGGTCGGCCAATAGTAACCAGCTCGAATTATTTTTAAAGCCATCGGTCTACCTGCATAGTGTCCTCCTGATATGCCAGAATGAAACTCCTCCAGGAGTCTAGCCTTCTCTGATTCCTTGACACATCTTAAAAGAACACCATCAATATTCTTAAAAAACAATCCTTCTGGCAACAAAACATACCTAAGAGCTTGCAGACGAAATCTTCTCCGCTGTGAGGCATTCAACTGTGAAGGGCATTTACCAGTCGTAAAGTAATCAATGAGGTCATCTGCCCAATCTTGTTCCTGAACTAAGAGGTTCATCAGATTGTCATCACTAGCAAGATCTTCTACTTGATATTCAACTATACCAGATGCTGCCATCTTTGCTAAGTGCTGGCATAAAGCCTTACCACGCACTAGCTTAGTCGGATGAATTTCAACATCAAATTCTTGGATCTTGGTGACCCAACCAGCGCGTTTATCACCCATCTCTCCTTGAATGATGAAATTTCTTACATCAGGATGTATAACATAGACAACTGTTCTACTCTGAGATATAAAATGCTTGAATTTCTTAAGGGATTTCATAACAACATACACCTATTTTTCAATGAAATTATACTTTGCCTCATGAGGTAAAATAACCTGACTAAGGAAAGCAATGGGCCTTTCATTCCCATCGTCCCCTTTCTATGTAAGAACTGCAGCATAACTTTCATCTTCCCCAACTGCATACAGAATGAAATCTTTTGAATAATCAGGATTAATCAGTACAGGAGCCTGCGCTATTCTATCTTTAATTTCTTGGAATGCCTCTTTCCTTTGAGCTGTCCATTTAAAGTCTGCATCCTTCTTCAACAACTCAGTCATAGGTTTCACAACCTGGGCAAAATCAGAAATGAACTTCCTGATAAAATTAATCTGTCCAAAGAAAGACTGCAGTTCCTTTTTATTTGCAGGGAGTGATAATTTTTTCAATGCTTCAACTCGGGCTGGATCTATTGCTAAACCATCCTCTGAAATAACATGCCCCAAGAGTTTACCTTCCTTCACTGCAAACACTGACTTCTTTGGATTAATGGAAATCCCAAATTCTCTGCACTTTTCAAAAATTTGCCTCAGGTGAGAACCGTGATCTTCCCGTCTATGTGAAAAGACAGTCATGTCATCAAGATATATAACAATAATCTTGTTCAAGAGTTCCTTGAATGCAATGTCCATGGCTCTCTGGAAGGTAGCCCCAGCATTTGATAGTCCAAAAGGCATTCGCTGATAAGCAAAAGTGCCCCACTTTGTTGTGAATGTTGTCTTGTACTGGTCCTCATCTCTAACCCAAATCTGGTTATATCCAGAGAATCCATCCAACAGTGAAAAACGTTGAGCTCCAGCCACAACATGCAGTATTTGATCTATACGAGGCAAAGGATAATGATCTTTCAGAGATGCACGGTTCAGATTCCGAAAATCTACACACAGTCGTATGTCTCCATTCTTCTTTCGAACCGGGACCAGATTGGCAACCCAAGTTGAGTGCTTAACTGGATATATAATTTTGGCTTGCAGCATTTTCACAAGCTCGGCCCTCATTAGAGTCTCAATCTTTGGATTTACTGGTCGTTGCTTTTGCCGAAAAGGTCTGACTCCTTCTTCCAATTCAATCGTATGCTGCACAATCTGTTTATCGTATCCTTTCAAATCTTCATAACTCCAAGCCACAATATCAAAAAATTCCTGACACAGTTGCCTGATTTCTTGCAGTTCATCAGGAGTAGAATCAGTTCCAACCTTAATGACCTTATTGGGTTCCAACTGCAACTCCATGTATTCTTTTTTATCAATCTCAATCCGATGTTTCTTGGACCGATCATGCTGATCAAACAAACTTTCTAGAGTTATAAGACCCTTCGGAATGTGATTATTCCGTAACTGAATTAGACCTTCAGCTTCTTCGTGCTCCAAGGTTCTCCCTTTGATAGTGGCAGCTTCATGAATCAAAAAGTTGACAATCTGCTCATCATCCTCAAAGACTTGCCAGAAAGTATCTTTGTCTGGGACACTTGGCCTGTACACCATCCTTACTGTCTTTGGTTTCTTCACTACCTGCTCAATAGGAGAAAAATTGGCTCCAAGAGATGCTAAAAGATCTGCATGCTTATTTAGCTCTCGAGAAATGGCTTGAATATTTAGAGCTGTGAAAAACTCAAACAGGTCCCACACTTGGTTGCGGTATGCTTTAAGGTAATGCTGCTTAGAAATGCACCTGTTTGTGACTTGGTTTACAATAAGCTCAGAATCACCAAAAATCTGGAGCTGTTCGATTCCTAACTTCCTTGCCTTTTTCAAGCCTAAGCATAATGCTTCGTACTCGACAACATTGTTAGTACAATTCCAAGTAAGACGGTATGAATATGTTCTTTGTAAACCAGAAGGAGAAATCAAAACAATACCTGCTCCTGCACCATTTTTGCATCTAGCCCCATCGAAATATAACTTCCATAGTTGATCTGTGACAGAACTCTGATCAGCTTGGTTAGGAAATACCTGCCTTGTGCCACCCTCGGGTCTTGTGATGGAATAACAGCCGATTTCAGTCTCCAGCATAGCATTAAAATCAAGCATAGAAAATTGATCATCCAACTGGAATTCATCTAAAACCTCATGCATCAAAACAGAATCCTCTGACTCTTCGGTTAGCATGTTAACAGACTGCATGTTTTTTTTTGCTTCTTCCAGCTTCTCGATATGAAAAGAGGAAGGTTTTTCATTCTGAATCCTGAGCCTTTTACCTTTGAAAGGGATTTCTAAGTGGGAATAATCCAGTGCCAGATAACCCCCCAACTTTGCAGTAAACTCTCTGGATAAGCACATACTAAAATAGGGTTCTAGATCTACCACAACAATCTCTTGAATGACTGTAATCTGGGGCATAGTATGCAAAACAATTGGGACATCCTTGATTACACCCACCATTTTTATAGGAGTACCATCTAACTGCAAAACTCTAGGGCTACTTCGTGTGTATTCCATGCCCATAACCTCGCAAACTGCCTTTGGCATGACAGTTGTAGCGGCTCCAGAGTCGATCATGCAATTATGCACGATCCAACCCTCTATTTGCAGTGATAGATAAAATGGGGGTGGTCTATTTTTACCAGTAACAGAAGTGGTTAAGGCTTGAGCATAAATTGTCTGGGTAGGACCCTTTTCATTATCCTTAATAGATTTTAAAGATTCTTGCAATAAATCTACCTGCCCAGGCAACTGCAATGCATCGTAAAGACTAACCTTAGCTGGGGTCTTCTTCAGTTCTTCAACAATGTTGTATGCAACCGTAGCAGAGTCCTTCTTTTCAATAGGATGTTCATATCTGCTTCGATACTGCTGAGTGGCTTCCACTCTTAGCCTCTTCGTCAATGAAGGATACTTCAACTTCTCTCGAGCTTGCTCTTCTGCTTCTGATCTTGCTGGTGCAGTTGCAACCTTTTCTTGAACTCTGTGAGAAACAGGATCCTTCGGCAAAATAGGCGCATCAGGCTTTGAAACTGGCACTGGAGCTTTCATCGGCTTCTTCAAATCGACTGGCACTTTTAATGGCTCTAACTCAGCAGGATCCACTGTCACAGACTTCTTTCCAGTCCTTGTGAGAACTGAAACTTGCTCTTCCAGTGGAGTCATTAAGCTATGGCCTGCCTCAGAGATCATATTGACTTGCCCTCCTGAAGAACTAGCAGCCAATGTCTGCACATAATTCAGATGGACCATGCAGGTATCTTCTCCATGAGGATCATTGCAAGTCGAACACCAATACGTTCTTTCAGCAAGGACTGCATCTTCATTTACCAAAGCAGTCAAGCTTTTCTCAGGTGCTTTGCTTGTTGAAGCAGCTTGATCTCTAGTAATTGGAGGAGGTTGAAATCTCCTTGGCTGGAAATCTCGCTCAGCTTGCTTCCTCTCAATAAGCGTGATCTTGTTACCCATTGCTCTAATTGCCGAATTGGCAGATTTTACCTCTTGCAAGAGTGTTGTATAAGGATCGGGGTTTACGGTGTAGGAGGTGTTGGTAAGGGCAAAGGAGCTGGTGGTGCTGGTAATGCTGGAAATGAGGTGGAAGCAGGGAATGGCGAAATGCTGGGTGCAGGCAGCTACAGACTTGCTAAAGTAGACAACTGAGGAGCTGGGATAGGTGCAATTTGTGGTGCACTAGAATTCCATGATGGGACAGGATACATAGTGGACATAGATTGTGAAAAAGAACTAGGATATAAATGCTGTGGAATATCAAGAAGAATGGGCATTGCTACCTTTGGGGGAAGCCTATCGATTGCAATTAAGTCTGCCTCCGCCTTCTGTGCTTGCTCGAACAATTTTGGGAAAGTCATCACATTGGACTGCCTGATCGCCAAGCCAATATCTGTATTGAACGCTCGGAGGTAGTAAAACGTAGCTTGCTCAGGGGTAGGGCGAAGTCCTTCAGGTACTCGCTGCCAGCTCCTGGTAAAGCGAACATTAAAATCTGCTATTGCCTCCTACGGATGCCTCTGGATCGCATTAAACTGGTGCAACAATGAAAATGGGTCAGCCTGTTCATGAAAATTCTTTACTAATAATTCTCCTAGCTGATCCCAGGATGCAATAGTGCCTGGTTGCAGAGATCTATACCAGTACAACAATTTTCCTCTTAAAGATAACACTAGTAACTTCACCATTACATCTTCATCTGTTATGTCATGAATAGCTGCCAGAGAAGCTACATCATGAATATGTTCATATGCAGTCTTTCCTGTACCATCA
The DNA here is from genome assembly GCA_028583015.1 of Wollemia nobilis. NCBI lineage: Eukaryota > Viridiplantae > Streptophyta > Pinopsida > Araucariales > Araucariaceae > Wollemia > Wollemia nobilis. The sequence goes on from JAQPPZ010002556.1 coordinate 15,092,443, forward strand.
TAAGTTGGCAATGCCTTCAAGGCAGCCTGGGGAACTGGGTTTTGAGCCTGGAGATTCAAGGCACCTGAGCTATTCCAAGCTGAAAACTGCCTAGGTGGAGGATATTGGGCCATTGGAACTAGTGTATGTAATTGAGAAGATGGAAAACTAGTAACAATACCAGGGATTTGAGTGGATATGGCAGATGATGATGGGGGAACCAACCTAGAATGCTCACCACTTCTTGTGCTGTCAAGTTCAAAAAACTCGACAAGATCTCCAACTTTTTTAGACTGTGATCTCGTGATCATGAAGGACAGCTTTCACTGCATCCACGTTCAGAGATTTTTGAGTACAGCAGAGTCACCAAATGCTCTAATCTTACGGCATGAAGGCGAACATTAAACCTTCAATACTATGGGATCTTTCTGAGACAGAAGAAGTCTGTCCCACCGGGCGTGCCAAAAATTGTTGGTCACGAATCTGCCATAGGAAAGGATTTTTATATAAAATGCACCCTAGACCCGGCCAACATTGAAAGGCTGGGAGAAAGAAATGTCTCCCAGGCCAATCTCTAGAGTGGGCTGGTTCCCTTACTATTCTAAATTTGTTTTTAGATCAAAGTTGCAGGAAAGAAATTGTAAAGATGCGAAAAGAAACGAGAAATATGGCCGTAGGCCGAATTTATCTGATCGAGAAAGAGCAACAACAAATAACTCTAAGTACAGCAACAACAAATAACAGAAGACAATGACGTGATCCACTCGCAACCTTGCATAAATGACCTCCAAAATAACATTCCAGAACTCACTCCCTTACTAGCAATTGTTAAAACTCAATACAGAATTAAAACTAAGCAGCAAATAAAAGATCCGAGCACAAATTAGGAATGCAGTATGCAGAAGGGACAATACACAGAAAATCACTTGCGAAACCAGAGAGCCGAATGTCTTATATTCATGCAAAGCACTTGAAAAGCTTTCAGCAAAAGTATCTCTCACTCCCGACACTTGCTAATGAGATTTACATTGGTTTTTATAGAGGTTGTGCCTCTTGGCAGCATTTAAAACTTACAACGGACCTCCTCGAGATCTACAATTTATGCAACGGAAACAAGGAGATGATATCCTTAAACAACCTCGAAGAAATCAGCAATTAAATGCCATATGGAAGAGTCGGCCATTTTCATTAAATGATGTTCTTGGAAATATGCATGAAACCGTTAGAAAAATCATGAACAACAGCTTCGAAATCTTGGAAATCTTCAATTCTGGTAGCTTGGGCGCATTCTTCTACCTTGACCGCATCGAAAATCAGCAAAACATTCAATTCTAGGATGCATTTAATCATCGAAAATCACAAAATAGCATCGGGCCGTTTGAACTGTTCTTAGGCGCGAAACTGCAATAGGTCACGAAAACGTGACAGGTCACGAAATCGTGACGTCTTCCTGCTCCATACGCTTCTACCGCTTCTAAGCCATGAAAACCAACCATGTCACGAAATCGCTACACATTCGGCTTCTTTATCTCCTTCGCTAGCTTGCACCGTGAAAACACAACGTTGCACGATTTCGCTACACTTTCTCTACATTTTACGCCTCTCTTAAGCCGCAAAAATGTGACACTTTTGCCTTAGAATGTCTTCAACTTCACCCTGTCACGATTTCGCTACGTTTCTTTGCCCTCTGTATGGTTCTCCCTTTCTGTCATGATTTCGCGACGTCTTTGTCTTGCTGGAACGTTTCCTCAAAAGTGTAGCGATATCGCTACGCCTTTGTGCCTTAGACTCTTTTTCTTCAGCTGACCCGCGACCATGGAACACGTAGCGATTTCGCTACACTTTTTGCTTTGTTTGGCTTCATTTTCTAACTGTAGCGAAATCGCTACCATTTTACAACTTAAGCCTTTTAACCCACCCGCATCGCAAAAACGTGACGCGTCGCGATTTCGCGACGTCTTTTGACTTATGCGCTTTGTGCCATCTTTTGTCGCGATTTCGCTACGACATTGAGTCTTATCGCCTTTGGCTTAGTTTTGTCGTGATTTCATGACCATTTTATGTCTTATGCCTTCTGCTCGTTGCAAGCCGTGAAAATCAAACACGTCGCGATATCGTGACGGTTCTGCCCACCTGCTCCGTTGACTGCGTTGACCGTGATTTTGTGACACGTCGTGAAATCGTGCCAATTCTGCGTTGATTTTCTCTCTCCTCGTTCGACCCGCGATTTTGCGACATGTCGCGATATCGCGACGGTTTTCCGACTTGGCTCTCTATGCTATTTTTTGTCGCGATTTCGTGACAACTTTCGGACTTAGTCTTTTTTGCATCAAAACCTGTAGAGAAGTTAGAATTGCAACAACTTAAGCATGAATAATCAATGATCAAATCAATGTGGCAAAAATGCCAACAGGTTCCCTAATTCTAATTTCACAACAAGAGCAAAGAGCAACAACAAATCTAATCACACTGAAACTAGTTTAGGACACACATTTAATCAGTAAAAAGATAATCATATTATCTACTTTGTGTGTTTCTTTGTTATTTGGGACAAAAAACTAACCCTAATTTTTCAAAAAATAGGGTTAAAAAAATATACTTTTTGGTTCTGCATCCAACGCTTCAAGAATCACGCAAAATAGAGCTATAACGAAAAATTTATTTTGGTTTTATGATTACTCTATTTTCGAAGCTGAAAATAGAGAAAAACTGCACTAAAATGGTCATATAATGGTCTAGACAACTCCAAAACTAAATAAAGCTATACTTGGATTTTTTCTCTCAGGGGTTCGATAAAAAAATTTGCTGCAGTAGTGATCTCCTTTATATAATGTTGATCCCTCAAGTGGGTCTATAACTACCTCCTCCATCTGGCCCAATCTCACTTCCTCCTAAATTAATATGTAATAAAAAATGGGCACTTAGACCATGTCTCTCTATAAATATAGGTGGAAGCTATGTTTGTGTATCATCTCCCCCACTACCCTGGGCTGGCGGCTGTGGTCCTTCTGGTGTGTGTTGTAGCAATGGTGGGACCCACTCCTGCCCTATGATTTTGAATGGCTTGGTCAATAAATTCCTAAGCCTCATCATGAAAGGTCAGAGAGAAGAGGAGCAGGTTCAAATATTGGGTGGCCTCCAGTACCTGATCCTTAGCCCACTGTATATTAATATTGGTAAATTCACACAGGTGGTCTACCATCTCCACCAAAGTCATGAAGCGTTTAGATAGCCTGTCACCAGACTCTAAATCAAAATCTTGGATTTTCTAAAAAATAAAATCCTTGATGACTAGGGCTCGTCCAAAGTCCTCAATGGAGAGGTTGCAATTGACCAAATCATCGTTGACTTCATACTTAGATTATGCCACATCTTGGTTCCACTGGCATCAGTTTTGTTCATTTTGTAAGAATAGGGAGACCTTGATGCATTCCTCCATGAAGAAGCATAAAGATTCATCTACAAGAGCGGTCGTTAGCCCAAAAATAGACACATAGTCTTCCTAAAACCTCCTATAGATCGACATGATTGCATCTATTCTCTACCTCCCATGTTGTAAGTTATCCTGGATGAGACCTACTACTCATCTTACAACATATATATCTATCAATATGGACTCCAAATCTGTCATTTTGAGCTAGATCTTATCCTTAATTTCTTGTTTAAGTTCATCCACCGACCCGAGTTGGACCCTAGTCTGTGTAGTGGAAGGAGCGAGCATATTTAGTTTATCAACTTCAGCTTGAAGTTGCTTGACCTTGAGCTGCAATGGCTCTACCTCTACATCTTTGGATTTCAATTCTTAAATTTCTCTTTCCACTACCTTGGCCACCTGTGCTTGAGCAACCACTTATGATTTCATCATTTGGACGGGTGCAGCAGATGCTTGAATGAATCCTTTGCTTGTATCTATAGTGGCCTCTCTCATGTTGGGTGGTAGGGGGATCTCAAAAGAGGCAACAGGTGTATCGGTGGTTTCTTGTCCAACTATCTCCTTGTGCTTGACTATCCCCTTGCTTGGAGATATTTGTTCTTCTATATCCTGGATCTAGTCTTCCTCGTCAGCTATGAACTGGAAAGTGTCAGTGAATTTAGCCATTGTAAAATTTTCCACTCCCAGATCTGATGACTCAATCCTAGAATTTTTGTGAGCAGGGGACCAAATGGGGCTACGCACTTCATAGCCTCTCAAAATATTGGATAGCCCCCCAGCCTGTGCTATATTTTTCATCACCCTAGGTCTTATTTGATGTTATTTTTTATTTACTACCAGGGTGGTAGAATATAATGAATATTGAATTTCCATCAATTGATCTTGCTCACATGGGCTTATCAAGATCGATACTGATTATGTGGTGGCCTATTGAGAAAATCTAACGACCAAATTATTCCCTTTTGAAGTGGCGATGGAGGAACTAGAATAGGAGGGGAGTTTGGACTGCTCGTCAACTATCTTCATCATGATCGCAAAGAGGTTATAATATTGCTAGGCAATTTGGAGAGTGGGGTCTTCAAATTCTTTAGGAGCTGTCAGGACCAATGGGGCCATCTTATCCACTAGTAAGCCTCGATGCAATTTAAGCTGAGCATTGTAATCGTCAATAGCCTCCAGTCCATTGTAAGGTCGCTTATATTTTGGCATCCTCCATATCAATTCTAGGGTCTAGTTATTTTTGAAAGCTTCTTACATCGCATCCTCAAAATCGTCACCACTATGTGTGACTTCTAGAAGGGCCAGCTTGCCAGTAACTTCTCTCCTGTGGTGGCTATTCAAGTCATAGGCCCTCTAAGTGACCTTTGAGAAATAGTAGGTGTCCATATTATAGATGGACTACAATAGGGCAAAGTGGCCAAGATAGGTATAATGCCCCATTGTACAGGGAATGGGCAACCACTTCACTGGTCCTTTCTTCCTCAGATATCTAATTTTTACCTCTTTGGCCATCTATCAAGTGATCTCCAGGATGACAATGGAAGTCATGCAATGGAAAGGTAGTGCCTTTGGGGCTATTTTTGATCCATAAATCCTGATATAGGAGAATTATTCTACGTAAAAGTAGTCTCCTACTTTTTCCTTGTGCAAAAAATCTCTAACCACTGCCCCGATTCTATCTAGAAAATTTCCATACAAATGGAAGTGTACCATGGGGAGAACCTTCTCAAAGAAGGTAGTATAGTTGGAACACCCCTCCTGGATGCATAGCAGCCAATATTGTACATTAGGCATGTTAACCCCCCATTTGGATCACCAAGGCCTTGTCCAATTATGCCACAAACAAATGGATGAAAAATGAGTAGTATGAAAAGGGAGGCATCTCCCTTTTATCGACCAATATGGCCTCCTGCAATTGTTGCAATTATTCATTCATTTTGTCACTGATAATATCTTCCCACCAGTAAAGAGGAGTCTTATTTGTCTTGCTGTATTAGAGAATTAAAAAACTCACCTCCTTAGTGATTAGCTTCAAGTCTTTCACTCCCAAGGCTAGATTGATCATGTCTACGTAATCTTGTGCCTAGGGACAGAGCTTGAATTTTTTGATGGGGAAGTCTACTGGCCTCATCTTCCCTCTCTTCAATAGGTTTTGAGGGAATGTTGTGTTCATCAAATAATTGGCTTGAAGGACCAACATTTTAAAATCCATCACCTTGAAAGCGATGGCCAAGCCAAAAACTTGTCGAATCCTATCAGTCGACACTCGGGCCACTGCCCGACCATTGAAATATCGAATGGTGTATGCTTTGGATTCTTAAGATACAACAAGCCATGCTAGCATATCAGAAGAGTGGTACACCTTTGGATAGGTTAACCGACCCATATTGATATTCCACTTGTTGCACACAGGGGCTGGTCTAGTGCTGTCTCGATAGGCCCATGCATAGAGGTCTCTCAAGAGCATTGGGTGATGTTGGTTATATTCCTCCATGTGGTTGAATGCATATATGATGACCTCCTCCACATATTTTTGTTGTTATTCAATGATATTGTTAGGATCCTACTATAAAATAAACTCAAATAAACACACTCTCACACAATTTCTTGGAAATAAACTCACATAAACATCATATTCGAATAAAATGCACATTATAATAGAAATTTGCATAAAGGAACAATCTCACAATAAGATAGAATCACAGGCCTCTTCGAGGGGGCAACCTCCTTCAACACTTAATTAATTTGCAAAAATATGAATACATTGGTGCCTTCTAGGGTATTTAAAGAGTTCCCTTCCATGGTTGGCTTACATGCAAAATGTCACCTGGATTACATGCATAATATCACCTGAATTACATGCATAGTGTCAATCGAATTACATGCAAAATTCCACTCGAATTACATGCACAAGGCCACCTTACATAACATATCTACCATGTGTTACATAAAAAGGGTGTCATTTTTCATAGGCACTATATAAGCTAAAACTTAGAACATTACAAAATATTAATCATGGGTATTACCCATGTTATTTAGGAATTATTACATCATGGAAGTTATTACATTAAGGGTTAGGATGGGATCCTAACATGTCCTTCCCCTTGAAGAAGCTTTATCCTCAAAGCTGAAATGAGAAATCTGTTGCTGGAGTTGGTGGAGAGATTCCCATGTAGCATCTTCGGGTTGAAGCCCATGCCACTGAACTAGGATCTTTGTAATTGTACGATTGTGAAGAGTGTGAGCCCGATGATCCAACAACCGCTCAGGTTCAAGTAATATGGACCCTTCTTCATCCAATTTAGGAAGTGTGGATTGAACCTGTACCTGTGTGCCCACAAATTTCTTGAGAGAAAAGACATGAAAAACATGATGAAGCTCAGAAGTAGGTGGGAGCACCAATTTGTAAGCTGTGGGGCCAATACTTTGTAGAACCTGGTAAGGACCATAGAATTTTACAACAAGCTTCTAGCACTTGCAAAGTTGTAGGGATGATTGTTTGTATGGCTGTAAGTGAAGGAAGACCATATCACCTACATCAAAAATATGCTCAAAAAAATGTTGATCAGCTTGTTGGCGCATCCGATTCTGGGCCATGTTCAAATTCTACTTCAGTTGGTGAAGGACCTTGGTGTGTTGACTCAGAGTGTTGTCGACGACCAGGACCTTGGAGCTGCCAGGAATGTAAGAGGAATGTGTAGGTGGAAGACACCCATAGACTGCTTCAAATAGTGTGAGTTTGGTTGCGGTATGATAGGAAGTTTTGTACCACAATTCGGCCAAGGATAGCCATTTGGCCCATTGAGTGGGATGATCTGAGACAAAGCAGTGAAGGTAGGTTTCCAAGCATTTATTAACAACTTTTTTTTGACCATCCATTTGCGGATGGTAGGTTGAACTCATTTTGAGTTGAGTCCCCTGCAAATTAAATAACTCTTGCCAAAAATGACTAGTGAATGTGGGATCACGATCAGATACAATGGAGGTGGGCATGCCATGAAGGCGAAAGATGGAGTCAAGAAAAATTTGTGCAACAATGGATGATGTATAAGAATGGGCAAGGGCACAAAAGTGAGCATATTTTGAAAGCCGGTCCACTACCACAAAAATAGCTGATTTGCCTCCAGATTTAGAGAGCCCTTCTATAAAGTCCATGGAAATGTCGGTCCAAACTTGATCCGGGATAGGCAATGGCTGAAGAGTGCCCAGAGAGTGCACTATTTCATCTTTCATCCTTTGACATGTGTCACAAGCAGCAACAAAAGAGTGGATGTCCCATTTCATACCTTTCCAAAAGAAGGTGTGCTTGAGTCACTCATATGTTTTAAGGAACCCTGAATGGCCTACAAAGGGAGTGGCATGCAATTCCTTCATGAGGAGCTCTCGAAGTGGGGACTTATGAGGTCAAACCAGACATTGATGGTAGCACAGATCATCGCCATTCCAATTAAATCCTAGTGCAGAATCTAGATCATCCATTAGTGAGGCTATCAAAGCTTGCAAATCTGCATCCTGACGTGCTTCTCGATGTAAGGAATCAATCCAATGGGGAAGTGGTGCTGAGATGGCACACAACATACTTATGATCTCCATTTGGCGAGAAAGAGCATCAACCACAATATTCTCCTTTCCCTTTTTGTAGGTGATATCATAATCATAGCCCATGAGTTTAGACACCCACTTTTGTTGGTCAAGCGTGGCAACTCTTTGTTCCAAAAAATATTTGAGACTTTGATGGTCGATTTTGATGGAGAAGTGACGCCCAATGAGGTAAGGTCGCCAATGTGTGACTGCATGCAATATGGCTAACATTTCCTTAGCACATGTGGGTTTCTCCAGATTACAGTTAGAGAGTGCCTTGCTAGTAAAATCCACAAGTTGTCCTTCTTGCATCAATACTGCCCAAATACCATGACCAGAAGCATCAATTTCAATGACAAATGGTTTAGAGAAATCTGGCATGGCTAAGACGGGAGTGGTGGTCATAGCAAACTTGAGTTCAATGAAGGCTTGGTTAGCAGGCCCTATCCAAGTGAAGGAATATTTTTTCAACATGGAGGTGAGGGGGGCAGCTATCTTCCCATAATTGTAGAAAAATTTGTGATAATAGCCTGTAAGCCCTAAAAATCCTCAAATTCCCTTGAGGGTGTGAGGTTTCGGCCACTCTTGAACTTCTTGAATCTTCTTAGGGTCAACCTTGACGCCATCCTGTGAGACAATGTGTCCTAGATACTCTACTTCAATAAGACCAAAGGAACACTTGGACCTTTTGACAAAAAGGTGATGGGTGACCAACAACTGTAAAGTTTGATCCACATGATGGAGGTGCCCTTCTGATGTGCGGCTGTAAATCAAGATGTCATTGAAAAACACAAGGATGAATTTTTGTAGAAAGGGTTGGAAGATGTTATTCATAAGACTTTGGAATGTAGAAGGAGCATTTGTAATACCAAATGACATTACCAAGAATTCATAATGACCTTCATGAGTACAAAAGGTAGTTTTGGGGATGTCCTCATCCTTGAGCCGGATCTGATGGTAGCCAGAGTGGAGATCAAGCTTGGTGAAATACATGGTCCCGTGTAGTTCATCGAGTAATTCATCAACCACTAGAATAGGAAATTTATCCTTGACCATAGTCTTTTTGAGTTCCTAGTAGTCAATACATAGGCGCCATGAGCCATATTTCTTGGGAACAAGTAGGACAGGCGAGGAGTAGGGGCTAGTACTAGGCCGGATGACACCAGCCTTGAGTAATTCCTATACCAATTTTTCCAATTCTGATTTCATGGCATGAGGGTACCTGTATGGCCTAATATTTGGTGGTGCACTACCCGAGAGCAATGGGATAGCATGGTCATAAGAGCAATGCAGTGGTAGTGTATTTGGTTCTACAAAGACAACATCATGCTTATGTAGAACTAGTTGTAGGTCTGATGGAATTTTAGACATTAGTGAAGTTGTTGGTTGGATGGAGAAGAGTTGTGTAGTGACCCCACGTTTTGATTTCTTTAGCACTTTCTCCATAATATTGGAACTAATGAGGTGAGGTGTTCCTGTAGGGGAGCCCTTGAGTAAGTGTGTTTGTCCATTTTGGGAGAATTGCATCCAGAGTTCTACAAAGTTTTAACTGATAATGCCCAACGTACTCAACCATTGAGATCCCAAAACCATATCACATCCTCCCAACTGGAGGGCAGCCATGTCTTGCTTGAGTTCATAGTCCCCTATCCTGATCTTGACATTGTAGCATTTTCATTTACAAGGTAATGTTCCCCCATTGGCTACCATGACCTCAAATGAATTACAAGTGTGGATATAGCAATTTTCTTGCTTAGCAACTCTAGGATCAATGAAGTTGTGTGTGCTACCTGAATCAATAAGGATGGTAAGACATTGGACCTTGAAAAATCCCACAACTTTCATGGTTTGTGGAGTGGTAATGCCTGCAAGAGCATGGACTGAAATCTCTGCCTTAGACCTCACCAGCAATTCCATTACTAGTTTTTAAACCTCACCAGCAATTCCATTACTAGTTGGGATGATCTAGAGAAATCTTTTATATCACAGTTCGGTGAAGTGATAGATCCCAGCATTTTATATCAGCAATTTTCCAGCATCAAGAGAGAATCGGGAGAAACTGTCAGGTCTTTCAATATGAGGTTCCAAAGAGCTTACGGTAGAATGACTGGCCATTACATCCCAAATGCAAATCGGCCTTAGAAATCTACAAGAATGCATTGGATTCGGTGACCTCTATTTTCCTCAAGAGAGATATTAATATTACAACCCTGGCGGGGGCTTATAAAGAAGCCTTAATTCTTGAAAGACAGCTAGGGCCTCAAATTTTGAGCAGTCCTTTGATATCCTATGTTACACAAAACATGCCTGTTCCAAACCCCATTCCACATCATGAGTTAGTGCCAACATGTTATGCTCTACCCAAGGAGACTCCGTTAACTGTCACATCCACTCTGCATGTGCAAAATACGAGAGAAGAGTTCGACAAATTCAAAGTGCAAGTGCTTGAACTGAACAGTTGTGATCTGGCACCACCCAAATCTGAAGTTTTTCCTGGTGAGTTAAATTTTCCTAGAGATCAAAGAAATATTGATCTTTCTAGTTCACCCAAAAATAGTACAACCAGGGTTTCAGATTCTGTCACTTTTCCCGAAGAGACAGAAAGTCTTGTACAGACTTCTGTGGATGAAATGCAAGATTTTCAACGAGTTCAAAATGGACGAGTTATGACTTGAAATGTGAGAGTCCGAACTTAACAATGATCCTTCCTCATCGGAGGATGATGAAAGTGAGATTCAATCTCACTATGCGAGAAATGTGAAGAGGATAACATCATTGAGGATATGAGGGAACTTAAAGCTGACATCACCCTCTATGAACTGCCTCAGATTGTTGGACAAAACATTAACTTGATTGAGGCTTACTCTGGACCACCTGTTGAATTTCAAGAAAATGAGGAAAAGGTAGTAAATATGAATGTGGTCAGCCAACTTGGAATTGATGAACTGTCTCAACATAAGCCTGCAACTTCTGAACATAATGTCAAAGAGGAGGCTATAAAGCGTGTTGATGCGAGATATTGGAGTTTATGATTTGGCAACTGAAAATGTGGGAACAGTTACAGCTCTAATCAATCACAACAATGATGTTTGGACATTGCACATTGATGAGGTTAAGTCTAAGCAATGCTCAGGTGAAAAGGAAAATTGTAAGCATTCTGCTAGAGGGATAAAAATTGAAGTCCTGGATATTGAAGTAGTGCAGCAACCACAAAATGTTCAAGTTGTTAAGAACCAGGGCATACAGATAAAACATGATTTCTTTCAGTTGTCACATCAATTTGAAAATGTGGTGGTGCAGGTACTGTCAAGGTTTTAAAGTATTTGATCCTCGGGGGTTTTTTACATTCGAGTCCTTTTGAAAGAACTACGCAAACCCTTTAATTAGAAGCATAAACATGTTATCATATGATTTGTTATTATATGATTTGTTTAATTTGAAGGAGTTGCGGATTTGTTTTTCAAATGGGACAGGGAAGACGATAAACCCAAGTCTTTCCCGGATAGCAAATTTTTGAAGCACGATGTGGAGTGCATTTCGTCAACGGGACCTGAAAGGTAATTCTTTTTAAATTACTTGCATGGTCAAAATTTTTTAAAGCACCATTTCTCTGCTTTCCCAACTGCTGCATTTTTTGAGTATGAAGGGAAGTTGTAACATATGTATGCATTGTAAATAAGCTTTGAAGTTTTTTAGTTTTATTTCTTTGTCAGTGCAGTTTTTATTTCAATGTCTGTGCAGTTTTAATATGTTTCAGTTTAATTTTAAGGCTCTGCAGTTTTAATTTATTTGTTTCTCAGTTTATTTCTTTGTCAGTGCAGTTTTATTTCAATGTCTGTGCAGTTTTAATCTGTTTCAGTTTAATTTTAATGCTCGCAGTTTTAATTTATTTGTTTCTCAGTTTATTTCTTTGTCAGTGCAGTTTTATTTTTAAATGTCTGTACAGTTGCAGTTTTTCAGTTTTCTTTAGTTGTTTTTCAGTTTTAGCTTGTGCAGTTTATTTCTTTGTCAGTGCAGTTTATTTCCTTTCTTTGTCTTTTTATTTTAGCTTGCTTTTATTTTAGTCTCGTACGAGTCTTTTCTTTATTGCATTTCTTTTTCTTTCTTTGTCTGTACGATTACGATTGCGATTTATTTTATTTCGATTGCGATTTAGTTTATTTCAGTCTTTGTTGCGGTTTAGCTTTGCTGCAGTTCAACAATTTTTATTTGCTTCAGTTCTTTTAGTTTATTTCTTTTATTGCCTGTACAGTTTTTATTTTCTTCCCTGTTTTTCCTTTTCTTTGTTGTCTGTACGGTCTTTTGTTTTAGTTTTATTTTGTTGCTTGTGCAGTTTTGTTTGTTGTCTGCGTGCAGTTTTAATTTATTTGCTTCAGTTCTTAGTTTATTTGTTTTAGCTTAATTTTGCTGCCTGTACAGCTGTGCTTTGCATCCTTTGTAAATAGCCTTGCAGTTTGTTTTATTCCTTTGTCTGTACAGCTGTGCAGTTTTCAGTGTTTAGTTTATTTTATTTGCAGTCTGTGCAGTTTTTATTCTTTCTTGCTTTAGAAGCCTGTGCCTGTCCTTGGAAGCCTGTACAAAGTCCTTTGGCTTCTAAAATTCTATTTTTTAACCTCTGCCTGAGCAATCAATGAAAAGTCGGCCTGCTGAAAATTGTTTTATTCCTAGCTGATAAATCCTCAATCCAGTGCCTCCCCATTCTGCTCATTATTCTAATTGAGATAGTCTGCTTGCTCTAAATTGTGGAACTATTTTGTTATCCAGGATGAAGGTAGAGAGATGATTGGATCTTGTGTCTTACTTGCCACAGTTGTTTTAATGATAGAAAAACTGTTATGTTGTTTAGTTGGAGGAACCCCGGGGAATCCAAGAAAAGCTGGTTATGAGAGGGGACTATGGTTCATGCAATTATTTGGGTGTCACCAGAGGCTATCAATGCCTAGACTGAAATAGTTCCAGATTGATCAAATATTAAAAGAAAATTGTAATTTCTCTAAGGTCTTCCAGATAGTGATATATTTCAAAAAGAAGAGAGATAAAAAAAAAGAGAGATAAGAAAAGAAAAAAAAAAAAAAAAAGAGAGTTATATGATCAAAAGAGGCAGCCAATATTAGATTCTGCCCTGCAGTTGTAAATTGGGTCGTGTAAATCTAAAGGGTAACTCTGTCTAGGCTGTAAAAAGCTAAACTAGTAAACAGAGCTCTACTCGGTTTCCCCATTTACAATCTAGAAAAGTTGATTAATCCAAGTTTATCATTCAATTCAGTCATCCTTGAAGAAAGTTCTATACCTTTGTAATTGCACATCGAAATCTTCCTTGAAGTAATCCAGCCCAGTATGTCCTTGGGAAATTTTAACAGCTGGCAGTTAGTAGTCAATTTATTGTGAAGAATGTCTGTGGCAAGGCATGATGCATGGTCTTTTTGTTTTGAAACCAGAGTCTTGGGTTCTAAAATAGTGCTACTATTTTACCCGCAGATATCGCCATTTGTTGATAAGCAACACACCCCCACTGAAAAATGAGATTCCATCCTTAGAAAATTATGAACTTCCATTTTTGCAGCAGGGACCCTCTTGGTCATTTTCAGTTTTAAATCCATATTTTGCTTGCCTCCTTTTTAAAGTTGTGCTTTTTCTTGCATTCTAGCTGTGTTATCCAAGAATTCACTTTTTACATGCTAGAATCATTCATGCACAAGAAAATCTTGCACCATTACCGAGAAAAATCCAGAAAACAGTTGCATAAATTCACTGAAAAATCAAACTTTCCATTTTTGGTAGTGTCGCGATATCGCGACACTTCCATTTTCGAAAATGTCGCGATATCGCGACAGGTAAGTCAAAATGCGGCTAAGTGGCAGAAAGGTCGCGATTTCGCGACATGTCACGAAATCGCGACAGTTTTTGGGAGAGAGAAGCAACCTGTACGGAGGGCGCGATTTTGCGACATGTCGCGAAATCGCGACATGTCGCATTTTCGCGGTAGGAGAGAGAAAGTGGGCTGCGAGGATGAAAAATCGGCTAAGTCAGAAACATGTTCCAAAATCGCGGTCAACGCGGTCAACGCATGCAGGTAAGGGAACTGTCGCGATATCGCGACGTGTTCTAGAATCGCGATCGAAAATCAAGAAACGTACGGAGGCCAGGAAGGGTCGCGATTTCGCGACATGTCGCGAAATCGCGACATGTCGCGTTTTCGCTGCCGACGAGGGAGGAATTTGCCGATGCTCTGGCAGGGTCGCGATTTCGCGACATGTCGCGAAATCGCGACATGTCGCAGAATCGCGACATGTCGCAGAATCACGGTAGGAGAGAGAAAGTCATAGTTGACCTGAAAGTGCATTCCGGCGGGAAACAGAAGGCTTCCTGGGGTAGCGACACATGTCAAAGCATGAATGGGACAAACAAAAGCCGACATGCAAGCTTATTTTGTGGATTTAATCTGTTTTTAATGTTTTAAGCTTCTGATTTAATTAAAATGCTAATCTAATGCATCTTTTTGTCTTTCATGCAGGATTCCACCTGGCACTTACGGGACAACCGGGAAAGACCATAAAGGCGAAGATAAAGTGCGGATTTAATCAAGGACCGCCATGCTAGGAGAGAAGCTGCCGGTGAGAGCATTCAACAACAAATTTATTGCAGACTTGATAGCATGGAGACCATTTCAACTCAGAGATGGATTTACGGAGATCAAATTGATGGAGAAGTGGTGACTCATCCGGCTCACCAGCAGAATTAACGGAAGCATTTATTTGCAGCTGCGAATGAATGCAAGTTGCATTTTATTTTATCTTCTCCATTTATGGCAGCTGACTGCATAGATTTGCCGAAGGGTTAAGTTCTATTCGGACTTTGATTTTTAAATGGATTTTTATTGTAAAACCCGGGTCCTAGGGTTTAAGTGCGATAAGATTTAGGGTTTGAGCAAGATATTTTGGAAAAGATCAAGGTCTATCCTGAGTCTATAAATACAAATTCTAAATGTAATCGCAGGAGGCGGAGACTTAGAAATAAAGGCTTATAAGCAATTTCTTGCAAATTTTGTGAAATCCTTTGTTTCCGGACTTGGAGTTGATGTGCTTTAGCTTTTCTGTGATAGCATGGCCGGGAGCCTAATCTTTTGCAAAGTGTGATAAGTGTATTTTCTTTTGTTATCCGTTCCATTTAAAGTTTGTTAGATATATCTTTGTAAATCGTCGTTGTCAAGATTAAATATCTTTGTTAGGCTTCGGTTGTTCTATTGTACTGCTAGGGGAAATTACGATTTGAGGTTAAGTTTGTTCTAATTGCTCTGTCTTCATCGTGCGAGCTAGGCTGCCGGTGAAAGATACCAATTTTAACCAGCTGCCCCTTGGATTTATAATTTTCTGCTAGATCCGTTTCACTCTGCCTTGTGCTCTTAGTTGAAAGTGATCTTAGACTGACTGGACACTTTCTTCTGGGATTTGTTCTGTTGTGAAGCTGATAGCATAGATAAGATTGATAGTTTAGAGTTTTACAGTTTAAAGTCTGATAAACTTCTCTTTTCTGCCTTACCCTACCCTCTCTTTTCTTACCGTTAATGATCCATTTTTATTTTCTTTATTTGCCTTTTATTTAAATCTGCTGACCCATGAGAGCTAGATCTAGAATTCAAGTTAAATCTGATTGTCAACAACTTTTGCAACTCATCGAACAAGTTCGAGAACCCCCTGTAAGGTAACAGAGCAGATCCATATCGAAATCTATTCAGAAGTGGAAAAGAGTGAATTGCCATTCGACCCAACTCTGTAACTCGCACCTTGGATAACCAGCTAGATCCTAAAGATGAGTGGGATCAGTCCCGTGGGTGTCTCCGGAGCTTTCCTTGCCTTCATCCCTTTTTTTCCCGGGGTGTGCATGAAAGCCGGGCCAACAGCCTTAACATCAATAGACTAATCACCAGGTGTGCCATCAAGAAATGCCCTAGGTGAGCCCATGATGGACCAAGGATTTTGGTTCACCTTAGGACCTATAGGCCCAAAATGACCACATCCTTAGAAAACTTTGAACATTTATTCTAAGGTATGAAGTCTCTATTTTTCTAAGGTCATAGAGTATTTTGGAGCCGATTCGCGATAGGAGTTCTCCAATCCACTCAAAACTTAGTTTTTTTTGCCATAAAAAGCTAAGTACTTGATTTCACTTGATATCTAGTGTAATTAGCAATAGATTTTAATGAGATTTACAATCTATAATTTTTTTGAGCTTTGATGACATTAGTGCGTTCCAAAGTGCAGAATGGTGATTTCTCTTTGTTCCATGTGCTCTAGTGACTAAGTGTTGATAAGATGCATTTCATTGAATTCCAAGAGTATTTTGGAGTATAATGGCGACAAGAAGGTCAGAGGCATTGAAAAATATGTAAAAGGAGCAAAATGGTAATAAATGCTATTTGCACTACTTTAGGAGCAGATTGGTGATTTCATAGTCCAATCGAGTCAAAGCTGAAGTCAATGTTATTTTTGTGCGGATTACAACTTTTACTTCATGTCGTATATGTAAGAAAGAAGATAGAATTTTTGAAGGCTAAGTAGAAGATTAATGACATACTCTATTATGCTTGCAATCTAGTGCATTTCTTAACGAAACTCAATTTCACTAGCCAAAGCTACCAAGGCTGACATCAATGTTGATAAAGAGTATAATGGGGTTTTGATTCTCCCCCTGCTATTTTTGTAGAGCATTTTTGATATTTGATCATAGCCATCCATTAAGAGAATTGAAATTTGAGATTTTTCTAACACTATTATAGTGTGTAAAGGTAGATTCTTGGTGGATCAAAGAACAATTAGTTTGAAGTAGGAAGGTGAAGCGTCTGAGGATTTTAAAGAACCAAGAACCAGAGATATTACAGATCTATGATGGAATGGATTTTATAAGAATTATGAGTGATCTATATTTAGTTTCTAATGGCCTAAGACCCAACTACCATTACTAGACCAGCAGGTTGTAGAGACGAGCTGCCATGGCAGATTACTTCCAATGAATTTCTTAGAATTGATGAGCAAATAAAATAATGCCAACAAATCTCTCTAATGAGTTGTCAAATTTTAATATTTGTAATGTCTCTTTCAATTATTTTAATTGTAAACTATAAATAGATGTTGAAACCTCATTTTTTAGGTTTGGCTCTAGTGCATTTGCTTTTCCTACTGTAAATATATTCTGCAAACTAATGGAAGGAGAATTACTCTAATTTTTGACTCAAGATATGTTATCTTTGCTATATTTCAATTAAGAGGTTCAAAGCTATGAATTAAATTTTTGTCAATGCTATAATGGTTAATTCATTCTATTTTTACTAGATTACTAGTTGTGAAGGTAGTTGAAAAATTTTCATAGTTAGATCTATTTTGGTAGGAAGTTTATTTATGCTAAATCTGATTATTGGTCTATTCTACTAAATTTTATTATCAATATATTGGATATTGGAATTACTTCTTGCAACACATATCTATTTTTTGCTTTAATGTATACATATTTCATGGTTTTGGGTGCTCCTAATCTTGAGTGGGACACTGGAAATAGTTTGTTGAAATTTTTTGCTATAAATGCCTATGTTGTTAGCCTATTCATCCATTGTTAATACATATTTATCTAGAAATAAACCTTTTTATAACCCTATTCCTCAAACCTTTATTGAGTTTAATTTTGTTAACATCTTATTAAGTTGATAAGGAACCAACCTACTCTAGAGGTTGGATTGAAATATCCTTTGGTCCATCCAATATTGAGTGTTGAGTTGTGACTATTAGGTGCAATCCTGGATAGAGAATTGGAAGATAGATAGTTGTAGTGTCAAGTAAAACTTGATGTTCATTCAATGCCCAATAGTTTTTGCATGCTCGATGGGACCTATTTGCAAGAAACGCTAAAACCCATCATATGCTTTTTTATGTAAAACCTTACTAAAAAGGATAAAAATTTGGTGAATTGTCTTGACCTTGCTAAGCGATGATCTAAAAATTCACCTAGTGACTCCCTGGTCTATAAACTCAAAAGAAATTATTCCTGTAGATCATAGTTTTTCATGTATACCAGGTCATTAAAGAGAAATAACCTGGACTCATTTTTCTATTGTGAGCTACCTTATAGAGGGTCTATTATTATAATGAATTAAAATCAAGATTTCTATTCTGAATAAAATCCTCCTGAAGAAAACCCTATAGTTAATCTAACAACACCTCCAATAGGAGTTACACTTGGAAACATAGCACAAAATGTAGTCCCAAATCAAACTTTGCAGAAGTACCCCAACTGGAACACAATTGATCCCCTTAGACTAGCCCATATGCATGAAATTCCTCAAGTGGTATCTAAGGCTATCCCCACCTATGATGTATTGGGTAAAACTGCATATGAGCACTGCCAAGATATTCTGAATCTAGCAACAATACACAACATAAAAATGAAGATGTTGTTGTTAGGATCCTAGCCCTATCTTTTAGAGGAAATATTCTACATTGGTTTAGGATCCTTGAGGATAATACCATCACCTCATGGAAAGAATTGGCTAAGCATTTTTTTGAGGAATTTAATGAATCTTCTTATCCTTTTTACCTCCTTAATCAATTCACATCTATGCAAAAACATTAGCAAGAAACTACCTTAGAGTTCAACTTGAGGTTTAATAGGACCTAGAAGAGAATTCCCTCTACTTCTAGACTAGTTGCAAGCCTTGCTTACATGTATTATATCAGAGTTAGGCCTGTAAACCCAACAATCTAGGGTGGAAAGATTTCCATAGGTCTATAATGCAATTGTTCATACAGAATATGTCCTTATTAATGTGGGAATACTACCCCCAAAAGTTGTGTTTCCTTAAAATTTAGAAACCACTAATATCCAAAGCTAAACTAATGCTCCATATTATATGGATCCTCTCCCGTTGTCATCCCTATTTTCATAGATGACTCCCATTCCTCAGCCAAAAATTACTTTTGCTACAACTCCTTTCCCTCCACTTCCTTTTCATATCCCACAAGAATCTTCTATTATTCTTGATATACATAATACTTTGAAAACTCTTAGCAACAAGATGAATTCAATGGAGAAGAGAGAGATGGAGAGGTCTCAATAAAGAATATTCCCCTATGTGAATAAATATCAAAGACCTACTCCTAGCAATAGTACTAGGGTTAGTGTAAATGCAAAATATGAGGAGCCTGAGTGTTCTTCAGAAACAAGTCTGGTAAATATATGGTGTTTAGTGTGCAATGATCCTCATGACTCATAATATTGTGTTATGTACCAACACCATGTACAATAGGCTATGGAGAAAGTAGAAATAAATCATAAATGAAGAGTGAATATGCTCTAGCACCCATAGGAAATCATGGTTGGAAAAAATATTGATGAAGATGGACCTATTACTATCATGACAAGGTCAGGTAAGAAAATATTGCAAGTTGATCCACATAATATGGGTCAATTACAGGTCCTATCTCAAAAGAAGAAGTATCCACCTACCCAGAGAAGTGATATTTTCCCTATTACCCAGGCCAAAGAAAAGGAGGCCGAAATTTCCAAGAGGTTTGATAAATAAATTGAGAGAGATAGAATGAGATTCAAGAATGAAGCCCAAGAGAGTCTTAGGTTCCCTTCCATTACCAAAAGGTAGAATATAAAGGCCACTCAACAGTACAAGAGAAAATATGGTGAGCTAGAGAGAAGGCCTAAGATATCTACCTCTATCACATTTGAATATAATATTGTGGAAGAAATGAAGAAGATACCATATAAATCTAGTCTTACTCTCTTCATTCCTGGCGAAATAATCCTGCTAAAATCTTCTTTGAAAAAATATCCACAAGATAAGAAATCCACCACAATCCGTAGCATACCCTCTAAAAAAAAATAAATGTCCCTTACTTTTTTAAATAATAAACCCCCTCCTTTATATATCTCCCTAAGGATAGAAAGTTGGGTGGTCTGTAATTGTATTATTGACTCAAGGGCATCCACCACAGTTATGGCTAAAGCAGTTTGTGAGGAAATGGGTATGGAATACACCATATCCTGCCCTAGAATTTTGCAATTAGATGGGACACCTATAAAGACAGTGAGAGTGATAAAATATTTCTTTGATGAGGTTACATAGAGCACCTGAGATAACTATAGTACAAGAAATAGCGGTGGTGGATCTAGAGCCCTATTTTAGTTTATGCCTTTCAAGAGAGTTCACTGTAAATTTGGGTGGTTATTCCTTTCAAAGGAAAGAGGATAAGAATAACACCTGAGAAACCTATGTCTTACCACATTGAAAAAATTTAAGGGGACATGTACAATCTCACTCCTCTAGATGAATTTGAATTGGTGGATAATTTTGAAGAGTTGGAAATTGAATATGAACTACCTTTTAGGGAGGATTATAGCTAGTTTAGGATAGGTATGGGAACATACAATATTTTTGTAGATACAAAGAAAAATATTCCTGCTATATCTAACCAATCCTTGATGGTGCCAGATGTAGAAATGGTGCTAGTTCTAGTGTGGTATTACAGTCCCAATTAGAGGGGACAAAGAGTTTCATCTATAGTATAAAATGGTCATGCACTAATAATGTTGTAAAATATGAGGCTCTATGCCTTGGATTGATGCAATATGAAAGCATGGGTATCAAGATCTTGAACATATATGGTGACTCTGAATTGATTGTAAATCAGGTAAGGAAAAGGTGCAATAGTAAGCATCATTACCTAAAAGCATATAGAAATAGGGTATGGGATTTTATGGAATTATTTAATACCCCAAACATAAATTTTATTCTTAGAGGAAAGAATACCTTGGGATATTCCTTAGTAGTAAGGGGAGCTAACTTCAAACCTTCTGCAGACATAGGAGTTAAGAAAGACAATGGGATCAAAATTATTTTCAGGTATGCAGTGCTAGATAAGAAAATTTTTTGGTAGGTATTTGAAAGTTATGAATAAATAATTTATTTTAGAGTAAGAGAAGCCTCTTTATACACTTATCAAGAGGAAAATCCAAAAGATATTGATCAACAAGATGTTATTCAACTCAAAAGCAATCACATACCTAGAGGTTAGATCAACAAGATGTTTGACAATGAAGATAGGAAGAAGGTTAGATCCAAGGAAGTCAATGAGAAAACCTATAAATAAGTTGAAATTTAAACAGAAAATAAGCTCAAGGTTAGAATCTAATGTTCTATAGAAGAAGAGGAGGACATCAAAGCTTTATGCCTAAAGTACCAAGACATTGTAGCTTGCTCATATGAGGACCTTAAAGTATATGACAAGAAGGTTATCCAACACACCATTGAGCTAGAGCCTAATGCAAAACCATTCAGGTAAAAATAGATGCCTATGAATCCTAGGATCGAAGCCATAATAAGAGAAGAACTATTGAAGTTTCTAAATGCTAAGATCATTTATCCAATCAAACATTCAACTTGGGTAGCCAATTTGGTACCTATGAGGAAGAATAATGGTGACATCCACCTATGTGTAGATTTTTGAAATCTCAATCAAGCATCACTTAAGGACCACTACCCCCTCCTACAGATTGATCAAATCTTGCATATTGTGGCAGGGGCATAAAGGTTCTCATTTCTCGATGATTTCTCTGGATATAACCAAATTTGGGTGAATAATGAAGATCAATTTAAGATAGCATTCACCACAAAATGGGGAACCTTTGCATATCAAAGAATGCCTTTTGGGCTATCTAATGCAGGAGCCACATTCTAGAGAGTAATGGACTATGCTTTTGGGGAGCTGATTAACAAGGTTATTCTAATCTATTTAGATGGCATGACTATGTTTTCCCACAAGTAGGATTATTTGGCACACCTAGAACAAGTCTTTCAAAAGTGCAGAGAATTTGGCATCTCCCTCAATCCTAAGAAGTTATTTTTATAGTTCATGAGGGAAAATTGCTAGGTCATGTGGTC
Source organism: Wollemia nobilis (assembly GCA_028583015.1). NCBI lineage: Eukaryota > Viridiplantae > Streptophyta > Pinopsida > Araucariales > Araucariaceae > Wollemia > Wollemia nobilis. Next base: position 15,114,375 of record JAQPPZ010002556.1, read on the forward strand.
TCAAAATAAGGTATGGCCATTGATCAATATAGAATTAAATATATTCTTGCTCTTCCACTACATGTGAAAAAGAAAGCCTTGTAGTATTTTTTTGGTTAGATAAACTTTGTCAATAAATTCATCTATGAATTAGCTTAGAAGATGAGGCCTATATCTGAACTACTAAAGAAATATGTAGATTTCAAATAGATTGAGGTAAGAAAGCAATCCTTTGAAATCATCAAGCAGTCTATTGCTACAAATCCAGTGCTATTCAATCCATATTTCAACAAATATTTCATTCTTTATGCTTATGGAGCCAAGGAAAGATATGCATCAGTGCTCACCCAAAATAATGATGAAAGAGAGTAACACCCCATAATTTTTGGATCTAGACTCTTCATGAATATCAAGTTAAGTATAATTTCATTGAGAAACAAGTATTTACTGTAGTGAAATCCTTGAAAGTTTTTAGGTAATACTTGGTTCAACAAGACCCTAGTTTATGTGGTTCATTCGGATGTAAGAAGATTTATTCTACAAGGAAAACTGGGCGATAAGAGACCTGGTAGAATTACTAATATCGAAGAATATGATGTAGAAATCCATCCTACCAAGTTGGTAAGAGGCAAAGCCCTATGCCAAGGTCTGATAAAAGTAGCAGTTTCAGTAGAAGTGACAACTTTTCAGTCCACAACAAATGACTAGATTGAATAATTACAGTCAAGTGAATCAGACTGGGTAGATTATATGACTAAGTACTTTTAAACTAGGGTATGGCCTCCTGATCTCAATGCATCATAGAGAAGAAGATATATACTGCAATATTTGAAGTATGTCTTATTTCTAGAAGGTCTATACAAAAGGAGCCTTGATGATCAACAACAAAAGGTCATAGAGGAGTTCCATGGAGGACTATCCAGAGGACACTTCTCAAGAAGAGTGAAAACTTTGAATATCACCAAATTAGGCTATTACTGGCCTACCATATTTATATATACCTTCAAAGTTACTAGAACCTATGATAAATGCTAGCGACATATGGGAAGAACAAGGAATGCATCATTTCTCCTTAAGACAATTCAAGTGGAAGAATCCTTTTAGCAATGGGGGTTGTAATTTATAGGAGTTATTAATCCAAATTCCTCAACTAACCACAAGTATATTCTAACTACTATAGAATACCTCACCAGATGGATAGAAGCTAGTCTTACAAAGAAATCAAACCAAGAAGTGGTGATTAATTTTATGGGAAGCTTGATTTCAAGGTTTGGTGTTCTAGAGGCTTTGATAAGTGATAATGGACCAACATTCATAGGAGCCAAATATATTGAGTTTTCTAGAAAGTATGGCATCACCATAAAGAATACTTCCAAATACCAACCCTAAGTAAATGGACTTGCAACATCAACTAACAAGAATCGATTGAGGATCTTGAGGAGATCATTAGAGGGTAATAAAAGGAGTTGGAACCTATTTCTAGAGTAAGCTTTATGGGCATATAGAATCACTATTAAAAATTCCATCAAAACCTCCCATTATGCCTTAGTATATGATAAAGAGGTAGTCTTAACTGTTCATTTGGAGATTCCAATACTATAGCTTATAAACACAGAAGAGGAATCTAAAGAAAATCTAGTGGAAACAAGGCTGACACACATGCTATAGTTAGAAGAAAAGAGAACTCAGGCATATGAGGATTTTTAAAAGCATTCAATTGATATCAAGGCATGGTTTGATAATAAGGTAAGGTTCAAAAAATTCCAAGTTGGAGATTTTGTACTCAGGTGGAATGTTGAAAGAGTTAAGCCAGGACATCATCACAAGTTTGACTCCTTTTGGGATGACCCTTTGAGAATAGTAGAAGTTAAGGAAACCAATATTTTCCAACTTGAATACCTTGAGGAAAACATACATCCAATTATGGTCAATGGTTTTAACCTCAATTTATATTTTGATTAAGCTGAGCTCATTGTAATATATGTACATATTTTGTACCATATCCTTTTCATTTTTTTCAATTTTTTATTTTTGATAAAATGCAAAAATATATATATATATATAAAGTGAAAATAAGCTAAGTGTCAACAAAAGAGTAGCAGGTTTTCATTCCACACTCAAATGCACTAAGGAGGAAGTGGAATGACACATGAGTCCCAATTCAATCTTAAAAGATACTAACTTATAGCGGATCACAAGAGAGTTCCAATACACTGGAGTTCATGACTACTTTTGAACAGAAAATAAATTCCACACTGTGCCACTTCCTAAAAGGGAAAATATTCATAAATTAATGCTTGATTTTCCTACATCACTCCAAAGGAAAATAAAAGGACGAGTGTCACCATGATTGCAGAAGGTGTTTGAATTTCAGCCAATAAAAAATCAACATAATGTCTCCAAGCCACTGAAAGGAATGAAGGTTAAATTAAAAAGCATGTTAACAAATGATTCTTGTAGCGACCATATTAATGGTGGAAGATGCACATGCATGGGTAATTAAAAGTGCTAAAAAATGTAGAATTCATTTTTCGAGGAGAGTAGCACCTATCAAGTGGAAAGAATCGAAGGAATAAGTTGAGCATTATGTGCAAAATCCAAAGAGAATATTTGAATATTGCTCATGGAAATGGCCTCCAAAGACACTCAAGAAGCTGAAACCTTGGTGAAAGAGGAAATGGATACTTACATTGAAAAAGCAAAATTTATGGCCAACACCGAGCTGGTCCTCATAGAAAGAATGAAGCTCAGGAAGAACATAAACAATAGCTCAATAAAGGAGCAGCTTTATCACCCCAAGGTAACTGTAGCATTCACTCCTTATCCTTTTATATTTGTGATTCAATTCATCCTTGTTCAGAGTTGATGGCGACCATTATCAAATTTTATGACCCAAGAGCAAAAGTAGTAAAAATGGTAGAAGGTAAAACCTTGTTTGGTATCACTGCCCAAGCATACCACAACCTTTTCACCCTAGGGGTATAATTGCCTATAAGGCCAAAATAATTCAAAACATGAGAGCAAGTCAGGTTTTACTCTTTGTAGAAGCAAGCTCATGAGGGCGAATATTTCAAAAAATAGATTTATAATCAGTTCAAAACCATTAAATATGATAGAGGATTGGCCAAAACCCCAATTCCCATTGACACATTTATCCACCCAAAGCTTTATTCTATGATAGCTTGTACGTAGGGTTTGTATTCTGACTGACTCTTGAGAGATTGGAAAATAGCCATTGCATATTGTATTCCCAATCAAATAATGTATGATGAATATGCAGAAAAGAAATGAGTTAGGGTCATTTAATTTGATTGGACATCTTTCCTAGCTCAAATAATACATGAGCAGTTAGTGAGAATGAAAAGGAATTTTGGTACACCCTCTTTTCAGCATTGCTCAAGCCTAGTTTGGATGTTATTTGCTGCTGTGAAGAAAATGATGCCTTGGATTCTGGTCAAGAAAAAAAATGATCAGGGAGACCCCATTCCTATTTACTATTGTACTTTTTAGTTGAGGAGCATTGAGTTATTTTATAAATTTAACTTGGAATTTCTAGGGCTAGCACTAAATATAATGTATGGGAAATTCCCTAGGCTACCATCACTAGCCAAGAAATTATTAAGAATAGAATGTGCCAAAGAGGGATATTAGTACATCCTTACAAAGGGCACAATAATTAGACTATATGGCTTCATTGGTAAGCCTTTTATGCTATACCTCATTTTGTTATAGATAGATTATTAGCCCTAGAATATTTGAGGCAAGAAAAAATTATAAATATGAACTATGGTTCTAGGAGGAAAAGAAAATGTTTGTTGACCTACCGCAGTGTTGATGATATAATCATCACCAAGAAGAGGTAAGGTGAGCAAATTGATCAATATTTGGATAGGTTGGGCCTATTCTACATTCCCTAGATATGGAGATATGACCCGAATGATATATTTTACAAGAGGAACATAGCCCTGAATTGAGAAAAGGCCTATAAATTTGAGAAAAAATATAGGTATCATTTTGAGCAGTGTAGAAATAATAAGGAAAATGCTCCTTTCGAGTGGAATGTTTCCAAGATGCAACAACTTCCTCCATGGTTAGATTTATATGAACAAGTTGTTTATTTTGATTCAAATAAGAATGAAAAACATCATTTGTAGGAGTCTACCATAAAGGAAGTTAAGAATAAAATGAAAGGTGATGAAATCCAAGAGTTGCAAGAGTCTGCTACCAGAGACATCAAAGGTAAAAATAAATGGAATGAAGCCAAGATAGTAGACTGGTGGAGGATGATATTTGAAATTGGAAAAGAGAAATCCAAGTTTGTATTTTTGATTGACAATGAATTTTAAGATAGATATGACAAGAATATTGCAACTTGGAAAGAAAAATACCCAAAGAATATAGTGCTAATTTATAAGATACCACAACTAGTTTTAGACTCCCCATCCCCACCTTTGTAAGAAGAAAATCAAGAAGAAGAAGCTGGTTCTCCATTAACTTCTACTAAAGTTACGAAGACATTTGAACCCTCAAATGAACTTGAGAATTTTCCTAAAGGGGTATAGTTAATGAGTAAGATGCACTTTTTTGATGAGAGGGCCATTAGCAGACCAGTCATTCAGACAATGAGTAGGCCCAAGCACCTAGATCTGGATGTATATTCCCCTACTACATAGATAGATTGGAATTATAAGGATAAAAATCTTGTGTTCACTTTGGTGAGTTTCAACTCTACAACCATAATGGAATTAAATCCTATTTCTAAAGAGACATTGTAGGAAGAACCAGTATAGGAGGTTTTTTCAAAGAAGAGATAGAAAATGAGAAATAAAAAATATTGTAGGTTTTTAAAATAAAATCTAAAAGGGCACTCAAAAGGATATTTGTAAGAAACATAAGTTGGATAAGGAGAAAATTTTCAAGGAAACCCCTATTTTAGCTATAGAAGAAATACAACTAGTGCAACAGTAGAGTACAGAGGTAGCTCAAGAATAACCTACATCTATAGGCAAAGGTATGGCCTCTATCCCCTCTTATCTCTCTCCTCATCCTTCCCCAAAGAAAACTTCTTCCCATTATGAGCAAGAGGTTGTAACAAAAGTGTCTTCTCCCCCTCATAGGTCACCACCTATTTCACCAATCAATACTGAGGGGCAAACCAACCCATCTCTTCCAAAGTCACCTGAGTTTCCTTCTTCATAACCTCCCATAATACCATATTTTCCATTACAACCTTCCTCCTTATCTAAAAATCAGGCTATTTAATCCACACCCACTCACCCTTCTATGATTTTTATTGCAATTTCCATGAGTTTGCCAATGCAATAGTAGTGGTGGTCATAGATTCCACTGTAGTCACTTCTATCAAGCCATCATTATCTATTTATTCCACCCTCTAATTCCTTATAGCCTCTTCTCCTCCTCTTGTGAGTTATCCTACCCTAGAAACTATGCAAAAGGATAAGGAAGCTTCACAAAAAATTCAAGATTTTTGGGCAAATAAGTTGTCCAAACCTTCTAATAGGATGGCTACAAAGAGGAGAAGCATATTTTTTGATCTAGTTTCTAGGCATAGGACATCCAAATCTATTATACCTCTTGTACGTAAGCTTATGACTAAAATTTCCACTCAAGACTACCGTCTAGAAGAATATATAGAAGATAATGAGTAGTTACCTACTGAAGGTGAGTTGGTGATAGCTAAGGTTCACCTAGAAACTTTTTATGTCAAGGGTGATATATAGAAAGAAAAAGTGGACAAATTAGATCAGATAATTGAAAAACTTGAAAAAATAATCACCAACTAGAAATAAATAGAGAAAGCTCTCAAAAAATAAGCTAAGAACTAGTAGGATAAATTTCAAAAGGCCAATAAGCTCAAGTATCAAATAGAGGAGCAAAAAAAAAAACAAATAACAAGCCAAAAAATACAAATTTTGAAGCATCAGCTTCAGATTGAAAAGGCTAAGTCTTCAGGATTCTCTAAGACAAGGCTAAATAAATTAAGGAAAGAACTATTATCTAAATTTCTAGAAAATTTCTTAGAGTTACAACCCATTATTGATTACATGGATGATGTTAGCCACTTACTTCAGAATATTTAGGAAGACATGGATAACCTCACTAGAGAAATAAAATCCATGGTGGTTTCAGTCGAGTAAAATTATAAATTGGTAGATAGCAGGCTCAATGAGACTGCTAATCCTATTCCTAATAAATAATGGAATACTATCAATTTGGCTACTAGAATTGTATTAAAGAAGCTTAGAATTCTCCAAAAGGCTTGGCTAATATTTGATAAGGTTGAAAATGTGATCAGGGATGCAGTAGACATAAATAAAGAAATAATTCAAAATGGTTTCAAAGGGCTATGAATGGAAGATAACACTTTGCTATCAATAAAAGATATTAAAAATAGTACTACTAAGAGCCTTCAAGACAAGTCTAAGATTGATGCTCTAGAAGAGCCAATCGACCAAGAGCAGGTTTCTCAAATGATTATTGATTTTACCAAACTCAGAGATCTTATGGAGGACTTGGTAAATAAAGGAAGTGTTGTAAACTATGGAGACATTGGTGAGTTGGAGTATATTCACATGTAGACTAAAGAGAATTACAATCCCTCTGAAACAGTCTAGAAACAAGCCCTACAAACTTTGAAGTTGATGGTGCAATTGTCAAAAATAATGCTGAAGAGGTGAATGAAAAAGAGAAAGAATCAATTGAGGAAGATGCTAAGAAAGAAAAGGAGGATAATGTTGAAGAATAATCTCAGTAAGAGGATGAAGAACCAAATAGAGTTGTTGCAGATCCATCAGAGACACAAGCTTATAATATTTTTGTTTGTACATTTTTGTAGTCATGCAAAAGTTTTGTATTTTGTTTGATTCATTTTTACTCTAACATTGTCAAAATAAAATAATAAAAGCATGAGGTCAGAGATATGTAGAGAACAATAGTTTTTTGTGAAGGTATTCACATAATTTGTTTTGAAGAAGCTTTATAAAGAGAACATTACTTTATTTTTTATGAAGCATTGGTGTAGCTCTTGAAGGAGTAGCGGAGATATCTATGTTTCTAGTATGATCGCGATATGAACCATTACCCTCTTGGATGTTTCATGAAGTTTTCAAAGGGTAATGATCATATGGAAATTGTTATTTAAAGCATTTTTAAAGATAAGCATTTTTTACTCCTAATGCCTAATGGATAAGACTATAATTTTGATGGCTTTACAAGCAAATCCACTCGGGAGGTGCCAGAATGTAAGCCCAAAATGGCCACAACCTTAGAAAAATTTGAAAATTTTATTCTAAGGCATGAAATCTCTATTTCACTAAGGTCATAGAGTATTTTGGAGTGGATCCGTGATAAGAGTTCTCCAATATGCTCAAAACTTAGTGTTTTTTGCCATAACAAGCTAAGTACTCAATTCCGCTCGATATCTAGTGTAATTGGTAGCGGATTCCAACGAGGTTTCCAATCCATAAATTTTTTGAGCTTTGATGATGTCAGCACATTCCAAAGTGCAGAATGGTGATTTATCTTTGTTCCACATGCTCTAGTAACTAAGTTTTGATAATATGCATTCTATTGAATTCAAAGAGTATTTTGGAGCAAAATGGCAATAATAAGGTCAGAGGCATTGAAAAGGAAGTAAAAGGAGTGAAATGGTGATAAAGGCTATTTGCACTACTTTAGGAGTTGATTTGTAATTCTGTAGTCCAACCGAGTCAAAGATGATGTCAGTATTAATTTTGTGTGGATTACAACTTTTACTTTATGCCACGAACGTAAGAAGTTAGACTTTTTGAAGGCTAAGTAGCGGATTAATGGCAGACTCCATTTTTCTCACAATCTAGTGCATTTATCATTGGAACTCAATTCCACTAGCCAAAGATACCAAGGCTAATGTTAGTGTTGATAAAGAGTGGAATGGCATTTCGATCCTCCCCCTACTATTTTTACAAAGCATTTATGATATTTGATCATAGACATCCATTAAGAGAATCGACGATTAATATTTTGTTGACACTGTTATAGTGTAGAAAGGCATTTTCTTGGTAGATCAGAGAATAATTAGTTTGAAGAAAGAAGGTGAAGCATCTGAGGGTTTTTTAAGAACCAATAACTAGAGCGGTTACAGATCTATGGTGGAATGGAGTTTCCAAGAATGATGAGCGATCTATATTTAGTTTCCAATGGCTTGAGGCCCAACTACCATTACTAAACCAGTAGGTTGTAGAGTCAAGCTACCATGGTGGATTGCTTCTAGAAGATTTCTAAAAATCAACGAGCAAATAAGATAATTCCAGCAAATCTCTTTTATGAGTTGTCAAATTTTAATATTTTTAATGTCTCTCTCAATTATTTCAATTGTAAACTATAAATAGAGGTCAAACCCTCATTTTTTAGGGTCGACTTTAGTGCCTTTGCTTTCCCTATTGTAAATATATACTACAAACTAATGGAAGAAGCATTACTCTGATTTTTGAATCAAGACATGTTATCTTTGTTATCTTTCGATTAAGAGGTTTGAAGCTATGACTTGAATTTTTGTCAATGTTGTAACAGTTATTTCATTTTATTTTCACTGGATTACTAGTTGTGAAGATAGTTGAAATATATTCATAGTTATATCTGTGTTGGTAGGAAGTTTATTTTTGCTAAATTTGATTATTGGTCTATTATGCTAAATTGGATTATCAATATATTGGATATTGGAATTCCTTCTTGCAACACATCTCTGTTTTTTGCTTCAATATATAAATATTTCATGGTTTTGGGTGCTTCTAATATTGAGTGGGATACTGGAATAGTTTGTTGAATTTTTTTTCTATAAATGTCTATGTTGTTAGCCTATCCTTCCATTGTTAATACATATTTCTCTAACCCTAAACCTTTTTCTAACCCTATTCCTAAAACCCTTATTGAGATTAATTGTGTCAACATCTTACTAAGTTGACAAGAAACCAACCTACTCTAGAGGTTGAAGTATCCTTTGGTCCATCCAATGTTGAGTGCTAAGCTATGACTATCGAGTGCAAGCCTGGATAGAAAATTGGAAGATAGATAGTTGTAGTATCAAGTAAAAATTGATTTCAATTCAGTGCCCAATTGGACCCCTAGCCTTGGCAATCCTTTTATCAGGATTTTTATTGATATAATTGAAGATGATAAGGTACAAACCCTGGTGTTTTAGGTACATTGACTTCTCCTTCTGAACACTATTATCGACTAGATGTTATTTTACCCCCAATTAGGATAATTTTTACCTTGCAATCAAGGTATTATTATACCTCCAATCAAGACGTTTTCTCCCACAACCCAAGAATAGATGTTTTATCTTACTCACATGCATTTAATTCTCATTTAGATTAAAAATTTGGAATATTTTAAATCTTATTTGGGTTTGAGAAAATATATATGAAAATAAAATCTCTCATAACTTAAGTAAAATAAAATAATAGGTATATGAAAAATAGAAACATATCAACAAGGCTTGAAATAAAAGAAATTATATGTGTAGGATATAATGTGGGAAAGAAAGATAATTTTTGTGAAGGTAAACTTATATGGGGTGGCTATTCATATTCTCATGGCCAAATATATGTTGCAAATATCCTCTAGTCTCATGTTCCAACTACAAAGTTCCTCTAGTTTACATGTTCTGGTCATAGTTGTAACCTACAAAATTTCAACACACTATAAATGTCTTCATATGTTGCTTTCAATAATATCTAAAGTTTTGGAGGCTATCTTCAAACTTCCACAAGTAAGGCATGCCATCATATGGTATGGTTATCCCTTGAAAATGAAACTCAATCTCACAATTTAAAACTTGCACAGATCCTTTGTTCAAGCTCTAATACCACATGTTAAAAAACAATGGGTAGTAAATAGAATTTTAAACAGTAATATGCACAGACAATATTTAAACACAATATTTCTTATTTCACTAAAATTATCACCACTATATTTTTTCACTATTTTCCAACTAGAATTTGCATACATCATTCATATTTATGGTTTAAGGTGTCTCTTACTTTCAAGAGACCTTTGGTGTTTCACCTTTAACTTCATATTTTCACCTTCATATTCTATCTCATGGGAGATTTATATTCACCCACATATAAGATGAAATAATTAATATCCCCCAGAATGTAATGATTACATTTGCATGACAACAAATAATGTAATAAGGTCTAACATAATAAATACCCAAATAGACCAATGAAACTTTATCATGAATTCTTCCATCTTCTCTTACTAATGTTACATAGACTAGATAAAGTTTTACTCAAATACAAAGTCATGGATCGATATTTTGGATAAAAAATATTGAACTTCCCATGATAATATCTTCAATATAAAATATGGTACCCATAATTTATCCTCTAATTTAAAAATCGAATAGTTGAACCATCAAGTAACAAAAGCAAGTTTCTAAATTATTAACCCCTATAATTTGAAAGGAACCCATAGGAACAATGTATACATTTTATTGAGCATCTAAAACTATTCCTCTTGAAACCAAAATGTATTCTATAGTACTACAATAGGTTATTGAGTTGATATCAGTAATGCATCAAGCTTGAAAACCTATGCAATCTATAAAATTTACTCAAAATATAAAAAATTAAATTGCAAAACGTAGAAGGTAAATGAGCTAATTAGTGCATACATATGTTTGGTAGGTTGCACCTACCCTAAATTGAATAGAATCATCTACCAACTATCTATAATTGTGTTATTTCAAATAGTGATTGATACTTTATGAAAATTCATTTGTAACGAGCTAGATTCAACCGCTCTTTCTTAAGAAGCTAGATTCAACCTCATAACACTCTTAGAAAGTTTCATTGTCCAATATACCATAATTTTAAATTAATAGCAATAACCAAACAATATGTTCATTATTTTCCAACTAAGACATCCTTGGATTGGTAGAAGATGACATGTGGAGAATAAAAATTATATCGTAGTTAGGAGTCAGTTTTATGACCTCCACTAAAACATTCCACTCACCTGATGTTGTGCCAAAAACCTTCATCAAAGCAAAAATAATATTCCACCTAAGAAATTTGTAAATCGAGTTAATTGAGGGAAAATTTATGTGATTTCACATATATATCTATATATATATATATGCCAATAAAATACCGTTGTGCAAATTAAACTTGTGCCCTAGTGTGTAAAGATACTTGAGGTTCTAGTTGTTGAGCAAGACATCTAGAGTTTTGGTTGGAAGCAATATGACCATCATTGATATAAAAATCCTTCTCTTGCCTATACTTTAAATTAACCTACTGTTAAAAATATTGGCACATAAGTTTAGGACCAAAATTCAAATTCAAGTAGATAATTTTTGGCATCAAAACCTTTTTAAATTTAAAGTATGAGTTTTTCCATATCAAAACTAGAAGAGAGATATTTTATTGAATTTTATCTTTAAATAATTGGAAAAATAATTTCTTCTACATGGTAAAAAATTGTTAGAAGTATTCCTTATCGATGATTGAGTGTTTTCACTTTGAATTAGCTTTGATACCATGTTGACATTTAAAATACTTTATAGAAAATATTTTCAAACATTCATTCACCACAACCATATGGAAGAGTAGAAGAGTGAAATAAGAAATCATATTGAAAATTAAATAACATAGAGATAATCAAAATAAGAAGAAAAAGTAGATTCCTATAGGAAACCCCATGATTATAACATCATATAAACTAATACAACTGATAAATCATTGGGGGTATTTATAGAGATACCTAATACATAGTTATTACAAATATTAAACCAACATAACTTGGATTAAAGCTAATTTATAATATATTGAATATATTATACCATTAATTAAAGTTAACTATACAAGTGGTTTAACCAATATCACCAAGAGTGAATACATTATTGTTTCCCATAGGATTACTTATAGAATATTTGTAGAATTGCATTGAGAATACTTATATTCTTATATACAAAATACATGTATCCTTACATAGTAAATGCCTATAGGCTTACATTGCATATGAATCTAGGCTTACATGAACATGATCAAATTTAGTCAATAATGTCAAATTACTAACATTCCAACACAAAAACCTACATAAATAATCAATAAATATGATAAAAACACCTAATATCAAAGTGAGAATGATTAACTATGGGGCACAAGTATCACTATGAATGAGCTCTAAATGTTAGGAGGCATGATTAGATTTTCCTTTTGTCAAGAGATATCAATTGTGCTTCTCAAAAATTTCAATGGTTGAAGCATTAGAAGGAAGATCATCTACCATTTGAAAATGACTCATTTACCTTAAGGAACATTAATTGATGTGCCCATGTCTATGATGTCAACACTTATTGATGGCATCTGCATTACCAACCATAGTAATAAATCCTATTTCTTGGAGGAAGAAGAAAAGGAAAAAGAGGAACACTCACCAAAATTATAATGTGATTGGATGCCATTATAATATTATAAATCTAGTATCTTAAAGCCATCACTAATTTCCTTGATCACCCATCTATCAGGACAAAATTCCATTAATATGAATAATGCAATAAACAAAAAAAATGTTAGTATCAACACCTAGAATGTGAATAACCTCCTAAAATGATAACAATCCAAGAGTCACATCACCACATCTAGAAAAATACCAAGAAGAGTCATCACTAGTGACTACATGCTCACCACGATGTTGTCCATTATAGTCAATCAAAAGGTGATCATGCTTCATCATATGCCATGTTTCACTATAATCAATAATCCATCCCTTGAAATATGTGAATATTAAAAACAAAAAAAATTGACATCCATTTTTTATCTGAGTTACTACCATCTTGGAATATCTCAAGAATCACTCTGTTACATTATGTACTCTTAGCTATTTCTCAATCTATTGAATATATGCAAGGTACGCCTCTCATTAAAACCACAAGCTACATTCCTTGAGTTATGTGCAACACACTCTTTCACCAAAAATGGGATAAGATCTCTCTAACTATCCTCAAGAATCAAATGTGTATTATCCACTAAGAAATATTTAGACATTTCCTAGACCAAATGGAGTGTTGTGAAGATGAAAATTAGTTTTGTAATCCATCCACATCCTATAGATCATATTAGGGTAAAATAAGAACGCCAATTCTAGACCATATTGGTTCCTACATAAGTTTGCTCTCAAGGTACCTAAAGAGAATTGAGATGAATACACCATTGCATGGAGCTAAGTAAATTATACAATTTCAAAACTAAGGGAAATTTTTGCTTTTGTATGAAGGAGATATGTTATCCAAAATTTTACCCTCCAAATGAAATCTTGAGTTTCCAAAACCATGAAAATTAAAAATTAAAAATAAAATAAAGTACCTACTAAAAGTACTTGTGTTACTACATGGTAGTATCTATTGCAGTCCTTGTTGGATCAATAGGAATATTCCACTTGGTTTTTGACTAGGAAGAGGACCAATGGTGTATTTCCAATTAATTGCTTATGATATTTCGTAATACTCATCACTTTTTGGTCAAAAATCCTTAAAATTATGTTTGGAAAATTCATCACCACCATTGGCCTAAAGGCATTTGATTTTCCTCTCAAATTGATTCTTCGTCAAATATTTGAATATATTGAGATCTCCCTAATATTTACCCTTGGTTTTAATGGTGTAAATCCATAAAATTTAGAATTTAGAATACTTTCTGGAATTTATTTTGAAGCATAATTCACACCATATGCAAAAAAAGTATGAGAGTAAAATAAAAGAGCATGTACAAAAATAAATAGTATATAGATAATTGAAATAAGAAGGGATAGGTTCCTATGGAAACCCCCCACAATATCACACCACATAAATTTTTACAATTAATAAGTTAGTGGGAGTACTTATAGATACACCTAATCCCTAATTATTACAAACCATATGACATAACTTGGCTTAAAAGTAACTAATAATATATTAAATATAATAAATCTTAATTAAGTTAACCATACAAGTGGCTTATATGATATCACTCAAGGTGAATACATTACTGTTACCTATAGTCTTACATATAGAAAAACCATAGAATATATTAAAAATAAATTATAATATATTAAATATAATATATATTTTTTAGGTTAACCATACAAGTGGCTTATATAATATCACTCAAGGTGAATACGGTATTATTACCTATAGTATTACATATATAAAAACCATAGGATTACATATAGAATTCTCATAGGCTTCATAGATAAAGCCCATAGGATACATATAAAATGCCCATTGCATAAAGAATACCTATAGGTTTACATTACACATTTCTATAGGCTAACATCAACAACACTATAAGCTTACATAAACACTTTCAAATTTTGCCAAGAAGGTAAGATTGTTGACATTCTAAAATTTGTTCATAACATAAGCTAAGGGGCCAAGGAGAGAAGACATTATAGATGATAACATATACCCATAATATGTTGAAAAATAGTGGGCAGTAAACAAAATTTTAAACAATAATATGCAAAGATAATATTTAAGCACAATATTTCTTATTTCACCAATATATTTTCTTCACTATTTACCAACCAAAATTTGTATAAATCATCCATATTTATGGTTTATGGTGTATCTTTATTTCAAGATACTTTTGATGTTTCACCTTCAACTTTATATTTTCACCTTCTCATTTTCTATCATAGGATATTTCTATTCATCCACACATGGGATGAAATAGTTAGCATCACCTAAATTATAATTATTAAATTTACCTAAATATAAATATGTAATAAATTCTAATACCCCTTATAACATTATTTGGTATACAGATCATTATTCCCCCCATGATTCTAGGGGTGGTAAACTGGAATTATATTTTGGATTTGGCTCTAGCTCTCTCAAGTATTGATTTTGGCTTTAGCTTTGCAGGATCTAGATCTATTAGATTTGACTTTGCTAGCTCTTTTTTTAAGTATTATCCACTATATTAGCTTCTTAAGTCAGTCATTGGGTCTACCTTTGGGTCAATATTACCTCTGGGTCATATTTGGGTTACCTCTAGGTCATCATTACCTCTGGGTTATCATTACCTTTGGGTCCTTTACCTCTAGGTTACCTCTGGTTCATCATTACCTTTAGATCACTTGTTGGTCCTTTACCTCTATGTTGCCTCTGGGTCAAGCTCTTGATCTAAGATCATCACCTCTAGGAAATTACCACTAAATTATATCTTTGGAATCTTCCACATCATTGGAATCCTATACAAAATGTTTCACTATAGATTCTATCATTATAGGTCTTCCAAGAATGGCTTAGAACATAATAATTTAGTTCAATTTTCTCAATATATTTATCATGGGAAACATTACATTCTTCACATTCAACAAACCCCATCTTCTCCTATAGAAACCATTAAATATTTCTTTTGATTTTTCCATTTTGAGACATTCATACATCCATGATTCATATGTATTTTTTTAATCAATTTATCTTTGTGCCAACACTTTATTTTGGAGTGATCATTACCTCTAAAAATTTCACAAGAATGCAATTTATAACACCTAGCTATCACATGTTTGGATCTACCATAATTACTGCAACAAGTCACCTAGAAACTTATGCATATGATTATTTCTTCACATAATTTGAGTTACTACTTTTTGCTTGACCTTCATACCCAAGGCTTTAATTATTTCACCTTATAACTGGCATCATGGGAATTTTTCACACTTTCCCCATATCTTCCCAAATCTATACCATTATATCCTAATTTTCTCATTATTTTTTAACAATTCCTTTGGTATGCTTTTCAAAGCATCCAATTTCTTCATCACCACTTCAATTTTTGTTACCAACAATGTTCAAGAACCCAATTTACTCATTTCCACTATGGTCTTTTCCACTATCACCAAAAATATTCAAACATCATAATATCCTTTAACAATCTAAACTATTACTGCCACTTTTAATTCTAACAATATGACCTTTATCATGGCTAATACAACCATTTTATACATAGTATTTTCTTTCATTAACAATATTCAAATCACTTTTATCATAAGCTATATATTCCCTTTGGACAAGATCACATGTATAACAACAACCATTTTCCATCATGGGCCTCAAATCACTAGTATCACAACTATAGTCTATCCTCTAAAGAAGATCACTTATGTCACAACAAAAAAATTTCATCATTGGTTTATTCTTTAACTTTGCAATTATTTCTATTTGCTTTCTACATTACACCTCAAGTATGTCAAGGGTGAATAATGCCATGCCCATTATTTTCACTACACCAATAGATATTATCACACCAATATTTAAGGATCCCTCCCCAAATTGTTTGAGTATTCCTTATAAGCAAGACCTTAGTTTTGAATATTATTGACCTTCACTATATTTTGAACCATTTTAGGGTTCAAAAGAAAATCCTTAAAAGAGATAATATACATTATGGTTCACACACGGAGAGGTGGACATCGGTGCATAACTAAAGTTAACACCGAAGTTCCACAAAATGCATAAGACAATGCATCACAACCTCTACCATAGGAGGATTTTCAATGACATTCGGCTAGCCTCAGAGGCAATAACTCATCGCATGGAAGTTATCATCAGAATACCCTAGTCAAATGAGGTTATGCACAATCCTCGAGGAATAGAGTAGAGGGTGGATCAAGGTCCCCATAATCCTATCAAATATAACCAAAAAATCCACCCAATCAAGGGTAGGAAGATAGAGGCACCTCAGAGCATAGGCCTGTTCAAAATCCAAATAACAATGAACTTGGAAAGTTCATGATTGATGTGTCCAAAGTTGGAGTGAATTGCATGCCACCACATGAGCCATAGTGAACTAGGCATCTCGATGGACTTTAAAGAGTCCTAGGGTAATTAGGGTACAAACCCTCATCTACACACTAGTGTTCTGTGAGTTCATATAGTGAAGCCACACACAGGCCTATTAGAGAGCCAGGAGAATGCTCAAATCATTATTGCAGTATATGTACCCCATAAACCTATGAGGGCACATCTAACATATTATCGATCAACACCAATGCCATCTACATGGACAAAGTCAAAAGTGTGGTAGATAAATCTATTAGGGCTTACACAAATAAGGCCCCTAGAACAAATATTTAGAACCAGATGCCTCACAAATCTGATCTCATCGATTGCTCACAAAGGTTGGCTTCTCAATAGAAAGAGAGCATCTTTCAATATCAATTGGAGGATGTGCACACAAAATGTGAGCACCTTGATAGGGAGGATACTCAATGCCAAACATTACTAAGGAAACACTTGTATGAGTAGTGCATGCACCAACATGTCCTTGATAAAAATGAGCATGCATATATATAGGATATATTATATTATGCCAATTTACCTCCTCAAAGTGAGTATAGGGAGTGCCCACATAGATGAGTTGCATCGTAGACTAAACTACACCCTAGGCATGAAAAAAATTATATATAGTGGATGTCCCATCACACACAACATCATCAAATGCAATATAGACATGGGTGTACTGTGTACAAAGAATTTCAAGGAGACGATTAGGATCAATAGTGTCCAAAAATCTCCCTAGTATAGGAGGAGGATGAGCCAAATCCACCACCTCAACACAAGAAGAATCTACCTCCACTAGCCCCATAGAGGCATCTCAGGGAGGAGGAAATTTTGACCTCACAAGCATATAAAGCTTTAGTAGAGAAATTGAGAGCAATTAAAAAACAAGGAATGGCTTATCAAAAGCTAACCTTAAACAAAATCCACAATGTACCTTTGTGCCCATCAGTGCCAAGTCTAGAATATCCTGAGCACTTCAAGATGCCAAAGCTGGACAAATTTCAAGGTGATGAAGATGCAAAAGAATACATAGCATATTTTATAAACATGTGCTTTCATATACAAAGCAATGATGCTTTGTTACTGAGAATGTTCATCATGACCCTTTCAAGCCCTACCATGGAATGGTTCAACCAATTAAGAAGTCACATCATAACCAACTTTGAGAAGTTGGCTAATACCTTTCTTGAACGCTTCTCCTTCAGCATCAAGAAGAAGATAAACCTGTCCAATTTGGCCAGCTTAAAGTACTATGACGATGAGCCAATTATGGATTATGAAAATAGGTGGAGAAATTTAATGGACAAGTTCCCATTTTCCATTCCAATGATAGAACTAAATTGTATGTTTACAAATAGTTGTGCCAATCACATCTTGCCCAAGCTAAGGTAATAGAGGATATCAAGTTATAGGATCATGACTTGAAGCTTTAGAACAATAAGGAATAGAAAAAAACACAAAAAATCAAAATCACCAAGCTAAACCAGCCCACGTGAACCAAGTGGTGTTAAAACTCCAAAAAGAGGACAAGGGTAAAAATAGTAGAACTATTAGGCCCAACCTCCTTTTGCATAGTACAATTAGTGCAACAATAAGAAGCAGGATAAAAATAAGGAGCAATACCCTCCTTTCAAGTTTACACTACTATTAGAGACTATGGCATCATTCCTACATCAAATGTGCAAGGCTAAGACAATCAAATTACCTGAGATCAAGATACAAGATCCCAATCAACCCAAACCAAGGGGGTATAGAGAAGATCAATATTGTTCTTACCATAGGATGAAAGGACATGAAATTGAAGGATATCATTGTTTTAAACACTTGGTTCAGAATATGATAGACAAAGGAGAGCTAATTATTTAAAACCCTCAAGCTCCTAACAACCAAAACATGGGGATCTTAAAAAATCCCCTACCAAACCATGAGCCACCAAGGAATAATACTGGATAGGTGAATAAAGTGTGAATTGATCCACCAACTCAAGGATTCATCGGTATGGTGAATGTTATCACCAGAAAAGGGAGCTATGAGTGACCAGATTAGCCTCTAGCTCTAATTAGGGTCTAAGCTATGCCCCTCAAAGGCCATTACAAAATATGTCAGGCCCACCGACTAGACTAATGGTGACCATCAATAATATGCTTGTTCAAAGCCTACAGATAGCTTCAGCAAAGATGTCAATATATGAATTGATTCAATAGTATCCTAAGCACAAGGAGACACTCATGGATATTATAAGGTCAATTGAAGTTCAATACCAAGACCTTAAAGCATTCACAAATTTTGTGGGACATGTGAAGTAGTGCAAAAAACCTGTGATTCAATTTTATAATCATGAGATTAAAGTGGTATCTATTGGTATAGTAGACCCACCATTGCATATAATTGTGTGTGTTAACCACACACCATTCAAATGGATATTGATCAACACAGGGTCTTCAATCAATATAATTACAACCAAGGCATTGGGGTACTTGAAGTTTCCTAAATCACACATTGTACCTTTGACCTTCACCTTACAAGCATTTAATGATGCATTATGCTCAATGGTAGGTACTATAGTTTTGCTTATTTAGGTCATACTGAATACCATCCCTCTTATGTGTCACGTACTTGAAGATGCAATGCAGTATAACATCCTCCTAGGGAGGCATTGGATCAGAGGAATACATTGTGTTCCCTCAATTTTACATCAATGTATCAAGTATATACATGAGGGACAAGTTCACGTGGTTCCTTCCAAAGAGGAGACATTTAAATATGTGAACCAAGTATATTTATGTGGATATTTTATTCTCCCATCAATGCACCTATATATATAATCAACATCGCCCATTAAATATCTAGAAGGTAAACTAAAAAAAGTGTGTGTTGGACTTTCAATGGTTGCACCATAATTATCTAAGCATACAATAGCTGCTTCAAAAAAACCTATAGCATCGACGATGCTTAGGAATG
This sequence comes from Wollemia nobilis, assembly GCA_028583015.1. Taxonomy (NCBI): domain Eukaryota; kingdom Viridiplantae; phylum Streptophyta; class Pinopsida; order Araucariales; family Araucariaceae; genus Wollemia; species Wollemia nobilis. Next base: position 15,134,152 of record JAQPPZ010002556.1, read on the forward strand.
ATAGGAAGCTTAAGGCATTAATGGGTAAGAAAGAGCTAAAAGAAGCACCCAAATTAGCTACTATCGAGGTTCCTAGTCCCATGGATGAAGAGGACACTCAATATAAAGTCAAGTAGGTACCTAAACCTACCTCACCTACTTCTTTAGATGAGTTATCTACACCGCAGGTGACCATCCATTTGGTTAATCCTTGGCTTGTGAAGTATATAGTGCATAATGTGATATTCATACCTTTTATCAAAACTGCATAAGACATAAGTAGACCTCAAGCCCATCACTTGCCTATAGGGACAGTGTTACCACTGGGGGTGCCATCCAACCAAACAAACTTCATTTATGGAGGGTTTGACCAACTAGAAGATCACATGCCTATATATGAGGATGATGATGAACCATTCTCACTGAATATTCATTATCTTTCCAATCCAGAGTTTATCGTACATTATTTTGAATGTTACCATTGGCATGGTTATAGTCTAAGCTTGTTTGAGCAAGGGCATTGAACTCCCTATGAACCACAATATTAGTTTCCAACTGATAGGTTTGGGTTGGGCTACCATATAAGAGGTCATGATGAGCTCCTAGTAGCATCTTTAGATCACCTGAATCTCAATTTAAGGGATAACATGGATTGGAATCCATATCACCCTAACCCTTATTACCACAAAAGGGGTAATCATCTAGTAACTATGGTTGCTATTGAACCACCTATGATCTATCATGATGACATCTTGGTGGAGGCCGATTCAAAAGATATTCCAATATCCAACTTGATCATTGAACATTGTGAAGCTACCGATGACACTGGAATGTAAACCCAAGATGTTGTCTTAGCAGAAGACATCGAATTAGAAGTTCCTTCTAATGTGGATAAAGCAGAGTCCATTTCTAAAATAAATGGGCTAGAATGCAATTCTCAGAGTGATGATGATGAGCAATACTCAAACAAAAAATAATATGCGGATGAAATAGAAATGACCTATCTTGGGCCTAGACATTTGCATCATCACATAGATACAGTGCCTATGAACAATAGGTTTTTCATAGATGATAGCGACTATGAAGATGAGACCGATATGGCCTATCTGGGGCCTTGACACTCGTGTCATTGAAATAAGTCTTTTGACATGGAGGAGATGTATTGTAGGGTATATCTTGGCCCTCACTTAGGGGAATATTAACTAATTCTGATGAAATCTATTGCATAGTCTTCCCTGAGCCCCCTACATATAGATAACTCTTAGAGCTAAATAATCCCATTTTTCTATCTGTTCACATACCATATCCTAATATCCCCATACCCCTAGAGCCACATATTGGGTATGATATTTTCATCAACGAGGAGTTGCACACGTGGTCCTGGAGATCTCATCCATTCCATCAATATGATCTCCATTGATTTGACCACTCCACTCTGCAACCCAACAAATGCTTCAAAAAAATTATGTCTTAATCTAGACATTATTGATTGGTATCACACTAATTCACCTTTAGATCCTAAATATTTCTTCTCTAAATGTTGCAACCTTTCCATTTTAAGCTATGCTATACACATGATGTTTATCATGCTGAGGATAATTCCAATATGGAACCTCTAAACCCAATGGATGACATCCATTTGATCCCTATGCCTCACCATCTTGAGGAGAGATCACACATATTAGTAGAGGAGACCTTTGATGTGGATATTAGTGATTATCCTACTAATACTAAGAAGGTTAAATTTGGAGAGATTCTATCTCTTGAGGAACATGCCAACCTCATTCCTCTATTGAAAGAGAGACCTGATATCTTTGCTTGGACTTATAAAGACATGTCGGGTCTAAATACAAAATTGGTTACACATAGATCCCTCTAAAAATCCAGTCAAGCAGAAACTCAAGAAAATGCATCAAACAGTCACTTTAATGGTTAAAGACAAGATACAAAAACTATTGGATATGGAGTTTATTATTTCCATTGATTATCCAAAATGGGTATCAAACATGGTTCCTATAGGAAAACTAGATGGAAGAATCTGTATCTGTACGAATTTTAGAGACCTCAACAAGGCAACACCAAAGGATTCATTTCAATTGCCCAACATAGATGCTCTTGTAGATACAACTGCAGGTCATGAGATGCTCTCCTTAATGGATGGTTTTTCTAGTTACAATCAAATTTGGATTAAACCCGAAGACAAAAATAAAACCATGTTCACGATGCCATGGGGGAAATTCTTCTATAAATTTATGCCATTCAACCTTAAAAACACTGGTGCCACATATCAGCGGGCCATGACATACATATTTCATGACTACATGCACAAAATCCTCGAGGATTACATTGATAACTTGTTGGCAAAGTCATTGCTATGTGAATAGTATGCGAAGGTCTTGAGAAAAGTCTTCGATCTCCTGATAGAGAATAATGTCAAGTTGAATCCCATGAAATGCGTCTTTGGCATAACATCAAAAAAATATTGGGATTCATCATTTCTAAATGAGAGATTGAAGTTAACCCAGCAAAGGTTAAGGCCATTCTAGAAATACCTCCTCCAACTTATATCAAAGAGCTAAGGAGACTCCAAGGTAAAGTAGCATCCATAAAGTGATTCATCACACAATTATCAAACAAATTTTGATCCATAAATCGACTGCTACACAAGGGGGTCACTTTCAATTGGGATGAGGACTATAAAAAGGTCTTTGTTGAAATCAAGCAATACTTGGAAATGCCACCAGTATTATCTCCATCAAGGCTAGATGTGCCTTTCCTTCTTTATATATCAACTACTAACTTTGCACTCGAAACCATGTTAGCCCAAAAGAACGTGCAAGACAAAGAGCAAGCGATATATTATATCAGCCACACCTTGGTGAGTTATGAGCTAGGGTACACATACATAGAAAAGTTGTGCTTGGTAGTGGTTTTTGTAATGAATAAGTTGCATCACTAAATTCTAAGTTATATGATGTATGTGATATCCAAACAAAATCCTTTGTAGTACATGATGAGCAAGACTTATCACACTACACGTACTACAAAGTGGATCATACTATTGATAGAATTTGACTTGGAATTCATTAGAAAAAAGTCTATCAAGGGATAGGTCATAGTTGATCGACTGGCATAGGCTACTCTTTGGGATAATAAGCCTCTTTTCATAGATATTTCCAATGATGTAGTCTTTGCATTATCAAAAACACCCAAACCAGAAGAACCAGATAACAAAGATAACATGACTTTGTTCTTTGATGGTTCAAAATGTGAGTAAGAGAGTGGTGCAGGAATTGTGTTTATCACACTGCAAGGTGCTCCAATGCCCTTGTCACTCAAGCTATAATTTTATTGCACCAAAAATAATGCTAAATATGAGGCCCTAATCCTGGGTCTCCGAACAACAATCGCCATGAAGATCAAAAGGCTAAATATCTTTGGAAAATGCCTTCTCATTGTAAACCAAGTCAAGGGATTATTTCAATGTAGGTGTCATATCCTGAAAGCTTACAAGGATCTTGTTGGCACTTATCTAGCCTAGCTAGAATGGTATGACATTGAGGCAATCCCTTGTACAGCAGACACGATGGCATATTTGGGATCCTTAATCCCTCAAAATCCATCTATTGATTTCACTACCATTCATGTGAAAATGCTCTTGCACTCTAGGGTGTAGCATGGGGATTTTGATAATGAAGAATCAGTAAAGATAATTCATATAGAACCAAACCATGAGTGGTTATATAAAGCCAAATAATTTCTTAAGAAGGTGCCCTAGGGTTCTTTGATCTTGTATGGTCTTACAGGGAATGGCACCACCATTCTCCACAAGGTTGTTTCCTAGTCTGCATTTGTGCATATTGAATTGCAAAGGGAACAAGTCATCTTATCAATCGAGGTAGAAGCTTATCAGGATTGGATGTCATAAATACATAACTTCCTTAAGCTTGTATTAATCCCCCAGGTATTATCACATGCTGCAAAATGCACATTCAAATAGAAAGTTACAAAATATGTCTTTATAGGAGATATTTTATACCATCAAAGTTGTGATGGAATCTTCCTTCATTGTCTTTAGCCCCAAGAATTAGCTTAGGTAGTTTCACAAGCTCTGACGATACATGTGGTGGTCATTTTAACGGCATGGCCATCATCAAGTGCATCCTTTGCATGGGATATATTGGTCCATTATGGAGAAGTATTGCACCACATATATAAAGAAATGTGTTAAATGTCATCATCATACTAATCTTACACACTTGCCATCATAGGCCTTATAGACCATCCAAGCATCTTGGCCATTTGCTCAGTGGGGTTTGGATCTTATTGGAAATATATATCCCTTGTCATCAGGTTGACATACATTCATCATCATGGCTACTGAGTATTTCGCAAAATGGGTGGAAGCAATCCCTCTAACAATGACAACTAGAGCACGCATTACGAAGTTCATACTTCAAAATATCATATATCATTTTGGGATATCATCCAAAATTATTTTGGATAATGGAACATCATTCAAAAATAAAACTATGAGGACTTTAACATCCAAATATAGTATACAATATAGTTTTACGACTCCATACTATCCACAGGTAAACGGGTAAGTTGAAGCTTTGAACAAGATAGTGGTAGCCATATTGAAAAATATGGTATAAGAAAACCATATATATTGGCACATTCAACTACCCCTTGCATTAGGGGATTATAGGACTAGCATATGGATACCTACTGGGGCAACACCATTTTCACTGGTATATGGTGCTGAGGCTATTATGCCCTTAGAGTTGGAAATCCTAACCTTGCACGTCACATTGAAAGAGTTCATCAATGATGACACCACGTGACAATCTCGCTTTGATCAACTGATGTTGCTTGATGAGCGTCATGTGAATGCCCTTGATCATCTTCATATTTATCAGGAACATTTAAAATGAGCTTATAATAATAAAGTCCATATGAGAGACTTAAAATTTTATGATCTTGTACTGAAAGAGAGCCAAAAAAACTCAAATCTACCATCGCACTTATGAGATAAATTTGCAACCAACCAGTTAGGTCCTTACATCATCTTCGAGAATATTGGACCTGGGACATATCACCTAACATCGCTTGAAGGTGTTTAAGAGCCTGAACCTCTCAACATTCTTCATATTATGGTATTTTACACATAAAATAAAAAATAAAAAACATTCAAATAATTCAAAATTTTCAAAAACAATGGAAAACATCAAAATCCATAAAAATAAAAAAGCAATAAATCCAAAAACATTGCAAAAACATCAAAATACAAAAACATATGCATTATGCATTTCATGTGCACATGCATTCATTTAGTTGCATTGCATTTAGGCATTTTCATCCTCTACACCTGCATTAGGATAGATTGTATTTCCAATCTTACAAACAACACCATGTTTTTATGTTAATCATGCATCCATGTATCATCATATGCCATCACCCTTGTGAGTAATTATCTTTTTCAACACAACCCCTCCTGTTGCTATAAGGAATACACTAGGGTTTTGTATATGACGTCTAGTTTTGATAGCACCTAGCATATATTAGAATCCCATCACTAATCAACACATTAAAAATCATAGTCTAGACAAAAAAGGATGAACACTACAAAGTGATCCTAGTCATCTTCAACAAAAGGTTTATACTTGCTCATCTTGTGATGTGCATGGTCTAGAGTGTTGATCATTGGCAAAATGACAAGCTCCCCCTTACCTAAAAAAATCCCTTTCTTTTTACAATATAAGCAAAATCCCTTGCTAAAAAAAAAATGCAAGAAATAGTGATTTTCATCACTATGCATGAGCAAGTATCCCAATAAATATGAAAAAAATAAGGGGGTGAGGAGCTTGAATCCTTGAAATATTCACTACTCATAGCCATTGAGTGATCCCCGATATAAAAATGGGCTGAATGAATCCCGCTTGGCATTGGGGTAGTTCAAAGGAATTTACAAGTGAGCTAACTTTAGGTGGCCTGTATTACCTAGTGGTCTAGTCCAACTACAACTAAAATTAGGATCATGATAAAAATTTGGTGATCCTCATTATAACAATGTGCTGAATGAATCCCACCTAGAAATGAGGTAGTCTTATGTCTCATCTAATATATTCATTTACACACACAGGGATAATGAATATCTAGGTCTACATTATGATAAATTTTGTCTTTCATAAGTCATGTATAGTGATTATACAACTTTTGAGAAGTCAACTAGGGTGTTTGAGTCTCATGGAAAACCTTAAAATTCCTTAATAGCAACAAATCAAATCATCTCATTTATCATTGCATATATCTCACAGTTTCCATCTTATCTATGGGTGTTAAAATAATTAATTATTATGATGAGACTTATCATTTTTATTCATGATTTTTATATATTCCATGGTGTCATCCATTATATTGTTAAGCACATATTGCATCCATTCCTCATGTTTTAGTGATTAAAGGATACAGTTTCATTTACATTAGATCATCATGTACTTAATGCATTACATACATTGCATTCATTATAGCATATCAACAAAAATTAAATGCATACAATTAAATCAAATTAAACATGCATTTAACATAATCATTGCATCAATATATGTATACATAGTAGTCCATATATACATATAGATCACTCTATCTAATCATACATCTATCAACTAGCTAGTGCATATCATCAATACATCACATCGTATAATATCAAATCAACATAGCATATAAGCATTGCATCCATATGCATCTCATAAACATAAAACAATAAAAATGTATACACGTAATGAGATAATCAAAAGTTATATCATATATGTGTGTGTGTGTATGTGTGTGTGTGTCAAAAAGTACATAAGGAGGGATACATCAAAAATGATCGTAGGCTACAATAGTGTAGGTCCTCCGACCTTACACTCAAAACATGGTACAATATCATATCACTACCATGACCAATCCTAGCCTGCACTGCTGCTATCACCTCTACCCTCAACCCATTCCCTAGGATTCTACCTAGAACCTATCCCTATTGATCTCTTTGATTGAGAAACTATCCTATGGTTGGATCATGTTGATGACTACCCAGTCTCTTGTGTCATGGTCCTCTGTGATCCTGAGATGGTAGATCTAGTAGGCACTATGCCACTATATAGTCTGACCTCACCCTCCAAGAGAGTAATGTGGGCTGTATCTGAGGCCTGTTGCCTCACATCATCGGATACTATGTCCTACAACCACTTGATCTCTACTACCATATCTAACCCTAATGGTCCCTATGCAACTAGAGCAACAGGAGAAACCTGAGAAGTTAAGGGATCACCCCTCATAGTATTGAGTAGATCTCTCTTTGTAGTCCTATAGTCTAGCTGGGATTTGAGAATATCTCGTTGCATGGTGATATTATCTATCTCTATGGCTATTGTATCTATCTGTGCCTAGAGAGCTGACCTCTCCTCCTGGTAGTTGCACAACTACATTTGCCTTGTTGTTAGTTGAGCCTGTAGGGTGTCCATTTGCACTTGTAATATAGAAATGGATGTATCCCTCCCCAAAATATATTCATATTCTATCTACAGCTGGGACTACATACTATCCACCTGGGCCCATAGTTGGGATACCTCATCATCAAGTTCCCCCTCACCCTCCTCCTCATCTCGAGCCTCCTCATCTATTGTAGCAACATATCCCCATCTACCCTCTATCCTCTAGTGAATGCATCACCCCTTAGGATCAACATTTGCTACCTTTGCAACTACTCCATCTCTAGACTTGCCTAGAGGACTGCCACCCTACCATTACCTGGTAGTCCACCAAGCATCATAATATATCATGGTTCTTGCAACTGCTAGCCCTTAGTCCTGATAGTCATCATCCTCATTACCCAATAGGGTCACCTGAGGCTAGGCTAAGTGTATCTCTACATTCAGGTGATGATAAAGGACTAGATACTTTAGGATATCCTGATGTATCTCAAATTGCTAAGAGATGCATGAGAAGTGGAAGAACTCTTGTACATTGCGCTTGCACCCGATGATCTATCTATCGCATCGCGAACACCTCGAATAGCAGTATGCCTCATCCCATGTTGGGAAATCCATGTAAGAGTGCCATATGACCTATCTTGCTCATAGCCCTGTAAGATGATCCATGTAATACTGAATATCCCTTGCTTGGGACATGTTCTTGAAACCCTCGACCTCTCTAGGCCAGCATACTACACAACACTACGACTCTTTTGTAATCGAGATGATTTGTAGGGGCATTTTGCTTGGATGATCAATGTTGATATGCTCCTAGGCCCAGATCTAGAGTAATAAGTTGCACCCAAATCCTATGTAGCCCTATTGAGTGATGTGGTATAGCTCATCATAGAGCTGCACAAGGAGAGCACTCCCCTAGGACAGAATAAGCGACTACACTATGGTGCTAGTAAGTAAGTCTTGTATCCTAACGAGGAGGTTCCAATGGAACCTCACTTTGAACATTTTTGGAAGAAAACATTCATGATAATGTGCATCAACACAGCCTACCACCATGTGAAAACCCACACACTCTACCAATGCTCTATAGGCACACCTCCATGCTTTGTGTTTTCTAGCACCTCATCGCTCCTGGTGCCAAAAATCTATTGAAATATGACTAGATTTTCCTTTGTAGGTGAAGATGTGATGGCCTCACCATTAATAGGAATGTGGAATATGTGGTATACATCCTCCAGTGTCACCATAATATCTCGAGTAGGTAGGTGGAAAGTGTTGGTCTGTGCATCCCAATGGCAAGCCAATGTATTCATGTAGTCCTAATCAACTCAGATAGAAGGTAATAAGAGTATATAGCCAAGGCCTACGACCACGAACCAATCTTGATCAACATCACTCAACCCATGTAGAATCTCATGGAGGATATCAAACTCTTGCGCTCTAGCAGTCAAGGTCTAAGGGCAAATAATAACAAAAAATTATTAAAACCACAAAAACATCAAAAAATGCACTTCAGAAGCCAAATAAATTAAAAAAACCTTCAAAAAGGTAAAAACAATCACAAATGCATGCAAAATGTTCAAAAAAATCAAAATTGTACTTGTAAAAATTCAAAAAAATCAATTAATTCCAATCAAATAGAAAAAACAAATAAAAAAAATTTAAAAAATTCTAAAGTTGCTTAGCCGCACTTAGCAACCGCAGTCGCTATCTCAGCCGTGGTTGCCATGCTTGGCCAGCATCAATGATCAAAATTTAACCATTGATGTTTGAAGTTAGTCGTGGCTACCACCTGCAGCTATGGGAAAGACCCCTTTCGAGGTTGTTTCCTGCCTCAAGAAACCCCCACAAAAAAATAAACCCACCCTCTAAACTAGCCTCGTCTAATCCTAACTAAGGTGTGGTTCATTACCAAAAGTTTAATTTGTTTATTAATACCATTAAATAATGTGGTTTATTTTAAATTTTGGTGAAATCAAAGGGTGAGGCTCACTATGCTACTTTTGTAGGACTAACTCCACCACTAGTGGATGCTTCCGGTTGGTCTGCCATAAGGGTAGGTTGTGAGGTTTTTGGTAGTGTTTCGTATTAGTTTTGCAACTTCATCTCTCAGAGCTCTCTTTCAGCAAATGGTAAATGGAAATAATGAAAATAAAAATGGCCTAATTTGCTTTTATGTTTCTAGTGTAGCCCTCAATCATGGGCTCAAATTAGGGTTTCTTCTTCAACCATAGCTATCAAATGCGGCTAAGGAATTTGCCCAAACTAGCTATGGTTGACAACTGTAGCTAGCTGCTAGCAATAAATTCTCTCAAAATCCAACCGTGAGGAGCTTTAAAAGGTAAAATTAAAAATATTTAGCCATCCAAAATCTCAAAATTTTCAAAAATAACAAAAATATCAAATAAATCAAAATTCAAATGCACCTCATATCCAGTTATTTACTCTATACACTTGGTGGTTGCAGTTACTTGCACTCCATGCAATCCGATAAGATGAGTAAATTACCATAAGACCATTTGGGGAAAATTAGTCATCATTGACTTGTAATTTTTCACTTCAATATCGAAGAAGGCCATGGTGGTTGGACTGCCCCATGAGAATGAAGTGTTCATTTCATTTCTTCTATGAATTTTTAGTAGATCATCGAACAAAGTGATTTAACACAAACCTAATTGAAATTGCTATCATCTTGATTCCTTAATAAGTCCATTACAGTTGGACCACTCTATAGGATAAAGATGTACAATTACTATAAATAGTTGAATTCACGACTGAAATAGGCCTTGCCAAACAATAAAAATGCAAAAGTCTTAACTCATCCAAATCAATCATCTTGGTCAAGTGACTCGTCACTTTATTAATTGTCTTTACCCTCATCGACTTGTTTCTTGAGTGGGTAGTCATAATATCAACAATTATAATAAAAATTGATAGAAGATCACTGGATCTTGTCAAATTACGTTAATCTTACAAATCATTACCAAAAACTATCATAATATTACCCTTTGCTGGGGCAAATAGCAAATATGACAGTTAAGCTTGAATATCTCCACCTATCGGAACAATCGTAACACTGGCTACCCAATCACCATGGGCACGTGAAAGATTTTGAAAATTTAAGCCTTCCATCAGTTGGAAGCAATGATTCTAGGATGTGCATACTTTTGCAGGACCAGGGCATCTAATTTTGATCAGATCAATGATCATCATTCAACCTACAACATGTATCTAGACGATCTATTTTTGCTCAACATCATGTTTTCCCATAATGCATCCCAAAAGGGGCATCTATAGACACCTAAAACACATCATGTTTAGGGGACTACTCATATGGGTATCCTTGTAGACCATATGAATGATCTTGGACCATTCTAAGGTAAAGTAGTGGTTCTAACCACTCATTTTTGGCAGCTTTGGACTACTCAATATTAGCCATAGATGGTATCTATAATTTAGGTCTTAGTCATGGTTGACACCCACAACTAAAATTCTAGCCCCGCCTAAGAGCTGCGACTAGCCTTGAAACTATCTTGGACTCTCGAGAAAAGAAAAAATTAGTTGCAATGGCCATGGCAATGGATTTTGAGTGGTTTCAAGTGAGGAAGCTTCCATATTATTCCTTCGAACTGCTCCATCCTCCCACTTCTTGATCTTGGCTTCTCAAGAAAGCTAGGATGAAGAGTTTGGAAGGTTATAAGATCCCCTCCAAATTAGGGAAAGAAAATAATGGAGTGCTAATTTGCATGCAGTGAATCCCTGCCAAATTAGAGTCATGTACAACCCTTTAGGAGTATCTACATGCTACCAATTTGGAGAATTATGACTGCATTTGAAGCTATGAAGGTTTCAAGAGCTTGAGGAGATCAATCATCCTAATTAAATCACTTCCACCATAAATTCAAATAATCTACACCACCAATTAACTCTAGAATATAGAGGTAACCCTTGATCATCAATTCCATGGAGGAATTTCAAGATTTAGACCCGGGTTGCAAGAGAAAGAAGACTTTCTCCTCAGTCGTGGCTATCATACATGGCTAACAAAGCCGACTGCATTTGAAATCTGTAGCTAGGGTTTGAAGTTTGTTTCCTTTTGTTTTAGCCATAGAAATTTTATTTCATAGATGTAATTAGTTAGATATACCATAGATTAACTCTCATTTATGCTTTTGTACTGTTAATTCTAGGAATTAGAGGTAGCTTTGCTCTATTTTCTCATATTTGCTAGTTTTGTTCTAATTTGCTTAGATTAGATCCAATTCAAGCTTTAATTACAAATCATATATTATATTAGCTATATTTACTATTTCCCTAGCTCTTTATCATAATTTAGGCATTTTGTAATTATCTTTACAAGTTGTCATGCTTTCTTTACATATTTTCCATAATTCATGCAAATCCTTATCAAGAGCTTCATCATGAGAGGCCTCCTTTGCTTCTAATTGTTCTATGGTGTTTCTTGAATGTATATTTATAGGTTTTGGACATGTTCAAGGTATTATTAGCATCATACTCCTATGATGAAGTAATAATAAGGCTTCCTTGAGCCTTGAGTAACCTAAGAGGGACCTATTTGTAACCGAGATTTTTAATGTTAAAATAAATAAATTTGCACATTCTTGTTCAATTCATTGTTTACATGTTTTATTATTTTAATGCTTGGTATAATTGATGCAATAGTATAGGTGCATGCTCTTAATATAGTATAAAAAATTCAAAAGAAAAAAATTTCAAGTGGGTCCCCAATTAAGGTGAGTTGTGCAATGGCCACAATACACCTATACCCCTAAATCCCATAGAAAAAATGAACCATTTTTCCAATGGGGATTGAACTTCATTGAAAATATTAGTCCACCATTAAGTGAGGGTCACAAATGAATCCTCACTACTACAGACTATTTCACTAGGTGGGTTGAGGTAGTTCCACTTAAAGACCATCGAAAGAGTAATCATAAAAATTTTGAGAGATATTATTACCAGGTTTACAATCCCCCAATAAAATAATTATTGATGATGGCAAGGCATTCATAGGCTCCAATATTACTCAATTTACCATTCAACATGGAATTTATCTAAAGGTCTCTTCAAAGTACTACCCATAGGGTAATGGTTTGGCATAATCCACAAACAAAAAATTGTTATGGATCCTAAAAAGGATTGGCTCAAATAATCAATGATAATGGCATCTTCACCTTAGAAGAGTCTTATGGAAAATTTTCATCACTTCAAATAAAAATTTAGGGTGTTCATATATTTTGGTATATATCAAGGAGGCTAAGATACCTATATCTATAGAGTTACCTAGGCTTTAGTTGTTGCATCAAATAGAACATTAGGATACTGATACCATGACTGTAAGGATGGGAGAACTCCTCAAGATTGAAGAGCTATGAAAAGAGACTAGAGAGCAATTTCTAATACATTAAGGAGTGATCAAATATGGTTTGATAAGATATCCATCCCTTAGATCTTTAAGATTGATGATATGGTACTTTAATAGGATGAATACAAGAGCAAACTAGGTCATCACATAAAGTTTGATGCAATTTGGAGTGGCCTATTTATCATAGTTGTTTACAAGTATAATTTTTTTTTATATTATTATAATGGATGGTGACACTCTCCTAATCATAGTCAATGTGATTTATTTGAAGAGATATGCTTAAGCTCTCTATGTTTCAAAAATAATTATGTAATATATTTTGGTTTTTTCTTTGGTCAGTTCTAAACCTTAAGGAGTTGTCAAAGTCATTAAATCTTGGAGGACTCAAGAAATATAAAATTGCATCACAAGTTTTATGTGCTTTTATATGCTTCACCATCCTTCAGATCCCCTCAACCCACAGTAAAAAAATTTGCAATTTGGGAGGGTGGTGGACCATTCGATTGCAAAATAAATGACCCATGCCATTTTAGAAGGTTCCTCCAAAGATTTCAATTTTTTTTTGTTCATACGATTGAATATCAATGGCCATTCCACTTTGGAGATTTTGATGAAGCAATAATGGAGCAAACCTTTACAGACCATATTATTTTAAAAAAAATTGACAAATGTTGTTCACCAAAAATTTTGTTGATCGTTGGATCTCAAACATTAGTGGTCAACGCTATTTCTAGATAGCTATTAAAATTAGAAATCTATAAGTTTTTAAATCACTTAATTTCATAGATCAATAGTGCATGTTACTTTCTAAAACTCCAAGATGACAAAGAGAAGCCATGTTAGCCATTGATCCTAAATTAATTGAATATTTGCATAATATTGAAAGTAGTCAAAAGAACTATTGAGGAATATATCTAGTATTTATGCTCTAGGTGTCGAGACCTCCCATGGATGTGGTTTTCTTTAGATGTTTCCATTGCTTATGCCTCACATAGGGAACTAGTCCTAGGAAGTTTAGGGATTATGGGATGCAACTCCTATAGATGACATTCAAGATTTTTTACCAAGGTTGACTCCTTATCTGGATGCAATATTTGGTGCTTTTCCTCCTAAGCTAGCCTAACCTACTAGGTTATTGTCATGAAAACAAAAAAAAAAGAAGAGAAAATAATAAAATAAAACCTAACTAGCCAACTACCCTAAGCTATGGGTGGTGATGTGCCAAAGATTACAATTATTTTTCTACACTTGAATGGGATTAGTGAACACATGAATAATACATGACAAAAAAATTGAACATGGTCTCACTTATATCTAACTACAAATCAAAATACTTCCCATGAAAGCTAGGATATAAATACTTGAGTAGTCATAGTCCTCCATAGAAATATGCATGAATACTTAGACCAGGACATAAATGCTAGAGTAGTCATAAATTTTTGCATTCATGTTAAAAGCACATTAAATTCATACATAATTTAAAGAGGATCAATGGCCTATACATACTACTAAACCAAGGCTCAATTTTAGAGTAAAATACAAAATGGAAAGAGGAGAAAAAATTGCTCAAGGTTAGACACTAGACATAACAATAATTCAACCTTCTTTACAATGAAGAATGAGCTAATATTTATAGAAACAGTTATGGAGAACTTTTCCATCTCAAAATTTTGAAATCTCCTTTCAAAAACTCCTACTCAACTGCAACTAATATTGTTAGGTTTGTGGTAATTTCTCAGTAGCCTTTATGTTGGTGTTTTTAATGTGTTAACAACACCACTGGTGGTGTAAGCTTGATCAAAATTTGGGTGCCAACTCTTATTTTATCATTTTCCAAGAATTATAGTTTTTGTGCTTATTTTAGTTAGTGTGTTTAATTTTGACTTTTTGTCTACTCCATCCAATACCTTGATTATCTAGCCTATGATTACCAAATTTTTAAGTTGTGTTGGTGTGCCCAAGTTATTTTTCTTTTTAGTTGCACATATTGACACTTTGGGTTATCATCAAAACCTTGATTTTGTCCCCTTTGCTATCAACTCTAATAATTTTTTTTTTCCTATCCTATGCACTTATCTATGCTTTCTTTTAAATTTCAATTAGCTTGCTCCTCAACAGAGATCTCTTTCAAAAGTGGCTAATGTGCCTTACTCCTCCAAAGTGTAGTGAGAGCTCACTATAATAACATTCATCCAAGTTAGTGTATACTATCTAATTTAGGGTAACATGGTTTGACAAGAAGTATTAAGGATAAAATGTTTCCTAGATAAGCACATGTTGTTTGATTAAGCCAATCAATCAATAATATTCAAATACAACGCAGTTTCGCATAACAACTCTAGCCTCGATTGGTTAGTAAGGAAACTTTGCAGGCCAATCAACCACAAAAAGAAAGTAGTTATTTTTTCCTTAAACATTCATGTAAATTATATTTAATTCCCCCATGCATGAATTGGTGCCTTGAGTGTAGTGATAGATTCCATGTTAACCTTGAATAAAATAAAATATATAACACATGAGGTGGATTCAATGATGAAAAAGAATGACTTAGACTCAAAATATGTGGAAATCTCCTAGAGGAAACTTTGCATTGTTGGATAATGGACTTGGAATTAATCATGCAAGGTGGTAGACAATCACCTACTAACCTAATTGAAATATGAGTCAGAAATACATGACATATGAATCAAAGTGGAGGATGTGTGAAGCATGAAGGAAATATTTTATAAATACTCCTCCATATTATTTCTTCCTTATTCAATATTAGAGCACTTAAAGTGTATTTAGAGCATGAGAAAAGCATCAAAGAGTAAAGTTTCAAAGTAATACCAAATAAAAAAAGCATAGAATAATTTCAAGAAAGCACTAGTGAAGCATGTAGAAGAAGAAAACTTCCATATGTACAATATCATCCATAACAAGTAGCTCATACACAAATGCAATCCTTTCTTCCATAGGCCTAGAGATACCAACTTATACCTTCAATATTGAGATATTGAAGGACCTGACCCTAAAATTATTAGAGCCCAAAATTTTTAATAGAACAAAGAATTTGAAGGAGGTCATGTGGAAGGGATTTAAAGCCACTTAGCCTACAAGATTTAGATCTAGAATCTAGAGTAGTCTCCTAGAATAATATTTAGTGTCAATGATACACAACTATTTCAACTTAGTATATGCATGCACAACATTCTATGACTGCAGTACCTGATAAATCAAATCTAGTGATAGGAGCTTTAGGGTGGACATATCTCCATGTATCCATTGGTAGATGTTTTTCCTATTGACCAGAGAGAAAAATATTGCTTTAGAGGAAATGGATCAAATATTTGGTGAATTTTCAAATAAAGAGAAGCTCAACTTCCTATGTGTTGAGTGCAAGGACCTAAACCCAAATGGGTCTTTGCCAGCATTTCCTTTAGGACATAAGATGTTTGATGAGGGTACAAGGGATGATCTAAGTATGATTTCTTTTATGTTTGGCCTAGAAAGTGACAAGACTATACCCAATTGAGTATTATTTACATAATGAAGTAGAAAACTAATAATGGGTCGATGGTCTTTGAATTCTATGAAATGTTGATCAAATTCATAAGAGGTTATGCCAATTTTTAGCCACCCAAATATTTAGATACTCTTCATTTTTAGCTCATTTAATTTTATTCTAGAGCCCTGGAAAATACCCCAGTCTAAATCCATTATAGCTAGATGATGAGGTCCAGAAGATGTTTGTATCTCTCTAGACATGGGCCCTAAAAATAAATTTATCTTACTATTTTTCATTGAGCACTTTTTTGTTGAAGTTATTACATTATTAAATGGGCATCATATTGAACACATCTCAAAGTCTTATCATTTGTACTTGCAATAAGTGCAACATGGATATTGGTTTTTTTATGGAAGAGGTCAATATTGTTAGGTTTCATGGTTTCAATTTGTCTTTATACCTCCTCCCCAAATTTATTTTAAATAGAATATTTATGTTAGAGGTATTTAGGCAATTGGACCTAGTTGATAATAAATTTATAAATGAGAAATAAAATACATCCTTTTACAAGCCCCCTGCTAGCATAGGTGAGATGACACTGATAAGGAGAAAAGTTGTTTCTCTTATAGACAACAATATGAAGAAGCTAGGGATAAAGGGAGGATAACTAGAATTATGACCCCAAGGGGAGGTTTGCCAAATGGTTGACAAACATTAAGGGATCAAAATTCATACATGAGACCAAGACCAATGTGGAGGCTTTAAAAAATCAAATGGAAAAAATTGGCACATGCCCCTTGAACACGATTAATAAGCCTTCACTAAAGAAAAGGCCATATAATTCATTCTATGAGGTGAAGTATATGGCAAATCCATAGACCAAAATAAGC
Source organism: Wollemia nobilis (assembly GCA_028583015.1). NCBI lineage: Eukaryota > Viridiplantae > Streptophyta > Pinopsida > Araucariales > Araucariaceae > Wollemia > Wollemia nobilis. The sequence continues at coordinate 15,151,369 of JAQPPZ010002556.1, forward strand.
TCCAAGAAAAAGGATATTTTGAGAAGATGGCACTGGAAAGAGACCAAAATAAACAACTGGTGGAGATTGGTGATATAAAAATACAATTTAATGACTTACTTGTAGATGAGGATTTCAATTAATGGTATAATGTAGGGCATCCAAATACCAAGAGTTTAGGATCAAAGCAATGGGACAAGAAGGAAATAAGTGTCAAAATATTTGAAATGATCAAAAAGGAAAAATAAGTGGCCAAGAATTATGTGTAGTTTTAATAAACTCCATAAAATTTTCCATAAGAGGCCCCTATCATTATCTCTCCCCAAAGACTTTCAATTCCACCATTACCAAAGTAAGAAGCACCCTAATGAGAAAATATATTTCAACAAGTTCAACAAAGGAAGAAGTGGAAGGAAGACTCAACAAGCAGTATTGCAAGAGTAAAGAAAAAAATGATGTCCTAAGGACTGAGCCAATGACCATCAAATATCCTACACCTTTCCCTTCCTCTACCCCTATTGCTAGTTAGAATCATCCAAACTCCCAAACCATTTTAAACCCATTGGCCAAAATATCAAACATTACAACCATATTGACTGATACTCCTCCCACTATTCCTACAACCTCCTCCATTTAGGAGATATTTTCATTAGCTTTTCCATCCTTTATTACCCTCCTCTCATATGCTTCTGCCACTCCAACTCCTCTTCCCTCAATGCCTTCATTTTTTACACCATTTCCCATATTTCACCATCTACAAATGCAACAAGAATGCTCATGAGTGCTTGTGATAGCTTTGAACTTGTTGTAGAAATATCAAATGATTCAACAATAAATGACACTTTAAAATTAAAAATGGGCCAATCTAGCTCAATAGCTAGCCACAACAAGAATATTCAGCCATTTTTCTTCTCTGAATAAGGTATTATTCTTAACTTAAAAACCCCACTAGTGTCAAATCCTAAGTGAGAAATGGTAAAGCAAGATTATAAATTAGTTGCAATGAGGTTTGATCTTAAAAATGCTTAAGCTAAAGATAGGGTGCAATTCATGGAATAATCCAGGAGAGTTGTTTCTTATGATTATGTGTCAATAAATAGAAAGTTATCCAAATCATCTTAGCCAAGATAGGACTATTTATAGAGAGAATTAGATGATCTAAGGTAAAAAAAATCTAAAGATCGAGCAATTTCAAGGGACCAAAATCCTTATAAAGGATATTTACGATGCTTACTGGGATTAAATTGCATGTGTTTAAATTTACTAATAAAGCCACTATGCAAAGCTATCAGGTGATCCAAGAGGTTGAACAAAGCCTCACTAAAGGCTATGCAAAGTTGGTTGAGTTAGGAATCTATTATGTGAAATTGGCCACCACATCAAACTCTAAATCAGGGTTATGCATAAGGGGTCAGCCCCAAAATATATTTATAAAAATTTGGTGAATCGATTTCAAATCTAGGTGAATAGTTTCAAAACACATGTAGAAGGTTCACTATTATTAGGGGCAATGTTGAAAATTTAAACTTAAAATGGTCAACTTATTATAAAATTGAGGCGAATAAACCAAAACAAATTTACACCCAAAAAAATTTTGGCTAATGGACCCTCATCAAGGCTCCCAAATATTAGCCAATTCCAAATTTTGAAAATCTTAATTTTAGCCAATTTTGTGAAAATAACCACTATACATAACCCTGCTCTGAATTGATGGTTTTCAAATTTCAGGATAGGAAGGTAGCAACACAAAGGTTGAATTTATTTAAAAGGAGTAGGTTGCATAGTAATGGAAATTCCAAGTAGCTATTTTGACTATGACAACAACAAATCTCATGAGAGACATTGACTCATTTCTATAAAAAAGCATTCCCTCTCCTTGGCATGTAGATGGCAAGTTCTTTTCAAAGCAAGAATATATAACTTCTCAAGCAACACAATGAGGATATTACCTCTTTTGCAGCATGGTTGAACCCTCCTATGATGAATTATTTTGCTTGGGTAATTTGGCCACTAATGAAGCTAAAGATTCAGATGCACAAGGTCATTAATTGTACAACTTTCTTATAACAACCAATTCAATATCTAGATGACCTATAGACACTTAAGAAGATCGAGTTGCCTTTAGAAGAATAATGAGGTGAGATTAAGCACACATTGAATAAGTTATACAACCAATATTTTTTCTATATTCTTTTAATTTATTTTTATTTTTGACTTTGTATCCATGGTTAAGGAAATAATTCAAAGTTCTTTCTTCAACAAGCAAGGTCCTTGTGAGTTGCCAAATTGTAGTGATTTTAATTACACTTAGAAATATGTTGTCATAGATAAATTTTGAAAGGTGGTCCAAGTGGAGAAGAAATAGGGAAAAAGAAAACAAAAAACTGTCATAAAAATATAAGATGGCTTTATTATCATCAAATTGTTTTAATCAACATATGGTACTAAAAAAACATTAAAGGTCGATTGGTGATTCAAAATTTTCAATGGATCATTTGATTATAATGATCGATGGTCTATGCTCTTTCATAAAAATTTTGACCAAAAGTAGAAGGTAAAAGTTTCAATTGACAACCCACTCAATTTCTCAAAATATCCAAAAACAAAAAGTGAAGAAAATTTTTGTGAACTATTATATTCAAAATCAATGACCTGTAGAATTTCATGAGATTTTTGAGGGCTGAGGGTGACTAAAATTTTTTAAGGTTAGTTCTTCTAAGAGATGTTGATGAAGAGAAGAGGGGAGAAATAATTTGAACTTTTTGACAAAGAATCAATGAATTGTAGAGTTTCATGAAGAGTCCAATGTGAGATGATGAGAAAAATTTCCATGGACTACATTGCTTTAGAGTAATGATGAAAGATGAAGAAGAGTGATGCAGGAGCATCCAATGGTGTAAAAGTGATCTTGCATCACCCAAAAAATATTGTAATTGTTTAATTTTGTAAAAAAAAATAGTAAAAAAACTAGTAAAACTAGTTTTTCTTGCAGGAGATTATTAAAGGTCTTAGAGGTCAAATTTGAGGATTTTCGGCTAGACGCGAGCCTTGGTGCAAAGAGCAAAGGTTGCATCACTTAGCTAGTTTCACTTCATTTCCAAAAATATGATGTAATAGTCAATCGGGTCAACGAGCGCAAAGTTATGACTTTCACAAGTTGCCCCAAATTTGAAATTTAAAATTTCATGTTTTAGGTGGGAAAAAAGGGGGAAAATAGGGATAAGTGGGAATTTTAGAAATTATAAAAAGGGATCTTCTTTTGGGATCCTCAATTTTAGCATGAAATTCATGGAAATCTTTGGCTACTTTTAGCATTTTTGGTTTTTAATGGATTGTATGTGTTTTTTTTTATGCAACTTTGCTTCAAGTGGTATTAGAGCGAGAGTTCATGAGTGTGTAAATAGAGTGCCAAACGTGAGGCAGTTTACACCAAGATATGTGGTTAGGGTTTGTAGGAGAAGTGAGCAGAATTCCTCCACGAAGAAACTATGGTGGTGGGAGAAATATGGTGCCAGAAGAATATTTTAGATCTTTGCAGAGGTAAGTTCAAGCTTTACAAGAGGATCTGCGTAGAGGGTTTGAGCCAAGGAGAGAAGGGAGTGAATATGAAGCTGAAGAAGAAGAGACCCATTTCAAAGAAGAAGAATAAGATGCAATAGATCCTACACAATCCAAATTGTATAAGGCCATATCACAAATTGGAAAGAGATCGAAGTTTGATGTCTCCACGTATTCTGGAAATCTCAACCCAGAAGAGTTGATCGATTGGATCAATGACATGGAGGAATAATTCGAGTATGAGGAGGTAGAAGATCTCGAGAGGGTCAAATTTGCTAAGACCAAGTTGAAGGGTCATGCTATCATATGGTGGAAGGGAGTGCAGCTAGATAGAAACAAAATAGGAAAACAAGGATAACAAGGTGGGAGCCGATGGTGGAGAAGCTAAATAGATAATTTATTCCAGCTGATTACGAGTTGGATATGCTCAAGAAAATGTAGATTTTGAGACAATCAAGTAAGTCTGTCAAATAATATATAGAGGAGTTCTATAAAATCTTGATTATAATAGGCCATTCTGAGGCCAACAAGGAGAAGGTAGCCCATTATATTAATGGGTTAAGAGCAACTATTCAAGAGGAGTTGAGTCTGGTTAAGATGACCACCATTGAAGATGCTTACCAGTTTGCCTTGAAGGTAGAAGAGAATTTGAATAATAGGTTTGAAAGAAAATAGAGAGGAAGAGTTCGTGGTGGAAGAACTAGTGGGAGAACAAATGGAGGACAGAATGAGAACCAAAATAAAATTGGGGATACAAGCAACAGTCAAGACCAGAAGGGAGAAAATGCTTATCGCCCTCGTAATCAAAATTATAACTACCAAAATAATGGTTACCAGATAGGAAGAGGAAGTTCTGGATGAGGGTTTGGAAGAGGAGGATTTTATGGAACTTGTTTCCACTATGGAGAAGGACATCAAGCATACGAGTGTCCAAAAAACCAAGGAGAAACAAATAGGAGGCCTGAAGGTAATGCCCGAGATGCTGTTGTTGATGAAGATGTTGAATTTGAGCACTTTGAAGAAGCAGAAAGAGAAGTACTGATAATAAGGAGAGCCTTGCTGAATGAGGAGAAATATCCAGATCAGAGGAAGAGCTTATTTCACACAAGGTGTAAATGTGCAACTAAGGTCTGTAATGTTATCATAGATAATGGTAGCATAGATAACTTAGTTGCAAAAGGAATGGTTACCAAACTGTAGTTAGAGAGGAAGAGACACCCGCATCCATATCAAATTGTGTGGTTGCAGGACCATAGGGCTTTAGTCAGTGACCAGTGCTTGGTAAAATTTAATATTGGGAATTACTATGATGAGGTCTTGTGTGACATCTTGCCTATGGATGCTTGCCATTTGCTATTGGTAATACCATGGCAGTTTGATCGGTGTGCAATGCATCATGGGCGTGCCAACACTTCTTGACAAAGAATGGAGTCGCCATAAGCTGAAGCCCCTAAAGGAGGTGGATGAAAAGGTATGTATTAGTGCCAAAATTTGTTTGGTTGAAGGTAGAAGGTTTTTGGATGGTTTGAAACATGAGCATCTGTGCTATGCATTAATTCCTAGAGTTAGGGAAGAAGAATGCAAAGATACCCCAATAGAAGTTTCAGGTTTGTTAGAAGAATTTCCAGATATTATATTAGATAATGTACCAGATGGTTTGTCACTGTGAGGAAGGCAGCCCATAGAATGACTCTTGTAGAAAGTGAGGAGCTAAATAGACAAGTCCAAGAGTTTCTAAAAGAGGGACAGATTTGGGAGAGCCTGAGTCCATGTGAATTACCTGCAGTACTAGCACCAAAGAAATATGGAGAGTGGAGAATGTGTATAGAATCCATAGCTATTAACAAGATCACCATAAAATATAGGTTCCCATTACCAAGGATGGATGACATTATGGACTGTTTGAGTGGAGCCAAGTACTTCACAAAGATTGACCTAAAGAGTGGGTACCATAAAATTCGTGTCAGAGAAAGGGATGAATGAGGTATTGAAGGATTTTTTAGGAAAATTCATCAATCTATTTTGATGATATTTTAATATTTAGCAAGACCCTAGAAGAGCACCTAATACATATCAGAAGAGTTTTTGAGAAGTTGACGAGGAGCAATTGCTGATTAAGTTGAAGAAGTGCAATTTTGTGAAGAAGGAGTTAGTGTATCTGGGTTTGTCATCCTAGCTAAAGGTCTAAAAATGGACCTAGAAAAGGTGAGGGCTATCATTGAATGGCCTACTCCAAGGAGCATAACTAAGGTAAGATCATTTCATGGTCTAGCAAGTTTTTACATAAAATTTATTAGAAATTTCAAAAATATGTGTGCACCCCTAACAGAAACAACGAGAGGGGATAATAAAGAATTTAAGTGGACCTTAAGAGTAGATAAAAGCTTTGATATGTTAAAAAATAAGGTCACAGAACAACCTGTTTTAGCACTTCCAGATTTCAATAAGGTATTTCAGGTAGACTGTGATGCTAGTGGTAGTGCAATAGGAGCTGTGTTGAGTCAAGAAAGTAAACCTATTGCTTATTTTAGTGATAAAATCAATGATGCTAGGAAGAAGTATTATGTATATGATCAAGATTTTTATGCTATAGTTTAGGCTCTAAAGAAGTGGAGGCATTATTTTTTTCCAAAAGAGTTTGTTCTATATACTGATCATCAGGCATTACAGTATATTAATAGCCAAGGGAAGCTAAATCATAGGCACTTAAAGTGGGTTGAGTTTCTACAGAGTTATACCTTTGTGTTGAAGCATAGGAGTGGGAAGTCAAATAGAGTTGCAGATGCCTTAAGTAGAAGGTAGTGTTTATTGACAAAAATGAAGGTGGAAGTTGTAGGGTTTGACGAACTTAAGGGTTTGTACCCTGAAGATCCTGATTTTGCAGAGGTTTAGAGGGATTTCTTAGCACCTATTACTTTAGATAGGACTAAGTGGTTGGATTTTCTAATACAATATGGGATGTTGTTTAGAGGAAATCAATTATGCATTCCAGGGAGTTCAATGAGGGAGAATCTAGTCGAGAAGAAGCACAATGGATGGTTGGCTGGACACTTTGGTCGAGATAAGACCATTTCCCTTGTTAGTGAGAACTACTATTGGCCATAGTTGCAGCAAGATGTGAAGAAATTTTTATAGATTTGCAGAGTATGCCAGATGGCTAAGGGTGTGAGATATAACAGTGGATTATATCAGTCGTTACCTGTACCAGATAGGCCATGGGAGGATATCAGCATGGATTTTTTTCTTGGCTTACCAAGGACACAAAGGAGGAATGACTCCATATTTGTGGTGGTTGATAGGTTTTTGAATATGGCACATTTTATTCCCTACTAGAAAACTAATGATGCAGTTCATGTTGCAGGGTTGTTTTTCAAAGAGGTGGCATGTCTACATGGTCTACCAAAGAGTATCATTTTTGACAGGGATACCAAGTTTATTGGGTATTTTTGGAGGACCCTATGGAAGAAATTGAAGACAGACCTAAAATTCAGTTTTGCATACCACCCACAGATTGACGAACAAATAGAGGTGGTGAATAAAATTTTGGGCAATCTACTGAGGTGCTTGGTAGGAGATAAACCCAAGTGATGGGATTTGGTTTTTCCATAGGCAAAATTTGCATACAATAATTATGTCAATAGGAGTACTAATAAATACCCATTCCATATTGTGTATGGGAGCAGCCCAAGGAAGCTTTCGAGTTGATAAATATGGACAGAGGGAAAAAGAGTAGTGTTGAGGCTAAGGACTTTACAAAGCACCTGAAGAGCCTGCATGATGAAGTGAAGTAGCATATCAACAATATGAACACTCAGTACAAGACAAGGGCAGACCAGAAGAGATGACTTAAGGAGTTCCAAGTGGGAGATCAAGTTATGGTTCCCTTGAGAAAGGAAATATTTCTTGCTAAAACCTACAACAAGTTAAAAATGAAGAAGTTTGGACCATGCAGGGTCATAGGGAAATAGGATTTAGGGAATGCCTATGGGGTAGAATTGCCAAGTGGGCTGAATATATCACCTGTGTTCAACATTTCAGATTTGGTAGAATATCATGAAGGTGACAATAATGGTGAACCAATCACAAAATTATGGAGTATTCCCACATCTACTCTAGAGATAGAAGATATAGAAGAGGTCCTAGATACCTGTGTAGGAAAAATCACAAGAAACATGCAGTATGTAGAATATCTGGTTAAGTGGAAGGGCAAGCCTGTTGAAGATTCATCTTGGTTTTCGAAGGCTGAGGTTGAACACCTTGGTTTTCTTCCAACAACAAAGAAGTGAAGTTCACTTCTCAATTTACCCTGGGTGTCTGATGCAGGAGCATACAATGGTGTAAAAGTGATCTTGCATCACCCAAAAAATATTGTAATTGTTTAATTTTGTAAAAAAAACTAGTAAACAAACTAGTAAAACTAGTTCTTCTTGCAGGAGATTTTTAAAGGTCTTATAGGTCGAATTTGAGGATTTTCGGCTAGATGCTCAACACCAAGGCTTTCCTCACTTATTTCGTTTCATGTTGTTTTCAAAAATATGATGTAATAGTCAATCGGTTCAATGAGCGCGAAGTTATGAATTCCGCAAGTTGCCCCAAATTTGAAATTTGAAATTTGAAATTTCAAGTTTTAGGTGGGAAAAAAGGGGGAAAATAGGGATAAGTGGGAATTTTCAAAATTGTAAAAAGGGCTCTTCTTTTGGGATCCTCATTTTTAGCATGAAAGTAATGGAAAGCTTTTGCTCCTTTTAGCATTTCTGGTTTTCAGTGGATTGTATGTGTTTTTTTTATGCAACTCTTTGACCAAAAGTAGAAGGTAAAAGTTTCAATTGACAACCCACTCAATTTCTCAAAATATCAAAAAACAAAAAGTGAAGAAAATTTTTGTGAACTGTTATATTCAAAATCAATGACTTGTATAATTTCAAGAGATTTTCAAGGGCTGAGGGTGACTAAATTTTTTAAGGTTAGTTCTTCTAAGAGATGTTGATGAAGAGAAGAGGGGAGAAATAATTTGAACTTTTTGACAAAGAATCAATGAATTGTAGAGTTTCATGAAGATTCCAATGTTAGATGATGAGAAAAATTTCCATGGACTACATTGCTTTAGAGTAATGATGGAAGATGAAGAAGATACAATGAAATTGTGAGATGCATAAAAAATATTCTATAGGACTACCAAAGTGGCCAACGAATTAAATAACAGTTCAACTTGGAAAATGTACTAGGTACAAAATGTACACTACAGCAAAAAGGGCTTTAATGATAGTTATAAAAACTACCCTTAAAGAGCTTTAAAGGTGGTTATTCAACCATCGTCTATGAAGGTATCATAAAAAGTCCATGCTATACGATTACGACTAATAACCGCCTCAAAAAACCACTCTCTTAGGGTATAAGAGGATGGTTTAAAACCACCTTCTTAGGGCTACGAGGGTGATTGTGAACCGCCCTTTCAGGACTAAGAGGATCATTTCAAATCACCCTCTTAGAGTTAATAACTCTTAGACCCTAAGAGGATGGTTATAAACCACCCTATTAGGTCATCCTAAAATGGTGGCTTAATCTAAGATGATGTTTTTAAGTCATCATCTTAAGGTGACCTAAGAGGGTGGTTTATAACCATCCTCTTAGGGTCTCACTTGAAAAAATACATAAAAGATGCAGGAAAATCAAACCTAAGCTTTGGTAGCTTTGGAAACAATGCATACTCCAAAGAGCAAAACAACAATTCCAGCTCTCGTTGTTTCCTTTTCATGTGCTATAACTATGCCTATATATGTAGTGTATAAGAGCAAATAGTAACTCTTTTTCATGTGCTATAACTATGCCTATATTTGTAGTGTATAAGAGAAAAGAGCAACTGAAAACCAATAGGAGATGTCCCATAAAACCACTAATTTTAAAAAAGTATACGTAAAAATTTAATCGATTCTCATTACTCCAATGTCGAGGATGAAAGAATACAAAAATATTGTTATCTACTAGCTAGAAATGATTTATGATGATAGAATTGTATAACTTGTTACTTTACAAATACATATAATTATAGTTTTACTCTAATAAAATATTAACAAATTACTCTAATATTCAAAAGATCTACTTTTACTCTAAGAAAATATTAACAAAATCCTATAATATTCAAAAGATAATAATCTCCAGATCATAAATCAATTCAATACATTTACCCTCTATTATTGGGTATGCGGATATGCATTCAACATGATTAGATTTGTCTGCTATTAAAATACAATAGTCATCCATAGAATGTCATTAACAACATTGGTTATATGTTTGAGTGTCATAATGGTTGTCTATAGTTTTTTTATAAATTTTGGTTGCATGGTTGTGCATCAACAAATGAAGATGTGGGTAATAGATTGAGTACAAGTGATGTGTGGTCATAACATTAATATATAGCCTATGGTGCAAATGATGGAGTGATATCTTTATCAAGTAAAAGCATGTAAAGGATTGTCGAACAACCTTGTAACACTCATGATACTTTGTAAACGCCAATTTATTTTCATTAGTTTATTTCTCCAAATACTTTGTATTTAGTTTATCCATGTATATGTATCCTTTGGAGATGAGATTACTAAAACCATCCTTATGTTATGACTCCTCTTACTTAGTAAAAAAATTAGTATAGTCTAGCTGAAATAAAAGAAAGAATACCCTATTCAACCAATAAAATAAATGAGAGGGATTTATTATAATTCCAATAAAATTAAATAGTACTATCATAAATTATACTAAATTTCAACATTGAATAATTTACTTTTTGTAGTGTATAAGAGCAAAGAGCAACTGTATTTGTGGTATATAAGAGCAAAGAGCCACTATGCCTATAACTGTACTTGTATCAAACTTCAAAATTCATGTGCTATAACTATGCCTATATTTGTAGTGTATAAGAGCAAAGAGCAACTGAAAACCAATAGGGGATGTCCTGTAGTAAACCACTAATTTCAAAAAAAATATGTGGAATTTTAATCTGTTCTCATTCCTCCAATGCTGAGGATGAAAGAATACAAAAATATTGCTATATCTACTAGCTAGAAATGATTCTTGATGATAGAATTGTATAACTTGTTACTTTTCAAATACATATAGTTATAGTTTTACTCTAATAAAATATTAACAAAATACTCTAATATTCAAAAGATACAGTTTTACTCTAAGAAAATATTATTAAAATCATGCAATATTTAAAATATAATATTCTCGAGATCATAAATCAATCCAATATATGTAAATATATCAAACTTCAACAATGAACAATTTACTTTTTGTAGTGTATAAGAGCAAAGAGCAACTATATCTATGGTGTATAAGAGCAAAGAGAAACTATGCCTATAACTATATTTGTATCAAAATTCAAAATTCATGTGTTATAACTATACCTATATCTATAGTGTATAAGAGCAAAGAGCAACTGAAAACCAATAGAGGATGTCCCATAGTAAACCACTAATTTCAAAAAAATATGTGAAAATTTAATCTGTTCTTGTTTCTCCAATGTTGAGGATGAAAGAATATAAAAATATTGTTATATCTACTAGCTAGAAACTATTAGTGATGATAGACTTGTATAACTTGTTACTTTCCAAATACATATAGTTACAGTTTTACTCTAATAAAAAATTAACAAAATACTCTAATATTCAAAAGATATAGTTATACTCTAAGAAAATATTAACAAAATCCTATAATATTCAAAACATAATATTCTTCGGATCATAAATCAATTCAATACATGTAAATGTATCAAACTTCAACAATGAAAAATTTACTTTCCAAATACATATAGTTATAGTTTTACTCTAAAAACATATTTGCAAAATACTGTAATATTCACATGATAATAATCTCCGATCATAAATCAATTTAATACATGCAAATATATCAAATTCCAACAATGAACAATAAACATATTGAAAAACATTATTGAAATTACTAAAGCAATGCATAAAAGCAAAGTATTTTATAATAACAATTTTTGTGTTCATAAATCACATCTTAATTTCATATCATATTAGAAACAATTGAAGTTACTTTTCAAATGTGTTCATTTTTTGCAGTGTTGCAATATTTATCAGTTTAATAGGTGATATTCATATTGGATGGTGACTTCTCTTAATACTCAATAATATAGTTACAATACACCTTGCCTCTAAACTACCAGTTTTTCACTCAAACATTTTGTTAACCAAATTATCAAATCACCATCTTAATTTGGTTGAAATTGTGCAAGAAATAAATAGAAATATGATATAATCATAAAACAGAACAAGGATAAATACATTGTGAAAAATTCACTTTAGAGGAGGGACGTTTTTTGCAGGACTGCCCAAACTGTCAAACTTGTTTCGGCCATATCTCACTCGTTCGGACCCAGAGTGAGCTGAAATTTTGAGGGTAGATGCATGAAAAACCCTAGAACATATCCACAAATTTTAATATCATTTGTAGTAACATATATCCTATCACAGGCCTATGTGTGAACAATATTTTTTGTAAGTGGTTATGCGAGGGTTTCATCTAGGTTGAGTGCAAGCAGCTCTGGAGGTTGGTTTTTAGGGCCTTCGGGCCCTAGCGACCAATATTTTTATGGTTTATGCTCAATATTTTAGCAATAAATATTGTAGGGGATCCAAGATGGTTTAGAAATTTATCTTTCAATAGATCATACTGTGAACTTGAGTGACAATGGCTTCCAATTTACTACACAAAATAAAAGTGAAAACCATACCTTTCCACGACATCTAGGGCAAGGATTAAATAGATCATGAAATAATTTTCAAGTAGTTGATAAAAAAATGGCTCATATCTCAAGTGAATCTGGTGCTAAGGTGCACCCACAAAATAATTCTACTGTGAAAACCCCTGTCAAGGGTAAGAATTTTGAAGACTCAGGCCCAAAAATATATTTTAGGGATGCCCTCCATGGTGGACAGCCTCAGATCAATGCTAATATCAATATTAGGGCTTCCCATAAACCTCTAAGAATACCTAATATTGATCCGAGAAAATGAAGTCAGGATGTCTTAAAGCAGCTAATGGAACTCCTATTGTTAAGCTTGATATGGATAACAATCAGACTGGCATTGAATATTTAGAAAAAAGAGGACTAATTTGTCAGTTCATGGGTTTTCATCGGAGCCTATCTACTTTCAAAGTATGGGATACAAACATCTAGAAAAATAAAGGTGAGTTACAAATATCTATTTATCCAAATGGTTGTTTTCTTTTTTTATTTGCTAATAATGAAGATAGAGAGAAAACTTTTCAAGGGGATCCTGGCTTTCATGAAGTCCTAGCATACTAAATTTAAAGCCAAATAAGAGATGCCTTCTATAGATCCCGTGTGGGTTAGACTTTTTGGCCTCCCTATTGAATTTTGGAATCTTACTATTTTTTCTTCAATTGGTGTAGCACCCTAAAATTGGCACAGTAAAATTGGAATAATTACATTCACCTTAGTAAATAAATTTAAATTCAAATTTAACCTCCCAAACCGCCCGTTAACCGTCGAGAAACCCGTTTCCCCTTTTTTCGTGCCATTTTTAGAGGTTGTTTTGACCGTTGGACGATATCGTCGCCGATCAGACGATATCGCCCCAGATTTGACGATTTCGTCTGGACTAGGACGTCCAGACGATTTTGTCGCAAAACTGAATTTGCATAGTTGGACTCCGTTCCAACGGGTCTCCAATCCGGGCAGAAGCGTGTCTGCATCGTTGGGACCCTTCCCCCGTTGGAGATCTCCCAAATTGGGATGATCTCCAACCTCCCAACAACTCCCCTATGCCTATTTAAACTCTAGGACTTTCCCTCCCCAACCCCTGGCTGAATTTATCTGCAAATTGAATCCCTCTGCACTAAAACATCATAATATTGCTTTTGCACTAGTCCTATAGCAATTTTTATGTAGGTACATCACTGATTTTCAACCGGAGCCAGCACCCATCGCAGTCGATGAACTTGTCAAGATCGGAGGCGATCCTATCAAATTCGAGACGATTTTGCATACTGATGCGAGACGATCTCGACTGCAGTCCACATCGAGGCAATCAGTGCCTGGAGTTTGCTTTTCTTAACCTTTTCTTTGTCATTTTGTGTTACAAATTAGATAATCTATTTAGTTTTTATCCTATTTTGCATCTGGAGTTCACCCATCTAGTCTAGATTGCATGTTAAGCTCATAATCTGCCATTAAAGTACAATAATTTGCTTTAATTTCTATTCTTGAATATTGTTCAATATTCATATTGCTATTTTATGTAATTTGCCTCTGTTAGCACAGTAGAATTCCTTGTATTTTGCATCTATTTGCTGTTTTGTAGGTCTCTGACGAATTCGTCTGACGAATTCGTCAGATTTCAGATGATCCTGTCAGTGTCGAACGATTCTGTCAGATTGCAGGTGATTATGTCGAATCTCAGGCGATCCAGACTGCTTCAAACATCAGAAACTTCTTCAGACATCTAGAGCAGGTAATTTTCTTTGGCATTTTATAAATTCTCTATTTTTTGCTTTTTAATCTGTTCTCTGTATTCATTGAAAGTTGCATTTTCATATAGATTAAGTTAGATTCATTCGGACAAACCTAGGATGAATGCTTAAAGGATAAAATGAACTCATATAAACACATTCCAAAACCTAGGCGTGGAAACTGCCGCCAAATGTTTCCTGGTGAACCCACCATCCATCGAAAAATCATCAAAATACACCTCCCTTGAGAGGCGGGACCTTCGCAAAGTCCTCTCATCCGAGGTACCGCATCATCCTTTTCCCATCCTCCTTCCGGGCATGGATCCAATAGCCTGAAGGTAGGGATGCGAAAAATTTGGAGCGATACATTTTGGTGAACCCGACGTGAATGCATCATAACCTTTTGAAAACAAAAACAAAAACAAAAACAAAACAAAAAATTAGAACAACTAAAACTTAGATGCATTTTAAAACATTTAAAGTTTGAAATCATGTTTAGATGGTAGCTCCTAAAAAGAGGTTAGCAGTTACTATAAACGTAGAAAACCAATTGGCAGCTATAGAAGTTAATTATGTCCTTAGTATCCCTGAAACAAGTAGAAATCAATCCTTGTGGGACGAACTTGATAGGAGACTTAGTCTCATCTCATCTAGGTCCACACAACTTAAACAGATTAAGAGGCTAGTCTTGGATAGAATCCTGGATCCTCATCAATTAGTGTTCTATCATGAACTTCAGAGAGCCTGCCATAGATGGTTAGCCTATAGGAGAGCTTTAGTATCTTCAGAATTGTTTAGCTTCGAGGAATACCTCGAGAATGCAGACATTGTACACCGATTCCTAGGCCTTGTAGAAGACCAAGAAGTTGTTCTTACAGATAGGGAAATATGGAATAGAGTTCCTCATGCTGTGTTATATCGAGAGTATTGCCATGAGATTTACTTCTATCAACCAGCATCTGAGATAGATAATATCACCATAGCCCTTTTCATCAAATTCTTAAAAGAAAACTTTCAATTTGAAGAAGAACATTTCATGACCCCTGAACAACTCGAACCTATTAATGATATTCATAAGTTATTCATAGAAGACTAGCTCATTTACTTTCAGTCTTATTATTGCGTGCATTTATTGTTTCATTTGCTGTCTTTATTATATTGTTTCAAAGAAAAACTAAAAAAAAATAAAAAAACATAGTAAAAACTTAAACATTTCATTTACAATATTGCATTAGGTATATAATAAATATATACCTTTTAATTTGTTGCATATATATATATATATATATATATATATATATATATATATATATATATATATATTTGCTGAAATCAAAACTTAGCACCATGCCTAAACTTAGGAATGGTAAAGAAACTTTAGGGGAAGGAGAAGATTGGTTACAAGATACAACTGAAAACCCAAATGTCCTTCTTGGAGATACAAATCCGGAAGGAGAAACTCTAGGTCAGTCAGATGAAGACTTAGGTGAAGATAAGGAACAAGAAGGAAGTGTTAAAGAGAATGAATCCTCATCCCCTAGAATAGCTCCAAATGGAGGCATCGCTTTTGACAACGCAGAACATTTTCAAAAATTTCTTAATCAAAATATTGACATCCTTAATGTGGCAGTCCGTATTGATAGAGGAGAAATTAGTGACGCTCAAGCAGCTATAGAACGGGCATTTGATATACACACTAATCCTTTATCTTTCGTTGATCAAGAAAGTGATAAGGGTGGACCATCTAATACAGATTTGGTCACTATAGCTCAAACTATGTCAAAACAACAGGTTACCCAACCTCCTAAGGAACCTATTACTCAACCTAAAATCACTCCTGCACAAAAGAAAATTCCCTTCACTACTTTGTTCCGTCAAACTATTGAGCAAAATGCTTTAAATAAACAGAAATCTAAAACAAAGCCAAATACAAATTTTCAACAATCTGGAATACAACATAATCCAACTTCAAAATTCCTCCATAACATTTTTCCTACCAATATTTTACACAATAGTAACATGGCATCTAATCTGCATGTTCCTCCATCCTATGCCCATAAAACTCATGTCAATGCCCTACCGAATCAATATGGGGGGCAAACTAGTAATCTGGAAGCTATGGTGAAACAATTGGCTTCACGTATGGACCAGGTAGATCCCTACCGTCCCTCGTACAATTATCGAGAGATTTGTAGCCAACCATTGGATCCCATAGTGGTAGCTCAACCATACCCTAAACATTTTCCCATGCCCGTCCTGCCTATATATAAAGGAACCGAAGATCCCATAGAACATCTTCGCATGTTTAGGATAGCATGTCACGACATATCGCATGACGACTTGCTATTACTAAAAATGTTCCCCAAAAGTTTAGGTGGAATGGCATTAGAGTGGTACTATCAATTGCCCACTCACTCCTTAAGAAACTTTGAAGAAACAACTGAATCATTTGTTCATCAATTTAGTGCCTACATCGAGAGGCATGTAACTATTAAAGACCTATACAATTTAAAACAAGATAAAGACGAGTGTTTTGCTGATTTCTTAGCGAGATGGAGACAATTGACAGGAAAACTGCACTTTGTGCTACCCTATAGGGAAATGTTAGACATTTTCATCAACAATTTACAAGAACAACTCTCTTATGAGCTATCAACAGCTACTTTGACTACCTTCGATCAAGCTATAGATTTAGCTCGAAGAGTAGAAGATGCCCTCATTAGGAGAGGCCAACTTAGGAAGAAGGATGATGAGAAAACATCTAGAAATCAATATAAAAACAAACAGGTTGTCGGTGATGGAGTCACTAACAGCAGAAATGTTGCTAATGTCAATGCAACAAAGACAACAGAAAAATTCATATTGAAACCTCCTGACAAGCCTCCTCGAGAATTCACTAGATTAAACCAACCCTTATCAACTATTTTACCTCAACTGCTTGAAAGAGGTTTAATCCAATTACCAGCTATCCGGGAACCTGACCCAAGTATACCCGGATATAGAGCTGATTTGCATTGTGAGTTTCATAGAGGACCTGGACATTCTACCAACGCTTGTAAGAGATTGAAACATAAAATACAAGATTTGATTGACAATAATGAAATGGAAGTGCAAGCCTTCCAACCCAAACAAAACCCTCCTAATAATACCCAAAATACTGTTCCCCAAAATCAAAATCAGAATGCCAATCAAACTTTAGACATATTTCAACACCCTTTACCACGACATGGTAAAGAGGTAGCTAATCAAATTGAACATCATAATGTTCCCCCTCCTACCCGATATGTAGGAACCATTAGCGGACAATTACCTATTCAGGATTCTCAAATATTTGACACAACCTTATCCCTGGTTACAACCAGGCCCTTACATAATTTTCAAACTTTTGATTCTAGTGATATAGAGTCAGATAGTGAAAGTGAAGTAGACACTATTCAATCGAATAGTTCTGAAAATGAATCAGATCCTATTCAACCTGTCACAGATGCTAATGTTCCAGAAGAACCATTTCCTAGAAGAGTCACTACTCGACCTTCTTCTAATGTAGTCCTTCCCTATGAACAAGCCATAAATTCTCAACCAAGACCGTTTCAACGTCGTCACTATAACATTGTAGGTACCATCGGAGTCGTCACCCGACAACAAGCTCAAAATTCCCAACAAGAACCAAACCAGAATGATGGATCAGCTCCATTCGTTCTGAAAAATCCCAATAAAGGGAATCATGCTCCTATTGTTCAACCTAAACCCCCTTACAACATTAATGAGCAATTGTCTAATACCACCGCCAGAATCTCCCTTTTAGATTTATTAAGATCCTCTCCCACACATAGGGATGAGTTGATGCTTACATTGAGCCAAATGATGGTACCTCAAAACATTCAACCTGAAGCTATGGCCAATACTATCATCACTCGAGAGATTGATTGTATTGACTTTCGGGATAGAGATATCCCACAACACAGTTTACACAAGGATAATCCCTTGTATATTACTGCTTTAATTGGGGATGTAGCTATCAAACGAGTCTTGATTGATAATGGCTCATCTCTAAACATTTGCACCTTTGACTTCTACCAACGATTTGGTTTTAGAAGTGATGAAATGAAGAAAACTGATATGATTATCAAAGCTTTTAATGACGAAACACAAGAAACATGTGGAGTTATTACCCTCCCATTGCAAGTTGGTCCTAGAACCCTTGAGACAACTGTGTTTATTGTACATTGCCCAGCATCGTACAATATACTTTTGGGTCGCCCTTGGATTAACGCCATGCGAGCAGTCCCATCAACTTTACACCAATGTGTTAAGTTTGAGTTTAAAAATCAGTTGGTCACTATTCATGGTGACCCTAGACCTTTTGATATGTGTGCTTTGGCAGAACCAGTTGGAGTGCAATTTTGCCCTGCTCTGTCATCCACACATTCTAGTTCTTCTTTTTCATCTAAAACTGTGAAACATAAACCCATAACTTCATCTATTTCCCCTCCATTAACTTCATCTTCCCATATAGATCAACAACCTTCTAAACAAATTACTTTAGAACCTCAAAAAGATCTCAAATCTACAACCAATCCTTCAAATTCTATCCCTATAAATTCAAAACCTTTAGACACATCTATCATACCTTCCACATCTCAAGACATAGGTAATAAGCCTTCTACATCTTATGCCCTTTCTGATGAACTTTTACCAGATTTATCTACAACCTTAATATCAGAAAAAATGAATGCTTTCATGCAAGATTCAAACCTTTTAAATAATTTGCCGCCATCTCCTCGTACTTTGGGCCTCCCACAACCTATGGGAAGTACTTACCAAGTCGGGAGTTGTGCCTTCATTTATAAAGGATATGATTGGGGAAGAATCCCTCGGAATATCAAAACTCATCATGAGGGATATGCTCGGTGCTATTTTACCAATGATTATATTAAAGCTAAACCCATGATGCTTAAAATGGGATATAAAGGGAAAGGCTTAGGACCTTTCCAAAATGGCATGAAAGAACCTTTCGAGGTAGAACCATGGCCTGCTCGATGTGGTGTGGGCCTATTTCCTAGTAAGGGACAACCCTTTCCTTTTGAGGATGATGATCATCTCATATGCTATCAAGATTATTTGGATAGGCATGTTGATTTGCCTCTTAAAAATCAGTCATTTTCATGCAACATGCTATCCATAGCATACCCTGAAATGATTGCTGACCCCGATGAAGAGTTGGAAGGAGATATCTTCCATGATGTCTCTGTTGAAGAGATGTTGCACAATGGATTTTATTTTGATGGTTCTATACCAACCATAGCCCAACTTGAGGCCACTGATCCTCAGCATGAATTATCTAAATTAACTTTACAAGAATTACAAGAGTTGGGCGTTTCACCCGCCCCACCTAATTTTGAAAGAGATCTACACATGGAGGTAGAAAATGTCATTAAAATTAATATTGGAACTGAGGACAATCCTCACATAATCAATATTGGAGCAGAACTAAGTCAAGACAAACAGGAACAATACATTGCATTCCTTAAAGAGTATGAAGATGTCTTCGCTTGGACATATGAAGATATGCCAGGTCTAGACCCTTTTGTCGTCATGCACCATCTAGTGGTCCATCCGGATGCTAAACCTGTTAAACAAAAACTTAGAAAAATGCATCCCAAAGTGGCTCTGCTAGTCAAAGGGGAGTTAGAAAAACTCCTGAATGTTATCTTCATACAAGCTATTGATTATGCTGAATGGATCTCAAATGTAGTTCCAGTCACCAAGAAAGAAGCTACCAAAGTTAGGGTTTGCACTGATTTTAGAGATATTAACGCTGCATGCCCTAAAGATGACTTTCCTCTTCCAAACATGGATCAAATCATTGACTTCACTGCTGGGAGTGGGATGATGTCCTTAATGGACGGATTCTCCGGCTATAATCAGATCAGGATAGCTCCTGAAGACCAGGCTAAAACAGCCTTTATTACCCCCTGGGGTACCTTTTGCTGGAAAGTGATGCCATTTGGCTTAAAGAACGTCGGTGCAACTTATCAACGGGCTATGACCTACATTTTTCATGATATGATGCATGATATCCTACATGATTATGTAGATGATATTATAGCTCGCTCTCTTATTGAAGATCATCATTTAGATGATTTAAGAAAAGTTTTTAATCGATTACGAGAATATCTCATTCGATTAAATCCAACAAAATGCATATTCGGAGTTAAATCCGACAAACTATTAGGGGTTTTAGTTTCTTTACGTGGTATCGAAATTGACCCTCTCAAAATTGCGGCTATCACTGATATGCCCGCACCCACTAATATATCTGAATTACGAAGTTTACAAGGTAAACTTCAAGCTATCCGTCGCTTCATTGATAAGCTGGCGGACAAAACTGGTCCCTTTCTTAAACTCCTTAAGAAGGACGTCCCCTTTAATTGGGACACAGAATGTAGAGAAGCTTTTGAACTTCTCAAACAATATCTCCTTAACCCACCGGTGCTTTCACCGCCTAAATCTGATCGCCCATTTCTTCTATATATTTTTGCTTCAGATTCTGCCTTAGGAGCTATGTTAGCTCAACTCGATGATGAAAAATGAGAACGTGCTAATTATTACATTAGCCGAACCTTCATCAGCTATGAAACCCGCTATACAGCGTTAGAGAAGTTATGTCTAGCAGTCGTGTTTGCTACGCAAAAATTATGACATTACATGCTTAGCCAAAAAACGTATGTCATTGCCAAATATGATCCCTTAAGATATCTCATGAGTCGACCTTATTTATCGGGTCGCACAGCCAAGTGGGTTCTTGCTCTAAGCGAGTTTGATCTCACCTTCATAGGACAGAAGTCTGTTAAGGGTCAAATCATAGCAGATCAATTAGCTGCTGCACCCTTAGAGTCTACTCATCCCCTCATTATCGAGTTTCCTGATGAATGCCTTCAATTAGAGGCAGACCTTGTTGAACAATGGTCCTTATACTTTGATGGAGCCCGATGCATGAGTGGGGTTGGTGCGGGTATTATTTTAATATCTCCGCAAAAACATCTTATTCCTCTGTCCTTCAAACTGACCTTTGCTTGCACCAACAATACTGCTGAGTATGAAGCTCTAATCCTTGGATTACGAGCTGCTTTAGCACTAAAAATTAAAAACCTCTTAGTTTTTGGGGATTCCCAATTGGTTATAAACCAAATTAATGAAGTTTATCAAACCCGAGATGATAAACTTCGCCCATATAAGGCCTATGTTTTACAATTGATGTCTTTATTTGATCAAGTTACTTTGGAAGCCATTCCTCGAACTAGCAACCGTGCAGCTGATGCTATGGCCGCAGCTGCATCTCTCTTGCCCTTGGAGTTAGACGACGAATATGCCACTATCATTATTCGTCGACTCCAGGAACCCGCTTCAAATAAGTCATGCTTAGAGCCTTTGGATGTGTTTCTAATCAATGAAACTACTCCTGAACCTTGGTATACAGACATATTTGATTTCCTCCAAAATGGGACTTTCCCTGCTAATTCTAATAGAAACCAGCGTCGGTTATTACGTCGACGAGCAAGTCGATTTGTAATAATTGGCAATACTTTATATAGGAGATCTTTTGAAGGTATCCTATTAAGATGTCTAAATTTAGAAGAGTCTAAATCAGCCTTGAGTGAAGCCCACGATGGATCTTGTGGAGGACACTTTAGTGGTAGTGTCATTGCTAAAAAGCTCCTTCGGATAGGATACTTTTGGCCTACCATGGAAACGGATGCACATGAGTATGTGCGTCATTGCGACAAGTGTCAAAAACATGCTGACCTTGTCCATGCACCTGCACAAGAGCTGCAGGCTATTTCGTCTCCTTGGCCCTTTTCTAAATGGGGCTTGGATATTATTGGTAAAATCAATCCTGTGTCTTCTGATGGACACAAGTTCATCATAACTGCCACTGAGTATTTCACGAAGTGGGTTGAAGCTATGCCTTTAGCTTCTTGCACTGGTTCACAGGTCTCTAAATTCATTTTTAATCAAATCATTTGCAGGTTCGGAATTCCTGCCAACCTCATCTCTGACAATGGAACTCCTTTCAAAAATAAAGATGTTAAAAAATTATGCCAAAAGTACAAGATTCAACATCGCTGGTCCACTCCCTATTATCCTCAGGGTAATGGTCAAGCAGAAGCTTCTAACAAAACTCTAATCAAAATTCTCAAAATATTAGTCAATAAAAATGGCCGTGACTGGCACATTCAATTATATCCAGCCTTGTGGGCTTATCGAACTAGTGTTCGAACCCCCACTGGAACTTCACCATTTGTTTTGGTATATGGTGCTGAAGCAATTTTTCCATTTGAATTGGAAGTTCCTTCTTTGGCTCTGCTACTTCAAGATACCGAAGTAGGAGATGAATATCGTGCTGGCAGACTCAGTCAGCTGGAACTCCTAGATGAAAAATGCATCAATGCTTTGGAGCATCTCCGTGCATACCAAAACAAGCTTAAAAGAGCATATGCTAAGAAAGTTCGTCATCGATCCTTTGAGATTGGCGACCTTGTTCTAAAAGAAAATCAAAAAAATACAAATGCAACCAAGGAACTTAAAGGTAAATTTGAGCCCAAGTGGCTCGGACCATACATCATTACTTGCAAAATTTGAATCAGGAGCATATAAATTATCTACCTTAGATGGTAAAGAACTTAAAGAACCCATGAATATTTTGCATCTCAAACGTTATTATGCATAAATTTGGTCATTTCATCCATGTATATATTTGTTCAAAATTACTCTCTTATATTTCTTTCAATTTATTCAAAAAACATCAAAAACATTCATAAATCTCCAAAAATCTTCAAAAACTATCTATTGCATTTATTTAAAGCACTTGTTAAGTTCTTTTTGCTCAAAAACAAAAATCAAAATAAAAATCTAAAAACAGCTATATGCTTGACTCTTTCGAAACCAAAACAATATAAAGAAGAAAGAGAGAGTCAACATTCTCAAAACTTCTCAAAAATCATTTATATATATTTTTCTTACAATTATTGCAGTTATATGTTTCAACTTATTTTGGATAAATTAGCATTTATTTGGCATCCCTCACTTGCACACTCACAAAAATAAATATCTTGATTTTATCTGGCATGATTACTAATCTCTCTTATATCAAAGTTCACAAAATTCAATTAAATAAAGTTTGAGCATAGAGAATTGATCTTGTTATTTACTTAAACCAAGCACATCTTTTCACAATAAAATGATTATATTTGTAATTTCCATGTTTTGCTACATAGTAGAAGTGATTTCTTGAGTGAAAAGTTTCCCCTGCTATCCTATCATGCACATGGTCTAGAATCTTTGAGAATTGGCAAAAGGACAAGCTCACCCCTACCCAGAATAAAAATCCCTTGCTCTACAGCTAATCCGAGCAAGTATCCCTAGAAAAGAAAAAGAAAAAAGAAAAATTCAAGAAAAAGAGAAAAGAAAAAAATGTTCTTTTATCATTACAGCAATGTTCCAAGCATTATCAAGCAAAAGAAATACAAAAGAAAAATATGCAAAGTTCAAAAGAAAGCAAGAAAGCAATAAAATCCCTTTTCCCTACCCTTTGAAAAGAAAAGAAGGGTTGATGAGCTTGAATCCCTGGAATTCTCAATTATTCGAAAACTGTGAGGTAAGCCCCATAACAGGTGGTTTGTGCCCAACCCGCTTGGCCTTGGGTAACTCCTAGCGTGGCGATATGTCCGTCACATTAGCGACCTTCTTTTGTACAGACCTATGTCTGCTTATGGATTAGCTAGCTCTTGATAATCCGACCTACATAGTAGTCTAATATGGTTATATGCATCTACATCATGGTTAATGAACACTTATTTGGTTTCTTCAAATCACTTGTATCATAGTACCTTGCTCAAATTTGGTAAATGAACAATGCAATTGCACACACATTTGTATTTGAGAGATTTTGTCTATCATTATGATAAATCAAGATTGGAAATGAATTCACATATGCACATGGGATTCCTTATAAATCTAACTTTTGTCTTCAAAATACTTTGAAATATTATTTTTGCAACTTGTTTGGAATAAATCAAGTACAGTTGTTTACCACAAAGACAACTATATAATAGAAAAATCAAAAATTTCTTTCAAAAATATACAAATCAAAACATATACATATATATCTGGTTGACTTTCGCGACGATGGTATAGTTCCAAAACCAAAATTGGAATTTTATGCCTAGCGCAAGTCCTCATTTTCATATTTTCTGTTCATCAAAAATCAATCATGCAATAAAACTATCTTTTTTTTTGGATTTTCGCGATGATGGTATAAGTCTATACCTACATATTCTATGCCTAGCGCAAACCATTGTAACAATTTTTATTTCTCCATTTATTCAAAAATCACAAAAACCATATGACTTAATTTTACACAAATTATGCTTTTCAAAAGCAAACACATTTTCATTATTTCATGTCATTATGTCAACCTTTAAATTTTGCAATGATGGTATAATTCCTAAGGAATTATTCAAAAAATTTATCACACTTAGGAATTTATGCCTAGCAAAAATCATTTTTCATGCACAATATTTTTCATGAAAATCTGAAAACAAACCAACCATCATCATCATCATTTGCATCATTACACCAAAGTCTTAAGACAGTCTCTTAAGCACTCTTTTCCTTTTAACAATATTTCTATAAATGGGATTAGCTTGACGACCGAGTGAGCAGCGACTCCATGAAATGGTCTATAATAGCGACAATGTCCTTTGAAATTATTGTTAGAAGTCTCTTTTTATTTTTATCACATTTTTATTACAAACAACCATTTTGTTACATCAGATTATTTCATTTAAATATTTTACAAGCATGACATTCAAATTATAATATTTTCCAAACGACATAATTACATGAATCATCAATAAATCATTACATCAATCAATCCAACATCTAAAAGCATCATAAGCATCACATAAGACAAGTCATATGATCAAAAATATCTCATATATATATATCAACATATGTACATCATCAAAACTGGATTGGTATGCCACAATCTGTACCTCGGCATACTCAATCCTCTATCAATACAAATATAATACAATGTCAATGGCAGTATCCCGCCCTCTAGCCTCGAGAGCCCCTCGAGCTCTCTGCCTCATCTCCTCCCCCGCCCTGAGGTGGACGAGGTGGCCCCATCGTAGTCTGTGTGGTCCTGGTCCTCGACCGGGATGTGGTCCTAGATGACCCGATCCTGATCGGATCTACGATGTTAGCTGGCAGGGGTAGTCTATCCTCCATCGACACCAGCTGATAGTACAGTGTCTGATAGAAAGTCAACTGGGCGATAGCCCGTGTCAACTCTCCTGAGCTCGCCCCTCCGCCCCGTGCCCTGAGGCGTGCAATCTCATCTCGCAGCTGTGACACCTCAGCATGGTGTCGTGCAGCTGCATCCTGTAATGTCTGCACCTGAGTCTGCAGACGATCCCTCTCTGCCCGGAGAGTAGCCATCTCGCTACTCTCTCCTATATCCACGCCCTTGCCCTTATCGGGCGATGGTGGCCTCTGTGGAGATGGGGGTCTCGCCTCCCTCCTCTCCCTCTCTCTCTGCCATGGCCTCTCCTGTGCCTGTGGCCTCCTCTGCTCTCTCCCATCGTGACCCTGGGCTGCCTCTATCGCTTCCTGGCATCGCCTCCCTATCCGACGCACGACTACGTGGATCGGACCCTGAGCCCTCGTCATCCGAGGAGGGCGGATGCCTGCGTACCAGGCATCGTAGCCATCGGCTACTCCTGCGTCGTCCCCATCCACTGGCTGGATGGGGGCATCATCCGCGTCCTGACTCCAGAAGCGCTGCATGTCTGGAGCCCCGCTAACCGTGGTGTTATCCCGGACGGTCCGGGAAAACTCGTAATCCCTGAGAGATGGGATCCCCTGCTGTAGACCGAACTGTCTCAAAACTCGGTCGTAGCGGTGGAGCTCCACCTCTCCCCTCTCCATCCTCAGCCAGCAGACTCGCCTGATGCGAGCCAGCTCCTGTCCATCCTCTGCCCACCCTGGATGCTCCCTCCATGGCCTCCAGGTGATCTGGTCTGGGACCAAGTCATCTAGTAGTCTCCGGGACACCGGCAGGTCGATCCGTCGTTGTGCCCCTCTCCGGAGCCACCAGTAGAAGACTCGGGGCCTCTCCCCGTCAACCCCTATCAGTGGAAGCCCTATCGGCCTCCGCATCGCAATGTGCTCCCAGCACCAAACCTGTAGAAGCGATGTCATCACCAGACATCGCCCGCCCTTGTACACGACCCCATAAAGGATCCTGTACAACCGGCATAGTACAAAGCTGCCCCATGAGAACCTGTAGCCATGGTCCCGCATGTCGTAGATCACATCTGCCAGCATCCATGGTACCCTGCATCCGCTCTGGTGGCATAGCAGAAGTCCACCAACCACCCCAGCTAGAACCCGTGTGAGTCTAGATGCCCCAGGCATCTGGCGTAGTGCCTCGATGTTAACTCCGCCCTTCTCCAGGGCGAAGCTCGGGTCACCACACAACCGTCCCATCGCGTGGCCCTGATTGGCCGTAGGTGTGATCATCCGCCCTTGTATGGGGATTCTAAGAATCCTCCATACATCCTCCAGTGTGGGAGTCATCTCCCCTGTCGGTAACCGAAAACAGGAAGAGCCCGGATACCATCTCTCTGCTAGGGCCGTCAGTAGCCCCATGTCGGTAGAAACCTGTGGCATCTCTGCCACATGCTGCAATCCGGCCTGTGCCATCAGATCCCGCTCTGCCTGTGTGAGAGCGGCCAAGTCATCTCTCAATCCGCCGTATTTCCACTCCCTACTTTTTAGTAATCCTCTCTGCAAACATAAACAACAAAACAACAAACAATCATTAATCAATAAATTCAAGTAATCAATAATGCAACTTAAAGATCAATTTCATGTAGTTGATGATATCGCCCACTATTGGACGATATCGTCCCAAATTTGAGCATAATCGTCTTCGATTTCGTAGTTCGAAATCGTCTCTAATTTGACGAAATCGTCCCCCTTTCGACGATTTCGCCCTCGGGCGAAATTGCCGAAATTGAGACGATTTCGTCGAAATCGGGACGATTTCGTCCCGACGACGTCGACGGCCAAAAACGGCCGCGATGCTCAAAATTCATCTAAAAATCATCTAAAAAGCATGTAAAATTCAAATTAAATCAATCTAAGTTGAGTTTAGACCCTTACCCGTAGACCGCGGCGGACCTCTGCAGATCTGTGCGCTGTCTCAACCATTTTTGCTCCAGAGCTCTAAAACCAGTAAAAATGAACAGTAACAATGAATTAGGGTTTTACCCTATTTTTCTTAATTTTATTCAAAATAATTCAACAATAATTTTTTGCTTTTTCGCGTTTTTACCTCAAACGTTCGATTTGGGTAAAAACACGGAGGGGGCACCATAGTAAGCTGTCGTACGATTCGACCAAGAATCGTCGCCTAAAAATGGGAATAATTTTTGCTTTCTCGTAGATCGAGAAGAACTCATCTTTAACGCATTTTCTTCGGAAAATTCGCTAAAGAGGGGGCAAAATGTAGCACCCTAAAATTGGCGCAGTAAAATTGGAATAATTACATTCACCTTAGTAAATAAATTTAAATTCAAATTTAACCTCCCAAACCGCCCGTTAACCGCCGAGAAACCCGTTTCCCCTTTTTTCGTGCCATTTTTAGAGGTTGTTTTGACCGTTGGACGATATCGTCGCCGATCAGACGATATCGCCCCAAATTTGACGATTTCGTCTGGACTAGGACGTCCAGACGATTTTGTCGCAAAACTGAATTTGCATAGTTAGACTCTGTTCCAACGGGTCTCCAATTCGGGCAGAAGCGTGTCTGCGCCGTTGGGACCCTTCCCCCATTGGAGATCTCCCAAATTGGGATGATCTCCAACCTCCCAACAACTCCCCTATGCCTATTTAAACTCTAGGACTTTCCCTCCCCAACCCCTGGCTGAAATTATCTACAAATTGAATCCCTCTGCACTAAAACATCATAATCTTGCTTTTGCACTAGTCCCATAGCAATTTTTTTGTAGGTACATCACTAATTTTCAATCGGAGCCAGCACCCATCGTCGCCGACGAACCTGTCAAGATCGGAGGCGATCTCGTCAAATTCGAGACGATTTCGTACTGATGCGAGACGATCTCGACTGCAGTCCACATCGAGGCAATCAGTGCCTGGAGTTTGCTTTTCTCAACCTTTTCTTTGTCATTTTATGCTGCAAATTAGATCAGTTACTTAGTTTTTATGTTAGTTTGCATCTGGAGTTCACCCATCTAGTCTAGATTGCATGTTAAGATCATGTTCTGCCATTAAAATACAGTAATTTGCTTTAATTTCTGTTCTTGAATGTTGTTCAATATTCATATTGCTATTTTATGTAATTTGCCTCTGTTTGCACAGTAGAATTTCTTGCATTTTGCATCTGTTTGCTGTTTTGCAGGTCTCTGACGAATTCGTCTGACGAATTCGTCAGATTGTAGACGATCTTGTCAGTGTCGGACGATTTTGTCAGATTGCAGGCGATTCTGTCGAATCTCAGGCGATCCAGACTGCTTCAAACATCAGAAACTTCTTCAGACATCCGGATCAGGTAATTTTCATTGGCATCCTGTAAATTCTCTATTTTTTGCTTTTTAATCTGTTCTCTGTATTCATTGAAAGTTGTATTTTCATATAGATTAAGTTAGATTCATTCGGCCAAACCTAGGATGAATGCTTAAAGGATAAAACGAACTCATCTAAACACATTCCAAAACCTAGGCATGGAAACTGCCGCCAAATGTTTCCTGGTGAACCCACCATCCATCGAAAAATCACCAAAATACACCTCCCTTGAGAGGCGGGACCTTCGCAAAGTCCTCTCGTCCGAGGTACCGCATCATCCTTTTCCCATCCTCCTTCCGGGCGCGGATCCAATAGCCTGAAGGTAGGGATGCAAAAAATTTGGAGCGATACAATTGGAAACTCTTTAGGAACTTTTATGATGACTGTTGATTGTACTCAAAATTTTGAACATATTATTTATGCTCGGATTTATGTTTTAATGGATTTTGACAAACCCCTACCTAAAAATATCACATTACAATTTGGGGAAGACACTTGGGAGCAAGTAGTGGACTATTCATTGTAGAATTTACCATGAATATGGTCATTTGGCTAGTGCTTGCCCAAATAAAATTCTTTATCAAAAGAAAGAAGATATAAACTCAGCAGGTTTCCAAATACCTAAGAATAAGAACACTAAAAAAAAACCAGTTATGAAGGATCAATCAAATTCATCCGCTAATATGTTTGAAATATTTTCCACAAATGATTTCCCAAGTGAGGAAGAGGAAATAATGGAAATAGAAATATTAGAAACACAATTTAAAGATGAAGGGAAGAACTTAGAGACAAACCAACAAATCAAAGGTTTTCAATAGAAAAAAAGGGAGAAATTTTACACAAGAAAAACAATCTTTTAAACATCAAAACTTCAAATAATATAGGTCCCAATATAGACTTTGTTGAACCCTCTATTAAAATTTTGACTGTGTACGAGCATTCATCAAGGTTAGAAGCCATCTCAGATTCTATTGGAATAAGTCAAGAAATAGGGAAAAAAAACTGAAGATGGATTCTAATCAAAAAGTAGGTCGCAAGACCAATCAATATCATATGGTAAAATAAGGTGAAAAACTTGTAGAGGAAGGTAATATTAATGCCCTTCCCATTTTTTTTAGACCTGGTATTAATGAAGATCATCACTTGGAATATTAGAGAACTCAAAGGGAGTCTTTCAAAACAAAATAAAATTAGAATAATGATTCAAATAAATCATCCACATATTGTTTTCCTTAAAGAAACAAGGATTTCAATAGAGGATATAGACTCAATTGCCAGTAAAATTTGGCCAACTGGAAAAGTGGTTTCCCTCAATTCCTAGGGGACTTCTGGTGGCATTGCTTTTCTTTGGGACCCAAAAGATGTAGTTATTCACCATATGGTTGGTATTTGGGGTCTGTTGGCTATAGCTATTCAAAGTAGACATTCCAACCAAATTATGCTCTGCATTACTATTTATGCTTCGACTACTTTGGAGGAAAAAATAAGACAGTGGAAGGATATAACTCATATTATCTCTCATTTTCCTGAAGCTTGGATCTTGATCGGAGTAGATTTCAATACCATCCTCTCTCTAGATGATAAAATGGGGGTAAATAGAAATTTGGACAAAAGCACTGACCTCATGAACGAATATATTGGAAACCTCCATCTTGTGGACATCTAACCAAATAATGGACTTATGACTTGGTCTAATAGAAGGCAAGGCTTAGCTTGTATAATGGAGAGATTGGATAGGTTTTTTCTCTCTGAAAATTTCTTAATCCATGGTCACATTCCTAAAATGAAGACTCTTAACAATGCTGGTTTGGATCATTGGCCAGTCATGGTGGAAATTTGGAAAACCAATGTGAGTTTCTCTCCTTTTTGTTTTCAATTGATGTGGCTTAGATACATTTCCTTTAGACCTCATGTGCAACAATGGTGGAAGGAAGGTAAACCTAGGCATCGGACTAAGATGTTCTATTTTTCCAAAAGACTGCAATACATTAAATCCAAAATCAATACTTGGAACTGGAAAGAGTTTGGGGATGTTCATAAAAAAACATGAATTTATTGCTCATATTGAAATTTTGAATAAGAAAATTTGTTTATAGGGCCTCACAGAGAAGAGAAGTGCAGATGAAATTAAACTCACAACTCAGTTAGAGAAATGGGAAAAAAGAGAAGAAATATTATGGAAGCAAAAATCTAGAATTCAATGGCTCAAATAAGGATATTGAAACACAAATTTCTTCCACAAATATCTTCTAGCTCGAAGATCTCACAACTTTATTTCTTCCTTGAAATCAAATTCTGGAGATGTTTTTTATACTTGGGATGGCATGAACTCTATTGTTGTTGATTACTTTTCCAATATTTTTGTTGCTACTCCTCTTGACTCAACTTCTCAATAAAATTTTCTTCAAGCAATCCCTTCTCTTATCACTTCTAAGGAGAACTCTATTTTGACTACTTCTATTACTATCAATGATCTTCATCAGGTAGTTTTTAAAACGTAAAAAGGGAAAACCCTAGGTCCTAATGGTTTTCCCATTGAGTTCTACCAAGAGTTATGGGATATCCTTCATGTTGATTTATTAGAGGTGGTGGAAGAAACCAGGAAAGCCAAATAAATTTTGAAGGTTATCAATAAAACTTATATTACTCTTGTTCAAAAATCTCAAGAGGTTTATCATATCTCAACTTTTAGACCTATTTCTTTATGTAATGTTCTTCTCAAAATCATTACTAAAATCATGGCAAAAAGGTTGAAGTCTCTTTTGCATAATATTATTTCCTCAAAGCAAGGGGGTTATGTGGAAGGGCATAAAATAGTAGATGAGATAGTTATTGCTCAGGAAGTCATCCATTCCATGGATATGCAAAAATATCCTTCCATGTTCATTCGGTTAGACTTATCCAAAGCTTATGACAAAGTGGATTGGCACTTCCTTATCAAAGTTTTGAGGCAATTTGGTTTCTCTAAGGATTGGATGGATTGGATTATGGGATGTATCTCTTTATTCCTACTTAGTTCTTATCAATGGCAAACCTTCTCAGTTGTTCCTAGCTTCCAAAGGTATTAGGCAAGGTGACCTGCTATCCCCTTATTTATTCATCATTCTTGTTGAATGCTTGGGTAGGACTATAACCAAAAAGAGGGAAAACAAAACCCTTGACGGAGTTACCATTGCTCATAAAGCTAGATCTATCTCTTATCTTCAATTTGTGGATGACTCTACTATTTTAGGTAAAGCTACAGTTAAGCAAGCTTCTAATATTAAGAAAATCATTAGTTGTTTTTCTAAGGCTATTAGGCAATTGATCAATGAAGACAAATCTAAACTTATTTTCTTTCACTGCTTTGCTAGACCATGGTCTTGGATAAATTAATATATAATAAGACCTCCCTTACAATCACTTATTTAGGTATTCCCATAAATATTCAAATGCAAAAAAATAAATATTGGAATTGGTTGTTGTACAAAGTCAAGAAGAAAATTGGAAAGTGGACCAACAGGTGGCTTTCTCCAGGGGGTAGAATCACCTTGGTAAAATTAGTCCTTCAAGGTATTCATATTTATGTATCTTTCGTGTTGAATATCCCAAAGGTTGTTCTTCGAGAACTGGATCAAATCAGTCATAGTTTCCTTTGGAGTGGTACTAAGGAGAAAATAAAATGGGCCTTGGTGAAATGGGACACTTTATGTCTTCCTTAGAATGAAGGGAGATTAGAATTCTAGTCTTCTATTAATAACAACAAAGCTTTAGCTAATAAATTATATTGGAGGATGTTGCATAACCCCAATGCTCTTTGGGCCAATAATCTCCGTGCTAAATATATTGAGAACAAAAGTCTTGAAGACCTTGTTCGTTATCAACTTCCTACCAAAGGTTCTCCCATTTTAGCAGTTCTTAAGACTGGTGAGGATTTGATAAAGAAAATTTTATTTTGGATCATTCATAATGGTCAATAGGAAAATTTTTGGATAGATTCTTGGGATGATCACAAGCCTTTGATAACTCAGTTTCTTGATTGAAGGCCTTGGATGGAGGAGCTTCACCGAGCTAACTGGATAAAGGTGGTTAATTACTGTTGATACCATACTGGTAATTCAAAGGTTGGTAGATATTGGATCCCTATTGAATACTGACCTATTCAAATCTCAAAAAGGCAAAGAGAATATATCCAAGGCATCCTTCATATGAGATCTCTCTCTTGGTCCCATGGAAAAGATTATTTTTGATGGACCAACACTACTAAGGGTGAGTATTCAGTTGCTCAAGGTTATTTGACCTTATGCCATAATAATACCAATCATTCTTCTGATATATTTTCTCAATTGTGGGCTCAAAATCTCTGGCCTAAGGTGAGGTTCTTTAATTGGCTTTTATTGCATCATCATGTGCTTACTGGTGAGCAACTTATGAAGCATGGTTTTCATGGCCCTTTTAGATGTGAAATGTGTGAAGAGAATGTAGAAACTCTCAACCATATTTTTATTGAGTGTACTTTAGCCTCTGAGCTATGGAGGAGAATGGCCACTTTTTCTTTTTTGTTTAAATAAAGGGGTAAAAATTTATTTATAAAAATTCTAGATTACAGAGTACAACTTAGCTTCCAACCAGGACTCAAATAAATAGCCAAACATGCTAAAACCACTAGACTAGAATGACACCCAAAAAATACAACAAGAATAAACCATATTAAGTCTATACATCCTTGTGGATCAACTCCCATAGGTGTTGAGAGTCCCCAGATGGGAGACTCTCCCAATTATCAATACTCCAAGGATCCAGAAGCTTAGAAGCCCTTTTGGCCAGGTAATCAGCAACCACATTCCATTTCCTTAGAATGAGCACAAAGGATATAAATTCAAACTCTTCACTCATTTTGAGAATCTAAACGGCTACAGAGGCCAATTTCCAATTAAATTCCTCCACCCTTTTACTATTTAAAATATTAACCACAATTTGAGAGTCATACTCGCAGATAATCCTATGCCATCCAAGAGAAAACCCCCTCCGTAAGGCCTCAAGAATTGTAAGAGCTTCCATAAAATTGTTGGAGTGAACACCTTTATAAATGGAAAAGAAAAAACTAACACCACTAGTAGAATCTCTCCCAACATTGCCAATGTTAGCATGTCCATGATTACCCCTGGACGATCCATCAATATTAATTTTTAAAACTCCTCTAGGGGGTGGCCTCCACCTACCATCTCTCCTAACATTCTTGCTAAGTTGAGGAACCCTACTAGGGCTAGAATAGTTCACACCATCCCCAAAGAGACCAAGGGCTTGTTGTACCTTCTCCTCCCTAGAATCCAAAAGAGGGTCCACATCACATTTGCTATGGATGGTTTCCTGAACCATATACATGATCCTTTTCCAGATCTCTTGAACAACCAAATAACTGCCCTAAAATATGTTTCGGTTTCATTTGAGCCAAATTTACCAGATTATGCAAGAAGGGACAAAATTCCAAGCCACCCAAAGGAAGGGGGCCTTGGCCGGAGGTCTACCTAGACTACTCCAAAACTCCACTAGGGACAACACATGAAAACATGGATGGTTCCAAGCGCTCCACCAACGGTGCCAAATGTCTCTGGCAAAGGAGTATTGAAAAAATAAATGAGAAGAGTCATCCTCATTCTTACGACAAAGGACACAAAAAGAGGGATCCTAAAATCCCCTCTTCCTCACATTATCCCAAGTGAGGCATTTATTATGAGCTACCAACCAAAAAAAGAAGTTACATTTTGGCCAGACAAATTTGTTCCACATCTTTTTCCACCAAGTGATAGGAAGACTCCCATACTTTTGCTTATCAAGAACCTAATAACCATAGGCTACCGAGTAGGTTCCCTTAGGATCAGGGTTCCAAGCTAGAATATCTTTACCCCTTAATGAAGAACAAGGCCTCCTCATAATAATAAGAGCAAGCACCTCTCTGTCCTTGGCCAGTCCCCCCTAGGGCCATTCTTGTGAATCTTTCCACTTGTACATCTCCATATTTCCAAAATACTAGATTTTTTTAAAGTCCTCCACACGAGACCAGCATTCTTCCAAGAAAAAAATGCTTAGGGAACATAACCTAGGATATTGATTCAAGATAGGAGGGTGGCCATCCCAAGAATCATCTCAAAAAAAAGCATTTTATCCTTGATTGCAAATCCAGAACAAACCCTGCTTGATTAAATTAGCTCCTCTTTACAGAGTGTCCCAGATAACTGAACCTTTCCCAACCAAGCTGAATCTAGGGATTTTAGCCTCATAAATACCTCTCAAGTATTTACAAGATAATATTTTAGCCCAAATCTGATCTTGAGAGGTACACCATCTCCAATAAATTTTTGCAGCCAAAGCCTGCCCAAAAAGAGTTTTCTATCGTAACCTAAGGCCTCCCTCTTGCACCGGCCTACATATAGAATCCCACCTAACCAAACTCTATTTATATTGATCAAGTTTTATAGACCATAAAAACTATCTTGACAAAGCATCCATGTCCTTGATGAAGTGAGAGGGAGCTATTTGTACAAAACATCTATAAATGGGTAAAGCTTGAACAACAAATTTTAAAAGCAACACTCTACCTGCAGTGGATAGCCATCTAAAAGTCCAGTGATTCACCTTCCTTCTAAATTTATCAAGCATCGACTGCCAAGAAGACCTAGGTAGAGGGTGAGATGAAATTGGAATACCAAGATAAATGAAGGGGGGAGTCCCAACCTAGAATATTAGAATGCGAGCAATCTTGGCTTGAATAAGAGGAGGGGTATTGAAGAAGAAAATAGAAGACTTGTCCTCATTAATCAATTGTCCAGAAGCACCAAGATATATGTCAAGAGACTATATAATATTTCCAGCTTCCCTAATA
Organism: Wollemia nobilis; assembly: GCA_028583015.1. NCBI lineage: Eukaryota > Viridiplantae > Streptophyta > Pinopsida > Araucariales > Araucariaceae > Wollemia > Wollemia nobilis. The sequence goes on from JAQPPZ010002556.1 coordinate 15,186,917, forward strand.
GTTGCAACTCCCAAAAAAGTAGTATCATCAACAAATTGAATGTGGGAAAGAGGTGGCAAACTACTATCCTACTTCCATCCCTGAATGAGACCTTGCATGAGTTGAGACTTGAGCAATATTTCGAACCCTTCCGCCATAATGATAAACAAATAAGGAGATAAAGGATCTCCTTGCCTCAATCCCCTTGAGGCCTCAAATATCTCTGATGGCTCATTATTAACAAGAACATAGAATGAGGAAGAAGAAACACAACTCATCACCCATCTAATCCATTCCTCCTCAAATCCAAAAGCAACAAGAACTTTCTGAAGAAATGACCATCTAACCCGATCATAACCTTTGGCCATGTCCAACTTAATGAACATATTTTTCTCCTTAGAAGTTTCCATTGAGTGAATAGCTTCTATAGCAATAACAACCCCATCCAAGATTTGTCGACCAACAACAAACCCTCCTTGCTTCTTAGAGATGATTTTTCTCAACCATATCTTTAGCCTCTCAACAATAATTTTTGTGATGATCTTATACACAACATTGCAGATATCAATAGGCCTGAAAATATCCAAGGAATTTGCTCCCTATTTTTTGGGTATAAGCACCACAAAGGTAGAATTTAGGGCCCTTAGCATTTGTTTGTTCTTTTGGGACTCATGGACCACCTCCAAAAGATCAAATTTTATTAAATCCCAAAACTCCTAATAAAATTCAATCGGGAATCCATCTGGGCTTAGGGATTTTCCTTTTTTCATCTTGAATACAACATTTTCCAACTTATCAATGGAAATTGGACCATCAAGTGCTCATTCATCTCTCTAGAAACAATCATTGGAATACATTTTAGAATAAGCTTTTCATTCTCATCATTTGATAGGGAGTCCTCCTTGAAGAGAGAGGAAAAATACCTCTTAGTCTCTTCTGAAATATCCTTGAAAGAAGAGAGTAGGGCACCCTGAGAATTCACAAGAGAGGTAATCAGGCTACCATTACGGTGAACCTTAACTAAGTTATAAAAGAAGGTTGGGTTCCTATCCCCTTCCTGAATCCAATCTACTTGAGCTTTTTGTTTCCAAAAAATTTCTTCCCTTAGTTCCCATTCAACAAGGTCTTTCGCAACCTCAGATTCCTCAACAAGAAGCTCCTTCGTGAATCCTTGATCTCTAATATTCCTTGAAGCTTCTTCCATCCTCCTAAGAGTTGCCAGCTTAGCCAAGGAAAGGTTCCCAAAATTCAGTATATTCCATCTCTTCAATTTATATTTTACAAATTGTAGTTGTTTCATAAAGGAATACATAGCGGTGCCATGAGGAGATTTTCCAGTGGTCCACCAGCCTCGCATGAAATCATGAAGCTTAGGATCATGAAGCCACATAAGTTGAAACTTAAAGGAGGGATTCTTTTTTAGCCCTAATTCCAAAGCAGAGAGTTTGATATGCCAATGATCATATCCCCTACCCTTCAAAATCATAGAACTAGCACCTTTGTTATTACTCATCCAATAACTGGATATAAAAAACCTATCCAGTCCCTCTGATATGGAAGCTTCCCCACACCTTCTAGTGTGCCAAGTAAATATCCCATTATATGGCTTGATGTCAACCAATTTTAGGGCCTAGATATGAGCATTGAAGACAGAAGAAAAATTCTTGAGACGGTCAACCCCACCACGTTTCTCCTCTAGACAAGTGATAGAGTTGAAGTCTCCATCCAAAATCCATGGGTACAAGAGAACCAAACTTCTCACAAAGCAAATGTGCTTCCACAAATTCACTTTACCATTGTAATCAATAGGAGAATACACATTTTTAAGTAGGATGATTTCACCAGATTCATTATCATGCTTGACCATTGAAATAGACCATCTTCTGGAAATCCAAGTAAGAGGGGATATCTTAACCGGGTCCCATAAACAAGTGACACCACTAGCATATCCACATGCATCAATACACTGGCATTGCCCCCTTCTCCATAACTTGGGAGCAATATTGAACATACTATCAATAGACAATTTAGTCTCCTGAATAAACACCACATTCAAAGAATGCACATGAACCAAATCATGAACAACTTTTTATCTGGGGATGATATTCAACCCCCTTACATTCCATGAGAGGATAATCAATTTTGGGGGTTATAAAAATCAGAGTCCAATGTTCTCACCAAGCTTGACTCCACCAAAGTCTCCCCCATTAACTTAATTTTATCCTGGTCCTTCTGATCCACCTTCATATTCTTATCTGAAAAACTTTTTTTAATTATTTTCTGTTGCAATCCCAACACCGTAGGAGTTTTGTAGTCCAAGGATGGCTGCATCAGTGCCTGAGTAGGAAAGGGCATAACTAAATCTATACCACTTTATAAAATATTTTCCCTTATAGGGCTAGACCCAACCATGTCCCCTATACTCAGATCCAAAGCCCTTTGTTCTTCATTTAAACCCCTTAGATCTGATTCCTTAAGTTCCCCCTCAAGAAGAGACATCTGATTTGTCCTAGTTATATTTGCATCAGGTAGCGACGTTTCAAGTATTTCCATGCACTGATCAAGATCATCTAATATTTCAAAACGGTTGAGTAGAGCATCTGGCTGGCTATCCTTAAGGTCTTTTTTTGCCCTTCATTCTCTACTTCGAGCTTTTACCAGAACAAAACCTTCCTTGTCCCGTTCCCCTTCCTTTATTGAGGATTTTCCTTTATCCAAAATTTGTCCAGATCGATAGGGCCCAGGATTTGAAGCCACAGGCGAGACAAACTTAGGGCATTTTCTTTACAGGTGGCCATATTCATGGCAAATCTAGTAATGAAATGGAAGAGCTTCATAGTCAAGTTTTTGAACCCATGTAGTTGATCCAAATTGTATTTCAATAGAATCTCGAATAGGATTATTTAAGTAAATTTCAACACAAATACAAGCAACTGAGATTACCTTTTTATCCATTGTCTGTTGTGACGGTCCAACCAACTTCCCAAGCAGAAGGGCAATCTTATGCAAGATATCAGTTCTCTATAATTCCAACAGGAGCCATGGAACCCACACGCATACTAGAACCCACAAAGACCGCTCCTCTAATGGGTTGAAACCCACATGCCAGGGTTTAAGAAAGAGTCCCACTTGGTTATAGAAATAAGGACCCCCTTCAAATGCTTTTTTACAATCTGCAATACAAGAGAAAACCACCATAAAATAGTTGTTCACACTCAGCATCACCTCCACATCGCCTTCAAGATTCCAAGTCTTCCTGAACCAAGCCTCCACAAAGGGGAGAGAAATTCGGATGCCCAAAATTTTTCCAATAAGGGCATGTTTGGTTAGATACTCCACATATTCCACCACCGAGTCTGGTTGAACCACTAGAACTGGCCTAGCTTCACATCGTTCCAAACATCCATTGTTGTTTAACAAGCGATTCCCAACATGCACTAGAAAATCCAGTTCCTTCCAATCATTTTCAGATGAAAAAATATCACGAGCATGAACTCTTTGTGCTGGACCCGATGCCATCACGACATTCCTCCAATTTTTTAGACCTCCTCCGAAAGTTGCTGCCATCCCCGTAGAGCAATTTTTCTTCA